>OX344720.1:128455692-129762835 GCA_947034835.1 Ballota nigra | reverse complement strand
ACTCCAAGGTGAAATATATTAATTAATTTAGAGCTATTCAGAAGCTTAATTAATTAATGGACTTGATAATCTTAAACGCGGGAAATAATAACCGCGAGCCCATATTATCGTAATATGGATTAAGATGGATAGTGCAATATTAATTTATTAGGGGTAATAATTAATATTAATGGATTGAATTATATTGGGGCTCAATATTGAAATTCAGAAGTCCATTAGGAGGTCCAATCTTAATTCTCCTTAAAGGCCCCTCAAGTAGCCCATTAAGTAGCCCAATAATGATAAGGTGATTAAAATAAAAGGAAAATATTATTGCTGATTTTCCATGGTGATTTTCGAAAGTGGCTTATTTGGAGAAAGAAAAGATCTTGTTGATTTTCTTGAAAAGATATTATGGAAGATAAGTATTCTTGGAATACAAGATTATCTCATATATTCAAGAAGATCCAAATCTTGGATTCTTACTCAATAATTTCGAAAATTACAAGCCTAATTAGGAGAGTGAGATTTTTGTGGAATATTTTATTATGGAGAAAATAATATATGAGATATATTCAAGATTTCTTAGAGACTAAGAAAAGATTTTCTCCAGGCCCATAAAATACATGAAAATTCGGCCACTACTCTTATAAATAGGGGGTGATTATTTCATCCCCAAGTACATAATTCCATGTGTTGGAAAAATCAAGAGCATATATATTATTCTTTTTCCTTAGTTATTTAAATTACTTGAAAGCATCTCCCACCGGTGATCAAGTAAGGCGAAAGGGAAATAATTGAGAAGGTTTTTGGGTTGATAAAGCGAGATCGTGATTGTCCCGTTTATTCAAAGGCCAATTCTACAAGAGGTACGTAAGTCACATAAATTCTTGTTTATTCCGCCTAGATTTTATGTGAATTAATTCAACATGCATGATGATAAATTTGTTGTTGGAATTATTATTTAAATTAATTAGGATTAATTCATGCTAGTAATAATTGAATTTAAATTCGTATTTAAATTTCATCCCGAATAGATTCCGGGCACCCCTATTTTTCCAACAGATATAACAACTTTTTACTTATTTATAAATTACAACACTCTTTTAATATTTATATGTTAAAAATAATATAAAAGAAAAATCGAAATCCTAGTCTAGAAAAGAATATCTGTATTTTACAGTTTAATAGTCTATTTTGGACGCATAACTTTATCCAAAAATAATTTTTTTATTATAATCTATTATTGAAGGCAAAATATTATATTTGGGGGGCAAAAAAGTGTTGGTATCATACACTATTTTGGTGACAATATCTTTTCCAAAATATTTCAATTCCTCCTACAAAAATTTCACATATATCAATATTTTGCAAAAATAACTTTCAAAAATATCTAAGAAGATAAAATCATTTGACCATGAAAAAAAAGGTCTCTACATCACCTTTAGATTACCTACAATACAAAACGAAGGAACATAAAATTTAATCAGATTTCACCAATAAAGCACATCTTATTCGAAAAAGAATAATAGTTGGATCAAAATCGTAGGCGTGCAGTGGGAGAATCTTCTTATTGAAAGAGAAAAAAAGTTATTAATGGTAGATCCTAAAAAAATACGAATGTAAAGATATGAATATGGATATACTTTAGAAACTTATGAAAAAATTATGGATACGCTCGGATGATCTTCAACTCAAATTGATGCACATATAATTTTCACTTAATGTGTGCCTAAATCATCTACATGTGCATAATAAATTAGTTTACCTGGAAAAAAAAGAATAGGGATATGATCTATACAAAAAACAAAATCATATTTCTTCACATAGTAGATAACAAATTAGAAAATGAAGAGAAGAGATGAGGATTAGGGTTGAGAATCAGAATGAAAATTGAAGAGAGATTTGACATTTATAGGAAATACAAAATGTAATGTATGGTTGAGATTAAAAGTGTAAAATATATGGTATAGATTAAGTCTTAATATGATTTAAAACATGCCTAATATAACTTTTAAGGAGAATGCATAATTTTAAAATGAAATGATTTGAGAGGTGCCACATCAACATAAGAATAAGGTGTTGCTGACACATCATTTTGGAGAGGTTGGAATATATATATATATATATACATATATATATATATATATATATATATATATATAATTCAAAATTATAAAAAAAATCAAAATCTTAGTTTATAAAGAGAATTTGAAATTCCTCCTAAACATTTCAGATATATAGATATTTTGAGATTTTTTTTTAAATCGAAATTTGTAAAGAATTTTTATTTTGAAATCCTAGTATAGAAAAATGTATCTATATTTTACAGTTTCACAACTAATCGTAATAACATGTATATTACTGTTGAGTAACTCTCTTATTCACTTGGTATATAGTGTACTCACTCAACAGTTGATACTGTTTACACTAAAAAGTATGAGTTGATTACACTAAAAAGTGTGATTAGATTATACTGAAAATCGATTTTTAATATAAACTTTTTGGTGTAATCTAACCACACTTTTCAATATAATTTAACCACAATATTTTTCAATATAAATAATTTTAATTGTTGAGTGAATGTATCGAGCACCAAATGCATATGAAAACTGCACAATATTGTTAGTATTAATTTGCTATAATTGAAAAGGTCGCACTGAGGTCCGCACATGGTTGAAATCTCAATTATTGCATTACATGCATGATTTTCTTCATCGAGTGCTTTGAAAATGGAAAAATCTTTAATAAAGGGAAAGTGATCCATTTTTAAGAAAAAAATGAACAGGCGGATTTTTTTTCCTTTTCCTATACCTCACATCCCCAAAATAGTTGACCTTTGAGAACTACTTCCTCCATCCAATATTACCATCCATATTAGTAGTTCTATTTTTTAGATTGTTATTTTTTATTATAAGTTGGAGAATATTATGAGGTATTGTGAAATTCATTTATCAATAAAATTATTTTATATAAAAAAATATAAGTATCATATTATTTTATAAATAATCACTTTATTTATAAATGGACCTCACAATACCTCATTATACCCTCCAACTTTTGACAAAAAATAACCCAAAAAACAGGACTACTAATATTGGACAGAGGGAGTATCAAAGACCATCTCACTCAATCCAGAATTCCAGATATATTTTACCAATACTAAAAAAGCACCAAAAAATGCAGGGTTGGAGATACGAACACATACAGAATTCCCACATATTCAAGAAAGTAATTAAACCATTTCATCACATGCTTATATTAGTTAGCAAAATGTGCACAACTCATATAAGATATATTTTACACAGTAATCTAGATTATATAAAGATGCAGGTTGCAACTTTATACCATGAATATATTATATATTTCATGACACAAATCGAAGGTTGATGCTAAAGATTCCATAGCGGCTAATCAAGTTTTATGTAGACAAAAAATAAAGTAATTATATTTACCTTAACCAAGATGTAACATAACATTCCAATTAAATGGGAGCAAGAGACTCAACGAATTTTCAAGAGTCGCTGTGTAAACTACAACCTATCATCCTTGTAAAATCTAGTTGGTCTACGGTCAAGAAGCTCCTCAAACCTCCTCTCATAAAAACGATATGCCATAATCTTTCCAGGAATATAGAACACCAGCGAGTCATCTTTCCTCCCTTCTCTCATTGTTCTAAGGATGGAAATATTCCAAGGAGTTGTTTGAGGACACCAATGTGTAATATCTAAGTCAAACAGGCACTTGAATGACCAGTCACCATTCTTTGTAACAATCTCATCCACCACGAAATGATTCGTGTCAAAATCACGAACAACGTGATGAATATGACCAAATAACTCCATGATGTAGAATGCATTTAGTGAAAGTTATGTACCACAATCTTCTTCGGAAAACATGAGTTTTTCAATATCAAAACTTAAAGAGGACGACTACACACGATAACAAATAGATGAAATTATTATAATACACACTCGCGCACCATTAGCAAGACTTGTCTCACTTTCTTAATATAAAGAACACAAAAAACTGCTTCAAGTAGAGTATCACGGAGTAGTGCCTGTGGAAATTCAATAACCACAGGCTTATAGCTAAATGACAGCTGACAAATACTGATGCTAAAGATGATAATGTTATAGTAGTAAATCAAGCTTTATAAAGGCCAAAGATAAAGTAATTATGTTTACTTTATTGCCCGTTCTACACGCCAACCCTAGCTACAACCTAATTGTCCATGTAAAACTTACGGAATAAAGGAAACAATTCTCCATTTGAGATGCATATGGATATCATATACCATGTCAACCACTATAATCAAATCCATTATATCAATAAAATAAAACAAATAATCTCATTGACAGAAATATGGCACTTAAGTAAAACAACATATGGTTGATCAAAAGTTCCAAACAAAATAAGGGCCTCACACAGTTATACAGATACACATACAGAGGCGGAATTACATTTGATTTATTCGTAAAACAACTAAATAAGTTGTCATTACAGTATAGTGAAACCCAAATGGAGAAGCTAAGGTTCATCAAGCTTCAGAAAACAACACATTAGAATATGAGCACTGGACTCTAATTATAAGATGCAAACTTTTTATCTCATTACCAACCTTCAATAACCAAATGAACACTCAAGAACTTTTGTGCATATAATACATGTTGAAAACCTATGAGAGGAAGAGTAGATTATGTTGTAATATATAGGAGATGAAAATATGCTAAAATAATTAAATACATCTTATCCACTTGGCATCATCAAAGCATAGAAAGGAAAAAAACTAATCTCAGAAGTACGAATGAGTGAGAAGAATGCAATATCAACGAAGAATATCGAGATTCTGAATGTGAAGACAGATTAAAAGTTTTAAAGTGAGAAGCATAGAGAAAGTTAAGCTATTCACTATCATTCTGTAAGCAAAATCTCTGATAGACAAAGCTATTCATATATCTTTCTTTCAGTACATTCTGAACAGCCACATTTTAAATAAACATAAATATCGGCATACTCACTTACAAAGTTACAACCCAAATAATAGAAACAACGCCGCAAATCAAAAATATGTTTCGAGTCTTGACTCATTTCGCAAATCGAAACACATAAATCACACAGTTAAGCAGCATTTTCAAAGGAAAATTCAAATTGCATCAACATAATCATCTCATAAAAGCTAGATCATTGCTCGATCTGTAAAAACAGAATAAATAAAATGAAGATCCAAACCGGAATTATTTCCACTCCTTTTAATTTCCATTACAAACATACATCAGGAGCATATATTGATGTACTATAACCAAGGACGAAAATATCGCGAAATTTCGCCGATATTTCGCCGAAATTTCGGTTTTTTGGGAGTCTCGATATGGATATCCACCGGAACGATATTTTTTCCAAAATATCGGTAAAATATCGGTAAATATCGGTAAATATCGGGAAATATCGATATCGATGTCGATATCGATGAGCTGTAGTTCAAATTTTACCAAATATCCGGAAATTTCAAGGATATATCGGTGAAATATCGGTAAAAATCGGAATTTTTTTTATCACTTCTTCGTTTATTGTCCATGAATATTATTTTAGATTTTGAGAAGATTTAGTTACTAAACCACCATTTATTCAAAAATCTTGCAAAAAAAGTATTTATTTATGCTTAGTTGTATTATTTGTATTGTATTAAATTATTATGAAAAATTATTATATCATTTTAGACTGCTTAAATATTTTGTTATTGATATATTTGTCATAAATAATTTATTTTATTTGAATTTAAGTTAAATTTATACATGTTAAATTTCCATCATTTTAATAAAATTTCCGTCAATTTTCTATTTTTTACCGATATCGATATTCGATATCGATATTTCCATCGATATATCCGTGAATTTAAAGTACCGATATTTCTACCGATACCGATATTTCCATCCTTGACTATAACTTTCAAAACAGAGATATATTTAAAATCACCAGGTCCATCTACTATTCAAATATGTTAAATCCTGAACAGAAAAAAGGAAAAGAAAGCAAATAATGTAAATTGAAATTCTAAGAATCTCCATTCAGGTAATTAATCGAAGTTCTTCCGTTCAGAAGGTCATTTGCAACAAA
Source organism: Ballota nigra (assembly GCA_947034835.1). Taxonomy (NCBI): domain Eukaryota; kingdom Viridiplantae; phylum Streptophyta; class Magnoliopsida; order Lamiales; family Lamiaceae; genus Ballota; species Ballota nigra. Next base: position 129,756,739 of record OX344720.1, on the reverse strand, counting down.
CAGAAGAATGGGAATACATAAAACCTAGAAAAGGAAATGCGATGGAAAGGAATAAATCATACCTTGATGAAGAGAATAGCAAGAGCTTCGGTTGGATCCGAACTTCCGAAGCGTTACGGCGAGGAAGAGAGAAATGTTGAGGCAACCACTCTCTCCCCCGTTGCGAGGTGAAAAAATAGGAAATAGTAAACGACAAATATTTTGTCTAATTACTTGGATTATCACTATCAGAAAATGAACGCATTGACGAACTTACTAAACACTGCTTGCAGAAGAGGAAAAGGTATGATACATTAAGGATTATGTACAGGATCTGAAATAACAACAAAGAGCATCCCAATTCTTACCTGGTCCATTTTCCTAACATGACTCAAAAGGTAGCTGCAATTCAAGTGATATTTGTAGAGTCAGTCAGTCAGCCTACAAATAGTTTATCAATCATTTTCACTTAACTAATTAGTTATTCAAGTTAATCCAAAATTTCAAAGCATCACAGTTAATATTCAACTCAGACCATCAGTATATTGTATAGGTTAAAGCAATAACATATTGCAAAACAAAGATATGGCCATATTTGTAGACAATATTATATTGAAGGACATCAATATTCAATAATTTAAGCTAAAATAAGTTAAGTATGATTAGCAGTAAACTTACATGGACATTTATAAGACTAAGAGGGAGACAATGCTTGATTAACAATAAGCACAATGATAATACAACAGAGTATCAAACTTTTTTCATCGAGAATTTTCATCAGATGAGGTCTGGATAGAAAATCGAAAGAAAAAATAAAATTAAAAATAACACTACAACAAAAGCAACTTGCCAACATAAAGAAAAGATTATTACCTGCTCTATTGCTTGTTAATCCAATTCAGCAAGCAATATGTTGTTCATCCATTCTCGATCGAGAGTATTTCATTATTTTTTTTATTCGGGTCCCAACTTCCTCGCACAAACTTAGGAGGTGGACCCCATAAAAGAGTAGGGTAGCGCCCAACAGAGAACTTATCACAAAGATCAGTATTTTTATGTACTCCAAAGAAAGTAAATTGAAGAAACAATCAAGAAGCTAGAGGTTTAAACAGAGCACCTTTCAAGTAAATTGAAGAAACAGATGCCCCCTCTAAGAAAAGCAGAACATTATATAGAGACTCAAATCATATGCCTAACAGCCTAACTTAAGCTCTAGTAATGAGATAAAAATGCAATGACTCACTTGAATTAGTAGGCTACAACATCCTTCTCAATTACTTGATCTCCTACAATGCAAAAAAGAGCAGAAGTCCAATGTTATATACTTAAACCAAATAAAAAAAGAGCCTTAAGTATAATACTAAGAAAGCAAGAAACCTGAATTCCAAAGGGGAACTTATGAAAACTTGCATGACATTTGAAGTCATGGCTTAGATGTAATTTAGATACAAAAAACATCACCATTTTTAAGCTTATCATATAAAAATGTCATGATAGAAACTGATTCATTGCCTGCTACTTTTACTATGAAAAAGCAACAGCGGAACCATAGAGCAATAGAAAGCGACGTAAATGCGAGATAGTCCTGGAATTTATTGGCGGATGGAAATAGTGCTGATCCCTGAAATTGCAAGAAAGCATAATGAGATTAGAGCAGAAATTACAAATCATAGTTTCTAAGGTGATGCTTAAAAATTACATATCATAGTTTCACTAATATTTAATCAAATTTCAATCAATAATGTTGATGAACTTGATCCAAATTGATAATTAGTGGTTGTTTTGCTCTTATAAGATCATCAAACAAGGATATAATCAAAGATTAAAGCTGGATTTTTGTAAGTGAGGATTGAGAGAGAAATTTGCAAGAGTTTTTCCTATTTTTTGAATTAAGTAACCCCTTCTTATTGTCCCAAGAAGGGGTATTTATAGAGGTACAAGCAAGTAGGAGGTGTCACCTCCTTAATCATCCTTATCTACATGGTGACAAGTGTTAAGACACTTGTTAATTCCTAAGCTATTACATCTTTACACAATGACAAGTGTTAAAATACTTGTTTGCTCCTAATGTAATGCTTAATTATTGGGATTTCTGATGATCTTCCGAGGTGCCCTCTTGCTCGCCTGCTCGCCTCTGGTTGGGTCTTTGTGTCCTCTTGGTCTGGCTGTTCGCCACCTCCTTGTGTCTTTCATGACCAGTTGCTCGCCTCCTAGCCTCTATGACCAGCTGCTCGCCTACTTGATCCTGGTCTTCAAACCCAGCTGCTCGCCTCCTAAGGTGTGAAGCCCCTGCTGGTCGTCCTCTTCATTTATTATTTTCATTCTTGATCTCTTAATCTCATTATTTTAATATTTTTATTTCTAATCTTGTTGCTCGGATGTTCGCCTATCAACAATGCCCCCTAGTTTGGCATATAAGGATAGATTTTGTCCTTCTTTGTCAAACTATAGGATAGGCTATATTATTTAACAGGAGGCGAGCAACAGGGAAATTGTGCTTCATTTCTGTAGGGAGCGAGCAACAGGTTTTTGAATTTTTGGGCGGGAACTTCTGGAGGCGAGCAACGGGGAACGACGCTTGTTCTAGCGTCGTTTCGTTTCTCGAGGCGCGGAATACGAAGCGATATGACGTGGCCGCCCACGCGTGCGCCCCTAAAATTGCATATAGGGGCCTCAATTTTTCACTTCTCTTAATTTCGCCCCCGAATCCATATCTATAAATAGCTCTCTTCTTCTTCTTCTTTCTTTCTTTTTCACGAATTCTCAAAGAACTCCTAGCCAAAAAATCCTTAAGCTTTTCTTTTCGATTTTCTCTCCTTCTTCGTCGATTTCTTCGATTAAAAAGGTGAATTTCTAATTTCTTTTGTTTTCTTTCTTCGATTCCTTGCATTTTTTTTCAATTTTCTCTTTTTCTTGGCGATTTCTGCCAATTTCACGTATCGCCGCCGTTCCGCCGCCGTGTCACCGCCGTGTTACTGCTTTCATCTTTATTTTTATTTGAAATAAGTCCTTATTGATACCACCCTCTTGATTTTTCCATTCGTCTAATTCTTTAAAAGAAAATTCCTAAAATGGCATCTCCATCCTCAAGTGATACCCCATCCGTCGAATTCGTTGGACGAAACCCGGAGAAAAGACCATTGGAAGCTGAACCGTTGGTCCCTGCTCCTCGCCGCTCGCTCCGGCGAGCAACTGGGTAAAACCCTAGGACCCTGCACGTCGATGAGGATACAGGCTCTGAGGCGAGCTCTGTTGCTCGCTCCGTTGACGAATTCTATGGTGTGGACAGCTCGGGCGAGTAGGACGTCCAAGGTCCTGTTGCTCGCTCTTCGCCTCCTGAAGGTACCTCTTTGAACTTGGGCGAAGACTCTGCTGACGTTGCTGCTGAGATAGAGGAGATGAGTCTCCCTGGAGATATGGGAGTGAGCAGTGGGCCCCAGGCTAGGAGCGAGCAGGTGGCCCACTCAGGGAGCGAGCAGTTGGGAATCACGTGGGAATTTCTTCGGGAGATAAACTTTCCTGTTACGAGGCCGACTCCCGAATCCCTCATTCCTAAGGCCGTAGTCCGGAGGCAAGATTGGATCGATTATGCCAACAATTATCACAACACGTTTCCTACTCCGCCAAGGCCTATCATGGAAGTCCGGGAGTCTCTGTATATGGCATGAAGGGTAGCAAGTGTAGTTACGAAAAAGATCTGGTCCGGATACGGTCCCGCTACCGTATTCCGTATGATATCCATTTGTACGCCCCCCAACCAAGAGAGAGCTGATAACCCACCTCCGGGCTGCACTGCCATCAACTTAGACATTCTCAACGCGGGATTCCCTCTTCCTTTGCATCCGGTGATTGGGCAGTTCTTGGAAGATATAAATCTAGCGATCACCCAAATCACCCCAAATGGATGGATTACCTTATTAGCCTTCATCACACTCTTTGGACTGGAAGGCTACAAAAATAAGATTAGCATAGTAGAGATTCATTATGCAATGATGATCTCCTCGGCTGTCCACGAAGAGGGTCTCGGGTGGTATTATCTTAAAGCCCGCAGCGGCGTAAAACTGATTGAGGGAGTGCCCAACAAAGTTAAAAGTTGGCACAAACAATTTTTCTTCATCGGCGGCGATTGGCGGGCGTCTTCCGATTTCTCAGGAGGACTAGGGCGTATAAATTCCCCTACGCATTTTGGCAAAATTCGGCGTAGGTTTTGTTTCTTAGTTCATCATACCTTAGGTGAACTAATTTTAATTTCTTTTCTTCCTTGTTTTGCAGGTCCGCGTATCTTAAAGTGGGGGCATCCCGAGCTGAGTGAGGAGTTCCTCTACGTCCTCGCTTTGATCTCTTTGCGGAACGTCGAGGATCGGAGTATCGACCATCTTTCACAGGCTCACTGCCGGAAGTTCGCTCAACTTACCACCAGTGCTCACCACTTGGAAGCACAAGCGGATATCCCGGAAGGTAACTTTCTTCAAACACTTTGATTATTTTTCCTTTACCCTGTTGGTCGCCTCCCCCCTGCTGGTCGCCTAACCTTTCTTTTTATGCTTTTGTTTCTAGCTCAAAGGGTAACGGTAGCCGTTCCTCAAATACCAAGAAGTTATCACCTCCTTGCTCGTAGGGTTAAACAGATGGCGGCCAACCAACCTTCGAAGAAGAAGAAACTCGACCCTTGCACCTCCTTGATCAGATTGAGAGCAGGACCGCAAGATGAAGATGAGGCTCCTCAAGTACTGGCCCCAGTTCCTCGCCCACCTCCTCGCTCCTCACCTCCCAGGGACACCCGGGGGAAGAAGAGGTTAACCAAGGAAACTGCCCCCAGAAAGGAAGATGACCATTCTAAACGGACCAAGGGGCAAGGTTCCTCTCAGGTGGGCAAGTCAACTGCTCGCTCCTCGCCCATAGAGGAGGTGACCGAGCAGCAGGTCGTTGGCGCCCTGGTCGCCGGCCGAAGGAGCTCTTCACCTGACAGCTCCTACCTGGGCTATGACCCAGTGAAGATGAGGGAGTAAGTATCTTCCTTACTGCTCGGCTGCTCGCCTCCCTGGATATGCTGCCTTTTTCTAATGTTTCTTCATCTTTTGCAGGTACCGGAGAGATGATTATCCCGGTCGCTCTAGAGTACTTCACCAACTTAGTTGTGTGAAGTCGGCCCCTGTCTATCCCGACCTCAAGAATTCTCATGTCCGGTGGGCTACGGAGCTTGTCCCCCGCTCCTGGACGAAGACCGGTGAAGAAATCTTGCAGAATCAGTCTCTCAGCGACAACGCTCGCCTCTTGGGTTACAACTCTAGTCATCAAGCCATCACTGCCCAGAGAGTCGTTGACCAAGCCATTGAGTTTGAGAGGACAAATCGGAGCCTGGGACGGAAGATTGAACGGCTTGAGGCGGACCGGGATGTCCAGCTGAGGAGGAAAGATGAAGAGCTGGCCAAGCTGAAGGCTGACTTTGAGAGAGCCAAGCATACTTGGGAGCGGGAGGTGAAAGCTGCCGAGGACCGGGAAATGGTGGCGTCCAATGCTTCAGAGAAGTTTAAGTTGGACTTGGACGTTGCCACTGACCGTCTCCAAGTTCTGGAGACTGAGCGAGTTGGTCTGGTGGAACGAGTAGAGTCTCTGAAGGTCCATGTTGACCAACTGGAGAAGGAGAAGAGACGAGCCATTTCTTACAACACGTACGTGCAAGATGTAACTGACAACACCAATCTCGGTTATATCTGTGCGTACGCTGATTGTGTACGGTCCGTGAAGTACGCCCTGGACAACGGTCTTGACGTCATGACTAGTACTGTCAAGGACTTTACGGACTACGTTACTGAGAATCCTCCTGCTGCTGGCTTTGACATCCCAGTTGCCGACCTTGGGGAGATGGGGTTGGACTTGGGCATCTTTAAAGATGATGTCCGGGTCGTGGCTCCGAAGGAGAGGACTGAAGAGGTGAACCGAGACGCCACCGTATTTGATGCTCTAAGTCCTCTCTTTCCGAATCCTTTTGGTGAGACAAGCTCCTCTGCTGTTCCACTGTTCAAGATGTTCCTCCTCCTCCCCCTACTGGAGATTTTCCAGCACCACCAGCTCCTCCGGCTTCTGAGTCTTAAAAGACTTTGTTTTTCCGTTTCCCTAGTTTGATGTAGTAGGACGATTTCTGTACGCTTTTCCTTCTTTGTATCTTTGTATTTTGAATGAATGGAATCGTGCTTACTTTACTCATTCGCCTTTTATTTATTTTTGCTCAAGTATTTCCTTCTTTCTGAAAGTTAAATACTTATTCTTTGCAAATATATGTATGTTGAGCATGTATGGGCCTTTCTAGTTCTTTAAGAACTTGGCCTCTATTATGCTTCTCCTTATGCCCTGTTGCTCGCCACTTTGCTATGTTTGTGCTTAAGTGCATTTAGCTTTGGGGCGAGCAACTTTGTATCATGGGGGCGATCAGTTGGGCTCCTGTAACTTGGGGATCCTGCTGCTCGCCTCCTCCTGAGCTTGTGCTATGGCACTTGACTGTCTCCGGCGAGCAGCTTTCCTCCTTAGGCGAACAATTGGGCTTTGATGCCTCTTTTTGTCTTTTTAGTTACACAATACAATGAACACTCATCTTTACTTACAAATTTTGCGCTAAAAAAGTTTGAAAATTTGATCGATTTTACAACAATATACATGACAATTTGCATAAAAAACTTTACTCTAATCTATAGAGAAAATCTACATTAAAAAATTTTACATCGGTCTCCTAACTATTGATAATATTTCTTTAATAAAGCTGCATTCCAGGTGTATTGGGCCGAGTTGTCTTTCATGTCTTCAAGATCATATGTGCCGTTGTACCATTTGTGGGTTATCCTGAATGGGCCCTCCCAAGTCGGTCCAAATACGCCTGGGGGTGTTGCTAGAATTTTTCGAAGTACCAGATCCCCGACTTCAAATTCCCTGATTTTTACTTGCGAGTTGTAGTACTTTGCAATCCTTCTTTTGTATATCTCATTTTTTATTTCTGCCGAGATTCTTTTTTCGTCGATCAGATCCATCTCTGCAGCTAGTGCCTTGTTGTTTTCTTGTTCATTGAACTCGGCTATCCTTTCAGTTGGTACTTTGAGCTCTATAGGTATAACTGCTTCTGTACCAAATGCCATAGCAAACGGTGTTTCTCCCGTGCTCGTTCTATGTGATATCCTATACGCCCAAAGTACTTCGGGTAATTCTTCCGACCACTTGCCTTTCTTATCCACCATACGGATTTTGAGGATGTGCTTGATTATCTTGTTAACTGCCTCGACTTGACCGTTGGACTGAGGATGATACGGTGTCGAAAAGTGTTTCTTGATTCCCCATTTTTTGCAGAAATCTCTTATCTTTTTTCCTTCGAACTGTCTTCCATTATCGGTTAATATTGCTTGTGGGACTCCAAACCGACATACTATGCTTTTCCAAATAAAACTGATCATTTTTTCTTGTGTTATTGTCACTAGTGCTTCAGCTTCGGCCCATTTTGTGTAATAGTCCACGGCCACTACTGCAAATCTGACATTCCCATTTCCTGTTGGGAAAGGTCCTATGATGTCTATCCCCCATTTTACGAATGGCTATGGACTATTTACTGAGATTAGTTCTGTTGGTGGCTTATGAATGTTGGGAGCGAACAGCTGGCACCTGTGGCATGTTTTTGCAATTTTGATCGCGTCTTGCAACAGAGTTGGCCAGTAATATCCTTACCTTACTGTTTTGTATGCCAGTGCTTGCCCTCCTGCGTGATTTCCACAAACTCCTTCGTGGATTTCTTTCAGTACTTTTTGGCCTTGCCCCCTTGCCAAACATTTTAGTAGGGGTAGTGAAAATCCTCTCTTGTAGAGTTGACCCTCCATGATTGTGAATCTTGCTGCTCGTTTAACTAGTTTGGCCACTTCTTGTGGGTCTTCGGGTGTCTCGTTGTCCTTGAGATATTTGTATATTGGCGTTCTCCAATCTTCTTCTACTAACCCTTCTTCAACCTGGTTGATCTTGTAGTCACTGGTGGATGGATTAGAAATCCTTGTTATTGTGACCTCTGTAAGCTCTGCTGGTCCCGTACTAGTAGCCAATCGAGCAAGTGCATCTGCTTGTGCATTGTTGTCCCTTGGCACTTGTTCGATGTAAATCTTTTCGAATAGTGAAGCCAAGTGAGCCACAATTTTTTGATATAATGCCATGTTTTCATCTTTGGCTTCATACTCCCCACGGACTTGATTGACTATCAACTGGGAATCTCCGTAGATTTGAACCCTTCGGACTCCCACAGCCAATGCCAGATGCAGTCCTGCTATCAATGCCTCGTACTCAGCCTCGTTGTTTGTTGCCATGAACTCGAACCTGACTGCTGAGGTGAATACTTGTCTGTCTGGACTGATCAATACTATCCCAGCTCCTGCTGCTGTGTTATTTAACGATCCATCTACGTACATATGTCATGGATGATTATGACCTCTCGTCGGATCTTGAGGGAAGGTCAACTCGACTATGAAGTCGGCTAACGCTTGTCCCTTGATCGCTGTCCGAGGTGCATAAGATATTCCAAATTGGCTTATCTCGAGGGACCACTTGAGGAGGCGACCAGCAGTGTCAGGCCTTTGTAAGATTTGCCTTAACGGGAAAGTTGTTAAGACCTCCACTTGGTGATCAAAGAAATATGGTTGTAGCTTTCTTACACTCATCACCAGTGCGTAGGCCAACTTTTCCATGGGTGAATATTTGACCTCTGCTTCATGCAGGGCCTGACTTACGTAGTAGATCGGCAAGTGAAATTTTCCTTCTGCTCGAACTAGAACCGAGCTGATGGCCACCTCTGACGCGGCTAGATATAGGTACAGTTTTTCTCCAGGGACAAGTTTCGATAAGATTTTAGTGTCACTCAGATACTCCTTCAGCTGCTCAAATGCTTGCTGATAATTACTTGTCCACTGGAACTGTCCTTTCTTGATGGCGTCAAAGAAAGGTCGACACTTGTCTCCGGACCTGGAAATGAATCTGTTCAGGGCTGCCAAACATCCGGTTAGTCGTTGAACCTCCCTGACGGACCTTGGCGGTTGCATGTCCATGATTGCTTTGACTTTCGATGGATTTACTTCAATGCCTCGTTGACTGACCAGGTGCCTAAGGAACTTTCCCGAGTGTACTCCGAAGCTGCTTTTCTTCGGGTTTAGCTTCATGTTATATGCCCGAAGTATTTCAAATGCTTGTGCGAGGTGTTCCAAATGATCTTCCTTCCTTGGGCTTTTTACGACTATATCGTCCACGTACACTTCCATTGTTCTGCCAATGTGCTCATCGAACATTTTATTTACAAGTCTCTGGTACGTGGCTCCTGCGTTGATTAATCTGAACGGCATTCTCTTCCAACACAATAAGTTTTTGTTGGTGTAGAACGTTGTGTGCTCCTGGTCGTCTGGGTGCATTGGGATTTGGTGATACCCGGCAAATGCGTCCATGAAGGTGAGGAGTTCGTGTCCCACCGTGTTGTCCACCAACTGATCAATGTGAGGTAGTGGGAAATTGTCTTTGGGACAGGCGGCATTCAGATCGGTGAAGTCGATGCATAGCCTCCATGTGCCATTTGGTTTCTTCACTAACACTGGATTTGCCACCCATCTGGGACATAAAGCTTCTTTGATGAGATCGTTATCAAGTAGCTTCTTTACCTCTACATCCAGTGCTGCATATTTGTCAGGCCCGAACTTTCTTCTCTTTTGCTTCACCGGTTTTTTGGTTGGATCAATATTTAGCTTATGACAGGCATGCTCAGGGCTGATGTCCACCATGTCAGCATGCGACCATGCAAATACGTCGAGATTAGACTTGAGGAATTCTTTCATTCTGGATCTGTATGGCTCAGGGAGCTCAGACCCAATGAATAGTTCCAAGTCTTCTCGATTCGGGTCGACTCTTATTGCTTCCAGCTCCTCAACCGGGGCTGCTCTTCTTTTTTGGTTCTTCAACCGAGGATCAACTATTGGACCTTCTAAATTGATTTCATCCTCGATCATTGGCTTTGCCTCTGGTCTTGGCTCTAGATCTTCAACTTGATTCAGTTCGGGTACGGCCTCCCTTCCCTGTTGCTCGCCGGAGCCCTCCTGCTCGTCCTCGCCCTGCTGGTCGTCCACCTCCATCATTTCGGTGTCGATAGACTCCATGATTTAATCCAACACGGAAGGTTCATCCTCAGCCCTGCTGCTCGGCTGCTCGTCCATGACGGATACTCTGTTGTCGTTGGGTTGGAGTTGCAGGAGGCATTCCCGAGCTTTCTTCTGATCACCTTTGACCGTACCTGAACCTTTTGAAGTTAAAAATTTAAGACAGTAGTAGTACGTTGAAACGGCCGCTTTGAATTCATTCATAAAGAGTCGACCGAAAAACCCGTTGTAGGCAGACTGTTGGTTTACAACTAAGAACTCGACCATTCTAGTCAGTCTCCTTTCGGGATTCTCGGTCGATACAAGTTCGACCGGCAACGTAACTAAACCTAAGGGAACGGTTACAGCATCTCCGAACCCTACTATCTTATGATCACATTCCTTTACATACTCCTCACAATCACCTAACTAATCTAGTGTGCTTTTGAATATGATGTTTGTGTAGGAGCCAGTGTCCACAAGCAGACGGTGAACTCGGGCTCCCATGATATTAGCACAAATGATCAGTGAATCATTGTGTGGGGTGAGTATCCCGTCCAGGTCCTTCTCGGAAAATACCAGATCTCCCGTCTTCTTAGTTGCTTGGTTTACCCCGACCTCTCTGACTTGAGCTACTGCCCTCAAGTCTGCTTTTCTCTTTCTCTTGGATACTGGTGGCCTTCCATCAGAACAGCCTCCTACTGGTCCAGATGACTCAAGCATTAGGATCTCTCGGACGGGTTCAGCTGGCGCTGTCATTGTCTTTTTACCCTTCTTATCTATCCTGCTCGGCTGCTCGTCTTCTTCGTCATCCTCCGAGCTGGATGGGACTGTCATCCGGGGCCTCTTGCCTGGATGTCTTTTTACGAATTCTGATAATTTTCCTTTTTCATAGAATCTCCATAATTGCTTCAAGAGGTCCCGGCATTCACTCGTGAACTGGCCTATATTTTGATGATACGCACAATATTTGTTGAGATTCAACTTTCCTCGTTCTTGCCGTATCTTTCGAGGTTCTGACAACATGTCTTTATCCTTTACGTTGTTGTATACAACCTCTATGGATGTGGATAAGACATGGTTCAACTTTTCCTTCAACTCGGACCCTTCACTGAAAGCTTTCATGTTCTTAAGGGCCTTGTACTCCCCTCCTGACTTCTTTCCCGACTTCTTGGTGTCAGCTTTATCTCCTAGCTCTCTCTGCAGGGTTTCTTGCATCGAAATGTATACTCCAGCCTTGTGCCTGAATTCGGAATAAGTTTTAGGGAAAGCTAGGTGCATCTCCTTCCACAAATCTGTTCCCTTCTTGAGCCCTGCCATAACTGCCACTATCTTAGTGTCTTCACTCACTGGTTCTCCTTCCAGTAGGACTTTGTCGAACCTTTCAAGGAAAGCTCTATCAGACTCCTCGTCTCCTTACTTCAGGTCTGCAAGCCTATGTCTCTGTGTAAGGTATGACCCTACTGTGGAGAAATGTGAGAGGAACTCCTTGCTGAGTTGCATGAATGAACTGATGGAGCCCGGAGCAAGTGCGGAAAACCATCTGTGAGGACCATGGCCAAGAGTTAACGGGAAATTCCGACATTGAGTTGCATCAGATGCTTTTACCGATATCATGTAATCGGTATACTTGGATAAATGTACTTTTGGGTCCGACGTCCCTTCGTATAAGCTAACAGCTGGGAATTGCACCTTTTTCTGAACCGGTGCGTTCAATATTACCGGGGACAACGGTGATGATGGAAGTACTGTGGTCCCTCCACCATTCTGAGCATCTAACTGCTTCTTCATCTCTTCCACCGCTTTTTTCAAAGCTTGCCACTCATCCGGAGACGTTCTTTCATTAGAAGGTTGTTCGTCATGATTGGGTTCGATGACCTCTTCATAACGCAGTCCCTTGCTAACGGGACGTTTCTCCTGTGTGACATGCTTAGCGATGTTGCTAGCTCCGTTGGGGCCTAAACGTCCAAAGGCTGATCTTCTCAACCTCTCATGAACTGAGGGGCGAGCAGCAGGGTGTACTTGCTCATGTGCTCGCTCCTCGCCTCTCCGATGAACCTCTTCCCTACGTGCCACGTAGTAACTTTCTCTCCTTGTATGGGAGTGGCTCACACTCTTTGTCTCCCTGCTGCTCGACTCCTCACCTGTCCCTGGAGTGGACTCTCCTCGACTTCCTAGTCGCTCACCTACTGGGGTTTTGCCTTTAGCCCTCCTCACTTGTCTACTATCAACTTCATCCATTCTTACATCCTCACATTGCTTGGTTCTTCGCTCCGTTTCCCGGTTGCTTCCCTCCGGGGTCTTTGACAGTCTTTGCCCTGCTGCCCGGTTGCTCGCCTCCCGGGCTCTTGATAGTTCGACGGTTTCTTGCCGTCTTTGCAAAGATTGCAAAACGGCGATTGTTTTCGCCAACTCTTCTGGATTTTGGGCCAAGGCCTCCACCTCCGGGAGAATATTATCAATTGTAACCTGTATATTCCTCCGAGACGTCGCTCGCAATGTTCTTGCATGGTCACCTGTTGACGATACCCTAGTTCGTGATTTGCTCGCCGGGTGGTTGCTTGATTCTTGATGATCTTGTGATTGTACCATTTTCTGAATTTTGATGTTTCTTTGATAAAGATCTTGTTCTTGTGGATGTTTTTGACCTAGAAACAACTAGCCTTGCATGTAAGGATTTGGTTGTTTATAAACATTTATACACGCATGCATGCATTCAAGCTTGTAGGTCTTGTGTATCACCACCTATAACACTCAAATCTCCTTCCTAATTCCAGTTTTCGGCGACCTATTGCCCGATTTTTGCAGTTTACGGTGGATTTTCCCAGAAATTCCTTCAAATCTTCAACCGAAGGAGGTTCGGACCCCTCCTTCTAGCGCCAATTGTTGATGACCTTGATCCAAATTGATAATTAGTGGTTTTTTTGCTCTTATAAGATCATCAAACAAGGATATAATCAAAGATTAAAGCTGGATTTTTGTAAGTGAGGATTGAGAGAGAAATTTGCAAGAGTTTTTCCTATTTTTTGAATTAAGTAACCCCTTCTTATTGTCCCAAGAAGGGGTATTTATAGAGGTACAAGCAAGTAGGAGGTATCACCTCCTTAATCATCCTTATCTACATGGTGACAAGTGTTAAGACACTTGTTAATTCCTAAGCTATTACATCTTTACACAATGACAAGTATTAAAACACTTGTTTGCTCCTAATGTAATGCTTAATTATTGGGATTTCTGATGATCTTCCGAGGTGCCCTCTTGCTCGCCTGCTCGCCTCTGGTTGGGTCTTTGTGTCCTCTTGGTCTGGCTGTTCGCCACCTCCTTGTGCCTTTCATGACCAGCAGCTCGCCTACTTGATCCTGGTCTTCAAACCCAGCTGCTCGCCTTCTAAGGTGTGAAGCCCCTGCTGGTCGTCCTCTTCATTTATTATTTTCATTCTTGATCTCTTAATCTCATTATTTTAATATTTTTATTTCTAATCTTGTTGCTCGGTTGTTCGCCTATCAACAAATAACATACTAAAGGGCAATAAATTTTACTCTTAGGGACTCTCTTCTCCATTTATAACACAATGTTACTCTTGTATCAATCATATACATAGCAGCAGAAGCACATTTAAGTGGAAGACAATTAGTTTAGAACTGACAACCTCGATTTTAAAATTTGATTCCAGTTTCTAAATCAAAATGCTAAAAGTAAAAGCAAAATTTTTTTTTATCTAACACATGATCAAGAAAATAACAACAAAAGAACATAAAATTTCCACCATATCTATTCTGATTCTAAAACATTCGACGTTGTCACGGTTGCTCTCATATACCATGTATAGTAATATCAAAAGGAAAGAATGATCAATTGCAGCTTCTTTTTTACACATCAATTTCAGCAATCCCATGATAATTAAAATTAGAAATGTAGAAAAAAAAAAACTAACCTGAAACACAACTGATTTTCTTGGTTCCACCTTAAACGCAGATTGACCATATTGGCACCTATCAATCAGGAACGCAACAGAAAAAAACAAAAAATTTATAAGTTAAATTGAAAACAATAGATTCAAAATTGCAAAATAGCAGTTAAAGCACCAGTTGATAACTATGTATTTCAGTTATCAACTGAAATACTAATAGTAAATTAACCCCACAGGTTATACCTTTGAGTCACAGAAGACACCTTTGGCTTCAGAATAAATTGTACCTGCATCATCTGCATATATGTAGAATTATTCAATTATTATCTCTATAGGGTTAGAATAAACTATGTACCTGCATCATCTGCATAAATATAGATCATATCAAATCATATTAAAACATATAGATCATCAATTATTCAGTTATTACCTAATGAAAAAATCATATCAAAGCATAACATTAGAACCTTCGAGGCACAATCTACTATGATCATCAATGTAGCGAGCAGCGAAATTAATATCCAGCAACAGAGACACCCACTAATTAATTGGCAAAAATGTCAAACCTTTACATCGAGAATTTTGAGAAGAAAAAATAAAATTAAAAAAATATACTAAACATATCGGAGAATAGAGAATACACGGAGAAGAGAAAATTGAATGATTTCATACCAATTGGAGGGAGGACAGTCCGAGGAGAGCCGGTCGTAGCGGCTGAATAAAGGAGGAGAAGGGTAGATGCGCGAGAGGAGAAGAGAAGGCAGGCCGCCATGGTCCAATGCGAGGCGGCGGGCAGCGGCGGGAGAAGCGGCGAGCGGCGGCAGAAGGTTTGCGAGGAGAGGGGCGACCGATGCGAGGCGGCGGGCAGCGGCGGAAGGCGGCGGCAGAAGCGGCGAGCGGCGGCAGAAGGTTTGCGAGGAGAGGGGCGGGCGCGAGGGATGATATGAGAGGAGAAGATTCGGTGAGCGGCGGCAGAAGGTTTCCGATGCGAGGCGGCGGGCAGCGACGGAAGGCGGCGGGAGATTTACGGGGAGAGGGGCGAGCGACGGAGAAGATTTGCGAGGAGAGGGGTACCGCGAGGGATGAAATGAGAGGAGAGGATTTGGACGGGCATTGTTATTTCACAGCAAAAGTGTAATTAGACCTAGGTATAAATCAATGGATCAGATTTAATTATATAGAATGAATGGTTGAGATCAAAACTTAAATCAACTTTTAATGAGAGAACAATATTTTGAAATAGAGAGATTTGGGACATGCCACCTCATTCTTAGAATAAGGTGGTGTTGACACATCATCTTGGAGAGGTTTGGTTATATATTATTATAAGATGTGATATTGTCACATAAGTGGTGGACACATTATTTGAATTGTGCCCACATATATGA
This sequence comes from Ballota nigra, assembly GCA_947034835.1. Lineage (NCBI taxonomy): Eukaryota > Viridiplantae > Streptophyta > Magnoliopsida > Lamiales > Lamiaceae > Ballota > Ballota nigra. Next base: position 129,741,326 of record OX344720.1, on the reverse strand, counting down.
TATATCATCAGTAATATTCACGAAAAATAATATATATATACCAAATTAAGATTGTGCTTGGAAATTACACAATAAAAGATTATTAGGAAAATTGTATTTTTATTATTTGTCTTATAACGATTTACTTTCTTAGTTATTAAGATATTATTATTAGTATTTATAGGAGCTTTGTAATTTATTGTTATTCCACTTTGTTGATGTATTAAAAAAATAGTGGGTTATCCTTATTCTTCGTATCTTAATAGTTGTTATTCCAATAATCACATCGAATCAACGATACTTGCTAATCGATTTTTATAGTACGTTTCCGCCTATTGCATCAGGTACTATTTTATTTTTCAATTTGAATTTTTTCTCATTCACAAAAAACTAATATCTGTTTGAAAACATGGTGTTCAATATGTGAATAAAGTAGGCTCTGTGATGGAGATAAAGATTATGTTTAATTATTTATTATTAGTATTTATATTTTATAGTTTTAGGGCTTTATTTAAGTTTCAATAAATTATTAGTGGGTCGGACTTTTAGGGCTATGCCTAAAACCCTAATTATTTATATTATAAATAGGATCTATGTAAGTCGTTTTTATTCAGTTGATTATTGAATATAAAAGTATTGGGTTTAATCCCTTTATCGTGTTTTAATTGTTGTTATTCTAGTATTCATGCGTGAATCAATAGATTAACACGTTAATCGCGTTTGCGTCTATCCGGGTATTCTTAGAATCAACGGATTTACGTTGTATCGTGCTCCCGCTGCATCACTCTGTATATTTAATTATGTATAAACGTTTCTATTCGTTTTATATATTTTATGATACATAAATCAATGATTTTAGGTTGTTTTATTTCAGAAGAATTAATTCCAGTTTTACAATTATATGTACACACTATTACTATTATATATATGAACTGTTTAAAAAAAAAATAGACAATCATAATATATATACGTAACAGTAACATTAAATATATATAACATTAATAGTAAATATACATAATAATATTAAAAAAATCAAAGTTCATCATAAGTTTTTTTTTCCTATAAATATTACTCCACACCCAAACTTATGTGGCAATATGTTAGAGGACCTCCAAAATTCTAATATTAGTCGAACAAACTCGAACACCTGCATTATAGAAAGAAAAAAGATAAAAAGAAAAAATAATTGACTCCATAATTTTGGGGTGAGGATGACGATTTTACACAGCAAAACACGCCTTTAAATCCCATTCGATAGAAGAAAACCTTGAAATCAAGAAAACCAAAAATCTGAATTGGTGGTACAAACAAAACAACTAATAAACAAACTTCAGTTTTCTTTCTTTTCATTCAGTTGTCCTGCAAAGTACAACCAATACAACAGAAGAAGAAATATACCGTGGGAATAAACCTGTATCTATTATGGAAAATTTCCCCTAACCCCAATTTAATCCAAACCCTTTTCTCGCCCAATTTTCAGAGAAACCCTAATTAATGATTTGTGAAATTAGCGAATCTGAAACTCTAGTATCAGGGGGAAATTGCAAACTTGTAAATGCATGTCGCGGCGGATCTTAACTGGTTCCTGCAATTCATAGTGTTGGCATTACTGGGGGCTTTCGCCTTGCTTTATTTGGTTCGCAATACGGCCTCGAGGTACTTCGTGGTGGACTCCAATTTCGATTCCTCCGCCGCCGATTATTCATCCCTGGATCGTCGGAAAAGAGAGACTATGGCGGAGGCCGCCGGTGGCGCCGCCGAGGGTTTTGATTCCTGCGCCGTTTGCGGCAGTCTCACCAAGAAATTTTGTGCCCGGTGCAAGATGGTTAAGTACTGGTACGCGCGCTAGTTAAATACTTTTCCGCATAATTTCTTTATTTACCGTTTATATTCCACTGTAGAGTCGTGGAATTTTTTTTTTCTTCTTTGTTTAACAATGATGAAATCTGATGATAATCTGTATGTTATGTGCTTTAATGATCATGCATTTATTGATGTTTCCTTACCCCCTAAATAAATAAAAAATATAGGCTAATTATGCTCGTTTTCGGATATTCATAATTTTATTGTAACATGGGAATCCCTTGTGAGCAAGTCTTAAATTTTGTGAGAAATTTAGATAGTCATTATTGAAGAAATGAGATTCAGGAAATATTAAGCTTTTCCCCTGGATGGTGGACAAATCTACTGAATGTTATGCTCGTCGTGCAAGCAGCCAAATTGCTTACTTAATTGGATTCTTACTGGAAGCAGGGTAGGGGCCCTTCCTTATTCTATACATACTAGTTGCTACTCCATCTCTTGCCCGTCTTAATATAGTCTGTAGACACTGCCAGTTTCTTAGTTCATGTTGAGAGTTGAGACAAATCCTGGTATACGAATCAATTGTATTATACAATTGTTTAACAATTCCAACACAGTGGGGATGCTCCTGTGAGAATGCTCAAGTGCTCAAAAGTATTGTTGTCACTTGAGTTTGCTAATTTTTTAATTATCAATTTAGATCCAGTATTTACCTTTGAGCAAAGTGCTTACTTAATCCTCTTCGGGGGCCTTGAGGATCTGCTTGTTTTTTCTGTTTTGAAATTTGTCTTTCACATTTTTCATCCTCTGGGTATGGTTACTTTTCATGAGAAAGAAATATATATGCCAGGCGGCTGGGTGTGACTAGCAAAGTTATTTTTATATTTGACTAACTTTTCCTTTGCATCTGAAATTTCTAGCTCTGAATCTTGTCAAAGATCTCACTGGAATTCAGAGCACAAGGCAAAATGCAAGGACTTGCAATCATTATATAAAGACAACTATACCAAACCAAAATCCGCTTTGAGGGGAAGGAAAGCTTCAGTAGTAGGGGTGGGCGGAACATCGAAGATTAAAAAAGTATCTTGGCGATAGAGAAGTTGATTTATTTATGCCAGAATAGGCAACCCAGCTTCGAAATCTATTGTAGGATACCGTTATTTTTCATCAGATTTCAGGCCTTTTTTGGTTTTCACTTTCGTTCAATTAGATAATTTTTCCCCTCCCAGTTTGATGTTTCAGAAGACTGATTTTTCTGGTTGTGTTTATAGTGTAAAAGTGAACAAAATGGTTATTAGTTCTGGAGAATTGACAACTTCACAAGAATTGAACCTGTCTGTGCCAAGCTTCAAGGAAGAAGCCTAATTTAGGATGTAACTGGAGAGTGGGTTTCAATTCTCCCTAACTTGATTTAGGTTACGTGTAATTTGATGATCTTTCAATTCTTTTAGTTCTATGTGATTGTCTCCAATGGTCAAAATCATCAATATGGGGGATGTCTCTAGAAATAGCAGGTGCCAGAGAACGAGACTAATTATCGTGTTCCTGCGGAGTTGGAGCAGGAAAATGTATTTCCAGAAGAGATGAGAAAGAGGGACTGGGGCAAATTATGAGGGGGTGATGGAGGCTGAGAGGTTCATCGGCAGGTGGTTGGGGAGGGATAGAAGGGGAAGGTGCCGACAAAGAATCGCAGAGGACGGGAAACCAATATAGAGAGAGAGAGGCGAGAAGAAAAGGGGTAGAGAGAAACCATATTTGAGCGAAAAGTTGTTCCCAAAAATAAAATTTATGAGATAAAGAGCACTTTGAGAAGTGAGATGTGTTTTTCACACTGCAATTTAACATCTTCAAACACCCAGATAACTTGTACTTACATCCTATTCATACTGATCTAATAATTTGTGTAAGTGGAAAAGTATTTTGAAATGCTGAGGGATTGTTAGACCTGAAATTATTTTAGTGGAGTGGAAGAGTTTCATGGTTTTAAAATTGAAATTGGGACAAAGGCTCATACTCATTTATGGGTATATCTGATTAATTTCTATGCAAAATACGAGTCATTAGAAGTTTCTTGCCATGTATTTGAGCAACCCAATGAAAGATGTAGTGTTGTGGACTGCTTTGATATCAGGTTTAATTTTATGGCTCAAGGACGGAGAATGGAAAGTGTTGATTTGTTATTTGCAATGAAGAGGAAGGGTGTGAGTGTGAGGCCAAATGAATTTACTTTAGCCACTGTTTTAAAGGGATGTTCACTATTCTCAGATTAAGATTTTGGAAAGCAAGTGCATGTTGAAGCTATTAAAATTGACTTTCTATAAGATATATGGATGTGGTCTTCTTTGATGAACATTTACTCCAAAAGTGGACAGATGGAATATGCAGATGATATTTTTTGCATGACGCCAGAGAAAAAAAGTTGTGTTTGGAAATGATATAGTTAATGGTTATGCTCAAGATGGAAATTGAAAGATTGACTATTGTTTTGAAGGAATTGCTAGCTCTGGTGCTTGTTATTCATGTACAAATTGTTCTATAATTTAATTAAGTATATTGTAGGGTAGGGCTATTCACCCACACAAAAATACTTTGTTCACCCTTATATAATATTAAAATATAAACATTATTTATTAAATACTCCTACTTTTTAAACACACATAAAATTTCAAAACCACGCATAACGTACATACTTTCTTTGCCCACACAAGTGCTCATTCACAAATAATAAAACCATAAATATAATAAAAAAATATAATCAAATAAGTATAAATAATATACATACAATATTAAATGATATTAATATTTTTCTTCTATGAATTCATTTACATGTGTAAGAAAACTAAATGGGTCTTCTTTGTATGGTTGTGGGAGGGGGTGTAGGGTTTTCAACGCCGGAGAAAAAATGAAAGAAAGAGTGATACTGTGAATGGTGGTTTTGCATTGGGATGTGGTTTCAAGATTTTCCTTTTATGGAAGGGGGAGGGGTGGGGGGTTCGGTACGATGGTGGTTTAGGAGGGGAACAACAAAATTGAAGGTGGAGTGTTCAATTTTTTTTTTAATTTAAATTACAAATTAAATTGGGGAAATATGGAATAATGTCACACTCAAGTTTTATTTTCAAAAATATCATCCAACATTTTATTTTTACAAATATGTCCCGTGCGACCCTTGTGCGATCTCCTACGCGACCCTTCTGCGATATTTTTTGTGGTATTTTTGTAAAAAATAAAAATATTGGGTGATATTTTTTAAAATGTAAACTTAAGTGTGACATTTTTCCAAATTTCCCATTAAATTGGAGGGTGTGTATATATTTAATTGAGTGGTGTAAATAATAATTAGGGTTATAGTTGTAAATTTTAAGAAGGTGTACTAAGAAAAAATAAAATGAAGCTAAAATATATGGTGAGTTAATTTAGAAATGTGTATGCTAAAAGTAAATTTGTGGGTGTAAATAGCCCCGACCTATATTGTAACTATCAAACTCTCTTATTAATTGCAAGAGGTCTATCAACATATATTTTTGTTTGGATCATGAAGGGCTGGAAATTAGGAGAATTTTTGCCCCAAGTGAGTTTCGAACACGCGACATCCTTGTATGGAGAGGTCTTGCGTGTTTCGACATGCCGTTTGGACAAGGCTATTTAGTTGTTATGTTTGTCTTTGTAAATTTACTAGATAAGACCTCGCGAATTTCGCGAGCTGAAAAAAAAATTGTATGTATAAATTTTTTTCTTTTTAAATATTTTACGGAATATATATATATATATATATATATATATATAATACATTGATAAAATTAAAATATTATTTTATACTTCCTCCGTTGCAATTTAGATTATTCCAAACTATGGAAAAATAGTTTTACTCTCTAAAACTAATCATTTCCAAACACCTCTTCTTTATACCTAACTGCACTATTTTTTTCAATTTATCATTTAGCAATTAATGAACTAAACTCCCTTCAATAAAATAGAACTCACTAATAAACCCTCAACTTTATATCTTTTAAGTTTTAATATTAATGAGCTAACTCTTTCTTAAAACATGCATAAACTTTTATGTGTCATTATCACATAGGTGGTGTACATATAGGTTTGAAGGTTACTCCCTCCGTCCCAATTTTATTTTCTCGTTTGACTTTACACGGAGTTTAATGCGAGAGTTGAATTGTAATATTTAAATTAATAAAATAGATTTCTGTGAGGTGAAGTTTAAAAGGGTGGATATACTTTATTTCTATTTTGAAAAATGTAAAAATAAATCTGGGACGGACTTTTTGGCAAATGAGAAAATAAACAATCATTTTACTCAAATTATCATCGACTTTATTCATAAACAATCACTTTATCTCTATCTACTCATCCATGCCTATAATATATTTTTACACTTATTGTTACCCTACCTTATACAATCACATAATTTTTTCCTCATTCATTCATTCATTCATTCATTCATTCATTCTTTCATTCATTCATTCATTCATTCATTCATTCATTCATTCATTCATTCATCCTCTCTCATACACATTTCTCTCACTCACTTATTAACTCTCCTATTTTTCTTACACACTTGTTTTATTATACTTTTTGTTATCACCTCTTCTATTTTTAACTCACCTAATCATATTTCACTAACTAACAATAATAATAAAATAATAAAAATTATATGCTATCTATTTTATTAGAAGATAATGACTTATCGTAAAAAAAAAAAAACAAATGTGGGCTTATATATAATTAAGGAATATTAAATTATTATAAATAGTCAATATTTAAGTCTATACTAACATTGCTAACTAATTCTATGGAACGAAAGTTGCCACTAAACTATGTCAATTGATATGTTAATAAATTCTATAGATTTTGATTTAATCTAATATAATTATACAATATTAATTTTATTAAATACATCAATATATAAAAATTTGATTGGACTTTAACTTAAAAAGCAGTTAAACATATGTTAACGTTAATAGATATATTGATATGTTAACTAATCCTATGGAGTATGATATGATCTAATATTTTTATACAATAAATATATAAATATATAAAAGTTAGATATGACATTAACTTAAATATTAGTTGTCAAAGTAAAATTTAAATTTAAGAAACAAAACTCGTATACATAATTTAAGTTTCATTAATTAAATAATAGAAAAATCATATGCCACACATTCAAAATTGATGTAATTAGGAATAATTTCCCAACTACATAAAGGTTTGATCTTTTTTTTTTTTTTTTACCACCACGTATTCTTACAAATTTTATTGATGCTGATTTTATGGGTTTGAGTAAAGAATATGGTTATTTTACCTTTCTAAAAAAAAGCTAACTCTGCACAAAATTTAAGAATCACCATTGCCTATTTTTCCTACACGAAGTTTCATTCCATGTTTGAAAAAATTAAAAATAGATAATTTAGTGATTTTGACCTATCACAAACATATATTAATTTAATCTTTTGTAATATTAAATTAATAAAAATGTAGTCAACTTCCTATTAAGTCATATTTACCTATTTTATATTCTGTAAATGCATCACAATTAAATTTAATTGATTGATTGACATCTATATAAAGAAGTGCATTATAACATCAAATCTTGAAATAATATTTTATAATTAGAAAATGATCTTCTTCCAATTTCAGTGTCTATCGGACTCTCTTTGAAAGTTAAAAATCTGGGCTGCTCCATTTGTGTGTAAATAAATGATTAGAAATTAGTAGAAATTTAAATTTTAAAAGTTGATATGAGTTATTTTAGCTATTTGCAGGCGAGGAGATTGTGGAAGAAGGGAGGAATTAGGGGAGGAAAGGGAGGAATGGGGATAAAGAGAGGAAAGAGAAAAATTATTAATGAATTAATACAATTAATTTATTACCTTATTTCATTGTATGTATTTTAGTTCATCAAAGAGTGTAAAATGTCACATACAACTAAAATTACTTTGTCATGACTCTATTTAGATAAGACACATAATTTTATCATAATGTAAAATTAAATAAATGAAAGACAAATATCACGAATTAATGAATTAAGAAAATTGATCAAATTAAGGATTTTTGGAATTAATGAAATCGATAAAATTAAGGCACAAAATTTTATCATAACATATAATGAATAAATAAAAAGCAAATACCACGAATTACAAAATATAAGAATTGAAATCTTTATATAAAACCTCAAGAACAATAGTAAATTAGTTGAATTGACATTCATCATTATTAAAATACAAAGGTAAATACATCATCGGTTATATATTGTGTAAAATAATCTAATTACATTGATCGTCTCTTTAATTATATTTTATATCAACAATCATCAACCAAAAACGTACACTTATAAAAGTATATAAATCATCAATCATGTTCATAATCTATACACATGAAAAGATAATTCTAGAAAGAAAAAAAAATCAAAGTGGAGCCACATTGTTAGTGAAAACTTGAAATAAGAAGTCCACGATCTGAAATTTGATTAAGATATAGAAGCGATCGAAACGACATTCCCACCACTACCTGCAAAAAAAAAAAATCATAATAAATAGTTAAACAATCATAGATAATAACACATAAAACAAAGGTAAAACAAATATAAAATTTGAGAACGACGTACAATGAGAAATGAGAATCGTAGTTAATTTAGTACATAATAACACATAACACACCATGACTACAATATAGGAAAAAATTACAATGAGAATTAAGAATTGAGATATGAACACAAGAATAATGAGATTTTTGATAAAACTTGGGAGACTTTGCATGAAAGAAGAAAATGAATTTGTAGGAAAACAAAGAAGAGTGTTGAGTTATATTTATAGAAGAAATTAGTAAAGATCAATGGTCAAGATCATTTGACTTTAAATAAATGGTTGAGATCAAATATTAAAATATGGGTTAATGAGATAAACATGCACATGCATATAATACAAATGTGTTTATAGAATGTCAAATTAAATTTAATGAAACATTATTGTAATGTCAAATTAAATTAAATGAAATAAAAAAGCACCTACCAAAAAATAAATTATAACTCCAAAATCTATAAACAAACATGGGAAGTGATTTTAATAATTGAATTTATAGGAATTTATTGAAAAAAATGTTACAAAACTAAGGGATGAGATTAAAAGAAAAATTATTTAAAGGTTAGGATCAAAATTAAAATTATGGACAAAGGAGGATGGAGGAAATACAAAAGAGAGACAAAACAAAGGTGCCACCTAGGCTAAAAATGTTTCCTCTATATATTAGTATGGATATGGATATGTTTCATATATTTTCTGTTATATATTTTAAATATAATACTACTTAATATTTATTGTTTGTTATACTTTATTTGAAAATTATTATTACATATAAAATTAAATTATTGCTTGTATATATTATTATCATTATTTATCTAATGTGTACATATATACACTTATAATATTAAATATTTTCAATAAAATTGTAAAATAAATTTTTTTCACTATTTACTAATATGTGTACACATATATTGATCGTTTTTCTTTAAAAAAATCAATAAAATTCTAAAATAAATACTTTTTAAATTCTTTTTCACTATTTACTAATATGTGTTCACATATACACATATATTGATCATTTTTTTTAAATCAATAAAATTTTAAAATAAATAATTTTTAAATTCTTTTTCACTATTTACTAATATGTGTACACATATACACATATATTGATCGTTTTTTTTAAATCAATAAAATTTTAAAATAAATACTTTTTAAATTCTTTTTCTCTACTTACTAATATGTGTACACATATACACATATATTGATCTTTCTTTTTTTTAAATCAATAAAATTTTAAAATAAATACTTTTTAAATTCTTTTTCACTATTTACTAATATGTGTACACATATACACATATATTGATCGTTTTTTTTAAATCAATAAAATTTTAAAATAAATTCTTTTTCACTAAAATCAATAATAATAATAATAACAAACCAACATATATAGTTCCAATATCCAGACATATAAATCCAAATATCCACACATGCTCAAATATCCAGACATATAAATTCAAATAAACAGTAAAATCTCAAACCAACATATATAGTTCCAAAACATGATCAAATATTCATGACATCCTAACTCTCATCATCATCATCCCCTCTTTCATTTGCAGAATAATTACCCCTCGGAGGGTAACCAGAATATGCACCTCTTTCAAGTAGGTCTACAAACCCAGTTGGAGAGACGAAATTACGACGAGATGGGGAAGGACTGGAAGTTGGAGGACGAGCAGGAGAGGTCTGAGGATAAGGGACGGCGGGAAAACCACTAGGAGGAACACCACTAGAAGGACCTGTGGGAGGATAAGGGGCGGCGGTAGGATAAGGGGCGTAACCAGGGGCGGGAGGATAAGAAGAATAAGCTGGGTAAGGAGAATATGAAGTAGTTGGTTGGGAAAACCCACTAGATAGGTTTCCCTGTTGGCCTTGCATCCACGCTACCATCTGGTTGTGCAATTCTTGGCGCAAATTTTCGTTATACTTCCTTTGTTGCTCCGCCAGCATTCTTTCATATCTCGCGCGCTCTTCAGCCAATAAACGATCAACATCTCTTTGGTCATAGCCCCAATGTGTGTGCCAGATGATGTCCCGCCTGGGCCAGATTGTATGCGCATCGTCTTCATTTGACCGAGACCCCTAACTTTTCCGAGGTCTGGCCTCACTGTCTCAGCATATGCTTGACTCAATCGGTTCAAGCGCTCATCGCCTTTTGCTGGAGGTGGTAATTGCGAGACTCGTTCCTCCACGGAGCCCTAGACATACAAAAATTGTGACAGTGAAAAAGTATACAAACGTGTTATTTATATTCAATTTATAATGTTAATGTAAAACACTTACAATTATTTCAGCAATTCCCCCATACGTGTACTTCCCTTCCCCACGGTTGTGGAAATGTTGCACCAATTCCCATTCAGTTAGGAGCCGGTTATATTTCTTCTCCTGTATTCCAGAAAATTAATATATATATATATATATAATAAAATATGTATAATCAAGTAATTTAAATCACGATAGAATTGTTGTGCAGGAATTACTTACGTATTCCTCAGACCATTGTGAGGCTCCTTTTGCCCCTCCTTTGATTTTGAGGGGTCTCTTCCTCCAGCCACAGACAAACGGTTTTCCCTACACTGGTTGCTTTTTCTAATGATTTCGGGCAATTGCCAGTACTCGAGTAGTGCAGTCCAGAATATCGGCTCCCACGGTGGATTTTTTTCCTTCAGTTCGATGGATCCTCTTCCAAAGACTGAGGAGATATGTGAATCGTTCTCTAGACCTCTGGATGAACAGCTTATTAATTACCACAGTATTTTCCCTCCTCAGATCCCAGTAGGTCTCCCTCTGAAGAAAATATATACAATCACATTTATTTTAATTAAGTAAAAATGTATACATACATATAATACTACTTACTTAACAAAATTAATGTATACCTGGAATGTCTCTCACCACTCTTTCCTCCTTCCTTCTGACACCAACTTATATGTGAACCCGTCCATCTCCATTCGACGGGACATGATGTTCCGAATCAACCTCGAAACAGTATTCGAGGGCATCAATCTGTAGAAAGGTTGTTTCACATTGATATTTTTTTTAATAAAATCAAATAAAAAAGACAAGGTTATATTTAACATACACATTGTGATACGTATAGATGCGTTGCACATTTAGACGATGAGCATGGTTGGTGAGCTCTTCCGTAGTTTCTGGAATGATAGGGTCGTCCTCAACCGTTTCTGGTACTTCATCTTCCTGATTCTGCAAATCAGGAACCGGTACTCTTCCGATTTGTGAGGACGATCCCCAAAAGTTTCGTCGACCCGTATTTGCTTCCGATGTTTCCATCTGTATTTAACAATTACAATTATAATATGTGTACAAGATATTTTATATAACGACTAAAAAGAGTTGTACCGGTTCTTTCTCTTGGTCCGACTTTGGTGTACGAGAGGACGATCGCCGGCCACCGAACAAGTTACAGATACTTCTACCTCCAGCCATCTGTATACATAGCAATTAAGACATTAAGTAACAATGTAAAATTAAAACATGTATACATAACAATAAAAACAAGTAAACACATCAATACATCAAGCGTACACAAAAACAATATCAATTCATCAATTCATCAATCTTCATCATCATCTTCTTCACCTTCTTCCTCTTCTTCATTCTCTACCTCAATTAGTGCAGCGTCCAAATCAGTCAAAATGACAGGATCATCATCTATTTGCACATTCATATGAGATATTATATCGTCCTCTTGAAATGGGGGAAGCTCTGGTTCACTCTTTCTATCGATTTCCACTAAGGATCGCGCCTTGGTGGTGCAAACTGCCCACCACTCTCGACCCGGTTGGACAGATGCACCGGGGTACTTGCAATAGTAAACATAAGTAGCTTAACTTGCTAGTACGAATGGATCATAACGACCATACCGTCCTCTTGGATTAATGTCCACGAGTTTATAATTAGGATGTATTCTTGTTCCCCTCGGTAGAGTAGGATCTCCCCCGGTAGAGTAGGATCAAACCACTGCCATTTGAACATAACAACTTTTTTTTTTCAACAAGTCTAGGGTATTCCAAAACTACTACTTCCTCGAGTATCCCATAAAAATCATTTTCATTGGAATCATAGTTTGTTCCTTTAATGCAAACTCCACTGTTCATGGTTGCTTTAGAGGCACCATAATCTCGTGTGTGAAATTTAAAATCATTCACGTAATACCCAGGGTATGTGGTGACACTAATGCTAGGACCGCCCGCGAGAGCACGTATAAACTAATCCTGAATATGATTTTTTCTTCACCTATATGTACATAATTTACGATATATTCCATTAAGCTCATAGTTTATATATAAAAGTTAATAATAGTAAGTTACTTATACATATCACTTACAAGTTGTTCAAACCACGATGCAAATTCAATTTGAAACACATTGTCTTTTTCAGCACTTGATAAATTCGGTTGAACAATTTGTAATTGTTTGAAAAACACACTACGTACAATTGAGGCACAAATTAGAAGATCACTAACATGTTAAGGGTATGTTTTGAAACTCTACAGTAAAATCAGAAGTGATTTTAAGTGATTTTTGTAGTAAAATTAAAAGTGGGGTATGTTTTGAAATTAAGTGATTTTAAAAGTTGGAATGTTTGCAAAAAAAATCAATTAAATAAAATTTTACAAAATTATTCCTAATATAATAAAAATAAAGAATTAAGCGTGGAACGTGTTCTATTCTTTCACTGCACGAATCCAAAAATCTCAGCGAAGAAGAAGATGGGTTAGGGGTTTTCTTTTGCAACGATCATCCAAATTAAAAACTTGTAAGTACAATAACTCTAACCCTAAATTGTTGATTTGATCGGTTCTTTTTTCTTGAATATGCATCTGGTAATAATACACTCATAAATTATCCTATGATAACATGCCAACCAGATGTTTGATATAATGCCCCAATGAACTCTGTTATTTTGAATTCTTGCTTTGAGACATTAATTTATTTACACTAGGTATTTTCCCGTGCAATGCACGAGCCAGTTGTTATTTCGTTCTGTAAATGAGTAATAGCACCCCAAAGACTACGCACAATTTTGGGAACGGAAGAGATAGTTGACAACCATTATTAGATCGAATAACACTGCGGCATAATGAATTGGTTTCTACTTCGTTAATTCAATTTGTTAAATTGATTGGAGTTTAACGATTTGAGTTTCTGATTAAAATTTTATTTATTCATTTTGGTATTTTGATCTATGTCTGTTAAATGTTTAGAAATTGAAGATAAATGAATACACATGTGTAGCAAAGTTGAAAGGGTCTATTTGGGAGTATTTTTTCCAATTATTTTTTGCGAAGAAGTGCACTGCACTCCGCATATTTTGTCTTTAAGAACCCATTGCTGGTAGCATCCATAATTGCTTATTCATATATTAAATTGCTTTTTTTATTAGAAATTGCACTTTGAGAGGACTTTTAAGTCATGGCCTGATAAACACATTAGCATCTTAGGCATAATGTTAGTATGTATATCTAATAGATAGATACAAAATAGAGATTGTATGAATGTTAGTTCTTTTCCTTCCATATGATTGTAGTTAGCAGCAAAGTAGGCGTGTTCCAAAATGCATTCAAAGAGGCTCTTGAACAAAAACTACTGCCACTACAAAGTTAATAACTAATTTATAGAACAAATAAGCTAGAAACTAGAGAAACTCCCTTTCCGCAAAGAAAAGGAAATACAACCAAAGAAAGTGACATCAAATGCAACAAAAACTCTGCATCTATCTCTACACACTTATTAATAATAAATCTCCAAATTATTTTAACAAGAATATCAAAGAATAAATCCCAGTGGGTACATCTTTGCTTATGCCAAGCCTACCCTGCCTTTGATCTCTCTCTCATTGTTTTAATAAATATTCCCACATTTTTAATCCCATAAACCAAAATCCATGAAGCTTGTTGCTTCACACACACTCTTGTCTCTCATTACTTTTGCGATTAACCGTATTATCTACTTCTAGAACATGAAATTGCAGCACTTCTTTATATACTTCATTGTACTTCATTGTTGTTAATTTTATCATGTTTGCTAATACATTTTTTTTATTTTTGAAATAGCTTGCTTTAAGTTGAAAAAGTAAAAGATTCTTCCATTAAAGGTGTCTATAGATCATATTTTTTTTTGCAACAAGCTCTAAAACAACTCAACAGGAAACCTCAGACTATTTTGGAGGTATATCTCAACACATCTTGTTATTATAAATATGTATCTATATCATGTTTGATATGTCTCAAGGTGCCCTCAGTAAAATTCTTTTGGTGTATAAAATATTTATTTTATTATGTCCTCTATATTATGTGGAAATACATAATTATATATGACTTATAATTTCGGCACCCACTGCTGGTTATATATTTGACTTATATTTATGTAGTTATGGGCTCACAAATGCCTTGGGCAAGATTTTTTGAAACTAACTCTCAAACACACTCACAACCATTGTCCCAATCATCTTAAAGCGTAGAAGGTAGTAGAGGATTTAATCCCGTAACAGAACCTACTGTGAAGGCAAGTTGGGATCGTAGTGCGATAGAAGCATTTATCAAAATATGTGTAGAGGAGGTCCAAGCAGGAAATAGGCCTGGTAGCTATTTTAGCAAAATTGGTTGGGATAATATCAGAAAGAAGTTTCGTGCAACTATGAACCGAGATTATTCAAAAATGCAACTGAAAAATCGATGGGATTCATTAAAAAGGGATTGGAGTTTGTGGACTAACTTACTGAGAAATTCTACTGGACTAGGCTGGGATATTAGAAAAGGCACTGTGCAAGCGAGCAAAGAATGGTGGGCTCAAAAGATACAGGTAATACTTAAATTACTTTTACTAGTTCATTGAATATGATGTATTAATTGATTTATTTGTTCATTGTAGCAAATACCTGAGGCAGCTAAGTTTCAAGTGCAAGGACCCCTGTTGGTGCATGAACAAGAGATATTGTTTACAGATGTTGTAGCTACTGGTGAGAGTGCATGGACTCCAAGCTCTAGTATTCTACCATCACACTTGTTAGATTAACCAAATACTAATGTAGAGGGACCAGAAAATGATATCAATGAACTTGAAGCTGAGCATGAACCTGAGCGTGGAGCTGGACTCGATGATCTTGAATTTGGTCCATCTTATGGAAGTGATGACACTGCTAATGCTAATCCAAGTAGAAGTAGATCAAGAAGTGACATTGGGCTTCATACACATACCATTAATAAGAAACGAAAAAAGATAACTTCTGCTGATAAGATCGCAAGGTCCATTGACCGTATGGTTGATAAGTTTACTGCTGGTCCTGCCTCATCCAATGATTCCACTGGAACGGGACACTACACTATTAAGGAATGCGTAGATGTCTTATACACAATGGATGGAGTGGAGGAAAGTGATAGGCTGTGGATGTTGGCAGTACGATTGTTTCTAAAACCTGCTGTGAGAGAGTTGTTCTTATCATTTAGGACAAATACAGCCCGTTTGAAGTGGTTGCAAGAGCAATATGAGAGAGATATACAATGAAATGCATCCTCAACACCCTCTACTTATGCATCCCGTGGAGATTCTCATCACAATGATGATGCATTTTCTCGTTGACTTGATGTGATTGTGATTGTTATCAAAACTATTTGTGATGTTGCTGTTTAAAGATGTTAATATTCTTAGAATCTATTTTGTGTGGTAGTTGTAGACTTAAAAACACTGTTAGCCTATCTATATGTATGTCATGGTTGTTCAAAGATGTTTTTTAGTGAATTATTATGGAAACAATATTTGGTTCTTTGTTTTGTGCTCGTATTTGTGTAAATGTGATTTCTGTATTATATTTTTATTTACTCTATACTTATAGTTAAATTGTTTTTTTTTCAACAGAATGACGGAAGGAGAATCAGATATCAGTTTGACCTCTATAGACATATCATCAAGTGTTGATATTTTAGATGATGCATTGAGTGAGGAAGAGAATGATTGTGCTACATCAGAAAATTTGCATGAAAAGAAAAAGCATGTTATGAGTGCAGTTGCAGCTAGTGCATCAGTTTTTTATGAAAAATATTTGCATAAAACTCCCTGTTATGATAGAGATTATAGTGGATGGGCTGCATTAATGTCTATATTGAATGGAAATCCTACACGATGTTATCAACTGTTTAGGATGCATAAACATGTATTCTTGAAGTTGTGTGCTTTATTGGTGAATGATTATGGGCTTAAACCAACAAGGTATGTCCCCGTTGAAGAGCAACTAGCTACTTTTATGATGATTGTTGGGCTGCAGGAAGGAAATAGACAAGTTCAGGAGTTTTTTCAGAGGTCTGGGTATACCATCAGTCGATCATTTCATGTTGTTTTACAAGCTTGTACAAAGATGTCAATTGATTGGGTCAAACCTTTCAAAGATTTTGCAACTATTCCCTCACATATTAAAGACAATTCAAGATATTATCCTCATTTTAAGGTATGTTACAATGTATATTACATATTTCATAAGTTATGATAGTGATAATCCATGACATATTTAATATATTATGAATTAGGATTGCATTGGTGCAATAGATGGCACACACGTGAAAGCATCAATACCATGTCATTTGCAAACTCCTTACATTGGTAGAAAGGGTAGGCCAACACAAAACGTTATGGCTGCATGTGATTTTAATATGTGTTTCACATTTGTGTTACCTGGTTGGGAGGGAAGTGCCCATGATACTAGAGTTTTCTATTCTGCTATAAGAGATGCATCAAAGAAATTTCCAATGCCTCCTACAGGTGAGTTGATCCTAGTAGTATTACTCTTATTTTTTTTCCAATTTATATGTCGTAGTAATTATCTATTTTTTTTTAGGGAAATACTATCTAGTTGATAGTGGTTATCCTAACACTACGGGATTTCTTGCCCCCTACAAAGGCCAGAAATATCACATTCCAGACTTTCGGCGAGCTACTGTGTATAACAATCAATATGAAGTATTTAACCATATACATTCCTCACTACGTTCAGTCATAGAACGTTCATTTGGAGTATGGAAGAATAAATTCAAAATTATGGAGCAAATGCCGATCAATATTTCTTGGCCTAATCAAGTTGCTCTGGTCCCAGCTACTATGGCAATCCACAATTTTATTCGTATGACTGATCAAGGTGATGATGATTTTCTTGAGGCGGAACATAATACAGTTGAACCTGCAGGCGTTGTAAATGAACATGATGGGGATCATCAAGCTGGCGATTCTCAATCATGTGATGCTGCAATGAATACATTAAGGGACAACATTTGTACATCGATCACATTTTCAAGATTGGGCATTCACGTGCAA
The DNA here is from genome assembly GCA_947034835.1 of Ballota nigra. NCBI lineage: Eukaryota > Viridiplantae > Streptophyta > Magnoliopsida > Lamiales > Lamiaceae > Ballota > Ballota nigra. The sequence goes on along the minus strand of OX344720.1, from coordinate 129,723,625 downwards.
CCATAGCTATGTTATATATTAGTAGTTGAATATGCATATTTTTACTCAATTGTTTAGTTAGTTTGTGTGCTCTCATAATTATGACTTATGGTGCAAGAGTACTTGTTTGTTTGCTCTTTCTCGTTTTTATGCTTTGTTAATATAATTACTTCACGATTTTTTCTGTTTTTATTGAAAAATAATTGGGATTTATGCCATACATCACAAAAATTCTCTAGAAGTCTAGTTTCCAACAAAAAAATGGTGCTAAAAAATATAATTCCTACACAAAGTTATGATTATTTGGTATATATAATGATATGATCCTGCAGAAAGTCACTTCACATTTTTATTTTTCTTCTATACATCACTGGAAATCTCTAGAAATCTAGTCTCCAACAAAAAATGGTGCTAAAAATATTATTTCTATAGAAAGTTATAAATATTTGACTAATGGTATCTCAGTATGGTGAAACTCTCCAGAATTCAATATGAAATATCTTATAAAATCATTCTCCAATGTTAAATTAAAGTAGTCTTTATCGTTCATTCAAAATATCAACTTTGACATATATATGAGTTGAGATTAAATGAGAATGTAAAACTCAATTCATATAAAATATAGATAAAAAAAACCCAACAACAGAAAATAATAAATTTAAAACGAGAAAGGGTTACAAAGGCATGATATTAACATAATAATAAAACTTAAAGTTAAACATGCAAAAGATGTACGCCAACAAACCATAGATACAAAAGATGCCAAAAGTTTTATAAATTATCAACCATATTATCTACTTTAGACTATTGCCTACTAGTACCATATTACTTCATGGAGCCATACACGAACCAACTGATGAAAATTGAGACACTTCATCATCATCGAATCGAGCCCTATTCGCACCCAAAGTATCAACAAATACATTTTTTATTCCAAAAGATGGATAAAAAACAGATGGAGCAGATAATGGCAAGATGTGGCTATAATCTCTTCCAATTGCAGATTGTTCGTCCTTCACATATCCATCCTCATCATACATAGTTGCAACAATTGGGAGTGTAATTTTTTTATTAATCTCTTCGATGGATTCAGCTTCTTTTTTACAGTGTTCTTTCTTATTTAGCTGACCAAAGATTATATTCAACCTAACCCATAAAGGCTCACATTGATGTTTGTACCTCTTAGCATACGGGTATTGCTGCAAATAAAATAACAATTAGTTGTTTTCATTAAATTATCTATTCTTATAAAATTACCCCAAAGGACAAATAACATACTGTACCTTTATTATGGCATCCCAAGTAATATCACTCGCTTCAAACTTACCCTCGGCTTCAAGTTTGACACCTGGCCAATTGCATACATTTTTCCACAAGTCGTATCTAGCCCTCAGTGCCTTAAATTTCTTCGCTACTTTCTTGACTGCAATAGTCTTTCCAAGGGAAGCTGAGAGTTGAGAAGTGATTTCTATAATAGCTTCACCTTGAAGGCCATGCTGATTAAGTTTTCCATTTTCCTTGAAATCAATTAATAGCTCCATAAAGACATTCTCCTCACACGAACTCCATGAAACCATCTCGAACATATCATCAATCTTATGAAAAGAAATTTTAGCCATGTTTCAACCTATCACAAGATTAAGAAAAATATAGAATTTAAGTTAGAATAATTTTACAATAATTACTAACTCAACACATGAAGATTACAAATACTTTGTTCTAACATATGAATATAAACACATACGGTAAGTTCATGAAGATTACAAATACTTTGTAAATTACAATATTCCCTAAAAAATATAAACTCACAATTAGTAGTTTGAACTTTCAAATATATTTCAGAGTAACAATCACTGTTTCCACCAAAATATACTCTAGAAAATCTAAATTTCAATGCAACAATGACTAAAGCAACAAAAATGAGACACTCAAATAAAAACTTGAGCAAATATAGTTTTTAGTCAACAACAATGAGACCCAAATAAAAACTTGAACAAATACAATTTCACAATAAAAGATTCAAACATAGAGAGACAAGCATTACTAAACACAAATGAGTAAGGATTTACAAATATGACCAAATAATTTTTTGATATCCAATAGAAAAATATTGAAAGATAACTGACAAGAGAACCCTGTATTCGACAGAGATAATGAGTAGAGAAAGAGATGAAGAAAAATAAAACCCTGGTGTACTAAAAAAAATTACATGATATAAGTGTTTAACCTGTTGTTTTATGAGGTGAATAAAAAATTTACATCTTCATTCTTACCTTCTCCTTTCGTTCTCCCCTTCTTCTTCTTTTCGGTGGTGTTCTCACGATGATGTACTTCCTGCGTCTTTTCTATCTTCTCTTCCTTTCCCACGAATACACGATCGTTTTTTTTTTCTTTCTTTTTTCTTTTTTTTAAGAGTATAAATTAATGGGCCCACTGCAGAATCAATTCTTAGAATCTAAAAAGCAGGTTTTTGCTGCTTCTCCAAAATTAATTCTAAGTTAATAATGTAGTGGTTGCAAACATTACGGAATTGATTTTTTTCAAAAAAAAAATCAATTCTCCATACAAAATAGTGGTTGCAAACAATCACTAAGTTTCCACTAAGAGGTAGGTTAACTTACTCAATATATGGTTGCACCTCATTGCAATTTAGTAATACGTGTGAGCAACTTGCTTCTCTAAGTCTACAATCCATCTTTTACCCTTCTTTCCAAGCCGTGTACCAGGAGGCACAAATATCGAAAGATTACCTTCCACTGCTTCGGGTACTTCACGACTGCTGAAATTGCGAGGTACATTGTGTCGCCTCATCAGCACATGGTCCTCAAAATAATGGGAATAAAATATTGATGCTTCTTTTGTTAAATAAGCATTTGCAATTGAAGCTTCCACATGCGTCTTGTTACCCACACTTAACTTTAAATTATGAAGATACCTAATTCAAGGTCCATGGATGAGCTACTGTAATTCTCAAACGAGATTATATTAAAAATAAACAGGTAAATTAATAGATTACCTCTCAAATGGGTACATCCATCTGTATTGTACTGGATCAGCGATCTTTGCCTCGTATGAAAGATGGACAGGTAGATGCTCCATTGAATTAAAGAAGCTGGGTGGAAATATTCGATCCAACTTGCACAAGATGTTTGGGATATCATGGTCCAACCGAGTCATGTTTTCCACTGTAATGGTCCTAGATGTTAACTCCTTAAAAAACAAACTAATTTTAGTGATAGCTTTCCAAACGTTGGCTTGCAGTAATTCACGGAAAGCAATTGGAAGCAGTCTCTGCATAAACACGTGACAATCATGACCCTTCATCCCAAACATCTTCAATTTTGTCCAATCTATGCATCGAGACGTGTTGGACATATAATCATCAGGGAATTTCAACTCATCTACCCACTTGCAAATAATATCTCTCTGCCTCTTATCAAGTGAATAAGCAGCTTTGGGGTACTTTCCTGTATGTGGACATTTCTGCAACGAGGGTCGACGACAGTATTCATTGAGCTCATCCCTAGATTTATTTGTGTCCTTCGTTTTCCCTTCCACATTCATCACCGTGTAGAAGAGATTATCAAATATATTTTTTTCGATGTGCATCACATCCAAATTGTGTCGGATCAACAGGGTACTTCAGTACGGAAAATCCCAGAAAATACTCTTCTTCTTCCAACCCCTATCTAAAACTTTATTGTGAGCATCAACACCCTCTTCTGTAACTTTCATTAATCCAATCCAATTAATTTCCTCAAGGATCGAAACACATGTACGGATGGGCGGTGGATCATCATCAACTGTTTTGTTCTTTCTGAATGCAGTCTTGTTCCTTCGATACGGATGATATCTAGAACTTACGATGGTTGTCAAACTACGACTACTTTTGACTGAGCCTCAAAGTGAAAGCATCTGTGTATTCTGCACAATATGGACAAACAAGCCTTCCAGGTGTGCTCCATCTAGACAACATCGAGTAGGCTGGAAAGTCACTTGTGGTCCAGTTAGTGCAGCTCGCATAAAAAAATTCTGCTTTGTAGCAATATCATACGTTGTCACTCCATATTCCCATAAAATTATCAAATCACAAATCAATGGTTGTAAAAATACATCCAATTTATCCTTTGGATTTTTTGGACTAGGCACCAGAACCGTAAGAAACGTGAATTGATCCTTCATGCACATCCATGGCGGTAGATTGTACGATGTTAGTATCACCGAACATGAGGCATATTGTTTCCCCGACGGCCCAAACGGCTGAAAATCGTCGGTGCTCAAGCCCAACCTCACGTTCCGAATTTCTGATGCAAATTCAGGATACGACTGGTCCAAGTATTTCCAAGCCTGCGAGTCTGCAGGGTGACGCATAACACCGGACTGGTCATTATTAGAGCAACTTGCATGCCATGTCATATCCTTCGTAGTTGCATTAGACTGATACAATCTTTGCAGTCTAGGGATGATGGGAAAGAAGAACATCTCCTTAAAAGGACTCTTCTTTTTCAATCGACCATTCACATCATGTCTAGCAGGTTTGAACCGTGGTCTACCACAAAACTTACAATGTTCAAGATCGATGTCCGCACCCCAATATAACATACAATTCCCTGCACAAGAATCGATCCTCTCCATAAGGAAGCCCCATCTCACCCATCAACTGTTTGCTATCGGAAAAGTTTCTGGGTACCAAATTATCCGGAGGACAGATCTCACGAACCAAGTTAACGATTTGATTATAACCCCTTTCAAATAATCTGTTTTCAGTTTTAATGTTTAGCTTTAATGTTCAGCATTTGCGCATTGAATGACAGCTGCGAGTGCGATTCGCAACCAGGATACAAATCCCGATCCGCTGCACGAAGCATATCATAAAACTGTGCAGCATACTGATTAGGGGGTTCCTCAACAGACGGCTCATCACCCACGTTTCCAAAGTGGGGACCGGAAGTTAAATCCGTGATCATATCATGGTACTAGCTAGATCCTGTCGTCTCATCAACCGGCTCGTATGAAGCCAACGCTTGATCATTGTATGGATGCGCAATTTGACCCCAATTTTCCTCACCGTGAAAAACTCAATTGTAATAATTTGGCATAAAACCATTTCTATACAAATGAACTTTCACATCATCGGGGTACTGAAACGTCTTGTTCCTACATCTAAATTTGTTGCAGGGACACCTAATCTTTCCTCGATACATTCAATTCGGATTACTAGTGGCAAAGTCTACGAATGAATCGAGTCAACTAATAAATTCAGGAGCTATCATGCCATTATCGATCTTGGACCATACATCCAACATAAACGGCTTGAATAATCCATATCAATCTGTTTCATATATATTAATGAATTAAACCCTACAATTAATAATTTGTATTCTCCTATTAATTTATTATTACATTATAATTAATTAATTAAAATATTCTAAAATTTTTGGTAGAGTTTCGTTTAGTTTTTTCGTATTCCCCAGTTAATCAAAATTCCTACGTGCATCCATTTTCGACTTAATTATAATTAATCAAGTCGGAACGCACATATTCTTCAACAAACAATATCAATAACCCTTCCTTCAACTTCATACATCATGAATAATATTACATACATGAATATATACACACATTAAGAAATTAATTAGCAACTAAATTAACAATTTTATATATATATATATATATATATATATATCAAATTAAATTTTACTAATTAATTATTTATATTAACTGCAAAAATATAGTAATTTATAATTAACACCAAATTAAATATTATACCTATATATGCATGCATAATTAACAACTAATATTAAATAAATTAAATATATAACTAACTACCTACATACATACTTGAGTACATGCGCGCGCGCGCACACACACACATATATATATATATATACATATATCATGATGAGAAATATATATATATATATATGCAATAATTTTATATCAATTATATATATTTAACCGATTTAAAATTTTAAAAAAAAATTATTTTATAAATATTTTTGCAAATGTGTAGTAAGTGGAGATAAGTTTTTTGCGTCGGTGGTGGTGGAAAATGGCGGTCGGAGCTCCTCTCCTTTATTCCTCTCCTCTCCTTTCTTCTTCTCCTCTCTTCTGTGTCCCGAATATGGCAGCTCTCGGGTGGTAGATGGGGAGAAATAATGCCACCTTGGACGAGGGTTTTGAAGAGGGAATAACCCTCACCCAATAGATTCATCGCAGACCCCACCTGCCAAAGCCTGCATGCAAATTCAAAATCAACCTGCAAATTTGTCGAGGGAATTTAAACCCTCGTGAAGAGGATCCAAGGATGGGAATAGGGGTTTTCCCTCGTGAATCGGCCGAGGGAACTGAAAACCCTCGTGATACCTGCTTTGTCAGACTTTGTCAAGGGAATCATTCCTCGTGAATTTGCAGAGCATTAAACCCTCATCAAATCCCTCGTTTGAGCTAGGTGGGCCCCGTATTTGCTCGGCAATTTCCTTGTGAGAGACGAGGGAAATAGAACCATCGTGAAATTCCTTGTTCAGCAAATTTGCTCGTTAAAAACCTCTTCAAAGTCGAGGGCTGGATTTCCCTCTTCAAAATCCCTCGTCTAAGAAGGTTATTTTTGTAGTGTTATAACCATCGTGCATAGCACGAAAAAAATCTAGTTTTGAAAGTTTAAGCTAGGATTCAGTTTTTCTTTTTTACTTTTCTAAACTGAGATAGGATTCAATTAATCATTCATAACTTAAACGTTAACTGTATCAAAGATTAAAATAGTAGGATTTAATTTAATTGGGTTCGATCATGTCTCTATGGTAGCTCCATTCTAGGCTCCTTATAGAATTAGTAATTTAGTTGATTTATTTTTGTTATAAATCCAGCAGATTTATTATACCAAATCTAGAAGATTTAATATGGACATTACTAATGTGCTTATAACCTAAATATGTTTTAGGCTTAGATAAGGGTTTCTCTATTATAAATAGACCTATGTACTCAGTATTGTACACACACGCATACACAGATATATTAGTGAAAACTCCTAGCTTGGTACGCCCCCAGACGTAGTCGTTATCGACAAACTGGGTAAACAAATTTGTATCTTTATTTTACACTTACAATTCATAATACGTTATCAGCACGAGTCTCTGCCCGAAGCTAATCGGTACGAATCTAAATTAATTCCTCAATAGCATGATAGTTAATTATCGTATCAATTTTTTTATCCATGTGTGCTATGATTTTACCGTGAAATTAAATTATTCATTGCATCTGTATTCTTTGCTTGCATTTATTTTAATTGGATCGAAAAAAATTGCCCACGGTCGGATGCCACCGCGCGCCCGAAACCACCGCGTAGCAGCCTCGAGCCGCATAGATTCGACGCGAGCCTCCGCTGCTCCGCCCCCATGTGCGAGCCTCCGCGGATTCGCGCGCCTCTATCTTCTTCGCTGCTCCGCCGCCACGGCATTGAGCGGCGGCCGAAGGCCACGCACTGCCGGGCAACGACGGTCGTAGGCAGCGTCACCGCACGGCGGCGCGCCGCAGCCCTCGCGCCTCCGCCCTGGAAGCCCCACCGCAGTCCCTTCTCCTCCCTATCCATGCCCCGCATAACCCTACCTACCTTGGGCCTAACTGACCCAATTCGAATTGGGCCACAAAAAAAATTACTTGGGCCTGCAGCCCTCTTCATGGGCTAGAATTTTTTAATTGATTCTTTATGGGCTATTACTTTAATAATTGGACTTCATTATTTATTTTGGGCCTCATATAATTTTTCTAGTATTTTTGTGCCTTCAATCTAATTTATCAAGTTCCGAAAAATACTTGAAAAATTAAAAAGTAAATTTTTTTTTTTGCATATTAATTAAGCTCGAAATTTTTTGGAATTAATTTTAAAATTAGTTCTCAATAAATTTATTATTTTATGTGCTTAATTGCTATATGTGCATGCTTTTATGATTAAATTATCTTACATCCAAAAACTTGATTGCACTTTTTTAGAACATACTCCCACAAGTGTATGGGGTCGTGTGTGTATAATAGGTAAGCGACCAAGTCAAAATATATCGAACCCAAAGACAACGATTTTAGTGCTAAGAAATCTACAGGATTGAATGCTTATTAAAGAAATTTCAGAAAAGTAAATGGTTTGGGTTGGTTTTATCTACTAATTGTTTTCAAGAGTGCAAAAGGGAAAGTTATTCTAGCTTCTTTCGAAGTGCAAGGTTGGAGTTATGCTTCGAATGAATCCAATTATGCAAGTATTAAGGGTTGCAAGAACATATGCTTATCTCAAGCTTCATTTCATGATTAACCTAGATTAAGATAATCTCATCTAATCACTTAAACTCTCATTTCAATGACTCAATGCTTGACTCGGAATGTTCTTCATGTTCTAAGCTTCTCTCGATAACCTAAAACATCCAACGCTAGCAATTGATAGCTAACCTCTTTCAAATGAACATTCACTAAGAAGAGCTCAATTCTCATATGTTGGTCTTTTCAATGAATTGCTCAATTTACCAAAAATAAGCTATCAAAACTCAAGTAATCTGAAATCAAAGAAGTTAATCATTCAATTCCACAAAATCAAAGCATCTATTCAAGCAAAGCCCTAATTCTCACATAATCTTCATCATTCAAAGCATAGAGAGTTTAGCCTAGCATAACTAGGGCTAAGGAAGCAATAATCATGTACAAATCCATGGAAAAACAGAGAAACTAACAACTAAGAATTGAAATTAGAGAAATATCACCTAAGAAGGGGGAAATGTAGTAAACATCTTCAATCAACACTTTGACAATCATGAAATCTTCAAATAAACTGTTCTTCAAGCTCTACTTCAATTACAATTGACTTCTAATGGAAAAATTTGAGGAAAGTAAACATAACCTATGAATTTCTAAGAGCAATTGATGGAAAAAGGTGTTTGGAGCTCTCAACTCTCGTAAGGAATTCTAAGAATGTGTGATTCTAGTGATTACGCTATGGGAGTTGATTTGGGGCAAATGCGTTCATGTTATTTACTATGCTAGCAAGACCTTTAACACTGCTCAATTGAATTACACTACCACCGAGAAGGAGCTTTTAGCGGTGGTGTACGCGGTGGACAAGTTTAGACCCTACTTGGTGGGGGCGAAAACCACAGTTTACACCGATCATGCTGTCATTTGGTATTTAATGAGCAAGAAAGATTTAAAACCGAGGTTGATTTGATGGGTATTGCTTTTACAAGAATTTGACTTGGATATTGTTGACAAGAGAGGGAAAGAAAACTATATCGCGGATCACTTGTCTCGCTTGGAAAGAGAAGAAGGATTTTCAGAGGAAAATGAGGAAGTGAGGGAAACATTCCCTGATGAGAGGCTCTTTCGATTGGAAGAGACTCCAATATGGAGAGTAGATGAGAGTGCTCCGTGGTACGCCGATTATGCCAACTTTTTGGCAAGTGGAGTGGTGCCGCCCGAACTTAGTTCGTATGAAAGAAAGAAATTTTATAAAGATGTTTGGAAATATCTTTGGGATGAACCATATCTCTTTAGGAGAGGAGTCGGTTATCCGAAGATGTGTGCCTCAAGAGGAGTGGGAGAGCATCCTTGCACATTGCCACTCACTTCCTTGTGGAGGGCATTTTGGAGCATCCAAAACAGCCTCAAAAGTGCTTCTTTGTGGATTTTATTGGCCAACGATTTTCAAAGACTGTTGTGATTTTGTCAAGAGGTGTGATCGTTGTCAATGACTTGGTGAAATTTTTAAACAGGATGAGATGCCCTTGAACGTGTTTTTGGAAGTAGAATTGTTCGATGTTTGGGGGATTGACTTTATGGGGCCATTTTCTCCCTCACATGGATATCTTTATATCTTGGTAGGAGTCTATTATGTGTCTAAGTGGATCAAGGAGATTCCGATGAAGGTAAATGATGCCAAGGTGGTTGTTTAATTCCTAAAAAAGAACATTTTTACAAGGTTCGGAGTGCCTCGGGTTCTGATAAGCGGTGGGGGCACCCATTTTGTTAATAAGGTGATGGAAAATCTGCTAGCGAAAAATGACGTCCGTCACAAGATTGCTATTGCATACTATCCACAAACAAATGGCTTGGCCGAGGTCTCGAATCGACAAGTGAAGCAAATTTTGGAGAAAACAGTGAGTAAGACAAGGAAGGATTGGACCTTGAAGTTGGATGACGCTCTATGGGCATATAGAACGGCTTTTAAGACGACTTTGGACATGTCTCAATTAGTCTTTGGAAAGGCTTGCCATTTACCCGTCGATCTTGAACACAAGGCGTTTTGGGTTATCAAGAAGTTGAATTTCAATAGTGATCTAGTTGGAGAAAAGAGGTTGCTACATGAACTAGAGGAATTTAGGAATGATGCCTATGAGAATGCCAAAATCTTCAAGGAAAAGACTAAGATGTGGCATGATGCTCAGATTAAGAAGAAGGAATTTCAAGTGGGTGACCGTGTGCTCCTATTTAACTCTCGCCTTAAGCTCTTTCCCGAAAAGCTAAAGTCTAAGTGGAGTGATCCATTTCTTATCACTAGTTGCTTTCCAAGTGGGTGGTTTGAACTTCAAAATGCTAAGGAGGAGAAATTTTATGCCAATGGGCATCGCTTGAAACATTTCTTTTCACCAAATCAAAAGCAGGTCCTAAGCCAAGAGGTGCTTACGGATTTTGGGGAGTGATTCGAACTTGAAAAGTCCCGTCCGGCATAGGACGTCAAACCTAGCGCTTAATGGGAGATAACCCATTCTTTTTCAATTTTTGTTTGTCAAATTTTCTGAGTTTGAGAATAATGCTTGATTTTTTTAGGTTGGAGACTCTCTATGGACTCTCGGGGAGAAGCTATGAATCGGGGGTCGTAAGTCGGATGCATTGGAGGTATCATGTTCCTCGGGCTCGAACTTAGGATTGCCGTACAATTCCTAAGTTTGGAGAGGCTATTTTTGTTGTTTATTGGTTGATACGAGGCATGTTTATTTTTGGGAGAGTTGGTCTTATCGTTGTGTATGTTATGCTATTTGTGCTTGGTTTGCATTTCTAGGATGCTAATTGGTCATTTAGCTCGTATGCGTGTTATTATTGTGATCACGTTACTTGCACGTTTAATTTTTGTCTCTCTTGTGCCAAACTTTTTCGTTGCATACCATTGAATAAGTTTGGGGGGGTATGTCGTTCCACAAAAAATCAACGTGTTTTAACGTATGCTTCGATATATGAGAGTTACATACTTTATATTGAGTTAAAACTGGACCAATGTTGGTGTTTTACATTGAATTGAAGTTTGATATTTGAAAGAGTGGTCAAAATGTTGAAAATATGATGCTAAAATGTAGCACTCGGCCAAATAAAGGACCACTCGGTCGAGTGGATTGAGTTTTGACCGAGTAGGATTCTCTGGAGGATCCACTCGGCCAAAACCAAAAGTCACTCGACCGAGTGACTATTAAGCGTGGCCAAGTGGGGCGTTCTAGAGAAAACACTCGGCCAACACTCTTTTCACTCGCCCGAGTCTTCACTCACTCGGTCGAGTGCTGACTCAACTCGGCCGAGTGCCCTTGATTCTGCCCGAGTCATGCCTATTTTCACCTCACTCGGCCATCTTCAACCTCACTCAGTCGAGTGCTTCTTCAATTTGGCCGAGTGAATCCTCCAGAGATTTCACTCGGCCAATCACACCTTTACTCGGCCAATCACACCTTTACTCGGCCGAGTGCCTCCCCTTAGTGGCCGAGTGGATCTTCCAGAGAATTCCACTCGGCCTTTTCCTTCTCACTTGGCCGAGTGGCCCCTGTTCTTGGCCGAGTGAGTCCTGTTTTGACTCCTTTTTAACCTTTTAACTCCACTCTCTATTCTTTCTTCAATCCTTCATCATTTTAGACCTAAAAACTCTTCATTTCCTGCACGAAAGATGAGTGCATGAGGCAATACCAAATATCGAGATACAAGACACTAATCGTACACAAATTGAACTCAATTAATGCATAAAATGACTTAAAAGCACACAATTATGATGCAATTACAAGGCTAATCATGCACATAGTCCCCATTTTATAGTCTGTATATATATTGTCTGGGTAGGCGGCGCCCAGTACTTGTCGGACCGTAAATTATGTTTTGGATAGATGACGCCCAATTCTTGTTTCTATGTGCTTGAAAGTGATCAAATAAATCTTTATTTCTCCATTGTCAATAAATTGGTCACAATACTCACCATGTCACTTTAAAAATTGTAGTGAGAATGTCTGATATTACCAAAAGAGAATTTACTGAGCTTGCTCTTGATGGTAGTAATTACCTGACATGGGCGCTAGATGTTGAGATCCATCTAGCCTCAACTGAGTTAAGCGGGGCTATTGTCAATGATTCGAAATCAACTAACGTCCAGAAGGCGAAAGCATTGATTTTTCTTAGATATCACCCGAATCAGGACCTGAAAAATGAATATCTCACTGAGAAAGACCCCGGAATGTTGTGGAAGTCCCTGAAGGACAGTTTCCAACAACAAAATAATATACTCCTCCCTCAGGCACAATACGATTGGCTAAATCTCTGTTTCCAAGACTTTAAGTCTGTGACAGAGTACAACTCAGCCCTGCATCGTATTGTATCCCAGTTAAAGCTATGCAAGCAAGCTATAACCGAGGCTGAGTTGATACAAAAAACACTATCGACGTTCCACGCTAGCAACCTTGTACTCCAGCAGCATTATAGGGCCAAGAATTACACAGTACACTCTGAGCTAATTTCTGCACTTCTAGTGGCAGAAAAGCACAACCAACTCCTTATGAAAAATCATAACTCGAGACCGGTTGGCTCACAAGCAGTGCCCGAAGCACACTCTATAGCTCAGGAAAGTACAAGTGGTCGCAAGCGTGGAAGGGAGAGAGGAAGTAAACGAACTCGTGGCAAAGGCCGAGGTCGTAGTAAATCCGGTGGTCCAGGTACCTCGAATGACAATCAAGCTCAGACTCGTGGAAAGACTGTACCTAACATGAATCCCGCTCCATAAAAATCTGGCACTCAAGACAAGGTTGAGCAGTCCTGCTACAGATGTGGATGTAAAGACCATTGGTCTCGCACGTGCCGTACTCCCAAGCATTTGGTTGAGGCTTATCAAAAGCAGCAGAAGGACGACAATGGGAAGGCCCCTAAAGTCGAATTTCACCACGCCAGCCTGCCTGAAGCAAGAATTCGACCATAACAATGTTGACCTCTTGGGCATAGAGCTCAAAGACTTTGGAGACAATGAGTGATTGTAATATTTGATCATTTTAGTAGTTTATTTTTGGTTAAGAACTTTTATTTGGATCCTGTCTTTCGGATATTTTATTTTCATGTTTGATATGACATTTAAGATTTATCTTTGGTATGTTTACCTTAATGCTATCCGTTAAATTTATTTGGATATTTTTATTCTTATACATGGCTTGTAAACATATCAGTTATTAGATTTGGGTTTTTTTCTCTGGCATGATGGATACAAATTGTGATTTATGTTTGGTAGATAGCGCCACCACACACACAATCTTAAGAGATAGGAAGTATTTTTATAACTTGGTCAGAAAGAAGGGGGAGTGTAACTACGATAGCCAATGATAATTTTATGATAGTGGGCTCCGGAAGAGCCTCCATCATCCTTCCCATGGGTACCGAACTCATAATTGATAATGCTTTGTTGTTTCCACAATCGAAGTGTACCCTTCTCAGTTTTAAGGACATAAAAATTAATGGTTATCACATTGAAACTGAAACTGAGAATAATAATGAATACCTTTTGATGACTATTACTCGAGATAGCCGTAAACAAGTTATTGAAAAACTTTCCTCCTTCTCTTCCATATTGTACTATTCCTACATCCGGCCGTCTAATCTCCATCTAGCCATGAGTAAAAAATTTCACGACCCGAACTCTTTTAAATTATGACATCAGCGGTTAGGTCATCCAGGACAAACAATGATATGTAGGATTCTATCTAATTCCATTGTTCATAATATTTCGAATAATAGAATCCCTCATGTCGATGAATTTATCTGTGATGCATGCTCTAAGGGTAAATTAATAGTACGCCTGTCACGCACCAAGGTGGGACTTGAGTCTCCGGTTTTTCTTGAACAGATTCAGGGAGATATTTTTTGACTGATTCACCCAGCATCAGGACCATTTCGGTATTTCGTGGTCCTAATTGATGCCTCCACTAGGTGGACATATGTCTGTTTGCTGTTTACCCGCAATCAAGCTTTTGCGAAACTCATTGCAAAAACTATTGAGCTTAGATCTCAGTTCCCAGATTATCCAATAAAATCGATTCGTAAGGATAATGCTGTTGAGTTTACCTCAAAAGCCTTTACAGATTACTGTATGGCTCTGGGAATTAAAGTGGAACATTCGGTCCCTTACGTCCACACCCAAAATGGTCTTGCTGAAGCGCTAATAAAACGTATCAAACTTATCGCTAGACCATTACTTATGAACTCTAAATTACCCACTTCATGCTGGGGGCATGCAGTGTTAGGAAAATTAGGGTGCCCGAATCTATTCGGGATGAAAATTAAATACGGATTTATATTTAATTATTACTAGCATGAATTAATCCTAAATTAATTCAAATAATACTTATACCAACAACAAAATAATCATGAATACGAATTTATTTCACGTAAAATTCTATGGTGGAAAAACTAAGAATTTACGCGATTACGTACCTCTTGAAGCGACGTCCAATTGAGATCTACTGGACAAGCATGACGATGCTATCAACCGTAAAAGCCTTCTCAAGTATATCCCTTTTGCCTAATTCGTTTGCCGGTGGGAAGCGCTCACGAACAATTAAAATAACAAGGAAGAAAGAAAATATTTATTGCTCTTGATTTTTCCAACTCATGGAATTGTGTCACTGGAGATGAAATCATCTCCTATTAATAATAGGGGTTGGCCGATTTTATCTAGGGAATAAGGGGAAGAGAAAATCTTTTTCTTAGTCTCTAAGAAATCTTGAATATATTCCATATATTCTTTTCTCCATAATAAAATATTCCACAAAAATCTCATCCACCTTATTATAAGGTAATTTTAAAAAAATATGAGGATAAGAATCCAAGATTTGGATCTTCTTGAATTTATGAGATAATCTTGTATTCCAATAATACATATCTTCCATAATATCTTTTCAAAAAAATCAACAAAATCTTTTCTTTCCTAATAAGCTTATTTTCGAAAATATCAAAGGAAAATCAGCAATAATAATTTTTTATTATTTTAATCACCTTATTATTATCGGACTACTTAATGGGCTACTTGAGGGACCTTTAGGAGAATTAAGATTGGACCTCCAATTGGCTTCTGAATTACAATATTGAGCCCCAATATTATTCATCCCATTAATATTACTTAGTACCGTTAATAAATTAATATTGCACTATCCATCTTAATTCATATTATGATAATATGGACTTCCGGTTATTATTTCCCGTGTTTAAGATTATCCAGTACATTAATTAATTAAGATTATCCAACTGCATATAATGATCATTCCCCTTTACAACTAGTGTGTGGGAAAGAATCAAACATTTTCCATCTGCGTATATTTGGATGTGTGGTGTATGTTCCGATAACATTACTGAAGCGTACCTCTATGGGCCCACAAAGGAAGCTAGGTATCTACGTTGGATTTGACTCTCCATCCATCCTAAAATACCTAGAACCTTTATCCGGGGATCAATTAACGGCTCGGTTCGCTGACTGCACGTTCGATGAAGATCACTTCCCGGCATTAGGGAGATATCCGAATTCAAAATGGAATGAATGTCGGGAACTTACGTGAAACGTAACTGATCTTCAGTATCTAGATCCACGCACTAGTTAATTTGAACTGGAAGTTCAGAAGATCATTAACTTGCAAAATTTAGCAAACAATCTGTCAGACGCGTTCACTGGCCATAGTGGTGTAACTAAATCGCACATACCTGCAGTAAATGCACCCCAAAGGGTTGAGGTCCCAAGTAAATCAAGTATACAGGCCCCCACAAGCCAGAAGCGTAAAGGACCCATAAACGATACAAATACACCTAAAAAGGAAGCTAGTAAAACTGGTCAGTCAAACGTGAAATCTCCAGAAAAGATTCGTCTAGAAAACTTAAAGTCTCCAGAAGAGATTTGTCCAGAAGACGAGCATCCTAATAATGAAGCACGTGCACAAAATATTCAACGCACTAGGACCACAGAACGACCAGATCTAGATACACCGGGAAATGAAGAAGATCTAGTTGACATAAACGTTGAAGTCTCTATGAATTTCATATATACGGGAGAAACATATAATATAAATATTATTGTCGTCGACGATACGTTTGCAGCGATAATTGCTCTTTCCGTTATAAATAACGATCTAAATTCAGAACCCAAAGCTATCGTTAAGTGCCGGAAGTGCTCCGATTGGGTAAAATGGAAAGAGACAATTGAAGCAGAGCTCGCATCGCTAAATAAAAGAAAAATATTTGGCTTTATAGTTCGTACACCCGCGCGTGCTATCCCTGTAGGATATAAATGAGTTTTTATACGAAAACGAAATGAGAACAATATTGTGGTGGGATACAAAGTGAGGCTAGTAGCTCAAGGGTTTTCGCAGAGACCCAATATTGATTTCGATCAAACCTATTCTTCGGTAATGGACGCAATAACGTTCTGCTACTTGATATCTTTGGCAGTTAAACTAAATCTCCAGATGAGATTGATGGACGTTGTAACCGCATACTTATACAGATCACTAGATGCCGACATCTATATGAAAATCTCTGATGGATTTAAGATTCCCCAAATGAGGAATGGTGAAAATCGAAGTATGTATAACATAAAACTGCAAAAGTCGTTGTACGACCTAAAGCAATCAGGTCTAATGTGGTACAATCGACTTAGTGAATTCCTCCAGAAGAAGGGATACATAAGTGATATAGCTTTCCCATGCGTATTCATGAAGAAATCGCAAAGTGGTTTTTGCTTCATATCTGTATATGTTGATGATCTAAACATAATCGGGACATACAAAGAGATTGAAGAAGCCGGTTCAATCTTGAAGGCTGAATTTGAAATGAAAGTTTTGGGTAAAACTAAGTATTGCCTCGGCCTGCAGATCGAGCATCTCCCAGAAGGAATTCTTATACATCAGTCAACCTACAAGAAGAAGGTATTTGAGAGATTTCACATGGATAAATCTCATCCACTCAGCACACCTATGGTTGTCCGATCCCTCGAAGTGAATAAGGACACATTTAGACCAAAAGAAGATACAGAAGAAATTATGGGGCCATAAGTTCCTTATCTTAGCGATGTTGGTGCATTACCCTATCTCGCAAATTGTACTAGACCGGACATTGCATTTGCAGTTAATTTGCTTGCGAGATATAGCTCTTCTCCTATAAGGAGACATTGGAATGGTGTTAAACATGTTCTACGGTATCTCCAAGGGTCTCGAGATCTTGGATTATTTTACCGTAGGAACCAGGATAAAACTTTGGTAGGTTACGTGGATGCTGGCTATTTGTATGATCCCCACAATGCCATATCCCAGACTGGTTACGTTTTTCTCTATGGTGGTACTGCGATCTCATGGAGATCGGTTAAACAAACTATGATTACCACATCTTCAAACCACTCAGAGATAATAACTTTGTTTAAAACCGCACGAGAATGTGTTTGGTTGAGATCCTTGGTAAAACACATTAGTGATTCGTGTAGTATCGCTAAAGGCGATACATCACCTACTGTTATATTTGAAGATAGTGCAGCTTGCATTACATAAATGAGTAATGGGTACGTCAAGGGAAACCTGACGAAACATATTTCACCAAAGTTTTTCTACCCATACGAACTCCAGAAGAGTGGTGTAATTACCATATAAAAGGTGCAATCTAGTGACAATCTAGCAGATTTGTTCACTAAGTCCCTACCTACATCTACTTTTGAGAAGTATGTTCAAGGTATCGGGATGTGAAAGCTCAAAGGGTTGTTGTCTTCAGGGGTAGTGGTAACCTCGAAGTAAATCCAGAAGATTAGATTCGGAAGATCAATAAATTGCATTCCTCTCTAACTAAATATTTTGTTGCTACCTAGCATGTGGAGTTTTTATGACAAGACATATATGTTATGTCGTAATGTCCAAGGGGGAGTGTTATAAATCCAGCAGATTTATTATACCAAATTTAGAAGATTTGATGTGGACATTACTAATGGGCTTATAACCTAAATAGGCTTTAGGTTTAGATTAGAGTTTCTCTATTATAAATAGACCTATGTACTCAGTATTGTACACACACGCATACACATATATATTAGTGAAAACTCCTGGCTTGGTACGCCCCCAAATGTAGTCGTTATCGACGAACTGGATAAACAAACCTGCGTCTCTATTTTACGTTTACTATTCATAACAATTTTATTTGGACAATGATGTTAATTTATTTGTTATTAAGTGATAATAAAATCAAATTAAGGAGATTATGAGATTGATATATTTTCAAAGACGAATTATTGGGTGAAAATGATACATACAACTAATACTCTTTAATAATTATAACTAATACTCTACAATAATTCATATATGAACCAATTTCACGCTATTCATACTCATTCTCTAATTGGTTATTTAAAGGAAAAATTAATTGAGGGATTGTAATCTCATTTTCACTCTATAATACGGGAATAATGCCACATCATGTATAATATATATATATATATATATATATATATATATATATATATATATATATATATATATATATATATAATAAACAACGTTTGCAAGGCAATATTTTTTAAATATAAAAGTTACTGGAAATATTTGTAATAACTTGGTTTGAATTACACCAGTCTTTATTTCGAGAGAATTCAAAATTTAATCAAAATAGTATTTAATAAAATTTGATATGCATTATTATAATTTAATTTAATAATAACATTTTTTTGACATTAAAAGAAGTCTCTATATTTAATAAAAAAAGTGGTAATGCACAATGTTTTTTTTTTTTTAAGTTGGAGAATCGAATTTAGTAAATGAGAAATTTAAATCAATCAATATTATTTAATAAAAATTGAAGAACTATTTTTCTACGTGAGGATCAATACACAATATTGTTAATTAATACTTGTAATTTTACATAAAATAATCATATACATTATTGTAATACTATTATTTTAGAATTGTGAAAAGAAATAAATATCACTAAAATATTCTTTTCCCCTGTTTATGTGGAGCATGAATGTGAAAGATTATCTTGAATTTTTTATTTAAAAAGTACAAAAAATAAAGAGTATGTATAGATTGAAATTGGTTTATACATGAATTATTGAAAGATACTAGTTGTTTTCATTGAAGAGTATTAGTTGTTCTGATTGAAGAATATTAGTTATTTTCGCTGAAGAGTTTTAGTTTGTTTTCACTTAACAAATAAAATTCTCTGGTGTAAATTAGTAATACATTTCAGTGAAAACAACTACTCCCTCCGTCCCCTCTTAATATTCACACTTTCCTATTTGGGATGTCCCACAATAATATTCACACCCCAAAAAAGGAAATGAAACACTCTCACACTACCTACTTTAATTCAAAATACTCTCCATTCATTGGTTCAAAAAGTCAATAAAGCAGTTTTTCTTAAAACCTGTGCCCACACAAGTGTGAATATTATTAGGGGACGGAGGGAGTAATATTCTTTAGTGAAAATAACTAATAATCTTCAATGATTCATATATAAACTATTTTTTATTTTATACTTTGTTAAAAGTATAACATAAAAATGAAAGAGATAAATAAATGTTAAAGATATCACATTATTATATATAATAGTGTGGCATTGCCGCAAAAATGGTGGACACATATAATGTGCGGTGGCATCTATATTATTCACGAAAAATAATATATATACCAAATTACGACTGTGCTTGGAAATTACGCAATAAAAAATTATGTAGTAGATTGAGATAACATACGAGAAAAGTAGTCAAAAATCTTTTGTTGAGCACAGTATATTAAGTAATCCGACATGTTTCAAGTTTAATTACTTCCATTATATATAGAATCCTTCGCAAGTATTATTGAATGATAGATACGGCAAAGGTGATTTAGAAAGATTATAGAGAATTAAGATTATTAGGAAAATTGTATTTTATTATTTATCTTATAAAGATTTACTTTCTTAGTTATTAAGATTTCATTATTAGTATTCATAGGAGCTTTATAATTCATTGTTATTCAATTTACTGATGTATTAGAAAATAGTGGGTTATTCTTGTTCTTCGTATTTTAATTATTGTTATTCCAATATTCACTTTGAATCTGCGGAGCTCAGGCTAATCGACTGTTTATCGTTCGCTTCCACTTGTTGCATCAGGTAATTTTTTTTCTTTTTTTTTTTATTTGAATTTCTTCTCATTCAGGAATAACTAATATCTATTTGGAAACATGGAGTTCAATATGTGAAATTGTGAATAAAGTTAGCTCTGTGTATATGTAATCATGTATAAACGCTTCTGTTCGTTTTATATATTTTATGATACATAAATCAATAATTTTGGTTTGCTTTATCTAAGAAGAATTAATCCCAATTTTACAATTATATTTACATAATATTACTATTATATATATTTTACTGTTTAAAAAAATAGATACTAATAATATAATATATATACATAATAATGAGATTATATATATATATAATAGTGATAATAAATATACATAACAATAATATATAAAAAAAATCGATTTCACAGTTTTTTTTCTATAAATATTACTCCCCACCCAAACTTATGTGTCAATATGTTAGAGGACCTCCAAAATTCTAGACGATTTTACACAGCAAAACACGCCTTTAAATCCCATTCGATAGAAGAAAACCTTGAAATCAAGAAAACCAAAAATCTGAATTGGTGGTACAAACAAAACAACTAATAAACAAACTTCAGTTTTCTTTCTTTTCATTCAGTTGTCCTGCAAAGTACAACCAATACAACAGAAGAAGAAATATACCGTGGGAATAAACCTGTATCTATTATGGAAAATTTCCCCTAACCCCAATTTAATCCAAACCCTTTTCTCGCCCAATTTTCAGAGAAACCCTAATTAATGATTTGTGAAATTAGCGAATCTGAAACTCTAGTATCAGGGGGAAATTGCAAACTTGTAAATGCATGTCGCGGCGGATCTTAACTGGTTCCTGCAATTCATAGTGTTGGCATTACTGGGGGCTTTCGCCTTGCTTTATTTGGTTCGCAATACGGCCTCGAGGTACTTCGTGGTGGACTCCAATTTCGATTCCTCCGCCGCCGATTATTCATCCCTGGATCGTCGGAAAAGAGAGACTATGGCGGAGGCCGCCGGTGGCGCCGCCGAGGGTTTTGATTCCTGCGCCGTTTGCGGCAGTCTCACCAAGAAATTTTGTGCCCGGTGCAAGATGGTTAAGTACTGGTACGCGCGCTAGTTAAATACTTTTCCGCATAATTTCTTTATTTACCGTTTATATTCCACTGTAGAGTCGTGGAATTTTTTTTTTCTTCTTTGTTTAACAATGATGAAATCTGATGATAATCTGTATGTTATGTGCTTTAATGATCATGCATTTATTGATGTTTCCTTACCCCCTAAATAAATAAAAAATATAGGCTAATTATGCTCGTTTTCGGATATTCATAATTTTATTGTAACATGGGAATCCCTTGTGAGCAAGTCTTAAATTTTGTGAGAAATTTAGATAGTCATTATTGAAGAAATGAGATTCAGGAAATATTAAGCTTTTCCCCTGGATGGTGGACAAATCTACTGAATGTTATGCTCGTCGTGCAAGCAGCCAAATTGCTTACTTAATTGGATTCTTACTGGAAGCAGGGTAGGGGCCCTTCCTTATTCTATACATACTAGTTGCTACTCCATCTCTTGCCCGTCTTAATATAGTCTGTAGACACTGCCAGTTTCTTAGTTCATGTTGAGAGTTGAGACAAATCCTGGTATACGAATCAATTGTATTATACAATTGTTTAACAATTCCAACACAGTGGGGATGCTCCTGTGAGAATGCTCAAGTGCTCAAAAGTATTGTTGTCACTTGAGTTTGCTAATTTTTTAATTATCAATTTAGATCCAGTATTTACCTTTGAGCAAAGTGCTTACTTAATCCTCTTCGGGGGCCTTGAGGATCTGCTTGTTTTTTCTGTTTTGAAATTTGTCTTTCACATTTTTCATCCTCTGGGTATGGTTACTTTTCATGAGAAAGAAATATATATGCCAGGCGGCTGGGTGTGACTAGCAAAGTTATTTTTATATTTGACTAACTTTTCCTTTGCATCTGAAATTTCTAGCTCTGAATCTTGTCAAAGATCTCACTGGAATTCAGAGCACAAGGCAAAATGCAAGGACTTGCAATCATTATATAAAGACAACTATACCAAACCAAAATCCGCTTTGAGGGGAAGGAAAGCTTCAGTAGTAGGGGTGGGCGGAACATCGAAGATTAACAAAGTATTTCACCAATTACTTTACAGACTGCTTGTGCTTATAAGCATTTACATGCTTTAATCTGAGGTCTTACTGCACTGCGTTTTTTTTTGCCTTAGATACTTTTCCCCTATGAAGAGTTTCTAGAATATTTCAATTGGGACAAACCAGGCTATCCTCCCTGTGGTCTTCTAAACTGTGGAAACAGGTATCTGAAATTATTTTACATCTCGCACTTCTACCTAAAATCAACTACTAACACTTTTTACATCTTGCTTCTGTGCAGCTGCTTTGCTAACGTGGTTCTTCAATGTCTTGCATACACCCGGCCTCTTGTTGCCTACTTGTTAGAGAAGGGCCATAAGATAGAATGTAACAAACTTGCTTAATTTTTTTTATCTGTTCGATACTTTTGTAATACAATGGCACATCAATTCTTCTTTTGTTTTTATTGGTGGGTGATTTTCTTTTCTTTCCATTTCTACCCTATACAGGTCAAAGGGACGATTGGTGTTTTCTGTGTGAATTTCAATTGCATGTGGAAAGGGCTACCCGAAGTCTTCATCCATTTTCTCCAATGAACATTCTTTCAAGATTGCCTAACATAGGTGGTAATCTTGGCTATGGGAAACAGGAGGATGCCCATGAGTTTATGAGGTCTGTATAACTGTCCCACATGTGGTTTAGCTGACCCCCTTTTTATCTCTTCCAGTTTTTAGAGTCTCAGGATTTTTTGACACAGCTCTGATTCTGTCATATGATTAATGTGCTATTAACATTAAACCATTTGCAGGTTTGCCATTGACACGATGCAGTCTGTGTGCCTTGATGAATATGGTGGAGAAAAGGCTGTTCATCCTATCTATCAAGAGACAACTCTTATTCAACACATATTTGGTGGTCACCTTCGATCTCAGGTAGTATGCAGATGAAGCTTGAACTTTTATTTTTATTATAGCACTCCCCCCCCTCAGTGTGAAATTATCATGTTCATTCCCTGGATACAAGGAGTTCAGTCAAGTCAAAACATAGCTTTTGCTTTCATCTTGAATTTAGATAATATCATTACATTTCTGATCCACCAAATTCTCAGTATGATGATTATGCATGAAGTTTTTCTAAAATATTGCTACTTGTGAGATCTTTGTGAAAAACTATATCTGTATATATAAGAATAATAATGAGGATTTGACAACTAATTCCTATTTGCATGAAAATGCTTCTTTTATTTGAAACATATTACTGAATGTGCATTAAGACTCATGATGTAATAATATTTAGATTCATGCAATCCCCCCCCCCCCCCCCCCCCTCTCTCTTCCCCTGTGCGTACATTTTTTCTTTTCTATTGTTTGGTTAATGTCTTCCCACCTACAGGTTATATGCGCAGAATGCAATAATGTTTCGGACCAATTTGAAAATATGATGGATTTAACTGTTGAAATTCATGGGGATGCTGGATCTTTGGAGGAGTGTCTGGACCAGTTCACCGCCAAAGAGAGGCTTCATGGAGATAATATGTATAAATGTGATGGGTAAGTGTTGTATTTGCAAGAATCATTTGTTAAGTGTACTCATTAATAGACAAGTGCTCCTAGATCCCAAGTTACTTATTACATAAAAATGTTCTTTTGTGTTCTATTTTGATTATTACACTGCTTTGACCAATTAAAACGAGTTGTGCTTGCAGTTGTAATGCTTATGTCATGGCATGGAAACGCCTTACCCTCCAGCGGGCACCAAACATTCTTACAATTGCCTTGAAAAGATTTCAGGTCTGCTCTTGTAATCTGCTGTGCTGATTTCTTTTTCCTGATACCATATATTGCAGTTCAGATAAGATTCTGACCACCATTTCTCTGAAGGCATGGCTCTTGTCTATAATGTGAAGAAGGTGAAGCAATAATATGAATATATATTTTAACTAGAAGATTAGTGTACTCAAAATTGTTGTCCAGCTAAACCAAAATTTTGTCTTGATATATATCTATTGTGGATAAATCACCTGACTTGTGTTGATCTCTTTGGTTATAAAGGAATATACAATTTTTTTTGACAATTATAAGGAATCTCTTGATGAGGTGTGGGATAGGGTTAAATTTAGGGCTTTTTTTGGGGGTAAATCATAGAGTAGAGAGTTCAAAGATTTTCTTGTGTCTAATATTGCTAGAGATTGGAGTTATGTTTTAGAATATGTTGTTTCTTTATTTTTTTTCGCTCAGTTTGGGATCTCTCATTTCATTGTGTATCTATCCGAACTGTAAATAATGAATTCTCAAATAACAAATCATCTGACACGTGAAAATCCATGGCTGATATGCTCTGTCTTTATATGCATGGTTACAACTATTTGTAACCAGCCAGTTCATTATATTATCAATAAAAGTTACATATATTGCTGTTCCATGCTTCGACAAGTGATCCCCTCTTAGCAACACGTTCCCTCCTTATCTACTCTTCTTTCCATTCCCCTTCCCTGACTTCAATGCTTGATTATAAATGTATTTATGATGTTAAATTGCCCTTGTGCAGAGTGGAAGATTTGGGAAACTTAATAAGAGGGTGACTTTCCCGGAGACGCTGAATCTCAGCCCATACATGAGTGAATTAGAAGATGGAAATGATGTTTACAAGCTATATGCTGTTATCGTCCACGTGGACATGCTAAATGCATCATTTTTTGGCCACTACATCTGTTATGTTAAGGATTTTCGTGGAAACTGGTACAGAATCGATGATTGTAAGGTAACATTTGCTGCCCTTTTCTGCTTGCCTACATGTATGTACCTTTAAAATTAGAGACAAATACATCATTTTAGCATATCAAGCATTTCATTTTCCCAACTGTTCTTTGCATGAATTGTACTCTTATAGGAAACTTATTTCTTGCTTTTCGTTGTGTGGTCATCTCAATGTACCCTTACAAAGTACGAGAATGGAAAACTTTAAATAACCATTATCTCGTCTAGTATGATACATGAGAAGTCTGCTGCCATATGAAACCTTGTGTTTCCACACTAAAGCCAAGGAACATGCTATATTAATATTTCACACCTAAAAGATCAGACAGGCATCCATATTCTCTGATCTTACGTAGCTCATAGATTCCGTTCCTCCTTTCTCAGGTGTCTAGCATTGATCTGGAAGAGGTCCTTTCACAAGGAGCTTATATGCTCTTGTACAGCAGGTATCTTATATCAATTCATAGGAACCAAAATCATCCAATTGTCTTGAGCATTGTTTAAAGATTTGGAGAATTAAGAGAAGCAAGAAATTGTAGCACACAGTTTATTTAGTAATTATTCTTCAATAGATTTTGTCTTGGTTGAGTGAATTTGATTTTAGATGATTTTTCGTAGTTGGTGGGAAATAATTTTCTGCTTCCTCTGTTTAACAGGATTAGTGCTCGCCCATCATGTTTGCTGTCAACAGAATTGTTGACTAAAGAAGGAAGTGAAAATGTGAAAATAACTGAAGTAGATTCCTCCACAAAAGAACCTGCTGAATCCTTGTCTGATGCAGTAAGCCTTGATAGTCGTGTTGATTCCGAACAACTATCAGCTGATGATCTTGGATTTGAGGTCAACGAGGAAGAGTTACCATCTGGTACAGATGCAGAATGTCCAAGAGAGGTATCTGACTTGAGTTTACCCATTGTCGACGGTGAGGTATTACCCAAGGCACCAATAGAATTTGCTTCTCCAATGGAACTTGATAATGAGCCAATTGATAGAACTTCTGCACAATTGGATGCCCGCTGCTCTGCATCATCCTCGTCTATTTCTGACGTTGAAGATGCAAAATGTGAGCCTGAATCCAATGGAAAGTTGATTGTCGAATCCAGTATTGCTGACAACTGTACCTTTGAGGAAGACAGCACCACGTGTAATGTTTCAGCTATGGCCACTACCAGTTCTGAGGTCCCAGATAAAGTGCAGTCTCCAGATTTCACAAAAATGCATGAAAATGTTGGGTCATCATCTCTCAATATTCTAAATGGTGCTAACAAATCAAATGGAAGGGGTTCTGCAGCAAAGTCTAAGCCACTTTTTACTCCTGGTTTTCTTGGAAAACACCCACGAAAGAATTGTAAAAAGGTGGAGAAAAAAGTATCTCCAGGATGCCACGTGACTAGTACAAATGATGCTGCAAAATGTGGCTTAGTATGTGAGGTTAATGGTGACTTGTTGAAAGAGGATAGGCCTCACATTATGCTGGAGAATGGAAAGGCTTCTGTGGAATCTGATATTTGTAAGAGCCTTGAAAATGGGGAGTCAGCAATAGAAGTATAATGCATTGGCTCAGTGAAGGCAAAACACTAGCTGAAATCTTATGGAAACAAGCGAAAACATCAAAAGTCTCTAGAAGATTAGAAACTTCAGCAGAAGATCGGTATTTATACGACAATTAGTGGGACTGGGACAATGAGAAAGATTTGAATTCTACACATTGTTGGGATGGAAATCCAATCCTGGAATTCTTAGAAATAATGGGATGGTCGTAATTATCAGATTGTAAGAGCAAACATTTTCTTGTTATTTTTCCTGCTATACCATTTAATTGAATTGAAAGATCCCATGGCTACAACTAGATGCGCCATGGGTATGAATTGTATCCAGGGTTTCAATATTTGCAGGAATCTTGGAAAGATACTCTTGTCTGCTTTACTCAAATATTAGAAAAAATGCAAATTTCATGCATCGTCTTATTTCAATTCCTTAAAATTTTGAAATGTTTTTTATGATACTAATCCTATCTTTTCATAATCAAGTCACAAATGATTATCCGATTAATTATTATTAAGATAGCATTCCGGTTTTCTGGTGGATGGAGCAGAACAATAGTCGTAGATCATGTAAAGTTTTCTGTAAGTAGTCATTAAACGTTTCTCCTCAGCACTGAGATTCCAAAAACCCTTTTTATTCCAGAAATATTGTTCAGAAGCACATCCAGCCACGTCTGGGCCTTGGGCTGAACATGCGTTGAAATTGAAATCCTTGTATTGGGCTATAAATGGGTTTTGTGACCAGTCCACAGCACCGGCCCAATCCGCATTCCATATACTTCCTTCGATGTGCATTGGTTTACATGGATATTCTATTCCATTTGCAGTGTTGTTCTTGAACACTCTTATCGGGATGTTATCGATTCTGAATCTGCAATTCACCATGAGAATGAAATAAAACTTATATATTTTGTTGCAAAGGTTTGATTACATAGATGCTCGCTTGATATGTATTCCCTCCGTCCCAGTTTGTTTTTCCATTTACCAAAAAAATCAGTCCCAATTTTGTTTTCTCATTCCCAAAATGGAAATAAAGTACATTCATTTTTTCAAACTTTACCCTACAATTCAACTATTTTATTCATTTAAATACTACATTTCAACTCTCGTATTAAATTCCGTGTAAAGTCAAACGGAAAAACAAAATTGGGATGAAGGAAGTAAAAAATGAGATTAATAATGTTGGAACCATTTCTCAACCTTTTCGAGAGTATGGAAAGTGATTACACCCTAAAAAATAATAATTTTTTTTTTGGTCTAATAAATACTATTACTATATAATATATAAACATTATTAGTTTATTATATATACTTTGAATTCCAAAAAGTATTATGGCAATTTATATTACTCCCTCACTTCACACTTTCTTTTTTTCATGTGTTCCATAATAAACTTCACACACTTAAAGTGAAAAATCCTCTATAAATTCAATCCTCACAGTATTCTAAATTTTACAAAAAAATGTCATTATTTTTTAGCTTACACATACGCACAAGACAACTCATTTCTTTATTTATATATAAAGGTTTACAAAGTTATCCATCAAATCCCGATTCATTCCTCCACTTTCATAATTTATGTGTCATTCCTCCAAAATTGATTAAATTTTTTATTTGATCAGCTACCATATAATGTAACGATAATTATTTTTATTAACCAATTATAAAATTCAATAATAATGAACATATTAATCATTTTCCCATCATTTTAACTTAAGATTAGCTTTATTAGTGATCCAATAAAATAAAAAAAAATCAGAAAATGGAAAATGGAAAATAAGTTTTATTAGAAGATTGAGTTGGGGTGTGGATAAATAAAAATATTAATAATCAAAACTGAGAGCATTAATTAAAATATCCATATATATGTGTGTATGTATACTTACTGAATTTGGTGAGGGTTCCAGAGAATTTCATATGTATGAAAATGTTGTGATGGATCAAACCAAAGATTAAAACTTTGTTCTCGATGCCCTCCATCATCATCATAAACATTGGTTTGAACGGTACCATTAGTGCCTAGAAACTCGTAGTCGAATTCAAAATGATTAACTGAAGGATCCTCATTATGCAAGGATGCAATTAACTGCAAAAATATGTTGTGGAAAAAAATACGTGTATAGCTATGTTATATCAAAATTAGTATAATGTCTAGAGTAGAAATAATCTGCATTAACTATTAAACTTATGATCTTACGTAAAACGTCGTAACAATTCCTCCTGTTTTCCTATCTGGTATTTTCATTCTAATATGGAACAATCCTGATCCATATTCCAACTTTGATTTAAATCCAGCACCTATAACAAAAACAATATCATAATTTTGAATAACACTTGGGGTGTACTAGGTGCATACAACCAGTGTTGTTTAGTATACATAATTAATATTTCCTTGGTCGCGATTATTCGCATATTTGTTTTATTCATTCGTCCAAAAATTATTTACTTATTTCATGCAAACTTATAAAAATATACACATATTTACTCATAGTCACTAATATAAAAATGCATTTTTTTAAAGTGTGCCAAATTAAGTGGGTGAATAATTGTGGAACGAAGGGAAATACTTTTTAGTAATACCATTTAAAAATATATACACTTGAGTTGCAAAGTGCAATGGATGCCTACTACACATCATTTTAAAGATTTTGAATTAAAAATGATTTTTTTAAAATAGTAGGCTCTCGCACAAATATATATTCCATTAGTTCCAGATAAAACTTTACATTTATTTTTTTACACAATTATTAAAGAAATAGTACTTAATATAGAAGTAGCGGTTGAGATGTGATAGAAAAATAAAAATATGAAGAGAGAATGTAAAGAGTAGATGAGAGTGAAAGAATCGTTTGACTCAACTTTCCCTCTTTTTCGGGAGTTCCAATAAGTAAAATCTTTGTCCGGGTGTGAGCCTTTTGGCTCTAATACCATGATAGAAGTTCGCCTCATCTAAAACTTCGAACTTGTAGAGAAATTTAGAATTAATTCATTTAATTATTTCTCTTACAGAAATGTATTTTTTTTTTTTTAATATTAATTGAGTCATGAAAAATTTAAAGCTTTACTTGAGACACCCAAAACGGGCAAAAAAAAAAAAACAGGAAAAAGATTTATTTCACCGAGAAGAGGGTATAGATGCCCTAGACGGCAAAAACATAAAGTTTTGCCTTGGACAGAGGTAGTATATATATTCACCTGAGGAAAGATCCATGAGAAGTTGGACATGATTTCCTTGAGGATCAACTGTGAAGTGGTCGTTTCCCCATAGATAGGAATAGTATGTATGAAAATTAGTAGCTGCCACTTTTATTTGAGCTGAGAAAACACCAACAAATATAAACGTAAGAATTGTGAGAAAAGACATCGAATGGTAACGACAAGATGACTTCTTTTTCTGATTTAATTCATGATCAATGGAACATGTTGTGAGATATTTATAGAGAGGGGCAGGGGGGTTATAGAAAGTTATTAAATTTATTAAAAAAATTCTTATTAAACTTGTTGATAGTATGAAATTTATACCATTACATTCATTCAATGATCTATAATATTCAATAATCAATATCATTGTATTTATAAACTAATATTATAGTGTAATATAATATGTGTATTAATGAATAAAAACAATTGTATTTGTATCACTAAATGAATGTTATGAAATATATCAGCTTCGTACTATATAAACAAATTTCATATAAACAAGTTTCACATGAGAGAGACTCTAAATTTATGTCCTTTTTTAAAAAAAAGAAAAAATGTCATGTGCATGGTTTAATTATGCTATATATCTTTTATTGCCATATTTACAAATTACTTCCTAATCTTGATAAATCAATATCATTGTAAAATTTCATTACATGTATTCAGGGATGTTATTACATGCATTCGTTACTACCATTCAACTTGTGTTGTGTTTGGATGGAGAGATTTGAGTCTATACATTTTAAATCCGAAATATAAATTCGCTCAATTTATTTGGACAAGATATTCAAATTGATACATTTCAAATATTTAGCTTTAATACTAATTCAAATTGTAGAATTTTTTAATATTTAACAAAATAGTGTCATTTGAAATACACAAATACTGCTCTGAAACACATCCAACCACGTTTTGGTCTTGGGCCGAACATGCATTGAAATCGAAATCCTCGTACTGGACTATAAATGGGCTTTGCCAACACCGGCACAATCTGCATCCTTTATACTTTCTTCAATGTGCATCGACTTCAAAGGATATTCTATTTCTATTCCAAGTGCATTGTTGTTGAAGAACACTCTTAATTATTCGGATATTACTTATTTAAAAAAAAAAATTATTGGGACATTACACCTCAAGTTAATGCTAAATTTGATGATTGTATGGTAGACTCTCATACAAGATGTGCTCTTTGATGAAATATGTGAAGTGTCATATGTGAAGTATGAAGTCTACTGAGCTTAATTCAATAAGGAGCTATGTTGATGAAGTGTTAGCCGTGGGAGTTAGTCTATTTGGGGTATCATTAGAGTTATATCAGATGAGGTTGATCAGATGAGGTCTAACAGTGGAGTCTCATCAGAGGATGTCTAGACCGGAAGTCATCTGATGGTAAGTGATCAAGTCAGCTGAGGTCAAGTCATCTGATATAAAGTACAAAGACGCGAAACACCAAGTTGGAGCTAACTGAAGGCGGTTCTAACTGAATCAACTGAAGCGGTTATTGGAGTTTGTTAGCCAGCTGGATAACTGCTTTACTTATGAGTTAGTTACAACTGAATCAAGTTAGGGATTCAGCTCAATCTCTGTATCTATAAAAGGGGAATTTCTCAACTGAGAGAATAACTTGAGATCATCTTTGAGAGCAAACACTGTGAGATTGAGTGCTCTGTAACTTGTAACTTCCATTCTTTCTTTAGTGAAAAGTCTATCCTCTCGGATCCCGTGGACGTAGGAGTATTCATCTCCGAACCACGTAAAATTCTGGTGTTCTTGTGTGATTTTCAATTCCGTTCTTACTGCATTTGATTCCGATTCCCGGAAACAAGTTTTCTTGTGAATCCGAAACTGTGATTAACAAGTGGCGCCGTCTGTGGGAAACAATCATGGCTGCAACTAAGTTCGATATTGAGAAGTTCACGGGGAAGAACGATTTCAGCTTATGGAAGATCAAGATGAAGGCACTCCTGGTACACAATGGGTTGTACGAAGCCTTGTTGCCACCGGCTCAGGTGGCTTCTGGATCTAATCCGGCGAAGGTGGAGGAGAACAAGAGGAAGGCGCATAGTGCCCTTATCTTGTGTCTTGGGGACAAGCCATTGAGGGAAGTATCGAAGGAGGAAACCGCTCTTGGGATCTGGAATAAGCTGGAGCAGTTATACCAGACCAAGTCTGTTACGAACAAGTTATACATGAAACAGAAGCTTCAAGTCTTCAAAATGAGTGAAGATAAGAATCTTGGTGATCAGTTGGACGAGTTCAACAGATTGGTGGATGATCTGGAGAGTTTGGATGTTACAATTGATGATGAAGACAAGTCATTAATGTTGTTAAATTCTCTACCTAAGTCTCTGGAAAATTTCAAGGATGCCTTACTATTTGGAAGACAAGATCAGGTGATGTTTGATGATGTTCAAACTGCCCTGAAAACCAAGTTTCTACAGATCCAAGCTGATGGGAAGAAGCCTGCTGAAGGATTGAATGTTCAATCCAAGAAGAAGAAGGGGTTTCAGTCCAAGAAGAAGGATGGTGGAAAAGGGAATAAGGGTGGGAAGAAATCTGATTTTGTTGAGAAGAGGAAGTGTTTCACTTGCCATAAGGAAGGTCATCTGAGAAAGAATTGCCCTGAAAGAAAGAAGAAAGACAATCAAGGTGATCAAGATGGAGATGCAGCTGTTGTGGAGGTTGAAGGATATGATAGTGCAGAGGTCTTGATGGTTAGTCATGAGAGGCTAAGTCAAGAGTGGGTCCTGGACTCTGGGTGTACTTTTCATATGTGTCCACATGAAGACTGGTTCCTGGATCTTGAGAAGATTGATGGAGGTCTTGTTCTTTTGGGTAATGATGAGAGCTGTAGAGTGCAAGGATCTGGTTCTATCAAGATCAAGATGTTTGATGGGGTGGATAGGATCTTATCTGATGTCAGGTTTGTTCCTGAGTTGAAGAGAAATCTTGTTTCTCTTGGTACATTGAATTCTAAGGGCTTTGAATTCAAGACAGACAAGGGAAGTCTGTCAATAACCAAATCTGGAAGGATTGTCATGAAGGGGGCTATCAAGAATGGTTTGTATACTTTGATTGGAAGAACTGTTACAGGGTCAGCTGATGTTACCATGGGGTCTTCTGAGGTTAACTTGTGGCACAAGAGATTGGCACATGTTGGTCAGAGGCTGTTAAGGAGGCTTTGTGGTTGAAAGGCATAATCAAGGATTTTGGCATAAACCAAAGGGCTGTGGTTGTTCATTGTGATAATCAGAGTGCAGTACATCTGGTTAAACATCAAGTGTTCCATGAGAGATCAAAGCACATTGATGTAAGGTTGCATTTTGTGAGGGAAATCATTGATAAAGGAGTGGTTCTCATCCAGAAGATATCTACAGATGACAATGCTGCAGATATGTGTACAAAGTCTTTACCAGGTACTAAATTCAAGTTTTGTGTTGAATTGGTAAAGATGAGTGTATGGGATGTTCCTTAGGCCCAAGCTGGAGCATGGAGGAGAGGAGGAGAGGATTGATACTTCACATATGACACTTCACAATTCTCCACCTCAGATGAGAAGTATCAATCCTCTCCTCCTCTCCTCCATGCTCCAGCTTGGGCCTAAGGAACATCCCATACACTCATCTTTACCAATTCAACACAAAACTTGAATTTAGTACCTGGTAAAGACTTTGTACACATATCTGCAGCATTGTCATCTGTAGATATCTTCTGGATGAGAACCACTCCTTTATCAATGATTTCCCTCACAAAATGCAACCTTACATCAATGTGCTTTGATCTCTCATGGAACACTTGATGTTTAACCAGATGTACTGCACTCTGATTATCACAATGAACAACCACAGCCCTTTGGTTTATGCCAAAATCCTTGATTATGCCTTTCAACCACAAAGCCTCCTTAACAGCCTCTGACACTGCAACAAACTCTGCTTCTGTAGTAGATAAAGCAACTCCACTCTGCAGAACAGATCTCCAGCTCACAGCAGTATTGTAAAGTGTAAAGATATACCCTGTTAAAGATCTTCTGGTATCCAGATTAGCAGCAAAATCAGAATCTACAAAACCTTCCAGTGGACTCTTCTGGTCAGTCATCCTCTCAAACATCAATCCCAGATCAGATGACCCTTTAAGGTATCTGAAGATCCATTTCAAAGCTTCCCAATGTAATCTTCCAGGATTAGCCATGTATCTGCTCACCATACTCAATGAATAAGCTAAATCTGGTCTGCTACAGACCAGAGCATACATCAGGCTTTCAACCCCACTTGCATAAGGTACTTTCATCATAGTCTTCTTCTCTTCATCAGACTTTGGTTCCATTTCCTTAGATAATTTGAACTGTTGTCCCAGAGGAGTTGACACAGCTCTACTCTCATGCATGTTAAACCTCTTCAGGACCTTCTCAATGTAACTCTTCTGGGATAAGAATAGTCTTCCCCCTTTTCTGTCCCTAAGAATATCCATTCCAAGAATCCTCTTAGCATTTCCCAAGTCCTTCATATCAAATCTAGCACTTAGCTTATTTTTGATACTCTGAATCTTCAGAAGGCTTTTACTGGCAATAAGCATGTCATCTACATAAATCAGAAGATAGGCTATCACATCACTACCTTGCCTTTCAAGGTATACACAAGTGTCATACTTGCTTCTTACAAAACCAATGGATAGCATAACTTCATTGAACTTCTTGTGCCACTGCCTTGGACTTTGCTTGAGGCCATACAATGATTTCTTGAGCAGGCACACTTTCCCTTCACTCCCTGGTTCAACAAACCCTTCTGGCTGGTGCATGTACAGATCCTCAATAAGATCACCATGCAGAAAAGCTGTCTTTACATCAAGTTGTTGTAGCTCCAGATCCTCTTGGACAACTCTACTGAGAAGTAGCCTGATTGAACAATGCTTAACAACAGGTGAGAAAACCTCATTGTAATCAATTCCTTCCCTCTGAGTGAATCCTCTGGCAACTAGCCTGGCTTTAAACCTCACCTGATCTTTCAAACCAGATTCAAGCTTCCTTTTAAACAGCCATTTACAACTGATTAGCTTCTGCCTAGGTGGCTTATCAACAAGAATCCAAGTTTGATTCTTCTTAAGAGACTCCATCTCTTCTGTCATGGCTGTAATCCATGACTCCCTATCATCACACTCAAGGGCTTCCCTGTAGCTTTTAGGTTCCTGGTACTCTATGGCTTCTGCTGTAACAAGTGCATAGGAGACCAGATCCACACGGCCAAACCTTACTGGAGGATGTATTTGTCTTCTGGATCTGTCTCTTGTCAAACTATAATTTCTCAAGTCTGCTTCTGGCACTTCTTCTTCCTCCTCTACTGGTGCACTATCCTCATCTGATGACTCATTCTCCCCTGGTGCTTGCTCTGGTTCAGAACCAGATGAGCTATCATGCTTGTCATGATCAGGCTCCACCTCTACTTGAGTAATTGGCTCAGAAATAACACCATCCATCTCCTCAGCTGATGGTCCTCCATTACCTCCACCAGACTTGTATCCCATCTGTGATTCATTGAACACAACATCTCTACTGGTAATACACTTCTGGTTTCCAGGCTCCAGACACCACAACTTATACCCCTTAACACCTTTGGGATACCCAATGAATACACATTTTAAAGCTCTAGGTTCAAGTTTGTCTTGCCTCACATGAACATAAGCTAGGCACCCAAAAACTTTCAACTTTGAGTAATCTGATATCTTTCCATACCAAACCTCATCTGGGGTTTTAAACTCAATAGCAGATGATGGCACTTTATTAATGAGATAAACAGCTGTGTTAACAGCTTCCCCCCAAAAATTCTTAGGTAAATGAGCATCAGATAACATACACCTAACCCTTTCCAGAATAGTTCTATTCATCCTCTCTGCTAGACCATTCTGTTGGGGGTTTGAAGGAACAGTTTTATGCCTAGTAATACCCTTCTCCCTACAGAATTGTTGAAACTCCTCTGATAGGAATTCAAGCCCATTATCAGTCCTTAAGTGCTTGATAGTCCTGCCTCTCTTATTCTCAAGTTCAATCAACCATTCTTTGAACTTAGAGAAGGCATCACTCTTCTGTTTAAGAATGTAAACCCAAACTTTTCTGGAATAATCATCAATAAGGGTAAGGAAATACCTGCCTCCACCATGAGTGGATACCCTTGCTGGGCCCCATACATCAGAATGTATATAATCCATAACCTCCTTGGTGGTATGCTTCCCCTTCTGGTATGCTTGCTTCTTTGATTTCCCAAGAACACACCTCTCACAGAATTCCAGCTTACATATCCTCTTCCCAGGGATTGCTCCCTTCTTGGATAACTCCACCAGGCCCTTCTCACCAACATGTGCCAATCTCTTGTGCCACAAGTTAACCTCAGAAGACCTCATGGTAACATCAGCTGACCCTGTAACAGTTCTTCCAATCAAAGTATACAAACCATTCTTGATAGCCCCCTTCATGACAATCCTTCCAGATTTGGTTATTGACAGACTTCCCTTGTCTGTCTTGAATTCAAAGCCCTTAGAATTCAATGTACCAAGAGAAACAAGATTTCTCTTCAACTCAGGAACAAACCTGACATCAGATAAGATCCTATCCACCCCATCAAACATCTTGATCTTGATAGAACCAGATCCTTGCACTCTACAGCTCTCATCATTACCCAAAAGAACAAGACCTCCATCAATCTTCTCAAGATCCAGGAACCAGTCTTCATGTGGACACATATGAAAAGTACACCCAGAGTCCAGGACCCACTCTTGACTTAGCCTCTCATGACTAACCATCAAGACCTCTGCACTATCATATCCTTCAACCTCCACAACAGCTGCATCTCCATCTTGATCACCTTGATTGTCTTTCTTCTTTCTTTCAGGGCAATTCTTTCTCAGATGACCTTCCTTATGGCAAGTGAAACACTTCCTCTTCTCAACAAAATCAGATTTCTTCCCACCCTTATTCCCTTTTCCACCATCCTTCTTCTTGGACTGAAACCCCTTCTTCTTCTTGGATTGAACATTCAATCCTTCAGCAGGCTTCTTCCCATCAGCTTGGATCTGTAGAAACTTGGTTTTCAGGGCAGTTTGAACATCATCAAACATCACCTGATCTTGTCTTCCAAATAGTAAGGCATCCTTGAAATTTTCCAGAGACTTAGGTAGAGAATTTAACAACATTAATAACTTGTCTTCATCATCAATTGTAACATCCAAACTCTCCAGATCATCCACCAATCTGTTGAACTCGTCCAACTGATCACCAAGATTCTTATCTTCACTCATTTTGAAGACTTGAAGCTTCTGTTTCATGTATAACTTGTTCGTAACAGACTTGGTCTGGTATAACTGCTCCAGCTTATTCCAGATCCCAAGAGCGGTTTCCTCCTTCGATACTTCCCTCAATGGCTTGTCCCCAAGACACAAGATAAGGGCACTATGCGCCTTCCTCTTGTTCTCCTCCACCTTCGCCGGATTAGATCCAGAAGCCACCTGAGCCGGTGGCAACAAGGCTTCGTACAACCCATTGTGTACCAGGAGTGCCTTCATCTTGATCTTCCATAAGCTGAAATCGTTCTTCCCCGTGAACTTCTCAATATCGAACTTAGTTGCAGCCATGATTGTTTCCCACAGACGGCGCCACTTGTTAATCACAGTTTCGGATTCACAAGAAAACTTGTTTCCGGGAATCGGAATCAAATGCAGTAAGAACGGAATTGAAAATCACACAAGAACACCAGAATTTTACGTGGTTCGGAGATGAATACTCCTACGTCCACGGGATCCGAGAGGATAGACTTTTCACTAAAGAAAGAATGGAAGTTACAAGTTACAGAGCACTCAATCTCACAGTGTTTGCTCTCAAAGATGATCTCAAGTTATTCTCTCAGTTGAGAAATTCCCCTTTTATAGATACAGAGATTGAGCTGAATCCCTAACTTGATTCAGTTGTAACTAACTCATAAGTAAAGCAGTTATCCAGCTGGCTAACAAACTCCAATAACCGCTTCAGTTGATTCAGTTAGAACCGCCTTCAGTTAGCTCCAACTTGGTGTTTCGCGTCTTTGTACTTTATATCAGATGACTTGACCTCAGCTGACTTGATCACTTACCATCAGATGACTTCCGGTCTAGACATCCTCTGATGAGACTCCACTGTTAGACCTCATCTGATCAACCTCATCTGATATAACTCTACTGATACCCCAAATAGACTAACTCCCACGGCTAACACTTCATCAACATAGCTCCTTATTGAATTAAGCTCAGTAGACTTCATACTTCACATATGACACTTCACAATTCTCCACCTCAGATGAGAAGTATCAATCCTCTCCTCCTCTCCTCCATGCTCCAGCTTGGGCCTAAGGAACATCCCATACACTCATCTTTACCAATTCAACACAAAACTTGAATTTAGTAACTTGATGAGAGCTGTAGAGTGCAAGGATCTGGTTCTATCAAGATCAAGATGTTTGATGGGGTGGATAGGATCTTATCTGATGTCAGGTTTGTTCCTGAGTTGAAGAGAAATCTTGTTTCTCTTGGTACATTGAATTCTAAGGGCTTTGAATTCAAGACAGACAAGGGAAGTCTGTCAATAACCAAATCTGGAAGGATTGTCATGAAGGGGGCTATCAAGAATGGTTTGTATACTTTGATTGGAAGAACTGTTACAGGGTCAGCTGATGTTACCATGGGGTCTTCTGAGGTTAACTTGTGGCACAAGAGATTGGCACATGTTGGTGAGAAGGGCCTGGTGGAGTTATCCAAGAAGGGAGCAATCCCTGGGAAGAGGATATGTAAGCTGGAATTCTGTGAGAGGTGTGTTCTTGGGAAATCAAAGAAGCAAGCATACCAGAAGGGGAAGCATACCACCAAGGAGGTTATGGATTATATACATTCTGATGTATGGGGCCCAGCAAGGGTATCCACTCATGGTGGAGGCAGGTATTTCCTTACCCTTATTGATGATTATTCCAGAAAAGTTTGGGTTTACATTCTTAAACAGAAGAGTGATGCCTTCTCTAAGTTCAAAGAATGGTTGATTGAACTTGAGAATAAGAGAGGCAGGACTATCAAGCACTTAAGGACTGATAATGGGCTTGAATTCCTATCAGAGGAGTTTCAACAATTCTGTAGGGAGAAGGGTATTACTAGGCATAAAACTGTTCCTTCAAACCCCCAACAGAATGGTCTAGCAGAGAGGATGAATAGAACTATTCTGGAAAGGGTTAGGTGTATGTTATCTGATGCTCATTTACCTAAGAATTTTTGGGGGGAAGCTGTTAACACAGCTGTTTATCTCATTAATAAAGTGCCATCATCTGCTATTGAGTTTAAAACCCCAGATGAGGTTTGGTATGGAAAGATATCAGATTACTCAAAGTTGAAAGTTTTTGGGTGCCTAGCTTATGTTCATGTGAGGCAAGACAAACTTGAACCTAGAGCTTTAAAATGTGTATTCATTGGGTATCCCAAAGGTGTTAAGGGGTATAAGTTGTGGTGTCTGGAGCCTGGAAACCAGAAGTGTATTACCAGTAGAGATGTTGTGTTCAATGAATCACAGATGGGATACAAGTCTGGTGGAGGTAATGGAGGACCATCAGCTGAGGAGATGGATGGTGTTATTTCTGAGCCAATTACTCAAGTAGAGGTGGAGCCTGATCATGACAAGCATGATAGCTCATCTGGTTCTGAACCAGAGCAAGCACCAGGGGAGAATGAGTCATCAGATGAGGATAGTGCACCAGTAGAGGAGGAAGAAGAAGTGCCAGAAGCAGACTTGAGAAATTATAGTTTGACAAGAGACAGATCCAGAAGACAAATACATCCTCCAGTAAGGTTTGGCCGTGTGGATCTGGTCTCCTATGCACTTGTTACAGCAGAAGCCATAGAGTACCAGGAACCTAAAAGCTACAGGGAAGCCCTTGAGTGTGATGATAGGGAGTCATGGATTACAGCCATGACAGAAGAGATGGAGTCTCTTAAGAAGAATCAAACTTGGATTCTTGTTGATAAGCCACCTAGGCAGAAGCTAATCAGTTGTAAATGGCTGTTTAAAAGGAAGCTTGAATCTGGTTTGAAAGATCAGGTGAGGTTTAAAGCCAGGCTAGTTGCCAGAGGATTCACTCAGAGGGAAGGAATTGATTACAATGAGGTTTTCTCACCTGTTGTTAAGCATTGTTCAATCAGGCTACTTCTCAGTAGAGTTGTCCAAGAGGATCTGGAGCTACAACAACTTGATGTAAAGACAGCTTTTCTGCATGGTGATCTTATTGAGGATCTGTACATGCACCAGCCAGAAGGGTTTGTTGAACCAGGGAGTGAAGGGAAAGTGTGCCTGCTCAAGAAATCATTGTATGACCTCAAGCAAAGTCCAAGGCAGTGGCACAAGAAGTTCAATGAAGTTATGCTATCCATTGGTTTTGTAAGAAGCAAGTATGACACTTGTGTATACCTTGAAAGGCAAGGTAGTGATGTGATAGCCTATCTTCTGATTTATGTAGATGACATGCTTATTGCCAGTAAAAGCCTTCTGAAGATTCAGAGTATCAAAAAGAAGCTAAGTGCTAGATTTGATATGAAGGACTTGGGAAATGCTAAGAGGATTCTTGGAATGGATATTCTTAGGGACAGAAAAGGGGGGAAGACTATTCTTATCCCAGAAGAGTTACATTGAGAAGGTCCTGAAGAGGTTTAACATGCATGAGAGTAGAGCTGTGTCAACTCCTCTGGGACAACAGTTCAAATTATCTAAGGAAATGGAACCAAAGTCTGATGAAGAGAAGAAGACTATGATGAAAGTACCTTATGCAAGTGGGGTTGGAAGCCTGATGTATGCTCTGGTCTGTAGCAGACCAGATTTAGCTTATTCATTGAGTATGGTGAGCAGATACATGGCTAATCCTGGAAGATTACATTGGGAAGCTTTGAAATGGATCTTCAGATACCTTAAAGGGTCATCTGATCTGGGATTGATGTTTGAGAGGATGACTGACCAGAAGAGTCCACTGGAAGGTTTTGTAGATTCTGATTTTGCTGCTAATCTGGATACCAGAAGATCTTTAACAGGGTATATCTTTACACTTTACAATACTGCTGTGAGCTGGAGATCTGTTCTGCAGAGTGGAGTTGCTTTATCTACTACAGAAGCAGAGTTTGTTGCAGTGTCAGAGGCTGTTAAGGAGGCTTTGTGGTTGAAAGGCATAATCAAGGATTTTGGCATAAACCAAAGGGTTGTGGTTGTTCATTGTGATAATCAGAGTGCAGTACATCTGGTTAAACATCAAGTGTTCCATGAGAGATCAAAGCACATTGATGTAAGGTTGCATTTTGTGAGGGAAATCATTGATAAAGGAGTGGTTCTCATCCAGAAGATATCTACAGATGACAATGCTGCAGATATGTGTACAAAGTCTTTACCAGGTACTAAATTCAAGTTTTGTGTTGAATTGGTAAAGATGAGTGTATGGGATGTTCCTTAGGCCCAAGCTGGAGCATGGAGGAGAGGAGGAGAGGATTGATACTTCTCATCTGAGGTGGAGAATTGTGAAGTGTCATATGTGAAGTATGAAGTCTACTGAGCTTAATTCAATAAGGAGCTATGTTGATGAAGTGTTAGCCGTGGGAGTTAGTCTATTTGGGGGTATCAGTAGAGTTATATCAGATGAGGTTGATCAGATGAGGTCTAACAGTGGAGTCTCATCAGAGGATGTCTAGACCGGAAGTCATCTGATGGTAAGTGATCAAGTCAGCTGAGGTCAAGTCATCTGATATAAAGTACAAAGACGCGAAACACCAAGTTGGAGCTAACTGAAGGCGGTTCTAACTGAATCAACTGAAGCGGTTATTGGAGTTTGTTAGCCAGCTGGATAACTGCTTTACTTATGAGTTAGTTACAACTGAATCAAGTTAGGGATTCAGCTCAATCTCTGTATCTATAAAAGGGGAATTTCTCAACTGAGAGAATAACTTGAGATCATCTTTGAGAGCAAACACTGTGAGATTGAGTGCTCTGTAACTTGTAACTTCCATTCTTTCTTTAGTGAAAAGTCTATCCTCTCGGATCCCGTGGACGTAGGAGTATTCATCTCCGAACCACGTAAAATTCTGGTGTTCTTGTGTGATTTTCAATTCCGTTCTTACTGCATTTGATTCCGATTCCCGGAAACAAGTTTTCTTGTGAATCCGAAACTGTGATTAACAAAATACATATTATAATCGTTGTTCTTTTTGGTATCAAAGTTGATTAGAATATTTTATATTAATTATTACTGAATTTGGCGAGAGAATTTCATAAGTATGGAAATCTTTTGATGGATCAAACCAAATGTTAAAACTTTGTACGCGACGCCCTTCTTCCCCCTTGTTTAGCTCCCTCTTCAATTTTTATTTTTTATTTTTGTAAGCAGAAGCAGAGGGATGATTAATGAAATAATCAAAATAAAAAATGCTTATGGCGTGTGCTGATGACCACAATTATGGAACCTTAATTAGAGATATATAAAATATCATTGATCAACTCATAGTTTAATACTACATTAATTTAATAAAATCTTGCATGATAATCGAATGCGCGTGCTGATTGTTAATAGCATTTTCTTGTTCATTTATTTTCCTGTTTTACCATTTAATTAAATTAAAATTAATATCCCATGGCCATGGAAATGAATTGTAAGGATGCACCGGTATCCAAAATGAAAATTGTCCACATGTAATCCTAGCTTGACTTTGTTTCCCCCTCTAAATAATTTTTACCCAAGAAAAATAAAAATATATTACTATGTTAAGAAAATGACAATAAGAAATGCTTGCACGCCTTTTGCAGTTGCTTTCACTTTTCATTCTTTATCTATTGCCATTTTTACCCCTTAATAATTAATTACTATTAATTCCGTCTCTCATAAATTTGCATTTTTTACTTTTCAATTTGTCTCATTAAAATTTGCATATTAAAAAAATGGAAATATTCTTCACAAACTCTAAGGTTATGTTCTTTTTGGGTTTTAAGTGGTTTTTAAAAACCGGTTTTTGAAAACCAATGGTTTTTGTAATCCATGGGGTTTTTAAAATCCTTGTTTTTTTTTTTTAGTTTTGAGTAGTGTATGTTTTAACTTTATTATGTAAAAAGTAAAGGAGCGTTGTATAGGTTATTTATAGGGTTGTAGGATTAGGATTTCAAAAACCTAATTTTAAAACCCAAACTAGAATGGGTTTTGGATTTCAAAATCCAAATCCAGGTTTTTAAAACCCAAAAAGAACATAGCCTAATCTCCAAATTTTACTCATTACCTTCTTTTCTTAATTTTTGTACTAAAAATTCCCCGCAAACTTTCATCGTGGTAGCATTAATTAGTATTAATTATCTGGTTTAGTTATTGAATTAATTCCCTAACGTCACGTACTAGTTAGATGCAAATTGCAAGTATTGTGTAACTAACATCAAAGCTTGGTGGGTATTTAATTTACGAGTAAATCTTTTTGAACCATGTGATTGTTTTTTTAAGTCACATTTTTAAAACAATACATAGTATTTCCTCCGTCCCGAGTATTTGTTCACACTTGCCTTATATGGACGTTTCGGGAATTTGTTCACACCCCAAAAAAAGAAATAACTCTCTCTCACAAAAATCAATAAAGCATAAAGTTATCATTATTTTATTCAACTCCACACTCACATACTCTCATTTTTCT
Source organism: Ballota nigra (assembly GCA_947034835.1). Classification (NCBI taxonomy): domain Eukaryota; kingdom Viridiplantae; phylum Streptophyta; class Magnoliopsida; order Lamiales; family Lamiaceae; genus Ballota; species Ballota nigra. The sequence continues at coordinate 129,679,993 of OX344720.1, read as the reverse complement.
TAAAAAATGTGACAAACCCTAGTGTGAACAAATACCCGGGACGGAGGGAGTACGTGCTATTCAGCTTAAAATTATTTAATTCTTTTTCTAAAAGGCACATCTAAAAATTAAAATATTTTCCCCTAACAATTTGAAGAATATCCTTTTTAATTTAAATTTATGATGATTGAAATTATCTATATCACAATATTTATTGTTGTACAATAAAATGACAATTTAGAAATCTGTGCATATTCATTAATATGTGCTCTTTTATTTATTTTTGTTAATGAATGTTTAATTATGACGCCACAGATTATTAATTTATATTTTCACCGTCAAAATTGTGAATCGAATAATATTCATAGTATCTGCCTGAAATCAATAATGCAAACCATATCTTATTTCAGTCCCTTAAAATTCAGGGGAAATTTGGAAAAGCTTATGGAGTTTTTGCTTGTGATTGAAAATGTGAATAATTATGCGATTGAGAAATTGTATGTATTTCCACAAGTGTAGATTTACAATACTAATGATCATATGTATATGTATAATATAACTTATTAATTATTAAGTGAGCATTCTGGTTTACTAGTGGAAGGAGTAGAACAATAATCGTAAACCATGTAGCTTTTTCTATAAAATGCCATTACGTTTTTGTCTTGATCATTGAGATCCCAAAAACTCTGCTGGTTCCAGAAATAGCTCCCGGAATCACATCCAGCTACGTTTTCGCCTTGAGCCGGACAAGCATTGAAATCGAAATCCTGATAATAGGCTGTAAATGGGGCTTGGGCCCAGTCCACAGCACCGGCCCAATCTGCATTCCATATACTTGCTTCAATGTGCATTGGCTTCATTGGATATTCTATTCCACTTGCTTTGTTGTTCCTGAACACTCTTATTGGGATATTATCGATTCTGAATCTGTAATAAGAATAAATACAAATTTAATCACAATAAAAAAATTAGTCTAAATTAAGAATAAAAATATAAGAGGGTATTTTCTTACACAATAATGTGAGAGTTCCAGAGGATTTCATAAGTATGGAAATCTTTTGATGGATCAAACCAAAGATTAAAACTTTGTTCTCGATGCCCTCCATCATTATTATAAACATTGGTTTGAACTGTACCATTAGTGCCAAGAAATTCATAATCGAGTTCAAAATGATTAAGATTAGAGTCTTGATTATCTGGGAGTGAAGTTATCTACAGAAAAAAAAAATATATAATTAGCGTCAAGACTTGAAATAATGTGGCATTGATTAATTTTCTTAAAATGGTCATATATATGATCATCTTACGTAAAATGATGTAACAATTCCGCTTGTTTTTTTCTCGGGTATTTTCATTCTTATATGGAACAATCCTGATCCATACTCCAATTTCGATCTAAATCCAGCACCACCTGTTACAAAAATAATATTATAATTTTATTTGTATAAACTGAACTATATTTTTTTAATATACCATAGTAAAATGTAATATATGCATGTATATATATTTATTACGTCCCGTAATTATTAGTACACTTGTCTATACTTTCATCCCAAAAAGAAAACATTGATATGTATGCACTCACAAAAATATATACATATTTATTCACGTGTCATTACTTAACTAAAAAAAATGCATTTTTTTTTATAAATGTGTTCCCGATTTAGTGTGCAGAAAATTTTGGAACAAAGAAAGTACCTGAGGAACGATCCATGATAAGTTGGACCTCATTTCCTTGAGGATCAATTTTGAAGTGATTGGTTCCCCATAGATAGTCATAGTATGTATTAAAATTGCCAGCTACGTATTGTGTTTGAGTAGTGAAAGCGCCAAGAAAAATAATTATAAAAGTTGTTAGAAAAGCCATCGTATAGTAGTTTGGTTTATGAATGAAATTTGTAACATATATATAGAGATAGATTATGGAGAGTTATTTAGCGTGAGATTTCAGATATTTACTTATATATTATGGTAATCTTTTTTAATCTAAATAAGGTAACGTTATTTTATTAAGCTATCTTTTCTTCCTTTCAGGGAAGCTTTAACTGCGTTGTTAATTCAGCAATAAATAGTTAACAGATGGTGATTGAATATGGGATTTTTTTTTTTTTTTTAATAAAAAACACTCTCGTCTACCAAATTGCTTATAGTATCGTGAATGACAAATAGTTTCACCATTTTGTATATATATTTTTAAGCAGATTGTTTTATTAAAAAGTTATTTTAGCAGTATATTTCCATTAATGTTTCCTATGTTGAAAAGATAAACCCACAATTAATTTTGGGTAAATTTAGTTTCCCGTACCTTTCGTATAAGCTTAGCATAGGATCATTAATACTCTTGAATATAGAATTAGTATTTTTTTGTAACACGTTACATAATTGTTAATTTTAGGGTTAATTGCAAAATAGTTCACGAACTTTACGGTCTTTATCAATTACAACATGAACTTCTAAAATTTGTAAGTCGATATACGAACTAATTTACTTTTGTAATTTGGTACATAGTGTAAATTCTCAGGATTATTTACGCTTATGTAGCAGTCAAAGTAGCCGACAAAAACATGTTACACGCTACCTTAAATATCAAATCTAAAAAAAATAAAAAAATTACCACCCAACCTAGACGTCGATGACGATTTTGAGTCGAAGTTCTTGTACCTAAATTAATATAACTCTAACAAAATGCACAAGAGAAATAATTGGGACTGCTTGAATTCAATAGTTTTAATGGACTAATAATGTTGGTGTTGTCTAGTTATGTAGAAAGAAATGTCTTTGGTGTGTGACGTGACGTGCTTGAATTCAATAATTTTGACAAACAAATGAACCTAGACGTCTATGTTTTGAAATATTAAAAATAAAAGGTTTTTTTTTTTCGTTGCATGGGCATCTAACGTGGCGTGTAATGTATTTTTGGTGACAGGCCATGTTGCCACGTAAATGTTATAAATATCACCGAAAATTTACATCATGTATCGAATTGTAACAATAAATTAGTTTGTATATCGAATTGCAAACTTTAAAAATTTATATTATAATTGATAAAGATAATAAAATTCATAAATTATTTTTCAACTAACCCTTAGGCTCCGCTTGGTAGGGCGTATAAGGCCGTATTATGGGGTGTTGTATAATTAATATTCTGCTTGGTAGGGCATACTAAAATAATATCGACCCGTTTCTTATATGCCGACCCTGTAAAATAGTAAGGCGTAATACCTCCAAAGCACTATTCACCTTTACAAAATTAATTCGATCCGAAAGGTCGTACTATTTTATTATTGGTTTGTCACACGGACCGCCGCCGGACCGCCGGAATTTGGCCGGAATTTCGCCGGACCGCCGGAATTTGGCCGGAAAGTTGCCGGAAAGTTGCCGGAAGGTCGCCGGAGGCTGCCGGACCACCACTATTCCTAATTTTTATCTTTTTTATTACTTCCTACCAAGTAGTATAAGAATTTTGCATAAATTAGTAGGACCTTTTTTATATGTCCTACCAAGCAATTTTATATGATTTTTCTATACTAAATTTATACCCCCTCCTAAAATTAATATTGCCTACCAAGTGAGGCCTTAATTTTTTCTCGATAACACACTGAATTACAAATAAATTTCATTGGCAAAGTTTTATATGACCATGACTAGGGTATCAAGAATCGGATTGACTAGTCACATGTGTAGAGTACTAGTAACAACTAAATTTTGAAAAAAAAAAAATGGAAATAACAACAGTTGTAACATTTAATTTTTAAAGTAACAAGTTTTACATATAGATGAAGATAGTGAACTTTTCTCCATAATTACTTTAAAAGCTACCAGTGGGTTATTCCTTATATATCTCATCTTTCTCAATAACATTTTTTCCTTGTTTTAACTTTTCCCAACAAACTTTAAAATTCAACTTTTCATTCAATTGGACAAGTTTAATATATCGAATCGAAAACTCTCGATTGAAGAGCACATTTTCCAATAAGTATATAATAGAATTAAAATAAATGAATATTAAATCTAAAACATAAATTCGTCCAATTTATTTGGGCAAGATATTTAAATTGGTAAATTTTAAATATTTAACTTTAATACAAGTTCAAATGGTAGAAATTTTAAATATTTAACAAAATAATGTTATTTGAAATCCAGAAATACTGTTCCGCAACACATCCAACCACGTTTTGGTCTTAGGCCCGACATGTGTTGAAATCGAAATCCTCGTATTGGACTATAAATGGGCTTTGCCACGGCCCAATTTGAATACCTTGTACTTCCTTCAATGTGCATCGACTTAGTTCCATGGATATTCTATCCCACGTGTATTATTGTTGAACACTCTTAATTATCGAGATATTACACCTCAAGTTAATGCTACATTTGATGATTGTATGACAGACTCTCATATAGGGATGGCAATGGGCCGGGTCGGGGCGGGTAGTTGATTACCCAGATCTGCCCCGTTTTTGTTTACCCTGCCCTAGACCCGCCCAGCGACCCGCACGGGTCCTGAATAGCCGCCCCGTGACCTGCCCCGTGTGGGTCCGGGCCGACCCGCCCTGCCCTGTTTTTAAATTTGCACTAATTTTTTTTTATCTTTTTTTTTTTATTATTTTGATAGTCTACTACCATACCCTTATACTATGTTAAAGTTAGACTCGATTATTATATGGTCAAATCATTGACTGAAGACATGTGAGAGATAATAATTTAATTTATTATACAAAACTAGGAATTAATATTGACACAATTAAAGATAAAAATGAATTGAAGAAGTAATTAGAAAATAAAAGATGAAATATCGAGTTTGATCCCTTTAATCCATTTTTATTGTACTAAAATATACACATATAACATGTTAATATATCTATTTAATTATATATTAATATATATACATTAATATTAATATGTATATATGTACAGGGCGGGTCGGGGCAGGGCGGGTACCCACGGGGCCATCATAATACCCAGACCCATACTCAAAACGGGGCGGGTCCGACCTGGCCCAAATGCCTCGGGGCGGGCCAATATTGCCATCCCTACTCACTACTACACATTTGGACTTGGAGAGCTATACTTGGAGAGCTATTAAAAAAACCGCTCTCCAAACAAAGCTTGGAGAGCGGTTTTACATTATTATATTTAAAAAAAAAAAAAAAAACTAAGACATCAGTTATTAACCGCTCTCTTAGGGTTAGTCTAAGAGAGCGGTTTAAAACCGCTGTGTAAGATGGGAAGTGCAAGAAAGCGGTTATAAACCGTTGTCTAAGTGAGGACTTAGAGAGCGGTTTAAAACCGCTGTCCAAGTGAAACTTAAAGAGCGGTTTTTAACCGCTATCTTAGGATTTTACTTGCATAGCGGTTATTAACCGTTGTCTTAGCGTTTGACCCTATTTACCCCCTTTGACCACTAAAATCCCTAACAGAGACGCATAATTTTCTTCCTCTCACGACGCGGTTCCCCCACCCCCACCGCCGCCGTCGACCTTCCTCCACCACCGCACCAGTAGCCTCTTCCTCCCCTGCCGCCGTGACGCTGCCCAGCCACCGCCGCTCTCTCCGCCGCCGCTCAGTCCTCCCCCGACGCGGCGAGCCCCCGGCGCGACGAGCCACTGCCGCCGCCCCTCCGCCGCCTCCTCCAGGTATGTATATAATACGTATTTTAAATGTATTAAAATGTATATGTATGTATATGTGTATATATGTGAATAATATGTATATATATGAAAATGTATAATGTATGAATATGTATATATATATATATATATATATATATATATATGAATATGTATATATATATATATGAATATGTATGAATATGTATATATATATATATGAATATGTATGAATATGTATATATATGTATATATATATATATATATATATATATATATATATGTATGAAGGCTTTTGGATTAATTTTAGATGAAATTATTGCAAGTTATATAGGTTTAATATGTTAAAATTATTTTAGATGAAATTGTTAGAATTTGTTAGAATTTTAGATGGACATATTATAATTTTTTAGAATTTTAGATGTATATATGTTAATTAGTATTAAAATGTTAGACTTTATTTCAAGAGGTTTATAGATATGAAATATTGAAGGCTTTAGGAATAATTTTAGATGGAATTGTTAGAATGCATGTTAGGATTAATATGTTAGAATTTTAGATGAAATTATTTTAGTGTGCATGTTAATTATAGTATTAAAATGTTAGAATTTATTTCAAGAGGTTTATAGATGGGAAATATTGAAGGCTTTAAGAATATTTTTAGATGAAATTGTTAGAATGCATGTTAGGATTCATATGTTGAAATTTTAGATGAAATTGTTTTAGGGTGCATGTTAGGATTAATATGTTAGACTCAACACGTGTACTTTTCGGTTAATCTATATAGGCATCTCTAGTTCTATATGGATCGAAAGTGGGTTCGGGCAGATAGATTATCAGAGGAGTATAGGAATGGGGTGGAAGAGTTTTGTAATCATGCAATTAGACACTGCACCGACCATCGATACATTCTATGTCCGTGTTGGAAATGTATGAATGGAAAAACTGTTAGTGGTCGAGAAAGTTTGTTTGACCACTTGATGTGTTACGGTATTGATAAAACATATACCGTTTGGACATTTCATGGTGAGAGAAGAGATGGATGTAGCTCTAGCAACATAAGAACTGACTTTAGGTTTGAAGATACAGTGGATGAGGATAGTTTCAGAGATGTACCGAATGTTGATACATCGAGTGGGGATGACACAAATCTGCGAGATCACCCTTATATGTCTGAAAAATTAAGGGATGACGCTAGATTGCCCCTTTGCCCGGGTGTAAGAAGGCAACAAAAGTATCAGCTGTGTTGATATTGTTCAACCTAAAAGCAGCACACGAGTTATCCGATGTGTGCTTCTCAAGTATGCTGGAAGCAATTAGTGGTCTATTGCCCGATGGAAATGTACTGCCTACGAAAGCATATGAGGCTAAGCAAATGCTTAAGTCCATCGGGTTAACACATCAGAAAATTCATGCTTGCCCGGGTGATTGTATCTTATTTCGGAAGGAGTATGAAGACCTCGATGAATGTCCCAAGTGTGGGAAGAAGAGATATCTGAAGAATAAATCTCCATCGAAGGTGATGTGGTACTTCCCAATAATACCAAGATTCATGAGAATGTATAGTAGCGGTGTGGATGCTAGAAATTTAACTTGACATCATGATGATAGGATTGATGATGGAATGCTAAGACACCCTGCTGATTCACCCCAGTGGAAGACATTCGATGCCAGACATCCAGAATTTGGTGACGAGCCACGACACTTGCGTATTGCACTCTTAACTGACGGAATGAATCCGTTCGGTATCCAAAGTACCAACCACAGTACATGGCCAGTGATTATGATGGTTTATAATCTTTCACCGGAGTTGTGCATGAAGCGCACTTATATGATGTTGTCTATATTGATATCAGGACCCAAACAACCTGGTAACGACATAGATGTATATCTGGCTCCTTTGATAGAGGACTTGAAGCTCTTGTGGAATGAGGGGGTCGATGTGTATGATGCTTATAGAAAGGAGAATTTCAAGTTGAAGGCCATGTTGTTTGGGACTATCAATGACTTCCCCGCTTATGGAAATGTATCTGGATATAGTGTGAAGGGGGCCGATGCATGTCCTTGGTGTACCACGAACACAGATCACATTCGTTTATGTCATTGTAGGAAGACTGTTTATATGGGGCATAGAAGGTGGTTGGAGCCAACACATGAGTACAGAAGAATGGCCGATGCATTCGATGGCACAATCGAGGAACGTGGAGCACCACGTTTATTGTCAGGTACAGATGTATTGAACGAGATGAAGAATGTCAACACACAATACGGAAAACACTTTTGCAAAGAGTCTCCCAACTAGAGGCTGGAAGAAGGAATCAATTTTCTTTCAATTGCCCTATTGGAAAGAGTTGTATGTTAGACACTTCATTGATCTAATGCACGTTGAGAAGAATGTTTGTGCTAGTTTGCTCAATACTCTGCTAGCTGATAACAAGTCTAAGGATGGTTACAATGCAATAATGGATATGGTTGATATGGGTATAAGAGCTGAACTGGCACCTGTGTATGAAGAAGGTAAACCACCGAAATTACCTCCTGCTGCACACACCTTGTCCAAGAGTGAGAGAAAAATTCTTCTTCAAACACTAAAGGATGTGAAAGTACCAGAGGATTATTCGTCCAACATACAGAGACTTGTTTCAGATGATGGCGTGAAGTTGATGAATCTGAAATCACATGACTATCATGTCATCATGGAGAATTCTCAACATTTACTTCATTTATAGTTTAACTTACTTATTAAATATTAATATTAGCGTATGTTGGTTAAAGGTATTTGGGCGAGGTATATTTAACCGTAGATGTCGTTGCAAGTGCAAAATATTCCTTCATCTGCCCCCAAGTGTGTAGCATTTTTGGTAATAGGACACAGTATATGAACGACATTGTTCAACATATGTTGAAATATAGAGAGAGAGACCATCTCATTTTTTGGCCAACAAATGTGGGGTAAGTATAATAAATATTTTATAAAAAAATTTATTTATACGAATTAGCGATTAATTTTAATATTGTTAATATAATAATGTAGTGAACATTGGGTGATGTTGGCCATAAGAATGAAGGATCTTACTGTGTATTATTTGGATCCAGCTACGGATGGGGTGTATACACATCGTCCCGATCTTATAGCATTTATGGAAGGGTACGTAAGTTAATTTTTAATATTCTCATATTATGATTTGTTTTACTTTTAAGATTATAAATATCTAATGTATATTTATTTTTTAAAATAATTATATAGTGTGATGGCAATGTATCAGACTAGCCTTCCAGGTAAAAAATCAGATACCACCAATATTAGTAAAGTGCTGTGGAAAAACATTAAGGTAAGTTACTTTAGAAAATTATAAAATCAATAGAAAATAATCATAGTTATAGTACATGATTGTAATTGTTAATCAATAGGTTCCGAGGCAGCAAGATGACAATCACTGTGGACATTTTGTGTGTTGCTACATTGAAGATATAATCTTGACTTCTCGGACCACCATTCCTGAAGAAGTAAGTCGATTATCGATTTATTTTAAATATTATTGATTGAATAAAAAATATTTATTATTTAATTAAATTTTCTATGTAATTTGCAGTTTGTGTATAGGCCTCGGATCCCTTTTTACAACAACGCTCGAATGGAGAAATTGAAGATGGATTGGATTGGGTATCTTTACAATCGATTCTTGTAAAATATTATTATAACTTTTGATAGCATGTAACTTATATATTAATTTGTGATGAATTAATATTTCATGTTATTAGATATTATATTATATTTATTTGATGTTACGAATAAATATTAGTATATGTGTTTTGGTAATTTTGAATATATAAGCAGGTTTATTAAAATATATATATATATAATTGAAAAAAAGCGGTTAAAACCCGCTGTCCAAATAATTAAAAAAAATTAAAAAATAGCTTGGAGAGCGGTTAAAACCCGCTGTCCAAATAATTAAAAAAAAAATTAAAAAGACTCTTGGAGAGCGGTTAATAACCGCTGTCTAAGAGTGGGGCTTGGATAGCGGTTTATAACCGCTCTCTTAGTGTGGCACTTGGAGAGCGGTTAAAAACCGCTCTTTTAGTTCTTCCTCTTGGACAGCGGTTCAAAACCGCTGTCTTAGTTCCAACTTTGCACAGCGGTTACTAAACCGCTCTCTTAGACTTATATAGCTGTTTCTTAGAAAGCGGTTTTAACCGCTTTCTGAGCTTAATATAACCGCTCTCTTAGACCTTTTTTGTACTAGTGACTCTCATACAAGATGTGCTCTTTGATGAAATACACATTATAATTGTTGTTCTTTTTTTTTATCAAAATTGATTAGAATATATTATATTAATTATTAATTACTGAATTTGGGGAGAGAATTTCATAAGTATGGAAATCTTTTGGTGGATCAAATCAAAGGTTTAAACTTTGTTCGCGGTGCTCTTCATCCCTCTCATTTAGCTCCCACTTCAATTTTTTTATTTTTTTAAGTGGTAGCAGAGGGATGATTAATGTAATAATCAAAATTAGAATGCTTATGGCGTGTGCTGACACCACAATTATGGAACCTTAATTAGAGATATATAAAATATCATTGATCAACTTATTTTCATAGTTTAATACTGCATATATATATATATATATATATATATTTTGCATGATGATCGAATGCACGTGTTGATTGTTAATAGCATTTTTCTTGTTAATTTTCCTGTTTTACTATTTAATTAAATTGAAATTAATATCCCATGGCCACAACTAGACGCGCCATGGTATTTATGCATGGTTTCAATATTTGCCGGAATCTTGGAAGAAATCATAGCTTTACTCAAATATTGGAAATACTCTTTGTTGCATAGTTCATGCATCATCTTATATTTCCGGTAAGAGAAGTAGTAGGTATGCTAATATGATATTGATCCTATTCCTATATATCATCTAATAATCGAGCCACAAATAGTTCTTCTTATATAAACAAGCTACAAATAAGTGGTTGATTAATTATTATTAAGTGAGCATTCTGGTTTCGTAGTGGAATAGATCATGTAACGCTTTCTGTAAGTCGCCATTATGCAAACCCCGCTTGTTCCAGAAATATTGGTTGGAAGCACATCTAGCCACGTTTGGGCAATCAAAATCCTCATATTGGGCTACAAATGGGCTTTTCGACCATACCGACCCAATCTGCATTCCATATACTTCCACGGATATCTATTCCACGTGCACTGTTGTTCGTGAACACTCTTATCGGGATATTATCGATTCTGAACCTGTACATTTGGTGAATACATGCAGTATTAATCTTTATTGTTTTCTTTAGTCAAAATTAAAAGGATTATTTATATAATTATAATATTTTTTTATCTTACTGAATTTGGCGAGAGTTCCAGAGAATTTCGTAAGTATGGAAATGTTTTTATGGATCAAACCAAAGGTTAAAGTTCCATCGTTATTATAAATATTGGTTTGAACTGTGTCATTTGTGCCAAAAAAACTCGGAGTCGAATTCAAAGTGATTAACATTAGGGCATTGAGTATCCGGGGCTGCATTTAACTGCAAAAATATTTTATATCAAATATTTTATAATATTGTCGGGACTGGAAAATAAATCTTGCATTAACTATTAATTAAAGTTATGATCCCTGCGTAAAATGTAGTAACAATTCCGCCTGTTTGCTTCTCTGGCAATTTCATTCTTTTTTTTTTTTTTTGGTCAGGAAAATTAATTTCATTAAGAAATAAGAGTTCCGGTAACAAAAGTTAGCCGGAGCGATGAATGTAATTACAAACCTCTAACAGTCTAAAATCTTTCTAGGATCCGCTAGCCAATCTTGGAAAGAAAATCTAAACATATCTACAGTATATACAGACATCCAGCTCCACATCCTACCTTTTATTTCATCTATAATCTTTACAGTGTCGAAAGTCTCGTTTTCAAAGATCAATCTATTTCTTCTTTTCCAGATTACCCATATAATACATTCCCACAAACAGATTGCAAAGTTTCGCCCTTTTTTTCCGTTGAACATACCTATGATTCCGTGCAATTGATTCTTGATGTCGCCTTGTAAAGCAGTAGAAATGTTAAGCCATTTAAAGCATTCATACCAAATTCTGAAGGTTCCATTACATGACAGTAGAAGATGATCCCTGGTTTCTGTTTCGGTTCCACAAATTGAGCAGTTTAAGTCTTCCCCTGTGCTTAGTACCTTCCGAATTTGAAGGTTTTCTTTAGTCGGTATCCTGTTCCATAGAATTCTCCACGCAGTTGCAGCTACCTTGAAAGGAGTTATCTTCGTCCAATTTCGACTTAAATTCAGCGCCGCCTACAGTTACAAAAACAATATTATAATTTTAGTTAGGTCTCTTGTGAATTCGTAATTTACATAATTTTTTTCAAGTATCATAGTATGCATATTAATTATAAATGTTTTAAAAAAAATAGTGTGTATGCATAATAATGATAATTGATATGCATAATAATAATAATAGTTTATATATATAGTAGGGGTGGCAATTCGTGCTAACGGATCGTGTTTCGTGTCGACACGATAGTGACACGACACGATAAGCCCCGACACTAACACGACACGATAAGCATCCGTGCCGACACGACACGAACACGATAAAATCCGTGTCGACACGACACGACACGATAACGACACGATATTTTTCGTGTTAGTGTCGACACGACACGATAACGACACGATTCATTCCGTGTCGACACGACACGATAATGACACGACTCATTCCGTGTCGACACAACACGATAATGACATGATTCATTCCGTGTCGACACGAACACGATATAAACCTGATAAAAAAAATGGCTAAATTTAAAATTTCAACACAAAAAACTACAAATGTTCATAGATAGCATATTCTATCCAAAACGATTACAAACCAAAAGTAAATTTTATTCTTAATTTGGTCATTATAGTATACTTAGTTTATAAATTGATGGGCCTAGGAGTTGGGCTTCCTCTGCCTATTTTTTAGTTAGGGATAAGAATTTGAGACTAAATTTTTAATGTGCTTGAAAAGATAAAGTTATATATTATTATTTTTGTAAAAATATAATTAAAATATATTTCGTGTCACTATCGTGTTATGTGTTATTTCGTGTCACTATCGTGTTCGTGCTTAACGGGTTGTTAACAGGTTAATGGGTTATCCGTTAATTTTATCGTGTTTAACGTGTTGACACTAATCCGACACTAACTCGCCACGAAATTTTCGTGTTCTTATCGTGTCGACCCGATAAGGACACTAACCCAATAAGATCAACACTAACCCGCAATTTTCGTGTCGGATTCGTGTCGTGCTATCGTGTCGTGTTCGCAATTGCCACCCCTAATATATAGCAATGATATTTGTGTGGCATTAGTTATAGAGAGTTATTAAGTAAGTACACGATTGAAATTGACATTTACTGCATTATTTCCTTATGTTGATAAATCTAGATCATGATAATGCATTATTTATTTATTTTTTGCTCAACAAGGTAATGTGGCTTAATTATGTTACCTTTTTCTTCATTGAGGGGAGGTTTAGTTATGCTATTAAATCGCCATGCATATATAAAATAGCTTATTTGTAGTGATTAATATTTGGGGTAACAACAAAATTTATGGCAAAACTCATAAGTTTTTTAGAGTGAAAATACTCTAGGTTAATAGGCGCTCCCCAATCACAATGAAAATTGTAACACCATCCATGACTCTTTATAATAACATACATGATTAATTTAACGATACGAATCATGACAAAATCGTATTATTACACGAATTTCATTTCATTTGCAATAGAGCTAATTAATAATTTCAAAGGTGCACCGGTATCCAAAATGAAAATTGTCCACCTATAATTCTAGCTTGACCTTTTTTTCCCCCTAAAAAATTTTTACCCAAAAAAAATAAAAAAATATATTGCTATGTTAAGAAAATAACAATAAGAAATGCTTGCACGCCTTTTGCAGTTGCTTTCACTTTTCATTCTTTATCTATTGCCATTTTTACCCCTTAATAATTAATTACTATTAATCCCGTCTCTCATAAATTTGCGGTTTTTACTTTTTAATTTGTCTCATTAAAAATTTGCATATTAAAAAAATGGAAATATTCTTTACAGACTCTAATCTCCAAATTTTACTCATTACATTTTTTCTTAATTTTTGTACTAAAAATTCCCCGCAAACTTTCGACTGGTAGCATTAATTATCTAGTTTAGTTATTGAATTAATTCCCTTACTGATGTACTTGTTAGATGCAAATTGCAAGTATTGTGTAACTAATATCAAAGCTTGGTGGATATGTTTTTTATAAGTAAATCTTTTTGAACCATGTGGCTTTTTTTTTTTTATCGGTAAAGAAAATTCATTCACTAAACGGGTATGAGACATACCCAAACAATTACAAAATTCCGAGATTACATAACAGCATCAACATCTAGCAACCTAAGATCATTTTTGGATTTACAAGCCAATCACCAAAGAAAAAATTCGAACTAATTTACTGTTGCAATTCGATACACGGTGTAAATTCTCAGGATTACTTACGCTTATATAGCAGTCAAAGTAGCTGACAAAAACATGTTATATGCTATTCTAAATGTCAAATCTACAAAAAAAAAAAAAAAAAAATTATCACCCAACCTAGATGTCGATGACAATTTTGAGTCGAAGTTCTTGTACCTAAATATAAATCTTAACAAAATGCACAAGAGAAATAATTGGGAGTGCTTGAATTCAATAGTTTTAATGGATTAATAATGTTGATGTTGTCTAGTTATGTAGAAATAAATGTCTTTGGTGTGTTGAATTCAGTAATTTTAACAAACAAATGAACCTAGACGTCGTCCATGTTTTTAAATATTAAAAATAAAAGTTTGTTTTCCTTGCATGGGCATCTAACGTGGCGTGTAATGTATTTTTTGTGACAGCCCATTGTTGCCACGTAAATGTAAGTATCACAAAAATTTTACATCATGTATTGAATTGTAACAATAAATTAGTTTGTATATCGATTACAAACTTTAAAAATTTATATTATAATTGATAAAGATAGTAAAATTCATAAATTATTTTACAATTAACCCTTAATTTTACTCGATAACAAAATGAATTACAAATAAATTTCAATGTTTCAAATAAAAAAAAAAAAAAAAAAAAAAAAAACAACAGTTATAACATTTAATTTTAAAGTAACAAAGTTTTACACATGGATGAAGACAGTGAACTTTTCTCCATAATTACTTTAACAGCGACCAGTGGGTTATTCCTTATTTATCACCTTTCTCAATAACAAATTTTCCTTGTTTTATCTTTTCCCAACAAACTTTAAAATTTAATTTCTCATTCAATTGGACAAGTTTAATATATCGAATCGAAAACTCTCAATTGAAGAGCACATTTTCCAATAAGTAGCATAATAGTAGTAAAATAAATGAGTTTTATCCATTCAAAGCTTAGAAGAATAATAAACTAGTACTCCCTCCGTCCCTTATTATCTGTCCTATTTTATCCATTCACACAAACCAATTTTCTCATTTATTAATGTATCAAAAGACACTTACACCCTTATTTATTATCCCCATTTATTACAAGATGATGATTATTTTCACTATTTATTAGGGGCAATGGTGGAAAAAATAGCTAAAATATGCATTGGTATTAGTAGAGTGACAATTAAAAAGGGACATCATTTTGGATAAAATGGGACAGTTAATAAGGGACGGAGGGAGTATCACTTTAGGATCTAATTATTTTTTTCCTGTCAATGTACGGGGGTCATCATGATGTTAAAGCCATGGGATGTGAGTGAATAATAAAACCATTTGTTTGTTTTAGGATTTTAGAAGGATGCAATTTTATTTTATATCAAAATAATGTTTAATAGTGATTAATATTGTATTATTTTATTATACTGTATAAGAATAAAGTAGGAAAAGTAATATGAATGGATAAGAGAAAAGAGATGAACATGCCTATATGATTAGAAAATTTTACAGGGAAATTGTAGACAATCCAACAAAAAATAGATGCTAGAAAAAATTGTAGGCAATTCCAATTTTGTAGACTTTTTTTCTTGTAGCATTAATTACACAGTAATATAAATAATAACTATAAAAAATATTAATAGTTACACAAGTATTATTGTGTAAAAGGATAAAAATAATGAGAAAAAATGAAAACTATTAAATAAGGAATAAAAGTATAAAACTAAATAACGAAAGGGGATGGAAAGGGATTCGAACCCAAGTTGCTTAGGAAGAACCCTTGTTGAAACCATATGACAAACACTGAACCAATGTCACTTAGGAATTTTGAATCAGAACAACATTGATTTCATATGTATGGAAATGTTGTGATGGATCAAAACAAAGATTAAAACTTTGTTCTCGATGCACTCCATCATTATCATAAACATTGGTTTGAAGGGTACCATTAGTGCCAAGACACTCGCAGTCGAATTCAAAATGATTAACTGAAGGATCCTCATTATGCAAGGATGCAATTAACTGCAAATGTATGTTGTGGAAAAAAATACGTGTATATATATATATATATATATATATATATATATATATATATGTTATATCAAAATTGGCAAAAACTTGTATGAAACTGTCTCATGGCATGAGACCACACAAATTAAAACATACTCTTATCAAAGTGTTAATGAGTCAATGCCCTAGTTACACCCATTCTCATTGTCTCATGCCATGAGACGGTCTCATACAAGACATACTCATCAAAATTAGAATAATGTATGGACTAATAATAATCTTGCATTAACTATTAAAGTTATGATCTTACTTAAAAATATCGTAACAATTCCTCCTGTTTTTCTATCTGGTATTTTCATTCTAATATGGAACAATTCGGATCCATATTCCAAATTTTGATTTAAATCCAGCACCTATAACAAAAACAATATTATAATTTTGAACAACACTTGGAGTGTACTAGGGGCATACAACCAATGTTGTTCAGTATACATAATTAATATTTCATTCGTTCCGCAATTATTCGCATACTCGTTCATCCCAAAAAAATTTACGTATTCCATACACACTCACAAAAATATACACATATAACCACTCTGCTTAAAAAATGCATTTTTTTTTAAGTGTGTCAAATCTAGTGTGCGAAGTATTTTTAGTAATATCATTTAAAAACATATATAACCAATGCCTATTGCATATAATTTTAAAGATATTGAATAGCAATGATGCCTTTTTTTAAAAATAGTAGGCACTCGCACAAACATATATATATTCACCCCAGGTAAAGCTTTACATTTGATTTTTTACACAATTATTAAAGAAAATAGTACTTAGTGTAGAAGTAGTGAAGTAGTGATTGATATGTGATAGAAAAGTAAAAATATGAAGCGAGGGTGTAAAGATGATTTTTTAATATTAATAGTCATGGAAAATATAAAAGTACTAGAGGCCCCTAAACGGGAAAAAAAAAAAAAAATGGAAAAAAGATTTATTGGTATAGATGCCCTACACGGCAAAAACGTAAAGTTTTACCTTGGACGGAGGGAGTATATGTATTCACCTGAGGAAGGACCCATGAGAAGTTGGACATGATTTCCTTGAGAATTAACTGTGAAGTGGTCGTTTCCCCATAGATAGGAATAGTATGTATGCAAATTAGTAGCTGCCACTTTTGTTTGAGCTGTGCTTTAGAAAGCACCAACAAATATAACCGTAAGAATTGTGAGGAAAATCATTGAATAGTAACGACAAGATCACCTTTTTTTTTTTTGACTTAATTCATGATCAATAGAACCTGTTGTGAGATATTTATAGAGAGGACGGGGGGTTATAAAAAGTTATTAAATTTATTACAAATTTTCCTAACAAACTTGTTGATAATATGAAATTTATATCATTACATTTATTGTGATCAATAATATTCATTTATCAATATCATTGCACTTATAAATTAATATCATAGTGTAAAATAATATGTGTATTAATGAATAAAAGCACTTGTATCACTGAATGAATGTTATGATGTATATTAATTTCATACTATAAACAAGTTTCACATGAGAGAAACTCTAAATTTATGTTTTTTTTTTTTTTAATGTCATATGCATGGTTTAATTATGCTATCTTTTATTGCCATATATACAAATAACTTCCGATAAATCAATATCATTGTACAATTTTATTACATGTATTCAGGGATGTTATTACACGCATTCTCTACTACCATTCGATACTCTTGTTTTTTTTTTTTTTTTTTTTTTTTTTTTTGAGGATGGAAGGATACTCTTGTTAACCGTACAAAAATATTGGAACTACTCTTGTGCTGTGTTTGGATGGAGAAATTTGGGCTTATACATTTTAAATCCAAAACATAAATTCGCTCAATTTATTTGGGCAAGATATTCAAATTGATAAATTTTAAATATTTAACTTTAATACTAGTTCAAATTATAGAAATTTTAAATATTTAATAAAATAATGTCATTTGAAATCCAGAAATATTGTTCCGCAATACATCCAACCACGTTTTGGTCTTGACCCAGATATGCATTGAAATTGAAATCCTCGTGTTGGACTATAAATGGGCTTTGCCAACACATGCCCAATTTGCATCCCTTGTACTTCCTTGAATTTGCATCAACTTAATTTCATGGATATTTTATCCCACGTGTATTGTTGTTGAACACTCTTATCGGGATATTACACCTCAAGTTAATGCTAAATTTGATGATTGTATGATACTGATAGACTCTCATACAAGATGTGCTCTTTGATGAAATACACATAATAATCGTTGTTCTTTTTGTTATCAAAGTTGATTAGAATATTTTATATTAATTATTAATTATTGAATTTGGCAAGAGAATTTCATACGTATGGAAATCTTTTGGTGGATCAAACCAGAGGTTAAAACTTTGTTCGCGATGCCCTTCATCCCCCTCTTCAATTTTTTTATTTTTTTAAGTGGAAGCAGAGGGATGATTAATGAAATGAAATAATCAAAATTAGAATGCTTACGGCGTGTGCTGACGACCACAATTATGGAACCTTGATTAAAGATATATAAAAATTAAAATATCATTGACCAACTAATTTTCATAGTTTAATACAACATTAATAAAATGATCTACTTTTGGATCTATCTTGCATGATAATCGAATGCACGTGCTGATTGTTAATAGCATTTTCTTGTTAATTTACATGTTTTACCATTTAATTAAATTGAAATTATTATCCCATGCATGGTTGCAATATTGGAAGAAATCATAGCTTTACTCAAATATTGGAAATACTCTTTCTTGCATATTTCATGCATCATCTAATATTCAGTAAGAGAAATAGTAGATATGCTAATATGATATTGATCCTATATATGTTCTAATAATCGAGCCACAAATAATTCTTCTCATATAAACAAGCTACAAATAAGTAGTTGATTAGTTATTATTAAGTGAGCACTCTGGTTTCCTGGTGGATGGAGAAGAACAATAGTCATAGATCATGTAACGCTTTCTGTAAGTCGCCATTATGCGTTTCTCATTTGCATTGAGATCCCAAAAACCCGGCTTGTTCCAGAAATACTGCTTGGAAGCACATCTAGCCACGTTTGGGCCCTGGGCTGGACATGCGTTGAAATCGAAATCCTCATATTGGGCTATAAATGGGCTTTTCGACCAGTCCACTACACCAGCCCAATCTGCATTCCATATACTTGCTTCAACGTGCATCGGCTTCCACGGATATTCTATTCCACGTGCACTGTTATTCTTGAACACTCTTATCGGGATATTATCGATTCTGAATCTGTACATTTGGTGAATAAATGCAGTATTTTTTGTTGTTTTCTTTAGTCAAAATTCGAAGGATTATATATATAATTAGAATATTTTAATATCTTACTGAATTTGTCGAGAGTTCCAGAGAATTTCGTAATTATGGAAATTTTTTGATGGATCAAACCAAAGGTTAAAATTTTGTTCGCGATGCCCTCCATCGTTATCATAAACATTGGTTTGAACTGTGCCATTTGTGCCAAGAAACTCGTAGTCGAATTCAAAATGATTAACATTAGGGTCCTGAGTATCCGGTGCTGCATTTAACTGCAAATATATATATTTTATATCAAATTTATGATAATATTAATATTGTCACGACTGGAAAATAAATATTGCATTAACTATTAAAGTTATGATCCCTACGTAAAATGTAGTAACAATTCCGCCGGTTTTTTTCTCTGGCAATTTCATTCTTATATGGAAGACTCCTGATCCATATTCTAATTTCGACTTAAATCCAGCGCCGCCTGCAGTTACGTACAAAAATAATATTATAATTTTAGTTGTATGAGTAGGTCTCTCGTGAATCCGAATTTACATAACTTTTTTTCAAGTATCATGTTATGCATATATATTTACTATAAAGTCAAAGTATTATATGAAAATAGTTAATGACAAGTTTATCAAGAAACTATATTAAAGTATCGAATAGTTGACCAGGAGTATCATTAATCTAGGTCGGTGGTATTAGATTGTAATTGTTATAAATTTTCTTAAACCCAGATTAATGATACTCCAGGTGAGATTATCAATATTCCTGGTCAATTATTTGATATTTTAATACAATTTCATGATAAGTTTATCATGATCCATTTTCATATAAAACTTACTAAACTATAAATGTTTAAAAAAGAAATAGGTTGTATACATAACAGTGATAATTGATATGCATAGTAATAATTTATATATGCATTAGTAATATGTAATATATGTATATGAACCTGAAGAACTATCCATGAGAAGTTCGACATGATTTCCTTGGGGATCAACTGAGAAGTGATTGTTACCCCATAGATAGGAATAATACTTATGAAAATTGGCATCTGCAAATTGTGTTTGAGTTGAGAAAGCACCTAGAAAAATAATGGTAAAAATTGTGAGAAAAGCCATCAAGTAGTAATTTGACTTACAAATGAAATTAATCTCTTGCAATATATGCATGTATATATAGATAGATTATGGGGAGTTATTGAGCGCAAGTGACATTTACTTATGTTATATATTATGGTAATCTTTTTTTTACTCGTGCGATTGATTATGCTATCTTTTCTTCCTTTCACGGGCGCTTTAATCGCCAATAAATAGTTTATTGATAGTGATTATAATTTGGGATCGTTTATTTTCTATTTTTTAACAAAACACTTGTCAAACCAAATTTCTCAGATTAATTTCCTGTTAGTAGGCTCCCTACCATAGTTGGGGTTTTAACAGTGTTCTAAAGAAACAGCCTAGTCGGCCCCAGACTGTTTTCGATTTTAGCTAAAACAGTGAAAGAACCATTTTTTTAATTAGTCAGCGATTAATCGAATTAATCGGGATTAGTCGTCATCTAATCGGTTTAATACATTTTTAATCTAAATAACTAATAAATTTAATATATAATTCACTTTTTATTTTTTAACCTAACTATCAAACCTCTTTACCACGGATGCTGAACATTGCGCCTTCACCACCGAAAGCCGTATTCCAGCCCTTCTCCACCGAATGTTGTGTCACCGTCCTCTACCACCAAATGACTCAAACCCTCCACGCTGCTCCCCTAACCTTTCCATGGAATTTGGGTGACGTCTTTTTTATTTATATTAATATGCATCCTTGTTACTTTAATGAATTTTTAGTTTTATGGTATTGCTTAAGGTGATGATGTATCACTTATAATTTTAATATTGAAGGGTGATGGTGTTATTTTTTTATGTAATTAATGTATTAATTTATTAAAAACTTAATTATTTTTATTCATTTAGGTGGTTTTGACTAGTCACCGACTAGTCGCTCTAGTTGTTAGACCCCAGTAGTTCAACCGACCAGCGACTACAATTTTCCGAACACTGAATTTTAACACTATCCATGATTAAGGGCATTTCGGTCTTAATGCTAAAAAGACATAACCAAATTGAATAATGAATAGGCATAGTGCTTGTACGAGATATAGAGTGTGTTTGTAAACTCTACCTACATCTTAAAAATATTTCTCAGAAATTAAAGCTGTGAGAAAACAATTTTAAGAATAAGTACTTCTAATTTTTTAGTTATGTTTGTAATTACCTCATAATGTTTTTCTTAGGACGTAATGATAAGTAGTAGATAATTTATAAAGTAGACTACTAATTTATTCTTGCACCTAAATTTGCTTTTAAGAAAAAAAATTAGTGGCCTACATTTACAACAGTGAAAATATATTGAATTGTCACCCCTATAATTACAAACCTAAAACAAATTCTCTGCTTCTATGTGTGTGTAGTCTCTTGCGACATATGTGAACTTTAAAAAAATATATATAATAGTATACATAAACTGATACGCATATTTATATCTATTATCAATTTTTTAAAAATGTTTGATTTTGAACAATAATAGGCATAACAATTATATTAATGTATATACAATGAATCAGTGATAGACTGATAGGGTGTATATATAACAATAATATTTGAAAAAACTGAGTTACATGAACTCTTGTCTACATATTTTTTTTAGGCTTAATTGCAATTTAAATCAAAATATTTTTCAAAATTGAATTTTAAACTAAACTTTTGAATCTTGTTAAAAAAAAGTTTTAACTTAACTTTTTTTTGGCAATTAAGACTTACGGGCAAATTTGCCTCTGCTCGTTGCTGGCGTGACGCTACGTGGCAACCGCCCAAAAAAACTTAAATTAGGTGGAAAATAACTTTAAGATTTATTTGCATTTTAAATCATGACCTTTTCTAGAAATTGCATTTTAAGTTACACTTTTGGATTATGTTAAACAAAGCTCCAATTTAACTTTTTTGGTAATTAAGACTTACAACTAGATTTGTAGAGGTCCATCGTTGGCATGGAGTCTACGTGGCAATGTGGCAAAAATTTTAAATATGTGTCATAACTTAAAATTAAAATTTTAAATTCCAAATGTTTGTATTAATGAGAACATTAATAAATGAATCCAAATAGAAAGAAAAAATGAAACCAAGATACAAAATACTTGCATTAATAAGAACATAAATTAATCCAAATAGGATAAAGACAACCATTTTACCATAAAACTATTTTAATAATTAATTAGGCGTGAAATTGTCATGATTCGTAGCTCGTTTTGCCCGTGTTTTGAGTGAATAAGATGAGTATTTCGAGTCAATTGAGAACTATTTTCATACATTGATGAATTTGCCTCTTTGATGCTCATAGATGGATAGAGGGCGAAAAATGAAGTTCGTAGGACTTTGAATCGACTCAAACAGATGCCCGGATGAGAAGATATTGAAGAAATACGAATGGTATTAGTTCGTGAGAAGAAAAATATCACTTTGTTGAAGAGGAGAGTCACTCGAGTAGGTTGCGCTGGAGCAAGGTGTTTGCTCGAGCGCCAAAAACTTACAGAGAACTTTGGGCGCTCGACCAGCTCGAGTGCCACCGCTCGAGCGACATACCCATTCGAGCTCCACCAGCTCGAACGCCACCGCTCGAGCACGACGACCATTCGAGCTACACAGCTCGAGCGCCACCGCTCGAGCCATTCTAGCTCGAGCGCCCTTGCTTTTGCCACTACGATTTTCACGGGAATTTGCTACCTATATCCGTTTTTCGGCTCGTGAGCTCCCGAATCGACCCGGTGCCTATATATACCCATTCCGAGCATATTTTTTGGTACCACTTAACAAATAGAGATAGTTTTTAGAGAGAGAAGAGCATCGAGAGTTTGAGCAAGCATATTTTTATGTGTAATCGATGTTTTAACATTACGAATTCATAGTTTAGATTTTGATTTCGATTTTCTTTCTTTCGTTCTTCAACACTTGTTACGTGAGACCTTTGATTTCTTCATTATTTAATATTCGTTCTTAGATTAAACATCTTTTTTAAAAAACCCTAGTTTATGTTCTTGAGTTTTTCAATTCAATTCGTCATGTTTATATTCGTTGTTTGGTTAATTGCTTTCGTTATCGTTAAAACCATGCTAGGCTAAAACCTTTGTATGCTTGGGGTAGGATAAACTTGTAGAAGTAGGATGTTGGTACGTAATTAGGATAACTAGTGATGTTTAGTGCTAGTTCTCTTAATTAATTGAATGCTTAAAATAAACCTTAGAATTATCTTGGAATTGAGTACGAAAATTATTAGAGAGAGAACGATCGTATCACTCTTTAATAACGAATAGGCTTTACGATGGGTTATAGAAGGGGTTTATAATCTACTGGTTTATCTAGAGAGGACGACCGTATCACCTTGGGTAAATAAGGGTCTCATTAATTAAACATAATTCATATAACTTGTTTAGTGGGTTGTGAAGTAGGTTGATATGATGAAGTATTAGGGTTAATTCTTGAGTTTTTAGTCTTTCAATCTGGTGCTAGAGTAGGGAAGTTGATTGCCTAGTTTTAGTACACTTAGGATTAATGCTGGCACATCACGGTTGTTTTAATTATCGTACTAGCTCCGTTAGTATTTGTAGGGATTCCTATCCTGAGCATCACCATTCCATATTTGATTAAACCTTTAGTTCTTTATTTGATTTCATTATTTGCATTAATAGAAGTAGACTTTAGAGTAGTTTAATTACATTCCTAAACCCGAACACACACTCATATTAACTACGACGCTAGATCTTCAGGGCTCTATTCGCATACACACTTTCCCTTGGGTTCGATACTACTTGGTCCCTATACTTGCACATACTACAGTGATCACATACTCTTGTGGGGTAACTACTAGTATAGCTAGTATTTTGCGTTCAAGTCAATAATCCATTTTACAGTGAAATTGGGATGTAGGATTTTGAAAAATTATTTAGTAATTGATAATTTAATTTTAAAATTTTCCATGTATTTAATTTTTGTTACCAAAATATTTAAATTTTTTCTGGGTTACATGTAGACGTCGCATCAACAACGACCTCTACAAAGCTGTTTGTAAGTCATAATTGCCAAAAAGAAAAAAAAAATCGAAACTTTTTAAACAAGATCCAAAAGTTTAACTTAAAATATAATTTTGAAAAATGTCATGATTTAAATTGCAACTAAGTCTTAGAGTTTTTTGCCACCTTATTTAAATTTTTTGGGCAATTGCCACGTAGACGCCACATCAGCAACGGGCAGGGGTAAATATGCCCGTAAGTCTTAATTACCAAAAAGTTAAGTTGAAGCCTTTTTTAACAAGATCCAAAAGCTTATCTTAAATTGCAATTTTAGAAAATATCGTGATTTAAATTGCAATTAAGCCTTTTTTTTTATGTCTTGGTAACTAACCCAAGAACTTACTAATTTGGGGGAGGCATAACCTATTGTCAACTAGCGGAGGATCTATTTCAAGCCAGAACAAAGCTCTATTTAAACTGATTAATTTCAAGAATTGACCGCATATTGTGATTACGTCCATATATTAGTTGTGGCTTCTTTTTATTATTTAATAGCTATGTTTTCTGATTAATTAAAAGATCAAAATTACTACCTCCGTCTTCAAACACTTTCACAGTTGATTTTTTCTCGTATTTTAGTGAACAAGTTTTTTATTAGTATTTAAAATGATAAAATAATTTTGAAGTTATTTTATAATAGAAGAGAGATAGATTTATCATTCTCTACCTTAAAAATTACTTTATTATTTTAAATATTAATAAACAACTCGTTCGCTAAAACACGAGAAAATGTCAACTGTGAAAATGTTTGGGGACGGAGGTAGTAGAATGTTAATGGCGTGTGCCGGCTACCACAAGTTTAAGAGAAATATAAAATTCATTGATCAACTTAAGAGAAATATAAAATTCATTGATCAACTTAATTATTTTCGTATTTTAATACGACATTAATAAAATGATCTTCTTTATATATCTTGCTTAGAATGATGATAATCATAAAATTGGGTTGAACATCCCTTCACGTTTTGGGTTTGGGCCGGACATGTATTGAAAACCAAATCCTCCTAACGGGCTATAAATTGGCTTTGCAACCAATCCACAACACCAGTTCAATCTACATTTCATATACTTCCTTCAATGTGCATCAACTTCCATAGATATTTTATCCTACATGCACTCTTGTTTTTTAACACTCTAATCCAGATTTTATCAATTTTGAATCTGCAATACGCTTCATGTTAATGCTACATTTTGATCAAATACATGTAACTGTTGCTTTTTCAAATAAATTGAAGGATATTTTAGGTTTTACACTACAAGATAATAAAAATTATTTATGAAATTATAATTGAATATAAAATAATTTTAACAAAAAATTTCTATTGCGAGATTTTCTACAACTTGCCAATAAAATTTCTAATTAATCATTTAGGCATCTTCATTCATCAACCTACTAGTAATTTGTCTAAAAAATGAAAAATGAAATTCCTAAGTAATTAATTACCTACAAGCAATTTGCCTATATAAATTTATCTACATAAAATTTGCCAACGAAAATTTTGTAGGCAAATTTTGTATAGGTAAGGAATGAAGATATCTATATAATAAGAAAATTTTGTAGGTAAATTCATAGACAATTCTCATTACAAAATCTTTTGTTGGAAAATTTACAGCCGTATTAACAATTTTCGTTGGCAATTCATATGGAAATCTTTTGATGGATCAAACCAAAGGCTAAAACTTTGTTCTTGATGCCCTCTGTCATATCCTTGTTATAAACAATGGTTTGAGTCGTGCCATTGGTGCTAAGGAATTCATAGTCGAATTCAAAATGATTAACCAAAGGATCCTAATTAATTGGGACTGTATTTAATTGCAAAAACATAAAAAAACAAATTAGGCCTTGAAATACTATTGCATTAATAATTAAAGTGACGATCTTACGTAAAATGTAGTAACAATCACTACAAAAAAATTGATTTTTAATGACAGAGATCCCGTCAATATTGTGTTTCAAGCTAACAGTCTTTAATTACAGAAACATAATCTTTAGTGACAGACCCTGTCATTATAGATCATTTTCCTGTCACTAAAAACTTTTAACTAGAAAAGCAATAGTGATAGAATTTTGTCATTAAATGTCAACTTTCTTATAGTGAATTCATCCTGTTTTCATCTTTTGGTATTTTGATTCTTGTATGGAACAATCTTTATTCATATTTCAACTTTGATGTGAATCCCTGCAACAAAAATAATATTATAATTTTAAAGATTTTGTATTGCATAAATATTATTTTTAAGGAAAAAAAAATTGTGTGGCACTATAGGACAATTTACAAACTAGTAAAAATTAATCATCTTAAAGTACGTTAAAAGAGTAATATAGGATTTTTTTTTAATATATGTCTACATATTATATTAACGTGAGCAACGATCCATGAGAATTTGAACATGATTTCCTTGAGAATGAAAAGTGATTGTGTCCCCATATATAGGAATAGTAACGATGAAACTTACCAGCTGCAAATTTTGTAGCCGAGAAAGCACCAACTAAAACAAATAAGCGTAAAAATTGTGAGAACCCGTCGAATAGTACTACATTATTTCCTTATGTTGATAAATCTAGATCATGGTAATGTATTATTTATTTATATTTTGCACAACAAGGTAATGTGGCTTAATTATGTTGTTTTTTCCTTCATTGAGGGGAGGTTTAGTTATGCTATTAATTCGCCATGCATAAAATAGTTTATTTGTTGTGAATAATATTTAGGGTAAAAACAAAATTTATGGCAAAACTCATACTAAGTTTTTTAGAGTGAAAATACATTAGGTTAATAGGCGCCTCAAGCACAATGAAAATTGTAACCTCATTCATGACTCGTTATATTAACTGATGGAGATATTGTATTTATTTATTATTATTATTATTATTATTTCTATTTATAGTTTTAGGGCTTTATTTAAGTTAAATTTTTAGTGGGTCGGGCTTTTAGGGTTTATACGCCTAAAATCCTAGTTATCAATTATAAATAGGAGCTTTGTAATTGTTGTTAGGGAATTGATTATTGAATATAAAAGTATAGGGTTTAATCCCTTTATCGTGTTTTAATTGTTGTTATTCTAGTATTCATGTGTGAATCAATAGATTAACACGTTAATCGCGTTTGCATTTATCCGGGTATTCTTACGTTCCTACTGCGTCATTAACATACATGAATAATTATGAAGTTTCTGCTTCTGATTGGAAATGTGAAAAATTATGCGATTGATTGCTCTATTGAAGTTTTTTTTATGCAGGAGTTATATTAAAGCTGAAGGAGAAAAAAGGAAAGAAAAAAAAAAAAAACTCGAATTTCCGCTAATATATTTAATATTCGAATACGTAGTTATAAAATTGTATGTATTTCCACAAGTGTAGATTTACAATACTAATGATCATATGTATAATATAACTTATTAATTATTAAGTGAGCATTCTGGTTTGCTAGTGGAAGGAGCAGAACAATAATCGTAAATCATGTAACGTTTTCTATAAAACGCCATTATTTTTTTCTCTTTTGCATTGAGATCCCAAAAACGCTGCTGGTTCCAGAAATAGTTCCCGGAAGCACATCCAGCTACGTTTTGGGCTTGAGCCGGACAAGCGTTGAAATCAAAATCCTGATAATAGGCTGTAAATGGGGCTTGGGACCAGTCCACAGCGCCGGCCCAATTTGCATTCCATATACTTCCTTCAATGTGCATTGGCCTCCATGGATATTCTATTCCACCTGCTTTGTTATTCCTGAACACTCTTATTGGGATATTATCAATTCTGAATCTGAAATACCAAGAAATGCAAATTTAATCATCACTTATTAAGAATAAAAAATATTTAGTCTTCACCGTATTCCATCAATTTTAATATAAAAATATAAGAGACTATTTTCTTACACAATAATGCGAGAGCTCCACAGAATTTCATAAGTATGAAAATCTTTTGATGGATCAAACCAAAGATTAAAACTTTGTTCTCGATGCCCTCCATCATTATTATAAACATTGGTTTGAACTGTACCATTAGTGCCAAGGAACTCAAAATCGAGTTCAAAATGATTAACATTAGGGTCCACAAAATCTGGGAGTGAAGTTAACTACAGAAAAATAAAATTATTATAATTAATGTCAAAATATGAAATAATGAGGCATTGATTAATTTTCTTAAAATGATCGCATGATCATCTTACGTAAAATGTTGTAACAATTCCGCCTGTTTTTTTCTCTGGTATTTTCATTCTTATATGGAACAACCCTGATCCATACTCCAATTTCGATTTAAATCCAGCGCCACCTGTTACAAAAATAATATTATAATTTTATTTGTATAACTGAATTGTATTTTTTTAATATATCGTAGTAATATGTAATATATGCACATATATATCTATATATATATATATATATATTTATTTATTACACTCCAAAAAGAAAACATTGATCTGTATGCACACTAAAAAAATATACATATACTTATTCATATGTCATTATTTTACTCCAACAAATGCATTTTTTTTTTATAAATGTGTTCTCAGTTTAGTGTGTAGAAAATTTCAGGACATAGAAAGTACCTAAGGAACGATCCATAAGAAGTTGGACTTCATTTCCTTGAGGATCAATTTTGAAGTTCTTGGTTCCCCATAAATAGTTATAGTATTTATGAAAATTGCCAGCTACATATTGTGTTTGAGTTGTGAAAGCGCCAAGAAAAATAATCGTAAAAATTGATAGAAAAGCCATCGTATAGAAGTCTGATTTATGAATGAAAGTTGTAACATATATATAGAGATGGATTATGGGGAGTTATTTAGCGTGAGATTTCAATATTTACTTATATATTATGGTAGTCTTTTTTTAATCTAAATAGTAAATAAGGTAACGTGATTTGATTATGCTATCTTCTCTTCCTTACGGGGAAACTTTAACTGCGTGGTTAATTCGGCAATAACTAGTTTAGTGGTGGTGATTAAATATGGGATTTTTTTTTTATAAAAAAAACACTCTTGTCTAACCAAATTGCTTATAGTATCGTGAATGACAAAGTATTGGGAAAGAGTTTCACCATGAACTTTAATTATTTGTATTTTGTGTATATCTTTTAACTGGTATTAGTTGTATTATTTAAAAACTAGTATTTCTCCCGTGCGATGCACGGATAAAATATTATAAATTTTAAACGTGAGGGTGTATAATGAACGATTATAAAAAAAATGTTTAAATTAAATTTATTTTATCTATAAATCAACTAATATGTAAAAATTATATTGTGTATATATATGTGAGTATCATAATTTTTTAATTGTATACTAAATTCACAAGAAATACTAAAATTCATAAAATTATTTTAATATTTAAAAAACTTATATTCTAAATAAAAATTATTTAAATTCAATCAATCATATAGTTAAAGTCAATAGAAAACACTTAATAATAAAGTAAATATTTTAAATATGATTTTTCTTTTTATTTGTGCAATATATATGTTAAATTAAAAATGTTCAAAAGACAATTTAATTTGATATATAGTGTGTTGTAAATAGATTTAAAATTAAAAAGTTATTTTGAAATTATTGGTGCAAAGTAAAAAATAAAATAAATTGGTAAAATTGATCCACTCTCTTTGGTGGAGAGTGAGATTCACTATTGCACCATAAAGCAAGTGCACTTCACTTGCTCCAATAAATACAATTTTTTCTCTCTCCCCACTTCTACTTTTATATATATAAAGATATGTTTAGTTTAATAGTAATATTATATAATAAAAAAATTATTACCATTTTGAGTTTGCGGTGTAAAAATGGTTTACAATAGGCTGACTTATCCAAATTACAGTATAGTATGTTTTATGATTAATGAAATTATCATAATAAAATTAGATTAATGTTTATGAAGTGTGCTGCCACAATTTCGGAACCTGAATTGAAAAAATATAAAATTCATTGATCAACTTATTTCATAGTCTAATACGCCATTAATAAAATGGTCTGGTTTAGATATATATATCTTGCATGAAATTAGCTGATGATTAATTATCATAACTTTGATGCCTTCCTTAGGGTACTGAGAGCAAAAAACTAATTTCTATTTTCTTTTATAATAAAATAAATATTCTTTAAGCATATATCTTATCATACTATATTTCCAAACCTCTCCAAAATGATGTGTCAACACCACCTTATTCTTAGGGTGATGTGGCATATCCAAAATCTCTCTATTTCAAAATACAGAATTCTCATTAAAAGTTATTTTAGGCATGGTTTAATTTTTACTAAGACTTAATCTACACCATATATTTTACACTTTTAATCTCAACCATACATTTCATTTTATATTTTCTATAAATGTCAAATCTCTCTTTAGTTTCATTCTAAATCACAACCCTAATTCTCATCTCTTCTCTTCATTTTCTCATTTGTTGTGTACTATGTGAAGAAATATGATTTTATTTTTTGTTCGTTTGTTTGGATTATTTCTGTAATTTTTTGTGTAGATCATCATCCCTCTTTTTTTGCAGGTAAATAAATTTATTATGCACATGGAGATGATTAGGCACACACTATAAGAAAATTATATGTGCATCTTGAAGATAATTCGAACGTATTCAGAAATTATTTGTAAGTTTCTAAAGTATATTTATATTCATATCTTTACATTTGTGTTTTTTTAGAATCCACCATCAATAATTTTTTCTCTTTCAATAAGAAAATTCTCTCATCACACATCTACGATTTTGATCCAACTATTATTCTTTCCCGAATAAGGTGTGCGTTATTGTTTTATATTTTTTCGTTTTGTATTGCAGGTAACCTAAAAGTGATGTAGAGACATTTTTTCATGGTATTATACATCATTTTGGTTACCTGCAATACAAAAAGATATTGTTACCAAAATGATGTATAATACCAAAAATATTCTGCCATCAAATATAATATATTGCCTTCAATAATAGATTGTAATAAAAAAGTTTATTTTTGTATAAAATTATGTGGCCAAAATAAACTATTAAACTGAAAGATATATATATTTTTTCTATACTAGGATATCGATTTTTCTTTAATATTTTTTAACATAAAAATATTTAAAAAAATATTGTAATTTATAAATAAGTAAAAAACTGTTATTTCTTATATAATTAATTTATATATTTTTTCTTAAAATATGTGGAATAAATTTTTTATGGATTGAAAATTATACTGTTGGGAAAAAAAGGACATTAAATTTATTTACTAACAATTTCAGTACTATAACTTTTAAAGTATCTTACTCTAAAATAAAATAAATCTGAGTATATTTTAATCAATGAAAACATAACATTTACCTAAAATATGGAATATTATTTTAAATATTATATTAGTGCAAGTTGATTTTTTTCACGGTTGATTTCTCTTCTAAAATATTTTTGGAAGTTATTTTTACAAAATATTGATAGATGTGAAATTTATACTCTTTTATAGTCTAGGATTTCAATTTTTCTTTTATATTGTTTTAACATACAAATATTAAAATACTTTTTTCGAACAATTTTTTTTCTTAGATATTTTTAGAATTTATTTTTGCAAAATATAGATAGATGTAAAAGTTGCAGAAGGGAATTGAAATTTTTCAGAAAAGATATTGTCACCGAGATAGCATATAATTCTCAAATAATATTGCCACCAAATGAATACCCTACCTTCAATAATAGATTGTAACACAATTTTTTATTTTGGATAAAATTTTACCTGCAAAATAGAATTTGAAACGGTAAAATATAGATATTATTTTGTAGAGTAGGATTTCAATTTTTTTTAACAATTGATTTTTTTTTAACTTTTTTTACTTTCAAAATATCTATATGTAAATTGAATTAAAAAAAAAAAAGACTAAGATTGATACATAAACGCCATTTTTATTGTTGAATTGTGTTATAAATACCAACACATTAATCAATTGTTCCCACAAAAATATCTACACAATATTTAATTTAACTATGACATCATTTTTGTCAAATGTTACCTTTAGATTCGAAATGTGTGATTCTATCTGCAGATTTAAACTTTTGTGTTCGATTGTTATTGTATCTTCATACCATGGGGAAAAACAGGGTATGTAAGTATACAACAACTGTAATTTTAAGTAATATTTAATGTGAGTCTGAATGTACAATTTTAATATTATATCAAAATTACAAGATATTTAAAAAAAAGTTAATGTCTATAATTTGAAATAATAATAATAGTTTTTTTTCCAATCCGCGAAATTCGCGGGGATACACACTTGTATATATATATGTGTGTGGGGAAAAACGGTTATAAAATTATCCATTAATATTTCCTATAATCCTATGTTGAAAAGATAAACCCACAATTAATTTAGGATAAATTAGTCTCCCATACCTTTCGTATAAGGTAGGGATGACAATATTGGCCCTCCCCGTGGGTACCCGCCCTGCCCGAGGCATTTGGGGCAGATCGGACCTCCCTGTTTTGAGTATGGGTCGGGCCTGCCCCGCCCCGTTTTGAGAATGGGACGGGTCTGGGTATTATGATGGCCTCGTGGGTACCCGACCCGCCCCGTACATATATACATATTGATATTAATGTTTATATATATTAATATATAATTAAATAGATATATTAATATGTTATATGTGTATATTTTAGTACAATAAAAATAGATTAAGAGGATCGAACTCGATATTTCATCTTTCTAATTATTTTTTCAATTCATTTTAATTTTTAATTGTGTCAATATTCATTCCTAATTTTGTATAATTAATCAAATTATTATCTCTCACATGTTTTCAGTCTATGATTTGACCATACAATAATCAAGCCTAACTTAATCATAGTATAGGGTATGGTAGTAGACTATCAAAATAAAATAAAAAAAGTAAAAAAGAAAAAGTGCAAATTAAAAAACGGAGAGGGGCGGGTCGGCCTGGACCCACACAGGACAGGTCACGGGGCGGTTATTCAGGACCCGTGCTGGTCGCGGGGCGAGTCTGGGGCAGGGTAAATAAAAACGG
The DNA here is from genome assembly GCA_947034835.1 of Ballota nigra. NCBI lineage: Eukaryota > Viridiplantae > Streptophyta > Magnoliopsida > Lamiales > Lamiaceae > Ballota > Ballota nigra. The sequence continues at coordinate 129,646,478 of OX344720.1, read as the reverse complement.
GGCAGGTCTGGGATAATCAACTATCCGCCCCGACCTGACCCATTGTCATCCCTAGTATAAGGTTATCATAGGATCATTAATCCTATTGAATATAAATTTAGTACTCCCCCTCCCCCCTTCCTTATTAGATGTTTTTTTAGAATAAAGCAATAATGTAAAGTTATATAATTTTGTCAACATTGTCCTTAATCCCTAAATTATGGAAAAAAATTAATGGAAATTTTTATATAAAGGAAAGAATATAAGGGGTAAAATTGGAATATTTGAGGAAAAATCATCAAATTGATATGTATTTTAAACATCGTTAAAAACCTAAAATGACATCTAGTAAAAAGGGGAGGGAATATTTGTTTGTAATACGTTACATAATTGTGAATTTTAGGGTTAATTGCAAAGAATAACTCTTTTGTGCACTTGGTGCATGATGCACTCACCCAACAATTGAGATTGTTTGCAATGAAAAATATGATTTGATTACACTGAAAAATGTAGTTAGTTTACACTAAAAAGTTTACATTGAAAATCGATTTCGGTGTAACTTTTCAGTGTAATCTAACCATATTTTTCAATGTAATCAGCCTACACTTTTCAGTATAAACAACCTCAATTGTTGAGTGAGTGTACTGTGCACCAGGTGCATATGAGAGTTCACGAATTGCAAAATAATTCGCGAACTTTACAGTCTTTATCAATTACAACATAAACTTTCAAAGTTTGTAATTTGATATGCGAACTAATTTACTGTTACAATTCGGTACATGGTGTAAATTCTCAGGATTACTTACGCTTATGTGGCAGTCAAAGTAGCCAACAAAAATACGTCACATGCTACCTCAAATGTCAAATCTACAAGAAAAAAAAATTACCACCCAACCTAGACGTCGATGACGATTTTGAATCGAATTTCTTGTACCTAAATATAACTCTAACAAAATGCACAAGATAAATAATTGGGAGTGCTTGAATTTAGTAGTTTTAATGGATTAATAATGTTGGTGTTATCTAGTTATGTTAAAAATAGTTTTGGTGTGTGAGGCGACGTGCTTGAATTCAGTAGTTTTAACAAACAAATGAATCTAGACGAATGTTTTGAAATGTTAAAAATATAAGTTTTTTTCCTTACATGGGCATCTGATGTGGCGTGTAATATATTTTTTGTGACAGTCCATATTGCCACGTAAGCGTAAGTATCACAAAAAATTTACACCATGTATCGAACTGCAACAATAAATTAGTTTTTGTATCGAATTGCAAACTTTAAAAATTTATATTGTAAATAATAAAGACAATAAAATTTATGAATTATTTTCCAATAAACCCTTAATTTTGGTCGATAACAAACTTGTTGGTGATCAAATTTAATCGATAGGATTAGTGACTGTTTTAATTCGGTTTAAGACCACCAATCAATTACGTGTGATTGATTACCACTGTAAATGGTAAAACGAAGATTCGGGACGTGGAATGATAAATACGAAAGTCAAAATCGTATTAATTTCGTATGTGTGTACGTTTAGGTGCGTTAGTGTGTGTTTTTGGGAGCGTTTATGAATTTGAACTTGTATTAATAAGCTGGAGAACAACTATTTATAGAGGCTAGCAAGCATGAGGTGTCTCTGACTCTTGGTCTCCCTAGCTTGTATGCCTGACAAGTGTCCGTTGACCTTAGTTTGACCTTATATAAGCTGAATCTTAGTTACAAAGTCTTCTTTTGGTCTTATCTCGGACTCATTGTTGTTCGCCTAAGTCGGTTTGACTAATCTTGATTGTTCTTCAACTGAAAGTTGCTCGCCTCTTGGGGTCATGCTTTCGTAGTTGTTCGTCTTATTGCTTCGTAGAGCTAGGCTTTGGGATCTTTGTCCTTTGTTCGTCTGCATACACTACTTAGATTGGTAGATGCACCACCTTTTGACAATGTTGCTCGTCATCAGTGATTTGGCAGAATATTCATATCTGGTCTCGGGGCTAAAAACCTGTTCGCCAGTATCTTGCTCGTCTATAGAGTTGTTCGTCAGTTTATACACTCCCTGGATTGGTTTGTGCACCCCGACTTGATTTTCTTTGTTGATCACCTTCGACTTGGTGTTGACTCTTCATAATCCTTTTTAAGGTTTTAATCTTTGTTCGCCTAGCAATAATTGATGTTCGTCTATCAACAATTTCCCCCTATCCTGGCTAGATGTTGCTATTGACGAGCATCTTTGAGCAAGCAACAATAGTTAGGATATTAAACTGACGAGGGTTGGGACGAACATCATTGGTCCTGGCGAGCAACATATGGTTCGTCGTTTCGTTTCCCCAAGGCCTGGGGGTCGTACGAGGATGACGTGAGTGTCATGATTGCGCGCTGTCCACGCGCGATCAATCCCGAGGCTACGCGCCCCTGTGTTTGCATATAGGTCCTCCAATTTTCACACTTGCTCGAATTTACCCCCGTTTTTTCATATTTTGGCCCCGGCTTTTTCTAAATAATACGGGTTATACCCCGTTTTCTTCTTTGGTATAAAGGTGAGTGGGAAATGAAATTTTTCCCACTCTTCTTCATTTGCTACAGAGAACTCCGGCGAATTCACCATCTCCGGCGATTTTTTAGCTTTCCGGCGTCCATTTCTTCAACATTCAACTTCAAATCTTATTTTCCAGGTAGTTATTCTTCTTTCTCTCGTTCTTTTCTCCTTTCTTTCCCAAATTCGTACCATCGCCGCCGTGGAAGGATTTGCGCCGCCGTCGCCTGCCCAGAACCGTCATCGGAGACTACAAACCCTTTGCTAAAACTCAAAATCTTTATTTTTAAACTAATGTCCTCCCATTCGAGCAACAAAGGATCAGAGGAAGGATTGGACCCCCTATTCCCGATCGTGTCGTTTGTCGAACAACCATCGTTTGAAATTTCCTCAGAAGCGCAACCCGACGTGGATTCGGTGGTTCAATCATTGGAGGATTCTGGTGCTCGTCAATCTGGCGAAGTGGATAAGGAGGCCACGAGCAGCTCCTCCGACGAGCAATCTTCATCTAGCTCTGAATCTGAGGAAGATCCAGAGTTTGACGAGCTTACCCCTGAATTTTTGGAAGGGATAGGGTTTCCATGCCTTAAGATGCTCGAAAATGAGATCCCCACTGGTGTTGCTCGCCCATTTAATTGGCGAGCATACTCTGACGAACATGCGAACAACTTTCCTCGCCCCCCGCGCCAAGTTTTGGATCTGGTGAGAACCGAGTACCAGACGAGCAAAATTAAAAGCGTTGTTCGCAAGGACGAGCTCAACCTCATACGGGAAGCATATCAGATTCCTCATGACATCTTCATGTGGGCTCCCAAGAGGAAGGAAAGTGCTGATCGGCCTCCACTCGGGTGTACGACGATCAACATTGACACCCTAATTGTTGGGTTGAGGCTTTCGTTGCCCCCGGTTGTTGGTCGTTTTCTGGAGGCGACCAACTTAGCCATCACCCAAATAACTCCTATTGGGTGGATGAACTTGCTCGGTATCATGGGCCTGTTCGCCCTGGAGGGATACATCGACCGTATAACTGCCGAAGAGGTCAACTACTTGATGACCATCACCAAATATCTGAGGGGCGAGGAAGGATACTACTACTTAAAGGCCCGGACTGGACTGAAACTGGTGGAGGGGGTGCCGAACAAGATTCGGGATTGGAAGGAGCACTTCTTCTTTATTGGGGGCGACTGGCGAGCATCTTCTGGCCCTCACGACGGTGCCGGGCGTATATTTGAACCCACCACTTATGGGCAAATCAAACGTAAGGTCATCTTTGTTCGCCCTTGCATAAAGTTCTAATTTAACTTTTTTTGTTTGCTCGCAGGCCCCCGGTTGCTCAAGTGGAACTCAGAGGAAGAGGAGATTGGCTCTGAATTCCTCTTCACTTCGTGTTTGGTCGCTCTTCGGGACAAAGCCGAAAGGACCATCAAATACGTGAACAAGGAGAAGTGTAAAAAAGCTGCTCGCCTGTTTACGTATCCCCATCATTTGGAGGCTCAAGCTGAGGTGCCCCCAGGTATAAAAATTTCTAACTTTCAAAATAAACTTTGCTCGTCATCACTTTCTGAACTTGCTCGTCTAAATTGAATTTAATTAACTCTTTTTTTTATAGCCGAGCAAGTCACCGTCACCGTTCCTCCCAGCTTCGCTCTCTTAGAACAAATAGTGTTCGAAATGGCGCCGCCGAAAGGATGGAGGAAGAAAGGTGATCCGCCTTCCAAAGTGCTGGCGATGACGAACAAGGATGAGAGGGCCAAAGTTGCTCGCCCGGCCGCACCTGCTGCAAATCCCCCCCCCCCCCATCTCCTCCCCCGGCCTCATCTCCTCGAGGAGCAAAACGATTGAAGAAGGGGGATGGGTCCTTCGTGGGCCAGACAGCTCCTGCCAGGACCAAGGGCAAGGAGAAGGTGGGGCATAGCCATGCCCGCCACCACGCGGGGGGGGGGGGGGGAAGCTGTTCGCCCCTCTTCCATTGAGCCTGCGGAGAAGGCAGGCAAGGCGGGCAGGGATTCCACTCCTGTTCGCGGTCCTGAGGATCTCACCCACTTGGGCTGGGATGATCAAAAATTCCAAGAGTAAGTCTACCTTCGCCTCTGTCGAGCAAGATTCAATTTTTTTTATCTTTCTAAGTATCATTTGCTTTCTTGTTCGCAGATACCGTGCTGACGATCATCCTGGGCGAACAAGCGTTGTCCATCAGTACGCTTGTTCAAAGACTCCCGTCAATATAAGGGAGATTCCCGGCGTCCATGTTCGCAGAGCGACAGAGCTGGTCGCCCGAGCCTGGACACGCCCTCTGGACAAGGCTGTCTTCCAACAAGGGCTGGCGGACAATGTTCATCTTTCTATGATGCTTCATGCCAACGGCCTTATCACAGCTCAAAGGGCAATGGCCCAGATTGCCGAGCAAGAAGAAGTTGCTCACCGCTATGCCAGTACTGCTCGGCAACTCACAGAGGAGAAGGACGGCCTCATCAGCCAATACGAGGCCAAACTTGCTCGTCTCAATAACCAGATCAATGTTTACATTGATACTGAGAAGAAACACCTTGAAGAAATTCAGGGTTTATCTGGTGAATTGGGAGGCAAAGATGCCTTGCTCAGCGAGGAGAAAAAGAAGTTGTCCGTGGCCGAGCAGAAAATCACCGAGCTCGAGGCGGAAGTTGCTCGCCTCAGGGATGTGGAGGTCAACACCTTCACCCGCGAGCAGCTCGAGGCTGAACTCCAGACCCGGTCTGCTCCCATCTCCAACTTAGGATATATCTGCGCCTACGCCGATTGCATTCGCATGGCCGATGCGTATGATTTCAAGGATATGGTTGAGGAGATGGGCAAAGACTTGTCCGTGTTCTTGGAAAACTACCCCCCGCCGAACAACATCGAACTCCAACTGGGGGACATCGCCGAGCTAGGGGTCAAGATTGATGCCCTTGACCCGAGCATCATCATTACTCACCCTCCCCCTCAGGTTGATGAGGGCGAGCAAGAAGAGGAGCCAGCTGTTGTGGACGAGCAGGCTGCTAAGGAAATGGAGCAAAAAGCCGCGGAGGACATGGCTAGAGACATGATTGTTGATCCTCCCGCCGACCATCCTCGAGATCAACCTCCCGCCGAGCAGCAATAGTTTCTAGGACTTAGAATAGTCTCTATTTTGTAATAGTTGCTCGGTAGGCTCTTCTTCGTAGTTGTTCGTTTTTGTAGTACTTTGCAATTGTACTATTTTTTAGGCTTAATGCCTTTTAATTAATGGAATGTCTTTCTGACTTGAAACGACTACACTAGCTTCTACTAGTAGCTACCCCGCAAGAGAACGGGTTCACTGTAGTATGGGCAAGTATAGGGACCAAGTATTATCGAACCCAAGGGATGGTATATATGCGAATAGATCCCTGAAGATCTACGCGTCGTAGTTAATATGAGTGTAATGTTTTTGGATTTTTGAAAGATTAATTAAAAGACTAAAGTAAACTAATTAAACTAAAGAACGTAAGAAACGAATTAACTAAGGTTGTTTTCTAATGGGAGATGGTGATGCTTAGGATAGGAATCCCTACGTATACTAACGGAGCAGGTACATAATCAAAGTAATCGTGACAAACAAGAATTAACCTAAGTAAAAGATCGTAGAATGAAAGCTCAAGATTTCTTACCCTAATACTTTATCCTAGCAATCGACTTCACTAATCCACTAACAAGTTAATGAATTGTGCTTAATTAATGAGACCCTAATTTAACTAAGGTGATGCGGTCGTCCTCCTTCGCTAAACCGGTAGATGAATTAACCTTTTCTAAACCCTCTCGTTAAGACTACTAATTGTTATTGAGTGATGCGGTCGTCCTCTCTCTAACACTTTCGTACGAAATTCAAAGGTAGAGTTAAGATTAATTATATGAATTCATTAATTAAGAGAATTAAAACTAACGTCACCAATTACCTTAATTACGTACCCACATCCTACTTCTACGAGTTCATCCTAACCTAAGCACGCAAGGGTTTTAGCCGGACATGGTTTTAACATAAATAAAAGCAACAGAAGAAACAACGAACATAAACATGATGAATTGAACGAAGAAAATAAGAAACATGAACTGGGGTTTAAAAAGAAAATAAATACGAAGAACTGAAATTGAATTAACTAAAACGAAGTTTAAAACGTTTAAAGTAATCAAGCTAATGAAAAGAAACTAAGAAACGAAAAGAAAACTAAGAATTCGTATGAAAAACCTCAACAACGTAAAAGTAAAGCTTGCTCGTTCTTCTCCTCTTCCTCTCTCTAAAAATTAAGTCTAAAGTGATTTCTAAAGTTGGGGATCCTTCAAAACGTGTTTGGACGAGATATATATAGGCACGGGTCGAAACGGGAGTTAATGGGCCGAAAATACGAATCCGGAGGCAAAAGTATATGGGCGCTCGAGCAAAACGCTCGAGCGGTCCCGCTCGAGCAGTGTAGCTCGAATGATGCATTCGCTCGAGCGGTCGCGCTCGAGCTGCTCGAGCGCTGAAATGACTCTGTATGTTTTGGGCGCTCGAGCGATTCGCTCGAGCGGTGGCGCTCGAGCTGCTCGAGCACAAGAATTGTTCTGTACGTTTGCGCGCTCGAGTAAGGCGCTCGAGCGGTGGCGCTCGAGTAAGGCGCTCGAGTGACTTCAAAGCTTCTCCCAAGTGATACTTTTCCTCGTCCGCACTAATACCGATCGTATTTCTTCAATATCTTCTCATCCGGGCATCCGTTTGAGTCGATTCAAAGTCCTACGAACTCCGTTTTTCGTCCTCTATTCACCTATGAGCATCAAAGAGACAAATTTATCAATGTATAGAAATAACGCTCAATTGACTCTAAATACTCTATAAACTCGACCAAAAGTAGGGCGTTTCTAGCTACGAATCATGACAATTTCACGCCTAGTCACTTTCTCATGTTCGCTCATTTTCTTTATATGTTAATTGCCTTTACATTTTTATCAATGCCTTTGCAATTATAACATATAGTGTTGGGCTTTTGTTCGAATTGAACTTTGCCTTTAGTGGAATCAGGGTTTAGCCTTAGGTTCTGTTCATTTTAAAAAACGAACAACCTTTAAGTGGCTTTGGTCCTCAAAATGGACTTGTACCTCGAGCTTTTGGACTTTTCCTTTGACGAACAACTATGTATACATAATGAAAAAATTTACAAGTGTTGTAAGACTGCTCGTCACTAACATATACAACTTGACGAACAACTTTGAACACTAACTAAAAACATGCTCGTTTATAATATTTTTGCCGAGCAACTCTGTCTAAAATTAAAAGATGAAACAACACTAAACTATACAATGTGCCGAACAACTTTAAATTCTATACTTAGCAAAATTTTCAAAAAATTAGGCAAGTTTTTTGGTTTGCCGGTTTGCCTCACTTGGTTCACTAGCCCCCCAAGAAATTTGTTCGCCCAAATAAGAACTTGTTCGTCTCATTGATAGTACTTCTTCAGATGTATAGCATTCCAGGAGTATTGGGCCGGCTTGCCTTCCATATCTTCGATATCGTATACACCATTAACGAATTTTTCCGTTATACGATACGGGCCCTCCCAAATTGGTCCCAATACACCTGGAGGTTGGGCGAGCAACTTTCTTAGAACCATATCTCCAACTCTGAATTCCCTGATTTTAACATGGGAATTATAATAGTGTTCTGCTCGCTGCTTGTAGGTAGCATTTTTTAGCTCGACATTCAGTCTTTTTTCTTCGAGCAAATCCATCTCAGTAGCTAGAGCAGAGTTGTTCGCCTGCTCATCAAAGTTGGTCGTTCTGAATGTGTTGGTCTTTAACTCGATTGGTATTACAACTTCTGTTCCAAAAGCCATTGCAAAAGGTGTTTCTCCGGTGCTTGACCTGGGAGAAACTCTGTATGCCCACAGGACTTCCGGGAGTTCTTCAGAACAACTACTTTTGCTCTCCGCTAGCCGTACTTTCAACGTATGCTTGATTATCTTGTTTACGGCCTCGACTTGTCCGTTTGATTGGGGATGATAGGGCGTAGAGTAATGTTTTCTGATTTCCCACTTTATGCAGAAATCTCTCAACTCTTTTCCATCAAACTGCGGACCATTGTCTGTTACGATGGTTTGCGGAACCACGAAGCGACAGACAATGTTCTTCCAAATGAAGTTGATCATTTTCTGCTGGGTGATTTTTACCATGGCTTCTGCTTCTGCCCATTTTGTATAATAGTCGACTGCCACAACGGCAAATCGAACTCCTCCAACTCCCGCTGGGAAGGGACCAATAATGTCCATCCCCCATCTTGCAAATGGCCACGGGCTATAAACTGATACGAGCTGTTGGGCCGGGGTATGAATGTTTGGGGCAAAAATTTGACATTGATGGCAAGTCTTTGCTTTCTTAATTGCGTCTTGACGTAAAGTTGGCCAATAATAGCCTTGTCTGATAGTTTTGTATGCCAAAGCTTGCCCCCCAGTGTGATTTCCGCATACTCCAGCATGTATTTCTTCGAGTATTGCTCGTCCTTGTCCCCTAGGCAAACATTTGAGAAGTGGGATTGATATTCCCCTTTTGTAAAGCTGCTCGCCCACCAGAGTATATCTGGCGGCTTGCTTTGTTAGCTTGACAGCTTCAAAAGGGTTGTTTGGTTTTTCTCCACTTTTCAAATATTTGACTATATTTGTTCTCCAGTCTTCTTCTTCACTTGCTTGTTCATCAAGTTGGTTGACATTATAACTTCTTGTTGATGGATCATTCATCTTTGTAATTATAATGTTTGCCAACTCTGCTGGTCCCTCACTTGTTGCTAGTCGGGCCAACACATCTGCTTGTGTGTTGCTTGTCCTTGGAATTTGTTCAATGAAGACTTGTTCTAACAAGGACATCAGGTAAGCAACAATTCGCTGATACTCGATCATGTGATCGTCTTTCGCCTCGTATTCACCTCGGACTTGGTTCACAATCAATTGTGAGTCGCCAAATATTTGTAACCGTCTAACACCTACTGCAAGAGATAGGTGGAGACTAGCAATAAGAGCTTCGTACTCAGCTTCGTTGTTGGTTGCCATGAAACCAAATTTGATTGCCGAGGTGAATACTTGTCTGTCTGGACTGATTAGAACCACTCCTGCCCCCGAGGCTATGTTGGTTGAAGACCCGTCAACGTAAAGATGCCAGGGGTGATCAAGTCCTCTCGTCGGATTTGGTGGGAAGGTTAGTTCGACAATAAAGTCGGCTAACGCTTGCCCTTTGATCGCTGTTCGAGGAGCATAGGTTACCCCAAATTGGCTAATCTCCAGTGACCACTTTAATAGGCGACCAGCTGTGTCGGGGCGATGGAGAATTTGTCTGAGTGGGAAAGTTGTTAGCACTTCAACTTGATGATCAAAGAAGTATGGTCGTAACTTCCTCACACTCATAACAAGTGCATACGCCAGTTTCTCAGTTGGAGAGTATTTGATCTCCGCATCGTGTAAGGCTTGACTGACGTAGTAAATAGGTTGATGAAATTTGTCGTCTTCTCGCACCAGAATAGAGCTGATAGCCACTTCTGACGCTGCTAGGTACAAATATAGCCTCTCTCCCGGGATAGGTTTTGATAGGATTTTTACATCTCCCAGGTAGTCTTTGAGTTGGTCGAACGCCTTCTGACAGTTGTTAGTCCATGTGAACTGTCCTTTCTTGATGGCTTCAAAGAATGGACGACATTTGTCCCCCGATCTGGATATGAACTGATTCAATGCTGCTAGGCATCCTGTAAGCCTTTGCACTTCTTTTATTGAATGTGGAGGTTGCATATCCACGATTGCTTTAACTTTTGTTGGATTGGCTTCAATCCCTCGTTGACTAACAAGATGGCCCAGGAATTTTCCTGAATGAACTCCGAAACTGCTCTTCTTCGGATTCAGCTTCATGTTGTAATGTCGAAGGATTTCGAACACCTGGGTCAAATGTTGAAGATGGTCTTCCCTTCGGGGGCTTTTGACTACGATATCGTCCACATAGACTTCTACCGTATCTCCGATTTGTTCGTCGAACATCTTGTTCACCAACCTCTGGTATGTTGCTCCGGCGTTGATAAGGCCGAAGGGCATTCTTTTCCAACACAACAAGTTTTTGTTCATATAAAATACTGTGTTCTCTTGATCGTCTGGATGCATTGGAATTTGATGGTACCCGGCAAAGGCATCCATGAATGTTAGCATTTCATGACCTGCAGTGTTGTCCACCAACTGGTTCGGGCATGCTGCATTCAGGTCTGTAAAGTCTATGCATAGCCTCCAGGTCCCGTTTGGTTTCCTCACAAGGACTGGGTTTGCTACCCATTGTGGACAGAGTGCTTGTCGGATTAGGTCGCTGTCTAACAACTTATTTACTTCTTCGTTTAAAGCCTGATACTTTTCTGGGCCATATTTTCTTCGTTTTTGATGTATTGGCCTTTTTGCTTGATTGATGTTGAGCTTATGGCAAGCATATTTTGGATCTATCCCCACCATGTCTGCATGAGACCAAGCAAAAACATCTAGATTTTTGCTGAGGAACTCTTTCATCCGGGATCTGTAAGGCTCAGGGAGCTCAGATCCTATGTATAATTCGAGATCCGGGTTTTCAGGATTAACTTTGAATGCCTCCAGCTCTTCAACTGGAGTTGCTCGTCGTTTTTGTCCTTTCCACCGAGGATCAAGTATTGGTCCCTCAGAGTTGAAATCATTTTCGATGTTCATTGGCTCTGCCCCCAGGCGGGGATCTAGATCATCTGTTGGCCCTGATTCGTTGTTGTTAGTCAACACCTGGCCCTCCAAGCCATCAGATGAATGTTGCTCGTCACCACCCCTTTGTTGTTCGTCAGGATGATGTTCCTCCTGGGTGGTAATGAGTTGTTCGTCCAACACCTGCTCGTCAAGATGTTGTTCGTCAGTATCCATGTGGTCTTCCTCTATGTCCATCATGTTCTCTAGTATTGATGGTTCATCAGCAGGATAGCTAGTTGTGGCTTTCATCATGGATACTAAGAGACATTCCCTGGCCTTTCTTTGAACTCCTTTGATAGTGCCTGCTCCACTTGCTGTTGGGAATTTCAAACAATAGTGATGAGTGGAACATGCAGCTTTGAATTCATTTAAAAAGGGTCGACCAAGAAACCCGTTATAAGTTGAATCCTGGTCTACAACCAAGAAGTCAACCATTCTTGTAATATTTTTCTCGGGTTCGTTGGCCGTTACAAGTTGTACTGCTAAAGTAACTATTCTCAATGGGTCCGTTACAACGTTCCCGAAACCTATTATTCTGTGAGTCGTATCCCGGATATAGCCCGAATAATCTCCAAGATGATCGAGCGTCTTTTTGAATAGGATGTTGGTGTAGGCTCCGGTGTCCACCAACAATCTGTGGACTCGTGTTCCCATAATCTTTGCGCAGATTACGAGCGAATCGTTGTGCGGAGTTAATATTCCTTCCAAGTCATTTTCGGTGAAGGTCAATTCTGTTATTTGCATGATTGATGGTATAACCCCCATTTCTTGGACTTGATCGATTGCTCGTAACTCAGCCTTCCTCTTTCGGTTGGAGATCGGTGGTCGTCCATCAGAACACCCTCCTGCGGGGCCTGCAGGTTCCATCATGTATAAGTCCTCCAACAGACGAGCAGGGATGGTAGGAACTGGTCGCGCTGGTTTATTGTTCTTCTGATGTTGATCATCCTCGTCCTCAGAGTTGCTCTCCCGGACTCTCTTCCCGGGTTGTCTTTTAACAAAGTCAGAGAGCTTTCCGTCCTCGTAGAAACGCCAAAGCTGTTTGAGCAAATCTCTACATTCACTCGTAAAGTGCCCCAGGCTTTGATGGTAGGCACAATACTTGTTAGGGTTGAGTTTGCCAGTATCTTGGCGAATTTTCCGGGGAGGGGAGAGCAACTCCTTATCCTTCACATTTTCATAAACAGTATCAACTGATACTGTTAGCACTTGATTCAACTTTTCCTTGAGCTCCGTCCCTTCAGTAAATGCCTTCATGTTTTTCGGGACTCGATAGCTTGTTGCGCCAGGTTTCTTGTTATTCTCCTTGGGATCAGCTTTGTTCTCCCCCAAGTTTGATTGCAAGGCCTCGTGCATGGAAACGAATATGCCGGCTTGATTTCTGAATTCGGCATAACTTCTTGGGCACTTCAGACGTACCTCTTTCCATAGCTTTGATCCTTTCTTCAACCCGGCCATAACAGCAACAATTTTTGTGTCCTCACTGACGAGTTCACCTTCCAACAGCACCTTGTCGAACCTTTCCATGAATGCTCGATCTGACTCATCGTCATTTTGTTTTAGGTCCGACAATCGATGTTTCTGAGACAAGTACGAACCCGCCATCGAGAAATGAGAAAGTAACTCTCGACTTAGTTGAGTGAATGAATGGATAGATGCTGGTGGCATCGCCGAAAACCACGTGTGTACCCGATCCCCTAAAGTTAAAGGGAAGTTTTGGCATTGAGTGGCGTCACTGGCCCCCACTGAGACCATATAATCTGAATACTTCGTTAGATGAACTCTGGGATCAGCAACACCGTCATATTGTATGCTCGCCGGGAATTGGGCTTTCTTCTGAATCGGCGCTTTCAGAATGGCAGGTGATAGTGGTGAGGATGGCAAGCTGGTCGTCCCCACTCCCCTTTGTTGGTCCAACTGTCCCTGCATGTTCTCCACCGCCCTTCTTAAACTTGATAGATCATCCAAAGATGCCCCCTGACTTGGAGGCTGTTCGGTGAGCAAAGGTACTAACCTTTCTGCTCGTCGCAGTCCCTCACTCGGAGTGGGCAAGTCCTGGAGCTGTTTTCTAGGGTTGCTCGCCGCATTTGGCCCTAGACGCCTGAAGGCAGATTGAGAGAGTCTCTCATGAACTGATGGGCGTGGTTGCTCAAATGTTGCTCGCCCACGCTCCACTGCCTGGCGAGCAACTTTCTCTTGTTGTTGGGGTTGGCCAAGTCTATCCTGTGCACTGGAACGGGTAGTTCCATGGCTTGACATTGTTGTTCGCACATGAGCAGATTCAGCCTGGGCCTCTCTCGGTTCGAACATCTTTGCTTTGCCTCTGTCCCGCCTAATCTGGGCACTATCCACTTCGTGTTGTTCGCCCCTGGTTGACCTAGCCCTAACAACTTCTACGGCTCTATCCTTAGGCCTCACTTGTGAAGGCCTATTCTGATCTTGCTGTCTTTGTAGAGCCTGGAGAGCAGCAATGGTTTTGGCCAATTCGTTAGGGTTGTTCGCCAAGGCCTCCATTTCAGGCGGGAGATTATGTGTTATGGCAGTATGCTGCGATCTATTTACATGTTTAGGATTACGATCCTGGTGGTCGGCCGACGAAGCTCGGGTGGGAGATGCTCTCCTTGACAAACGTGATGCTTGGGTTTCCTTTGATTGAGGCATTTCGAAATAATTTGTCCTTGTTCTTGTGATGAAGAACACCAAGAACACCAAGAACACTTTTATTTGAATCTTCGAATATTTCTTGAGGTTTTCTTTGAATCTTCAAGTTTTCAACTTGAAGTTCTTGAGTAATCACACTAAACCGAAGGTTCGAACCCTCCTTCTAGCGCCAATTTGTTGGTGATCAAATTTAATCGATAGGATTAGTGACTGTTTTAATTCGGTTTAAGACCACCAATCAATTACGTGTGATTGATTACCACCGTAAATGGTAAAACGAAGATTCAGGACGTGGAATGATAAATACGAAAGTCGAAATCGTATTAATTTTGTATGTGTGTACGTTTAGGTGCGTTAGTGTGTGTTTTTGGGAGCGTTTATGAATTTGAACTTGTATTAATAAGCTGGAGAACAACTATTTATAGAGGCTAGCAAGCATGAGGTGTCTCTGACTCTTGGTCTCCCTAGCTTGTATGCCTGACAAGTGTCCGTTGACCTTAGTTTGACCTTATCTAAGCTGAATCTTAGTTACAAAGTCTTCTTTTGGTCTTATCTCGGACTCATTGTTGTTCGCCTAAGTCGGTTTGACTAATCTTGATTGTTCTTCAACTGAAAGTTGCTCGCCTCTTGGGGTCATACTTTCATAGTTGTTCGTCTTATTGCTTCGTAGAGCTAGGCTTTGGGATCTTTGTCCTTTGTTCGTCTGCATACACTACTTAGATTGGTAGATGCACCACCTTTTGACAATGTTGCTCGTCATCAGTGATTTGGCAGAATATTCATATCTGGTCTCGGCTGAAAACCTGTTCGCCAGTATCTTGCTCGTCTATAGAGTTGTTCATCAGTTTATACACTCCCTGGATTGGTTTGTGCACCCCGACTTGATTTTCTTTGTTGATCACCTTCGACTTGGTGTTGACTCTTCATAATCCTTTTTAAGGTTTTAATCTTTATTCGCCTAGCAATAATTGATGTTCGTCTATCAACAAAACTGAATTACAAATAAATTTCAATGTTACAAATAAGCAAAGTTTTATATAAACATGACTAGGGTATCAAGAATCGAATTAACTAATTACATTATTGTGTAGAGTACTAGTAACAACTAATTTTTGTAAAAAAGAAAAAGAAAATAGTTATAACATTTAATTTTAAAGTGTTGTTTGTGTCCATATTTATCCACCTTCATGACGAATTCGAGATAAGGAGTTACCGAGATTAGACTACATCCTCGTCATGGGTTTCGATCTTGCCCACGAGATGACGAGATCCCTGGACCAATTTGAGTCTGAGGTCGAAACCTCGATGATGGATATGAAGTCGGCACCAGGCCGTAACCTTGGCAACGAGACAACATACGAGAGCCCCAAGGACGTTTATCGTCCAGCTAGGGATGGCAAACGGACCGGCCAGTTACTGGGCCGCTGTCATTTTACAGGTCGGGTCGGGCTCAATACCAATCGGGCCTCTATTTTAAAGGCCAAGACTGGCCCTAGGCGGGGCCACCAGGGCATAACGACACGTTTTTAAAAAAAAATTGTTAAATAAATCATTTATGTTAAATAAAATAATTTTATTTTTCATACAAATTTTATAGTCCTATTTTCATGGTCAAAATATGAATTATAATGACCATTAATATTAGTTTATAATATAATTTGACTATCCGCTACCAATAGATAACTTATATTAATCTCTTGAAAAAACTATTGCAACAAAAAAAATAGTAATATTAACTCAACAAGCACTCGTAAACATCACATGAAATTCTTCTCATGTTAATAGGTACACTTGACATATTAGACCACAATACACTTAATATATAAATTTTAAAAAAAAATTGGGCCAACCAAAAGTTCTAGGCCAGCTCGGCCCGAGCCCGGTCGGCCCGGTTCTTTTCGGGCCAGTATTTTTAGGTCCAGCATGTCCTAAAAGATGGGCCAACCGGGCCGGTCCATCGAGTCAGGCTCATTTTGCCACTCCTACGCCTAGCACATTGGAAGGATCTCAGCCAAGCCAAGGACGAGGTAGTGCCATGTATTCTATCTTATCCAGTAGAGGCGGTGTAAGACGCCACCAAAGATAATCATTCCATGAGAAGGACGGTCTACAATGAATCGGCACCTACTCCGATCCAAAGGGACAAACCATACTTATGGCAGGAAATCTGATGCAGCATAGTGTACAAATTGAATGAACACACCTTCTATCTTAAGTTGATTCAATGAATACCGTGAAGATAGGCAACAAGGGAAAACCCTACTTTAATTCATAATCATTCGAACGAAAATAATGTCATGCGAGAAATATAAATACTCCCCAACATTGGGTTCAAACCTAAAAGAAAGCCCATAACACTTGGGTCCAATAATAAAATTACGGACATATAGAAATAAAACAATTAAAAGGCCCGATTCTTGGCTTTATCGGCAACAATCGGATCTTGCTTCTCCAGGTAAAGTAACACGGCTTCATCTCCATCATTCTCATCATTTTCGAAATGATTCGACCTCGAATCGGAATGGGCTTCATCTGCAGAAGTGTTGTCACCGCAAAAAGGCACCAAATGCTTGACATTAAACACGCCCGCTGTTCGAATGTGGCTGGAAAGGCGAAGACGGTAGGCATTAGGATTGATCTTCTAAAAAATCTTAACTGGTCCAATCTTACGGGAAGAAAGTTTGTTGTATTCATGAGCTGGGAAACTATCTTTAGTTAATACGGCCCAAACAAAGTCACCCACATTGAACTCGACGTCACGACGATGTGCGTCAGCTGCATGTTTATAGCGGGCATTCAATGACTCCAGGTTCTTCTTAGTAGTAGCATGTATGTCTTGGAGCTCCTTGATCATGTCAGAAGCACGTGTATCATCAAGCCTTTGAGAAGGCAAAGTGAGTAAGTCAACAGGGGCTCTTGGCAAAACTCCATAAACCACAAAAAAAGGGCAGAAGCCGGTTGAACGATTGAGTGCAAGGTTATGAGCAAATTCAGCAGATGACAGCTTGGAATCCCACGTACGCAAATTATCACCTACCAAACAACGTAGCATGTTCCCCAAAGAGCGGTTAACCACCTCAGTTTGTCCATCTGTTTGAGGGTGATATGCGCTGCTAAAATTCAACTCAGTGTTCGCCATTCGCCACAAAGTTCTCCAAAAGTGGCTAAGAAAACAAGAATCCCTGTCGGAAATAATGGAGAGAGGGAGGCCATGCAAACAGAATACCTCACGAAAGAAAAGTACGGCGACATGCAAGGCATCTGTAGTTCGTTTGCATGGAACAAAGTTAACCATCTTCGAGAACCTATCAACAATGACAAAAATAGAGTCATGTCCACGTTGTGTTCGGGGTAAACCCAACACAAAGTCAATACTCACCGCTGCCCATGGGCGTGAAGGAACCAGCAAAGGGCGATATAAGCCGGCATTTGTTGCAGTACCCTTTAATAATTGGCAAGTGCGACATCGAGCAACAAAACGCGCCACATCGCGGCGAGCTGAGGGCCAAAAGAAATGGCGCTGCAACAATTCAACCGAACGGTCACCGACCAACGTGGCCAATACCATTGACCTCCTCTATGAGCTTCTATCGAAGGCTACAAGCCGGAACACAAAGTTAAACTCCTTTGAACAGGAAACCCTCCAAGAGGCGAAAATCGCCATGTTGACCCGCATGTAAAGTCGTCAACACACGTCCAAAAATGGGTCAGAAGCATATAATTCCCAAAAAATATCAAAACCAAGGACATTTATACGCATCTCGAAAAGAAGACACTGCCTTCGCCTCAAAGCATCTGCAACCTTATTGAGCGAGCTGGAATGGTGACGAACAACAAAGGTAAATTGTTGTAAGAATGTCGCCCACTTTGCATGGCGTACAGAAAGTGAATCTTGGTTGTGAAAGTGTTTTAATGCCTCGTGATCTGTATAAAGGACAAACTCGCGCTGAAATAAATAGTACCGACAATGCCGAATAGAGCGAACGACTTCATAAAACTCAATATCATATGTGCTATACCGAGAACGAGGACCGGACAATTTTTCGCTGAAATATGCAACTGGTTTTCCGCCTTGAGTAAGAACTGCTCCAATACCAACCTTGGATGCATCAGAATATAAAGCAAAAGGCGTCTCAAAATCAGGAAGAACCAAAAGAGGGGCATGTGTTAACTTTTATTTGATAATAGAGAAAGCAGCCTCTGCTGCAGACGTCCAAGAGAAGCTTTTAGCATTCATGCAATCTGTAATGGGTGCCATTATGGTACTAAAATGAGGTATGAAACGCCGGTAGAAAGATGCGAGGCCATGGAAGCTCCGCACTGCTGTAATGGATGTCGGGGTAGGCCAATCCCTGATGGCAGCCACTTTTTGTTCATCGACACTAATACCTTCTCCTGAAATTTTGTAACTGAGGAACAAAACCGATGTCGTAAAGAAGGAGCAGCATAATTTTTTTCCTCCCTGAGAATTAAAAGAACAACCCGTAAATATTGCAAATGCTCCTCATGTGATTTGCTGTAGATTAATATATAGTCGAAGTAAACCACTACACAAGAACCGATAAAAGGTTGAAGGGTCTGATTCATCACACGCATGAAAGTGCTAGGCACATTTGAAAGACCGAAAGACAGCACCAGCCATTCAAAGAGCTCTTCACGCGTCTTAAAAGCGGTCTTCCACTCATCACCCGGGCGAATACTTATCTGATGGTACCTGCTCTTGAGATCCAACTTGGAAAAAATAATTGCACCACTCAGTTGATCAAGGAGATCATCAAGCCGAGGAATGGGGAATATGTACCGAACTGTGATTTTATTGATAGCTCTACTATCAACACACATTCGTCAATCGCCGGTCTTCTTAGGAATCAATAAAGCAGGAACAACACAAGGACTAAGGCTCTCACGGACAAGGCCCTTAGTCTGTAACTCCTCAACTTGATGATGGAGTTCTTCGTGTTCAGACGGACTCATCCTGTAATGAGTCCTATTTGGTAAAGGGGCACCTGGAATCAAGTCGATTTGGTGTTGGATATCGCGTAACGGCAGTAATCCAGCTGGTAATTTTGAGGGGAAAACATCCATGAACTCATCCAGAAGAGGTGAAATTATATCTGGAGGTGTCGAAGTGGGAGATATATCGTGAGCCAACAACACCAAAATAACAGAAGAAACAAACATTTCATGTAAAAAGGCGCGTGATGACAAAAACAAGACATTGCCCCCATGCGGAGAAGATGGGGCTGGAGGAATATTGGGCAATAAAGTGATTTTAACACCAGAACAAAGAAAGTTGTATGTATTCTTGCGACCATCATGTAAAACCCCCCGATCAAATTGCCATGGATGACCCAATAACAAATGACATATATCCATCGGCACAACATCACACCAAATGGAATCATGATATTTATTAGCAATAGAAAAATTCACCAAAATACGACTCTCAACAACAAAAGTATTGCCCTTTTGTAACCAAGATAAACTATATGGATGCGGATGAGAAACGGGCTTGAGAGATAATTTATCGATGACATCTGAAGAAATTACATTCTCACAGGATCCAGAATCAACAATATAACGACATACCTTCCCGTTAATGGTGCAAGAAGATACAAAAAGGCAGTGACACTGGACTGAATCCGAAGGCTGTCTGGGAGTTAAGCAGGCCCGTCGAAGAACTAACAAAGGGCCGGTGTCGCCGGTCAACAGTTCTTCAGGAACATTTTCTGGAGCAATATCATCATAAATTGGAGGTAACTCAAATTGCACGTCATGGCTATCATCCAGGAGGAGACCACGAGCACTTGCATGTTTAGGGCAATTAGCCATTCGATGACCAGGTTCGTCGCAGGAAAAACACGGACCAGAACGCGGGGGAATGGGCGCCGAGGATGAACCTGTGGGGCGAGTAGGTGCGCTAGTGCCATTGCTACGGCCCAACGGCCTAAATTCAGTAGCAGGTGGCCTGTTCAAAGGAGACTGAAAGGACCCCGATGTATGCCGTGACAATTGGTGCTCGTACGCGACGGCACGTTGATGCGCCTTGGATACGGAAATCGGTGCCATTAAATTAAGAATATCCTGGAATAGAACACGGAGGCCTCCAATATAGCGTGAAATGAGTTGATCCTCTGATTCATGAGTATCAGTGCGAGCCAACAATTGATAGAACTCCTCCGTGTAAGAGTCAATAGATCAGGTACCCTGGCGTAGGTTTTAGAACCTATTGTATAAAGTACGTGCATAGTTAAATGGAAGGAACTCTTGGTGCATGTGTTTCCTGGATTTCTCCCAAGAAGATATCTTAGGTTTTCCGCGACGAGAACGATTAGTCTTTAGTTGGCGTCACCGGGATGCCGCGCGGCCACAAAAACGTGTGGCAACGAGAGAAACACGGCGATCCTGTGGAACCTCCTTAAAGTCCAAAATTTCTTCCACATTGATGAGCCAATCAATAAATTCCTCTGGCTCGAGACCGCCGTTGAACTTAGGTAATTCCAATTTGAAACTCGACTCCCAAGAGCAAGGATCCTCCACCCGAAGATCAACCCTAGGCGCAAGGGGAGCAAACGGGTTATCAATAGTCTCTTCATCATCAATAGATACATCGTCATCTTGACGAGGGGCGGGCTGAGGTGCCGCGCGTGGAGCACGCTCAGGTGGTGGTTGGGCGCGGTCGGCGGTGGCTTGCTGGGTAAGCAATTGCATGATGTTGGCCAACTGAGTTGTGAGTGCGTCCAATTGTAGGCAAAGGGCTTCATCACAGCGAGGCGGCATCGTAGGAGTGTGGCCTGGATCGTGATACCAAATGATGCAGCGTAGCATACAAATTGAACGAACACACCTTCTATCTTACGTTGATTCAATGAATACCGTGAAGATAGGCAACAAGGGAAAACCCTACTTTAATTCATAATCATCCGAACGCAAATAATGTCATGCGAGAAATATAAATACTCCCCAACATTAGGTTCAAACCTAAAAGAAAGCTCATAACACTTGGGTCCAATAATAAAATTACTGACATATAGAAATAAAACAATTAAAAGGCCCGATTCTTGGCTTTGTCGGCAACGATCAAATCTTGCTTCTCCAGGTAAAGTAACGCGGCTTCATCTCCATCAAAATCCCAAGATCTCAGGAAGAAGTATGATGCACTTTACATGTGTTCTCGTCGTATTGGGTCAAGCTCACCTACTCGAGGGATCTCGGCTCATTATCGAAATTAGGGTCAGCTCAAGCATTTAATGTTGGGTTGTCCGGATAGTTTTAGTGCAGCCCAATAAGTTCATTGACATTAATAAAGGATCATCAACCTTAAAGTCCAACTTTACATAAGGACTTGACAAATCTCTTTGCATTTATTGTTTTGTGTTCTTCATTTAATATCATGAAATTCATAGCAATTAATGTCCAATCACATTATATTATTATAGTTTATTAACCATCCAAAGTCACATCAAATTCATATTTAAATACATATTTCGAGTAACTACATAAAATAACAAGTTTTACATATATGTGAAGATGGGAACTTTTCCCAATAACTACTTTAAAAGTTGCAAGTGGGTTATTCCTTATATATCATCTTTTTCAATAACGTTTTTTCCTTTTTGGAACAAAATGTTTTTAACTTTTCCCTTTTTACCATCTGTTACAACAAATTTTAAAATTCAATTGTTCATTCACTCAAATTTAAAATTGGGCAAATAAATATCGAATCGAAAACTCTTGATTGAAGAGCATATTTTCCAACAAGTAGCATAATAATAGTAAAATAAATAAGTTTTATCAATTCAAAACTTGAAAAACTTAGGATCTAAATTTTTCTTCCTGTCAATATTCGGAGACTTGGATACATTTGTTTTGATATTTACATGTACGGGAAAATTATGATGTTAAAGTCATTGGATGTGAGTGAATAATAAAAGCATGTGTTTGTTTTGATATATTAATTGGAAGGATGAGATTTTGTTTTATGTCAAAATAATATTTAATTGTGATTGATATTGTATATTTTATTATATTGTGTAAGAATAAAGTAGAAAAAAATAATATGAATGAATAAGAGAAAAGAGATGATATGAGTAATGATTGTATTGAGAAGAATAATAATAAATTTATAAGTATTTTAGGAGTTGATTGAGTATTACTCAAATGAGGCGGGATTGGAAAGTCGTAAAACTCAAAATAAATGTAGCATAAAAGATAGAAAAGAATCAAGACGATACCTGAAATATAGAAATTATTAGTTTATAATTAATTTATTTTAAGACTTATAATTCATACTTTCCAATAATTTTTTATATTTTAAGTCTTTAATCAATTAAAAAATAAAAAAAAGAACTCTAAATTGATAGTAACATTTTTCAGTCCTAGTTGCTTCCACGGGGAATCTTATACCATGGCAAATTATTAATCAAAGGATTTATACATTAATGAGTTTCAAAACAATATTAACATGCACGTAAGACTGAGACATTAAAAAAACTCACGTCTTCTTGTAGTGACTATATATATACAAAAGTATGAGAATATGAACAACTCCTTAATTTTATACATGCATGCAATTGCCATATTACCAAACAAGACCTCTGATTCCACAAACTCAATTAAAAAAAATTTGTCGGAAATTCCACTTTGATTTCACTAAGCCGCAACCAATGCCGCCACCGCAACCACCAGCCCAAACGCCACGCCGGAGACCGCCTGTTTTCCGGCGCCACTTTTTGGCTCGTCATCTGCAACTTCATCCGCCGCCGTATCATCGGCCGGCACCGGCGAAGGCGCCGACGCCGGTGCAGCCTCTTTCGGTGCCGGCGCATCGGCGACAACATCCTCCTCAATGGGGCTGGCCGCCGGCGTCGGCAACGGCGGCGCCGCCTTCTTCGCCGGTGCCGGCGCGGGAGACTTCGCCGGCGGTGCCTCCACCACCGGAGCCCACTCTCCGTCGAGGCCGGGGCCGATGATCGGCTGGGAAATGGAGAGGACGGAGATGTTGTACGGCCTCGCGGCGACGGGGCCCTCGAGTGTGGCGACTAGTGGGGCCCCCTTCACGGCGGAGCCGAAGACGATGCTGCCGTCCTTGCGGTGGACGACGGCGAGGAAGCCCTGCTGGTCGTCGGCGGTGCCACTGGCTTGGTAGAGCGTGGTGAGCACGGTCCTCGTGTTCTTGAGCTTGTTGAGCTTGACGAGGTCGTAGTAATCGAGGACGACGTGGTTGCTTAGGATCCTCTTCTGGACGTCCTCGGGTTTTCCTGCGAGCGGAGACATGCGGTCGTTGGAGAGGGCGAGGACGGTGATGGTGCTGCGGCGGTTGATTTCTCCGGCGAGTTTGGTGCGGGAGAGGAGATCATTAAACATCTCGTAGCCCGGGTACCGGCTTAAGAGGATGGTAATGTTGAAGGCGGAGGCCGCCGAGAGGGAGAGGAGGAGCACGGCGGCGATGAGGAGGGGGCGACTCATTTTTGCAATAGATTGGATTAGTTAGAGAGGTTCGCAAAAAAAGGTCGCCGGCTTCTTCCCGGAAAATGGAAGGGAAATCAAGGTGGCATATCAAAGGTGGTGGTTTGAAGGGGTGGTGGGGTTGGCTATATAATATATTGATCGGGCATGCATGGATTTGTGTATGGAGGAGATGAGAGATCTCTTTTCCACAGAGTTTTGATGGTTTTGTAAAGAGTAGGGATAGAGGCCACCTATAATTTTGACTTAATTTGGGGGAAATTTTGAATTAATCAAAATGCATTGATATTTTGTTAATCT
Source organism: Ballota nigra (assembly GCA_947034835.1). Lineage (NCBI taxonomy): Eukaryota > Viridiplantae > Streptophyta > Magnoliopsida > Lamiales > Lamiaceae > Ballota > Ballota nigra. The sequence continues at coordinate 129,622,813 of OX344720.1, read as the reverse complement.
ATTTTGTTATTGATTAAAATCCTAATATATAATGTCCCTTTCATAAACACAATATTTAAATTATTGATAGGTGAGATGAAAAATAAAACGCAAAAATTGTTTGAACCAACCCCAATATAAGGGAGTTATTGGAATAATATCATTTCTACTTCCTCCGTCCCAATTTTATTTTATTTACCCATTTTTTAAAATAACAAAAAACAATGCCATTTTTTTATACTCAATTCTTAAAAAGCTATTTTATACTAAAAAAATGTTAATAAACTATTTCTAAAAAACTACTTGTATAATCAAAAGTATTAATAAACAATTTATTTCTTAAAAATTGTATCATTTTAAAATGGTAACCAAAATTGGGACGGAGGGAGTATCATTTTTTGATGTTCCGTTTTTTCCTAATCGAAATACATGACAAATGGATAATAATTAAAAAAAAAACATTGTATAATGCATATACTTTACGTACAAGTGTTAATAATTTAATTAAGGAATGGAACACAATATATACGGTAACGAGTAGTTCTATGGAATTATTAAAAAAAAATTATCTGAAACAGAAATCAGTAATATCCCAAAAAGTAATCAGTAATACTCTAATTACAAAAAAAAAAACAGTTTGGTGTATTAGTGTGTTGATATTTTTTTTTATTTAAATCAAAATTGAATTTAAAATTCAAATGCATGCTAAAATTTATGTATTTCGAATAGCTCAGGTTACCCACAGTGTTATCTTTTATAAATACACTCCACTCAAAATATGTTCAAAATTTTTGAAAAGTTTGACAATTTTCAGAATTTTTTTCAAAAATGTGTATTTTTGACCTTTTGTCTTTTTTTTTTTTTTTTGGAGAGTGTATTAACATAAAGAAAGAATTGTATTTAAACTGGGCCCAAAACTCCCCATTGGCCCATTTAATACTTATAAGGCTATGCGCTATAATTAGGCTTGGCCCAAGTTCTTTGTTAGCAAACTAACTAGTCTAGGCTAAAAATCAATTGTTGGGTATCCAGCGCCTTTTTAATTTTCATAATGTTTTAAAAGTTTAGTAACCGAAGAATTTTTAGTAAGGGTTGCTTGTTTTGAATTCCTCGATACAAATGTGAATGAAATTTTATTTTTCATCTCTATTTTCAAATATATTGTATGAATAATTATTTATATGGTGGTTATATTATTAGTATTGTGTTTTAACTTAAAAAAAATATCATAATATACTATATAGGAGAGGCTGCCAAATCCTATGTGGCGAGCCCTCCCAACTCTATTCTAAATCTTTGCTCTCCCCTTCTTTCTAGCCTTTTTCAATCTTGACCGTCCAATTTTTTCCATCTAATCTTGATCATCCATTTGGTCTATTATTTATCTATATAAGTTGCCCCCCTTCACATATTTTTTCGAATCATTCTATGTTTCTCATCCCTTATCCATTGTGCCATTTTCTTTATCTCTTATTCGTGTGCAGAATTGTCGATTACTCCTTGCGTTTGTTTTCCATTTGAGGATGTTTTTTACTATTCCAATTTTGATCTGAGTATGAAGCTTTGCGTTTGATTTCTTGGCAAATTTCGGCGTATCGCGATGATGTCTCGGTTGTATCCGTATTGCTGATGGTCTTATCTCTTAGGTGTGTAGTTCATTGCCGGATATGTATTATATTGTTAGATGTATTGTATTCTTAATTTGGTTTCCTTTTTTTTTACTTGGATGTTCGCGTCCGTTGGTTACCGTGCATTGTGCTATTGTATTTACCTATAGGATTTTTAGATGTACGTGGTTCTTGAATCACAGATTATGTACCAATATTTTGTATTAATGAAACTGGCCTTCTGTTCCGCATATATTTTTTTTCTACAATTCCGCGTATTTATTCTCCGTTGCGCTTGCGTTCTCTTTTTTTATGTCTTAAACTTCCCGATTCCATTCTATTGTTTGTTTTATCTATACGTTTTTTTATCATTTTAACTAGCGTGTTTATCAATTTTTATGCATGTGTTTTTATTTTCGTTCCGCTTAATTTTCGGCTTTGTTTTGTCGATCATCCTTTCACCTTAATGACACCAAGTGAGTTTTAGTAATTTGTTTGATGGTGTATTTTTGTTAAATTTCTCCTTTTGGAATATTAAATGTTGTAACGTTCTAATTAATTTTGGAAATCTCCATGCGTGTGGACGACGTTGGCCTTTCAAGTACTTATACTAATTAATTTTGGTAATTTTTTTTCCTTTTCTCTTTAATAATTTTTTTAGACAATCATTGGCATTGATTTATTTTTTAATTATAATTTGAGTAAGAATGTGTTGGCTGATTATAATAGGAATAAAGATTAAGGTGGGTGAATTGGTTAATAAAGATAATTTATGAAAATTTAATTTGTGTTGATAATAGATGGTGGTAAAATTATGGTACTATCTTTATATCTTTGCTTATAATCCGAGTAAGGATGTTTTGGTTGATTATAATAGGAATAAGGATAGGATGGGTAAATTGGTTAATAGAGAGAATTTATCAAAATTTAATTTGTGAGGAGAATAGATGGTGGTAAAATTATGGTACTATCTTTATATCTTTGCTTATAATTTGAGTAAGGATGTGTTGAGTAAGGATGTCTTCACTGATTATAATAGGAATAAGATGTAGGATGAGTGAATTTGTTAATAAAGAGAATTTATTAAGATTTAATTTGTGTGGAGAATAGATGGTGGTAAAATTATGGTATTATCTTTATACCTTTGCTTATAATTTGAGTAAGGATGTGTTGACTAATTATAATAGGAATAAGAATTAGGATGAGTGAATTTGTTAATAAAGAGAATTTATTAAGATTTAATTTGTGTGGAGAATAGATTGTGGTAAAATTATGGTACTGTATTTATATCTTTGCAGGATTAAGGCGACATGTATCCGTAATTTTCCAAATTATGACAGTATTTTTATAATATATTGTCGTGTGGTTGTATCGTAATCGAGCTTTGTTTGAACTAAAGTTTTTGTGATGTGGCATAAATTTGCACAAGCATAAAAGCTAATGTCCTTATTTTGTAAAATTTTGAATATAGTGTTCTAATTTCATAGTCTTTGGGGTTAATATATTTTTTCCTCATTTTTCTGTCCTTTGCCATTTGACATTTTCCTAATTATGGCCGCCTACCGAGATTTTTTCCGCTACTGTAGTTTTTTTTTTTTTTTGCCATTCAATTTTTTCTCCTTTTAGACTATTGATAGTTGACATGCGGACGAATATATTATTGTGTAACGTTCTGTTTAATTAAGACGTGTTGCATGTATGTGGACGATATTAGTCACAAAGTCGGAACATAGATCAAGGACCCTCGGTGCAAATACTTCTACCAAATCAAAATGTTGCATTTAATTGATAGGCTATACTTTTTGTTTTTTAACTTCTTATTGTTAATGATTGTCATGCAAATTTCAATCCCTAATATTAATTATTAATTAGTGTACACATATAACTACGCACGTGTGGATTTTTTGTTTGAATTCGTTAATCAAGTGTACAAATTAGTGTACAAATTTAATTATGCATATGTGTATTAGTATACACAAATTAATGGTGTGTGGTGTATATTCTGAGTTTACTATGCATATACGTAATTTATATTAACCTTTGTTGACTAATATTTATAAAATTTATATTCCTACCAAATCTAAAACCTTTAATTCATTGATAGGGTATATTTTTTCTTTTTGACTTTTAATGGACGTTGACTAAGTAGTAAGTAATTTCTAAAAATTATCAAACCTTCAATTCATGACATTTGTTATTAATTAGTGTTTGCTTAGAGATTTGATATGATATATATTTGTTCGGATACAATTTGGTCCTTCGGTTTTTTTTTAAATTAACGTGGTATAGTGTATATTCCAAATATAAATATGCAATTGTGGATTTTATGTTTATCGTAGTATATCATTTTGTCAAAATTTCTCTTTGGTCAAGATTTCTTCCATACACGTATAAAAGCCAAGCATTTATGGGTCTTTAAGTTTTTTTTTTAATAGACTATCAATATACTAATATGTAAATTTTAAATTTTAATTTAACAAAAAATTGTCCTTTTTTTTTATATGTTTTCTAATATATTAATAATCATTTTTAAAGTAGAATGAATTGTGTAATGATTGATGAACAATCTAACATTGAAAGCAATGCAAAATTTAGGCATATAATAATTTTTTTAGGCATATAATAATTACATGGTGTTAATTATGTTAATAGTATAACTGAAAACATGACATGATTTTGTAATCTTAATATTGTATCAAGTTTATAAATAGGATATAGTGTAGAGAGTAAGAACATACTAATTTCATTATACTGATGTAGGCCTTTCCGATTTGCCTTTGGTTGGTCATCGATATACTTGGGCTAGGAGCAGAGGGTCGATCAATGAAATTGAGGAAAGACTCGACCGAGGTATGGCGACTTCAACATGGAATCAGTTATATCCAGAAGCTCGGATACTAAATCTGATTGCGCCGGTTTCGGACCATAATCCCATTTTGGTTCAGTGTATGCTAAATGTTATGAATTTTTCACGTGGTAAACATTGGACCTTCCGTTTTGAAAACAAGTGGTTAGATGAGCCATACCTAAGAGTGGTCCTTAACAGATGCTGGGAGGGTTTTAGTGATCTTGATTTTATGAACCGCTTAAATGCTACATCCGAAACACTTACCTTGTGGGCAAAGCATTATGATACAGTTTTCAGGGAAAGGAAACGTGAGTTGGAAACTACCATTTCTCGTTTGCAACTCAATACACCTGCTGATTCTTCTTATGCGGATGCACGCAAAGCTCTTGCACAGCTTTTACTACAGGAGGAAAATCACTGGAAACAGAGAGCCAAGTTACACTGGCTTAAGGATGGTGATATGAACACACGTTTCTTTCATCAGTCAGCTTCGGCTAGGCGGAAGAGGAACCGAATCATACGTCTTAAAGATGGTAATGGTAACTGGATTACAGATCAACAAGGCATCAATGCCTTATTTCACGATCATTATCGTGATGTTTTTGCTATGGAGGGAGCTGCAACTAATGTTGATGATATAATGCATCTCATTCGGCCTTCTATTTCTGATGAAACTAATGCTGCTCTTATTCGTCCTTTCGAGCTTGTGGAATTCACTGAGGCACTCAAAAGCATGCACAAGGATAAGTCACCGGGTCCGGATGGCTTTAACCCGGCTTTCTATCAACATTTTTGGGATACGGTTGGTCGTGATGTTTTTTAGGCATGTTCAACTTGGATAGCAGAAGGTCGGATGCCGGACAAAATGAATGATACTAATGTTGTCTTAATTCCGAAATGTGAAAGTCCTTCTACTACTAAAGATCTTCGGCCTATTGCTCTTTGCAATGTTGCTTATAAAATTTTGGCAAAGGTCCTATGCAACCGTTTGAAGAATTTACTGCCTGAATTGATTGATAAAGCACAATCTGCCTTTATTTCGGGTCGTGCGATTCAAGACAATGTTCGGATAGCCTTTGAAACGATTCATTCCATGAAACGTAAATCAAAAGGTAAATTTGGGGATGTTGCTCTAAAGATCGATATCAGTAAGGCGTACGATCGAGTTGACTGGGGGTACTTAAAGAGCATTCTTCTTCGGATGGGTTTTAGTGATACGTGGACTCAATGGATGATGATGTGTGTTACGACTGTTAAGTACTCCTTCTTCGTAAATGATGATATCGTGGGCCCCATTATTCCTAAACGTGGCTTAAGACAGGTGGATCCGCTCTCTCCATATCTCTTTATTCTGTGTGTTGAAGGTCTCTCGGCTATGTTGGGTGATGCGAACAGAAGAGGAAACTTGCATGGTAGTAGGGTTTGTAGAGGAGCACCCATGATTTCCCATTTGATGTTTGCAGACGACTGCTTGTTATTTTGTCGAGCCACTACTGAAGAATGTCATACTTTGAAAAGTATACTGGAGAAGTACGAGGAGTCATCAGGTCAAGCTATTAATCTTGGAAAGTCAGGAATTTTCTATAGCAAGAATGTTTGTGATAATACTCGTGCCGTGCTTTCTTCCATATTTGGTGTTACTAGCTCTCTTAATACTGGAAAGTACTTAGGTTTACCTTCTCTTATTGGGAGAGATAAACGTGCTGTCTTTAGCTATTTAAGAGATAGGCTTTGGAGGAAACTCCAAGGGTGGAGTAATAAGAAACTTTCTAAGGCAGGGAAGGAGGTGTTATTGAAGTCTGCTGCACAAGCTATTCCGGCGTACTGCATGTCCACGTTCATGCTCCCTTCTACACTGACTGATGAGCTTCAGATCATGATGAATTCTTTTTGGTGGGGTAATACAGAAGTCTTCGGGAAAGGGATTAAATGGAAGAAATGGGATAAATTATGTGTTAACAAAATCAAAGGTGGACTCGGTTTCCGTAATCTTGAATTGTTCAATTTGGCTATGCTTGGTTCGTTTGGTTGGAGACTCTCTTCTGACCCGAACACTCTTGTTTGTAAAGTACTCAAAGTTAAATATTTCCCTAGAGAGGATTTTCTGAATGCCAATTTAGGGCATAGTCCAAGTTTCACTTGGAGAAGTGTTTGGGCGTCCCAAGATTTAGTCAAACGTGGAGTTCGATGGAAGATCGGTAATAGAGATAGAATCGCTGTTTGGGGTTTTCCTTGGCTTAGAGAGGACTCAGGTTTTGAAATTTCCACACCACCTATTCCGGGCTTTGATGACATGAATGTGTGCGATCTTTTTGTTCCCGGAATGAGGGAATGGGATTTGCCTTTAATCTTGGAGGTATTTTCGGAGAGGGATGCTAATTGTATCTTACGTACACCCATTTCACCTGAGGGAGAGCGCGACAAACTTATTTGGCATTTTACCCGTAATGGAATTTATTCGGTTAAAAGTGCTTATAGGTTGGCAGCTTCGCTTACTGTGGATGAGACTTATGGTCTTTCTGGTGATTAGTCGTTAATATGGACAACGGTTGTACCGCCAAGGGCAAGAATGTGTCTATGGCGAGTGTGTTCCGATTGTCTTCCGACAAAATCGTGTTTGATTCGTAAACATTTGCTTAATTCTGGTTTATGTGGAATTTGCAATGGAGGTTTCGAAAACTCATGGCATTTGTTCCTTGAGTGCCCACTGGCTGTTGCTTGTTGGAGATTAGCCGGTCTTAATCATATTATTACAGCTGTGAAATCTGAGAGCTTAAATATTGGAGAAGCTCTTCTAGCTGCTGTTCGTCAAGGTAATACCGAGCAAAAGGAGCTTATTTTTTTTCTTATTTGGAGATTGTGGCGTGCGAGGAATGAGGTACTATGGGATAATAGATTTTCTTCGGCGGGTTATATTGTTTCTAATGCCAAATCTTTCTTGACCGAGTGGAAATCTGTTCGTATTAACTCTCCCATTATTAAGATTAATACGAGGTGTAAAAAATGGCACAAGCCTCCCTTTGGTTCTTGGAAACTGAATGTGGATGGAGCTTTTTTTAAAGATCATCATAAAACGGGAGTTGGGATGATTCTTAGAGATGATAATGGTGACTTTGTAGCTTGCAGATCACTGTTTATGGCGGGTTTGCTTGAGGTGGATGAAGGGGAAGCTGCTGGATTATTGGAGGCTTTATCGTGGATTAAGCATCTTGGTCTTTCCTCAGTCATTATCGAAATGGATGCTAAGGTAGTGGTGGATGCGTTAAAGACAAATGGTAATGATCTCTCTGTATTTGGAGATTTAATTACACGTTCTAAAAGTATTCTTGCTCAATTCCCTTTATTCAAGGTATCTCATATTTGTAGAGAAGCTAATGAAATGGCTCACCGTATTGCTAGGACTTCGATACTTTTTTCGAGTCCTCATACTTGGATAGAGCCTCCGTCTGTTGTGGATGGCCTATTTTCCGAGTTCTGTACCTATTTGAGTTAATCAAAATTTTTATTGCTTTCGAAAAAAATATGTTCTTCTATCACATGAATTTTGCAATAAAATATAGATATATACGAAATTTAATCAAAATTAGGACAATATCTTTAAAAACTTACAAAACTAGGGCAATCTTTTTTAATTTTGGCCAATTTAGGCAAAATTTTATAAAAAAAAAAAAAAAAGCCCAGTTGGGCATATCATAATTGGGCTCTGTTTGACCCATATTTTATAAAATTTTGCCTAAATTTTCCCAAAATAGCAAGATTGTAAAGATAGTGTTCTAATTTTATAAGCTCATAAAGATAGTTTCCTAAATTTATAAGCCCGAAAAGATAGTGTCCTAATTTTACAAACACACATACGATAATGCTCTAAAAAATAATTTTTTCTTGCTTGTATGAGTTAATTTAGTGATAAATTATAAGGTATTGCTTATTTTATACATATCAATTCGTAGTTAAGACAATGATGATGATAGATTAGAAACATAATTAACCTAAATGTGGTTTTACATACTTTAATCATAAAATATTACTATTGAAAATATATTTTAGAATTAAATTGTTTCATATATGTACCACTTTATAATTATTTTTTACATACACTTTACTTTAACAAATTAATGTTCTTTAAGTAAATAATTAATACTCTTCGTTACCATATACTAAATTGGCTATAAGAAACAATTATTATTTTAGGACACTACCTTGTAGATGTTTGTAAAATTAGGATACTATCTTTACAGACTTGCAAAATTGAGATAATTTCTTTAAGAACTTGCAAAATTAGGACAATATCTTTACAAATTTGAAAAACTAGAACACAATCTTTTAATTTTAACCAATTTAGGCAAAATTTTATAAAATATGGTCAACTGGGCATATCATAATTGAACATTTTATAAAATTTGGCCTATATTTAATTTAACTGGAAGATGTGGTCATAAATAACAACTTCTACAATTCCGTAGATAATTAACTTGAAGATAGTTTTCACATATTAGAAAGTTTATTTTAAAAAGAAAACAAATGATACTATAATGTCCAATAAATTAATTAACTATGGTTTTGATTCTACAAGGAAATAACAACTAGAGATCGAGTAAACTCTCGCAACTCTTCTATGAAGCGGTTATCATAAAAATATTTTGTTTCCATACTTTGCTCCATTAAAATTGATCTTATTTATTTGGTTTCTCAATCTTGATTTTCTTAAAATATATAGGTTATAAGGGAAATTTTGTTATTTTAGAATATTATCTTAAGAGTGTTGTAAAATTAAGACACTATCTTTATGGACTTGCAAAATTGAGACAATATATTTACGGACTTGCAAAATTATGACAATATCTCTACAAACTTGCAAAACTAGAGCACTCTCTTTTAATTTAGCCAAATTTTATAAAATACGGGCAACTGGACATACCGTAGTTGGGCTTTGTTTGACCCATATTTTATAAAAATTGGCCTAAATTTGTCCAAAATAAAAGATAGTGTCTTTATTTTGCAAGATTGTAAAAATAGTGTTCTAATTTTATAAGCCCGAAAAGACAGTGTCCTGATTTTACAAACACCCATAGGATAATGTCCTAATTTTTTTTCTTACGTGTATGAGTTAATTTCGTAATAAATTATAAGGTATGACATATTGTATACATATCAATTCGTAATTAAGACAATATTGATGATAGATTAGAAACATAATTAACCTCAATATGGTATTACATATTTTAACAATAGAATATTATTATTGAGTATATGTTTTAGAACTAAAATGTTTCATATATGTACCACTTTATAATTATTTTTACATACATTTTACATTAACCAATTAATGTTCTTTAAGTAAACAATTAATACTCTTCGTTACCATTTACTAAATTGATTATAAGGAAAAAATTGTTATTTTATGACACTACATTATGAATGTTTATAAAATTAGGATACTATCTTTACATGCTTGCAATCTTTATAAACTTGCAAAACTAGGACACTCTCTTTTAATTTTAGCCAATTTAGGCAAAATTTTATAAAATGTGGTCAACTAGACATATCGTAGTCGAGCTTCGTTTGACCTGCATTCTATAAAATCTAGACTAAATATGCCCATAAAAAAAGATAGTGTTCTATTTTTATAAGTCCATAAAGATGATTTCCTTAATTTATAATTTCGAAAAAAGAGAGTGTCTTAATTTTGCAACCGTATATAAGTTAACTTAGTTTGTCAGTATTTTATTGGTGAAATGTCTTAGTTGTTATAGATAATTATACGTAATTCTTAGGAAAATTACACTTTTTTATCCTTTAACTATGGTTGACTTTTGTTTTCATCCTATTTACTTTGAGACTTTGAATTTTATCCTATAATTTATCAATTACCTGCTACACCAGGTAACTATTGTGGTAAATCTTTCATGATGCCATTTTTTTTTTAAATTTAAAGGATGAAAATGTCACGTCTGATTTACTGAAAGAGGTATCTTGTATAGCAGGTTGTAGGACAAAAAATATAAATTTTGTAATATATAGGACGAAACTCAATAGCTCAAAGTTAACAAGATGAAAACTAAAGATAACCAAAGTTAAAGGATAAAAAGTGTATTTTTCCTAATTCTAATGTTAAAAGTTTTTATAATTGAATTATTTTTATTAATTTCTTATTAATACAGTGCATCCAATATAATAAAAGTTAAGTGTGACAGAGTTATTAAATTGAACTCTTTTAAAAGATATACTCAATCTTACGTATATTTTGGTGGTCTATAAACCAAATGTGATGTGAAATTTTACATCATGATTTCTAACCTATATTATTATCATTGAAAACTAATATTTTACACTTAATAGTTTATAATTTATATATTTCATTTGTGGTTGACTTATTTTTAAGACGTGGTCAAACTCTTGATATGATACATATAAAATAAAAGATTTTATTTTTTTTCTTTCTAATGTTTGAGGCCTCATATGAAGCTAAAAATACATATATTAAATTATATTCTCAATATTCTTACTATATGTATTTTTTCTAAAATGACATTGTTGAATGTATTTAAAAAAAAAATCCTACTGAACATTTGAGTAATTAGTGGATAAAAAAACTATAGCATATATAATAATTTCATTCAGTAATTGTGTTTGACACTATTTACACCAAAATGTTTACATTCTACATTTAACAAAATAGTGATTTAGGGAACATGTGAAATGTGAGCACTTGCATTCATTGTAGCGAGGGCTTTTTGTTTGAAAATATTTTAGTGTTGAATGTTTTAATTATTATAGATAATTAATGAATTTTTTATGTTATGTGATTTTTCGTTTAATTATATTTTTTTTTCTTAACTAATAGTATAGTGCATCCAGTATAATGAAACTAAGTTGAATAGAGTAATGACAAATAACACTTTTGAAAGATATACTTACTCTTATGAGTACGTGGTGGTCTACAAATCAAATGATGTTTGGAATTTTAGATCATGATTTTCAACATATATTTATTATCATGGAGAACTAATGTTTTGCAAGAGTTTATGATGTTACATTTTCATGTGTGGTTAACTTATTTTTAAGATGTGAGATTCTTGATACATATATTAAGTTAGTTTCTCGATTTTCAAGTACTCAACCAAAGTTGAATATAATTTTTTTTTTTTTTGTAATTGACATTTTTTTTGTAAAGATAAATACTGTAGTTTTATTATTATTTTATATAATTTACATAATATTGAAGTAAATAATATATAATTACATCATTTAGTGTTTATATTTCAGTTAAAATCAATATTTCTTTATTTGTAAATATATTATAAAATTAATATATATATATATTTTTATACAATTTCTATTTTTCAAATAATTTTATTAACAACCCGCGAAAATCGCGGGACTAGAACTAGTTTATAATATAATATATACTATTAAAAGTGTCTTACCTCCATAAATCATTTTCAGACCTTTTTGCCCTTACCCTTTTCTTTCCTTGACATTTTTGCCCTTCTCCTTTAATCCCTAATTTATTTCTACTCCTTTGTGGTGATGGATATTTATGGAATTCAAGCGGCGATCGATGACGGAACTCAAGCGGCGATCGGCTCTGAATGATGTGATCACTCAACCTCCACGAATCGATCAAGCTTGGTCACTGACACCCATTTCTCCTCCTCGGCCCCACGGCGTGGGCGGCGGACACCGCGTCCCCAACCTCTATCGCCCCCACGAACAGCCTTTAATGGTCTTGGTTGTATAATCAACTTGCGCCTTGAGCTCGCATTTCTGTTTTGAACGAACAACTTAACATTGGAGCGATCTTAAAAATTACAAGTGTTGAAGGCGACCAAAAATGTAATCCTGTACTAGCTAGGTTGGATCTGCTCGACAAAAACAATGTTAAGCTTCCAACCATTAAAAAACATAATTTACACCAAGAGTTAAAGCTGCTCGACTACTATACATTTTGTCAAGGCATCTTTAGACTCTCAAGAGGAAATAAAACCATACAAGATACTGGCATTCTAGACCGCGACCAAACTTGACCTAATCCACCCCAGTTCGACCATTTATACTTGGTGAAAATTTTAAAAAATTAGGCAAGTTTTTGGATCCATCTTGTATCTCTGCCATTCCAGTTCGCCCAGTAGACTTAGTAGCTCGCCCAACTCAACTTCACTCTCTCATGAGGCAAAACTGGTCGCCTACTGAAAGTATTTTCTTAGGTTAGCTGCATTCCAGGAATATTGGGCCGAGTTGCCATCTAAGTCTTCTATGTCGTACGCTCCATTGGGTAACCTGTATGTTACCCTGTATGGCCCCTCCCAAGTCGGGCCAAATACGCCTGGAGGTGGGGCAAGCTTCTTTCTTAGAACAAGGTCACCAACTTCGAACTTTCTTATCTTGACTTGGGAGTTATAATAACGCTCTGCTCTTTGTTTGTACGTGGCGTTCTTTAGCTCAGCATGTAATCTTCTTTCTTCGAGAAAATCTGTTTCTGTGGCCAAAGCAGAATGATTTGCTTGTTCATCAAAGTTGGTCGTCCTGATTGTGTTGGTCTTTAATTCAATTGGTATCACTGCCTCTGTTCCGAAAGCCATTGCAAAAGGTGTTTCTCCGGTGCTTGACCTGGGAGAAACCCTATATGCCCACAAGACTTCCGGGAGTTTTTCTGACCAACTACTTTTGCTTTCTGCCAGACGTATTTTTAATGTATGCTTGATAATCTTATTCACAGCTTCAACTTGCTCGTTTGACTAGGGATGATAGGGAGTCGAATAGTGTTTTCTGATCCCCCATTTTGCACAGAAGTCTCTTAACTCCTTTCCGTCAAACTGCGGGCCATTATCTGTCACAATTGTTCGTGGAATTCCAAAGCGACATATAATGTTCTGCCATATGAAGTTGATCATGTTCTGCTGCGTAATTTTTACCATGGCCTTCGCTTCTACCCACTTTGTGTAATAATCGACTGCTATGACAGCAAATCGAACATTTCCCACTCCTGCCGGGAAAGGACCAATAATGTCTATTCCCCATCTTGCAAATGGCCATGGACTATAAACTGATACGAGCTCCTGGGCCGGAACATGAATACTTGGAGCAAAAATCTGACATTGGTGGCAAGCCTTGGCTAACTGAATTGCATCTTTTCGTAAGGTTGGCCAATAATAACCTTGCCTTACAGTTTTGTAGGCCAAAGCTTGCCCCCCAGCGTGACTTCCACAAACTCCAGAATGTACATCATCCAAAACCGTCCTTCTCTGCCCCCTAGACAAACACTTGAGAAGTGGGAGCGAAAAACCTCTTTTGTAAAGCTGTTCGTCTACAAGAGTATATTTGGCTGCTTGTTTCGTGATTCTTACAGCTTCAAATGAGTTGCTTGGCAGTTCCCCATTTTTCAAATATTTAGCTATAGGAGTTCTCCAATCATCGTCGTTGTTTTGTTCAATTACTTGGTTCACTTCGTAATCCATTGTTGATGGTTGGACTTTTCTGGTGATGATGATGTCTGTCAGATCTGCTGGGCCATCGCTTGTTGCTAGTCTTGCTAGGGCATCAGCTTGTGTGTTACTCGTTCGAGGTATCTGTTGGATAAATACTTGGTCTAGCAGAGATACCAAGTGAGCAACTATTCATTGATACTCGATCATTTGCTCGTCTCTGGCCTCATATTCACCTCGTACTTGGCTTACAATGAGTTGAGAGTCTCCAAAAATCTGGAGTCGTCTTACTCCGACAGCTAATGATAAGTGGAGACCTGCAATGAGGGCCTCATATTCAGCTTCATTGTTGGTGGCCATGAACTCGAATCTGACCGCTAAAGTGAATACTTGGCGGTCAGGACTGATAAGCACTATTCCTGCCCCCGAGGCCAGATTTGTTGACGGTTAACCGTCCACATAAAGATGCCATGGGTGATCCAGCCCTCTCGTTGGATTTTGAGGGAAGGTTAGTTCGACTATAAAGTCGGTCAACGCTTGTCCCTTAATCGCGGTTCAAGGTGCATATGTCACGCCAAACTGGCTTATCTCTATGGACCATTTCAAAAGACGGCCAGCGGTGTCGGGTCGGTGTAGTATTTGTTTGAGTGGGAAAGTTGTCAATACTTCGACTTGATGATCGAAAAAGTATGGTCTTAACTTCCTGACACTCATGACAAGAGCATATGCCAGTTTTTCGGTTGGTGAGTATTTCACCTCAGCATCATGTAAGACTTGGCTGACATAGTAGATTGGCAGGTGAAACTTGCCTTCTGCCCGAACTAACATCGAACTTATGGCCGTGTCAGACGCTGCCAGATATAAATATAACTTTTCGCCGGAAATAGGTTTTGACAGAATTTTTACATCCCCCAGATATTCTTTCAATTGATCAAAGGCTTTCTGGCAGCTTTCCGTCCAGGCAAAGTTGCCCTTTTTTATGGCCTCAAAAAATGGACGGCACTTGTCTCCGGACCGTGATATGAACTTGTTTAAAGCAGCTAAGCAACCGGTTAACCTTTGCACTTCCTTGACAGAACGTGGTGATTTCATGTCAACGATCACTTTCACCTTTGCTGGATTGGCTTCGATTCCTCGCTTACTGACCAGATGGCCCAAGAATTTTCCGAAATGTACTCCAAAACTACTTTTCTTTGGATTTAACTTCATATTGTATCTTCGGAGTATGTCGAACACCTGTGAAAGATGATGGAGGTGATCTTCTTTCTGTGTACTTTTGACGACTATGTCGTCGACATACACTTCCACCGTTTCCCCAATATGTTCATCGAACATCTTGTTGACCAGCCTCTGGTAGGTTGCTCCAGCATTGATCAGACCAAACGGCATCCTCTTCCAGCACATCAAATTTTTGTTTGTATAAAAGGCAGTATTTTCTTGGTCATCTGGGTGCATTGGAATCTGGTGGTATCCTGCGAAGGCATCCATGAATGTGAACATTTCATGACCGGCAGTACTGTCCACCAGTTAATCGATGTGCGGGAGCGGAAAGTTGTCCTTCGGGCATGCTGCATTAAGATCTGTAAAATCTATGCATAGCCTCCAGGTTCCGTTCGGCTTCCGTACCAAGACAGGATTTGCAACCCATTGTGGACATAACATTTGTTTAATTAAGTCGTTGTCTAGTAATTTTTTGACCTCCTCGTTTAAAGCTTGATACTTGTCTGGTCCATATTTTCGCCGTTTCTGGTGGACAGGTTTCCGGACTGGGTTGATATTCAACCTATGACAAGCATCCTTCGGATCGATTCCCACCATGTCAGCATGGGACCATGCGAAGACGTCTACGTTAGCCTTCAGAAAGTCCGTCATGCAAGTTCTGTAAGGCTCGGGGAGTTCAGACCCGATGTAAAGTTCAAGGTCATCTCGTTCGGAATTAATTTTGATGGCCTCCAATTCTTCGACCGGAGTTGCCCGTCGTTTTTGCCCCTTCCATCGAGGGTCAACTATTGGTCCTTCCGGACTTAGCTCATCCTCGACGTTCATGGGTTCGGCACCCAACCGGGGGTCAAAATCTTCCACGGGTTCTGGGTTGAGTTTGGTCACCATAGTCGAGCTTTCCTGGTTATTACTCGGGCGTATATTGTCAATTACAGGGGGTAATGTTGCTTCAGGCAAGGTTTGCTCGCCATCCTGCAGCATCTGCTCGCCCACGGGCGAGGACTGATCGTCAATGTCCATTTTATCGCTCTGAGCCCCAAGAATGTCTTCTAAAATTGAGGGTTCATTCTCAAGTTGACTGGCTGACGCTTCCATCATAGATACTTGTCCTTGTCTTGACTGAATTTGCAGGAGGCATTCTCGAGCTTTTCTCTGGTCTCCTTTTACCGTGCCAACTCCACTTGCTGTTGGGAATTTTATGCAATAATGGTAAGTTGAACACGCGGCCCTGAATTTGTTTAAGAAAGGTCGACACAGGAATCCGTTGTATGTTGACTCTTGATCAACGACCAAGAAATCCACCATTCTTGCGATATTTTTCTCGGGCTCTTTGACCGTCACAAGTTGCATAGCGAAAGTTACTATTCCCAATGGGATTGTCACAGCATTTCCGAACCCCAGAATACGATGATTTGTGTCTTTGATGTAGCCTGCATAATCTCTCATTTGGTCAAGCGTCTTTTTAAAAAGGACATTAGTGTAGGCTCCAGTATCCACCAGTAATCTATGCACCCTAGTTTCCATAATCTTGGCACATATCATAAGCGAATCGTTGTGAGGGGTCAGTACTCCTTCTAAGTCTCTGTCGATAAAAGTTAATTCTGATGTTTGCATGGTAGGTGGAATAACCCCCATTTCTTGTACATGACCGATCGCTCGTAATTCTGCCTTTCTTTTTCGATTAGAAATTGGTGGTTGTTAGAACCTGGAATGAACAAATGCGACGAAGCTCTGCAACTGGAAACGAACTTAAAGGACTAAAACAAGAAAATGAAAATAGGCACACGATTTTACGTGGTTCGATCAATTGATCTACGTCCACGGGAGGTCTGAACTTCTTGATTGAACAATTTGGGAGAAGAATTACAGAGAATTACACAAATCACTCAAGAACCCTAAAATATGTACTCTCAACTAATTCTCACAAGTAAAGTGTAATTGGAATCAATTTGATACAGATATATACAGCCCATAAGCATTCGCAACTGATTCTGTAACGGATTTGGCTCGTCGAAGTCTGTTATGAAAATGCCCAATTCGATTGCATCAGGTTTGCGGTTATTTCAGTTATAACCGCATTCCGCTTCATACACTCCCAACTTTGATAAGCGCACCACCCGCAAGAAAAATAATACTTTTGAACAATTGCACTGATACCAAATGTAACCAACTTCACAATACTCCTCCTCATTGCACATTGTTCATCATCTCCTCCTCAAAACAAGTGATATCAGTGAACATCCCATGCTACCAAGTTAACCAACTTCATACAAAGATTGAACTTAGCACTTGGTAACACCTTTGTGAACATATCAGCAGCATTGCTCTCAGTAGCAACTTTCCTCACCTTTATTACCCCTTTCTCCACCATGTCTCTAACAAAATACAACTTAACATCAATATGTTTGGATCTTTCATGAAATACTTGATGTTTAGCTAAGTGTATTGTGCTTTGGTTATCACACATAATCTGAACTCCTTTCTGTACCACATCAAAATCTCTCAGCATACCTCTTAACCATTTTGCTTCCTTCACAGCTTCTGTTAGTGCAATGTACTCTGCCTCTGTGGTAGACAAGGCTACCACAGATTGTTGCACTGCTCTCCATACTATAGTAGTCCCATACAATGTGAAGACATATCCGGATATTGATCTTCTTGTATCAATATTGCCTGCAAAATCTGAGTCAACATACCCTTCAAGAGAGTCACTTCCCAGCTCATGTCTTTTGAACATCAGACCAGTGTTGAGTGAGCCCTTTAAGTATCTCAGTAGCCATTTCAATGCTTCCCAATGTTCTTTGCCTGGATCTGCCATGTACCTGCTAATAATAGAAACTCCATGTGCTAAGTCTGGTCTACTGCATATCATAGCATACATTATGCTACCTACACCACTGGCATATGGTACATTCTTCATTTCCTTTCTTTCTTCTATGGTTCTTGGAGCTTGAGTGACTGACAGCTTAAATTGTTGCCCAAATGGAACAGAAACAGCTCTTGCTTCATGCATATTGTATCTCTTCAAGACCTTTAAGATATAGTCCTTCTGTGATAAGAACAATCTTCTGTGTATCCTGTCTCTGTGTATATCCATTCCTAGAATTCTCCTGGCATCACCCAAGTCCTTCATTTCAAACTTGGAATTCAGTTTATGCTTCAAAGCCTCAATTCTTCTCATGCTCTTGCTGGCTATTAACATATCATCTACATATATCAGCAAGTAAGTGATCACTTGCCCTTTTTCCCTTTCAAAGTACACACAGTTGTCATACTTTGATCTATCAAGGCCTATCTCCTTCATAACACTGTCAAACTTCTTGTTCCACTGTCTGGAACTTTGTTTCAGGCCATAGAGTGATTTCCTTAAATGACATACCTTGTCTTCATTTCCAGGTAGCACAAACCCCTCTGGTTGTCTCATGTAAATGTCCTCTATAAGGTCTCCATTCAGAAAGGCTGTTTTAACATCTAGCTGTTGTAACTCTAGATCATCATGAGCTACCTTGGCCAACATAATCCTTATGGAACAATGCTTCACAACTGGAGAAAATACTTCATTGAAATCAACTCCTTCTTCCTGTGTGAACCCCCTAGCAACAAGTCTTGCCTTGTATCTGATCCTCTCAGTTTCTGCAAATTCAATCTTCCTTTTGAATATCCATTTGCAACTGATGATTTTCTTGCCATTTGGTTTTCTCACAATCTCCCATGTTCCATTCTTATCCAGTGATTGAATCTCCTCCTTCATTGCTTGCATCCATTGATTCCTTTCATTGCTTTCAATAGCTTCTTTGAAGTTCTGAGGTTCATGGTATTCCAGCATTTCTGCTGTCACAAGAGCATAGTGCACCATGTCAGCTTCCCCAAACCTGGAAGGAGGATGTATTCTCCTCCTAACTCTATCTCTAGTCAAGCTGTAGTTTCTGAGGTCCACTCTACCAGAAGTATTCTCATCAGATGAGTCTACTTCCTCTTCTGAATCTGGTACTTGTTCTTCTATAGGTTCCTGGTGTTGAGTTTGATTCTGATCATCTTCATCTTGTTCAATTTCAACAGATGTACTTTCAGGGGTGATATTACCATCAATATCCTGAGTATTCCCAGTGTGTTTGTATCCCATCACTGACTCATTGAATGTTACATCCCTGCTCACCATACATCTTTTGTGACCTGGTTCTAAACACCACAGTTTATAACCTTTTACACCTCTAGGATAGCCTATGAACACACATCTTATGGCTCTTGGATCCAACTTATCCTGTTTGACATGAACAAAGGCTTGACAACCAAAAACCTTTAAATCACAATAGTTAGAAAGCTTACCATACCAGATCTCATCTGGTGTCTTGAAATTAATGGCTGAAGAAGGAGTTTTGTTGATTAGGAAACAGGCTGTACTCACTGCTTCCCCTCAGAAAGACTTTGGTAGTTTTGCATCAGCAAGCATGCACCTGACCCTTTCAAGGATTGTTCTGTTCATCCTCTCAGCAAGTCCATGCTGCTGTGGATTCAATGGAACAGTCTTGTGCCTTGTGATTCCTCTTTCTCTACAGAATTCATTGAACTCCTCAGAAAGATATTCCAAACCATTGTCAGTCCTGAGATGTTTCACCTTCTTCCCCATCTGATTTTCTTGCTTAATGACCCACTCCTTGAACTTCTGTAGGGCTTCATTCTTATGTTTCATAACATACACCCAGACCTTTCTACTGTGATCATCAATGAGTGTCATGAAGTATCTCCCACCACCATGAGTTTCTACCCTTGCAGGCCCCCATATGTCAGAGTGGATATAATCAAGTGTTTCCTTTGTCTTGTGCACTCCTTTGGGATAGGAATGTTTCTTGGATTTACCAAGAACACATTGTTCACAGAATGTGAGTTTTGTGACGGTATCTTTTCCAAATACCTTCTTCTTGGATAATTCATGCATACCCTTCTCACCTATGTGACCCAATCTTTTATGCCATAACATTGAATCCTCTAGACTCATTGAGTTATCAACTGATCCCATCACACAGCTTCCTTTCAAAAGATACAGACCATTGCTTTTGTGTCCTTCCATCAGTGTCTTTCCATTCTTTGTTACCATGATGGAACCATCCTTAGTACTGAACTCACAACCTGCCTCATTCAGTGTTCCAAGGGAGATTAAGTTTCTTTTCAGATCAGGAACATATCTCACCTTGGTCATATGAACTTTGGTACCATCTGTCATGATGATCTTCACTGTCCCAATTCCTTCAACCTTACAAGATTGATCATTGCCTAACAGTACATGACCACCATCAATACTTTCAAGTTCAGTAAACCATTCCTTGTGTGGGCACATATGGAAAGAACATCCAGAATCAAGAACCCATTCATCATTAACTCTGGATTCTGATACAGTTAACACCTCTGCACTTTCATAGCCATCTTCAGCTATGGTGACATCAGCCTTCTGCTCTTCCTTGTCCTTCTTGCCATTGGGACAATTCTTCTTGAGATGGCCAACCTTGTGACAAGAGAAGCATTTCCTTCTCTCCACAAAACCAGATTTCTCCTTAGTGTCATCTTTCTGATTCTGTCCTTTCTTGAACTTATGGTTTTTCTTCTTCCCCTTGAACTTCACATTCAATCCTTCTCCATCACTCTGAGATTTCTTGTCACCAGCAACCTTGTCCCCATTAATCTGAAGAAACTTTGTCTTGATTGCTGTTTGCACTTGATCAAAATCAAGCTGGCTCTCTCTACCAAACATCAGTGCATCCTTGAAGTTCTCAAGAGATTTTGGTAAAGCATTCAATAGCATTAATGCCTTATCATCATCCTCCATCTTGACTTCCAGATCTTCAAGATCATCAATACACTTGTTGAACTCATCAAGTTGTTCAACCATGTTCTTATCATCCTTCATTTTGAAACCAAGAAGTTTCTGCCTTACATATAACTTGTTTGAAACCGATTTAGTTTGATAAATGCTCTCAAGTTTCTTCATCACATCAATGGCAGATGTCTCCTTACAAACCTCTCTCAGTGGCTTGTCTCCAAGACAAAGGATGATGGCACTATGAGCTCTTTCAAGAATCTCGGCCTTTCGATTCACATTCGTAGCAGATGCCCATTGCTCATCAGTTAAGAATGCATTAGATAAACCATGTTGAGTTAAGAGTGCTCGAACCTTGATTTTCCACAACCCAAAATCATTCTTGCCCGTGAATTTGTCTACTTCCAATTTCAGCGACGTCATCTTCAATCCAAAACGCTTCCCACAGACGGCGCCAATTTGTTAGAACCTGGAATGAACAAATGCGACGAAGCTCTGCAACTGGAAACGAACTTAAAGGACTAAAACAAGAAAACGAAAATAGGCACACGATTTTACGTGGTTCGATCAATTGATCTACGTCCACGGGAGGTCTGAACTTCTTGATTGAACAATTTGGGAGAAGAATTACAGAGAATTACACAAATCACTCAAGAACCCTAAAATATGTACTCTCAACTAATTCTCACAAGTAAAGTGTAATTGGAATCAATTTGATACAGATATATACAGCCCATAAGCATTCGCAACTGATTCTGTAACGGATTTGGCTCGTCGAAGTCTGTTATGAAAATGCCCAATTCGATTGCATCAGGTTTGCGGTTATTTCAGTTATAACCGCATTCCGCTTCATACACTCCCAACTTTGATAAGCGCACCACCCGCAAGAAAAATAATACTTTTGAACAATTGCACTGATACCAAATGTAACCAACTTCACAGTGGTCGTCCATCAGAATAACCACCTATGGGCCCTGCAGGTTCCATCATCTGGATGTCTGGAATTGGTCCTCCGGCTGGCGCCTGAGCTGGTCGCACAGCTCGATTCCGATGAGGTGCCTGTTCCTGGTCTTCTTCATCAGAATCTTTGTCTCTGTTTCTTTTGCCAGGCTGTCTTTTTACGAACTCGGATAGCTTTCCCTCTTCGTAAAAACGCCACAACTACTTCAGCAAGTCACGATATTCGCTCGTAAAGTGTCCCACGCTCTGTTGGTAGGCACAATATTTATTCTGGTTCAACTTGCTTGTATCTTGACGTATTTTACGGAGAGGTGTGAGCAATTCTTTGTCCCGCCCACTATTGTAAACTGTATCGATTGATACGGTAAGAATGTGGTTCAGTTTGTCCTTCAGCTCCGTTCCTTCAGTAAATGCTTTCATGTTCTTGGGAGCTCGATAACCAGTTCCAGGCTTCTTTGCACCCTCTTTCTGCTCTCCTTTGTCTCCCATGTCCTTTTGCAGGGCTTCATGCATGGAGACAAAGACGCATGCCCGATCCCGAAATTCAGCATATGTTTTCGGGCATCTTAGGTGTACATCTTTCCAGAGTTCAGTGCCCTTCTTGAGCCCAGCCAGGACGGCCAAAATCTTGGTGTCTTCACTGACAGACTCCCCTTCTAACAGGACCTTGTCGAATCTTTCCAGGTACGATCGGTCCGACTCGTCGTCAGTTTGTTTCAAGTCGGATAACCGATGTCTTTGGGATAGATAAGACCCGGTCGTAGAGAAATGGGACAAGAACTCTTTGCCCAGCTGGGCAAACGAATGAATTGAAGCTGGTGGCAAAGCTGAAAACCATTTATGGACACGATCCCCCAGAGTTAAAGGAAAGTTGCGACATTGTATTGCGTCACTTGCCCCCATTGATACCATATAATTGGTATACTTCATCAGATGCACCCGAGGGTCCGCCGTGCCCTCATATTGGATACTTGCCGGAAACTGAATCTTTTGCTGAATTGGAGCATTCAGAATCACCACAGATAGAGGTGAGACTGGAAGAGTTGTGTTCCCATATCCTCTCTGTTGATCTAGCTGGCCCTGCATGCTCTCTATGGCCTTTCTCATGGAGGCGAGCTCTTCCAAGGATCCCCCCTGACTCTGAGGCTGTCCGGCGAGCAGAGACGCACAACCGTCTGTTCGCTCCAGTCCCTCATTGGGAGCGGGAACCCCCTGGATTGGCCTCCTAGGATTGGGCTCTGTGTTTGGGCCAAGGCGACCAAAAGCTGACCTGGTCAGCCTGTCATGGACTGATTGGCGGGCAGGTACCACAGCTGGGCGAGCTGCTCCTGCAGTGGGATGGACTTCCATGATTCCCCGGCCACGACGACCCAATCTTTCAAGAGCACTTTGGCGTGTGCCCTGACTCCCTGCCATGGTCGGATTCTGAGTCGAACCTCCCTGACTGGCGGCCTCGACGTGCTTTTTTCTTTGCCTTTGGCCTTACGAGCTTGGGCACTGTCTGCCTCATTTAAATGATCCCCCCTAACCTTTGCATGTTCACGAGTCTTTGTAGGACTACACCTTACTCGCACATATGAAGGGCCAGGTTGGGCTTGTTGTCTTTGTAAAGCCTGGAGCATAGCAATTGTGCGCGCCAATTCGTCGGGGTTATGAGCAATAGCGTCCAACTCCAGTGGTATTAACTGACGAGCAACATTGGTTTGAATCTCTTGGTCATTTCTGCTCGCCCCTGCTCGTCCACCAGCCTGGGACATCCGGGAGTGTGAATCCCTTGTTACATGTTGTGAACGTTGTGTCTCTCGTGATTGAGGCATGTTCACAGGAGATTTTAAATATTGTTCTTAATGTTCTTGAATTTTTCCTTCAAAAGCTCAACCTTGTTCTTCAATTTTGAGCTAACCTTCGTGTTTTCAATGATTCGAAGGTTCGAACCCTCCTTCTAGCGCCAATTTATTGACGATCAGTTCTAATCTTGAAGATTAATGGCTGTTTTAGATGGTTAATTGATCATCAAACAATTACGTGTGATTGATCACTAACGTAATTAGTGAATGCGAATTTTCGGGTTTAGATGGGTTAGAATCGTATAAAAGCTTACATGTTTAAGTTCGATTGTAAGTTAATCGAGCTATTTTAGATTCGTAATCGAAGTTCGGACGTGTATAATAATTTGTGCTTATTTTTAGTAGCTGAAAAAATCTAAGTATTTATAGACATTTGCCCAGCAGGAGGTGGCACGACCTTTGGCCTACCAGGCCTGCATGCACGACACCTGGGCTTTGACTAAGTTGACCTTATCTAGACTATATTCTATCCTTATCTGTCGGATTTGCTCGCAGTCAAGTGCTGCTCGTCCGGTCGGACTTGTCCTTGAGGAGTCTTTAGTCTGATTCTGATGGTCTTTTGTCTTGCTTGGTTGTTATTTTGGCACTGTGGCTGGATCTGGTCGGCAGAATGCCGATTGAGCTCGTCATGTAGCTTTTGATCTGGATTTGTTCGCCCATCTGCCTTGGTGTAGCATGCAGGTTTTTGCTCGCCAAATATCTTGTTAATTGGATCTTAAGTTAATTTCGTCTTAATCTTTTAGTGCTTTGTGCTAATCCTGGTCGCCCAATTACTGATTCTGCTCGCCCATCAACAATGGTGATGAAGGAGATATGGTCCGTGCAACTTTGGGACCTGCTTAAGTGCCAGGCAGTAAATATTTTACTTTCTGGATCGTTTTATTATTATTTTTTTTTGTAATTTTTATATTTCCTGTTTTTATAGAATTTTGTGATGTGTCCTAATGCTGGTAAGAACTTGAAAGATCATGATGTGGTGCATACACAAAATGTCGAGGAGTGTGCATTGGATGGGTTGCTAATTGTGAGTATACTTGTTTATTTTGTTTCCTTATGGTTTTATCCTACTTGATTATCATATAATGTAATTCATGTGGTGAATCCAAACAGAATGCGAATTCTTGATGCAGCTGAATGTTGTGGCAGTCAATAATCAGCTCTCTCATTTTAGCTCATATCTTTCTTATTCTCATTTTCGGAGTGAATCATATTTTTTACTTTTGCTAATATTTTGAGTTATTAGATAATATTTGAGCGGAAATGGTCTATAAATTTAAAGATAAATCTGAAATCCTGTGATGGTACTTTATTATCCTATTATGTAGACATGCTCAAAAATAACCGGAACCGCCGGTTCCACGGTTCTACAGTTTCGGTTCCGGAACCGAACCGAAACCGGAAATAACACGGTTCGGTTCCGGTTCCGGAAAAATCGAAACCGAAACCGCCGGTTCCTAGGCGGTTCCGGGTGGTTCCAGGCGGTTCTACACTTAAATTTTTTAGTTTTTTTTTATATTTTGAGTTGTAAACTTAGAATTTTTAAGTTTATTTCTTAAAATTAAGCACAAGTCCAATTTCTTTAACCTCTCCCCCCCTCCCCAAATTTTATTTTGTATAATTTAAGATTTTAAGTTGTAAATTAGTATTATTAATAGTTCAATTACAAATTTGTAATAGTTCAATTACTAATGAAATCGTTTTTCCATTTAATTTGTCATCTACATTTAGATTAAGAAACCAAAAAATACAAGTAAAACCCCTAAATAAACTAAAAAGAACACTTAGAATTTTGAGTCTCAAACTTAGAATTTCTAAGTTTATTTCTTAAAATTAAGTTCAAGTCCAATTTCTTTAACCCCTCACCCCAAATTTATTTTGTATAATTTAAGATTTTAAGTTGTAAACTTGTAATTAGTAATTTGGAATAGTTCAATGTTTAATTTGTAAATTTCTAATATTTCAATTAGTTTTTAATAATAGATATTAGACACTTATTTTAAATTAGAATTATTAATTTGTAATAGTTCAATTATTTTGTAATAGTTCAATTACTAATGAAATTTTTTCCATTTAATTTTCCATCTACATTTAGATTAAGGAACAAAAAAATACAAGTAAAACCCCTAAATAAACTAAAAAAAACACTTAGAATTTTGAGTTTATTTCTTAATTTTGAATCTCAAACTTAGAATTTTTAAGTTTATTTCTTAAAATTAAGTTCAAGTCCAATTTCTTTAACCCCTCACCCCAAATTTATTTTGTATAATTTAAAATTTTAAGTTGTAAACTTGTAATTAATAATTTGGAATAGTTCAATATTTAATTTGTAATATTTCAATTAGTTTGTAATAATAATTATTAGACACTTATTTTAAATTAGAATTACTAATTTGTAATAGTTCAATTACTAATGAAATATTTTTCCATTTAATATGTCATCTACATTTAGATTAAAAACTCAAAAAATACAATAAAAAACTAAAAAAAAAAAAAAAATTAGAAAAACCGCCGGAACCGAACCGAAATCGGTTTTACCACGGTTCGGCTCCGGTTCCGCATATTGGACCTTTGGAACCGCCGGTTCGGAACCGGAACCGGCGGTTCCGGAACCGTGAGCATGTCTACTATTATGTAAGACTTTCCTGCCTGACCTACATATATACTGGTTAACAGATGATGAAAAATCATGATCATCTCTCTCTCTCTTAAAGCAACGCCTGGTGTAATGTAATTAACGATGTTAGGGACTATTTTGATATGAAATTTTGTTTGATCTCTTAATATTAGGTAATTTTGTTATGGTTTATTGTCTGCACATAATTCTTTAACGTTTCCTGATGCTGGCAGAAATATAGAAAAACTTAGCAGGGCATATGACTACGAGCATGAGGTGGAGGAGCCTGACCTTGCATCGTAGGGTTGACAATTGTGAGTTTTTTGATCGATTTCTTTCATTTTATTCTATGATTCCTTATTTGATGGTTTATTGTCCGTGTGGTGAATGATTTCGGGAGCTAAGCACAACTTTTCTTCAGTGAATAACCAATGTAAAGCTACAATGTCTTTTATATAATATAGTGGTATCATATGCTTCCAGATCCATCTTTGAATTAAAAGGTTGTGTTATGCAACTACAGTAGTATTGTATGCTTCTGTAGAAGTTTTTATATATTCCCTTGTGAAGACGTTGCTTCCCTTTTATGAAAGTGGTGTGGAAAACCCGGCATTTTCAAGGGTTAAATTGTATGTGTGTGTGTGTGTGTGTGTGTGTTTTTTTTTTTTTTTTTTTGCTATTAGCAATTGGGAAACTACCTACTTTATTACCAATTCTGTTTGTTAAATGTTCTTTCATGAGCACCACCACTTCCAATCCTTGATTCTTATCCTTACAGTTGTGGAGATTGTGTAGATTTATTGTCTATAATGATCTGAAATATTAAAAATATTAGGAATAACCAAAGTCTAGATATGTTTACTATACAAGAAAAGTTATTAATTCTTAGAAAAAGGGTCCAATTGGACCCTCATGTTATCTCTCGGATCAAATAAGCACTTCATCTATTATTTTGTTCATTCAAACCCTTTCCCTATTAAGACGTCTAAACTACTATGGATCATCATCATACTTTCTGGGAGTTAGTGACTCCTGGCATACTGAAGCTCAAAAAGTTAACAACAATTAGAAAGTTTCAAAATGACAAAATTCTTATACTTTAGCTGGATATATTAAAAAGATTGAAGAAATTGTAGAATCTTCGGATTAAGAAGTTCAAATAGCATTACAAACATTTCCTAAGCCATTTTCTGAAACCATATTCCAATAACTATGTCTCGCTCTAGGTGTAGCAAATAGCAGAAAAATATTATTTTCTTTTTCTCTCGTTGATCAGGGGTTATTTCAATATACATGATCTCAACCTAATGTGCTTTGCAGAACTCTAACATTATAGTGACCAAACATACAATTCCAAGGTAATAAATATCCCTATATATAAAAGCAGTAGATTTCCTATCTAAGAAGATACAATGCACCCGACTCATGAAGAAATTTTGCAGCATATTGTCATCGATTTAATTGCTATTTGCTACTGCCTAAAAAAAAGAATAAAGCAGCAAAAGTTTGAGGGAATCTTAATTGATAATTAAGCCATTGAACTGATTTTGGAGAATAAT
This sequence comes from Ballota nigra, assembly GCA_947034835.1. Taxonomy (NCBI): domain Eukaryota; kingdom Viridiplantae; phylum Streptophyta; class Magnoliopsida; order Lamiales; family Lamiaceae; genus Ballota; species Ballota nigra. Next base: position 129,594,941 of record OX344720.1, on the reverse strand, counting down.
TGTATGAAAAATGAAATTAAAATTTGACCTTAAAATGTATATGAACCTCATAGGTGGTCATTCGACTGTAGCAAAAGACTAATGGAGATTTTCATTTTTTTTTTTTTAGTAATGAAAGTATCCATGTTCTTCAGTTTTTTTGTTTTTTATCTTTCAAATTATATTTTTTTTATCATTATATTTTGTGATATATTTTTATTAATATGTTTATAATTAAACCAATCAGCATCTATAGTAATCATAGACATTCATGTTATCAAATCAAACAACTGAATAATACTCCTTCCATTCCAAATGATATTGCATACTTTATATTTTGATGTGTCCCACAAAAAATTTGCATGTCTAAAAATGAAAAGTACTCCTATTTATTAAACTTCACTCTCCCAACGCTTATACAATATATATAAAAATGTATCCATTACACCTATTTTTTTATCCGCGCCCAAAATTTCTCGCAATGGAGGAAGCAATAAATTAACATATTCATTTCATTCTTACCAGTGTTCTTCACATCCCTCCCCACAAACCAAAACGCCTCTAAAATTGTAAGACAAAATACCCTATTTAATAACTGGCTAATTATCATATGAGACAGTGTCTTGTGAAATGGATCATGTAATTCTACTTTTATTTCATCATTCACGACCTGAATCTATCCGTTTATTAAATATTTAATAAATTTCTCTCATCACAATTTATGTAACAAAGAAGTAGAAAAATGTGTTTCAGATGCTACAACCATACAAGTGGAAAGGAGAAAAAAATGATAAAAGGAAAGAGAAACATGTATTGTAGTAAAATGTATTTATTATTGAGACTCTCGTATATAAAATAGTGCTCCACTATTTAGGTCATATACTTTTCATATTTCCTTTTAAAATATGACCTATATACATAATATTGGAATTGCATACAAAATATAATCTGAACCAGTTTCATTTTAAAATTTATTTGATTTTTTTGTATTTTAAATATTATTAATTATTTTATTAAATATATTAGTTTATTAGTAATACTGTATAATAAAAACGATGAATATCATATGGCAAAAACTTGTAAGAGACCATACAAATTAACATCTACCCCTATTGAAGTGTTAATGAGTCAATGCCCTAGTCACACTCATTCTCACGGTTTCATATCATGAGACGGTCTCATATAAGACCCACTCATATCATATTGAGTTATAGAATGAAAGACGTAGAAGTTACTTATTACAACTATGCTTTGAGGTACTACAAACTCCCATCCATTATACGAGCACCCTCTGTCGTCTTAGAATAGAGTTAAATATCGCGGGAGAGTGAAAAACTAGTAGGGTACAAACGTAATTATTTTGCAATTCAACAATTATGTCAATGAAATTTCACCAATATACACGTATTAAAAATCTGGATTTTATCGTAAATGACCAAAGATATGTGCAGTATTATATATACATATTAGAATTTCACTAATTTTAAATATATACATATACACACATACATCATGTAGGAGTATTTAGTTGTTTTCATGCATGTGCATGAGACGCTTTAAAAAGTAAAGAAATAAAAGATGATCTAAAACAGGAAATCCAACATTTAGGATGAGGGAGCGTTGCAGTGGTCATCAATATTTTGGTCCGCGGACCACAGCATATGCCAATTACACTTGTAGGGAAGGCAACATGCTCTCCTTATATACAATACAGCTGTTTTTCAACTATTATTATCCCCCCTCTCTCTCTTTGATGGCAGTGGGGAGGGGCAGAGCAAGACGGATATCTAAATATTCATACCCGCTCCGCGCTTATATCCAACCACCCTGGCCCGTTCTGTGCTCCTGATGCCCCTATTTCTTCCCAACAAAAAAAAATGTTGTGCATGATATGTATATTTTTATATTAAACACGTTGTGTATCATAATATATTTTATTTCAACAAAAAAATAAAAATAAAAAATTAAATTCTCAGTTGAACCTAACATTAAACATAATCATTAAAGCTACAAATTATATACTTCCTCCGGCTCAGCTTTATTTTCACACTTTCATTATTCGTCTGAACACAATGTATAAACACAACCTTACTTGCAATGAACGAATAATGAAAGTTGGGACAGTGAGGGTATTTATAAATCATTAGAGAATATATATATATATATATATATAGGCAAAACCTTGTATGAGACGGTCTCATGGTATGAGACAATACAAATTAACACCTACTCCTATCAAAGTGTTAATGGGTCAATGCCCTAGTTACATCAATTATCATTGTCTCATGCCATGAGACGGTCTCATACAAGACCTACTCATATATATATATATATATTGTAAGGCAGGATGGGGCCTCATATCTCTCATATCATAATTATTTATCTTTTATATACAAAGGCACTAATATGTTTGATAAAATGAAAGATGAAATTATATTACAACCAAAATTTAATATACGAGAATTTTGTGTGTATTTTTTAGCAATATTAATTGTTTAATTAAAATTTATTACTGTAATTATAAAATTATTTAATAAAAATAATAATAGTACTATCTGTTTTAATTGATTTACAAGATATTTGCATGAAAGTCGAAACTTTATAGGGCCATTTATTATTTATTACATATATTAAGTGAGCTAGCAAGAAATTAAAGCCATTACACCGACAGTAGCCTATTAATTTCTTTCTAAAATTCCAGTAATCGTTCCTCAATCTACAAAAAAATGAAAAACAATCAAAGATGATTCCAGCCAAATAACTTAGTACAAAAGGGGTAGGACCATGATTCCTCCACTAGATTAATAAAGTTCTCCACTAATTACTCCCGTATTAATTCTCATTAATTAATTTCAAGAATTGCACTATTATTATAACGTTCAAGTTTCATCCAAGTACAAAATTTCTTTAATTCCATTATTATTATGGCAATTATATTTTCAAAACTTGAAGCTCGAACAATTATGCGATATAAGAATTAAGACGAAAATTTTGGACGAACCATTCACAGGTTTGAGATGCTAAGAGTAAACATTATATTACATAAGAAAAAAATTGAAAAAAAAAAATAAGAGACATAGATTGTGGTCCCTTTTAACATGCAATTTTGGCACATCTTTTGGAATTAGAATTAAATTCCAAGGTTCTTACCAATTAAAGCTATAGTATTAATCTTTTCCACAAAAATTTAGATAAAATCATTAATTGATAAACTAATGCGTCATGAGCTACGTACCACTGGGTATTTTTAGTTGCCGCAATTCTGTTATTTCAGTTTGTTTTACAAAAGGTGGAAAGGTCCACATCGTAGGATCAAGTACATGAGAAAAATATTGTCAAATGTAAAATCTTATTAGCTTGTTTCTTTAACAAATCTAACAGTGAAATAGATAATTATCATTTAAGGTACAAATGTTTTTAGAGCAGAAAGTTTGATAGGGAATAAACTGTTCCTCTTTGAGTGGTTAAAAGAGGTGAGACTTATCTTGAGCTTTGGGATCTGCATTTTTTCTGTATATAAAAATAATGTGCATTTTCATAAATAAATGTAAAAAGAAATTGTCTTTTTTGCTAACAACATATTTTCACCATACACAAGCATGTTGTTCTGCTGTCAATTATTAGTAGTCAAAATACTTGATAGCAACTGACTTCCTGCCCCTCAACTAAAACACTTGAGAAATACAGTGGTCAACTTCTGTCCTTTTCCTTTTAATTCTACAGAGGATTAATGTCTCTTTATATGTATTTCCCTTTTCTTAATTTCTTGAAATAAATCCATTTAAACTTTGATATAACACAGTGATAAAACATGCACTATATTATTTGTAAGAAGATTTAGAGGTTGGATGTCATAAGAATTTCAATATCTTAAAAGACAAATATTCAAGAAACAGTGTCTTGCACTCCCTCTATACTGCGATTAATCTCACACTTGTCTTATTCGTCCGTTCCAAAAATATTTACACACTAAAAAAAAAAAAAAATTGTATACATACTCACAATAATATAAGTCAAAAATGCATTTTTCTTTAAATAAAAGTGTATAGTTTTAAGTATGTAAATAATTCTGAAAAAGAGAGAGTATGATTATTTTCTTCCATAATTAAAACCCGATTTATTCTATGCTACATGGCTATGTCCAGCACTATTGTACCACATATTAAGCATGTGGTATACAACACCGTGAAACATTGTTGGGCACAGTTAAAATAGAAAAAAGAAAATTGCTTGCTTGTGTTGTGTGTGTAACTGAATAATGCAAGACAAGGGTCATACTCCTCTGAAAAACGGTATATACCTTTCTCTACACAAGTGCCTTTGCTTTGTGTTAGTATTTCCACATGGATAGCGTTTGAGAGTGCGCAAAGAATATTGTCAAAATATAAATCATTAACTCTCCCTCTCTGTTATAACTGTAAAACAGAGACCTATTAAATGAGCTCAAGGACTTGTTCCCTGGTGAAAGATTTGGCACATTGTGTCTTTCTCTCTAATGGGCACCTTAATCTCCAAATCTAGCCTATAAAAACTTTCCTCAAAAATCACAAAGTTGCTACCTTTCTTGAACTCAGAGCTGTTCCCACATATGCCCTACAAGGCAAAAATGGCTCCAAGATTGAATCTTTTCGAATGGTTTGCTAAAGACACAGCAAAAGGCACGCCCGTGATAGTGAAAATGGAGAACCCCAGTTTCTCCATCGTCGAAATCGACGGCCCAGATGCCGCATTCAAGCCGGTCGACAAGAACCGGCTCAAGAACGCCAAGCAAGTCAGATGGGTTCTCCTTCTCAAGGCTAACCGAGCCGTCGGCTGCGTGGCTCGGCTCGGCGCGGCTCTGTGGGGCCTACTTGGGGCCATCAAGAAAAGGCTGGTCCAGAGAGAAGGAATTCCAGTGGCAAGTGAGAAGCTGGGAAAGGGGAAACTGATGCTGGGAATCATCAAGGTTATGTTAATGGTGTCTTTGGCTACCCTGGCGTTTGAGCTTCTTGCATTTTTGAAAGGTTGGCATTATTTTGATAACCCTAATTTGCACATTGGTATGGATATCCAGGGCTTGGTTCATGTGATTTATGTTGGTTGGTTGGATTTTAGAGGGCGGTATGTTGCCCCTTTTGTTCAATCTCTTTCCATGTTCTGCATTGTCCTGTTTATAATACAGAGTTTGGATCGCTTGTCTCTTTGCTTGGGTTGCTTGTATATCAAAATCAAGAAGATTAAACCCACTTTTAATGAAGATCAATTCCAAGAACAAGAACTCAGCAATTACCCCTTTGTTCTTGTTCAAATTCCCATGTGTAATGAGAGAGAGGTATGCCATTTTTCCTTGCAGTTTTTCTTGATTCTTGCATTGTGTTTAGGTTCATTATAAAAACTATGTTTTTTTTTCCTTGCATAAGGTGTATGAGATATCAATCTCAGCAGTATGTCAGCTTGATTGGCCGAGAGAGCGTTTGCTAATTCAAGTTCTTGATGATTCTGATGATGAGAGCATTCAAAGATTGATTAAGGATGAAGTATTTAAGTGGAATCAAAAGGGAATCAACATAGTTTATCGGCATCGCTTAGTTAGGACTGGTTATAAAGCTGGGAATCTCAACTCTGCAATGGGTTGTGATTATGTAAAAGACTACGAATTCGTTGCTATTTTTGATGCCGATTTCCAACCAAGCCCCGATTTTCTCAAGAAAACTGTCCCACATTTTAAGGTGCTTATACTCATCTTTAGGACTAGTGTGGTGATTATCGTGGATGATTACTGATATGCGTTGTTTACGTGTAGGACAACCCTGAAGTAGGATTGGTTCAGGCGAGGTGGGCGTTTGTAAACAAGGACGAAAACTTGTTAACTCGTTTGCAGAACATCAACTTGTGCTTCCATTTTGAGGTAGAACAGCAGGTTAATGGGGTGTTCTTGAACTTTTTTGGCTTCAATGGGACTGCTGGTGTTTGGAGAATCAAAGCATTGGAAGATTCCGGAGGCTGGCTGGAACGAACTACTGTAGAAGATATGGACATTGCTGTTCGCGCTCATCTCAATGGCTGGAAGTTCGTTTATCTGAACGACGTAAAGGTAGAAGCCTCTTTATGTACATTCTATACACATTATCTGGAAGTTATATGAGACTGATTTTTTGGTGAATGCATTAGGTTTTATGCGAAGTTCCCGAGTCTTTTGAAGCTTATAGGAAGCAACAACATAGATGGCATTCGGGTCCTATGCAGCTTTTCCGTCTCTGCCTTCCTGCTGTAATAAAATCGAAGGTACATTCTTCGCCGTATGACTTTATAATCTATATCTGTAGTGACTGATAATCAAAAACTTAATGCAGATATCGATATGGAAGAAAGCAAACTTGATATTTCTCTTCTTTTTGTTGAGAAAATTGATCCTTCCATTCTATTCTTTCACATTGTTCTGTATTATTCTTCCTTTAACCATGTTCATCCCAGAAGCCAAGCTTCCAATGTGGATTCTCTGCTACATTCCCATCACCATGACGTTTCTCAACGTAGTCCCATCTCCTGAATCCATTCCCTTCATTGCCCCATACCTTCTCTTCGAGAACACAATGTCTGTCACGAAATTCAACGCCATGGTATCCGGACTCTTCCAACTAGGCAGCTCGTACGAGTGGACTGTGACCAAAAAGGCCGGGAGGTCTTCAGAATCGGACTTGATGGCTGCTTCTGATAGGGATACGAAAGCGAAAGCTCTTATCCTACCCCGTGTTATGTCCGAAAATGCTCTTTCTGATCTCAAGGGACAAAAGCTCAAGAAAAGTAACAAGATTTACAGAAAGGAGCTAGCTCTTGCTTTTCTACTTCTAACAGCTTCACTGAGAAGCCTCTTATCTGCTCATGGACTCCACTTTTACTTCCTACTTTTTCAAGGATTCACTTTCCTTCTCGTTGGTCTTGATCTCATCGGACAGCAAATCAGCTGATAAAATACGAGTTTGATGCAATTTACACGAAAAATTCAAGATTGAAGATAGTCTAGCCGCATCCATGGACCGGGGTTATTCAGCTCGACTCAATCATCATATACAATTTATTCAGCAAAATAAGTTTTCCACTCTATATATATACCATTTTTCTTCTCCAAGATTGCAGTTTTAGATAGGATAACACTCAACATAGTACTAGATAGTCTGCGTTTATTTAAAATTTAGTTACAGATGCAAGAAAATTCATTGTCCCCTCAGACATTGTTGCTCTGAGACATTTGTGTGTCTTTATTGTAAATTCTTGAACATGGTTTTCAATGCAAATATACCTACCTCATCAGTATGTATTACTCAGCTTGTATGTCTTTCCTTGTGCTTTAGAACACAGATTAGCATTATTGTCGGCAGGGCAATGAAACCATTGTGATAAAAAATAAAAAATAAGGAATCTTGATTTTTTATGGGAGGGGCTTAAGGCAAATTTTGAGGGGGGCCACAAAATATTATAGTGGGATTTTGGCGGTTTCTCCAACTGACAATTTTTGTAAAGCAATGGGGTAAGCTCTAAGCTGCCTTTCATTGACTACCTTTCTATGGTTGTGCATCATTGCAACAATGTTGTCAATTCTGGGAAGGATTTTGACACTTCACCTGCAGTTTTGTTGCCATCTTGCATTAATATTTTGTCGATGTTCTCAACGCTTGCACACGTTCATGGTTCGGTTGTTCGTTTCCAATTTAAACAAGTGGTTCGTGTTCGATTGATCATCCCCATGAAAATCTCGTTCTTGTCTCGGTCTGGAATCCTCTTGTTTTCAAGAAACCAGAATCCATGTAAAAAGAGAGATATTATTCATAGGTGAGTTGTTTTTGGAGGCTTACTATTGTACCCACTCAACTCACTCTTGTGCTTTTTGTGCTCTTTCACTTTCCACAAATAAAAGATTAAAGCAAACTCAAAGCAGTGGAGCTTTATATTTTTAAAAGTGTCTCATCTTCTTTTTCAAATAGTGCATCTTATAATGACTATCATGATGATGTTACATTGTATGTGTGATGCATTTCATGTAGAAAATTCCAAATAATAGGGAGTGAAATGTACTTCTTTGTGTAATTTTAATCTGATGAGGCAAATAATTAAAACAAGATTCCTTTTTTACCTTGTCTGAATCTATAATTCATCAATGCTGTTTAATTTTTGCAAATTATTATTTATGTGACTTATTTGTGGTAAATTATTCATCACCTAGTCAACTATATAAAGCATGTGATCAATTGAACAACACACAACTCACATTTAATGAAAAGAAGGAAAAATTTAAGACATTTTTTATTCAAGAATAAGTTGGCCAGACAGCAAATCACTCTAAGTGAGTGGTCTCTGGTCTCCTCAATTAGGGAGGTATGGGTCTTAATTCTTTCAACCCCCTATTTATTGTAAAAAGTGTTCTGATTAGGGAAAATAAAACAAGAAAATAGGTTGGCCTGATATATATCAATATCTTGCTATAATAGAGGCTATAAATAATTTTAAAAGAAAAACACTAACAGAATTTAAGATAAGTAACTTGCTTAGAAACATTAATTCTCAACTGTACAAAAGAGGGGCAACTTAAAGATCAACTGTGAAGAAAATAATTGTCATTCACCATTAATAATCTACTGAACCTGTGAACAAAGATATATTTCTTTATCATATTTTTAAAGCTCTCATGTAGGAATTTATATTTGTTTCTATAAAATTTCGTATGCAAAAAGACTGTCAATCTTGTATAACAATACATCGGTGTGCATATGCAAAAACTTGAACAAAATTATTACCCTTTTAGGGATAGAAGGAAATAAAATTCTGTCTTGGTTCCCTATACAAAACCTTTTACAGACCGAGTTTGGATTTCATGTTACATAATGGTGTAACATCTTTTATTATATTTGTCAAACGAATGACACGTAGACTAGTTTATTACACATCTTACGTGTTACTCATTCACCTAACAAAAGATGTTATAACATTGTGTAACAAAAAACACGTACAATTTCACTAGTTACTCGTCATCAGTATCAGCCGAGAAATCCGGATCTAGCGGCTTCAACAGTGTGGGCAACGGCACACTCTTTGCCTTCCGAGGTACACGTCTCGTGTTTGCAGCAAATCTCGATGCCAATAACGTCACTCTGAGGCTCCGATTGGGCCTCTCGGTCACCGAACCTTCCTCCAATTCCTCCTCGTTATGTAAATCATTAGACGATTGCTCGTTCATGCTTAAGCTTTTCGCCATCGTCCACTTCTTGTGCCGTCTCCAGGCCGCCTGCACGAAGCAGGCGGCCCATGCCCTCCAATGGTGGGAGTAATACCTAAAAGTATGCTGCAATTTCTTGCTATGCAGCCTTCTAAATTGATTGGCTACAAACTTAAGATCCTCAGCTCTAAGTATAAAAGCTTCAACTTCACAAAGAGCCTTAACTGTTCTAGTAGAAGAAGGCAAGTTTAAAGTAGACCTAGGAAGCAAAGCCCATGCAAGCAATTCCTCCCCACAAAAATCACCAGGCCTCAAAATCGTCGAGTTGAAGAAGTCCGCTCGTCCTCCATTCGTAGTCGAGCTCTCAAGTGTCCCTCTTATAATGAAGAGCATCTCGGTCACAGGATCGCCTTCACGCACAATGTACGTCCCTTGCGTGCTTAAGGACGAGACCAGGCGCTCACATATTGCATCCAGAAGCTGATCGTCCATCTGTGAGAAAAACGGGACGCGGCGAACAAGGTCCAAGCAGAGGTGGCGCTGAATGTCGCGGCGCAGGTCGGTCGGCAAACCTTCGAGGATAGATTCTTCGTCCACTCCTCTTGTCGTCAGCCATTTGTACTGCGTGAAACGCCTGATACGCTGTTGCAGCTCATCTGGGAGTTGTCGATGCCTCATCCATTCCTCCGTGTCTCGTCTCTTCAGTCTCCATTCCTCCAGCCTCACTGTCATAGATTGCAGATACGTCTGCATTCATGTTTACAATATCATGAATCAAACTTACTAAAATTCAACAAGAATATAAACTTATCATTTGAGAATCAATATCCAAAAGAGACACAAAGTTGTGAAGATTCTAAGAATGAATACCTGCATATTTCCAATCAAGTGAGCAAACAGAACAAGCCCAAAGATGGCAATGAGTATTGCAAACATAGTTTCACCAATAAACGTGCTCGTTGACAATGTCTGCCCATACGAACTGCCATAAAGAAATCGAGTAAAAAATTGAGCCATGTTTAGGAGAAAAAGAGACAGAACTAGGCTATCAATGAGCATACCTTAAGTTCTGCAAACCCCACCATAAACAGTAAAAGTACTTGTCCAAAAACTCAGATGAAACAACATTGTTTGCAACAGCATTTCCAAATATCCCATAATTGAAAAAGCTCTTATCATCAGGATTGCATTTCGCAAACACACGTGTTAAGTTCAACCAAACGGCTCTCTCGCTATCATGCAAACTCCCACAATCAAGAAACTTGATAGAGCATCCACTAGTCATGAATTCAGCCCTGCAGGCTGATTTCCAGCACCAAGCGTGCCGTTCAATTGACAATAAGTACCACGATGCCCCCAACACCTAAGAATCGAGTGTTAATCATCCAAAATAACACAACAGAATTGATGAAAAGGCGTGATTATTAAGTGACATACATGACTTGCTAACATGTAGAGTACTAAATTGTAGGCAGCACCAGCCCAGGCCGTCTTTGTGACAACTCCTGTAGCTTTGATGATTTGAGAACTCAACGGAAAGATGAGATATAGTCGAGGTATGTACTGTAATAAGACGATCAGGACGATTGCATTGTTTGTGTGATCAGCATGGGAGCTTCTGATTAATGGTAATATTGACCATATCACAATCTGCAAATTCTAAATTTCATCAATACTTTCATAACATCTTTCACCACACTACCTAATTTCTATATAATACACATAGCTTAAAGGCTAAATCACAATTTATTCTTACTTTTATGCATAAAAAATGTCTATCAACTTTGAACTATTTAACAAGTAACTATACAATATTATAAAAATGTGTTTTAATTTTTTAAAAATTGGTAAAAATAAGCCTTTTTTTTTTTTAAGAATAAGCCTAAAAAAACTTGACAAAAATGCACAATAACCAGATACAACCAATATCATGTCACTATTGTCAATTTTTCAAAAGTTGTGAGACATTTTATAAAGTTAGACATTTTTTTCAATTTACGCGAATAATATTCGTATGTACTACATTTTCGACACATTGTGCAATCAATTTACCTGAGGAAGAGGCAATGCCGCAACGGCATCAATCACAAACTCCGATTTCAAGTACCGGTTCGCAATCTTATCGAGATCCATCACAAGCTCTCCTTTCCCAAACACTCTTGAGCTAGGAGAAACATAAGCAGTCCTAAACTTTATAACTACGTGTAATAGATAAAGAACATCGGCCAATGTCCGAAAACAGGTCACAATTATGCCCAGATTCAAGTCTATATGCATACATGTGGTGTTGTGTTTATCCACAACTGAAGGCAGAAAGAAAAACAAGGGATCTACAAAGAGTGCAACCAAACAAGAAAACAAGAAAATTCTGTTCCATTTTAATACAATCTCACTTCCTGGATCCAGGATTGTCCTCTTCTCTGGCTCTTGCCCTTCTGGGAAAACCTTCGACCTTCCATATTTAGAAACCTTTTCTGGATATCCACTTTCGGGTTTCCTTATATGGGTTGAGTTTTTGTACAGGGGTAGCTGTTTATCAAGATTCTGTTTTTCATCACTTTGGAACCTATAAAATGATCATGAAAATGGGGTGTGATTTTTATGTCTAAAAAAATGGACAATATGTTATGGAAATCTTACCTAACTTGCTTCTTCTCTTTCCTGAACTCCATGTTTGTGATCTTGGGAGGAGAAATTTGTCAATTTGAATCTGTGTAGATACATTGAGATGAAAGATGAATGTAAGTTTTTGAATCCATTATTTGAATGTGTTCCAAGAAATCATTGCTAAATGTAAATTCAAGAAAGAAATTATGGTGGGAAAATGGAATCCGGAATCCAGAAAGTGTCTTTTAGCGATGATGAAGTGGAATTTTTATTTAGTATGTAGTTGACTTGTCATTAAAACGTCGATCAATAAATAGGTGTAGAATGAATGAAATAGTATTAAGAAAGAGGCAGTTTGTCAGTCATTTATTCGTGCACTATTGGAAACTGCAAAGCGTGAGTTGGAGGACAAAACTTGACATTAATTTTCTTGTGAATAAAATTCAGTTATTTATCAGCCATATAGTATTATATGGCCCTATTGATAAAGACATGTAACACCAGTATTTTGAGTAATATAATTGTTGATAAAAAAAAATTTGGGATGTCTAAATAAGGTTTTTTTTTTTTGTTCGAGTGTGGGGATTGTCTCGTAATTATAAACACGATATTTTCCCAACATAGAATTGACAATGAAACATTGTTATGAATCAGGTTCACAAAAATTAATAACAACAATTGACCCACAAAAAGCTTTGGACCCGAAACCAAACACCTCTGCCATCCGGACCCAATGCATTAGAACTATAAAATGTGACAAAAATTTAATGTTTGTTAAAAATATTAGCTTTTTTTTTTTTTTTTAATAAAGAGCAAAAACTTAGGTGAAGCGGTTTTATGGTATAAGATAACACAAACGATTTCACACATAAATTATCGTCATTCTGTTAGATGGTGTGATGTGTCCTTTTATCGTATTTTTCTAGTGTTGTGTATTGCAAGCCAAAAAAAAAAAAAACTAGGAAATATGATTAATAATTAAAATATATAAAATAATGTAGAATATTTAATACTATGTTGCGATTCTGATTATCTGGCTCTGAAACATATAGATGCGCACGTGCAACAAAAGAGACGCTGCCGACTGTATTGGCGCCATATCCGTTCTAACCACGTTAACAATGGCCCCTGCCCCACATGGAATAAAAATTAATCAAACTAAAATGACACAATTTTGTTTCCCCTTACCCCTTTTCAAAAAAGAGAGTTAAAAGTCATTTATTGATCAAGATATCAAAGACACAGCAACAACAAAAAGTAACTCTTCAAAACAAAGAAGATCATCACTTCATCGCACGGAGAATCTGAATTGAGGAAGAGAGTTCCCACAACTAAGATATCGCATAAATAAATAATCTCACTGGAAGGAATCCTATAATGAGGAGCGATCCACTCTAAAATAAAACAAGCTATAACAAAATTTGACAAAAAAGCATGTCTACCGATCATTAACGGTAGTCAGTGGATAAATTCAGGCTACCAAAATTGATTCAATCGTCCACGAAAACAATAACCGCCACGGTAACAACGAGAATCAGGGAACGCAGGCAACACCCTCGACCTTCCAGGGGCTTGTAGGGTATCGGAGACGAGGAGTTATCCTACGTGCCGTTGATCGGTTATCTAGAGATTTTTCGCTTTCAGAAATTAACTACTGAAATTAGAAAAGGAAAAATAAAAAATATGTTTAAGATTGCGTGAGAAGATGTTAGTTTGTTAATAACTAGTAGAGCAATCAACAAAGTAATCCCACTGGGAACCATATCCAAGAAAGATTGCCATCACTCGTATTTTTATCTAATTCTTGTTGGACATGCTCAAATTAAACATATTCTACAATTCTCAATATGAGAATATTTATAATAATATTTTAATAATTATATTCCTCTAACAATAACAAAACAAAACAAAACAATGCCATATACTTGATCCCTCCGAAACAATGCAAAATTAACACGGGAAAAAACATCTGTGTAAATACATCACATAAATTGTTTTCACACAAAACATTCAAGCAACTGTTTTGTTCTCACTACTAAAGCCTATAATTAGTAGTATTAAACAATGTAACCAAAAATGAATACATATAGATATAGCTGACAAGCAGTATCTTTGCATTTCACAAAGTGATTTTTAGGGAATTTTAGAGTGGTTTGATCACATCGCAGGCACAAAAAGTGAAAACAAGTCCGAAATGCAGATATTGATCACATTACGAGCCAAATCATTGAATAACTCTTCGCATTATTTACACCTTCTCCACAGGTGCAAGCTCAAATCCCTTATCAACTCAAACAATTACGAAGTAGAAATATATAAGAATAAAAATTGATTTTCGACAGAAATCCTATGGTGGCTAAGAAACACAACTAGAAAATAATTCAACATAAGACGAGGATGATGCGATGGACAGACCAATTGCAGTGATCTTTGCTGAAAGGCTTCAGTGCCGGTCAGATGCTTAAGAAGTTCTCATGTTTCTTAGACGACGGAAGTAAACGCCTACATTAGTGCCATATCACACGTCTGCTAGGTTCTATCTCAGTAGGGAAACACTTTTAGTCTCGCTAGTCAAGAGGGGTAGCGTGGAGTTGCAGCAAATGGACCACCCACAATATAAACCAAAACTATGACTGGAAAATCTCAATAGACAAGGCAAATCAGGCAGAAGACGAATATTTCAATCAGAAGTGTGTATTGCAACACCCCAACTTTTTTCCAGCTCTAATCAGAACTATGAATGAAAAACCAATCTTAGGGGTAGTTTATATCACTCAACAGGACATCATGTGATGCAAGCAGTTGCACAGGTACCTGCCTGAAGGGCGTGAAGCAGCTCTTCATCCTTAAATCTAATCAAAACTATTTTGAGGAGAGTCGCATCATATCCGCAGACATGCAATCAAAAGAAGCATCTAGCAGAGTGTAGAGCCAGCTGGGATCCACAATGTTTCAAATTGAAGATCCAACAGCAGGGTAGTGAAGATTGAAACAGAGGTGCAGATGCATAAAACCAATGAAGCAGAGTACCAGGTAGAGACCTCGACAGAAAAACAAAAACCATAAAGTTTTAGCAATGTTCAACCAAATTCTCTAATAGAAGATATCATTTATGAATAACAGATCCATACGAGCATAGTACTATGAGAATGGGTCATATTTAAGAAGTAAAAACAGGTAATAAGGATAAAGTGACAAACTTACTACTGAAGTAGTAAAGACACAACCATAATCCATGAGTCGAAGCTGAGGGCGTGACCCCACTAAAATAGCCGTAACTAAGTCCAAGCACGATAAACACAATGGAAAAACCTCAGCTTAGATTCAAATACTAATGATTATTCCAAGTTCAGCTCCTGCTTCTGATTCTTTCCCTAGCTCCATTTCTGCATAATAGAAACAACTGTTAAGGTATAAAATAATTCCATGTGTTATAATACAATCTGCACGTCCCATAAAACTATAATACAAGTGCAAAAATTTCTACCCCAACAGAAGCAAAAGAGTCCAACCTGACTTCGCATATCAAAATTTTAAATTCAGTAAACTCCCAGCAGCATACACATTGAATCAACTATAAATAAGCTAAGTAAAGGAAAGCCATGTATGTAAGGATCTACAGTAAGATTTTGCAAATCAAAAACTAGTTTTTGAGCAGCTCCGCATTTAACAAGACATGTCTCAGAAAAAAACCGAACACGGTTCTTCGATCAATTTCCAGTTATTTCACAAATGCACAAGAGCAAACACAGTAAAGAAGGATTTTGGGGGGGTTTATGAGGTGTGTGTAGGGGTTGAGGGGGACTATGTCAATGAGAAGTATTTGAATGGTATATAAAAAAATATTAAAATGATAAGACTTTACCCGTTAGCATATGGTGCCTCATCACGTCCACGATAAGGCGACTTGCTGTAACTGCGGCCTCTGGGTGACAAACTACGGGGTCTTGGAGATCGACCACGAGGACTATAACTCCTGTAGAAAACAGTGACAAAGCAAATACTAAGATAAATATACAAGTGTGAAATAATAAATTTTGTAGTCAATTCCATATATTGTTTCTTCTTTCCAAAAAACTGCAAACACAATGGCCATTTTCTAGACTTGTTACTGTGTAAGCCTTTTCCCATAAAGTTCATTACCTTCGGCCATAACTTGGGCTCCGGCGATATCTAGGAGGGCTGCGACTCCTGCGTCTTCCTCCCCCTCCCCGGTTGCGGCATTCACGAGCAAAATGGCCAGGCTCACCACATTCATAACATTTTGAATCAGAACCAGACCGTCCACGGCCACCACCACGCCCACCACCGCCTCCACCTCTTGAGTTGTGCGAGAGCTCAACTCTCCATCCATTTTTACCTGTTCCAGCAATTAACATCAGGACAATATAAAACTGCCAGTAGCAGGGAACACAACACAATATCATGGGTGAGAGTTATACTTTATAGATTAAAAATGTGATGGAGTCATGGAGAGGATAATATTATCTTCAAAGATCCATGAAAATAATTCAACATGGTTACCAAAGAATTATGAGGAGAAAAGGCGGAGAATAAAATTAAATATGTAACTAGAATGGCTCACCATCAAGCTCTTTTATTGCATCCTGAGCATCTCTACGATCATCAAAATCGATGAAAGCATAACCAGGGGGTCTTCTGGCAACCCACACACTGCAAAAGCATGAAAACAGAAACCAATACGAGTTAAGTGGAGACAAAGACAACAAGTCTTACGAGTTAGGTATGACAGTGATGTGAGTCCACATGTTTAACGAATGTTCTGCCATCGATTTTAGTAAATATGTCATTCACCTTTTCCAACCATAGATGGTTGTATCATTTGATGCAATAAAAATACACTCAATTCAATATGAAGTTGAAGCACTCATTTCAACCTGATGTTTGGTTAAAACAGGAAAGTGAGACGGGAAACTGGATCGTGGTTAGAACAAATATACAAAACAACTCATCTACATAAAAGGGTATGCACAAGATTACATGGCATATAAACAAAATGAGCAAGAAAATGTTGTCTTTGCATGTAAGGAGAACTAACAGTACAATCAACTAATGCAGCAGAAACCAAAGCATAGTTCACAAATTTACTTGATATCAAAAAAAAAAAATTCATCTTGTGATCACAGAAAAGTTTCCTTTTTCATAATTCTGAAGCAAAGGTTATACTCAAAACAACAGGTAAGGAACAAATTTCAGTCTCACAAATCAGATGACAAATTGAAGGCATAGTTCCAAAACCCAATCAAGGCAACGCATAGCTTTATCTAATATGCCATGAGGTGTTACTTTGTTCCACTTTTCATATGTTGGCATGCCACTCGTTATTTACTTTCAAATGAGCTAATTTACGATTAAATACCTTCTGATAACTCCAAAAGCGCGAAATTCATCCTCGAGCTCACGCTCAGAGACCCGTGGATCAAGATTTCCAACATATACTCTGGACATCTTGAATCAGAATACTCAGACAACACACCTAGCAATGAAAATCAATCAAAAGTAACACAAAATAAGTATATGCCAAATTAAAGAATCGCAAATGCATATAACACGAAATTTCAACTCATACAGCCACAAAAGAAATAGAAAACAAAAACGAATTAAGAAAACAGAGCACAGAATATTACAACGCGAGATAGTTACAGTGGTTAAAATCATTAAAGGAAATTGAGAGCACGCGTACCAATCTGTAGATCCACAGATAATTCACTCTGATAATAATAATAATTAAAAAAAAATTAAGGTTTGAGAAAGAAGGAGAGAGATACCTGAAACCCTAGTTCAATTGAAAAGCCCTGCAAGCCGTGAAAGAAAGAGGCTTGATTGATAATTCACGGGATTAAGTTTGGTCGTTTGTCCGTGGCAACCTAGTTTTTTTTATTTATGCGAAATAGCAGACTCCTTGAAATTACGTTACTGCCCTCGAGTTCTTAGTTCCTTCCGCTTTGACATATCACAAATCACAAATGGGATAAAATTAAGGTTGTTTTTGGATAAGTTTATCTGAAATTCAAAGGAATTAGAAATTTATGTTTGACATGATTTTGTTTTGGAATTTTTCTAATTAAAATTAAGTATTTAAAATGTATTTATTTAAATAAGTAGAGTGGATTTAGAACATGTTTGGTTAGGTACCTTAAAACATGAGGTATGGGAATGAAATGAAATTATATCTTTAATATAAAGTAAGAAATGGAATGAAACTCTCAAAGTGATGAATTAACGATTTCTCAACTAAATGGGAAACTCATCTCAAACCTGAAACCCATACTCTTTATGGGTTTCATTCATCACCTCTCTCAGACTCATACCATTTTCATACCATTTCAATTATATGGTTCTCGTTCCTCACTCCTCTCAAACTCATACCCTTTGCATACCCATTCTCATTCTAAATTTACCAAGCATCCCCTTAGATTGTCGATTTAAAATTTTGGGATAATTTCATATAAATTCACGACATTTATTTTTAGTATCAATTTAATCACGAATTTTTAGATTTTTGTATAAAAATCCAACCTTTGAAATTATTGCAATTCGATACATATTTTTTTCTTCCGGTCAACAACATAACGTGGCTCGCTGGAGCGCGTGTCATTTTGCCACGTAGGATTCAAAGTATAATTTATGTTAGTTATTTAAATTTATTTTGATTGGAGAAGTTGTTATTTTAATTTCAAGTAAATGTGTTATTTAAATTGTAAATGTTACTTATGGTGTGGATTTAGAAAATAAATAAAATAAACATGTGTAATCCTACAATGCAAGATGACATGTGCCAGAGCGAGCCATGTCATCGGGTGTCGGCAGGAAGAAAAAAATGTGTATCGAATTGCAACAGTGTCAAAGGTAGGACTTTTATACAAAAATCTAAAAATTCGTGATTAAATTGATACTAAGCATAAAGGTCATGAATTTATATTAAATTAACCCTATAATTTGTAGCTCAAATCCCTTCATTCAAACACAACCTAAGGTTTTAAAGCATAACCCCAAACCCATATTAACTGTGGTATTGGTCATGGACCAGGACGGAGCGAGTATTTAAATTATCAAGATTTGTCACATTATTTGAAGGGGGTGGAGCGGTTCAATCAGCGTGGATTGGGGGGTGCGTGGAATTAATGTATAGAAATAATTCGATATATAGTTTGTAGAAGTTTATTTTTAATAGAATTTTAATCTAAAAAAATAATAATAAGATCACCCTTTAATTTTTTTGGCAAAGTATAGAGTGAAAATGAGTATTAGTTGATTAGACTAAAGGGTATTAGTTGGTTATTCTGAAAAGTACTGCAAAATAGTTTATGTATGAATCAATTTCACTTTATACATATTCTTAATATTTTTAGAAGAAAGATATTATCTAAATTAATTACTTCAAAGAAAGATTATAATAGTTATATAACAATTAATATATTAATATATTCTATTGGACAAATCACAAAATACATATGAGTATATTTATCATATTGGAATAAGTTTGAAATATATCTTTAGGTTAATTAATTAACATACAAACAATACATAAGTTAATGCATTTTGTCGTCTATAAAGCAAGAAAATAGTAAAATCTCCAACAAACTCCATATTCCTCAATATTTTTGTCTTTAGATTCAGAAAATTCAACGGGATAATAATATGAAAAGGCATTCCAATTAAAGACAGAGCAAAACTCTGTATGGAGTGATCCAACACAGGAATGGATAGAAATTAAGGGTTTTCAACCTCAAGCTTAGATTAAATCTGGAGGATACAGAATAATGTTAGTTATTTATTTATAAAAATATATGTTGAATGTATACTTACTTAAATTGCATAATTATTTTAATTCGTGAATTTATCTCAATATTATAAAAATAAATCTTAAAATATTGTAGACTGTCTGAATTATTTAAAAGACAAAGTCATACTTGCACCTACGTTTTGAATAACTTGAGGAGTTACGGCGTGTCTTTGGGATAGAGGGAGTAATATTTATTAAATTTTATTTTCACAAAAAAAAAAAATCGCCATCTTCATTACTTTTCCTTTAAAAAAGTAAACCTTCATATAAAAAAATAATAATGTTATCTATGTAAATTGAAAACCAAAAAATTAATTGTTCAATTATGACCGTGCATCGCACGGGTCCAATTACTAGTACAAATAAAGGTTTTTGTTGAAAAAAATAAATAATTGATATTAGAAGTATGTTTATGTATTTATTTTCACATTTTTAATGGTGGATATCAATAGAAAATTTTAATTGAAATATCGTATTGTATTGTATTTTATATTATATTTTATTAATATATAT
Source organism: Ballota nigra (assembly GCA_947034835.1). Taxonomy (NCBI): domain Eukaryota; kingdom Viridiplantae; phylum Streptophyta; class Magnoliopsida; order Lamiales; family Lamiaceae; genus Ballota; species Ballota nigra. The sequence goes on along the minus strand of OX344720.1, from coordinate 129,574,845 downwards.
TGAGCTAAAAAAATATCTATAAAATTGAATTATTGTTTTTTATATTATATATATATATATATAAATTATATTATATTTATATATACTTATATATAATTAATTATAAAGGTAAAAATTTAATGGACGGAATTAATATATACTTATATGTACTTATAGAATTAATATAAAATGGGGCACGGATCTTGACTCTTGAGTAATACTCAAACCCACCTAATTTGGTTGATAATGGAGTCATGAGTAATGAGTAAGGTTTTAAAGATTGCGTTGATTAATTCTTGATAATTATAGTGGTTAATAAAAATGAAAGTTGATCAATTATATTATTTTTCGTTTTAAGTAAGGTAATTATCATCATTCTCAATCATTCTCTTATCTTATGTCACAATAAATAACTTTTTTTATCGATATTTTTCAAAATTAGTGCATAAGACTAGTGATATCATCGTGTAAACAATCATCCCTCTATATACTAATAGGGAGTTTTTTTGCTGATGTGTCAATTTATGGTGCGTTTTGCTTATGTGTCGACTTCTGGTGCATTTCGCTTATGTGTCAAGTCTTACGTGGCATGATTGTGCGTCACTTTATCCTATGTGTCATTCATGTGGCATTGTGACATTTCATAAGAAGAAGTCTAATAAAAAAAATTGGTTTTAGTTGGGTTTGAACCAAAAGACCTCATGAGTATTTTATATTATGCTTACCAATTAAGCTAACTATGAATCGTTGTGAAATTTAAATATTTATTATTTACAACTTGAGTTATATATATATATATATATATATATATATATATATATCTTCTGAAAGACTCTTAATTATTTGCAATTTTATTATTCTAAACTCTATATTTTTTCTTATTCATTCTCTGTCTTTTTCTTTTCACAATATTTTAGTTGTTCCTCGATTATTTGTCCACACATAAATGTATAATTGCTAATATTTGACGATTACTTTATTTTTAAATATATATATTTTTTCATATAAACTCTACTTTCTTTCTCTCTTCTTCTATCTTTGACAATATTATGTTTGTTTTCTATGTATTGTAAATTGACGGGTGAAGATTTTCAAAGAAAATTTGAAGGTTATCTATGGTGTTTTTTTTTTCATTTCGTCTGAATCATATTTTTTTAATAGATTGTATTATATAATGTTATAATATTGAATAATGCGATGTGTTAATAAAATATAATTTTTTAAATTAATTTTACGAACACCCCACATAATATGCGGGCTACTCATCTAGTTAATTCAATATATCCGGGCATAGAGGGGAAAAATCATTCTTATCTGTCAAATCGAGCCAGCGGGGCGAGCGAGCTAAAACCCGCAAAAACCCGCCTTTTGGCGGGGCGGGCCAAAAAATTGGCGGGCTGCAAAATCTTAATCCAACCCACTTAATGGCGGACTGCGGGTTTTGGCGGGCCGGCCCACTTTTAATTTTTTTAATTTTAAAATATATAATTTAAAAGCTCTAATGTATAAAATTCATCAAAATCAAGTATAATCAAACAATTTATCTTGATAACTATTACTATAAAAATATTAAAATAAAATTTATTATCTTTAATTAGAAAAATAATTTTCTACAAATTGAAGTTCATAATATATTACAATAATAATTCATAAAATAGACTCCTACAATTCAAATTCACCATCTATTAACATAATTTTTACAAATAACACTAAAAATGATACTATAATAGTTGACAATGTAAAAAAATAAAAAATTATAAAAGCTTTTTTTAAAGTGGGCCGGCTCGCCCCAACCCACAAAAGTCTGCGTCCCAAACGGACCAACCCATTTAGACCCGCTTCCAAACGGGCTAAAAAATCTTTAACCCAACCCTCATTTTAAGTATGGCGGGCCGGACCGGCCCAACGTGTCTAACCCACTTTTACAACTCTGCGTTATCTCCCTCAAATGAATTTAATGGAAAACATAACCACTTGGCTTTTAAATATAAACTGCTGGCCTACAATAAATACTAAGCATTGGGCCCAAATAACTTTTTAATGGCATGAATTAAATCATGCAGATGGGCTGTACACTTGGACACCCGAATTTCTCAAGATACGGGCTGAATTGGGCCTTTTATTTGTTTTCACAAATGTCTTTCACTTGTCGCGCACTAGTTTTGGGCCCAGCTAAATACACTCTATTATAAGAAGATACACCTCCAAAATAAATTTTTTCTTTTTAAAAATTCTAAACTACCCTTCATTCCAATTTAGAAGAATACACCTCCATATATTTTTATCGTCCGCCCACCATTGAGTACTACCGACGCTCGCCGCCCACTACCTCCTACCGCCGGCGTCCGCCGCCCATCGCCACCGTAGCCTCTTGTCCTACCCAATATAAATAGTGAGTCTTTTTTCCCTTTCTGCCCTAATTTAACACAAAAAATCAAAGAACAAAAGATCAATTCTACTGTTTTCATTTAGAATTGACAGAGAAAAACGATAAAGGATTTGATTCAGAAAACAATAATTATCCGGCGTTTCAGAAAAAAAAATCTGGAAGGAATATGAAGAAAATGAAGAAGAAGAAAAGGAAAATAAAGAATAACTCATCTACTCTATTCTAAAATCTTTGTGTAGAGAGAAATATACCGGTGGCGTGGGGCAATGGTGTGTGGCGTTCACTTGGGCGGCGGCAGGGCAGACCTTTTAAAAAATATCTCAGATGCAGAAAAACGTTGTGAAATTGTGAGAAATGGTGAAAGAATTTAGTTTTTTTTTTTTAATAAGGGCATAATGGATATTTTACAATAAATTTAGGTGTATTTTCTAATAATGGAGGTGTATATATCCAGCCCAACCAGTCCACTATTATACTAATAGAGAGTTTTACTTGCTTATGTGTTGATTTGTGGTTGATTTGGATGATGTGTCGAATTTTTATGAAGTTTACGAATTTTCTATATGATGTGTTATTGTTCTATTGGTGTATATTCAATATGTGGAATCCATGTGGCATCTTAATGATGAGTCTAATTAAAAAAATGTAATGACATAGATTCGAACCTTGCATCTCTAGCATAAATTTTAGTATTGGTTACCGACCAGACTAATTTGGAAGTTTTTACATGTTTTGAATAAATATTTAATTTATGTCCATAAATGTTATTATTTGATAATCTATTGTAATTTTATCAACTTATATATCTCATTATATTGATGAATTGATTAATTAAATTTTAATAATTCTAATTATATGTAAATTAATATTTTAATTAAATTATTCATATTGTCTTAAAATCAAAATAATTTTATTTTTATTTATTTAATCTTATCATATTAATAAAGCATTAGGCCTTCAATTGCGAGTTGCACGGAAAACTCCATATTAGTATAATAAGAAATATGAGATATTCAACATACTGTAATATGTTTGAAAGAAAATATATCATATGCAAGTATATACAATATTAAAAAATAAAAAATAACTATACTTGAAGTATTTAATATATAATAATAATAATAATAATAATAATAATAATAATAATAATAATAATAATAATAAGTCTATTGTGCATTAGGTACAATACGCAATTCAAGAGTACTTTTAATATGTTATGGTTGTTTTTACGAAACATTTAGTGTTGTTTACATTGAACAATAATGATTGCACAACCCTAATTGTTTAGTATAAACAACTCTTATTATTCGATATAAATTTAATTGTCTAAAAATATATTAAGTTGTATGGTGCACCTGATGCATACAAGACCTTGACATATTTAGAAAAAAAAACTTATTTCAACCCGCGTATTACGCGGGGTTATATTCTAGTTTTATTTTGTTTATAACTTGAGCTTTCAAATTTCAATTAATTAAAAAAAATCGATCATCTTTTCGACACGCTTCTGATAATGACGGACTCTATTGGACCTTTTACTATACAATCTCTTTTAATATTCCCTTTATCCACCAATTTTTTATCCACTTTTCTTTTTAAGTTGTCCATCAATTTTTGCGCATTCCATTTTTTGAAATAAACATCACTCACATTCAAATAGTTGAGTCCCACAATACTCCACACAATACCTTTACTTTATCTATTTTATTTATTTTTTTTAAATAAAATACTAATTTTTATTAAATCTTGTGTCCAACAGTACTAAAGAGGTAAAAATTCATGGACGGAGGAAGTATATAATAACATATCACTGTAAGCACCGAAATTTTATTAAATTTTACGGTGTCATATATTTTGTAAATCCTAATTTTGCAGATAAGAATATACAATAATATCTCTAAGATTTGTGATTATATTTTCCAGATTTGGGGATATCTCCTAGATTTGAGAATATCTCTTTCTTATTCTTCAAGTCACTGATCTCTTATAAATAGAAGACTCATAATAGAGTTTCAATATATCTGGTGGAATAAGTCTCAATGACCTCATAGATCAATTTAGTAGCTCTGATGGAATAAGTCCAGACTCCATCAACTCCCTACAACTACAAATCAAATCTGAAATATGTCGCTAAGACCCGGTAACACAAATCAAATCTGAAATACGTCGGTGAGATTCTGGTACCACAAATAAAATCTGAAACAAGTCACCAAGACCTCGATACCACAAATCAAGTCAATGTCCTTAGTGAGAGGAATCAAGAGATACACGAGAGTTGTAACCACATATTTTCTTAATGAAATATATATTTACCTCTTTTTCTCGCTTGCTATATATATTTATTCGCAGGTGATTATTTTTCTTTTATTTACAAATTTGGCACGCCCAGTGGGACGATTTTCGCCCTTCATCTCCACTCTTTAAGGATAATATTCGTAGAATTTCATGGGGGCATGTCAAATCACCTTTTGATTTTTACACCAACATTTTGAGACCAAGTTGCAGCCGCCATATGTCTCTACATCAGGTCTCGAGGGGGAATTTGTAAGAACCGAAATTTTATTAAATTTTACTGTGTGATATATTTTGTAAATTCTAATTTTGGAAATAAGAATATGCAATAATATCTCCAAGATTTGTGATTAGATTTTTCAGATTTGGGAATATTTCTCATATTTGAGAATGTTTCTTTCTTGTTCTTCAAGACACTGATCTCTTATAAATAGGAGACTCATAATAGAGTTTCAATAGATCTGATGGAATAAGTCTCAATGACCCCATAAATCAATTTAGTAGCTATAATGGAATAAGTCACATGGACTCCATCAACTCCCTACAACTATAAATCAAATCCGGAATATGTCGCTAAGACTCTAGTAACATAAATCAAATCTGAAATACGTCGGTGAGACTCCGGTACCACAAATAAAATCTGAAACAAGTCGCCAAAACCTCGGTACCACAAATCAAGTCAATGTTCTTGGAGAGAGGAATAAAGAGATACACCTGAGTTGTAACCCACATAATTTCTTAATCATAATATACTATATAGGAGGGGCTGCAAAATCCTATGTGGCGAGCCCTCCCTCCTCTATTTCGAATCCTTGATATCCCCTTCATTCTAGCCTTTTTAAATCTCAACCGTTCAATTTATTGGCCTTTGTTTTTTCCACGTTTAATCCTGACCATTTATCGTTTGCCTGATTTTTCTATAAATTGGGGTATGCTCTCTTCATTTTCATTCGTGTCATTTTTCTTCTTTCATTGTTTCCTCATATTTCGTGTTTTCTTAGATCGTAATCTCTACAATTTTGTTTTGAGTGATTTCTTTTCGTTTTTTGTTCTTTCCGATGTATGAGATTTCGTCGGTCAATTGTTTGGTTTTTTATTGCGATGACGATGTTGTCTATTTGTTTTTTCGTTATTGCGATCATAACGTCGTTGATATTTTATCCTCCATTTTTCTTTGCAGGTGTTTTTTTGTCTTGCTATTCTGCCTTTCGCGTGGCTCCCGTCGCTCGAGGATTTGGTTTGAGAGATTTTTTACGGTTTTATTTTTTCGGATTGTTTAGTATTTTTAGCTATAGATGATCAAGCATTTTTTTTATATATAGTCTACAAGTTTTCATCGCGTATTTTTTGACGACGATTTCTTTTGTATCATATGTAGTTTAATCTTGGATATGATTTTTTTAAGAGGATTGAAGATTGTAAATTTAAAAGAATTGAAATCGTGGCACAAACGCATCTCAAGGAACCATAAAGATAAAATGCATTCACATCATATATTCAAGATCTCCCCGAATTTCCTGCATAACAAAACATTAGTTTGAGTGTGCAGACTTTGGAAAAAGGACACCTTCTCAAATTTTGTTGATTAATTGATTTGCTACAACTTAATTCGGACTTCAAAAAATGTAAAATTGAGTATATTTGATCATTTCGATTAAACTCATACAACACACGAGGATCAAATAAAAACAAGTAAATCAAAATAATGTATTAATGTACGTAGCATATTATTATAATTATAATTAAAGTGTGGTAATTATAATGTGTATGATAATGATGTAATCTTTTAATTATAATTAATAATAATTATAATAATTTATAATTGTAATTAAATTGAGGTAATTATAATTAATGGTAGTGTAAATCTCCACCTAAAAGACCTCTTAACTATTCTTTTAATTATTATTAATGATCATTATAATAATTTATAACTGTAATTAAAGTGAGGTAATTATAATTAATGGTAGCGTAAATCTCCACGTAAAAGATCTCTTAACTATTCTTTTAATATAATTAATTATATTCTTTTAACTATTCCTCCATTTTCTTACCAATTTATCCCCACCTAAAAGATCTCTTAATATTTTAATAATATTTTTTATTCTTCATCTTCATATATAATTTCTTACCTTTCTTTTCAATTTATCCCTATTGTAAATCTCTAATTGTGATGATCACACTAAATGCCACGAAATGGGATTTAAATTAATTGAATGCATTTAATTGATGTAGCACATAATTATAATTTTAATAAAAGTGAGGTAATTATAATTTATGATAATGATGAAACCTATTAATTATAGTTAATGATAATTATAATAATTTATAATTGTAATTAAAGTGATGTAATTATAATTATTGGTCACTTTAATGTAACCTTTTAATTATAATTAATGCTCATCATAATAATTATAATTGTAATTAATATTATAATGATACATTAAAGTGAGGTAATTACAATTAATTATAATGATGTAACGTATAATTATAATTAATTATATAAACTTTTGTGTTATCCGAAATTAGTCCTAAAATGATCAATAATATAATAACTTCTATTAACTTTAGTGTTTTTCGAAATTGATCCTAATATAATAATTTCTATTAACTTTTGTGTTTTCCGAAATTGGTCCTAAAAAGAAATCCGCATATTTCTTGCAAAATTATTATTCTTTTGATATCAATAATTATTCACATAATTCTTAGTATTAACTCAAGATGTTGATGTTTTTAATCTCGGATGTGGTATTACAATATCGCATATAGTAGTTTAATCTCGGATATGGTATTTTTTTTTTTAAAGTTTTGTGTTGTCCGAAATTATTCCAAAAATGATCTATAATATAATAACTTCTATTAACTTTTGTGTTTTCCAGAATTTGTCCTAATATAATAACTTCTATTAGCTTTTGTGTTTTCCGAAATAGGTCCTAAATTAGTCCACATATTTCTTGCAAAATTCTTCTTCTTTTGATATCAATAATCATTCACATAATTCTTAGTATTAACTCACGATGTTGATGTTTTTAATCTCGGATATGGTATTACAATATCACATATGGTAGTTTAATCTCGGATATGGTATTTTTCTAAAAACTTTTTTGTTGTCTGAAATTAGTCCTAAAATGATCAATAATATAATAACTTCTATTAACTTTTATGCTTTCCAAAATTTGTCCTAATATAATAATTTCTATTAACTTTTATGTTTTTCTAAATTGGTCCTAAATTAGTCCGCATATTTCTTGCAAAATTATTATTCTTTTGATATCAGTAATCATTCACATAATTCTTAGTATTAACTCATGATGATGTTGGGGGAGAGATATAACAATGATCAGGACAAGCGTAACACATGTCACAATCTGAAGAAGATTCCTTATCAGATCCAGGGTTTTTTTCGGTTCTGCAAATAGATTTTTTTTGGGATAATTAGCCATTATTTGGGATTCTTTTTTTCAAGAACTGAAAGAGGTTCCGTGGGATGTAGAGTAGATAGGATTGAAAATATTGTAGGGATTTGTTGGATTAAGACATAAATGATTTGGTCGGGCGTTTGGTTTTGAGACACTTGAAAACGAAGATAAAAATTGTTATTGCTAACATATATTCGGTCCCAAGAGAGCTATAATTTTCCATACAATTTTTTCAGTGACTATATTTGGTCCCATATATATTTTTTTTTTGTTCTTTTCTTTTCAAGTTTGGTCCCATGCATTAATTTTTTTGATAAAATTTGCAAATTTTTATACCCAATGTTCATAACGTTTGTACTAACGACGTATTGTATTTTGGATAATTTGTGTTTTAGTATGTGATTCAGTGTGATGCACCTTCGAACTTAGTACGCTGAAATACATATTAGTATGTAAAATTATTATTCTTTTTTGAAATATTCCTAAAATATCTATATAATAAATTCTCTTCAATTTATGTAATTGGGGAACTTCTTGAAATTTTGAAATTGGTCCTAAAATATCTAATCATTACTTTTCATTTATGTTTAATATTTTAAAAAAAGGTAATTTCAACAAAGTAATCATAATTTCAACAATGTAATATTGTGAATTTCGGCCATTAACTTTTAATTTATGACAACGTAATTACATTTTTGTTTTGGGCTGACGAATTAACCAATTGCGTATATTCAGACTTAATCTCATTTGAAGCTTGGAAATAATTTATGCCATATACTAGGCATGTCTGCTACTGTGTGATGGACCAATCGTTGTGGTTTTGATTGCACGATAAAATTGGTAGTTTCATTATGCGATATTCATTTTTTTTTGTTCGGAAGATATTTGTCAAATATCTTTTCAAACTATCTTCGATAACATTAAAATTATTTATTCACTTTTTTAGGATTCTCTCGCATTAAAATTACTATACATGTTGTCATTTTGGACCTTTAACTTTTTCGATTAATAAAAAAAACTTGAAGGATCAATATCAGTCATATTGACTACGGATTTCTAGAAATTTTTTTCTATTTTTTTAGCTAATGTCTCTTCGGTATTGTGTTAAAATTCTTAAAAAATATTGTGTTAAAAATCCGAAATTAGTCCTAGATTATTCCTAAAATATAGGATATTTCTAAAACGTGCACTGAGTCCGAAATTATTCCTATAGGATATTCCTAAAAACGTGCACTGGGTTTTTAAAGCGGAAGACTAAAATTCTTAAAAAATATTGTGTTAAAAATTCCAAAATTAGTCCTAAATTCTTTATAATATAATAACTTCTCTTATAATGTTTTTGAAATATTTCTAAAATATATATATAGGATAATAATGCAACTTATGCATTCTTCTGATACTTAACTTTAACTATTTATGGGACCAAATTTGGAAAAAAACTATGAGACCTAAAATATCTAAAGAAGGACCATTGTTGCGAACCGTCTAATCTCATAGGACCAAAATTTAAGTTTCCCACGTTAAGATTCGTATATACGTCTCTATCTTTATATTTGGAGATTTATATTTTTTATTTGTTGGATGTTATCTAACTTGAGTGTCATCTATACTTTGTTAGTGATTTTTTGGTATGCGCCAGTTTGTGCGGATAGTAGTTGAGTTATAATGGATAGTAGTTGGTCCTTTTTTTTTTTTTTTTGCAAATTTGTAGACATTGACAATTTTTTTTGCACTGGCGATACATTTTTTTTTGGACCAAAATTGCAACCTATGCATTAGTTAAAGAAGGTGTTCCAATTGTTCTACTCGGGAATATCGATCAAATTTTTGGCCTGTGTAACGACACAATGTTGATTGTTGTTAGGCTTGGAAATCACATAATCGAAACTGAAATTATATCTGGTAGGAATATTAGGAACAGGGTTTTCATTCCAAGAATGACTTTAAGTCTTCGGATATAACCATGCCTGTAAATTTTACCAGAAGACAGTTTTCTATTTTACTGTGTTTTGCAATGACTATTAACAAAAGCCAGGGTTAATCTCTTTCCAATGTTGGGTTATATCTTCCCAAACCAGTCTTTACTCACGGTCAGCTTTATGTGGCAGTTTCGAGAGTTAAGAGGAGGGATGACTTGTAGATTTTATGTCTTGATTCGGAAGGAAAGACTTCCAAGTACACAACTAATGTTGTTTACGTACATGGAGGTTTTTAGGAATTTATAAAATATTAGTTTGATATTTCATAGTATGGTGTTGTTTGCTATTGAGATGTGTGAGTCGTTAGTTGAATTAGTCTATTGTATTGTAATTTCTCTCATAAATAATATGCAACATTTGAAATTTTATTATTAAAAGTGTTTTGTAGTGCTATTGACGAAATAGAGTAGTGAATGTGGTGTTCATTTAATCGTCTCGAGGGTATTAAAAGAAGGTCCTTTATCATTTGTAGCAGTTACATTTTAGTTTTTATCTTTTATGTAAATTTAGTCGATTAAGAGTGATAGAAGTTTTGCATAAAGAAGTAATTTAAACCCGCGAATTTTCGCGGGGCTATAACTAGTGAAATATATATTTACCTTCTTTTCTTTCTTGCTATATATAATTTGTGCATAAAGGAATTTGCGTTATAGGTAAAAAGAAAAATCCAAAAAATAATTTACTACTTTCATATTTTTATATATCAAGATCAAAAGAAAGTCTCAATTTTTTTTATTTAAATACCAATTGGGTCACAGAGTTTATAATTTTACACCACGACATAAAAATGATCATATAACATTATCTCAATAAAAAGTATGTATTGTTGATGAGCGAACAACTATGAATATTAGGCGAACATGTATTAAGGCTTAACCAGAGATTACGGCTGTAAAATAACCAAGTTGTCATCGATGAGCAAGAATGGCTAAAGGATGGTGCACAAACCAGTTGAAGAGATGTATATTGCGAATACCTTCATACCTGATGACCAACAATTCCGGCGAACAACTATTATGCGAACATCTCTTGACGAAGATGAAAATCCATATTGGTCAAAACCGTACTGAGATAATAGGCGAACAACTTATAAGTCACCCTTCCACCAAGCGAACAACTTATAAAGAAAAGAATCAAATGAAACAACTCTATGGACGGGATAAGACACAAATGAAGACTTTATAATTAAGTTTAAGCTTAGATAAGGTCAAACTAGGTAAAAGGGACACATGTCAAGCATGCAAGCTTGGAAGTCCAAAGATCTTGTCCACCACCTACTTGATAGGGTGTATAAATAAACTGCTCTCTATTAATGAAAAATAAGTTCAAATACACAAAATTCTCCCCTACACACACTGATACACCACAAAATGCACACATACGAAATAAATATGTAATCGATACACGTATTTACGATTTTCTTATCCGATTTTTCGTATTTACTATAAACGGTAGTAATCAATCACACAAAATTGTATGGTGATCCTAATTTCGGTTAAAACAGTCACTAATCCACATGATTAGAACCGATCACCAACATGTATAGAGTGAAATTGGTTTATATATGAATCACTGAAGGGTATTAGTTGTTTTCACTATAGAGTATTAATTGTTTTTACTTAAGAGTATTACTGATTTACATTGAAGAGACTTAGTTCATTTTCACTGAACAACTAAGACTCTTTAGTGTAAATCAATAATACTCTTCAATAAATACAATTAATACTCTTCAATAGAAACAACTAATATCCTTTAATAATTTATGTATAAACCAGTTTCACTCTATACTTTTGTCTTCAATAAATTGAAAAAAATTGGGACGGGGTCATCGCGGGATGAATTTTAAGACTTGTTCATATTAATTTGTGATTTATTTTTCTCCTAGTTATGAATATGGTAGGATCCATTAGAGGAGAGATTATTCAAGATCTTTTCGGCTCTCATCTTTTTCTTTTCTTCAGTATCCCTTTTTTTTTTGGCTTCCATCTTCACCCCACAAACGAATTGTCATGAATTGCAGCACCATGGACGGACCACATATACTTTACTTAAAAAAATCATCAAACCCCAAGGCTTTTCAATATGCATCATCATTCATTCAACTATAATAAGGAATATTCCAAGGTTTTTACAACTTCGATCACTAATTTTAAGGAAAAATATAAAATATTAATAATGGATCATCCACTATTAATTGTGCAAGTCTTTTGTAAAAAAAAAAAAAAAATTACTAAACAATTTGAAAAGGTATTAATTGTTTTATTAAAGTATATTAATATTAAATTTGTATATTTTAATAATATAACTAATACTATTACAAATTCTACATAAAATACAAATAAATTTTACTGCGAAAGTTACTCATGATATATTTTGGCCTTTGTAGTTAGAGTCTAATCGCAAGCTCTCAACCTCACTTTCATTTCTACCAATCTCCTCATCAAATCCATGACATGTAAAAGAAATATCATTTGAACTATGAGCTAAATCCCATGAGATGATATTAATTTATATTTTTACGACACCAACAATCACATGTTATAAATAGGATATAAAATTTGAACACCTACATTTTATTATTTTTATAATTTATAAGACAATATATTAAAAAGACCATCGTAAAACTTTGTATTTTACTCTATCTAAGTCCATCTCCAGCCACGGGCCACCCTAAATAAAAATTCTCACATTTTTAAATACACAACAATAAATTATTATCTAATTGTTTATCATTACAACCGAGCCAAAAAAGACAAAGAATTTATGATTAGTATCATGTCCAACTCCAAGTCAGTCTTTCATTTGGTGAATTTATTGTACAATATCGTCTTGTTTAAAAAATATAAATTTCATTACTTGAGATTTTTTTGTCTAGACTAGTTTGGTAAGGTTGTTTGTCATGTAGTGTATTTTAAATTTACCTAATTTTGCCACATGCCAAGTAATTCGACACGTCATTAAAACATTAAACGTCAATTTAACACTCTCTCTCCCCCTCCCCCTCCCCCTCTCCCTCCCCTCCCCCTCCCCCTCCCCCTCCCCCTCCCCCCTCTTATTTGCTATTTGCCGAAACTATTATTCCCCTTATTCTCTCCCTCTCCCTCTCCCTCCACCTCTCATTTGCTATTTGCCGAAACTATTATTCCCGTTTATCAATCGATATAATAATATAACAGTATTATATCATTATACAACAAGTGAGTCATGTAATTTAAATGTATTTTAAAATAATACTCGTCCTCTAATAATTTTTACACTTTCTTTTTTGAAACGTTCCACAATAATTATTACATCTCAAATACGGAAATAAAATACTTTCATAATATCTACTTTATTTCAAAATACTATTTATTTATTGACCCAAAAAATCAACAAAATATTTTTTCCTAAAAAATGTGTCACCCTATATATGAAAATTAATAGAGGACGGAAGAGGGAGTAATGGTTATTTTACTTAAATGTTGATATATTAACATTAAATGTTTCACTAAAAATATTAACTACGTGCAATTGCATCCTACAATGAATATGCAATATAATACCACATACTCTTCGGTTAGAGGTGAGAGAGCGCCCTTTTCTATAATGTTGTATATTTATATTATCATGTCAGTAATAAGGATTAAATGAGAACACAACAATCTAGTGTTTACCAGTAATGATCTTCGTTGCTTAGGAACTTTTTGGGTTCGCCTATTTTTTTTAAATTTAATTACTATAAATGAGTTAGCTTTATTTGCAAAGACTAAATCCTTTGTAATTTCATTTGTTTGTCTGCTCTGGACTTCTTTTTGTCTACCAGCAATGGTTGATTTTAGTTCTTTAACGATAATTTTGTTCAGCTTAAAAAAGAAGAAGATTTTTTTTTGTGTATTTTTATTGAGATTTGTTGCGGGTATAAACGAGGAGGATGTGTTTAATAAACTTAATATATATTTTTTAACTACAAGAAATATATTAGTTTTTTTTTTCAGCCCATATATCATTTGACTAGCCAAATGTGAGTTTGACCGCAAATCTCTCTCTCTCCCCTTCTTCTACTTCCTTTTTTTAATAGTCAATTTGGATCTTTATTTCATCTCACGTAGTCAAACAAGCTCTCCATGTTTTATTTTGTGCAGTCACACACACACTATTTTTCTTTTATTTTTAATAAGATCAAATAAATCCTTAAACTATAAAAATCAAATTCATTATTCCCTCTGTCTAAATTAAAAGAAACAGTGTTAAACTAGTGGGATACATAATTCTTTTTTTTTTTTGAAAAAAATAAAATTGGAATTGGATTTCACAGTTTCCACGCATTGTTTGCGACAATGATCTCTAGAATCTTAGGCCTAGCCACTAGCTTGGTCCTTCAATTGCTTCAAGATATATAATACTTGTCTAACTTAATTTGCTTTGAAAATTAACCCTTTAATCTCTTGAAAATCTCAATTGTTATTTGGGTTCTCAATGGGAACAAAGTTTTTGAGGAATTCACCAAAATGTTCAACCTCTCGAAAGATTCGACCGGGTTGTCACTCACCAGGGAGGAGTTACAAGCCAACGGGGCAAAATAACATATACTTGCTCTGCAAGATGACAATGGTTCATACGATTGCTATGCAAAATGACGTCGTACTAAAGGTCAACGCAGAAGTGTTGAACATTGAGAAAAATTCAAAACTAACTAGATCCTTGTTTTTAGGGAAAATTTAAAGAGGAAACAAATGCATGATTACGACAGGGACATCGACCAAAAAAAATCTTCAAAAGGTAATTAGGGGATTAGATCTTTCGATTCAACCATTAGGAACTACAATTCACTATTGGAAGATCAACCAAGGGTACGAAAGTAATTTCACAATCAAGAAAGGGTTTCCTTTCATTGTCGTTGGAATTCCCGAACTGATAAAAATCACTTTGCACGACTCTCGCGCGTGCAAAATGGGTGGTAGTGGCACCAATGACGTGGCTGGAGGTGTTGCAGGAGTGGATTAAAGTTAGTCAACGGATTTAAGACAGTGTTATCACAATCATGCATGTAATTGATGATCCCAAATAGAGATTTTGTGATTGGGTGGCGAGTTTGAGGAAGGTTTGGTTATTTTGGCGGATTTTTCGGCATGGGTTTAAGATTGGGCGGATTACAGCAAGGCTGATGGTAAGTGGAAAAGCGGAGGGCTTGGACATCACCCACTTTAGGATGGGAAGGCTTGAAGAGAGCAATAGAAACATCAAGGATTTTGATGAACGTCCATTGGTCGATCAAGTTAGTCAAATTCGATATTAATAGGATACATCTGTTTTGTGATGTGAAATAATGGTGTTGTAAACTAGCTCGAAAACAACCATTAATCGATATTGCATGATTTGTATAGTTTATTTTTTTCGTCAATAATGATTAACGAGTGTGTGTTTTATTTTCGTCAATAATGATTAACGAGTGTGTGTTTTATTTACATATATGTGTTTAGCTTTCATAATGACTGAGTTGATATGGATTAATGAGTGTGTAATTAAATAATAATTAAACATCGTGTAATGATGTGGGACTAATGAGACATAATCAGTGTTGGCTTTTATTGTTTGAAAGTAGACAGGTAAATATTCAATACTCCTTTGATTCCCTTATTTACTGTACAAATTGTAGTCCTTATTGTTCTCAATTTGTCTTCTGGCGAGCTAAGCGAGCAAAAGATATGGAGTAACTAATAGTATGTGTAATGTCATAAGTATGAATTGTCGAAAGGTCGAGATGAGGGGGACCAGCGGTGAATTCCTGAGTCATTGGACAAATGACAGTGTTGGATGAAGAAAATATATCATTCATCAATAATTGTCGTTATTATCTAAGGAGTCATGAGAAACGTGGTAGCTTATATATATATATATATATATTCACCTACATGTTATTAGTGTGACTTGGGATCATATCGATATCGAATCGACAAAATCTCAGGGGAGATGGGTTCAGTGTCCGAAAGGGTGTTGAATTTATACCTAATCATGATGAGTAGCAATTGAGTTGATATGGATTGACTTGAGCATTTGGATTAGAGGGGTCACACAGGTGGGCCAGTCAAATGACGACATCTAACTCGTAATTATACGTTACTAGTTATAGATCCGCGAATTTCGCGGGCTTCTTAGAATTTTTTTTGTTCAAATACACGGTATAAGCATGTCCATGGTGATGTGTAGAGATGCTCACGGTTCCAGAACCGCCGGTTCCGGTTCCGAACCGGCGGTTCCAAAGGTTCAATATGCGGAACCGGAACCGAACCGTGGTAAAACCGGTTTCGGTTCGGTTCCCGAACCGGCGGTTCCGGTTCCGGTTCCGAACCGCCGGTTCCGAACCGCCGGTTCCGAACCGCCGGTTCCGGCGGTTTTTCTATTTTTTTTTTTTTTTTTTGTTTTTAATTGTATTTTTTGAGTTTTTAATCTAAATGTAGATGACATATTAAATGGAAAAAGATTTCATTAGTAATTGAACTATTACAAATTAGTAATTCTAATTTAAAATAAGTGTCTAATAATATTATTACAAACTAATTGAAATATTACAAATTTACAAATTAAATATTGAACTATTCCAAATTACTAATTACAAGTTTACAACTTAAAATTTTAAATTATACAAAATAAATTTGGGGTGAGGGGTTAAAGAAATTGGACTTGAACTTAATTTTAAGAAATAAACTTAAAAATTCTAAGTTTGAGATTCAAAATTAAGAAATGAACTCAAAATTCTAAGTGTTTTTTTTAGTTTATTTAGGGGTTTTACTTGTATTTTTTTGTTTCTTAATCTAAATGTAGATGGCAAATTTTCATTAGTAATTGAACTATTACAAAATAATTGAACTATTACAAATTAATAATTCTAATTTAAAATAAGTGTCTAATATCTATTATTAAAAACTAATTGAAATATTAGAAATTTACAAATTAAACATTGAACTATTCCAAATTACTAATTACAAGTTTACAACTTAAAATCTTAAATTATACAAAATAAATTTGGGGTGAGGGGTTAAAGAAATTGGACTTGAACTTAATTTTAAGAAATAAACTTAAAAATTCTAAGTTTGAGATTCAAAATTAAGAAATGAACTCAAAATTCTAAGTGTTTTTTTTAGTTTATTTAGGGGTTTTACTTGTATTTTTTTGTTTCTTAATCTAAATGTAGATGGCAAATTTTCATTAGTAATTGAACTATTACAAAATAATTGAACTATTACAAATTAATAATTCTAATTTAAAATAAGTGTCTAATATCTATTATTAAAAACTAATTGAAATATTAGAAATTTACAAATTAAACATTGAACTATTCCAAATTACTAATTACAAGTTTACAACTTAAAATCTTAAATTATACAAAATAAATTTGGGGTGAGGGGTTAAAGAAATTGGACTTGAACTTAATTTTAAGAAATAAACTTAGAAATTCTAAGTTTGAGACTCAAAATTCTAAGTGTTCTTTTTAGTTTATTTAGGGGTTTTACTTGTATTTTTTGGTTTCTTAATCTAAATGTGGATGACAAATTAAATGGAAAAACGATTTCATTAGTAATTGAACTATTACAAATTTGTAATTAAACTATTACAAAATAATTGAACTATTATAAATTAGTAATTCTAATTTAAAAAAGTATCTAATGTCTTTTATTACAAACTAATTGAAATATTACAAATTTACATATTAAATATTGAACTATTTCAAATTACTAATACTAATTTACAACTTAAAATCTTAAATTATACAAAATAAAATTTGGAGAGGGGGGGAGAGGTTAAAGAAATTGGACTTGTGCTTAATTTTAAGAAATAAACTTAAAAATTCTAAGTTTACAACTCAAAATATAAAAAAAACTAAAAAATTTAAGTGTGGAACCGCCCGGAACCGCCCGGAACCGCCTAGGAACCGGCGGTTTCGGTTTCGATTTTTCCGGAACCGGAACCGAACCGTGTTATTTCCGGTTTCGGTTCGGTTCCGGAACCGAAACCGTAGAACCGTGGAACCGGCGGTTCCAGAACCGGCGGTTCCGGTTATTTTTTAGCATGTCTAGTGATGTGGCTTTGTTATTTCTAATTAATTATTCACGTCAAATGCACAATTTCCTAATAAAAAATATAATTATTTTATTAAACACAAACAATCAAATCCAACATAATAATCATAAATTTTTAAAAATCTCTCTATAAACAACGTTGTTGTGTACATAATAAAATCCATAATTAATTAATCTATTAAACATTATAGTATATTTTTTTTTAAACTAGCTTTTTTAATTTGTGAAATCTATCATCAAGTTAATAATATATGTAATCGTAGAAGTTATTATGTATGGACACATCTACCGGTTAAACGAAATTTGGGCCAAATGTTTATGAAATGTTGGTCAAATAACTCCCGATTATGATATGCCCATATAGACACATTTTATAAAATTTAGCCTAAATTGGCCAAAATTAAAAAATAATGTCCAAGTTTTGCAAGTATATAAAAATATTGTCCTAATTTTTGCAAATTCGTAAAGGCACCGGCTAAACAAACCCCCGATTTTCCTATATATACCCCAATTTATTTTTGCCAAAAATAGTTTTAAGTTAAAAGTCAAGATTACCCATTCATAAATATTATTTTAATAATGAAATAAATTTCCTTTAGTTTTTCACTCACTTTTCTCATTCTCAGCATCGCAAAATTAACATTTTGAAATTCCAAAAAATTAAATTTCTGGATTATTTTTCATTAAATTCCTAAAAAACCCAAATTCCTGAATTATTTTCATTCAATCTAACACAAGATAATCCAAATTTATAGTGTCTAATTAATGGAGTCACACGACACAAAGTATCATATTAATGTAAATACTATTTTTCTTACGCTGAATGCCAAGTTAATATGTATTCGTAGTGCATCAATATTATTTTGTGTGAGATTCTGTTCGCGTTTTTTTTAAGCACCGGTTAGTAAAATTAATAGAAGTTAAATTATAGTTCGATTTGAAAGGCAAAAAATTCAGCGTACTTGGAATAAAATTTAAACACACTTTGTTAGCCTCGTTGTGTTTATTTTTTTGCAGATTTTTTTTTTTGCAATTTTTTTTTTCTAATTTTTTTTTAGATTAAGAAGATCACCCTTTTTCTATTGTGTTTGAATGATTTTGAAGGTCAAATTCGTTGTTCTTCCTTTATAATTTTGGAACTCTTCACTTTTATTTTGATCGTTTATACGTTTAAGTGAATAAAATTGTGAGTTTATAATTATTTATTTTTCTTTTTTGTGTTTTAAATTTAGGTTAATTTTTTAAAAGGACATAATTGTCTAAACTTGGGGTATGTTTAGTAATCTTTTAAAATAATCATATTTTTAATGGGATTTATATAGTAATTGGGGTATGTATATGAGAATCGGGGGTTTGTTCAGCCGCGGCCATTCGTAAATATATTGTCTCAATTTTGCAAGCCCGTAAAGATAGTGTCCTAATTTTACGAACACTCATAAGATAATGTCCTAATTATCGTAACTCATGCAATTCATCGTAACTCATGCATAGTTTGGCTTGAAGCACCTCCAAATTAACCGTTGAAACTTTGGGGTTGTGTTAGTGGCTTATTAAAATGTAGGCATATCTTATGCCATTGGTTTTGCTTAGTAAAATAAATTATTTGCCTGATAAAAAAAATATAAGTTGAATTGTAAATAATAAATAAAAATTTCAAAGTACATCAAACCTAAAGGAGTAGTCTTAGATACAGACTATGAAGTTATGAAGTTGTATTATTTGTATTATTTTTATTTTTAAAATTATTTAGAAATAAAATAAAAGTAATTATCAAACAATTTTATTACATTTATTTGTTTAATGTAAACTACATAGCAAGTCACAAATACATTTGTTATTGTTGTTAATTGAGTGAGTATATTAGTTAGACAAATATTACGATTTTAATTGGCATAATTTATCATACAATCACGTTATTCATTATACAACTTATTTGTGTTTCTTTTAGCATTAGTATCTATTTGCCACAAATCAAGCTAATTTAAGAACATGCACAAAGAATAGCACAATTTTAAAAGCATTTATTAGTTTTCCTTTATTTTTAGAAACATTTATCATTTTAAATATTATTATTGAACAAAAACTATGTCAAACATACTCTAAATATTTTTACTCCAAAATGTCTGTCAACTTAACATTAATATAAACCCACAAATTTCACTACTAAAATTACATATTGTTTGCCGAGAAAAAAAAAAGAAATTAATTAAATGTCAAACTCAATCCCGCTATAGGTTTAAATCAGTATTTAGATCGGTCAATAATTAAAATTTAAGTGAAACATAATTTTAATAATATACCAAACATGCTATAAATAAACTTGAATATGTATTAAAATCTGATATTTTAGTCGTAGTATAATATGGTGCTAAATTGATATACAACCTCCAAATTTTTTGCTAAAATTAATTTTAATTTATCCTTTATTTGGATTCTGACCAATCTAACGGCTCTTATTGTTACATAGAGATTCAGTTACATAACGTCACATGACGGAATTATCAATGCACCCTTCTTGAACTAAATTTGGTTTCTATGTATCAATTATGCATTAAATCTCGACCGTCCATATATAAATTCAATAAAGTATTTTTTTTTAACAAAATTCAAACTTAATATTTGATTGACTCTAATTATGATAGTTATCACCATGATTATAACCTATTAATTAACTAAATCCGTGTATTCAAGGAATACAATAAGGCGAGTATGATCAATTTATAAAAAAAATACAATAAGTGTGGCAATTAAAATATAGTGAAAATGCAATCATTTATTTATCTAGAAAAAACATCATAATATTCATCTTTAATAGGAGAAACCATTTTAAATTAAATATGGATTCACTTCAATTATGCATGTTATCATTATTAGTGTAAATTTTGAATTAATTGCATTACTTAATGTAAGGAACAATTAATAGCTAGTGAGTATATATATCATTTATTTATTTTAATAATTAAATAAATTAAATGTGATTACAAAATGTACACGAATCAAAATGGCAAAAATTGTAAAAAAAAAAAATTGAAGAAAAAGAAAAAATATATAAATATCCGATGATGATAATATTACAATGATGAGAAGATAACTCTATCTGTGCATACCCCTTCCTGGCAATTTTCCCATAATAAAACAAAAACCAAAATTCACTACTAAAATAATAATAATAATAATAAAATTAAAAAAAGTTTAGCAACACCCATTTTCTTCTCCGATTCAAATAGAAGGATTCCACTATCTCGAGTGTGGCTATGAAACTGTAATCTTCATGGCTATGGGGACAGAGAGATCAAAGGTGTTGCACAATTTCACCATGTCTTGCGGCTTGCGAATCACCGATTTCTCTGCTGCATGAAGGTCAACTCCAACGGTCAAATCTCGCCACTCCACCACTTCAACAACATAAAAGAACATAATTCATCATTAAAAAAAAATCTATGACCTTACAATATTTCAGTAAGTGATCTATATACATATAAACAGAACGTGAGATAAATCGATCGGCAAAATTACATAAAAAAATATATTATTTATCTCAAGTTAGATCAATACAATCACAAAATAAATATCACGGCGAACGGAATCTGCAAAAAAAAAAAACATAAAAGAAGATCGTTATATAATAATCGAATAAACGAAGAAAAAAAGTTAAATAAGAATTGGATGAACTTTAGATGATAGATCATCGGATAAGAAAATAGACAAATGATTTTTGATGAAGAATTGGATGTTTGATGAAGAAAATAGACAAATGATTTTTGATGAAGAATTGGATGTTTGATGAAGAAAATAGACAAATGATTTTTGATGAAGAATTGGATGTTTGAGAGGAACATTAGGGTATGAATTTATAGGAAAAATATATTTACATGAACAATTAAGATTAAAAGGAGAGATATTAACGGTTGAGATAAAAAGTTTGTATTTGACCAAAGTAGAGGCAAAAGATTATGAAATATAGGCCAAAGACACTTGCCACATAGGCACAAAATGCTTTGCCTATATATAAGTATTGATAGATGTGAGTCGATAGAAAATCCCTCAACGACATGTTTGACGTTGATTGTTATAGAATGCCATAAAATAAAAATATGAAAGATATATAAATAAAATTATTATATTATGAAAAATCCACTAATTAATCCATTCAACTAAAGTAAAATTTAGTGATTTTTTATATAATTAAAGTAAAATTATCATTGACATATGTCATCCTATTAAAATTAATTATTATACTGTGATATGTTATTGTCATATATATATATATATATATATATATATATTGATGTTATGATAAGATCTTTTGGCAAAAGTATTATGAATGTACACAGTGAAGGAAGGAGTAAGCAAATTTGATATTGAGTTCTTGTGGTCATATAGTTTTGTGGGAATGATATTATGTACATGTTGATGTGCACTTTTCAATTTTGAGTACTAAGTCATGAAAGAGATTCTAATATATTATCTCAAAAAAAAAAAAAAAAAATATATATATATATATATATAAATAACACTATATGTATAAATTGAAAATTTGAGGTGGTCCATCTAGTGGTGAATTTTAAGTTTTGTGATTTGTTATTTTTCTCTTTATTATGAATATGGTGCGATACATTAGAGTAGAGATTATTACAATCTCTTTTTGGCTTCCATCTTCACCCCACAAATTAACGATTTGTCAATTGCAGCACCATGGCGTGGAAGCACAAATACCGTACTTAAAAATTATAGATCAAACCCCAACGCTTTTGCTTTTCAATATGCCTCATCATTCATCACATTCCCAACTATGATAAGGAATCCAAGAACGATCAAAATAATAATAATAAGGAATCCAAGAATTATGCAACTTTGATTACTAATTTTCCATTAACTAACGATGCATCACCCATTATTAGTTGAATTTAATTTAATTGGAAGGTCTTCATCCCACTTTAATTTCTACCAACCCTCTCTTCTCATCAATCCATATGACATTTAAATAATTAAGAGAAAGTATTATATGAAAATAGTTCATAATAAATTTATCATAAAATTATTTAAAGTATTGAATATTTAATTAGGAGTATCGATAATCTCATCATCAGAAGTATCATTAATTTGGGTCAGTGGTATTATATTGTAATTGTTGTAAATTTTCTTGAACTCAAATTAATGATACTCCTAATGATATTATTGATACTCTTGGTCAAATTACTTTAAAACAATTTCATAATAAGCTTATCACAAACCATTTTTATATAAAACCTACTCAATAATTAAATAAGATATCATTTAAACTATGAGCAAAATCTCATCGGATGATATTATTATTTTATATCTTTTACGACACCAACAATTCAAATATTCTAAATAGGATAGAAACTAAACACTTTTATTTTTTTACAATAATACTCCCTTCGTCCACAATATTTATACTCCATTATTATAACACATGTTTTAATGGAAATTAGTCTTTTATTGAAAAGGTAGATAAAATAAATAAAGTAAGAGTATTATGTGGAGTATTATGGGACTCATCATTTATTTGATTGTGAGTGATGTTTATTTTCAACTCAAGTGCATAACATGCACTTGGATTTTAAGCTCAATTTTAACTTCAATTTTGATTTTTTTTTAAACACACATACACCGAACTGTGTGATTTTTTACTTCTTGGGGTATTACTGATTGTTTCTTGGGGTGTCACTAATTAACTCTTGGGGTATTACTGATTTCTGCTTGAAGTTTTTTTTTTCAAAATTCAAGTACATATTATGTACTAAAGTGAATATAAATTTGGTGGACTGTCTAAAATTAAAAGTGAGTATAAATTTGGTGGATGAAGCAGACGATATTAAAAATCATCATTTATGTGTTCAGCCTTCTATTTTACACTATCTAAAGCCATCTCCAGTCACAGTCAAAATTTTCCTCAAATTGCAGTCAATATTATATCATGTGACCAGCCAAATGTGTTTGACAGCAAACCACCTATTTTTTTTTAGTTTAGTTTTTAATTTGTTTTAGTTAATTTTTAATGATATTCACTTATTATTAAATACACACAATATATTATAACTCAATTGTTTTATAAATACAACTAAGCAAGAAATGACAAAGAATTTGTGATTATTGTCATGTTCGAGTTATGGGTCTTTTATTTTGTGAATTTATTGTTCAATATCGTTTTGTTTGAAAAATATAAGTTTCATTTCCTGGAAAAAAATAAATTGTCTGGACTAGTTTGTTGAGGTTGTTCGTCACTTAGTGTGATTTTTTTTTTCCTTTGGCCACATGCCAGATAATTCGACATGTTATTAAATCATCAACCGTCAATAAAAAATAAAATAAAATATTATGAAAATATTCAGAATTGGTTAAAACTATTTTTTGCCTCAAGTTTTAAAATAAAATGATAAACATATTAATTTAGATAAAGATATTGAATCCATCAAGTGGGTCATGTATTTTAAATGTCTTTTTAAAAATAAATATTAGTTATTTTACTTAAATGTATTAATTTAATAAGAATATGTATAGCGTAAAACTTGTTTATATATACACTATTTTGCAATATTTTTTAGTAGCGCAACTCATATTCTTTAGTGAAACAATTTAAATTTTTTTGTATTTTTTAACTTGTACTCTATAGTAAAAATAATTTGTATCTTTCAAAACTAATACCATATTTTAATGAAAACAATCAATGAGAGAGTATTATTTTTATTTTAGAAGTGTAAAAAACTACTGTGGAAAAAAAAATAATGAAGTATATTGAGAGAAGAAATAAAATGAGTATAAAAGCCAAACCTCACTTCATTGGAAAAATAGAAACTGTAGGCAATTTTCTTCAGAGTCTATATATTGTACGGTTCTCTCTGTGTCTGTACAATACATTAAAAAAGTTCACTGCACTTGCAAAAAATTCCAAAAAATCCCCCACGTTTCCTCAATCCTCGCGGAGAGATAAGGGATGGAGAATTCCGGGCAAGTGTTTGATGTAATCATAATCGGGGCAGGAGTGATGGGCAGCGCCACCGCTTACCAAACAGCCAAACGCGGCCTTAAAACGCTCCTCCTTGAGCAATTCGACTTTCTCCACCACCGCGGCTCCTCTCACGGCGAGTCCCGAACTCTACGCGCCACCTACCCGGAGGACTACTACTCCAGAATGGTGGTGGAATCCACGCGCCTCTGGGAACAAGCCGAGGCCGAAGTCGGCTACAGAGTGTATTTCAAGACTAATCAGTTCGATATGGGCCCGTCCGACGACAAAGCCCTCCTCGCCGTCGTCGAGAGCTGCCGGAAAAACTCGATCCCAGTTCGGGTTCTCAAACCGGACGAAGTTTCTCACAAGTTCGCTGGAATGTTCAACCTCCCGGAGAATTGGATCGGAGTTGTCACTCACGAGGGCGGAGTGATCAAGCCGACGAAAGCGGTGGCCATGTTTCAAACCCTCGCTCTCCGAAACGGCGCCGTTTTGAAGGACAACGCGGAGGTGGTGAAAATCGAGAAGGATTCTGTTACTGACGAGATCCACGTGTCCACGGGTACGGGTGAATTTTTTAAAGGAAGGAAATGTGTGATTACAGCTGGGCCGTGGACCCGAAATTTGGTTGAAAAGGTAAGGGGATTACTCCTTCCAATTCAACCATTGGAAACCACGGTTCATTACTGGAAAATCAACCAAGGGCACCAAAGTAATTTCGCAATCGAGAAAGGGTTTCCGTCCTTCGCCAGCTACGGCGTGCCGTTCATATACGGAACGCCGTCGTTGGAGTTCCCCGGGCTGGTCAAAATCGCTCTGCACAGTGGCCGCGTTTGCGAGGCCGGGGAGCGGACCTGGGCGGCGCCGGAGGCGCTCATGGAGGAGTTAAAAGAGTGGATTAAAGGACGATTCGAGAACTTGGTCGACGAAGTTAAGCCAGTATTGTCTCAATCGTGCATGTACTCAATGACGCCGGATGGGGATTTCGTGATCGATTTCTTGGGCGGCGAGTTCGGGGAAGACGTGGTGGTTTGCGGCGGATTTTCGGGGCACGGGTTTAAGATGGCGCCGGTGGTGGGGCGGATTGCGGCGGAGCTGGTGGTGGAGGGGAAAGCGGAGGGCGTGGACCTCACCCACTTTAGGGTGGGGAGGTTTGAAGGGGGTAATAATTGTAAGGGAAATGTCAAGGATTTTGATGAGTTGGTCAAATTTGAGAATATAGGATAGCAATGCACATGTGCTTGTGACTTGATTTAGTAAGTGTGTGATTTTAATAAACGTGGTATGGAAAGTAACATCCATCCCCAAATGTTGATATAAAAAAAAAAAAAAAAAGCAATGTCATGTGCAGTCTTTTCACCACAAATTCACACGCACCCAAATTATCACTATATAATTTCACTTTTACATTCACAGTTCAGCACCCACTGCACTCAAATTTTGTTGTTTTCGCACATATTTCACCATGAAAAATAAAATAAATTGAGCATGGTAAATAAATCAACCACGGTCCTTATAAGATAAATTGGACACAAAATCTCCTATTAATAAATGAATATGGCTTGTATGAGACCGTCTCATAGCATGAGACAATGAAAATGTGTATAATTAGAGTATTGACTCATTAACACTTTGATAGAGGTGAATTTTAATTTGTGTTGTCTCATGCCATGAGACGGTCTCATACAAGTTTTAATTTGTCTTAATAAATTTATTAGTATAAAATTTATACCATTACATATATTTATTGATATCACTACATGCATTTACTGATACTATTAGACTTATAAATTAAAATCAAAGTATAAAATATTATGATACTAATAAATACATGTAATGATATTGTAATTATATTATGAACAAAGTTTCAAAAGAGACCTACACTAAATTGTATACAGGGTCCTGTAGCGATTAGTAGCGGAATTATGGGGCTAGTATTATATATTAGATTTTAATTAAGTGCAATTAATAAATAAATAATCGATATTTATATATAAATATAATTACTACGGTTTTGTGTGAGATGTGTCAAAATAAGACGAGTCTATATATTTGAAGTACAATCCAATTCATCTCATTTATTTTTTAATAACAATGGTTAAGTTGAACTCCGCCATAAGACTCTTTTAATAATAATGGAAAAAAGCTTCAATTTATTTTAGATTTACTGTGAACTATGTGAGAGAGCAACAAAATCTGAGACTGACTGTAACTATGCGAATGAACTTATATAGTGACGTAGCAAGTTTGGTACATGTGAATTTGTGGAGCAATGGTCCCAGAAGAGGCCCATTTGTTTGTCTGCATTAATGATCAACGCATTGTAGAAAACAATGTAAAATTTTGGTGGACTTCACAAGTTGATTGAGTTGTATTTCAATTATTTTCCATAGTTTCTGATTTTTTTTTTTGCAAAAGGTCCTAAAAGAGTTTAAAATTCTCAATTTTATCTCATACTTTCTTAATTAATTGGTTCGAATACCGTCCAAAAGTCGTCGAAATTCCACAAATGACATTGTATTGATGTACATTTTTTTGGATGATCTTTCGGGAAAAGTTCAAAGTTAGGGAACAAAAAGTGCAAATTCGACCAAAAAATGACCAAACTTGGAACAACTATGGAGTAATTAATGTATGCTGTCAAAAAAAAAAAAAAAAAATGGAGTAATTAATGTGATTGAATTAAAAATCCTAATTTTTTTGGGACATTTTATGAGAATTTTTTTGGGACATAATATGAACCACTTTTCAATTTAATGAACAAATTAATATCTAATTATTGGAAAAAACTTGCATGAGACTGTTTCATGACATGAGACATCACAAATTAATACTCACCCATGTCAAAGTGTTAATGCGGCATGTCCAATTTATACTCTATCTCACAGTCTCATGAGACGGTCTCACACAAGACCTACTCCTAATTTTTTTTATACTCTTAATCAATTGCTTGATATTTTTTGTCAAATAGTTGATGCTTTAAATATTTTTTTTGGAGACTTGATATTTAAGCTTGAATATTATAATATTGTATTTCTTATATTAAATATAAATTCTTTAAATAGTTACAAAAATTAATTGTTGTTGATATTATTAAACAATAATCTTGATTTCTAATACTTTTAATGCAATTTTTAATACTCTTAATAAAATATTTGATACTTGAAAACTTTTAAAATAATTTTATAGAGTTATGAATTTATTATGAACCATTCTTATGCAAACCTTTACCGGAATAGTTCAAAATTATGAACGAGGTTGACAAGTGGATTGGACCACCAACAAGTGCTCTCAATATTGCATGCACTTGACAAATGAAGCTAATTAACAACGAAATGCCATGCTCTAGATTGCCGGGAAAACACCAACAAGATTGAGAGAATTTCCAAGCATTAGGAAAGAAACACTCTGAAACCTCATGACCGAAGTCCGAAAACTCCCCCATTTCTCAACTAGGTTGCAAGTGTAAATGCTTCTCTAAGGGCTAACAACTCAGCAGAATCATAGCACCAATAATAACTCCCCAATTTTTCATCCAATAATTACTAATTAATGGGATCACGACTAAGTTATGATACAATAAATTTAATTGGAATGGACTGATTCCATTTTTAAAAGTGGAATGGTGGATTAATTCATAAAATATTACACATAATGTATATAACTTGGGGAACATTTGCACTGGACTTCACCCATTGCAAACAAATCATACATCCACCTTGTTGGAAGTGTATATTTAGATGAAAAATGAGATTTCCAAATACAAAAATTAACTTGGATTAATAAATATAATGTGACAATTAATAAAATTAAAAATATTTTAAAAGTATTCTTCTTGTTATAAAATTTGGTGTCCAACCTCCTCCATGTAATAGTTACCCTGAATCAGTATCACATGAGCCAAACGCATAATAAATGGAATTAAAGTATCAATCCCTTCTAATCGGGAAAATTGTTTTTTCAAGACCGTAACTTAAGAGGGTAGCAAAATGAGGACCATAACTTTTCGGGCTCACAAAATGATAACAATAACTTTAAAATATGGCAAATTGAGGACAAACCAGCTTGAATCAATGCTAAACGGACTAATTGGCCCGATTTGGGCTAGAATTCGGGACCAAATCGGGCCAGTTTGGCCTTAGATCGAGCTAAACTTGGCCTTTTTTTTTTGTAAAATTTTAAAGTTATGGTTTTTATATTGCCTATCTAAAAAATTGCGGTCCTCATTTTACCACACCCTTAAGTTACGGTCCTAAAAAAACAATTTTCCGATGTTGAAAAGATAATTTTTTCAATTTTTTTTTTTTTTGTATAGATCCATTATAAATCAAGCACTACCTTGAATTGTTGTATGATCCCCTCGAAAAAGAAAAACGAGAAGATGATTTTTTAATGTCAAATGGATCTGAAGGTTTGGGATGAGTCCGGTGACGAAGTTATATATCAAAAAGCAGATAACACAACCAGGTGGCTTAGCCCACCTGGCCACCGGGTTCCTCACTCTAGTGAGTGACCTGGGTTCGATTCCCTTTGGGAACGAATTGGGAGGGAGTTATAAGGTAGGCTTGGAGATTTCTAGGAGTGTATGAAGTCTAGGTGAACTAATCTAACTACTAACAACTAACATTTACCGATAAAAAAAAAAAAAAAAAGCAGATAACACAATTAATCTGTACAGGAATACTTGTTGGGTGCGGAAGTTATGATGGGTAGAAAGTGTTATTGAATTATGAGTAATTTTTTAGAATTAGAGTAGCTACTGCTCACTCTTAACTTTTTACTTCTTGTATTTCTTGAGTAGATAAATTACAAATGAGAGCATCACTTTTTATAGTGATTAATAGAGAATTCTAGAAACTAGAATACAAATAGATATTCAAAGCTAACTTAATTTCTTTATACTTCCAAGACAGAGACACTTTGTTCCAAAGATTGAATTCATCATCCATGGTAAATGTACCATAAATTAATTGCAAATCAACTTTTAACAAAAACACCCTTCATCCTTCATCAGTCCTCAATCAGAGAAAAGAGATGGAGAATTTGGGGCAAGTGTTTTAATCATACTTATTGTGAAGTGTCATATGTGAAGTATGAAGTCTACTGAGCTTAATTCAATAAGGAGCTATGTTGATGAAGTGTTAGCCGTGGGAGTTAGTCTATTTGGGGTATCAGTAGAGTTATATATCAGATGAGGTTCATCAGATGAGGTCTAACAGTGGAGTCCTATCAGAGGAGGTCTAGACCGGAAGTCATCTGATGTTAAGTGATCAAGTCAGCTGAGGTCTAGTCATCTGATATAAAGTACAAAGACGCGAAACACCAAGTTGAAGCTAACTGAAGGCGGTTCTAACTGAATCAACTGAAGCGGTTATTGGAGTTTGTTAGCCAGCTGGATAACTACTTTACTTATGAGTTAGTTACAACTGAATCGAGTTCAGATTCATCTCAATCTCTGTATATATATAAATAAGTGCTTCTAGCTGAGTGGAACAGAACAGAAGACTTGTGAGATCATCTGTGAGAGCAAACACTGTGAGATTGTAACTTGTAACTTCCAATTCTTTTCTTAGTGGAATACTCTATCCTCTCGGATCCCGTGGACGTAGGAGTTCTTCTCCGAACCACGTAAATCTGGTGTTCTTGTGTGTGATTTTTCAATTTTGTCCTTATTGCATTTGATTCCGATTCCCGGAAACAAGTTTTCTTGTGAATTCAAAACGTGATTAACAAGTGGCGCCGTCTGTGGGAAGCAATCATGGCTGCAACTAAGTTCGATATTGAGAAGTTCACGGGGAAGAACGATTTCAGCTTATGGAAGATCAAGATGAAGGCACTCCTGGTACACAATGGGTTGTACGAAGCCTTGTTGCCACCGGCTCAGGTGGCTTCTGGATCTAATCCGGCGAAGGTGAAGGAGAACAAGAGGAAGGCGCATAGTGCCCTTATCTTGTGTCTTGGGGACAAGCCATTGAGGGAAGTATCGAAGGAGGAAACCGCTCTTGGGATCTGGAATAAGTTGGAGCAGTTATACCAGACCAAGTCTGTTACGAACAAGTTATACATGAAACAGAAGCTTCAAGTCTTCAAAATGAGTGAAGATAAGAATCTTGGTGATCAGTTGGACGAGTTCAACAGATTGGTGGATGATCTGGAGAGTTTGGATGTTACAATTGATGATGAAGATAAGTCATTGATGTTGTTGAATGCCCTACCTAAGTCTCTGGAAAATTTCAAAGATGTCTTGTTATTTGGAAGACAAGATCAGGTGATGTTTGATGATGTTCAAACTGCCCTGAAAACCAAGTTTCTACAGATCCAAGCTGATGGGAAGAAGCCTGCTGAAGGATTGAATGTTCAATCCAAGAAGAAGAAGGGGTTTCAGTCCAAGAAGAAGGATGGTGGAAAAGGGAATAAGGGTGGGAAGAAATCTGATTTTGTTGAGAAGAGGAAGTGTTTCACTTGCCATAAGGAAGGTCATCTGAGAAAGAATTGCCCTGAAAGAAAGAAGAAAGACAATCAAGGTGATCAAGATGGAGATGCAGCTGTTGTGGAGGTTGAAGGATATGATAGTGCAGAGGTCTTGATGGTTAGTCATGAGAGGCTAAGTCAAGAGTGGGTCCTGGACTCTGGGTGTACTTTTCATATGTGTCCACATGAAGACTGGTTCCTGGATCTTGAGAAAATTGATGGAGGTCTTGTTCTTTTGGGTAATGATGAGAGCTGTAGAGTGCAAGGATCTGGTTCTATCAAGATCAAGATGTTTGATGGGGTTGATAGGATCTTATTTGATGTCAGGTTTGTTCCTGAGTTAAAGAGAAATCTTGTTTCTCTTGGTACTTTGAATTCAAAGGGGTTTGAATTCAAGACAGACAAGGGAAGTCTGTCAATAACCAAATCTGGAAGGATTGTCATGAAGGGGGCTATCAAGAATGGTTTGTATACTTTGATTGGAAGAACTATTACAGGGTCAGCTGATGTTACCATGGGGTCTTCTGAGGTTAACTTGTGGCACAAGAGATTGGCACATGTTGGTGAGAAGGGCCTGGTGGAGTTATCCAAGAAGGGAGCAATCCCTGGGAAGAGGATATGCAAGCTGGATTTCTGTGAGAAGTGTGTTCTTGGTAAATCAAAGAAGCAAGCATACCAGAAAGGGAAACATACCACCAAGGAGGTGATGGATTATATACATTCTGATGTATGGGGCCCAGCAAGGGTATCCACTCATGGTGGAGGCAGGTATTTCCTTACCCTTATTGATGATTATTCAAGAAAAGTTTGGGTTTACATTCTTAAACAGAAGAGTGATGCCTTCTCTAAGTTCAAAGAATGGTTGATTGAACTTGAGAATAAGAGAGGCAGGACTATCAAGCACTTGAGGACAGATAATGGGCTTGAATTCCTATCAGAGGAGTTTCAACAATTCTGTAGGGAGAAGGGTATTACTAGGCATAAAACTGTTCCTTCAAACCCCCAGCAGAATGGTCTAGCAGAGAGGATGAATAGAACTATTCTGGAAAGGGTTAGGTGTATGTTATCTGATGCTCATTTACCTAAGAGTTTTTGGGGGGGGGGAAGCTGTTAACACAGCTGTGTATCTCATTAATAAAGTGCCATCATCTGCCATTGAGTTTAAAACCCCAGATGAGGTTTGGTATGGAAAGATATCAGATTACTCAAAGTTGAAAGTTTTTGGGTGCCTAGCTTATGTTCATGTGAGGCAAGACAAACTTGAACCTAGAGCTTTAAAATGTGTTTTCATTGGGTATCCAAAAGGTGTTAAAGGGTATAAGTTGTGGTGTCTAGAGCCTGGAAACCAGAAGTGTATTACCAGTAGAGATGTTATGTTCAATGAATCTCAGATGGGATACAAGTCAGGTGGAGGTGATAGGGAGCCATCAGCTGAGGAGATGGATGGGGTTATTTCTGAACCAATTACTCAAGTTGAGGTTGAGCCTGATCATGACAATCATGAGAGTGCATCTGGTTCTGAACTAGAGCAGGTAACAGGAGAGAATGAGTCATCAGATGAGGATAGTGCACCTGCAGAAGAGGAGGAAGAAGTGCCAGAAGCAGACTTGAGAAATTATAGTTTGACAAGAGACAGATCCAGAAGACAAATACATCCTCCAGCAAGGTTTGGTCGTGTGGATCTGGTCTCCTATGCACTTGTTACAGCAGAAGCCATAGAGTACCAGGAACCTAAAAGCTACAGGGAAGCCCTTGAGTGTGATGATAGGGAGTCATGGGTGACAGCCATGACAGAAGAGATGGAGTCTCTTAAGAAGAATCAAACTTGGATTCTTGTTGATAAGCCACCTAGGCAGAAGCTAATCAGTTGTAAATGGTTGTTTAAAAGAAAGCTTGAATCTGGTGTGAAAGATCAGGTGAGGTTTAAGGCCAGGTTAGTTGCCAGAGGATTTACTCAGAGGGAAGGAATTGATTACAATGAGGTTTTCTCACCTGTTGTTAAGCATTGTTCAATCAGACTACTTCTCAGCAGAGTAGTCCAAGAGGATCTGGAGCTACAACAACTTGATGTAAAGACAGTTTTTCTGCATGGTGATCTTATTGAGGATCTGTACATGCACCAGCCAGAAGGGTTTGTTGAACCAGGGAGTGAAGGGAAAGTGTGCCTACTCAAGAAATCATTGTATGGCCTCAAGCAAAGTCCAAGGCAGTGGCACAAGAAGTTCAATGAAGTTATGCTATCCATTGGTTTTGTAAGGAGCAAGTATGATACTTGTGTATACTTGGAAAGGCAAGGTAGTGATGTGATAGCCTATCTTCTGATCTATGTAGATGACATGCTTATTGCCAGTAAAAGCCTTCTGAAGATTCAGAGTATCAAAAGGAAGCTAAGTGCTAGATTTGATATGAAGGACTTGGGAAATGCTAAGAGGATTCTTGGAATGGATATTCTTAGGGACAGAAAAGCTGGAAGACTATTCTTATCCCAGAAGAGTTACATTGAGAAGGTTCTGAAGAGGTTTAACATGCATGAGAGTAGAGCTGTGTCAACTCCTCTGGGACAACAGTTCAAATTATCTAAGGAAATGGAACCAAAGTCTGATGAAGAGAAGAAGACTATGATGAAAGTACCTTATGCAAGTGGGGTTGGAAGCCTGATGTATGCTCTGGTCTGCAGCAGACCAGATTTAGCTTATGCATTGAGTATGGTGAGCAGATACATGGCTAATCCTGGGAGATTACATTGGGAAGCTTTGAAATGGATATTCAGATACCTTAAGGGGTCATCTGATCTGGGTCTGATGTTTGAGAGGATGACTGACCAGAAGAGTCCACTGGAAGGATTTGTAGATTCTGATTTTGCTGCTAATCTGGACACCAGAAGATCCTTAACAGGGTATATCTTTACTCTGTACAATACTGCTGTAAGCTGGAGATCTGTTCTGCAGAGTGGAGTTGCTTTATCTACTACAGAAGCAGAGTTTGTTGCAGTATCTGAGGCTGTTAAGGAGGCTTTATGGTTGAAAGGCATAATCAAGGATTTTGGGATAAGTCAAAGGGTTGTGGTCATTCATTGTGATAACCAGAGTGCAGTTCATCTGGTGAAACATCAAGTATTCCATGAGAGATCAAAGCATATTGATGTAAGGTTGCATTTTGTAAGGGAAATCATTGATAAAGGAGTGGTTCTCATCCAGAAGATATCTACAGAGGACAATGCTGCAGATATGTGTACAAAGTCTTTACCAGGGACGAAATTCAAATTCTGTGTTGAATTGGTAAAGATGACTGTATGGGATGTTCCTTAGGCCCTTGCTGGAGCATGGAGGAGAGGAGGAGAGGATTGATACTTCTCATCTGAGGTGGAGAATTGTGAAGTGTCATATGTGAAGTATGAAGTCTACTGAGCTTAATTCAATAAGGAGCTATGTTGATGAATGTTAGCCGTGGGAGTTAGTCTATTTGGGGTATCAGTAGAGTTATATCAGATGAGGTTCATCAGATGAGGTCTAACAGTGGAGTCCTATCAGAGGAGGTCTAGACCGGAAGTCATCTGATGTTAAGTGATCAAGTCAGCTGAGGTCTAGTCATCTGATATAAAGTACAAAGACGCGAAACACCAAGTTGAAGCTAACTGAAGGCGGTTCTAACTGAATCAACTGAAGCGGTTATTGGAGTTTGTTAGCCAGCTGGATAACTACTTTACTTATGAGTTAGTTACAACTGAATCGAGTTCAGATTCATCTCAATCTCTGTATATATATAAATAAGTGCTTCTAGCTGAGTGGAACAGAACAGAAGACTTGTGAGATCATCTGTGAGAGCAAACACTGTGAGATTGTAACTTGTAACTTCCAATTCTTTTCTTAGTGGAATACTCTATCCTCTCGGATCCCGTGGACGTAGGAGTTCTTCTCCGAACCACGTAAATCTGGTGTTCTTGTGTGTGATTTTTCAATTTTGTCCTTATTGCATTTGATTCCGATTCCCGGAAACAAGTTTTCTTGTGAATCCAAAACGTGATTAACACTTATCAAACAGTATAAAGGTAGAAAATGTGCGATTATATAAGTTGGTTGAAAAGGTAAGGGGAGTCGTCCTTCACAGTTCATTACTGGATGATCAACCAAGTAATTTCACGATCGAGAAAGGGTTTCCGTCGCTGGAGTTCCCTGGGCCTGGGCCGCCATGTACTCGGATGGGGATTTCGTGATCGATTTCCTCAATATGGGGAACAAGATTAATCAGCTCTCTAATCTATGTGAGGCCGATTTGTAAGCCTTGCTTTTTCATGTGTGTTTGTTTGATTGTTAGGCGCCCTGCTATCCACCCACCGCTTTTTTTTTTCTAAGAAAATATTTAATAAAAATATCAATATAGTACCCTTTATAAAAAATAAACATTATATTTTTTTTCTTAAACACTCATACTTTCAACATCATCCCAAAATCTCATAATTCACACAAATTTTTCTACTCTTTCACACAGAGTTACGTACACCATTAAAGAAAAAAAAGGGGTATAATCGTAAAAGTATATATCATAGAGACACAATTTTAATGAGATTAAAATTAGGATTAACAATAGAAAAAACGAAGAATAGCGTCCGTCTAGTAATTGGTCTCAAAATTATATATTGGCGACCGAAATTGACCGGTAGTCTCTAAAAAAAAATTTGCGACCGCATATAAAATTGTTCTCAAAACAGACTAATTAGCGACCGTCTAGGAAAGTTGGTCGCTAATTTTGTGCGATTAGAGGCCGCCTAGCCGGTCACTAATCCCAAAGGTCGGTCAAAATGACCAATTATGTTTAACTGCCGGATTAGCGACCGCCAAAGCGGTCTCTAATTTCAATTTTATAATTAGCGACCGTCAGGTGGCGGTCGCAAAACGGTAAATTTGACCCCTTTTTTTAACACGGGTGATATTCATTAGTAACTGGCAAATTAGCGACCAAAATTAGCGACCACCTTTGGCTGTCACTAATCCTAAAATTGGTCAAAATGACCAAAAAATTAAAAAAAAAATATATAAAAAAATTCCAAAAAGAAAATTCCAGAAAAAAAAAATTAAAAATATTAATTGTTTCGTAAATTGATACATATTGAACAAATTAATTTGATGAATTTTTTTTTTAAAAAGACTCAATTTGAAGTTATATACAATTAAATGTATAAAAAAATAAATTAATAATTTATAGTAGTCTAAAATATTGAAATTATAAAATAAAAAAATTAGTGAATATATATATATATATATATATGTGTGTGTGTGTGTGTGTGTGTGTGTGTGTGTAAATGAATTAGAAACAAAAAAGAATTAATTTTATGAATTTAAAAAAAATGGACTCAATTTGAAGTTATATACAATTAAATGGATAAAATGAACAAATTAATCATTTATATTAGTGTAAAAGATTAAATTTAATAAATAAAAATAAAAGTTAGTAAATATATATATATATAAATGAATTAAAAATAAAAAAAAATAATTTGATGAATTTAAAAAAAAAGGGAGTCAATTTGAGGTTATTTACAATTAAATGCATAAAAACGAATAAGTTAATAATTTATATTATTGTAAAATATTAAATTTACAAAATAAAAATAAAGGTAGTAGATATATATATATATATAAACGAATTAGAAACAAAAAATGAATTAATTTGATGAATTTAAAAAAATAATGGTAGTCAATTTGAGGTTATATACAATTAAATGTAAATAAATGAACAACAATAGCATGTGTCCTAGTGGTTCACACCTCCTCCGGGTTACTTCGTGGGTTCGATTCCTCTTGGACGCATATTTGCCAATTTATTTATTTCTATAAGTCTCACAAGGACTTATATACTATATGACTCGCCTAATATAAGCTAGTGGGTCCGTGGCTGAGTGGTTCGCTGCCCGCCCGGACCCCAATGGACGCGGGTTCGAACCCACTGAGCAATTTTTTTTCCGCAGGTTCGATGATTAGCGACTGCCACCATATCGATCGCTAATCGTAAATTTTAAATTAAAAAATTATTTTTATTAAAAATAAGATTAGCAACCGACCTGAGGCGGTCGCAAATCCTGTTTTGTGACCAAAAATCGATCTCTAAATCGGTCGCTAATCCGCATTTTTTTTAGTGTAACTTTCTAATTAATTTGTGGGGGTGGTCTGGAGGAGCATGAATGTGGGGTTGTACTTCTATTAAAATAAAAAAGAAGTATTGATGTGCTATTTTTCAAATTTCAAATTAATGGATGTGTATATTTAGTGAATGATATAAATATTATATTAAGGTTATAATTGTAAATTTTAAAGGAGTAATATATTAAGAAAAATAAAAGAATAAGTAATATATATAGTTGGTTAATTTAGTAGTGGGTGCACAAAGTATTATAGTGAGTGTTAATAGCCGCTCCCTAAAATAAAATTATGTGAAATTTATAAAATTAATTAATTAAATATAGAGTGAAAATTATGTAACTAAAATAAATTTATATTCGACATTTAAATTGCGGCAAATTCTAGAGTGCATTCAAGTGCATAGCATGCACTTGGATTTTAAACTTAATTTTGATTTCAATTTTTTTTTTTTTTAAATACACACAAACACATCGAACTATGTGTTTTTTGCAATTGGGGTATTACTGATGTCTTCTTGGGGTATAACTGATTGTTGCTTGAGGTATTTTTTTCAAAATCCAAATGCATACCATGCATTCAAGTGCACACTAAAACTACTCTTAAATTGCTTAGTTAGAATAAAGTTTTCTTAAAACATAATTTTTTGTGTATACCACAAATTCTATAGATTTAGGGTATGGATTAACATTACTGAATTTTATAGATCATCAAACCTAAATATTTAGTAAACATAATCCTAATACTAACATGCAGTTTAATAATTAGATACCAAACTATCTACTAATATTATTTTAAAAACTAATACTATTATTTATATAAAGTCATACTATTTATTAATAATATACAATGCGCAAGATGTATGTAATATCTTCTCTTTGCATATATAACATGGATGACCAATATCATATACTACAATTTAGGATCGGGTTTAACATATAAGTCATGAGGTATTTTTTCGTTTCAGAGTATGCATGTCTTGGAATTATTTATACAGTTTAGGAATATATATTATAAATAAAAATTAATGTATACTCCATTTGTACATCAAAAGTGTGTCTACTATATTTTTTTCAATAATTTGTTTTTTCTTAATGGAATAAGTGCAGGATAATACAATACTAAATAACTTTTTACAAATTGATACAAAATAATTGAACAAATGCACAATAAAAAAATTGAACATAATAACATATTTTTTTAACATTATACTATCTAATAAATAATGATTTAGTATTATACCATTTTATAAACACCCCCTAAATAAATACAAATTTAGTCGGCGAAGAGAATATTAGGCAATCCCATAATCCCAATCTTGCTTTCGCTACTAATTGCACGATCCACACACAGACAATATATACAAGATTTACCTTACAAGGACCATGGCTGATTTTGAAATTTACCATGGACCTATAAAAATCCTCAATTTATTTTATCTTTATTTCACATATGTTCGTCCAAATATATGAAAAAAAAAAAAAAAAAACAATATCTGAAACTGTGAATGTGACTGTAAGTGTGATTTGGGTGCATGTGAATTTGTGGTGAAAAGACGTGCAACAGATTCCAATCATTCATGTCTGACAATTTGATCACAATCACATGACTTGCTTTTTTATATCTAGATGATGCTACTTGTCATCCCCCACGTGCTTATTTTTATTAAAAAATCTCATGCCAAGTCAGTGGCAACTGGCAAGTCCATACACTTCTTCAAGGAGTTGGATCCCCTCCATTTAAATCCCCCTCCATTTCCTCAATTTACTCTCATATCCACCATTCATTTTAATGTATGGTCCAAAAATTGCCACGTCACTCATCTATTAATTATTTTTTTACCCTTTCCTTTAAAAAAAACTACACGTCTTTCTTTCTTCCTCCCCCTTACACTGTAAAAAGAAAAAATCTCACAGCCAATTTCTCTCTCCATATAAATTTTCCGCCTCCACGTTTTGTGTCAAAGTATTCACGAAATTCTTGGGTAACTAAATCTATGATTTTATCTTCAATTTTAATATCCATTTCATCATCAAAGAACAAAGAATAGAAGTTTTTGTCATACGGAGTTACAGTACAGGGGATTAAAGATATTAAGCACCGCCATGTCTGTTTCTTGTTCCGGCGACCGCCAGCATTCTAATCTCCGCCTCCCGTCCCCAATTCAAACCTGGATCATGAAACCTAGGCCTTTCATACCAAAAAAAAAAAAAAAAAAAAAAACTTAATCGGGACATCTTCAACACATTTTATTTTATTTAAAAATATAAAAAATTGTGTTTAAGAGTTGGTTAGGGTTAAAAAATTCGAGTTAAAACAAATTTAAATTAGATTTAACATGTCCAACCTGTGTTACACTTGTTTTGTCCCATTGAAATCAAGTTTGACTGTGTGAGTTGAATTCATGGAGAGCGTAGATATCAAGGGCTTGTTTGGCAAAATTTATTTTAAATATTTTATAAGATGGAATATTTTATAAATTGTTTAAAGAGCTTATAAGATATAATTATTAGATAATTTATACATTGTTTTAGTATTTGGTTAATAAAATTAATAAGCTATACAATAATTTATAATAAGTATAATTAAAATTGTAATTTTAATATATATTTTTTTAAATTGAGATGGTAGTGGAGTGGGAGGTCTGGGGTGGGTAGGAAAATAAAATGGATTATCCCAACTTATTCTTTTGTATGTTTAATAAAAAGATCTAGTAAAATATGTCTTCATAGAACACACCATTAGGATATTCCAAACACCAATTAGAATTTGCAAATATCCTGGATTGGTGTAATTGTCAGGTAAAATGTTATAAAATTATGTAATGTGATTTTGAAATTAAGCTGAGCACAAGGGAGGTAGTTACAGATCAAGAAACAAGAAATAAATGAAATTTAAACAAATAAAGAATCATAATACAACTGATTTATCCCACCAAGTAAGAGAAATTGAGAATCAAGCATAGCATACAACATATTGAGAGCGTACTTGTGATATTCGTGTGTTTTGAGGGATGTGTGTGATGCTTATACCTACCTAAAACCCAACACAACAGAAAAAAATGTATAGCGCTCATCTTGCAAGAAGAAACTCAACGATGAGGAAAAATCTCGTATCACTATTAACACCTACAGGCTACATCTTCTGTCTTCACTATATAGATATATTTATATCATTCCTAGATATAATGATTTCTTTCTTATTGGACAACACCAAGCCATCTGTGATTTAAATTTATAAAAAGACAGAAAATCACAGTTCCCTGGTTCATGAATGATGATTATACGTACAAAAACTTCTAAAACTTATCTGAGATGCAACTGAAGCTGTGAAGTCCTACATCTAGCATCATCAGTGACCTGCGCAGCATTGAAAGAGGCCAAAACATCAGTACAATGTATTTCAAATCAATTCATTTGAATCACTTGGAATTTCAAATTACTCAATACAAAGCATTCAACCTTTTTTTTTTTTTTTGACAGGACAAAGCATTCAACTTGAAACATGGGAAAATATCAATTAATTTAAGATAACACACAATTACTTGTGCATTTGATAAATAAAAATACTCAAAAGTTCTTGGAGTATATATATATATTTTCACTTCATTTCGTCGGCATTCCCTGGAAGATAACTGGAGTTTTAGATTTGAATTACAATATGCCAAACTATCCAGCATATTAATGCTAATTGAAAATCAATCAGGATAAAGTTGCATGCATTGTACATATGGTATTCCTATAATCTTATAATTTATACAACTGCAGAAATGGATTACATCATACCAACACACCTGTTGGCATAAATCAAACAGAATTGTAAATAGGAATTGGAAATAAGAAAACAGAAAGACACGATAATAGGAAGTAATTGAGAGAAAACACTGACCTGTTGTTCAGATCCTCAGACAAAAAATACTGCAATCATAGCGTGCAATACAGCCCAATAGATCATGACTCCGAGTCGTAAAGCAGGTTGCCGCATTAACGCCCGATCGCAGGACACCCTGACAGAATTTGTGGGCCATTTAATGCAGGCATGTCAAATTTTAAATACAACTATGAAACTGTATTGATGCTTACCACAGTCCATCAACCATGTCAGATACAGGTCTTGTAAATCTTGGTACAATTTTTGATGTGGTTAGTGACTTGAAGCCGTGAGCTAAATTGATAAAAAGAAGCACGAGAAAATAAAGTTTAGAATTAGCAAATTGCTCAATAATATGGGAGTATGGGGCTTGTTAACACTGTTTTCCAATTTCACTACCATTGGCCAAAAGCAAAATACCTTTATCATCATCATCATCATCCTCCAAACTCTCTTTACTGTCATCCATGTCTATTGCAATGGCAACTTGATCATTATTAGTTTTACGCAAACTTCGAACTTGTGGAGCAATGGTCCCAGAAGAGGCCCATTTGTTTGTCTGCATTAATGATCAGAAATCAATATATATAAAGAGAACTGTAACTAACAAAGACAAATAAGTAAAGCGCAAATAAAATATAATTAGACCATCAGCAATAGTAATTAAACAGGCATGCCATTCCCACACGCAGAGAGTAAGAGCAACTATATCAACACATTTTTTTCTAATCATCGGTCATTATTTATGTAAAAATAATTTCTGCAGATGAAATGAAAGCAAGTCAATTTTATGTTGGATATCATCCTGGATAACACATAATAGACGCACTGCAAAACAAATAGACTACACCTGGAAAGAGAAAACGGAAGCAACAACATAGCTATACAAACAATATTAAAGTACATATCCTCATGATACAAGAATCATATAAATTCCACAGAAGCTAGTAGCATCATGCTAGTCAACAAATATCAAATTAAGAGCCAAAGTTGGGGCAATTCAACATGCACAAGGCAGCAGGTACATACCATTTGCTCAACCTCCACAATCTCTGAAGTAGATTTTGTAGCCTTAGCAGAATCTTCAGCACCTTGAAGCATGTGTAGTTGAGATTCCATGACACGCAATGAGTTCTTCAGAAGCTGTTCCTTTTGTGTCAATTCTTCTGCTTTATTTCTCTCTTCTTTCAACAGCACATCTTTGTTCTGGGCCACCACACGAAGATTCTCTAACTCAGAAATCAAATCTAAGATCTTCTTCTGTAATACTTCTTTATATTTGTCATCCGGGAGATTTTTCGAATCATCAGAAGCTAAATCATGGACAGGTATCCGAGATATTGAAGAATCAAACCAAGACAGCAAGTCCTGAATCTCATCAGAACTCCTCTTCTTGCTCATATGTGTAACAGATAGTGCATCATTAGTACACCTAGTAACCTCTTGCCTAAGGAAAGAAATTTCTCCATCTTTCTCTTGCAGTTGGGACTGAAGCTTCTCAACCTCAGACAGGAGATTTTCAGAGAGATAATGAAGTTCATCAAACTTGCTGACAGTGACAGATAGCTTCTTCAAAGCCTTGGCACGAGAAGCTTCAAGGTTTTCTAAGTCTTTGTTCTTTTGTTGCAACTCATTTTCAAGTTGCACAATCTTGTTCGAAAGGTTTTCCATTTCAACCTCCTCTTCATCAAGGGCTTGCATCAGAGCCTCAGATTCTGCAACAAAAAATTAATTAATTAGAATGGTATCTTCTAGAAGGATACATTAGTCGGGGACTAACTAAAATATGATACATAGCTGACCTTGTACTTTTGCAGCTAGTGCATCTGTCAAGGAGTTAACTTTCTCCTGCAAATCTATGGAGTTAGTTTCCTGATCTTGGAGTTCTTTTATTCTCTGTTCCAATACTTGATGCTCTTCTTTCATCACATCCAACTTTCTCTCCGAATCATGAAGCTGCGCCCTTGCTTGCTGAAGGTCATGCAAATGATTTTTTGCATTAGATTCAGCTCCCTTTATCTGATTAACAAGCTCCATGCAAATTCTCTCCCTCTGGATGTCCTTTTCCTGGAGCTCTTTCTGTAAATTCATTATGGTATTCTTCATCTCCCCCTGGCCAACTTCCATCAGTTCATTTTGCATGCTTATGAAATCCCCCAAAATAAGTAATAGTTTGCCGCACATGCTCCTAATGCTTTCCTCACTGAAGATGTCACTGTCATCAATCAAACTATTCCCCCCCTCAGTTTGTGTTTGAGACTTCAAGTTCCCATCTGGAGCTCTAGAAGCCAACAAATTTCTAGCCGCGTGGTCTTTACAATTTTCAAGTTTTGAAATTGCACTACCACAGGTTTCATAAAGCAAGGAAATGTTTCCCTGCAAAATATGGAATTTTGACTCTCTATCATTCTCATCTGATTGTAACTTCTTAACATCCCTTTTCAAAGTGTCACATAACTCTTTATGAGAAGTAAATTCTCTGTAAATATTTATCACGACTTCAGATAACCGGGAAGATTCTTCCTGTAGCAAACGAGAATGGTTCTGGAGTAGCTCCCTAAGAGAACCAATTTGGGTCATAAAAACCTGCGAGTGAAATGCAACATTATACTGTAACATCTTATACTCTGAGAAAGGATGACTTCAGAGGCTGAAATCTTGGGATTACA
This sequence comes from Ballota nigra, assembly GCA_947034835.1. NCBI lineage: Eukaryota > Viridiplantae > Streptophyta > Magnoliopsida > Lamiales > Lamiaceae > Ballota > Ballota nigra. Next base: position 129,530,616 of record OX344720.1, on the reverse strand, counting down.
AGTTGCTGATGTTGAACATAGAATTCATAAGTTACCAAAATATGAAGAATAGTCAAAAACAATATGGCCGTTTAAAGTTGTACTTCTAGCAACAAAATATAATTTGGAAAATCTACATATTCTACCTGGTCCTCATAACAAAGTACATCAGAAATTGTCAGTATGCTAAATGTATCTGAATTATGGAAATGTACTTCAGGAAATGCTTCATCTATTTCTACTACCAAAATTGGCATATACATGATTGACTTTACTAATTTAATCCCCTGCACTTTTTTTTTTCGTTACTTAATAATCAACAGAACCAGGTGCAAGACATCTTATCTCCAGACAAGTAAGATAAAACCAGGCAACTTTTCTCGTCCCTATATGTCTCACACTAGTCATCTACCTTTTTCCCTTCAGCCACCCCAAGAGAATTATGAAGTTTTAAAAATAATGTATATGAATATTCAAATAATTATGCTTTGCATTCTTTTTTCTTTCGCCCACACTTTAATCAGCAGCATTACATGTAAAAACAACCTACGTGTTAATTGAAAATTTAATTCTCTGTAGACTCTAGAGGACCCCACACCTTAAGAAACAAAATGCTACTTCATTTGGGGACATTCAAGAAGAAGAAATCATGCTGTAATGGGCAAACAAGATGAAGAGTTAAGCTATAAGCATACATAGGTTTATAATCAAAACCGCATACCATGTTATCTGATTTAGTTGATTTGACAGCACCGGAGAAGATACCAGGAAATGGAGGATTGAAAACAGGAGCACCACCTACTTCCAAAAATGACTCAACCATAGCCTGCACATTGTATAGAACTTCCAAATCCTTGGAAAGAACATCACCCAGTTCACGTTCAATGGCAGAAAGGTCATCTCTCATGTTGTCAACATCCGATTTTAACACCATCATTTCAGACAGATGTCTGTCCCTTTCCTCTGCCTGTATGTAAGATAGCTTTTCGACATGTTCAAGAGCTTTGTTTTTGGCATTTTCAGCTAATTCTTTTTCCCTGGAAACTACTGAAAGTTCATGAGCAGTATTTGCTAGCTCATCTTGGAGGCTGTCATTTCTTTCTTGAACTTCATTCAACTCAGCAAGCAGTAGTTCAGCCGCTCTTTTTGATTTTCTTGATTCTTGTTCGAGGGAATCCAGTCTAGTGTGTAGATCATGCAAGTACTTGCCTATTTTCTCTATGTGCTCAACTGGATTTCCAGAATTAGTTTCAAGACCAGCATCGATTTCACTTAAAGCTTCCAAAATACTGCTCCAGCTACTCTCCTTTTCCTGCAAACTGCGCTCAGTTTCTGTCAGGCGATCCTTGAGAAAACAATTTTCAGATTCCACAACTTGTACTCTTTCATGGGCAGTGAACAAGTTCTTGACCTGTTCCTCAGACTCTGAAATAGCTTTCTCGTTAAGCTTGGCCTTAGTTTTTAAGCCCTCAATCTCAGCATTTAGCTCTTCAATCGTTTGCTTCATGCCATCTCGCTGTTGCACCAAGGACTTCCCTTTCCTAACGGCAACATTTAACTTCTCTCTCAAAGAAGCTGATTTATGTTCTTCCTGATTAAGTAGATCATTCAACTCTTTCTTTTTTCTTTCCAGTTCTTCAACTTCACGGAGTAATGACTGATTATTCAGCATGTATCCGTCTTTCTCCTCCTTCAAGCACATCAGTTCCCCCATAGAATCTTCTAGCTTTTTGCTGAGGGTTACAACATCCTCCCCCTCACTTGCTTCTCTGTCGGTGACATGACCCCCAATAGAATCTGAAGTAACAGGTTTTCCAGTGAAGAGTGCCCCATATTTCTCCAAGAGCTTCCTCAGCATCTCTTCGAAATGTTCAATCCCTTCCTGACCATGTACCACATCATCTGAATAAGAATCGGCAAGTGCCTCCTTGACCAATTCCTGCAGTCTTGTAATTGCATCCTCAGTATGACGAATATCTTCTTCCATATGAAGTTTCTGCTCTTGCAATATGTTTAGTTCATTTTGGAGGTTTTCATTAATAACTTTTAAATCAGCTGTTCTTTCCGAGACTTCATCATTATCATGTCTCAGTATCTCCAATTCCTTGGATAGGTCTTCTTTATCTATGCAAGCCTTCTGGAAGGCCGTCTCAAGCTCAGATATTCTTCTCTGCGAATCTTCCACATCAGCAGTTAAGGATCCACAAGAAGTCTCCAAGTTATCGATCTTCTGCTGGAGAGAATAACAACGGTTTTGGGCCTCTGATAATGCACTTTCCAACCATCGAATCTTATCTTCTGGCTCCATGGATCGCAGTTGAGTTGGCAGATCAACTTTGTCCAGAATTTCTTCCCACCGCTGAACAAGGTTGTTACGCTCCAATAGTGACTGTTCAAGCATATCATTTTGCTCAGCTAACCCATAAAACTTGTTTTGCAATTCCTCAAATCTTCTCCTTATGTCATCACTGGAATTGGGGTTTGGCTGCATATCTTCTTTCAAGCCATCAACACCAACAAATCCAGCATCAGGATATGAACCTCCCCCAGCTGAGTTTCTCTGGTCCCAGTCACCAAGAGGCAAAGAGTTACCTCCAACTGATTTCGCTAACCAGTCGATCTTTTCAATTATATCTCTGGAATGGAAGTGCTCCGGCAGCTCTAGATCTTCTAGAATCTCTTCTATTCTCTGAAGAACAGAATCTTTAAGCAGAAATGACTCCCTCAATGCAGTCGCTGAGTTTCGAATGTAGGACAGTTCAGATTCCAGGGCTTCCATACGCTCACCTGCCTCAGAGTAGACTTCTAGTTTTGTTTCGAGATCATGAAGCCTGGCATCTTTAGATAGTAATTCCTGCGAGCATTTCTCCAGTTCTTTGGAAGTATCAGCTAATGATTGCTTGAGACTGTCACGTTGTGAAATCAGACCTTTCCCCTTGGTTACTGCTATACTTAGTTTCTCTCTAAGAGATGAGACCCGCTGCTCTGCCTGCTCCAGTTCAGCACCTTTCTCCTGTATTTTAGAATTAAGAGCAACAATATCCTCTTCCGAAGTCTTCAAACTCTGCTTGAAAACATGGTTTTCATTTTCATATTGCACAAGGACAATATTCAACTGTTCCACTTGACCCCGCAGATCACTTAATTGCATTTCCAGAGATGAACACCCATGCTCAGCTTCTCTGTATTTCTGAACAAGTAAATGGATACGAGACTCCAGGAGAGAAGCAGGTTCATCTGCATCTACCATAGTTCCCTCCAGCATCACTGATTGATTAATCTCTTCAATTAACCTCAGGATGGTATCTGATTTAAGACAATTCTTCTGCAACTCATCAGTCTCTCTTGCTCTGCTAATCAACTCTGAACTGAGTTGTTCATTTTCAGACTCAAGCTCCAATCTCCGGCTAAAGTGTATTTTAAATTGTTCCAAGAGGGAACTGAAAACATCAGGGTGTAATAGTTCCAGCACTTTATCATCCAACACAACATTTTCTGCTTCATCAGGGTGGTGCCCAACTGATCTCTTCACAAGTTCACTAAGTTCATCGTACAGTCTACGCAGTATACTCAAAGCCACATCAGTTTTGTCTGATATTTTTTGACAATCTCTTTGAGAAGCTTCAAGTTGTCCATGCAATGCTTCAATCACTTTGCTGGTACAATCAATCGAAGCAGCAACACATCCAGCAACATCAAGTTTGTTATTACCATCAGCCGATGACTTGGAGTAAAAATTCTTGATAGTAGAATCCAGCTTATCAACTGCCTGAACAGCCTGAGCAGAAACAGAACTCCATCCTTCCTCAAGAATTGATCCTCTATTAGCCACTTCTGCTTGGAAAGTTTGCAGTTGATTGGAAATTGAAGCAACTACCTCATCAGAATCTCCATAAAATCCGTTCAACAGGCTTTGAAGCTCAGTAATTTGGGCTTGAAAGTCATTCAGCTTCTCTTGAAGTTGACTATTCTCAGACTTCAGAACAATTTCCTGCTTCTGCTGGGTATCAAACAAATGGAGGAGTTCACCCTCTTTTGCAATAGCATGATGGAAGTTCTCTCTCATAGCTTCATAGAGAACCATAAGCTCTATATTTGCTTCTTCCACTTGACCAGTGTGCTCCTCCAACGAATCATACTTGCTCTTGTCTATCTGAGCAGCATCTGCTAGTAGTTTACTCTGAATTACTCTACAGAATTCACTGGCATTCTCGGTATCATCTACCAACTTTTTGAGCAGTAGTCTGAGATTTTGGGTTACCAATTTAGTCCTCATATAAGGATCTTCATTTGTCTGGACTTCGGATGGAATGGATTCTTCTAGTTCTTGGTCATCAACTTGACTTTTTGACTCAAAAGCTTGAATCAATCTTGACACTCCAGGAGCAGCAGACCCACTCAAAGAAGTGGAGTGTAAATGCATACCTTCAATTTCCTTCTCAAGTTGCTGCATAACAGTTGTTGCATCCTCCAAGTTCCTTCTTAATGCTACAAATCCAGAGTCATCATAAACATCCAATTTTTGCTGTTCCGGAGATGACGACTCGGATTTGGGCTTCTGCAACATAAAAATGTCATTCTCAATACCTTGACTAGCAACTTCCTCAAACTGAGATGAGTATTTCTCTTGAGCCAATTCTTTTACTTTAGACTTGTGGAACTCTATATCAGCATTGAGGGTTTCATTTTCCTCAGTGAGCTGATTAATGTGGGTTCTGGCTTCTTTTAGCTCATCCACAGACTTACGGCATTCTGTTTGTAAATCGTTGACAATGCTGTTCTTCTCTTCGTCAAGCTTGATTGTCTCCTCAGTCATCGATGTGAGCTGACCATTTAGGTTGGAGATCTCTGTTTGAAGATTTACAACCAAATTTTTGCAGTCCATCAATTCTTTAGACATATTTTCAAACTGATGGGCTGCAGAAACTTTCTCATTTTCAAGCTTACTTCTCTCTTCTGATACAGCTGTCAAGCTATCCTTTAAATTTATGTTTTCCACTTCAAGAATTTCTACTTTACTCTTATACTCTGCCAAGTCAGCAATTAATTTATGATTCTCACGAGCCAAAGCATCATTTTTCTCCTCAAATTGTGTCTGGTCATCTCTCAATAGAGTTTGCATAGACTCTAAAGCTGCATTGGACTGAGATAACTCTCTTGCCATTTTCTCATTCTCAAGCAAAAAAATTCCATTCTCCTTATTTAACTTTTCATTTTCAGCCTGCAAGGCTTCCACCAATTTCCTGCAACCAACTAGCTCTGAAGATATGCTTGACATTTCCCCTTGAGCCATTTCTATACCATTCTGCAATTCATTAACTTTAGAGGCAAACCCTTCAACCTCTGCTTTTGATAACTGTAGCTGCTTCCGGAGCTCTTCTCGCTCTGAAACAATCTCCTGAAGTTCAAATCTGCACTGCACAATTTCTTTGCTAAATAATTCATTTTTTTCTTGAACTTCAACAAGTGAAGAGTTGACAGCACAAACTTCATCAATCCACATTTGATGCTCAGACAGCTGCAAGTGTAACACATTGTTTGAAAAACTCGTAACATATAAATGTTCTTTAAGCGTCTCCAAAGAATCAGGAAGAACGGAGTCATGGGCTTTCATCTTGTTTGTATCTCTAAGTTTCTCAAGTGATGACTCAGTAGACATAAACAAGAATCTGAATTCATCTTCATCAAGTACACGTAAAATATCTGCAAGCTGGGAAAGTTTGACCACACTTCCATCTAACACCGACGATAAATCTACTTGTTTGCATGCTAAAGAATGTGCATTGTCATTAAATCCAAACTCAGGAAGTTTTTCGATATTAATGAAACCAGAACTTGCCCGAGTGTCTTCACTAGGGAGATCAACATTGGCACCATCATGAATTTCTGCTTTATCTTCATTTGAATCAAAAGATTTACCACCCTCCTGATCTTCTCTTGCAATATTGATAACTGAACCAGTTAATGAAGCATCATCATTCTTGCTGAGTTGTGTAGCAACATGTGCGTCCTCTCCAGGAGTATTCCCTGAATCAGCTACCATACTGTCTCCAGGATTGCCATCTCCTTCAAGCAGTGACATTGTGCCCTTATCAATTTGATATCTACTGGAATTGCCAGCTTCCTTCGCCGCCCCTAGTAATGGCAAAACATATATACATATATATCAACTATAAACTCTTGCAACAAAAAGGGAAAAAAAACATAAATGAGAAGCTTGTAAAGACAGTGTCAAGAGTGAAGGCACAAACCTACATCTGTTACCTGCTCTTCCCCATGTTCCACGTGCAGAGCAGATGAGGAATCAATGGGCACAGATACACTGTAATCTGCCGACTCCTCCCTAATAATCAATGCTGGGGCATTATTATTTGCATCCTCAGGAACCAGAGAAGATGATGCATCCTTCTCAGCAACCCCAGAATAAACATTACGTCCGTCAGCGTCAAGGGATGCTACTTCAATACCATCTTTTGCTGAATGTTCATTGGTAGCAGCAACTGAATCCACTCTAGAACTTGACTCTGATAAAGCAACACTATCTTCAGCATAATCCTTGGATCTATCTCCATCTTCATCATGGTGCTGTGCTAATGCTGCCTTGGTATCCATACCCACTGTTATATCGTGTTCAGATTTAGCAGCAGCAGCAGTATCACTTGCCACTGAATCCATTCCAGCAGAACTTGACTCTGGGAAAGCAATAGTATCTTCAGCATCAACCTTAGATATTTCTTCATCTGCAGCATGTTGCTGTTGTGATACTGCTGCTTCAGAGACAGTGCCTGCTGTTTTATCACGCCCAGATTTACCTGCTTTATTTGAGGATTTACTATTATTTCCTTTTCCATCCTTCTTCTGCCTGAACTGCTGAAGCTGGCAAATGATGAAATACTTAAAATTTACCCGACAAATAATAATAAATAATAATAACTCAAACTATATCTCTATTCTACAATAAATACACCACGCATGGTAGAGAAAAAAAAAAAGTCCCTAGCACGTCCATGAGTGAATTGAGAAGTTAGTCAAATAAGATTGTAGTTCTACACACAACAGATCCATATACCATTCTGGACGATGAATGTACTAAGTCTCCATCAAAATAAGGGCAATTTTCTATTAACAGTGAAACAATACCAAATGTTTTGCATACTCATCTAAAAAAAAAATTACAGGAGAAAAGTTGCAAACGAGTAATGCAACATAATGACATTTTCCCAGAAACACAAATGAGTTGGTATTTAAATTAATATAAGTAGTGAGGTATCATCAAATAGTCAAGTAATTACGCTAAACTTTCTTCCACGCGTGTACACATTTGTTCTATACTTGGCTGCCAAAAATCAGCATGAAGAAGGAATCACATATTACACGAAAAAGAATTAAATTCACTAGTGAGTTCTACAGATTAAAAAACTCCAATCCAGCATAACCTGAACTACATAGACAGCAAACGTACAACATAAACATTTCTAACTAAAAAACACATGCGACTGAGATTCAGCATTTTACCAATACTTCCTTTGCTCTCATCCATGTCCGTATAAAATTTATAAATAATTCTCATATCTATATGTGCGTAAAAAATATCTGAAAGATTACTCCAAAAAAAGCTAATAAAGAAAATCAGCTACCTTCTTCCGACCGGCAGCGAGCAGATCGGTGCGGTTCTTATTCTTGTCCATCTTCAATTCAATCCGCTCTCAACAGCTTTCAATAACCATTTAGATAGATCGCCACTCTAAAACCCCCGAAGAATGAGAAAAATTCAGCGTGATAAAACCGACAATAACTTTCACGCACATAAAATTCAGATTTCAAGGGCGTTCAACGCAATATGTTTAACAAATATAATCGGGAGGATAGAAATCCATACCCAATTGAACGGCTCGTTAGGTAAGGTGGAGTTGAGCAGAATTGAAAACGCGATTCTCAGATCTGAAGCAATGGATTTTCTATTGCTCGAATTGTAAATCACTACGCTTAGTTGTCGAAATACAAGTTTCCGTCCATTAATTTCCCTTTTTTGCAGTACAATAACCCCTGATTGGTGCACGAACCGAACGATTGATGTAAATGCTCTAATAAAGAAATTAAGTCAAATTATTTAAACTTATTTCTAAAAGTGTCTATTGTAGTTCTTAAGAATTTGTATTTGTCATAAAATAAATTAAGTCAACTTATTAAAACTTATTACTATTCGACTATTCGTTATAAAAGAAATTAATTCAAATTATTTAAACTTATCACTAAACGTGTCTATTGGCTCTTAAAAATTTGTACTTAAGAAAAATGTGTATAGAGGGTTGAGCACAAATTTCAAGAAAAATTAATAAGCTAAAGCAAAATCCTTTAAATAATATAATTGTTTGTGAATGTAAAAATAAAATGTTTGTGTTTAACTAGTAATAGAATCTCAGTTATGAATTTGAGTAATTTAATATGTACACCATAATGCATTTGTATTAGTGAATTATAGAAAAATATTAAAGTTTTGTCTTTCGCTAAGCTAAATTCTAGACCGCTATAAAAGGGTGGTGTTGTATGTATTAATATTTATTTATCAATTTTATCAAATTCTATTCAAAGTTATTTGAATTATGTCAATAATATTTTTAAAGGTAATCAATTACAATAGTTTCCTAACATAATCAATTACAATAGTTTCTTCGATCATCGGGTACATATCAACATCTTTTCATCCCGCTACCCAAGACCTTTGGAGTTTTAGGTGGTGGGCTCAACCATCTGAACTACCAACTCTTATTATGTCAATAAGTTAATCTTACATATTTCATTGATTAATTATAAGGAAAAAGAAACATACCAAGACCTAATTTTTAGGTTGAATCTCAATATAATTATTAATTTTATAAGTGTCTCAATTGAAGGTTCAATTTTTATTTCTTCTTAATTTAAGTTTCGATTTAAATAATTTTATTTCAATTTAAGTCCCAACAAAAATATTATTTTTTAAAATTAAAATTATACAAGATGATAAAACAAAGATGAGAGAAACGTTATTAATTAGAATATCTTATTAATTTAAAAAAAAAATCCTTAATTTTTTAATAATATAATGTAATATTTCTAATTTTCATTCTATAAATTGCGCAAAATAATTTTCAATACTTTAAATGCTTTATAAATTATATTAAAGACCTTAAAAAATTAAATTAATACTTAAAGTCCATTAAATGCATTCTAAACTTTTACTTGATTTATAGCACTCAAAATACATTTTTAGTCGCCTGCAAAAAAAAAAAAAAAAAAAATTAAGTGCTTTAAAAAAAAACACACACACACACACTTTTTTAGTCAATTTTGTGCAACCAATTTTTTTTAGTATAACTAGTGATGTACCCGTGCGTTGCACGGCTAGTTATTGTTTTTTCTTTTTTATGGTTTGGTAGTGTTGTTAAATGTTTTTTTAAAAAACCATTTCTTTGTTTTGATGCATAAATTGTTGACTTTTTTTTCTTTTTGTGTTCAAGTGTGAGATATTCTTGATTTTCAAAAACAAAAATTCCCTATCAAAATTATTGAACACTTCCTTGTAAACTACGTTGTTCGTAGTATTTTTTATTTTGCCTTCATCATCACATATCAATATTTTCAATCCTTCTCGGTTGGTTACTCTAGACACTGCCACGTACAATTGTCCATGACTAAAGACTGGTCTCTTCAAAAGAAGCCCGGCGTTCTTCAGTGATTGGCCTTGACTCTTGTTGATGGTCATGGCATAAGAGACCATCAAAGGAAATTGTCTTCGTTGAAACTTAAACGGGAGCCTTACATCCGACGGAGTAATAGTCATTCTCGGAATCAACACTCTAGTTCCTGCGTTTGTCCCAGTTAGGATTTCTGCTTCGAGTACGTGGGAACCGAGCTTTGTGACAACCAATCTAGTGCCATTGCATAATCCAACCGAATGGTCTATGTTTCGTAACAACATGACTGGAGTTCCGATCTTTAAAGTTAATTTATGATTCGGTACCCCGGAACATGATATTCCGTTTAAAAATTCCGGCGTATGTACGTCTGCTAATAAATCCACATTCGAATCAGATTTGCATGGGCTGTCAGAACTGAGATATGTGGTTGCTGTTGCAGAGTTCAACGAAATCATGTGATCGTTGATAGAACCCACAACATCAAGAGTAGGAGCCAGTATGGCCCGTTCCTGCAGCATTTTCCGATCAATACCGTTGTTTGAGAACGAAGGGTAAGTGCTCTCCACGATTGTTGATATGGGATCACCTGAGCTGCTCAGTAAAATGTCCTCTGGAAACTCAATATCTGCACATCCGTCGTTCGGTTCGCCGATCGTTCCATCTCCAATGGCTGCAATCCATTCTGAGAATTCCCTTATTTTTTCTGCCTCACTCTCATCATTTTGATGTTGCAGCCTCATATTTTTTGTCAATCGGAGAATGGTGCAGTTCCTCCAAAGATAGGATGAATTGATCGTCGCGTGCACTATGTCAGGCCTGGTTCCCATCGGGATTACCGGCAATATCTGACGGAAGTCACCTCCAAACACAATAGTTTTTCCTCCAAAGGGTAGTTCGCTGCTGTTCTGATTGGTGAATCGCAGAATGTCCCGCATCGTTCTGTCTAAAGCCTCAAAACAGTGTTTGTGCATCATAGGTGCCTCATCCCAAATGATAAGTTTGGATCGAACAATAAGCTCTGCAAGATGGGTTCCTTGTTTGATGTTGCATGTTGAGTCCTCGTTCGGATTAAGTGGAATTGCGAAACGTGAATGCGCTGTTCTTCCACCGGGTAGCAGGAGAGATGCGATCCCGCTCGAAGCAACATTGAGCACTATTTCTCCCTTTGATCGTAAAGCTGCAGATAAAGTTCTCCATACAAATGTTTTTCCAGTTCCTCCGTATCCGTAAACAAAGAAGACTCCGCCGGTGTTCATATACACTGCATTTGTTATCCTATCATACACAATGCGCTGCTCGTCTGTCAATTTATTTAGAAGTTGCATGTGTTCAACTGCTAAAGCTTTGCGGTCATATCGTAACTCATCGTTGACCAATTTATTTGGACAGCCCACTGAAATCACTTCTCGTGGAAGGGGCATTGTGTCAAAATCTTTCAAGGTCTTGCCCCAACCTCTCAGGATCTTTTCTATTTCCAATAGAGTGAGATTTTTTATTTCTGCATCGCTCAATACCAATTCTGATAATGCATAAACAAATTTTAAATAAATTATAATTCTGTTAAAATAACTTCTTATTTATTCTTTAGCGAAGATGTACAATTATACTAAGACGTGCTATAAATTCCGCACCTGGATGTTGCAACATGCGTCGTTGATTGTACAAAATATCATCAGACAAATGTGTCCAGCAAGTGTCCCAAACCTTTTCAGGTTGGCTCAGGCAGTTGGAGTTCACGAGAGTGGCAAACAAATACCTCAGTGATTGTGATGATGCCCATTGGCTCGCTTCAGTGATTCCATCAACGTACTCATTGTCGTCCTCTAACAACCCCAGTGCAAAGCAAGCTTCCCGAAAAGTGGTGTACTGCATACCGTTGACATTTTTGAGGTCATCGTAACTCTTTGGTCCTTTAACCACGTTTAGAAGACATCTCAAGTAGTATTTTTCCCCACTTCCTGGCGGAACGTAAACTATCCTTCCCAGCGAGAACCCCTTTTTTCTTGGCACCCACTCTCTATCTGCTTGTTTCCAAACAAATTTTGTTGGGAACTCTGCGTATGTTAGGTCCTTTGCAAGTTCGGGATACTTTTTATTTGCCTCAAACCAAGCTAGAAACATACTGTGGTTGACCGAAGGACGATCCAGGACATCGTGCAAGGAATCTGTGTCTGAAAAAATAATATTCTGCTCTTCCGGGAGGTGAAAGCTCAGACGTTCAACTGGGGGATTCTTGTACTGGATCTCAAATCCTAATAGCCTCCATGCAGCCTCGCACGATGAGATGTACCTGCAGTCATAGAACATTTGTATCTCATCCACGTCTCTCCCAGAAGATTCTTCATTCGCGCTCTGGTAAAAAGATGCTGTGATACGATCGTGTCCTTTGTTAACGTATTTGAACAAATACTTAATGGCTTGGGATTGGTTGCACCACTCGACATTTATGTGGGCTCCGTACTTTAGCAGCAAATAACGATTATGTGGGACGACATATCTGTTGTCGAGCTCAGTGTTTTTCCTAAGAACAGTTCTTCCGTCATCCCTCCGTCTATACACTGGAAAACCTTCATCGTCGATAGTTGTACCATCGATAAATTTTTTTGGAAAATTCTTGGTGCAACGGCCATCCGACATGCAAGGAGAGTTTTTGTTTGCATTCCCGCAAGGTCCGTGCATCATGAAGTCCCGCACCGCGTTGTAGTAATTGGGATCGCTCTCCTTATCTGGAATTTCTGCTGAAATGATGCGGTCTATGTCGGCGGCTGTTGTGGTCTTGTCCTTCTTATCTAGGAACAGTAGAATATGAGCGTGTGGGAGGCCGCGCTTCTGGAACTCCACGGTGTACACTACTGCAATTTTTTTAAGGATTGAAAATTTAGATTCGATAGTTTGACATATTTTTTTTTATTTTTAGAAATTGTTTTCTATACCTGCTTTGACTGTTCCAAAAATTCCTTTTTGTCGAAGGTCTTTCATCAATGCATCCAATTTCATTTTGAAAACTCTACAAATTATGTCTGGGCGATCTTCAGGTTTAAGCCCTCTGTCTTCAACAAACCGAACAATCTCTGGCCATTTTGGGTTGCACGTAAACGTTATGAATAAATCCGGGTAATGTGCCCATCTGCAAATAGCCATTGCATCTTGGTAGTTTTGGATCATGTATCTAGCCCCTCCAGTGAAAGAAGATGGCATTATAACCCTCTTTCCTTGGGCGGACAGTTCTGTATCGCCCCGTAGAAGAGCATCATTAAGGCCACTGTATAGCTCACAACGTAACGGCCTTTGATGGGTCCAAATATAAGTGAGTCTGGCTGATTCCACCATTGTGTATGCGTCGACAATGAATTGCTGAAACAACCTTCTAGTACGCAGGATCGTTGGGGGTTCGCAATCCCTTTCATGCAATCTGTATGCGAAGTATTCTCTGATGCTTACTCTGTTTCTTCCTCTGGACCCCGATGCAATTTTTTCTGAGAATGGAATATCTTCTCTGTATCCGTCCTCGCCATAAGGGAACAACAGCGGGTATTGCAAACCGAGGTAAGCAGGGTTCAGTTGGTTTACGCGATGTAACTCCCCGGTATGTGTCTCTACCAATATGTCCCTCTCCCCCAGGTTTTCATCCATGTCGTCCATAATTAATGCTGCAACTTCTGATGTAGAAGGGAGGTTGTATCTTCTTGCATCCCCTCCTCTCGTACCAATCAATTTGATCCTGACGTCTGGGATTTCTCGCTGTTGCATTTCATCTCTTGCATTTCTAAACATTTGTACCAACACATTGTTTCCATCCAACATTGTTTTCAAATCTGCAACAATTTCCGCGTGAAGACTGTTTATGTCCTGATGTTTCCTGCAAAAAAATCTTTATCAGTTTGTTTAGTTGTTTGGGAAGTAATTTTTTTATTGTTAAAAAGGCATCTTTTACCTAACAGATTTGATTCTGTTCTGTATCTCATTCTCTGTATCGTAAATGTAAAGTTGAGCAAATTTTGGCTCTCCCTTTTTTTTTGGCAGTAGGCCTCCTACCAAGTGGTAATTCTGACCATGGAGTTTGAAAACAGGTGGAGCCCTTCCAGTGTTGACGCTCGTGTCGATATTTCCGCCCAAAGAGGTAAAACAAAACATGTTGTTGTACGATCTGATGTTTTCTTGGAAGTGCTGGCTTTTTTTTGTCGTTCCGAGGATCAAATCTTCTAGCTCTATAGGTGGTATTTTCATCGGTGGAAGTTGAATCTTTCCTTGGATGCAACATAAAGAGTACTTTGGATTTTTTGCTTTGTAAGATTGTAGCCTTTCTTCGTACCAAAAGAATGCCCCACAATAATTGCATTTGTACGTTGGGTCTCCAAAATCCAAATACTCTGCTCAAAATATTCAAGAACATTTTGGTGTATGAGAAAATATTTAAATGTAACTTTCTTTGTTAACATAATTTTATTTTGTAATGCTTACCATTTGTTGTATTAGGTACATTGCTTTCTTGTTCAGTCTCTGTGACATTAAAAAATACCATTGTTAATTACAGATGAAGTTTTTGAAGCTTGAAGTTTAAAGCTCTTGTTTATGTTTACCATTGTCATCGGAGCAGTCCATTTCGCTTATATCTGCAAGCATATTCAAATTTCTTGTTATAATTTATGTGTAAATATTTCCTTGAAAATTTTATGTTTTTTCTTTTCGGAGTAAGTTCACCTGTTCCTTCATGTACGAAGGAATTTTGGTTGAGAATGTCAGTTATAGTAGGCATTGCTTCCTGAAGCACATTTTCACCAATCAAATCATTTGCTGTAGACGAACTCGAACCTGTAGAATAAAAAAAAATCGTTTATATGTATAAAAGTTTTAGATGACATAAGTATATATTTACTTGTTGAGCTACTAATGGCGAATACATCAAAGGTCCCAAAATAAATTTTCTTCAAATATGTGTACAAATCATTTTTTATATTATGTTTGACCTGAAACTACTTTTACACTTGTTTTATTTAAACGTCCCACAGCTAAATTCAAACTCTTGATCAATAAAGAATTAAAGAAGCAATATATTAGAAAAAGGTGAAAACTTTTATTATGAAAGAAGTTTTGTCTAGAAAAGATTTGTATTTTATTTCCTTCGCTTAGAATTATTTTCATTTATATAGCTATTTAGATAATATTATATAATTTTTTATCAACTAATTAACAAATATTCTCTCCATTCCCTCTTAATCTTTACAAATTCCTTTTTGAGTCGTCTTACAATAATTTTCACATCCAAAATATGAAAATAAAACACTTTCATAATAACTACTTTATTTCAAAATATTATTTAATTATTAGTTTGAAAATTTAATTAAATAGTTTTTCTTAAAAAGGGTGTCCACTCGCATCTGAATATTAAGAGAGGATGGAGGGAGAATTTTTTTTTTTTTTTGAAAAACATTAATTTTATAAAGATTCCACAACATTGAGAGATTACTTTGTCTAATATTTCTCCGAATTTAAGGAATGGTTTTGGGTTTTGTGATGGAGTGTTTTATTTTTGTCCAAATCCCTGAAAAGCAATATAAAAAACTACTTGAAATTTTATAAGACTATTATAATTCTTCACAGGTCATGCCCCTTAATAATTATTTTCCCTTAACGGGTGCTCCTAGTCTCATCCCATTCATATAATTCCATTTTTATTAAATTGTATCTAAAAGATTGGTAAAAAAATTTATGAGACTGTCTTATGAAATGAAACAATACAAAATAATATTTATTTTATCAAAGTGTTAATGTATCATGACCAATTTTTATTTCATCACACTATCTCATGGCATGAGAATCTCACACAAAATCTACTATAAAAAATTACTTTTTTTTTTACCTTAAATGTATTTTTTTAATAATATCTTATTTTGTTTTTATTTATACAATTGTTACTATTTAAGTTTTTAAACTAACCACCAATTAACACTTTATATCCCAATAATTAATTTTTACTTGAGATTGAAAATAACTAATACCCTTTGATGAAATAACTAATAATATTTAATGAAATAATTAATACCATTCAAACACGTTTAATGATGAACTTCTCCAAACAATAATTTGCTCTTTGTTTAATACTCTCTCTATATATGGAGTGTTTTTTTACCCTCTTTAATTATTGGGTGTTTTTTTTTTTTAAATTTCCAAGTTCTTTTTAGTTATCAATTTTTTTTTAATTCTTTCACTTGGAGCCGGACAATTAATATAGTAGATTCACTAATCTATTTCTATGTCGAATATATGGAAATATCCATTAGGGAATATCGTTTTCTATTGGAAATTAGATTTTAAAGATTTGAAATATACATTAAGTTTATATACGGTAGTGATATATTTAAGTAGAATATGATTATATGGACTATGAGGTGGCATGCCAACTCATTAATTGGGTTCTATATCACTACTATATATATATAGGAATTATAATAACCTTTGAACTAAAGAAATTAGAGTATGTATAGAGTGAAATTGGTTATGTATGAATCACTGAAGGGTATTAATTGTTTTCACTGAAGAGTATTAGTTGTTTTTACTGAAGAGGATTACTGGTTTACATTAAAGAGTCTTAGTTCATTTTCACATAACAATTAAGACTTTTTAGTGTAAATCAGTAATACCCTCCAGTAAAAACAACTAATACTCTTAAGTGAAAACAACTAATAGCCTTCACGGATTTATGTATAAACTAATTTAACTCTATACTTTGTCAAGTAATTATATCATGCTTATAAATATATAATATAATTTTTTAAAAATAAATATCTGATAGATATTTGAAGTTTAAAAAAAAAGTAATCCAAGTATCAAATTAACAACTCAAAGATAATCATGTAGAGTGACATTCTGAATATTACATCTACGCTTAATTGGAATAGTTTATATTGCCAATCATACTTTACATTAGAATAATAAAAAACCGCCCTCAAGTTGGATTTTTTGGATTAAATATGATATATATGAAATATATATATATATATATATATATATGAAATATATATATATATATATATATATATATTTAATTACCTACAATTATTCATCCAATTTATGCATGAATTAATGCCCCACTAAACGACCATAATATATATATTTTTAATTATTTACAATGTATTGAACTAAGCTCAATCACATAAAAAGGAAAATAGAAATGAATGGCAAAAACATAAATTCAATACATTTATGGTCAATTCGCATGATAATACATTAACTTTATACCTTTTGGTTAAAATTCCCTGCCTTTCTTCACAGATTTGAATTAGGAAAACTAAATTATTTTATTTTATTAGAATTTTTTAAAGACTGAGTCATTGTTTTTACCAAATATAAGAGGACGACACGCCACAGTCACAGTGCCAATCTTCTTGATCATAGATCAACACCTGTCTCCCATTTGTAGATTAAAAAAATGAAAACCCTTATTCTCCTAAAAGGTCAGTCAATTTTGTTTTGGGGAAAAACAAAAATTATGCCCATTTTATTTTAATGTCGTGGATGGTGTCTAGGGTTTTAACAGATTGCCGCCCACCAAACCCAAACCATTCTAGCCGCCAACCGTTGCCGTCGCTGTATCGTTGGATTCGCGGGTGTCGTCGTCATCTCACGGGGTCTTTGTAATCGCAGTCGTTTGTATAGACATGCGAGGCTCGTCATCATTTTGCAGGTCTCTCCTTCTCAGTTCTTAGTTATTTACCCAAACAGTAATTTTGATCTTGAAAAGTGTATTTAAACATAGGCCGGACGGTCGGATTTTTTTTTATGCACCCTATTTTCCTATTAGAAATGCGACAGTTAAAATTTAATGAATATTCATAAGGGAAATCTGCTAAGAGTACATTACTGGGAAACTGAGCTAAAAACACCATTATTTTAGATAGATCTAATGTTCTGTTTTTCTTAAGAATCTGTGTTTCTATAAAAGTATTCATTTTGGATTTTTGATTTGAGTGCATGATTTTGTAGGCTTGAGACCCCAATGAGTTGAATTCGATAGAGTAAGTTTTGGGATTAGAAGAAACACCCTTCTACGTCAGAGAAGAGTAAGAGTTGATGATATATTACAAAATCCGATTTCCTTTTTTTTTTTAACTTTGTTTTGTGTGATAGAAATTGAAGTGAAGGGAAAAAAAATAACAAAACAAAAGTTCATTACTTCTAATTGAATCTTCACCAAATGTTGATGCTCTTTTAATGATTCACGGGATCAAAGTGTCACTTTTTTGTGTCCCTTTGGTGTTCTTTATTTATTTTGCAAGCAAGATTTATCTGATATATTGCTGGAAGATCAAACATGAATGAATGTATTAAATTTTTAAAAATAACTCTTGGAGCAAAACAAAAAGTAACCATTTAGAATAATATTTTTTTTTTAGATAGGTATAGTTAGATGTATATTTAAGGGTGCTAAAGAAAAGCCGTAGAATTCTTGTTAGTTTAATTTGGTGTATATCTTACATTATTTTTCTTTTAAATGTTTTGCAACTGCCAAGTCTATAGAGAAAAGTTACGACTAATACAATTTTTAAAGTTCTCTTTTTTGTAGGAAATGTGGCACAGATATAAAAAGTCTATGATTATGTATCTGTTTTATTTCCTTTTGCCTGTTCATTGCCAAAATGATGATGAGTTTGTAATTCTAACTTGTTGGATTTATAGATATATCAAGTTTGCCTTGAGTGAGAGACTCTTGTAATTTAGCTCACAGAGGCACCATAATATCTGCAAAATTTTATTCTTCCATATTAAGTTTATACTTCGCAAATTCATGATATTCTTTTTAACTGTTCTTTCAATATCTATGAATTTAGAAATCATAAATTCCTAACTTTCTATATTTGTAGGGTTTTAGAGGGCAAGGAATGAAGCAAATTATAGGTTTAATTTTCTATCAATGAAGATTTCAGTTTGTTATCAAAGACCACATGAGTTCAATGGTACAAACTGTTAA
Organism: Ballota nigra; assembly: GCA_947034835.1. Classification (NCBI taxonomy): domain Eukaryota; kingdom Viridiplantae; phylum Streptophyta; class Magnoliopsida; order Lamiales; family Lamiaceae; genus Ballota; species Ballota nigra. Next base: position 129,511,992 of record OX344720.1, on the reverse strand, counting down.
TTAAAGTCAGATAACTTTTTTTTATATAGATCTTTACCACAATGAATGTATTTTTGATGCAATTAAGTCGATTTTATTTAAGACAGGCCAGAAGAAGGGTTCTATGTCATCCATCCAGCAGCTGAGGTAGCCCTTTCTCCTCCAAAATTTGTATCATCTTTGTTGTCATTGAATCATTTGGTTAACTATTTTATTTTTTGCATGATCAGGAATAATGAATTTTATCTAACCTGTACATGAGAAAAAATCATTGTAGATCTTCATGGCAATGAATGGAAGATCAATCTTGCATTCTGCTGTGAGTTTTCAAAGACTAAAATATATATAATAAGCAGCATTGTTGTTTGTTATTGGCTAGTGCTCAAAGTTGATAGAGGTACTGTAAGGTGACAAATAGTTTAAGTTGCCTATTAGCTCCAATTAATAGTTCATCTTAAAATAAGGATCAATTTAAGAATAAACCTAGGGCAGGAAAAATGCATTTGTATCAAGATTGTTTAATATAGTTTGTATTAGAAGAAATAATTAATAGTTTTTCATACTGCCCCTGTATAAGATTTCGCATAGGTTCTCTTTATGACGTATGTAAATTCATATTCACGTCACCTTTTCTTCACATTATTTCATTTGCAAAGAATATTTTTTAATTTTTAAAGAATTTTTTCAAGGAGGAACGGGCGAAGCAAAGTATATTTTTCAATCCAAACTTAAAAAATAGAATCAACTTACATGAAAAGTTGATATTCATTTAAAATTTTATTTTTAGAGATAGTGAACAATATTGGAAAGACAATTAATTGGTGAACATACCTTCACCATTGAGTTGTATTTTTCGACGTTTGGGACGTGAGCTGGTCTTTCTCATTTTGATCTTTGTCTTGGTCTCTATTGAAAGTGGAACAATTTATCAAACTGTGTTTATTAAATTTATTGTTGAAACAGAACAACATTAGAAAAAATAGTTGATTTGTATACATACCTTTTTCCTGTCTTCTCTTTCCTACTTGAGTGCGTGTATGAGCCTCAGCACATGTAGTTTATATGATAGACAACTAAAAATCTGCTTTTGAATGTGAACCAATTTATGAAAATCTGTTTATTAATTTGATACTGAACAATATTTAAAAGATCATTTGATTATGCACATACCTTTTTCTTGTCTTCTCTCTCTCACTTGTATACCTTGTTTGAGGTGTTGGATGGTTGTTAACAACCTGATCTTCCTTGGTATAGATTTTCTATTTTCTGCTTGAAATCTGAGTGTAGACAATTTTCCTGATTACAAAACAAATTATAAACTGTTCTGCTGTCTTTTGAAATCTGCTTTAGCATTAAAACTGTTATAATTGAGTTTTAATGACCTGATTACAAAACAAATGAAAAACTGTTATGTTGTCTTTTAAAATTTGCTTTAGTTAATATCATTAAAGTTGTTTTTATTGTGTTTTAGAGAGCAAAGAATATCAAGAGGCAGTTTCTTTGATGTTTGTTTGGTTAGACTATGTTTGGCAGAATTTTTTTTTTTTTAGTAGCTTATCCCAAAACGTGGTAGGACTTTTCATAAGATAATATATGCCTAAGACAATATAATAATTTATATACATATATACACATATTGGGTCCTATGTAGAAAAAGCATAATTGTTACATATGTCAATTTTGAATTTGTTTACTACATCAAAATTAAATGTAGATTTTTAAGAACCCTATTTTGCATATATTAAATTCAGGTTATCCAAAATATATTCCCATAAAATATTAAATTTTGAAAGGGTCCCAAATTTCCTTGATTTTTTTCTGTTTCCTTTTTGTTTCACCTTTCACAAACATCCAATCTCTATGAATTACACTGAATTATATAAGGTATATATATGTGTGCAGAAGGGTATATTGATACTTGTAGGACTTTTTCCCAGGCTACCAACTTTGGACTCATTTTTAATTGCTTCAATGACGTTAAGGGATGCTGGAAGAGAACCCTTAGTTAATACAAAATGTGATTGAAAGGTAATTCATTTTCTTAGAGGTTGGAGATCTAAGTTTATATTTGTTTTATTCGATTTAATGTTACTCTTTTTCAATATATATAGATTTTTCAGTACAATGGGAGTTAAGGAAGGAACACTCACGTTTTTGTTGCATTATAGTGTTTAAATTGTTTATGTTATGAAATTTTCGAAGCAAAGGTCGGTGGTCAATCTTGATTCGATCATGGTCAGCTGGTGTTATTGCCAAGGCGACAAAAATATCAATTATTTTCATGTTTTTGTTTGTATCAATGAGAGTGAATGGCTTTGATATTGATGTTTTACATGGTTTAGGACATCCCTAATATTTTAGCTCATGTCTTTGATCACCGGTGGATTTCGAAAACCCCGTGAATTGACTTGGCATACGGGGGTGGTTTGGGAGCATTGACCGACACTGAAGTATATATGTTAAACTAATACTGAGACTAAATTTTATTTTTTTGGTGTTTGTAAGATAAATCCATTGGAAGCGAAAGATGATGGTGATTTCACGGGAATTGATCTTGCTTAACTATGTTCAATTTAAATGTGCTTCAAGAGGTAATAACATTCAAAATTTCGACTGTGTTGAGTTGTTCTATAGCTCATTTATTGCAACTTGATTTTTTGGATTCACATTGTTGTTTAAATTATGATTTATATCTTTGTTTTTCTTGGCCCACGGATTTAGATATTGAATTTCAAAGATGAAAACATTATTTTATTCAAATGTAAAAAACTTGCAGTCTTGCTAAAACATGAACAAAACTATATTAGAAAGATCACCCTCTATTAAACCTTTTATTATTTGCTTGAAGACCCCTGCTCTATGGATTTAAGATTTGCATCTGCTGAAACTTTCACCACACTGTAAGAACCTTTGTAGTTACCAATTTGTTCTTTCTTAACTTGCACCTTGAAATAAAGCTTCCTCTCGATCAAAGCCTCAATTTCATTTGGCAACGTGTCATTCTCTATTCCCTCTCCCTTGTGGTTAGCAACCCTCAATTCTGTCGCTGTTTTTCCAAATAAATTGATACACTCACGATCCCATAGAACAAAAACAGCAGTCCCTGATTCATCCACAACACGGACTTGAACCTTGTACCTAAAGCACAAACAGAGAATTTATCTATTGACAATTAAACAATGTAGTTGAAGATTAAATTAATTTTTTTATTTATTAGAAAAAAACCTCAGGTTTCCTGCTGTGAGTGTTTGATTACACTGGAAACAGAAAAATTCAACTCCTCGCGGGCTGATTTTTCGAAGACATCGTTTGCATGAAAGGAAACACCAAGACCCAGTACATTCAATATCCACAATTTCTCCAAAAACCCAAAAAAGACCAATCTGCAATTTTTTAATCTAATTCATTTTAGCACAAATTTAAATATAATATATATAAATTATATGCAAAATGTACCTCCTTTATTTCAATTAACTGTTCAATTGTTAGCTCTTTTTCATTTACTTTCCCGTCATCGGTAGAGCTCATAGAGGACAGTGGAGAGATCATTGAATTTCCATGATAATTTTTGTCTTCATTGACATCATCGTCACACAACCTTGTTTAAAAAGATATTCAAAAACAGAATTTATCAAAGACAATATGTTGATTGTAAAAAATAAGAAAACTGTTGGTAAATAAAGTGTAAGGAAGGTTGCTTACTTATTCCTGAATTCATTGATTTCAGGAATATCTTCGTTAAGTATCATCTTAGAGACATTTTTTGCATTACAAAGGTGCACTCTTTCTAATTTTGGCAAAGAACTTGTTAGATAAAGATTCAGTTGGATTGTTAGTAGATAAATTGAAACATGATAAAATTGCAGTTAATTGTATGACAATACCTCCGTATGGTTTACCCCGAAAAAATTGTAGAATCAATATGTTAGGGGTTGAGCTATACTTTTCAAGGAGATTGTTGAACATATCAACATATTCTTCCCATAAAGTGCACTTTAGTTGATATTTCCTGCATGTTTTATAAAAAAATTAGGGGGGTTTTGAACAATTTATAACAATGCAAAATAGAAGCATCACATCTAAAATATATTACTCAATGTCCTCTATGATAATCTCCCGAATCTTGATGTCTCGACCACTGCGTGGAACAGTTTTAGGGCTACCCGGATCTTTCAGCTTCCCTATAAAATCTGTTGAGAGTATTAAAATTATAAATTAGTTCGACAAAAAAAAAAAAATGTGGAGGAAAAAAATTCGGAGGGCAAGATGAATTTTGAAAGGGGAAAATGGGGAAACTTACCAAATAGACGGGTTTCATCTAGATTATCGGGTTCTCTAAACTCAGAAAACTGTTGGAATTCGTACTTCAATGAAGGGAATGAATGATCAAAAAACTCAAAAGCATGAGTCTTTTTTATGAAACGCATTTGATATTTGTTATTTGTTGTATTGAAAGTTAGCGTGTTGGGGCAAACTATAAAGTTCTTGATCGCAATAAGCTGTCCTTCGTTTAATAGGGGCTTGAAATTGTGAATCAACCTATTGGGAATAGTTGCATGAATTCGTGAACCCTACAAAGTTTATAAAACATTAGGATGATTTAATGTTTACCAATTTATTATAATATAGGATTTGTTAGAGGAATAGATTTCTCATACCTCTTGGTCATGAAACACACAATCCAAACTAACAGCTTCAAGTTGGTTTGGAAACCTTGTCTCGCAGGACCGTACAACTCGAAGTTTAAGAGCCCAAGTAGACTTTGTTGGATTCACATCCTTGATCAAACTCCAAAGGGGTGCCATTAGATTATATAATTTCAAGAGATTGATGGTTTTTTTGGTCTAAAGAAAGGTTAAGGCAGCTTGTATGGGTGAACTATTTATATGATCCGTATGGTTGATTAGAATATTTTGAACAATTTATAACAATGCAAAATAGAAGCATCACATCTAAAATATATTACTCAATGTCCTCTATGATAATCTCCCGAATCTTGATGTCTCGACCACTGCGTGGAACAGTTTTAGGGCTACCCGGATCTTTCAGCTTCCCTATAAAATCTGTTGAGAGTATTAAAATTATAAATTAGTTCGACAAAAAAAAAAAATGTGGAGGAAAAAAATTCGGAGGGCAAGATGAATTTTGAAAGGGGAAAATGGGGAAACTTACCAAATAGACGGGTTTCATCTAGATTATCGGGTTCTCTAAACTCAGAAAACTGTTGGAATTCGTACTTCAATGAAGGGAATGAATGATCAAAAAACTCAAAAGCATGAGTCTTTTTTATGAAACGCATTTGATATTTGTTATTTGTTGTATTGAAAGTTAGCGTGTTGGGGCAAACTATAAAGTTCTTGATCGCAATAAGCTGTCCTTCGTTTAATAGGGGCTTGAAATTGTGAATCAACCTATTGGGAATAGTTGCATGAATTCGTGAACCCTACAAAGTTTATAAAACATTAGGATGATTTAATGTTTACCAATTTATTATAATATAGGATTTGTTAGAGGAATAGATTTCTCATACCTCTTGGTCATGAAACACACAATCCAAACTAACAGCTTCAAGTTGGTTTGGAAACCTTGTCTCGCAGGACCGTACAACTCGAAGTTTAAGAGCCCAAGTAGACTTTGTTGGATTCACATCCTTGATCAAACTCCAAAGGGGTGCCATTAGATTATATAATTTCAAGAGATTGATGGTTTTTTTGGTCTAAAGAAAGGTTAAGGCAGCTTGTATGGGTGAACTATTTATATGATCCGTATGGTTGATTAGAATATGAATGCTGCAGAAAATTAATTTAGGGTAATGAAGAGTTATTAGGTATATATATATGATGATTGCAATTATGATTAATTTGGATTAAGGGGAAAAGCGATTTTTCATACCTGGAAGATGAATGGGTTTTTTTTTTTTTTTTAGTATGGCTAAATTATTAGGGTCTTATTCTGTTAAAACTATAAATGTTTTGCAGGAAATTTAGAGAGTTGTAATGGAAGCTGGAGATGCATTCACCAGAAATTAATCTTTTTTTTAGTTCATGCCGAAGATGAATAGTCTGGATCATTTACTTTTTTAGATTAATTATATATTATATGTATAAATATGGGATTATCAGCAGTTTTTTTTTTTGTTACGGTTACATAAATTTTATTTTTTAAAGGTGAATGAGCAATTCAGTTATCCATATATTAATTTATTCTTCATTAATGATTGAATTTGTATAGTTTAGGGGATGGTTTACAATTTTTCTGGATTGTACTTTTAACTATTATATCCACATTGGCCTTTAATGAATGGACGGATGATTAATTTAGTATGATTTGAATTTGATTAAGAAAAGTTTCTATATTTGGAAGAAGATTTTGTTATTAGATTAGTATTAGTATAGATGGATCTGTATTGATTAAAGACGTAGGCCCATTGGGCTTCTTACAAATAGTAAACGTGGGCCTCCGTCAAGTTCATAATTGGACATATGGACTTAAGTGGGAGATTAAAGTTTTTTGGTCCCATAACTTATCTTGTGTCCAATTTACATTCCAAAAAATTTAACTATTCAATTTTGGTCCCATAACTTATTTAGTTGTCCAATTTTGGTCCCAATTTCATCGGAAAAGCCAAAACAAAGTCGTTTTATGTCACGCGTGACTCACGTTCAATCCAAAATTGGGGATTTCTGTTGCCCATGCTGACGTGGCGATGACTGTATTTTTTTAAATTAATTATTTTTATTCAATATTTATTTCCACCTCATTAAATAATTAATAAAATTAATTTTAAATAAGATACCACTCAATACCAATTCAAACTTACGGTTTTTCTAAACCAATTCAAACTCACATTTTCTAAATAAATAATACATAAAATAAGAGAAATTGAATTAACTGAACAAAGAATTCACATCACCATTTCAAAGGCAGACTCTTAGACACCTTTCTTGAAATTCGATTTCAATCTTCCCTTTTTTTTTTTTTGAAAATATTGATTTGAATTGGCTTAGTAAATCCGTAAGTTTGAATGGGTATTAAGTTGATATCTTATTTAAAATTAATTTTATTAATTATTTAATGAGGTGAAAAAAAATATTGAATAAAAATAATTAATTAAAAAAAGAAAAAATACAATCAGCGCCACGTCAGCATGGACAACATAAATCCTCAATTTTGGCCGGTGTGTGAGCCACACGTGACATAAAACGACGTCGTTTTGGATTTTCCAGTGAAATTGGGACCAAAATTGGACAACTAAATAAGTTATGAGACCAAAATTGAATAGTTAAATTTTTTGGGACGTAAATTGGACACAAGATAAGTTACGGGACCAAAAAAACTTTTTTCTCACTTAAGTGGTCTTTCTTGCATATAGCATGCTAAGAATTACCCTTTTGTTCAATTCACTACCCACAATTTATCAACATTGTCTATCATCTGGTCTTGTTTACATTTTGTAAATTCATCCTCTCATTTCTTTCATCATACAAAGAAAATGCACCAAAAAATCGTCACCGTCGTGCCATTTCGCCGCTGTCACAAACGGTCGTCGTGACCCGCAATTGAACAAGGGTGTCGTAACCTAACATTCATCCATGTATAAAGTTTTTTTTTCACATATATTTTTTGTTTGAATTTGTTATCTCTCTCCTCCTTTCTTTTTGTTTGAAGAAGTTCATATACTTAGATTTTCACCATGATTATATTGTATTTAGGTTTTACATTGATTTTTCAATTTTAGAATTTATGGACTTGATTGTTGGTATATAATAGAATTTTATTTGTTTATTATATGATTATAAACGTAATAGATCATATAATGTTTAGTTTCGTGATGAAATATGTTAAGATTTTGTCAAAAATATGAAAACCCGTCGGAAAGAGTAGTTCAAGTCTGGTTGTTTGAAAAAATAACTGATGTTCGACTTTTTTTTGCCAAACATTGATGTTCGAACAAATGTCCATTGCTTGGCGATTTTTTCCGAACATTTGATCAATGTTTGGAAAAAAAAATTCAAACACAGTGTTCGAATTTCTTTGTTCGAACATATGACAAACGACCAACAAAAAAATTCAAAAATTATGCTAATGTTCGGCACACCAGATATGAACACGTAACGAAAAAATGTAAGAAAATGCACGAAACCACATTTCCTAACATATATTTGTTCTTACACAATGTTATACTACTCAAACAACACCAATAATCATTGGGAACCAAAACTATTATTTACGGGTGTGATTATTCCTCTTCCTACAAGAAATTCTTGTTTTTTTTTAATTTACATCTCTCTAACACCAAGAAGAAGCCCTCATCATTGTGACGGTTGGAATTTCGGTAAACTTGAATTGGGGGTGAACTGATCATATTTGTATAACTTAAACTATGCATAAGGGTACTTTAGTCTTTTCAAGTATAGGAAAAAAAATAGGTGGTGGACAAATTAAAAAAAAGGGAGGGGGGAAGGGGGATATCCGCGCCCAAACTGGTTTATAATTCTATATAGGCCCAAGTTATACATATTCCCATGTTTTATCAATACATTTCACCAAAACAATGTTCGATAAAAAAACTCGTAAAACTTAACAATTTTCATAAAAACATTCTGAAATAGCAAAAAGAAAACCAAACAAATGCATTTTTTGAATTATTTTTTGAAAATTGTTAAATTTTTCAATTTTTTTTATTTGAATATTTTTTTGGTTGTATATAACTTGGGCCTTCTTTATATTGATTGTGGTTGTGGAATCCATATATTTCACGTTGGGGGAATTCACCTATTGGTTTAAAAAATGGACCATAGTTACAAATTGGTTCAAGAGATTTGCATAGACACATATTTAAAAAAAAATATGTTTGTGTTCAAATCTCTTGAACCAATTTATAATTATGGACCATTTTTCTAAACTATATATTTTGTAATTATTATTTTCACCTAATATATAATAAGGAAGAATTTCATATTAAGGTTCAATTTTTAAATTGACTTTTATTATAAGTACTGATTATCTATAATATATTAAAAAGAGACATGCCCATGAGAAATATTTTTTTGACATAATTACCCTTTCCAATTTTTTTTACCCTGCATCAGTTTCGTCCTCCAGTGCTAATTACCCTAATCGCCCCGCTTACGTCAATCTAAGTTCCCCCATCATAATTATTCACCTGTCTGTTTCCGCCTATACGTCTTCCCCTCAACACAATTAAATTGATGTTTACCCTAATTTGCTATTCCAATGATTCTGCCTTCCCCTCATCGCATCTTCGTGGGAGGTTCTTCTACCGTTGTTAATGTATTCCCAAAATGACTGCAATTGCTGATATTATGTTGCAGAATTGGAAGGAATAAAGTCCAGGCTTCTTACTGAAGCGGGTGCCGATTGGTCCAGTAAGTGATTATTCTTTCTCACTGATTTTCATCTCTGCATTGAGTGGTTAGTTGTTCGCGACATGAAATTCGTTATCATGATTCTTTCGCTGCCTTAGTAGAGGACGAAGGGATTCATGAAGTCTATGGGACTAAGCAAGCTATTCGTAATTCCTGAATTGTTGGGATTCAGGAAGGGTATCAGAAAATTTAGGAATGACCCCGAATTACCCTGTGCTCTGATGGGTAGTCCATGTTATGGTAAAGGCTTGATGAATGTGACGCTTTAGTCTTTGAACTGATTGAGCCAAAAATATTTAAGGTTGATTTTAATGAGCTTTTTCATTAAAGATTCATGTCTCTTCAGACATCTATGTGACTTAATGTGTTACTTCAAGTGTTGAAAATTCTATTCTTATACTACTCTTTATCCTGGAATTAGATGGAATTAACTCCTAAAACAATGACCATTCTGCAGGTTCACATAGTTAGACCATTCTGCAGGTTCAAGAATCAATTTTTTATTTTTTCATTCTTAGTTTAATGGTTGATTTAAATTCTTTTATCTCAATTCAAATCTGACAAAATATAAAATTTTAAATTAAAATCATACAAGATGATAAATATAACAAGTAGAGGCGCATATCATAAATAAGAATGTCTTCATTAATTTGGAAAAAATATCGTCGTTAATCTTTTTTTATAAATGTTGTGCGTCAATAATTTTTTTTTTATCTCGTATATGACTTTAATTTCTTTGTGTTGTTCACTTTAAGTTAGAAAAAAAACATGAAATGCTTAGTTATCGTTTCTTAAATTGAAATTAACATTAAATAAAAAATTCAAACTAAGGAAAAAAAAGTCAAACCCAAAATTAATACTTTTACCATTTTTGAGATCCTAAATTGATACAGGTATGTGTATGATATGTAGAATTTCTTGCATGTTTTAATGATATTCAAATTTTAAAAAGGAAAAATTACACTCTAGTCCATGAATTTTAAACCAAAATACAAACAAGTGTAAAAGAAAAATTACATTACAAACAAATCTATCACAATACAACAAATTAATCTATATTATAACAAAATTGTTCTATATAACAATTTTAATTCTAGTTTTACATTTTTTTGTAAGGTGGATGATTAGTGTGATTTTTGCTTGAAATTCGTGTACTAAAATTGCTTAATTGGACAGGATTTCATGCATTTTTTGTACTAAAATTACCTCATTATGTTTAATTATCGAGAAAGGTATTTGTGATTTATTTTGCAGAAAATTAGTAATTTTAGATACAAATACGTGCTAATTAAGGTCGATCAAGAAACGAGTCGATAAAGGGAGCAAAGTCGAAAAGAGAATTTAAATTGAGGAAGGAAGAGCGAAATGAGCTTGAGAAAATACAAAGAAATGAAGGCTTGGGATTTCTATCCTTCATAGAAATAATTCACGGCCCAATTACAATTGATTTGGAAAGGGAAGGAAGGCCCATTTGATGAAATTGATTTAAGGCCCAGTTGGACTTTAATTGAATGAGAAAAAGCAGCTATCTACGTGATGAGAATTGGGTGAGTCAAGCACTGAGTCAACCGAGTTTATGAATATTTTTACTGAGTTTGACCGAGTCAAGACCGGGTTGACTAGACAGTTACTTAAAATCCAAAAATTTATATTTTTTTTGAGATTTAATTGCAATTTCGTCCTAATCCCCTTATCTCACACTATAAATACTCCCAATCATCAGAGAGATCGGAAGTTACCAACACAATAGAGTCCTAATCCCCTAGAATAGATTTATTTCATTTTTCTTTTCCTTTTCCTTTAATTTCTCCATTGATTAGATTAGATTTAGTTTTCATTGAGTAGCAATTTACATTTCAAGCAAGGATTGAAGATTGTTGCGGAAATTAATTTCCATTTCATCATTAGAGGTGATATTTTTCAATTTCATTTTCTATTTCTATTGCTTTCTATTGCTATTTCATTTCATTGCTATGAGTTTGATTGTAGATTTAGCTTGTTTAGCCATGATGTTCATGAGCTAATCTCCCTATGCTTTGGGTATTGAAGTCTATGTAGCAATTGATGATTCACTTAGCTTGTGTGTTGAATTTATGAAGATTAGTATTGAAATTACTTACAATTGTAATTAATTTGAGTTTTCATGAGTTTACTCTATTGATTTTGCATGATTGATTGATTTAGCAACATATGAGAATTGAGTTAGATTAATCTCGTGTTAGATTAGTAGAGTCAAACTAGTGAAAGCTATTGTTAATACCCTATGTCATTGAGGAATGCTTAGAGGTAGAGAACACTCCTAGCAAGTCGATTAAACTTTGGAACGAGAGTTTGTTGGTTAATTGAGATTGTATGTCTAATTTCAATGTTAATCTAAGTAGGTGCAAGCATAGGTTAAGTGATAATCTAAAGTTGTATAGACGACAATACCCGAAACATATCCATCCCCTCGCACTTCGTCTAACGAGATTAGATAGATTTCCATTTCTCGCTTGATTTGATTTCCTTATTTAGTAGCGTAGTTAAGCCCGAACTTGTGCTTTCCATTTTATAGCATGCAAACGTGAATCGACTTAGCTAACCACTTGTTTCCCTAGGGTTCAATAATTTTATAACTTAGTCAATTGCCTAACTATTACAACAATCTCGTACACTTGCGAGTAGTTCGATTTTGAGCTTTAACAAAGTTGGCAATCAGTGGAAAAAAGTGGATTACAATATAATGGCCCCTTTTAAAAGTATTGCAAAATGTTAGAAAGAGTTACCTCGTATACTGCAATGGTATAGAAAACAACACGAATACGAAACAAAATCGTATTAAACCGAGTAAAAAAAATCATTTTCCCGCAAGACTAAATACGCCCTGTATAGTGCTTACAAGATCGTGCGTACAAGTCCCCAAAAGGTAAAACAATTTACAACTTATAACGGTAGCACCACCGAGTATAAACTCTCGACGAACGAAATCGGAACACGAACTGAACAAAAATTATATCAGCGAAAGGCTTTCTGAGTCTTAATTGCGTAGGCAAATGTGTGGTCGAAAGTCTGGAGAAGAGGGATATATATAGACAGAATTTGCACTGCAGATGAGGAGAGTCAATTGAGGAGATCGTGGGATATCCCACATCTTTAGTGGGAAGATTGAGTCTCTTTCTTGGGAAAGAAGAAACTTTCAGAAGCTTCGAATCGAATATTGCAAATTTGAATCTGATGCTTCGAATATTCCAAAACGAATTCTGGACGGATGTATCCATGTTCCTGGGCTGACCCAAATCTGGATGGGCCATCCGAAAAGCCCAGTCCAAAAAGATATTGGACCTTTCACATTTTTGGTACTCTAAAAATATAGGTAGATCCCAAAATTCAATTGCCAAAAACCACGAACCCGGACCCGTGTGGGGCGCGCGCGTGTGGTCCATGGTTAGAGTCCCTATGCACCAATTTGGAGAACATGAATACTTTCCTTTATATATGTAAGACACTTTCCTTGTATTTTTCCAATGTGGGATGAGAATCAATTCACTTTCCTTTTCCCATGAAATTCTCCTTACAAGGGTGGATGACCTTTCATCTTCCCAAATTAAATTATCACTCACCGAAAATCAGTTTTGAAATATTTAATATATTACGTTCATCCAAGGGCGGAGCCAGAATTTTTTTTAGGGCGGGCTGAAAGTCAATATAATACAGTACAAAAATTAAAAGTCAATTTTTTTTAATATAAGTAGTTGTACCTCAGTGGTTAAAGTTGTTCTTTCTTCTTTAGAGGTCATAAGTTTGATTCTTGCTAGGCTAACTATTTTTTTTTACCTATAAAAAAATCTAAAATTACCTGTAAAAAAAAAAAAAATCTAAAAGCTGGCTGAGCTACAGCCCAGCCCTAACTAAGCTCCGCCCTTGTGTTCATCTACTTCGCGAGTAGAACAACCTCATTATTTTTATTTTAAAAAAAACTAACATTTTCATTCCTAAAAAAATTGGTCAAACTTGGGGTATGAACCCTTCTTAAAACCAAAATTTCCAACAAAAGCATGTAAAAAAACATCACTTCTCACGAGAATGAAACTATTTTATACAAAACTTCCTTTAAAAAAAAAGGGTTTAGTAAATTAAGGATGATGCTTATTAATAATTCAATACAGTATTTTTATACTCAGACACTTTAATAGCCTAACTAATTTGTATTATGCTCGTCGTCGGTTTCTTTTGAATTAGGTACGTACTATGTCATGCATACCCGTCGTTTTATTAAACGAGTCAATGTGTGCATATTTGTACATGTATATAATGACATAATGTCACCCCTCGTTATCAATTTCTCTAGTATCTTTGTCTGAACCGCTAATCTCAATGAGAGAGTTCTAAAAAAGGGCAAAAATTAACATTTATTACTTTTAAAATGTTAATACATATATTCAATTTATATTTTATTTTATTGGGAGAAAATTTCACACGAAATCTATCCCTAAAATGTCAAAGTTTTATGCTATTTTTGTGAATTTAATAACCCGTTTGGAGTCAAACATGAGCATGTATGGATTTAGAGTTCAAATTCATTTTGCTCACGTAACTTTTATGGATCAGTGTTACAAAATTCATATTTTTCACAACTTGTGATTTACGCAAAGGTTACACATAAGGCTAATTTTCTTTAATTTGATTTCATAATTTCTTAAACAGTCTAATTTTAATTCGAAAGTCGTCAATTTAATTACAGTAAAAATCACGACATTTGAATTAATTGAAAAAAAAAACACGACTTTAACATCTTTATTGCAATAGAGACACCAAATTGCCCAACATACAAACGATGTTGTTAAATTTGTGAATTTTGTTGTAATTACCCAACATAATTTGGTTGAATATGTAATTAAGTCAAAAGTCATTATATTTTTTGAACAAGTAAACAGCCCAAAACGACGTCATTTGTATGTCAGGTAGGACCTAAACAACCTGAGTCACAATTGCACTTGGGATATTAAATTCATGATTTTTTTTTTGAATTATTTAATAGCTTGGTTAATTATTTAGGCCAGAACTCGTGTTTTTGGTTGCCATAAAGTCTTTTGGTAGGTCTGCACATGAGTTCTTCTTCTCAAGTACTATTATCTTTTACCATATATAAGTATCACCACTTAAAAATTGTTTAACTTTATATGTTGTTTTTTTTCAAAATTACTAAGCGGATGTTTGGTTGAAAATTCTACAATAAAATTGAGAATGAGAATAATAATAATTATAAGGTAATTATGGTAATTAATACTCCCTTCTATTTAAAATAGATGTCATTTTAGATCAATGCACACATATTAAGGTAATCATTGAGTTCCTTCAATACCCCTAATTAATAACTTTGAGATTCTACATAACACTTTAAAATCTATCATTATCTAAGTTATTTTTAATAATTTTAGGGGTAAATTTGGAAGAAACATAATTAATTAATCTTGAAAAGTGCAAAGTGACATCTAAATTGCAAATGATGTGAATAGATAAAGTGACATGTATTTTAAATTGGAGGGAGTAAGAAATTTATTTATGAATGACATTACTTCTCCAGTTCTCCTTCTAAATAACAAAATCATTATCAATTTTTATTAACTTTCACTCCTCCTATAATCGTTTTTCCCCTATTATTCTCCGACCAGACCTAATAATATTTTGTTGTCTCATATTTTCAAAATCAAAGCACAAAACTAATAATCTAATCACCGCTGAAGGAAAATAGATTTTCATTCTCATTGAAAAACTCTAAACAAACACCACTTAAATAATGACACTTCATATATTAAACAACAATACTTCCTATTTAAATAATGCTACTTTAAAATAGAAAATTCACATTATTCTGAAATCGTAGAAGTTTTGTGCTAGTCTTTCTAGATCAATCAGGTATATATATTTTAATCATAATAGAAAGTATTTAGTAATTCATTGAAATTAAAGATTCCTTTTCAAGTAATTTGGACAATTATCTAAAACAAACAACTGAATATGACAAGATCCGATTCTCTCTCTATATAACATGGGATATTGGGCTAGCTTCATGATAACCACTCACTTGGCATAGATTGTAAGAAATGGAAAACCAAACACCAAACAATCACTGTTTAATCTTGCCATTTCCAATCCAAGGCCACATAAATCCCATGATTCAATTCTCCAAGCGCTTAGCAAGCAAGGGAATCAAAATCACCATAGCTGCAACCAAAAACCTCCTCAGAACCACCCACGATTTCCCGACCGGCTCCGTCTCCGTCGAAGCAATTTCCGACGGCTTCGACCAAGGACGGAGCCCAGACATCGGCCTGGAGGCCTACTTGGACGTATTCCGACGAGTCGGGGCAGAGTCTCTGTCTGATCTGTTGCATGAATTGAAAAACAGAGGTTTTCCGGTTAGCTGCGTGATTTATGATCCCTTTCTTCCGTGGGGCCTCGATGTGGCTAAGAAGTTAGGGGTGTTGGGAGCTCCTTTTTTCACTCAATCATCGTCAGTGAATGTTATTTACTACAGTATATGTAGAGGTCTGCTGAAAGTTCCGGTTTTGGAGAAGGAAATCTTGGTGGGGGGATTGCCGGCGTTGGAGATCTCCGACGTGCCGTCTTTTGTGCGTGATCAGGCGTCGCATCCTGGGTCGTTTGAGTTGACTTTGAGTCAGTTTCAGAATGTGGAGGATGCTGATTTTGTGTTTGTCAACACTTTTTATGAGTTGGAACAAGAGGTACACATATGGCATACAACTTGTAACTTATACATATACATATACTCCCTTCAATTATAAATAACGGTTTGTTTAGGGTCAGATTAAGAAGGCTATAAAATGATACATATCGTCTTACCAAACGCACCTTCTTTAATTTTAGTCATATTCTTTCACCACATCTATCTCCTCGTATATTCTCTTATTTTGAGCGTGATTAATTAAGGAATTTAGTGTCAAATTATAAATAATAACTCTTTTGTGCTCTTGGTGTATGGTGCACTCACTCAATAATTGAGTCAGTTTACACTGAAAAATAAGATTTAATTATACTAAAAAGTATGATTAGATTATAATAAAAAATTTACCATGAAAATCAATTTTTAGTATAAACTTTTCAGTGTGATCAGTCAATACTTTTCAATGTAAACCATCTCAACTGTTGAGTGAATGCATCGTGACCAAATGCATATAAAAATGAGCCAGTTATAAATGGTCGATGGAATTGTGGCAGGGGTAAAAGAGAAAAAAAAAGAGCGACTTTTTTTTTTAAACAATACATAATTTGAAACAAACTCACTCTTCTAGAAGAAGAGCTATTTAGAGGAAGTATTATTTTTCATTTTTATTACCTGTAGTACAAAAGGGTCCAATGCATATCCTTGGTCATTGAAAATTGAAATTGATGGATCACTTCACAACCTTTAGATTTTTTTAGGGATAATTTTTTTTAGGAGCAGTAATTTAAGTGGAGTGTAAAAATGAAGGACCATAATTTTTTGGACTGACAAATGTAGGACATCAACTTTTCAGGCTAACAAAATGAGGACCGTAATATTTTCAAATTGACAATTTAAGGACCGTAATTTTTACAATTCGTAAATTGAGGACACAATTAGCCCGAACAAAACAAAATTGAGCCCAAATTCAGCCTGAAATCAGGCCAGTCAACCCGTATTTCAACCTCATATCAGCCCAAATGGGGTCAATTAACCCAATTTGTGTTGATCTGATCTGATTTGTCCTCAATCCGCCACTTTTTAAAGTTATTTGTCCTTAATTTGTCAACCGAAAAATTATGATACTTTTTTTTACCACCCCGGTCCTTATAAAATATTTTTCTAGATTTTTTTTATTACAACCATTAAAATCCAATCACATTCAATAATCATGGATTTGCATATATAGGATCCTCTAAGTACAGAGGAGAGTGTAAATCCATTATTTTTAGCTACATTTACACACACATATATATATAAAAGTACCTCGTGCTAGTACTCATGTAGTGATAATGTCTAGTGTCACATAGTGCATTAATTTTTTATTGGGTAAAAGTGACTAAAAACCCTAAGTTATAAATTGTTAAAAACGTAATAATAAGTTAAAAGTAAACGTTTTCCCTCCCTTCTACATAAGTTTATATATATACATGCATGCAAGGTGTATTTGATGGTATGTGCATAGCTCTTAATTGGAATTTACGGTACTAGTAACTAATATTGCTCAGCTAATAAACTCTGATTTGAGCATGTATAATTTCAGGCAACTGATTGGCTCAAAAAGCATTTGCCAGTGAAGACAATCGGACCAACTATACCATCTATGTACTTAGATAAGAGGTTGATGGAAGACAAACACTATGGCCTTAGTATTTTCAAGGCTGATAATACTTGCATGAAATGGCTAGAGGAACGCGCTACTAGATCCGTCATTTATGTCTCATTTGGTAGTATGGCAAAGCTGGAAAAAGAGCAAATGGAAGAATTAGCACTAAGTCTGAAAATGAGCAATAAATACTTCTTATGGGTGGTTAGATCATCAGAGGAATCCAAACTTCCTGAAAATTTTGCTCAAGACACCTCCGAGAAAGGACTAATTTTGTCGTGGTCCCCACAATTGGAGGTTCTGGCCCACAGTGCCATTGGTTGCTTCGTCACACATTGTGGATGGAACTCGACGTTAGAAGCGTTGAGTTTGGGAATCCCGTTGGTGGGAATTCCATGGTGGAGTGACCAAAGCACAAATGCAAAGTTTGTTATGGATGTTTGGAAGACGGGAATTAGAGCTTGTCCGGACGACAAAAATATCGTGAGGCACCAGGAGATAGGTCGTTGTGTAAAGCTTGTGATAGAAGGAGAGAGAGGGGAAGAGATAAGAAAGAATGCAACAAAATGGAAAGAATTGGCTAGAGAAGCTGTTGATGAAGGGGGGAGTTCGGATAGGAATATTCAACAATTTATATCTGCAATAAAATTTGGGGGCTTGACTTTCAAATAAATTTTGTTTCATATTTTATTCTACGTATCATAGAAAATATTCCCTCCGTCCACAAAATATAGACTTGATTGTCTTATTGGATCATTCACGAAAAATAATCCTGTTGCTTAAAATGAAAATAATAAATTTTATCTACACTTTTCAACATAAATATATACATAACATTTTTAAAATAATTTATTTTGTACTTGATGTGATACAATATTTTTACTTTTTACATATTATATCAATTTTCTTAATAACCGTGCAAAAAACAATAAAACCTATTTTTCATGAACGGAGGGAGTAATTACTAGAATAATTGAAGGGTTTATTTGAAATTGATGTGAATGAAATTATATTTGGTGTTTCGTTTTTTATTTCATTGCACGGATGAATGACATAAAAAGAGTAAAAAATAATTAATGTATGGTATACACTAACTCTATCGAGATGTGTTAATATATAGTCTGCAGAATGAAACACAACAGAAATACGAAAAGTTGAATATTTTTTTTCTTTTTTTAACAGAAATTGCTGCCGGGTTTGTTTCGTATTAAAAAAAATTTAAGTGCTCAAAACAAGCCTTCTTTCATAAACTTTTTTTCTAAAAGCTAGTGGTTATTTTCTCTAATCGAATTAGGCAAGTATTATCGCATAATTGCCATTTTCTTTAATCGATTTTTCTAACATATTATGCTCCACTTTTTATTATTGGTTTATATGAGTACCACTAACAGTTTTATAAATTTGATGGAATAACAAATAAAATTAAAAAAAAAAAATACAAGAAATAAAAATTACAATTTGATCTTTTTGTACCTTTTTTATTTGACAACTTTTCTAGAACTAGAAAGTTTCCACTTTTAGCATGCAGTAACGACCACCCAACCGTGAACAATAAACACAAACCACATCAACAAAGTTAGACTGGGTCAAGATTAGACATTTTTCCACAAAATGAACACGTTCTGGTTGGGTGCTAGCGATTTGACGTGACGTTTTCAAAGGTAAAATGACTTATGTCTCTTGATGGGGTAATTTTTTTTTTTTTTTTGATGGCAAAACAAGGACCATAACTTTTTGGGCTGACAAAATAAGGACAATAACTTTAAAATGTGACAATTTAAGGTCCGCAACTTTTAAAAATAGTAATTTGAGGACAAATTAGCCCGAATTATTCTCTTTCGGGCTCTAATCGCTAGCGTGGGTATTCTTTTGAATAATTTTTTTTTTAATTCTACCTCTATTTTTTTTAATTTCCAACTAATTTTATTATACTTAAAAAAATAAAGTGGATTTTTTAAAAATATTATTTCATTTTACTGTATGTTTAACACATCACACACATTGCAATAAAATAATTCTTACTGTTAAATATTTAATCTAGGTAAATTAATACTTACTATACGTTTAATGAGTGAGTTAGAAATTATTTCAAAAAATAAAATACTTTCATTATACTAAAAAAATGAAATACTTTCATTATTTCAAAAAATATTCATTTCATTTTTTTTTCTTAGAGTATTTTGAGTATAATGAATGAGTTGGAAATTAATTCAAAAAATAAATGAAAAAAATGAAGTGGATTTTTTTTTTAAATAGTTTCATTCAAAATAATATCCATGTTGGCGATTTGAGCCCGAAATCCGATCTAATTAGCCCGAAAGAGAGTAATCCGGGTTAATTTGTCCTCAACTTGCTATTTTTAAAAATTGCGGTCCTTAAATTGCCACTTTTTAAAGTTACGGTCCTTGTTTTGCCAGCCCGAAAAGTTAAGGTCCTTGTTTTGCCACCCCTCCAAAGTTGCGGTCCTTAAAAAATAATTTACCCTCTCTTGATGAGTAGCACCACAACATCAAAAACTCCATCTAATTAAATTAGTGTGAGGAATTGGACAACACTTCTATATGCAGATGTAAACGAGCAGTCCAAAAATGATATGCAGATTTTTTGGAATGCAAGAAGATCTCAGGTTAAAAACAACACAATTCCAAGTGTTTACTAAAAAAAATGAAGTACTCCTATTTATAGGAGTATATCCAGCATGTGGGGAGCCTGCCAAAATAATTCGAGTTATTTATGTCAACAAGTGTTATTCATGAAATCTATTTTCATTTCAAAATATTTGACTCGTAATTCCTGGAGGTTAAATATAAGTCTTGAAACGTCTATATACGTGGACACTCTGGACGTCCAGATTCATTTTAGTAATTCACATGTAGTTAATTAATTCAAACTATATTTCAACATGTAGGTTGACTTTTTGCGTTGAGCTAACCCAATCCCAATTGGGCTTTTATCTATTGGATCGAATGAATTCTTCATGGGACAAGCCCAATCTTTAAGCTCCTAAATGGACTTTTAGGCCCATGACCCAACTCCACTATAATATGAAGTTTGAACTATTCTAACTACCTCCTACATTTAAAGAGTAGTTTTGATCTCACATTTTTCAATATAGGACAATTAATATCTAGTTCATTTTGTAACTCTCAAACACTTTAATCCATATATAAAGTGTGTTTTGATGTTTCAACTTCGTCATTAATTTCACTTACCAAAATGCGATTTTAAAAATATAAATATGCTATGATCATCTACCCCAATAGACGATTCTATGAAGTTTAATTTCTAAAAAAATAAATTTTAAATCCATTTAATTAATAAAAAATAAGCATCTCACGCTCTCATTAAATAATTAATTACATACACGTTAATTGATTTTAACCTCTTAAAACCAATTTCTCCCAACATTTATAACTAGCTAGCTCGTGGTTCTTTAATTGAATTGGGTACAGTCATAGTTGTCGCTTCCTTTAATTGATATATCACCACGGATCTCACATCATCATTTTCTATAGTATCTTCGATTAAATCAGAGTTTCATCAAACCAAATTTAAGAATATAAAACCTTTTATATATGTAGTGATAGTCATTAATGATCCTGACACGCATATATAGTCATCATCAATGATCTTGAAACACGCACGTATATAACAATTGAATAGTATTGCATTATTGCTCATACACTACTAGTTTTACAAGTCAAAATTAGACAAAGTGAGCCGGTTATGATCATATCCATGCAATTAATTAAATATATGATGACTAATAATAATAAAAAATTAATTCAGGACCTACATATATATATATATATATATAGGGAGACAAGCAAAAAAGCCCAAAATTTAAGAGGCACCTGTTTTTTGCCCCCTTTTTTACAAAAGATGTATTTTGCCCATTTTAAACCTAAATTGTCCACACTACCCTTACTCATTCATTTTGCATTTCAGTTTTTTTTTCTTCTTCTAATATTAGGATTACCTTGCATCCAAACACTAACCAACCCAATAATTAAAAATTCTGGAAAAAAAAACCCGAAAAGGATGAAATGAAGAACCAGTGACGTTCTTCCTAAATCCACTCTGTTTCTTCACACGGTTTCTTCCAATTAGCACGGTTTCTTCCCAAATTCACACTGGTTCTTTCAAAATCCGCTGCCAGCCTCCCTTGTTCTTCCACAGCTTTGGCCAATTTAGTCTACGGGAGTAGGAGGAAAATTTGTGTGAATTCCTGCGTCTTCTCCGACTTCTTCACGTCTCCGACTTCTCCACCGGTAAGCTTGCAATCGGAATTCGTCGTCATCGTCTATTTTTCCTTTTTGCGGAATGTGTTTTGTTTGCTGAAATTGTTGTGCGAGGTCTTTCGTCGACAACCATTTTTTTTTACTTTATTCATCGAGGAATTTTGATTTATTGGTTAGAGGAACGTGAAATTGCGAGTGAATTTGCTTCTTCTTTTTATGGACCGTAGATGCTACCGGAACCTGTGTTCCCGTCGACCGGCGACCGCCAACTGTGTTCCCGTCGATTTTTCTTTCTCCCATTTGTTCTTTCCATTTTTTCAGATTTTGTATATTGAATTGGTTAGTGTTTGGATGCAAGGATACAATAATATTGAAATATGAATTATTTTCTGAATTTGCAAAAAGAAGGAGTAAGGGTAGTGTGGACAATTTAGGTCCAAAATGGACAATATACATCTTTTGTAAAAAAGGGGGGCAAAAATTAAGTGCCCCCTAAATTTTGGGCACTTTTGTGTATTTTCACATATATATATATAACATGAGATTGAAGTAGATTGGACTTCAGCTAATTACTCAATAGGCACATTGTAAGAAATGGAGAAAAAAGTAGCAAACCATCACTGTTTAGTCTTGCCATATCCGCTTCAAGGTCACATAAATCCCATGCTTCAATTCTCAAAGCGCTTAGCAAGCAAGGGGATTAAAATCACGATAGCCGCAACCAAAAACCTCCTGAGCACCACCCAAGATTTTCCGACCGGCTCCATTTCCGTGGAAGCGATCTCCGACGGCTTCGACGAAAAGACTCCGGATATCGCCTTGGAACTCTACCTGGCGAGATTCCGACAAGTCGGGACGGAAACTACGTGTGAACTCTTGCATAAGTTGAAAAACAAGGGGTTTCCGGTCGACTGCGTGATTTATGATCCATTTCTTCCGTGGGGCCTCGATGTGGCTAAGAAGTTGGGGGTC
Organism: Ballota nigra; assembly: GCA_947034835.1. NCBI lineage: Eukaryota > Viridiplantae > Streptophyta > Magnoliopsida > Lamiales > Lamiaceae > Ballota > Ballota nigra. The sequence continues at coordinate 129,489,102 of OX344720.1, read as the reverse complement.
TTGGGAGCTCCTTTTTTCACTCAATCGTCTTCGGTGAATATTATTTATTATAGTATATATAAAGGGCTGTTAAAAGTTCCGGTTTTGGAGAAGGAAATATTGGTGGGGGGATTGCCGGCGTTGGAGATCTCCGACGTGCCTTCTTTTGTGCGGGATCAGGAAACGCATCCTGGGTCGCTTGAGTTGGCGGTGGGTCAGTTTCAGAAGATTGAGGAGGCTGATTTCGTTTTTGTCAACACTTTCTATGAGTTGGAACAAGAGGTACCTATATTCGATCTTGTAAAATGATTGATGACACTTGCAAACCTTTTCGTAAATTCATTCAGTTTAAACTTTTGAGTCTAGTTTCTATTTTTTTTTTTTTTTAAACTAATTCAACTTTTTTTGCGATTCGAGTTTATGGGCAAATTTTTGCTGTTACCCTTTACTTACGTGTCGTGTAATAAGATAAGTCACATAACAATTAAATTAATTAATTTTACACCTTTCTATAAATTTGAATTTTTAGATAATATAAAATTATTTAATAATATCAGAGCCAAAAAAGCTCACGTTCAGACAAAAATCCTAAGTTCGATTCCCGCTAAAAGCAATTCCATCCAATTAAATTGTCCACTTATTAAACCTACTGAAAGAGGAAAAATTGAGAGTCCACAAATGAGGGGGAATGTAATGAACAAATTAATTTCACACCTCTCTACAAGTTCAGATTTTTAGATGTGATACTATGAGGGTGAAGTTTCTAAAAATATTTTCTTTTTTGTATGTGTAAATAATTGTGGAACGAACGAATAAGACAAATGTATAAACAATTGTGAGACAGGGGGAGTATAAGATAATTAAATTTATTGAATTGTATATATTTGTGAGCCAGAAATTATATATGTTGATATTGTAAAAGTGAAGTTTGTAGAATCTTTTTCATCATGGTGCAAAAGACATAATAGGACAGAAAAAAAAAGGGTAAATAATATTTCGCGATGGAGTTAATAATATACCATTAATGCCTTAATTAAAATATCCATTCGAATTGTGAACCTAATAACAAGACTTTTTTGGTTAAAAAGACTATTTTCTGCCGCCTTTTCTTAGATTTTTTCCAACATTACCCTTACTAAGTCAACTCTCAAACCAATCAAAAAAACACACACCCATCTCTCAAGTCCCACCTAACCCAAAATCAACCTATCTCTCACCTAACCTCAAAAAGCAATACCATTTTATATTTGCTGCATCTCCCCCAATCATAGACCACCATCTTTTTCCTATATAGTAAAAGATTTTATTTCATTTAAAAGTTTAAACTCATAAAAATGTATTAAATTAATTTTTTTATATAAATCTTGCTATAGATATAATAAATTAAGCAAACAAAATAAATATTTAACATATTTATTTTAATTTCTTTTCTCGCACCCGCTTACTATATACGTGGGATTATTATGAACTAGTGTGACATATAACGACATGTTCAATAAAATTTATATGGTTTAAAAAGTACTCCCTTCGTCCATAAAAATATATATTTCACTGTTATTATACTTAGAATTTTAAATTACAAATAAAAAAAAGAACACAAGACCCTTATTTTTTTTTGAACAAAGAGAGTATTGAGATTTAGATAAAACATCAGTAGTTACTCACATGATCATGTCAACTTATGTGAGTATGTGTATTCATGCCTTTTGAGATATGGTCACTTGTGTATAAAACACAAAATTAATTAAGTTGATATCTGCTAAATAATACGGACCGATACTTGTACAGAGCTGATGTGCGAGTACCACATACGAGGCAAATATGTCACAGTCTTAATTAATTATGCTTATATATCTTGTGTGTGTTATCATTTCTCTAAAATTTGAACTATTAATACTCAATTGAAATTTACTGAACTTATTCATATTATTCAAATAATTTCAGGCAACTGATTGGCTCTCAAAGTTTTTGCCGGTGAAGACAATCGGACCAACTATACCATCCATGTACTTGGATAAGAGGTTGATGGAAGATAAGCACTATGGTCTTAGTATTTTCAAGGCTGATAATACTTGCATGAAATGGCTAGAGGAACGTGCTAGTAGATCTGTCATTTATGTCTCATTTGGTAGTATGGCAAAGCTCGAAGAAAAACAAATGGAGGAGTTGGCACTAAGTCTTAAAATGAGCAATAAATTCTTTTTATGGGTGGTTAGATCATCAGAGGAATCCAAACTCCCTACAAATTTTGCTCAAGACAACTCCGAGAAAGGACTAATTGTGTCTTGGTGCCCACAATTGGAGGTTTTGGCGCATGATGCCATAGGTTGCTTCGTCACACACTGTGGATGGAACTCGACTCTGGAGGCGTTTAGTTTGGGAGTCCCGTTGGTGGGAATTCCATGGTGGAGCGACCAAAGCACAAACGCCAAGTTTGTTATGGATGTTTGGAAGATGGGAATTAGAGCTTGTCCTGACGAGAAAAATATTGTGAGGCGCGAGGAAATAGATCGTTGCGTAAAGCTTGTGATGGAAGGAGAGAAGGGTAAAGAAATAAGAGAGAATGCAAAAAAATGGAAGGAATTGGCTAGAGGAGCTGTTGATGAAGGGGGAAGTTCGGATAAAAACATTCAAGAGTTTATATCTGCAATTAATGTGGGGGCGTTGCTTCCAAAGCAATGTTGTTTCGACTTTTGATTCTTATTCAATAAATAGTTACTTGAATAATTAAAGGGCTTATTTTGAAATTGTATCGCATTGAAAAAGTTAAGTATCTATTTATTCTGTTTTAAATGTTTTTTTTTGAAAGGGAAAAAAACTTTTTGAGTTTAAGTATTTATTAATTAATTAAACCAAAAGATAATTGAAGGATTTATCTGAATTTGGGTATAGTTGATGTTTTTATTTGTACCTTAATTATCCCAAACTAAAAAAAATTGTATTACTATCTTTTCGACAAAAATGAACTTGGGTTGTGAAAGTTTTATGATGAATTTGATAATACAAACATATAAAATATACTAATTTGATCCTATGCCCACCGGTGAACACAAACTTATATGCCCGATAATGATACATAAGCAAATTTAAGTAATCAACTAAAATAATAGTGAAACTCCTGTTTATGTGTCATTATCACATTCACAATGGATATATAAGTTTGTGCTCATCGGTGGGCATATGATCATTTCTGATAAAATATATATATATATATATATATATATATATATATATATATATATATATATATATGTTTAAGATTTTAAGAAAAATGACACATAAAATTAAATATATTTTAAAATAATGTATATGCTATTTTTTTTTTTTTTTTAATTTATAACGTGATGCTTCATAGTTCATATGTTAGTTAATTTTTTTTAAGAAAAAGATACAAATTGGAAGCTACGACAGATTGAGGTTTACGTATTGATTCAAAAAAATAATTATAGTTACAAATTGGTTCAAAATATTTCCCAGATGCATAAAAAATATTGGGGCGTTTACATATTGGTATATAAAAGACACTCTAATTACAAATTGATTCAAAACATTTGCACGGATGCATAAAAAATATTTGCACAGAAGTGTAAAATATGTGTCTGTGCAAATATTTTGAACCAGTTTATAACTGGAGTCCTTTTTCTGAACCATTTTTTAATTTTTTCAAAAATATTTACATACCAATTTGTTAGTAGGGACCTTTTATGAACTATTTTGTAATTTTCCAATGTTTAAAACAAATATTTTCACGAGAGAGGAAAAAGGGCGCTAAAACTGGCTGAACTAGGACCTTATCAACCACCGAAACTTCTCAAAAGGTCTGTAGTATTTCAGTCTTTTCAGCTCTACGAGATCCAGCATCGGGTGCGGTGGTCGATAATTTTCAAAGCTTCAAAGCAGGTTAGTAATTTTTGGCTCAGCATTTATATAGTAACGTAGATAATGTGTTTGATGAAATGACCAAATGGGATCTTTCAAAACAAACACGATGTTTGAATTTGATTAAAATTTTTAAAAATGCCCTACACCGTATCTGTTGTGCTGTGGTATTCTTTTGGACCAAACTTTTTAGTTCTCACATGCGTATAAAGAACAAGAATTATACCTTTCAAACAAAAGAATAAGAATTATAAATGGAGTGGTAAGATTTGAACTCCATATATAGCCTACCCTGGGGATAATTTTTTAAATTGAGATGGTTTTTAAATGTCATAACTTTAACTGTAAACATTCTTTATAAACGCCATAGATGTCTTTTGTTTCAAAATTGGTCGGAAGTGCCTCAATCTGGTTTTTTAATTAGTTGTAGAGCATATTTGTTCGAGATGGAGGGTTTATTTGTACGTAAATATAGTTCAGAGTCCAATTTGTACCATTTCCTTAATTAAACTTGATACTTCATATGTTAAAATATACTTTGAAGAAGACAGTTCGCATGAATGTAGTTCACATGAACCTACCCTATCCTTTTCATTTTGTAATACCAACCAACTAATTCTACACCCAATTTTTCTGTTTCCTTTTGCCTTGCATTGTAAGGTTTGTCTTTTTCATTTTTTAATGCCATCCAACTAATTCTACATGCAATTTTTCAGTTTCCTTTTGCCTTGCATATGTATTTTTATTTTTCTTTGTCTTAAATGTATTTTATATGTATTATTCAGTGAAAATCTGGAATATGTATGTTCAATTGTGTTCTTTCTGATCATAGATGTAGTATAACCGGTTAGTTGACTTGTTTCGATCAATTCCTTCTCACGTGTTTATTTATGACGTTATAATGATCTTGGAGTTACTCTGATGATCTGAAATTCAGATATATATATATATTTTTTTTTAATTTGATCAGAACCACATCTTGTTTTGGAGAATTATGGGTTAAAAGGGGTGTTTGGATGCTGAGTTACTCATGGAAAGCACTTTACACTCGTTCATACTCAATTTGATACAGGCATAAAATCTGTCGAAGTGATTACAGTTCTGAGTTTATAAGCAATGCTTGTCAACTCTCTTTACAATCTCTATGCATTCTTCACTAGAAAACTTGTCCTTTACACACTACCGCAAATGGAGTGGTGGAAAGAAAATGCAGACGAACATTGAACATTACACGGGCATTGATGTTTGAGTCTCATCTACCAATTTCTTTTTGGACTTTTTCCATCTTACTCCTCTGCTCTCCTGGAAAACACCATTCCAATTCCTATACAACAAACCACCGGATTAAAGCAGGTTGAGAACCTTTGGATGTTTAGTATTCTCTCTGCCAAAGTGTAAATTCAGTTCCAGAACACATAAGCGAGTCTTGATTGGATATGTTTCTGGTTTGACAGGATACAAGATTTTTGATCTGGAAACATAATATTTTTCCATTTGCTCATTCACCTTTTCACTCAGATACACCTATCTCATTACCCCTTGACATCACTATTGATCCTACTCCGCCTCCAGTTCTACCTCCTGTTCCACTAGATATGTCTCCGAAACCTTCTCCAGAGATACATCATATTCTTCCTCCAAGATCTCCCAGATCACACCATAAACCATCTCTGCTCTCTGATGATGTTTCGATGTGGACAACTTAGCACCAAGTATCAGTATCTACACCTCTATCCAAGGGTCAGAGTACAGGTAAACCTTCTGTTCCTTCATCTACTTCAAATTCCACACTTACCTTTAATCATGATTATGTGTCATTTCTTGCTAATGTAACATTAGCAAGAACACATGGTATTGACTATGATGATAGCTTTTCTCCAATTGCTAAACTTGTTAGAGTTGAAATGTTTATAGCTTTAACTGCTAGAAAAGGGTGGGCACTCTATCAACTTGATATCAACAATGCTTTCCTAACCGGAACATTGCATGAAGAGGTTTATATGGATCCACCACAGGGGTAGTCTAAGGCACTTCCAGGTCATTATTTGCAATCAAGGACCTTGGTTTTGCAAATACTACTTAGGTGTTGAGATTGCTCGTGGCAAAGATGGTACTTGTCTAATGCGAGAGTACATTAAAGACCCTCCTCCTTGACACAGGACATACATTACATATACAGTGCAATAGTTATCCCAATTTTTTACCAATATCCTCTCACTTCTCACTCGGATACAGCTGTCCAGTTGGTTTGCTACCTTAAAGAAACATCTTATCTTGGCATCCACTATTCTTCCACTACTGATTTCAGACTTAGGGATGCTGACTGGGGCAGTTGCCTTGATACTCAGAAGTCCCTCACTAGTTATTGTATCCTTCTTTGTTCAGCTCTCATTTATTTGAAGGCCTAGAAACAGAACACTGTCTCACATTCATCTGCTGAAATGAGTACAGAGCCATTGCGACTACGGCCTAGGAGTTGCAATGTGCGGTTATATTGCTTGAGATCAGCATATCCCGGTCTCTCTTCTACTCAGCCTTAATTTGGTGTAACAATCAGTCTGCCTTGCATATCGCGGGAAACATGATTTTCCACGGAAGAACCAAACATCTAGACACTGATTGCCATATCGCCCGCAACCGCTACAAGGATCAGTTTATCACTCTTCATCACTTGCCTACTTCTCTTCAGCTCGCCGATCTGTTTACAAATCCCCTTTGCTCTCCTCCTTTCCAACGATTTTGCTTCAAGCTGCACATGGTTGCAACTTGACGTGGGATGTAGAATTATACATAGATTCACTTACGAGCACCCGCCACACAAAATTACACATCACCCTGCTCCACAGTACACTACATGCTCTTGTGCACACGTGAACAATACTCCTTAGATACACCACTTTCTTGTTTTAGCTAGCATCTCACTCTATATATAGAGAGATCAAATTCACATGTAATTTGCTTAAGATATTAGAGTGATAAATAAACATACAATCACATGAAATTTGCTTAAGATATTATTGAGTGATAAATAAACATACTCCTTCCATTCCTATATGAGTGATCATTACGTGAATTACATACAAGCTTTTGCTTCTTCTTCGAGCAATATGCTGCATTTTGCTGGTCTTATCAATATCCCTCATCTTTATTATCATCTTCAGTAACTTCGATTAAAGTCAGAGTTTTATATAATAATTTTTTGGGAAAATATCTCTTTTTGCCCAATTTTACGTGCTCATTTTTTTTTCAATTGTACAAAAATGTTCATTTCTGCACAATCATAACTCTTCTACTCTTCCTGACCAAACAAATTTGACTCTTTTACCCTTACCCATTTTTCCAACTTTTCCAACTTTTCCAACTGTATTCTAACATTGTTCCAACTAAATTGGGGGATATTTTAGTCATTTTTGGATAAAGAAGAACAATTTTGTGCAATTGGATAAAAAAGACTTAGAGCACTTGAAATTAGACATTTTTGTACATTTTCTTTAGCTTTTATGCAGTGATAGTGATCAATGATCTAATACACACGCATACTAATTTTTTTTCATACGTACATTAGTTTTTCAAGCAAACCTGCACATGTAAGGATTCCTACTAGTCATTAATTAGATAAATGAGCTGGTTTATCATATCCATGCAATAAGGTATATGATGATTAAATAAAAACAAAAATACATTAAATTAAATCAAGACCTTCGTATATATATACATGCATGAGATTTCACATAATTACTCATTGAGCATAGTAAGAAATGGAGGAAAAAGTAGCAAATCCTCACTGTTTAATCTTGCTATATCCGGCCCAAGGTCACATAAATCCCATGATTCAATTCTCCAAGCGCTTAGCAAGCAAGGGAATTAAAATCACCATAGCCGCAACCAAAAACCTCCTCAGCACTACCCATGATTTTCCAACATGCTCCGATTTTCCAACAGGCTCTGTTTCCATTGAAGCGATTTCCGATGGCTCCGATGAACGTACCCCGGATATTGCCGGCCTGAAAGCCTACTTGGACAAATTCCGACAAGTCGGAACAGAAACTCTGTCCGATCTCTTGCATAAGTTGAAAAACTCGGGTTCTCCGGTGGACTGTGTGATATATGATCCATTTCTTCCGTGGGGTCTCGTTGTTGCTAAGAAGTTTGGGATCTTGGCAGCCCCCTTTTTCACTCAATCATCTTCGGTGAATATTATTTATTATAGTATATATAAGCGGCTGCTAAAAGTTCCGGTTTTGGAGAAGGAAATCGTGGTAGGCGGATTGCTGGCGTTGGAGATCTCCGACATGCCTTCTTTTGTGCGTGATCAGGAAACATATCCGGGGATGCTAGAGTTGGGTGTGAATCAGTTTCAGAATGTTGAGGATGCTGATTTCGTCTTTGTCAACTCTTTCTATGAGTTGGAAAAAGAGGTACATATATTCAATCTTGCATGTATTCCATTTTCATAAGACTTTTGGTGTGTTAATTGATATTGATGTCAAACGTGCTAGTACTATGTACGAGAGAGAAATTTGCATTTGTTGGGGAGTTACCATGCATTTTATTGGGGAGTTTTTCTGTCATTTTGGTCGACCCGCTGTTACTACACTGGTTAACTTTTCTTGCAATTTTGGTCCCAAACTTTTCATTCTGTACAAAACTGGCTATTCAAAATGGTAGAAAATTTCCAACGGGACCAAAATTGTGAAGCCTAGTAACGGGTGGGACAAAGAGTGCAATTTTGTCACACACGAGATAAACATAAGTTCGGATGAGTTGGCTCATCTTTTATAATGTATCATGCAATAGGGTTGTTCATTCTATGGATTAAAAATGGATATTTGAAAATATCTGTGTTCGTATCGAATTTCCTATATTTATTCATATAATTCATTTAACTATGTTTTGAGCTAGCTAGCGCCTAAAAATAATTTCAGGCAACTGATTGGCTCACAAAGTTCTTGCCGGTGAAAACAATCGGACCAACTGTACCATCTATCTACTCAGACAAGAGGTTGACGGAAGATAAACACTATGGTCTTAGTATTTTCAAGGCTGATAATACTTGTATGAAATGGCTAGAGGAACGTGCAACTAGATCTGTCATTTATGTCTCATTTGGTAGTATGGCAATGCTGGAGGAAGAGCAAATGGAGGAATTGGCACTAAGTCTAAAAATGAGCAATAAATTCTTTTTATGGGTGGTTAGATCATCAGAGGAATCCAAACTCCCTAAGAATTTTGCACAAGACACCTCTGAGAAAGGACTAATTGTGTCATGGTGCCCACAATTGGAGGTTTTGGCCCATGATGCCATAGGTTGCTTCCTCACACATTGTGGATGGAACTCAACTCTGGAAGCATTTAGTTTGGGAGTCCCGTTGGTGGGAATTCCATGGTGGAGCGACCAAAGCACGAATGCAAAGCTTGTTATGGATGTTTGGAAGACGGGAACTAGAGCTTGTCCGGATGAGAAAAATATTGTGAAGCACGAGGAGATAGGCCGTTGTGTAAAGCTAGTCATGGAGGGGGAAAAGGGGGAAGAGATGAGAAAGAATGCAAGGAAATGGAAAGAATTGGCTAGAGGTGCTGTTGATGAAGGGGGAAGTTCGGATAGAAACATTCAGGAATTTATATCTGCAATTAATATTGGACCTCTGATTTCAAAGTAATGTTATTTCGACTTTTGATTTTTATCCAATAAATAGTTGCATTAATAATTGAAGGGTTATTTTCTTTGGAATTGTATCTATATATTTATTGTATTTTAAAAGTTAAAGTTTTTGATTATTTAAACCAAAACTTATTGAAGTTTTGGAAAATTATATACATAGATTAATTTCATACTTCTGCACAAATTTGAACTTTAAGATGGTATCAGAGCAACCCATTTGTTTTGGTTTCAAGTTCCGAATAAAAGGAAAAACTCCATCCATATTAAATTATTCGCTCATTGGACCCTTTCCCTATATTGGAAAATTAAGAATTCAGCTCATGAGTGAACTTTTTTTTTTAAATAGTGATACTTTAGATGCTAATTAAACTCGATACTTCATATATTAAAAAAATACTCCCTCTGTTCTAATTTTATTTTTTCATTTGCCAAAAAGGCCTGTCCCAATTTTGTTTTCTCATCCACAAAATAGAAATAAAGTGATTCACCTTTTAAACTCCACCCTCCAATTTAACTACTTTATTTATTTAAATACTACTTTATTCACCATTCACAATTTCCAAGATTACTTTATTATTTAAATACTACATTTCAACTATCGCATTAAACTCCGTGTAATGTCAAACGAGAAAATAAAATTGGGACTGAGGGAGAATTACTTTTGAGTAAGAGATTCTATGTGAATATAGTTCACATGAACCTATCCTTTATATCTTTTCATATTTGTAATACCAACCAACTAAGAAGGTTTTGTGAACAATTCTTCAATGATAATGAGAATAAGATTAAAAATTAGTGTAATTATGATGGTTCATGAGAAACAAAATCATTACCTCTCCACCTAAATAAGATAATCACTATTTGATTTTGATTACTCTTCTTCCCTTCTACTATCATCCTCTTCAATCACTCCCTTATTCCTCCATTAACAATCATTTGTTGTCCACTTCTATTCCAAAATTGGAAATATAACACTAACAATGCAACTACTATTGGGACAATCTTCCCCCAACATTTCATTTTTATGATGTCAGTTAGATGAAAAATACATTTTCATTACTATTACCATTGAAAAATTTGAAACAAGCGCCCCGAATTCTGCACCCAATTTTTCCGTTTCCTTTTGCCTTGCATATAGTAAGGTTTATCTTCATCATTTTGTAATACCATCCAGCTACTTGTACGGTACCCAAATTTTCCGTTTCCTTTTCCCTTGCATACATAGTTACATTTTTTTCTTTCTTTCCTTTAAATGTATTTTTCTTGTATAATTCAATGAAAATTTGAATATATATATATATATATATATATATATATATATATATATATATATGTTCGAATGTGTTCTTTCTGATCATAGATGTAGTATAGCTGGTTGGTTGACTTACTTTTTCGATCAATTCCTTCTCAAGTGTTTAATTATTGATGTTACTATCTTGGTGTTGCTCTGATGATCTCTGAAATTCAGATTATTTTTATTTGATCTGAACCAAATCTTATTTTTGAGATTAATTATGGGTTTAACGTTTGATGTTAACAATGGTGTTTGGATGGTGTTTATGTTGGTGATGGGTAAATTACACTTTTGGTTTCAAGAGAATAAATTTATTTCAAAACAGTCATTTTTTTAATATTTTTAGTTTCATAATTTTATTAGACATTTTTGGTCCCAGTAGAATGGGTAAAGTTGTGGTTTTAATCCTGAAAATTAACTGATAAGACCAAAACAGTAAAAAAAAAAAAAATTTGCGCATACGTATCAAAACTATTTTGAACCCATTTTTTTTGGGACAAAAGTTAATTTTTCTGTTGGTGATTTGATGGAAACTAATTGCATATTGATAGTAGTTGCTCATAAAACACTATACATATAAGAGTTAAAAATTTGATTTTTTGACTTTTCTCCAGAAAGTCCATTTTTTTTTTGAATTTTCAATCTTGTATATAACTCACCAAATAATCCGATTTTCATCCTATTTTTACAGGACAATACGAACGATGTCATATGCTTTAACGTTTTTGCATGTGACGAATACATTTAGGGGCAACGTCTCGACGGTTGTAGCAAAAAATGTTGGAATGATTGGTTTTTACCAAAAATAATATACAACTGAAAATTAAAAGAGATTTCGAATCAATTATTGAACCTTGCTAATTGGTCTTTGACAATTGAACTTTGGGTTGGATTTGAGCCTTAAAAGACTTTCTAAATTTGTAGGTGAGATGAACCCGGAATGTAGAAGGTCCAAGTTAATAAGTTAACTCGTAAATCACTCCACATTCCCTTCATGCGTGGGTCTTGGAGGCCTATAAATAGTGGCATATTTAAGAAGCAGAATGCACACCAACACACACAAATTATCTGGTTCCTTTTCTTCTCTGCATACACGTTAGTGCTATTCTCTTCTCGCGTTCTTTTCAGTTCACCGAGCCTTTGTTCACGTGGGACGTATTTATTTTGCGGGAAAAGGGTTTCTCTTGACTCAACTTGTCCTGGTTCCTTGAGTTTTTCAGGTACCTATGATCGTGAATGTTTTTGGTGCTTCCTATACCTGTGTTCGAGGATTGAAGTTTTCCTATTCGAACGTTTATTGTTCCAGAAAGGAGTTATCCAGTATGTGTACTTGTGACATTTTAGTTTTCGTTCTGCTAGAGAGTGACTTGAAGAAGTTAAAGAAATTATTTCTTTGTAATTTCTTTTGTAGTTTTACTTTTATTATTTCGTTAATTACATTGTAAAATCCAAAAAAATAAAAATAAAACACCGGCTACATGCTACTGTGCACACCCGAACAATACTCTCCAATCACACCACTTGCGTGTTGTAGCTAGCATCTCACTCTATATATACATATTACAAATTCATAATCACATGTAATTTGTATAAGATATTATTGAGTGTTAAATAACCATACTTCTTCCGTTCCAATGAGTGATCAATACGTGAATAACAAAGTATACAGTGAAAATTGTTTATACATGAACCTATTAATTATTTTTATTAAAGAGTATTAGTTGTTTTTATTGAAAAATATTAGTTGATCAAATATCCCTTCTTGTTATTGTTCTTCTTGTTATTGTTTTTCTTGTCGTCGTCGTCTATATATCTTAGATTAAAATCGGAGTTAGTATAATAATTTTTATGTAGTGATAATGAACAATAATCTAATTACATACACGCATATATATATATATATATATATATATATATATATATATATATATTTTTACATATGCATTAGTTTTTCATGTCAAACCTGCACATGCAAGGATTCCCACTAGTCATTAATTAGATAAAATGTGCTAGTTATATCGATCCATGTAATAGGATATAAGATGATATATTAAAAAAAGTAAAAAAAAAAAAAATTCAAGCCCAAGAAAGTTCGAGACTAGCTACAAGAAAAGATTGGAGTAAAATATATACTCCCTCCGATTCAAAATGTTTGATGTTTTAGGATTTGTTGTGAGATTTAAGAAGTGGTATATAATGACTATTATACCCTTATGATATATTGATTGAAAAAGAGATTTATGGAAGGTCAAGTAGTTTATTTATGGTGTAACATTATTAAAAGGTAAGGAAAAATTATGAGTGATATTTTAGGGGGATTTAAATAGGGGCATAATAGGAAAATAAGGTGCAAAATACCCTAAAACATCAAATATTTTGAAACAAAAAAAACACCCTAAAACATCAAACATTTTGAATCGGAGGGAGTATATAGAAAAATTGAAAACGACGCACATTTCTGAAATAATCCAGTTAATAAGAGGACTTCATAAATAGAAGTTAATAATATTTTTGGCCCCGTAATTTTTAATATTTTGGGAAATACACTCCTAGATACATGACTTTGTGGTTAATTGTTTCTACATAGCCTATTTTCCCCAACTTACTGTGAACCACAAAACTCTATTATCCCACCTATTCCGCAAACCTATCCACCTCCATTCCCCAAAATTCCTCAATTAGTTACAAGTACAACATGTCACTTTTTGCTTTAGTTCAAAATTCAAAATTCCCGAGCTCAAAACTTCGGTTAAAATGGAGTGGTGTTTCTACAAGAAGCTCATTTGATGAACAATTTAATTTCGAATGCTTGATCGGTTCTTTTCAATATTATCAAGGAATTGTGCTGGAAATTTGTGAAGGTTGGGCACCGTTATCGCAAAGAAATCGATCCCAACTTGTGTAAATTAAAAGTTGGAAATCGGTCCCAGCTTGTGTAAATTCAAGACGAGGAGGGGATAGCCGGCGTCTAATTCCGACGCCTCCTACGGCAGCAGCCATGGCCGGAACAGTAATAGTTTTACTCCGTCAACTCCTGCCGCCCACCTCCGTCAGCTTCAAAGCACAGCAAGGGAATTCCCCATAGATCCCTTGTGAGGGTGCACACCATTGGCATATAGAAATGGTAAGGAGGGGGGGGGGGGGGGGGGGGCGGTGGGTGATGGGGGGAATCCTTCTCCGATTTGGGGCTTCGTGAGGAAGAAGGGGTGGAGTGATGGGGTAAAGGGGGAAGAAATTATTTTATTAAATTTAATATTAATAATAGAACAATTTTTAACATTAAATTAATATAGTTTTAATTTATCCATGTGTATTAAAGATTGAGAATTAAAAAAAAAACGACACTTAATTTCATGGTGCCTAAATTTCAATAATCATTTTGCAACAAAGAAAAAAGGCTTGAAATAATGCAATGGGTGTGAGTTTGTTTTAACTTGTAATATGTAATATCAAATCATTCATCATAAACGCAGTCTAATCATATAGAATTCAGATAAATTGAATACATATTTGCCATAATTTTAACCTAATACATATGAATTTTTAATTGCCAAGATTTCTTTATGGATGATGAATAAATTATGTAATATGTTAATTATAATAATAATAATAATAATAATAATAATAATAATACTTACTTAGCAAATTAAGCATAAGATCCTCATTATTATATTGTAATTTTTCATTTTTAATTTTGTAATTGAAATTATAATTATTATTTGAACTTGTGAATATAATATTGAACTTTAATAATATAAATTTGAACTTATAGTCATTTTTCAATTGTACTTAAAAACAAAAAAATTGAACTTTATGAATGCATGATCGAACTTTATAGAAAAAAATTGCACTTTAGAATGTATCAATTGGGGGCGAAGATAATATTGAAATTAATTTGCAAATGTCTTCCTCATAGATGTTACTTCAGTGATTAAACAGAAAATAGAATAGGAAAACAATTCATAAGGATACACAAGGAATTTAGGTCCTCTTTTCAGTAATAAGTGAAAGCTACTATATATTACTTTACATCTTTCATTTTCCTCTTCTTCTTTTCTCCTTTTCTTTAAGTCCATACATCATTTACCTGCATAGAAAATATAATTGACCAAAAGTCATAAAAATGCAACAAGTATAACCACATGGGTTGTGAAAAAATCAAGACAACATTAGAAGCAATATCAGTGGACATAATGGTGGGAACTTTAATCAGTTGGTTGGTTGCATTGTTTTACTTGCATAGAAGCAAATCCAAAGCAGCACATATATTTCAACCATGTCCACCTCAAATAAAACCAGAAAGGGTACACCTTTTTACTTGCATAGAAGCAAATCCAAAGCAGCATATATTTTTCAACCATGTTTACGTCAAGTAAAACCAGAAAGGATACGGCTTTTTACTGAATTCAAATTTCACTTTCACCTCCGTGATTTCTCTTTCATAGATTATTGAGGTTTCGTCATTCATTGCTAATCAAGAAAGGATACAGCTACAATCTGCAATCTGCAAGCCACACACCATAGTAACTTAAATATAGAGGCATTATTTACAAGTCTCCAGCTCAGAGATAATCATAGTCCTCTTACCACTTTTTCTTCTAATTGATCAAGAGATGGACTCATCCTTGATACATTGGATTTGCTCCTAGAGACAGTGCAAAAAAAAAAAGTCACTTAACCATCTTACGTTGTGATCTGTTTAAGCAAAACAACAGAAACCAAAAATTTAGTGCCCCAAGGTGGAAAGAGAGAGAAAAAAATAAATAAAGAAAACCTACCACACATCACAGAAAACTGTTTTAGGGAAAATAAGAAATACATCATTTATTAATATACACAGAAGCAAATATAGCCATAGAAGCCTTTTCCGGCATACTAAAAAAATGAAATCACGTGTAAACAAAATCAAGTTGATATTTTAAACATCACCCAATTCAAACCCAAAGGAATTGCAATTTCTTGAACTTATGATATTTGATATTGAACTTACATACTACATTTATTGAACTTATTATGTTATCAATTGAACTTACACAATACATTGAAATCTACAGGAATAGGCAATGCCGAATTTCATTGAATTGCATGCTAACTATGGCAATACATTTCTGGCAAAACAAAACCCAATCTACACGAAATAAAAATTTTCCAGAAACATATCATAACTAAAACTTAATATATGTATCACCTATTGTTATCCTTATCACAAAGAACAAAAATAGAATATATCACTTAGTGTTTCCCATGGTGCACTGCACAATCTACAAAATATCAACAACTATTAAGATTCAATATTCAAAATAGGCACCAAAAACAGAAATAGGCACCAAAACAGGGGAATATGATCACAGAAAATGTATTGTCCCAATGTGGTTACGAAAGTGTTGTAACAACCAAATAGGTAAACAAAAACATGTCATTTGGAGCTGCTAACAAATGCATTTCACAGAAATGTCACGAGACAAAAATTAACATCGATCAAAGCTTAAGAGATCAAGGTATAGGCAATTCTTAGCAGGAGAAAAAGAAGAAGAAGAAGAAGAAGAAATCATCTCCAATTCTTTTTCACCTTTGTGTGGAAAGAAATTATACTCCATTGCCTGCAGTGGTGAGAGAAAAATATAACATACTGAGCAACAAACAATATATTACCACATAACAACATTTTACTATAAGACCTTATAACATATGCTAGGGAATTTCTAGAATAGTACTTCCGTTTCCCTCACGAAACATTCTGAAAAAAATTAGCTTCACTAGACCACTGAACTTTAAGCAGGTAATTAAAATTCGTACCAATTAGAATTTAGCAGGTTTGAAAACTTCTTTGAGTAGTTCATGTGAAATTAGAGAAAATGAAAACAAAATCCAAACACAAATGCAAAAAAGTTTGTTTCACGATCCAGAAAACAAAACAAAGCCCAAAAGATTTCAAGATCTAGCTATAATCCATATGAATTTAAAATAGTTACTGGGTCTAAAAATGAAAAAATTATCTAAAAGACGTTTATGCTAATCAAAGGCGAAATAATCGAGGAAAGAAATTAAAGCCGAAAAAGAGAAGAAGTTCATACCTGAAGATGAAGCTGTAAAAAAAAAGCACAGAAGAATCCGACTCCAGCGCGGCGGAGCCACCGGAAGCCATCGTACCATCCTGGCTTGAAGTGTGAAACTCGTCGTCGCTTTGAATCGGAAAACATCCTCCAGCCATCGCACCGGAACCCTAAAACAATGAAAATTATTTGAACCGGTTAAATAATGCTTTGAAATAATCGTCTCCCCCAAGTTTCCTAAATATTTCTTACTTAAATTTCGCAATAATCCTTTCCCCCAAATTTTCAATGTTACCTTCAATTTTTCTCTCTCCAATTTGAAAATAATGGCTGCAAAATGATTTTGAAAACTTTGGTTTGGTAAAAATACACGGGCAAGAAATGAACAGGACTGATGGGATGGACAAGCTCCAGCTTTGAGGTGTCAGGCATGAGCAGACGATTGTAGGGGTAATTTTGCAATTCTGGACATGATTTTGTATCGCATAGACTCATGGGATTTTTCAGCTACCCATTAGCAATAAACACTAAAAAAAACTACCCTATAGTAAGTAACCCTAATATTTTTTTTTGTAAGTTGTTTCCAGATAGTTTAAAAAATGCAATCTAGTCCAATAGCTCTACATGCTCATTTTATGTCCAATTTCTTCAAAACGATATTGATTTTTTGCTCATTTATGGTCCCATAACTTTTACTTCTTTTGCAAACCGTCCCAAGGCATATGCCAAAAACAATGACATTTGAACAAAAATATGTACATAAATTGAGCAATATCCAAAATTACGGGACAAAAATGTAAAAATGTTACAGAATTAAAAGTTCCAACTCTTGTTGATAGATTTATTTCTAAATTATTCTAGCAAATAATGGATCGATTAATTAAGAGAAGAAAAATCTAACTAGAAGATTGTAGAGTAAAGATTTTATGAGATAGAAAAATAAGCAAGCATGTGGAAATTGTAGGAAGAATTTAGGCCATTCTCAAATTAGGTCGGGTAGCTACCGTGACACATATCTATAATATATAAAACACCCTACATTCCTATATATAGATTTGGGCGGGAGATTACTTCAGCAGTTGGATTTGTTTTGTCTTCCTCATCTTGGCCGTTCAAATTTTGATATTAATGGCTGGCGTTTTCCTTGGTCGTGATTTGGTGCAGTTTAGGACATTTATAGGTGTAGGCGTATTTCTTGGTCATAATTTGGTGCAGCCTATGGAGGCTGTTATTGGTGTTGGTCCTTTTATATAACATGTATTCAGATTGCTTCTTCATTTGGATTTTGTGTATTGTTTTCACTATTCCCTTTGTATTCTTATTTTTTTTATATCTTTTGTATTTGTATTGATTTTTGTGTGCCATTGCAATCGTATGTAACCTGTGGACGTCAACTGGGATTCTTCGCCGGTGTATCCGTCGTGGAAAGGCGTTGTATTCGTCTGCGATTCCTGACATTTCCTTCATGTATTTTTATCACATGAACCCATCCACCACAAAAATGAGTGGATTTAAAGAGGGTTTTGGAGAGGGTTTTAAAGAGGGAATCGAAGATAGAGAGGGTATTAAAGAGGGATTTATTCCCTCTCCAAAATGCTCGTCGCCAACCTGTACACGAGGGAAAAAGAATCCCTCGAAAAATGGAGAGGGTTTTGAAGAGGGATTTCGTGTGGGATGAGACGAGGGAAATATTCCCTCGACAAAAAACCCTCGTCTAAGCCCTCGTAAAAGGCGAGGGAATTTTCCCTCGGGAACGGAGAACGAGGGAAAAATCCCTCTTCATATCCCTCGGGAAATGCATGCGAGGGAAAACTTCCCTCTTTAAACCTGACGTGACAACCTGCATTTGGCGAGGGAATTTTCCCTCGTCTGACGTGGCGAGGGAAATTCCCTCGTCTATTCCCTCGTGTAAGTCCTTTCCGAAAAAAAATGTAATTCGCGGGTTTCGAACCCACGACCTCGAGCCCGATCCCTCCCCGCGAATCCACTAGGCTAGCACCCTCCCACCTCACTCCAAGCTTAATTTGGGCGAAATTCGCCCCCCTCAAGTTTCGAACACGCGACCTCCATGTATGCGGAGGCCTTACGTGTTTCGCCGTGCCGCTTGGACAAGACTATTTAGTTGTTATGTTTTAGGATGTAATATATATGTTTAATATATTTTCTGTTATATATTTTAAATATAATATTACTTAATATTAATTGTTTTTTATGTTTTATATGAAAATTATTATTACATATAAAATTAAACTATCACTTGTATATATTATTAAAAATCAATATAACTTTAAAATAAATATCTTTTTATTATTTTTCACTATTACACATATTGATTGTTTTTGTTTTTAAAAATAAATATTTTTTTAATTTATTTTTACTATTTACTAATGTGTGTACACATATATACATATATTGATCGTTATTTTATTTAAAAATCAATAAAATAAAATAAAGTACTTTTTAAATTCATTTTCACTATTTACTATTATGTGTACACTAATACACTAAATATTGTCATTTATTTTCACTATTTACTAATATATATGTGTACACATATACACATATAAAGTCTATTTTTTTATTAAATCAATAAAAATTTAAAATAAATATTTTTGAATTTTTTTTTCACTAAAATCAATAATAATAATAATAATAACAAACCAACATATATAGTTCTAATTATATCCAGACATAACAATTAAAATATCCACACATGCTCAAATATCCAGACAATTAAATCTAAATAAACAGTAAAATCTTAAACCAACATATATAGTTCAAAAACACGATCAAATATTCATGACATCTATCTCACATCATCATCATCATCATCATCACCACCTCTTTCATTTCCAGAATAATTACCCCTCGGAGGGTAACCAGAATATGCACCTCTTTCAAGTAGGTCTATAAATCCAGTTGGAGATATGGAATTACGACGAGATGGGGAAGGACCAGAAGATGGAGGACGAGCAGGAGAGACCTGAGGATAAGGGGCGGCGGGAAAACCACTAGGAGGAACGGGAGGAACACCACTAGAAGGACCGGTGGGAGGACAAGGGGCGTAACCAGGGGCGGGAGGATAAGAAGGATAAGCTGGGTAAGGAGGATATGAAGTAGCTGGTTGGGAAAACCCACTAGGTAGGTTTCCCTGATGTCCTTGCATCCACGCCATCATCTGGTTGTGCACTTCCTGACGCAAATTTTCGTTATACTGTCTCTGTTGCTCCGCCAGCATTCTTTCATATCTCGCGCGCTCTTCAGCCAACAAGCGATCAACATCTCTTTGGTCATAGCCGCCAACGTGTGTGCCAGATGATGTCCCGCCTGGGCCAGATTGTATGCGCATCGTCTTCATTTGACCGAGACCCCTAACTTTTCCGTGTTCTGGCCTCACTGTCTCAGCATACGCTTGACTCAATCGGTTCAAGCGCTCATCTTCGTCCGCTGGAGGCGGTAATTGCGAGACTCGTTCCTCCACGGAGCCCTAGACATATAAAATTATGTAAATAAAAAAGTATATAAACATGTTATTTATATTATTAATGTTAATGTAAAACACTTACAATTATTTCAGCAATTCCCCCATACGTGTACTCCCCTTCCCCACAGTTGTGGAAATGTTGCACAATTTCCCATTCAGTTGGGAGCCGGTTATATTTCTTCTCCTGTATTCCAAAAAATTCGGGTTATGTATAATAAAGTAATTAAAATCTCCCTATATATGTTGTAGTGCAGGATTAATTACTTACGTATTCCTCAGTCCATTGTGCAGCTCCTTTTGCCCCCCCTTTGTGTTTTGATGGGCCTCTTCCTCCGACCGAAGATAAGCGGTTTGTCCTACACTGGTTGCTTTTGGCAATGACTTCGGGCAATTGCCAATACTCGAGTAGTGCAGTCCAGAATGTCGGCTCCCACGGTGGGTTTTTTCCTTCACGTCGATGGATCCTTTTCCAAAGACTGAGGAGATCCGAGAATCGTTCTCTACACCTCTGGATGAACAACTTTTTAATTACCACCGTATTTTCTGTCGTCGGATCCCAGTAGGTCTCCCTCTGAAGAAAATATATACAATCACGTTTATTTTAATTAAGTAAAAATGTAGACATACATATAATACTACATACTTAACAAAATTAACAATTACCTGGAATGTCTCCCACCACTCTTTCCTCCTTCCTTCTGACACCAGCTTATAAGTGAAACCGCCCATCTCCATTCGACGGGACATGATGTTCCGAATCAACCTCGAAACAACATTCGAGGGCATCAATCTGTAGAAACTTTGTTTCACACATTGATATATATATTTTAATAAAATTAAATAAAAAAGACAAAGTTATATTTAACATACACATTGTGATATGTATAGATGCGTAGCCGGTTCGGACGAGGCGCATGATTGGTGAGCTCTTCTGCAGTTTCCGGAACGACAGGGTCATCCTCAACCATATCTGGTTCTTCATTCTGATTCTGCAAATCAGGAACTGGTACTCTTCCGGTTTGGGAGGAGGATCCCCAAAAGCTGCGTCGACCTGTATTTGTTTCCGATGTTTCCATCTGTATTTAACAATTACGTACAGTTATAACATGTGTACAATATATTTTGGTTGGGACATTGTCTTAAGAGTTGTACCGGTTCTCTCTCTTGGTCCGACTCTGGTGTACGAGAGGACGATCGCCGGCCACCGAACAAGTTACGGATACTTCTACCTCCAGCCATCTATATACATAGCAATTAATACATTAAGTAACAATATAATGTAAAATTAAAATATGTATGTACATAACAATTAAAACAAGCAAACACATCAATACATCAAACAAACACAACAAATACAGAATCCATTAATTAATTAAAACAAGCAAACACATCAATACATCAAACAAACAAAACAAATACAGAATTCATCAATCTTCTTCATCTTCTTCTTCATCATCATCTTCTTCATCTTCTTCATCATTTTCATCATCTTCTTCATCATTTTCAACATCTTCTTCACCTTCTTCCTCTTCTTCATTCTCTACCTCAATTAGTGCAGCGTCAAAATCAGCCAAAATGACAGGATCATCATCTATTTGCACATTCATCTGAGATATTATATCGTCCTCTTGAAATGGGGGAAGCTCTGGTTCACGATTTCTATCGACTTCCACTAAGGATCGCGCCTTGGTGGTGCAAACTGCCCACCACTCTCGACCCGGTTGGATAGATGCACCGGGATACTTACAATAGTAAACCTGAGTAGCTTGACTTGCAAGCACGAATGGATCATAACGACCGTACCGTCCTCTTGGATTAATGTCCACGAGTTTATACTGAGGATGTATTCTTGTTCCCCTCGGTACAGTAGGATCAAACCACTGACATTTGAACATAACAACTTTTTTTTCAGTAAGTCCAGGGTATTCCAAAACCACTACTTCCTCGAGTATCCCATAGAAATCATTTTCATTGGAATCATAGTTTGTTCCTTTAATGCAAACTCCACTGTTCATGGTTGCTTTAGAGGCACCATAATCTCGTGTGTGAAATTTGAAACCATTCACGTAATACCCAGGGTACGTGGTGACAGTACTGCTAGGACCGCCCGCGAGAGCACGTATAAACTGATCCTGAATACGATTTCTCTCCACCTATATTTTAAAATTTTACGATATATTTCATTATATATAAAAATTAATAATAACAAGTTACTTATACATATATATCACTTACAAGTTGTTCAAACCACGATGCAAATTCCATTTGAAGCACATCGTCTTTTTCAGCACCTGATAGATTCGGTTGAACAAGCAGTAGTTGCTCGAAAAATACACTACATATGATTGAGGCACAAATTAGAAGGTTAATTAAAAACAACTTAAGTTTCCACTAAGAGGTAGGTTAACTTACGCAATATACGGTTGCACCTCATTGCAATTTAGTAACACGTACGTGTGGGCAACTTGCTTCTCTAAGTCTACAATCCATCTTTTACCCTTTTTTCCAAGATGTGTACCAGAAGGCACAAATATCGAAAGATTACCTTCAACTGCTTCGGGTACTTCACGACCGCTGAAATTGCGAGGTACATTGTGTCGCCTCGTCAGCACATGGTCCTCAAAATAATGGGAACAAAACATTGATGCTTCTTTTGTTAAATAAGCATTTGCAATTGAAGCTTCCACATGCGCCTTGTTACCCACACTTAACTTTAAATTGTGAAGATACCTAATTCAAGGTCCACGGATGAGCTACTGTAATTCCCGAACGAGATTATATTAAAAATAAATAGGTAAATTAATAGATTACCTCTCAAATGGGTACATCCATCTGTATTGTACTGGACCAGCGATCTTTGCCTCATATGCAAGATGGACTGGTAGATGCTCCATTGAATTAAAGAAGCTGGGTGGAAATATTCGTTCCAACTTGCACAAGATGTCTGGGATATCATGGTCCAACCTAGTCATGTTTTCCACTGTAATGGTCCTAGATGTTAACTCCTTGAAAAACAAACTAATTTCAGTGATAGCTTTCCAAATGTTGGCCGGCAGTAATTCACGAAAAGCAATTGGAAGCAGTCTCTGCATAAACACGTGACAATCATGACTCTTCATCCCAAACATCTTCAATTTGCTCCAGTCTACGCAACGAGACAGGTTGGACACATAATCATCAGGGAATTTCAATTCATCTACCCACTTGCAAACAATATCTCTCTGTCTCTTATCAAGTGAATAAGCAGCTTTGGGGTACTTTCCTGTATCTGGACATCTCTGCAACGAGGGTCGACGACAGTATTCATTGAGCTCATCCCTAGATTTATTTGTGTCCTTCGTTTTCCCTTCCACATTCATCACCGTGTAGAAGAGATTATCAAACACATTTTTTTCGATGTGCATCACATCCAAATTGTGTCGGATCAACAGCATACTCCAGTACGGCAAATCCCAGAAAATGCTCTTCTTCTTCCAACCCCCATCTAGAACTTTGTTGTGAGCATCAGCACCCTCTTCCGTAACTTTCATAAATCCAATCCAATTAATTTCCTCAAGGATCGAAACACCTGTACGGATGGGCGGTGGATCATCATCAACTGTTTTGTTCTTTCTGAATGCAGTCTTGTTCCTTCGATACGGATGATATCTGGGTAAGAACTTACGATGGTTGTCAAACCACGACTGCTTTCGACTGAGCCTCAAAGTGAAAGCATCCGTGTATTCTGCACAATATGGACAAGCAAGCCTTCCAGATGTGCTCCATCCAGACAACATCGAGTAGGCTGGAAAGTCACTTATGGTCCAGATTAGTGCAGCCCGCATCAAAAAATTCTGCTTTGTAGCAATATCGTACGTTACCACTCCATATTCCCATAAAATTATCAAATCACGGATCAATGGTTGTAAAAATACATCCAATTTATCCTTTGGATTTTTTGGACCAGGCACCAGAACCGTAAGAAACATGAATTGATCCTTCATGCACATCCATGGCGGTAGATTGTACGGCGTCAGTATCACGGGCCATGAGGAGTATTGTTTCCCCGACTGCCCAAACGGCTGAAAACCGTCGGTGCTCAAGCCCAACCTCACGTTCCGAATTTCTGATGCAAATTCAGGATACGACTGGTCCAAGTGTTTCCAAGCCTGCGAGTCTGCAGGGTGACGCATAACACCAGACTGATCATTATTAGAGCAACTTGCATGCCATGTCATATCCTTCGCAGTTGCATTGGACTGATACAATCTTTGCAGTCTAGGGATGATTGGAAAGTAGAACATCTCCTTGAAAGGGCTCTTCTTTTTCAGTCGACCATTCACATCGCGTCTAGCGGGTTTGAACCGTGGCCGACCGCAAAACTTACAATATTCAAGATCGCTGTCCGCACCCCAATATAACATACAATTCCCTGCACAACAGTCGATCCTCTCCACAGGAAGCCCCATCTCACCCATCAACTGTTTGCTATCGGAAAACTTTCTGGGCACCAAATTATCCGAAGGACAAATCTCACGAACCAGGTCAACGATTTGATTATAACCCCTTTCAGATAGCCTGTTTTCAGTTTTAATGTTCAGCATACGGGCATTGAATGACAGTTGCGAGTGTGAATCGCATCCAGGATACAAATCCCGATCCTCTGCACGAAGCATATCATAAAACTGTGCAGCATACTGATTAGGGGGTTCCTCAACAGGCGGCTCATCATCCACATTTCCAAAGTGGGGCCCGGAAGTTAAGTCCGTGACCATATCGTGGTACGAGCTAGATCCTGCTGTCTCATCAACCGTCCCGTGAGAAGCCGACGCCTGATCAATGTATTGATGTGGAATTTGACCCCAATTTTCCTCACCGTGAAAAACCCAATTGTAATAATTTGGCATAAAACCATTTCTATACAAATGAGCTTTCACGTCATCGGGGTACTGAAACGTCTTGTTCCTGCATCTAAATTTGTTGCAGGGACACCTAATCTTTCCTCGATTCATCCAATTCGGGTTACTAGTGGCGAAGTCTACGAATGAATCGAGTCCACTAATAAATTCAGGAGCTATCATGCCATTAATCGATCTTGGACCATACATCCAACGTAAACGACTTGAATAATCCATATCAATCTGTTTCATATTAGTGAATTAATTAATAATTCCTACGTGCATCCATTTCCGACTTAATTAATTATAATTAATCAAGTTCGGAACGCACACTACTATACAACATATATACCCCTCCACTCCAACATATATATATATAATTTCATCAAAATAAACGACTCATATTTATGTCATGCAACAAGTACTTATAATAAAATTAATTAATTAAATAATTTTCAGTAGTTAATAAGTAGTACTTAATTAATTATAATTAACAAAATAATTAATATACATGATGCTTGTGTGGACATATTTATCAAGTGTACAATTATAAGCTAATTTCATAAGTATATTAATATATTAATTAATTTATACTAATTAGTTAGTAATTTACACTACTTAGCTAGTTAATCTTACACAATGTAACAACAAATACACTAATTAGGTAGTTAATCTTACATAATGTAACAACAAATACACTATACACATGCAATTTAACAATAATATATGAAATTATAATTATTGCATGCAAATAAATAATTTTAACCGATTAAAACGAATTTTTTTACCTTAGAAATGTTCACCAAAATGTGTAGAGCACGTTCAACTAGTGGAGGACTATTTCCGGCGTAGTAGTGGTGGACTATTTCCGGCAGCCGCTTGCACTCTCTCTTCTCCTTCTTCTCTTTGCTTCTCCCCCTCCGAGCGTATACAGAAATGAAGAAGAGAATGGGTTGGTGGTGTGAATTAATATGCTGAAGGGAGAGGGATTTAAAGAGGAAAAATGCCCTCACCATGCTTTGGTTGGCACGCGGTTCTGCAAAAGCCTGCTGCATGCAGACGAGGGTTTGACCCCCTCGTGAAATACACGATTCAAATTGGCTAGGGTTTTATTCCCTCGTGTAAGTGTGTCAGAAAGCTAGCCGAGGGATTTTCCCTTGTGACCTTGTCGAGGGGACAGCTTCCCTCGTGAGCCTGCAGACGTCAGTTTGAAGACGAGGGTTTTTCCCTCGTGAACTTGTCGAGGGGACAGCTTCCCTCGTGAGTCTGCAACTGTCAGCTCGAAGTCGAGGGAATTTCCCTCGTGAAGATTGGCAGGGTGATTTCCGTCGTGAAAACGCTCGACAATTTTTCCAGGGTCCCACATTTGCTCGTTAAATCCCTCAATATGGACGAGGGAACTTTAACCCTCTTCAAATTGCTCGATAAAATTTTTTACTCGTAAATTCCCTCTTCAATTTCGAGGGTTTTATTCCCCTCTTTAAAAACCCTCTTTAAATGAGGTCTTTTTTGTAGTGATCCAACAAACAACAAGAATGACATTACCAAGCAAATGTACAGAGCTGCCCTTAGGATGAGGACTATGAATGAGGCTCTTATTAACTTCCACGCAGACCCAATTTTGTTTTTTTATATCTGGATAGAGAAGCCATTCTATTGCAACTCTCTTTGCAGAAACTTGGGCCATTTTTTCTTTACAGAAAATCAAGAAATAGAGGAGTCCATGATTCCCATTTTCCATATTTTGCCTAAATGATTATCTCAGGTTTATTTATTTCTTTTTTAGCCATTTTCTGTCTCAAAGCAAAGTATCAAGAAAAGGAATATGGAAGATGTAACCTTTACAACATAAATATTTGAGCTTTTTTTTGGCCTTCACTCACCCATCTGTGTTTTTTATTTGAGAAAGAGGAGTGAGTGTGCAACAGTGAAGAAGCTCATAACTTTCATACATAGAAAATAAGTTTGGTGGAGTCTGCCTGCTTAATATGACCATCACCTACCCATCCATTAGAGGATTGGGCTAAGAACCATGGAACGACGTGCATCTCCTGCTCAAGCTGCATCCAGTTCATCTCCTACATCTTATTCAAGACTGAATACGAGTTTTAGTAGCAATACAAGAGTTGTTGGTAGTCATCCCTGATTAGGCGTGAAATTGTCATGATTCGTCACTCGAAATGCCCGTGTTTTGGTTTATTTATATGAGTATTTAGAGTCATTTGAGTATCATTTTCATAAACTAATGAATTTGTCTCCTTGATTCTCATAGATGGATAGAGGGCGAAAAGAGGAGTTCGTAGGACTTTGAATCGACTCAAACGGATGCCCGGATGAGAAGATATCGAAGAAATACGAAAAATATCAGTTCGGGGGAGCAAAAGTATCATTGGAGTGCACAAGCAAAGAGTACTCGTGCACCCCTGCATGAGCAGTCGTGTATAGCGCTCGAGGAAGTGAAGGTTGTGCACTAGTGCACGAGCACTCGTACACTGTGCACGAGCAGTCGCAGGTCCTGCACTAGTGCACGAGCAAAGGTGGTCGTGCAGTTTTTGCTCTCTGGACAAAGTGGGGTGCTCGAGTGTGATGAGCTCGTGCACTAGTGCACGAGTAGTGCACGAGCATACGTGATTTTTGGTCCATTAACTCCCGATTCGACCCGTTGCCTATTTATACCCCTTTGGAGCACGTTTTTATGGACCACCACTTACCACTTGATACAAGATCGTTTTTAGAGTTAGTTCTTGGAGAAGAAGGAACGAGCAAGCTTTACTTTTATGTTTTTGAGGTTTTTCTTTACGAATTCTTAGTCCGATTTTACTTTTTAGTTTTGTTTCTTCAGACCTTTGTTCTTGAACCGTTGAGACTTCGTTTTATTGATTTAATTTCAGTTTATTCCTTTATTTCTTGAAACCCTAATTTATGTTTGATCTTTTCTTCATTCTAATCATTATGTTCATGTTCGTTATTTATTCAATTGTTTGCCAAATTTGTTAAAGCACAAATTCGAACTCACTCACAAGTGTACGAGATCATTGTTATAGTAAGGCAATTGACCAAGTTAAATATCGAACCACGGGACTAGTGGCTAGTATAGCCGTAATACTATGCGTTGTCGCGTAATTGTAGTGCGAGCCAATATTTTGGAAGGGATTTTCTCGAAATTAAAATACAAATAAAAGCAACTAAACAAATCAAAGAAAATAACTAAATAAAAACAATAATCAATTTTAGGGATTTTTGAACAATAAAAACGAGACGTGTTCGGGTGTTCATCATCATATGAGAATTAAATACGCGATTCGATAAGTAACAACTATTCAAGTTTCCAATCATCTATAGAAGCAATCACTAAACATCACGTATTCACCGTACTGGATAAGCCTAGGCAAACACGTCAAATGAAAACATCGGATCGTTAATCTTCTCACTTATCACCAATTTCTCAATTAAGCAACAAGTGTAGGAAATATGGGGTTCTAATGAAAATACCCAACTCTCGTTGCGATACCTCAATATCCACTCAAATAGCATAAATCACTCACACCCATACAAGATCATGCATCGACCCAACTCTCGTTGCGATAAACACACAATCTAAATACGAATTACAAGAGCAATCATGAAATCGAACAATCAAAGTCCATAATCCTAATAGATTGACCTTCAACTAGAATAGATATCACAAATCAAATCAAATACTCAATTACTCATGTAAATCCAAACACCCAAACACAAGACAATTAACAAAGCATAATATCAAACAAACTCATATGAAATAAAGAACAATAATCCATAAACAAGAAATTAAACCAAAGGGAAATGAAATTAAGGAAAGAAGTCACCTCTATGGAGTTGATTTAGCTACAAAACTTGATAATCCTTGCTTGAATTGAAAGAAACTACTAATTGAAAGCATAATCTAACCTAATCTATACTAGAAATTGAAGAAAATGCAAAAGAAAAATGAAAAGGAAAAAAAACTATTCTAGGGGATTAGGGTTCTAAAGCTGTTGGTCCCGGTTCTTTTATCACAAACAAGGACAATATGGGAAATTAAGAGAATTTTTTTTTAACACTGATGTTATGCAAGTCAGTAAAGCAATAAAGAACACAACAATGTAAAGTGGTTCGGAGGCTCAAGCTCCTACATCCACTGCCTGATTTAACAGGAAATCCACTACCCGGGATTCTTGTTTTTAACGTGCCAAGGTGCACTCACAACTGGACTCACACCCCTCCGCGGAGCTGCCTCTCGAACTGGCCTCACATCCCTCTTCACTCAGGGACTGCCTCTCCTCACCTCACTGCAACACCTAACACTCTTCTGGAAAGGGTTTAGTTTGGTTTGGTTCTTCTCCAACTAGGTGAGGTTTTCCCTTACATGGTTTTAGCCTCTGAGCTAAGGTTGGGAAAACCTCTCTAAGCTTAGGATGTATATGATAGGCTCGAGTATACAAACTGGAACACTCAAATATGACTATGAAGAATTCAATGTCAGTGTTCTTGATGGAGATGGTGCACCCTTATGACTCCCTCATGACTTGCACCACTCTCGCATCAGCTCCTTGCTTGAGTTTGTATTTATAGTTTGGATTTGAATGTTACCGTTGGAGAAAGTAACATTCAAATCCAGTCTATCTCTGGAGTGAAATTCTCCTTTTCAGTGAAGTATGGCCTTGTCAGCTTTTGTCAGATTCGCTGCCTTGACTTGATTGGTCCACGTGGACTGAGTCCAACGACTCTTTTCTTCAGGGTACTTGATCAGGGTAGCCTGACTTCAGGCGACTTGTCTTCAGCTGACTTGTAATCCTCTCAGGATACCTTTCTTCAGTAGACTTGAAGTCTTCTTAGGAACCATCATTGGACTTTAAGTCTTCTCAGTGGACTTCCTTCAGTAGACTTGAAGTCCACTCAGGGGAGTTGACATAAGGCTATTTGTCAAGCTTCCCAGCCTCAGTAGCCTGACTCCTTCAGGTCCTACTAGGCACAACACTGATCCTCTCAATCATGCTCTTCACTGAGTAGTCCACTGACCAGCTTAGAAAGTCAGGTTTATACTCAGTGGGACTTCCTTCAGGCTTCTCTTCAGGTTCATGTCTTCTGACATGGCTTCAGTCTGTTCTTTTTTTTTATTTATGTTATTTTGACTTCCTCAGGCTGTGTCAGTGAGTTCCCCCTCACTGAGTTCCTCTCAGTAGAGTTCCCCCTCAGCTGAGTTCCTCTCAGTAGGGTGCCCCCTCAGCTGAGTTCTTCCTCCACTGATAACCTGTTCTCCTGAGAAACAACCTAGCCTGACCTGAAACTAAAAGATACTATCCTGACTGCTTTCAAACCTATTACATGTTGTTTTGGAAAATCATCAAAACTAAAATATCCCAACAAAAGCCCTTGAAAAAATGAGTGTAAAGTCAGGAAGAAAGGTATTTATAAGTGGGTTAGAAAGTCCTTGGCCGAAATTGCATTTAAGTCCTCCAAAAGTTTAAATTTCTGATTTTTCGCGAGCAGAGGAGGTTCGTACCGGTTTGGGGCTTTTGATACCGGCCGGTCTGAAGTATTACTAACCGGTCTAATGCTCCCGAAGCAAAGATACCGGTTTGGGGCTATTGATACCGGCCGGTCTGAAGGATGCTTAACCGGTATTGATCTTCCGAAGCCAAAATACCGGTTTAGCCACTTTGTATCGACCGGTACAATGAGTGCAAACCGGTATGAACACTTTTTGGGCATATTTTGCTTCTTCTTTGCATTCTAACTTGTACTTTGACTTGATTCTTCTTCATTTGAATGTCCTTGCTCGACTCTTCTATAGTCTTGGCCGTATTTCACTCATTTTCCTACACAATGAACAAAAATACCTTTTTCGACAATTAAGCACAAATGAGATAAATTAATGTTCATAATCACACGAAATCCAATAAAATAGGCAAACAAAATGCATGAATTTCGAGCAATTATCACACTAATCACCCCCCCAAACTTAAAGTGTTGCTCGTCCCCGAGCAACGAAAGAAAAATAGAACAAGTGGGAGGATTGCGATGAAATGAGTGTCAAGAAAGTAAAATAATTAAAATACAACTCTTGCTCTTTTCATGAAGGTAAACTCAATGGATGGTGCTTCACAAATCAATCAACAAATAGAAATTCACAAGAAACAAGACAATCAAATCACCATGATCCTCACGGGAAGTCTATAGCTCAACTCGCAAAAGTGTATGGACAATTCAACACTCAAATGTCAATTCATAGACATGCACCACCATAAGCTTGCCACTTATCTAAGCATCTTGCCTCAAACTTGCATTTAGTACTAAATCAAAAAGGACTTTTCATTTGGTTGTAATGTTGGCTCTTTGGTCAAGGTGGGGTATTTTTGGATAGAGTGACTCGTAAACTAGTGGAGCGAGAGATAAAGACGCATAGACACATCTCAAAAATCTCAAGACAAAGTTGCAATTATACGGATTGCAACTCAAAAACTCCTACTCCAACAATTTACTAGTTCTCTTTTTTCTCAAGTACAATCCTCTTCACCACACCAAGCACTTTTGAATTTTTATGCTCTACCAAAATCTTGTACACAAGAGAGTTTCTTTTCATTTTTCAATTTTTTTTCAACTCAATCTTTTTTTTTGTACAACTTCTCAACTCATCTTTTTCTCTTTTTCCACTCTTTTCACTTTCACACAAATTCATCCAGCAAATCCACATTGAAACTCAATTCAACCTCACTATCCACATTCAAGCTCCACTAGTTCATAGGGACAAATAAGCTAAAAAAGAAGGACAATTCGGCTAAATTTGTAGGTTGCCAAGAAAATTAAGTCTATAGGCTCAAAGGGGCTAACTACGGAAAAAATTCATTTGGTATGAAAAATTTGGCAAAGTGACTTTTCAAAACAAAGATCGCCTAAAATCATTTTTAGCACCTTATGCAAGTAGAGACCTAGAGCAAGACTAGAGGCAAGTTCTAGAGCACAATGACTACAAATGACCACACTCAATCAATGAACAACCATTTTTTAAATTTGGTTTAGGCACAAAAGCTCACGGGTTCGTTTTGATCATGGATCATATCTCATCTCATTCTCATTCACCCCTATTAGTCAACCAACTAGTTCAATCACCAACAAATTCATTCAAATTCACAATCAAAACAAGAATTACACTAAATTATTCACCTCATTAACAAGCATTCAAAAGCAACAACTTCCATAAAAAAAAAAAAAATTCCAAAACAAGTAGCCACACAAAAATCTCATTCAATCAAACCATAAACGCGTGCAATCTCCAAGAACATCTTGGTGTAAAAAGAACTGCAAATCACAAAAAAACTCCCCCCAAACTTCGACATTGCTAAGCAATTCGAAGTTTGGGCCTATGATACGATCGAAAAAACGTACAACCAAGTACTCTACCCTAATGAATTCACATGTACTTATCCAAAAATGGTGTGCCGGTGCTATGAAACAACAAGTAAATACCCCCCCAAACTTAGACATTGCCAAGCAAGTCTAAGTTCGAGCCCGGGGTCCGATTGTACCTCACAATTAGCACCAAAGCTCACTTCGTTTCTAACTCATCTTCTTTCAAGCTCTCCCTCCTTTTGCAATTGAGCTCGAATTACCTCCAACATTCCTCAAAGCGTACCCAATCCCCTACAAAACAAGACAAAAACAAGAAAAGATCAAACACACACTAACAAAAGAAATGAAAAACACTTAAAAACGGTAAAAATAATGGGTTGCCTCCCATTTAGCGCTAGGTTTAGTGTCCTTTGCCGGACTTATTGATTGAAACCAAACTTCCTATCGGAATGGCCAAGGATATCGATCCTCCTTGCCATTGTACTTCATTCTTTGAGCTTCGAAATCAAGGAGGCTCTCATGAAACGTAGACCAATCGCCAATCTTCCTCTTGCATGTTCTCAAGAATGAATGTCCATCTTCCTCTTTCACCATCATCTCCTTCCGTTCCTTCTCTTCTTTTCCAAGGATGCACAAGATCTTCATTATTTCAACCTTATGGTCAAAGTTCTCAAGAGGTAAAATAAAATCAATAGAAACAATATCATCTAAAGTAGAAATTGAAGAGTTTAAGGGTTTAGAAATGCTCATTTCGGTCTTCAATTTGTCCTTCAATGCTTCTTGTTTCTCTTGCTCATTGTAGATCGTGTCCACAAAGGGACATTTGATAAGTCAAGTTTAGCATGTAAATTTGGTGCTCATTGTCATTATATTATGTAATTTACTTTGCTATTCTCTTTGTATTTTCCGACTTATTTTATTTTTGGTCCGTTTGCTTTGATTTGGTGTTTTTGTTTATTTGTAGGTTGGATTGGACCATTTTTAATTAAGGAAGAGTCGAGCCAATTTAAGAGCAGCCGATTTTGGGGATTCTAATATTAAAGCTAGCAAATTCTGTGTGCATTAATTTATTAGCTCTTTTAATTGGGACATTATGATAATTTATGTGGTGCTTTTATGAGGGAAGAAAATGGGGGATTACAATGAATGTTAGTCCTTATATATGGAGGAGATGAATGTGGACATAGGGGAAGTCTTGAGGAGTCTTGGAGAGTAAAAAAATTCTTGAGAGGGAGAACGTACTCACACACACATACACATGAGAGTTCGTGACATTTCATAGCCATGTTTGGCTAATTGTTATTCTAGTTCGAGGATATGCGGAACCTTTGATGATTTGAGACTCCTTAATAATTGACGGTTTTTCTTACTCTATCTTAATTTCTTCGTTATTTGGTTAATGCTATGCATAGAATATTTATTAATTTTGTAAGCTTGATCACCTTGCTTGATTAATTTAGTATTTATAGCTAGACTACATGATATAATCCGTAATTGTTATATGCATGTGGTCATAGTAGCAAATAGGGCAGAACACCCTAGGGATAACGAAGTCTAGGTTGTATGATTCGGACGTTCCGCTTTCGTAGCCTAGTTTGCTCTATTGTTTTGATTCGTTAATGCATTCAATAAATTGAATCTCGAATACATATTTTGGGATTATTTATTTGGATAGGTTAATTGGGGGTCGTACCTTCTAATTAATTACACTTAAGAAACAATTCGGACTAGTTTGGTCGTACCACTGGTCTAGGGGCAAGATTTGAGTAGAGTGGAAAAATACCGTTAGTTTTTAATTGAGTTGAGAATTATTTACGGAGAAGCTATCCGAGAACTAGAACATTTTTTATTTATTGATTTCCTTTTATTATGCATTCTATTAGTTATAGAATTTCAAACCAAAACACCCCCCATTTTATTTGTTTTCTAACACGATTTATTTAATTAAATTACACCATTCCTCGTGGGTTCGACCCCTTGCTTACCCTACTACATTAGTGGGTTAGTTTAGGTGATTTATTTTTGGGTGCCTGCGACAGCACACCAAATTTTGGCACCGTTGCCGGGGAATAGTCGTTTATTTAATTGAATTTTTTGTGTTTTATTTTTCTGTAAAAAAATTCTAAAAAAAAAAAAATTGTGTTCACATTCTTCTCTACAAGTGTACACTAACACTGACCCCATCAGTGGCTGTTCTGGTTTAAGGGGATTTGAGATATCACAGACTTATTGACTCTATTATTATTTTTGCTATGTATGATCCTTCTTTGTCTTCGCAAGATAGGTTCCTCAATGTTTTCAAGGAATTTTTGGCTTACCTTATCCAATCTGAGATAAATAAGAGAACCAATCATCAGTATGAGATTCATCATGGCACTTACTCCGGAGATAATTATTGGCAACAATATCATGATCAAAGGCCTCAATTATTTAGAAATTATGAGATGACTTATGATAATGGTGGACAAATCAGCTATGAGCAAAATTCTGGACCTTCACTTGAAGACTTGGTGAAAACTATGGCGTTGAGCACGTTGAATTTTCAACAAGCAACCCAAACGAGTCTTAAGAACTTGGCGGATAGACAAAGAAACTTGTAGGTTCAGCTTAGCCAAATGATGATTGTCGTGAGCGAATTGCAAACACAAATGAGTGATATTCAAGTGGAAGATGATGTAGAGCCTTACCAGGGTTGGACAATTGAGAGGGAAATTGAAGCAGAGGAGGGGGAACATCTTGATGTGTCTAGTGATCAGATTGAGGTGCGAGACGAGCTAATGGAGACTGAAAAATCAGCATTGAAAAATCTGGACACAGAGGCTGACACTGACCCTATCAGTGTCAATGTACCAGCGCAGAAAATTGAGGTAAAATCTCGTGAATTGAGTCATATTGTTACTAATGCATTACCCTTTCCTTCCAGGATCCAAGAGGTCGAGAAAAGTGTCAAGGAGCCGGAACTTAGTGCCTTTCGAAGAGTTGAGATCAACATACCATTAGTTGAGTCAACCAAGAAAATCCCAAGATATGTCAAATTATTGAACGAGCTTTACACCGACGAACAATGGCTATCTTGGAATGAAAAGATTTTGATGGGATCTTGCACTGTTTCTCAATGTAAAATGCCCCTAACAAGAGAGAATTATCCTACTCCTATTACGTGAAAGGGAAGTTGGTCGTCGAGCCAACGACGTTAAGAAAAGGCGTTGATTGGGAGGCAACCCAATATTTTAAATTTTATTTTATTTTATCTTTATTTTCGTTATCTTTTAATAATAAATGTGTGATGCTCTTGTTTTTTTATGTGTTCCTAGGATTCAAGCTGCAACAACCTCAACATGATCGTCATATTGGGTAACCCCGCTCCACTCTATTTATATTCCCCCCTACGTGTTTTGGCTATTTTTGTACCTTGTACATCTATGCTAGGAACTATCACTTGTTTAGGTGTGGGGGAGATATTTTGGTGGTTGATTTTTGAATTCAAAATTCCATGCTCAATTGAGTTGAGTCTAATAACTTGAAGAAGGTTAGGTGTGATTGATAATTTTTTTTAGGATAAAGTGAAGTATTTTGTTGATTTTGATAATTGAATGAATGAAAATGTGCAAGATTCGATACAATAGCCGTTTTATGTGAGCTTTTGAGCCTTTATGAGCAATACATCTATGTCATGCTCTATTTTTTTTTCGTGCTATGAGTGATCAAACATGATTTGTACGTTCTAGAACTTGCTTTGTTATGCATTTTGAGACCACATAGTGAATTCATGCATTAGAATGATAAGGGCACTTAGGATTAACCGTGTTGATAGCCTTTTCTTTGAAACTCTACCCTTGTTAATTTTCCACTAGTTTGCCCCTTTGAGCTTACGGCCTTTTCTTAATTGAATACATATAATAAGCTTATATCCTTTTTATTCTATTTGGCCAATATTTTGAACCCTTCTTGTCAAGAAGTTTGAATAAAATGCATGTGCCAATAGTGAACTATAATTGTGATTGGAGAATGGGGGTTTAAAGAAAGTGTGAAAAGAAAAAAAATGTGGCAGAAAAGAAAGAAAAGAAAAAAAAGAGCCAATGTGGGAAGAGTTGAAAAAAAATTGAAAAAAGTGTTGTTATTTTGTTGGGGAAAGCTAATAGGGTGATTACTTGGTACATTAATTCTTGATGCATTTGAAAATTGTCAAGTAAAGTGAAAAAAAAAATGAGTAGGGTTGATATGTATTGAAAAGTGTAATGAATGAGGATAAATTCCTTATGCGTGCTTTGAATTTACAATTTCTTGACTTGATATAGCCCACATTCTACTCCTTATCCTACCCTTGACCAAAGCCCCATTACAACCTTTTTAAAGACCCTTTGATTTTTGCATGATATTCTTGAAATAGTGGTGGAGATTTGATATATAAGCAAGCTTATGGTAATGACATGTTGTGTTTTGATATTGAATGATGTTTTTTGTTCCCTTGCAAACATTTGAGGGAATTGAGTGACATTCTCGTGAGGTATTGAATCTTTGCACGTTCGACTTTGTGATATTATTGGGTATTGATGAGGTGCACTTATTTTCTCCAGAAAATAATGTCATGATCACTTTACTTTTTGGATTGTTCTTGACTCAATTTTTCACGGTTTGATATTTTGATTTTGGGTCTTGAAAATAAATAGTGTTTTTGAAGTGCCTTTTGATTTTGTCTAGTACATACTTGAGGACAAGCATGGTTTAGGTGTGGGGGAATTACATTCCTCTTCGTAACTTTCAACCAACGAATTTTCGTCTCCATCTTTATCCTTTTCATCTTTGTTCCTATCAATGCAAACAAGGGAAAAATCATCATTAACATCATCAAAGAGAGGGTTATTAAAGATATTAGGATAGAAAGGGTCATGAGAATTCTCCCAAGTTTCTTCAACATAATGCTCAATGGCATCAATCATCTTGCATTCAAGATCATCCTTCTCATCGCTTGGACCCTCCTCTTTTCCATCTTCCATTTCATCCTCTTCTCGTTCATTCTTTTCTTCATCTTCTTCTTCTTCAATATGTATTCCTTGAAGGTATCTCAAAATACGAATATAATCTTCATCTTTGTCTTCTTCTTCAAGGAAATTACAAATATGTGCATAGTTCAACTCTTCCCCTTCTTTCTCTTCCTCTTCTACTTCCATTCTCTCAAAATTTTCTTCAATTTCCTCAACTACTTCTTCTTTCTTTTGCTCATCTTCCTTCTTTTCTTGCACAATGCAACTCCTAACAAGGTTGTGATCTAACTCTTCCCGGTCAATATTTGATTCGGATGAAAATCCACTTCGTTCGATTTCATAATTCACACCGGAGCCAAGTTGACCAACTTTACATTGTAAATTATGCATTTGTTTTGCAAGATCGGGGACAATAATGGAGGATATTGT
Source organism: Ballota nigra (assembly GCA_947034835.1). NCBI lineage: Eukaryota > Viridiplantae > Streptophyta > Magnoliopsida > Lamiales > Lamiaceae > Ballota > Ballota nigra. The sequence goes on along the minus strand of OX344720.1, from coordinate 129,451,092 downwards.
CTCTTCTATCTCTCTTCTCCTTTCTTCGGCTTGGCGATTACACTCCAAGTAGGCCGCAAATGAATCATTAAAAGTAGACTGCATTTCAAGGAGTCTCGAAAAAGTTTCAAGGAAACTTGGATCTTGATAAAATGAAGGAGATTGGTGCATTTGCCACTCATAGTCGAAATTCTCTCCATTATCGTACCCAACTTCTTCTTGTGGAAGATATATCATACCATATTGATCAAAACATGGATTCCAAGGGTATTGATAATATCCATCCATCCATCTATCCAATTAAGCACCTACACCAAGGAAGAGTATCAACTTCAAACAAGATAAAAAAATGCACTATCAATCACGTTCAAGAAGCACTAAGTTACACTAAAACCAACTAATCCCCGGCAACGGCGCCAAAAACTTGTTTGCCAAATTTGTTAAAGCACAAATTCGAACTCACTCGCAAGTGTACGAGATCATTGTTATAGTAAGGCAATTGACCAAGTTAAATATCGAACCACGGGACTAGTGGCTAGTATAGCCGTAATACTATGCGTTGTCGCGTAATTGTAGTGCGAGCCAATGTTTTGGAAGGGATTTTCTCGAAATTAAAATACAAATAAAAGCAACTAAACAAATCAAAGAAAATAACTAAATAAAAGCAATAATCAATTTTAGGGATTTTTGAACAATAAATACGAGACGTGTTCGGGTGTTCATCATCATATGAGAATTAAATACGCGATTCGATAAGTAACAACTATTCAAGTTTCCAATCATCTATAGAAGCAATCACTAAACATCACGTATTCACCGTACTGGATAAGCCTAGGCAAACAGGTCAAATGAAAACATCGGATCGTTAATCTTCTCACTTATCACCAATTTCTCAATTAAGCAACAAGTGTAGGAAATATGGGGTTCTAATGAAAATACCCAACTCTCGTTGCGATACCTCAATATCCACTCAAATCGCATAAATCACTCACACCCATACAAGATCATGCATCGACCCAACTCTCGTTGCGATAAACACACAATCTAAATACGAATTACAAGAGCAATCATGAAATCGAACAATCAAAGTCCATAATCCTAATAGATTGACCTTCAACTAGAATAGATATCACAAATCAAATCAAATACTCAATTACTCATGTAAATCCAAACACCCAAACACAACACAATTAACAAAGCATAATATCAAACAAACTCATATAAAATAAAGAACAATAATCCATAAACAAGAAATTAAACCAAAGGGAAATGAAATTAAGGAAAGAAGTCACCTCTATGGAGTTGATTTAGCTACAAAACTTGATAATCCTTGCTTGAATTGAAAGAAACTACTAATTGAAAGCATAATCTAACCTAATCTATACTAGAAATTGAAGAAAATGCAAAAGAAAAATGAAAAGGAAAAAAAACTATTCTAGGGGATTAGGGTTCTAAAGCCCTTGAAAAACTGAGTGTAAAGTCAGGAAGAAAGGTATTTATAAGTGGGTTAAAAAGCCCTTGGCCGAAATTGCATTTAAGTCCTCCAAAAGTTTAAATTTCTGATTTTTCGCGAGCAGAGGAGGTTCGTACCGGTTTGGGGCTTTTGATACCGGCCGGTCTGAAGTATTACTAACCGGTCTAATGCTCCAGAAGCAAAGATACTGGTTTGGGGCTATTGATACCAGCCGGTCTGAAGGATGCTTAACCGGTATTGATCTTCCGAAGCTAAAATACCGGTTTAACCACTTTGTATCGACCGGTACAATGAGTGCAAACCGGTATGAACACTTTTTGGGCATATTTTACTTCTTCTTTGCATTCCAACTTGTACTTTGACTTGATTCTTCTTCCTTTGAATGTCCTTGCTCGACTCTTCTATAGTCTTGGCCGTATTTCACTCATTTTCCTACACAATGAACAAAAATACCTTTTTCGACAATTAAGCACAAATGAGATAAATTAATGTTCATAATCACACGAAATCCAATAAAATAGGCAAATAAAATGCATGAATTTTGAACAATTATCACACTAATCATCAATCGTTCTTGTTTACGTAAATCCCATGTCTAGCTAAAACCCTTGTATGCTTGGGATATGATGAACTCGTAGAAGTAGGTTGTGGGTACGTAATTAGGGTAATTCGTGATGTTAGGTTTTAATTCTCTTAATTAATGATGAATTCTTAAAATCAATCTTAACATTGCCTTTGAAATGCAATCGAAAAGTATTAGAGAGAGGACGACCTTATCACTCTTTAACAATGAGTAGACTTAACGAGAGGGTTTAGAAAGGGTTAATTTATCTACCAGTTTAGCGAAGGACGACGACCGCATCACCTTAATTAAATTAGGGTCTCATTAATTAAGCACAATCTATTAACTTGTTAGTGGATTAGTGAAGTCGAATGTTAGGATAAAGTATTAGGGTTTAAAATTTTGAGCTTTCATCTTGCATTCTTTTACTTAGGTTATTTCTTGCGAGTCACAGTTATTTTGATTACGTACCTGCTCCGTTAGTATACGTAGGGATTCCTATCCTGAGCATCACCATCACATACTTGCATACAAACTTTAGATACTTATTTTAATTTTACTTTTGCATTCGTAGAGTAATTTAGTTTAGATTATTTTCTCATTTCAAAAACTAAAAACATTTCACTCATATTAACTACGACGCGTAGATCTTCATGGATCTATTTGCATACATACTTTCCATTGGGTTCGATAATACTTGGTCACTATACTTGCCAATACTACAGTGAACCCATACTCTTGCGGGGAAGCTACTAGTAAAAGCTAGTATATTCACTTCAAGTCAATGGCCCCATTTCCGGGGATGGCGGTGTATGTCTTTTGAATAGGACTTGGAGATAGCTTAGTAGTTAGTAGTGAGTGATTTACTTTTCTGTTTTATTTCGTAGTATTTTCGGCAGTTGCGTTTTTATTCTTTTGTTAGTGTTTCAGGTTTATGAAAACACGCTCGCAAGACAATACGAGCGAAGAGAGATTACCGCTGGATACTGAGACAATAGCAAGAAGAAACCGAGCCTTCTTAAGAAGGATGAACGCTGCCGGAGGAGGGAAAGAACCAATGGAAATTACTAATGAGTTGGATGATGTCTAGAATGAGTTTAATCAGACATTGAACCGGGCTGACGACACTGATGGCAATACCAGTAAGAATCAAGATCCGTCAGGGAAAAGCCAGAGCCAAAACCCGGGTACATAGAATCAAAATAGTCCAGCTCATAACATTGTCCAAAATCCTCAGAACAACCCTACTTACCCATATCCTAACTTACCACAAAACAACTTACCTTACCCACCTTACCCATACCCACCTTATCTGTATCCACCATACCCGTATCCTCCACCTCCTATTTACAATCCGCCACTGGTTTATCAACCACCACCACCCCAACAAGTACCAACACCATATGCTAATCCGCAGCACATTCCTCAGAACGCAGATCAGAATATGGCTATTCGAGGAAGGTTTGCAGCGCAGCCACAACGGTACTATGATGGAGTGCCATTGCCTCCTGTTAAGGCAAATAACTTCTCGATTTCCCCGGGAATTCTTAAGCTGCTTACCGAGAACCAGTTCAAGGGGGAGATTGGGAAGGAGAATCCTCATACTCACCTGAGGAGTTTCATGATGATAGCCTCCACATTCAATTATAACGACATGCCTGAAGATGCCAAGAGACTTAGGCTGTTCCCATTCTCATTGATGGGAATAGCAAATGAGTGGTATGATAACACGCTCCCATGGGGAGGTGTAACCACATGGGCCGAGCTCGAGCATCTGTTCCTCGAGCGATTCTACCCTCCATCGAGAACTATTAAAGCAAGGATTGAGATCTCTTCCTTCGCCAGAAGCAAGGAGAGGATTTACGCCAAGCGTGGGAGAGATATTCAAACATGTTGATTGAGTGCCCGCAACACGGGTACAATGAGGGAGATATCATGGCATTCTTCTATAGTGGAGCCAGCAAGGCTGGCCAAGCCCATTTAGATGCATGTGCGAGTGGAGCTTTTCTGAACCAAGGGATAGCGAGGTGTAGAGAAATTGTTGACAACATTGTCACGAATGCCGGTGCATGGAACAAGGATCCAGACTTTCAGAGAGCTTTTAAGCTAGAGGAGAATGGGGGGACGAAGAAGCTGTTGATGGCCATGATGGAAAAGATAAACAACATTGAGATTGGGCAGAGTATGGTTGGAGGGAATGTAGTAGTGAGGGAGAAAGTGAAAGAGACCGAGCGTGATGAATGGGGGGTACCCAAATCGGTGATACCCGTCCCGTATCCACATCGCTTCATGAAAAAGAAGCTTGATGAGAAGTTTGCTAAATTCCTTGATGTTTTTAAAAAGTTACATATTAACATTCCTTTTTATGATGCTTTGGAACAGATGCCGAATTATGCCAAGTTCCTGAAGGATTTGATAGCGAAGAGAAGGAGAGTTGATGAGCCCAAGTTGGTGCAGCTGAACCATGAGGTGAGTGCATTAGTGCACAAGGCGCTTCCCCCGAAGTTGAAGGACCCCGGGAGTTTCACTATCCTATGTGATATCGGGAATGGAGTCAAGAAGGGAGCATTGTGTGATCTTGGAGCGAGCATTAATTTGATGCCATTGTCGTTTTTCAAGAAGTTGGAAGGTGAAGAACTTCAGCCGACAATGATGACGCTTCAACTTGCCGATCGGTCTATTACTCGACCTCAAGGTGTGGTTGAAGACGTCCTCGTGAAAGTTGGAGATCACATTTTTCCAGCCGATTTTGTGGTTCTAGAGATGGAGGAAGATGAGCACGCGCCTTTGATCTTGGGAAGACCCTTCTTAGCTACGGCCGGGATGGTGCTAGATGTGGCAAATGGGAAGATCACATTGAAAGTTGACGATCAAGAGATAAAGATTTCCCTATATGAGGCTATGAAACACCCGAAGGAGGATGAAAGCTGTTATTGCATGGATGCAATTGATCCTCGTGTTGAAGACACACCTCATATCTCCAATCTTTCTCATATTCATGATTTCGTTAGTCCTTCACTTGATGATTTAACCCATGAGCATTATGATCTTGATTATTTTGATAGGGATAAAAGGGAAGAAGTGAAAAATGTGGACGTGGTCCAGTTGGAGGGGAAATGAGGAGTTAAGAAGAAAAAGTCCAAGCGCAAGAAATTGTTTAGTAAGACTCCTCCAGATAAAGGTGAGAAGGAGTTGAGACCCCTAACACTTGGGGATGAGAAGGAGGCAAAGGAGCTCATGATGGAGGGGCATCAAAGAAAGGAATGCAACCACCACTCTTATGAGAGTAAGGGAGGTAATTTTGAGTATCATATCTCATAAGCTCCTTTGAGCTTGGTCCGGCATTAGGACCTTAAAAATAGCGCTGAATGTGAGGCAACCCATTTTTATTTGCTTTTGAGTGTTTTTAGTTATTTGAGTTTTATGTTATTAGGGTGTTGTTGAATCGTAAGTTTTGACCTCGTACTTGAGAGTTTTATTTTGTAGGCTTGTCTCGAGAGAATAGAGGAATCATGGAGTTACTCAAAAGGGAGGAACTCAAGCAAGGGAGTGTGCTACGTTGTTGAGAAACATGAATTATTTGGATGAGGTAACCCACAACCCCAAACTTAGACCTCTTCACAAGGTCAAAGTTTGGGGGGGTGGAGTTTTTTTTATTTGTTTAATGGTTATATTGCACAGGCGCACACGTCTCTTTGAGTTGAGTTTGGTTATTTGAGTCTTGAGATGCTCCTTGAGCTGTTAGTGTTTTGATTTGCTACTACATATTTCATGCCTATGTTGGGAAAAATTGGGGTGCCCGGAATCTATTCGGGATGAACTTTAAATACGAATTTAAATACAATTATTACTAGCATGAATTAATCCTAATTAATTCAAATAATAATTCCAACAACTAATTATCATCATGCATGTTAAATTAATTTCACATATTTAACTAGGCGGAAATAAACAAGTAAATATGCGATTAACGTACCTCTCGTAGTAATGGCCTTTGGATATACGGGACACTTGTAATCTCGTTCTATCAACCCAAAGCCTTCTCAAGTATTTCCCTTTTCACCTCACTTGATCGCCGGTGGGAGACGCTTTCAAGCAATTTAATAAACTAAGGAAAAAGAAAAATATCTATGCTTCTTGATTTTTCCAACACATGGAATTATGTTCTTGGGGATGAAATAATCATCCCCTATTTATAACAAGGGGTGGCCGAAAATTTAAGTGTTATTGGGCCTTGGAGAAAATCTTTTCTTAGACTCTAAGAAATCTTGAATATATCTCATATATTCTTTTCTCCAAATAAAATATTCCACAAAAATCTCACACTCCTTATTATGGGGTTGCAATTTTCGAAATTCTCATAGATGAAATCCAAGATTTGGATCTTCTTGAATATATGAGATATTCTTGTATTCCTAGAATACATATCTTCCATAATATCTTTCCAAGAAAATCAACAAAATCTTATTTCCCCTAATCATCAAATTTTCGAAATTAATAAAGAAAAATCAGCATATTTATTTTCTTTTTATTTTAATCACCTTATCATTATTGGGCTACTTAATGGGCTACTTGAGGGGCCTTAAGGAGAATTAAGATTGGACCTCCTAATGGACTTCTGAATTTCAATATTGAGCCCCAATATAATTCAGCCCATTAATATTAATTATTACCACTAATAAATTAATATTGCACTATCCATCTTAATCCATATTACGATAATATGGGCTCCCGGTTATTATTTCCCGCGTTTAAGATTATCAAGTCCATTAATTAATTAAGCTTCTGAATAGCTCTAAATTAATTAACATCTTTCACCTTGGAGTAAAGACAGCTCAACATTATTATTCGTACCGAAGAAACTAATTCTTCACTTGCAAGATTTGGTACAATAAAACTTCTGAGCCCACCAAGGGGACTAATCACACGAGCCGTACTCGCACGCGTTTCTCCGTATTAAATCTTAGCAACCGTCGTATGATTAATATTACTGCCCAAGACACAAAGTTCGAAGTCACAATGATTCTCACCCAACATGAATCAAAGCAGTAACTACTAAGCACACACGGTCCTATTTAAGTGACGGAGATTAAGAAATCAACAACCACTGAGGTCTAATTCTTCACCTTTCAGAACAAAAGAATTTCTCCTCGCTGTAGGACCTCTTCAACACATACTAAATGTGCTAGTGCAATCTCTTGGTCAAGACAGACCAATCTGAGCCTTACACATCGACCTTTCACGGTGGATTGTTCAATTCCACCTAGGCCGTGAAAATGTACGTTTAGTTACAAGTAAACTGTCAATGTCGTCTTCCGTGATCGGGTATCACCACATTAACTACAATGTAACACGTACTATATATTGAACGGTTTGCAATAGAAATTCAACATTCAATTATATCTAAAGCAAATGTGATAAAAGAATTATTCTCATAAATCGAGTGTTTGATACACGAGTTATACAAAGTAAAAGCATACTTTCACGTATAACTCCAACAGCCTATCAATCATCTTATGCTTGTTGATTGCTATCTTTGAGTGTGAGTATGAGTTGGTGATTTGTGGATTTGAGTTAGGGACTATATTGTGTGAGTATGGGAATGACAGTTGATTTGAGAGAGAACTAGTATACTTACAAGTTTTCTTTTTGAGTGCTTGTGTGATGAGAGTGAGAATGCACTAGGACTAGCATGGATGTGAAAGCCGTGAGATTTGAGCCTTATGAGATTTTGATGCATGAATTAATCTCTTCGTTTGTGAGTGGATCGTCACCTTAGAGGATGCTAGAACTTGTGTGTGCTCTTACTTCTTGATTGTGTCTAGTTTGATATGCCGAATGTGATCTTAGGCCATCTTTGTTTTGAATGAGTTTTTGAATGAGTCGCTTAGCCTAAATTTTCCTTACCATTGACATTTGTCCCTTGTTAGCCCCTTTGAGCCTAAAGCTTATTTCATTTGCTAGCACATATGAACACTATTCCAGTTCCTAAGCCTTTTTGTCCCAATTTGAGTGGAGAATAGGAAAAGTGTGAATGTGAAGGGATTGAGTTGAGTTGAAAAAGGAAAATGTTGTTTGTTGAGTAAGTATGAGAAGAAGGTGTGATGAAGTTTTGAGTTGTGGGAAAAAGAAAAAAAAAAGAGAATGAGCAAAAGAAAAAAAGAGCTCATGTGTTTGTGAAAGAAAAAAGTGAAGTGATTGAGAAAAGTGAAAAAAAAAATGAGAAAAAAAAAATTGAGGTGTTGAGAGTGTTGGAATTGAAAGTGTGCTTATTGAATGTGTTTGAAGTAGTCTGTTCCTAATCTCGAAATACCGAAGTGTGATTTTCTATTCTCCATTCACTTTAGTCACTTATCCATATTGTTATCCCACCTGTCCAAAGAGCCTACATTACAACCTTGAGAAAAGTCCTTTTTGATTCGGCATTGATTTCTAGAGTATGATCGGAGTTGAGAGTGCTTACAAGCCTATGGCTGCCAATATGTGTGATTGATTGTTTGAGTGAGTCCCTTTATCATTAATATACACTTGTGAGGGAGTGAAACACATCGTAGAGTGCACATCCATGTTTGATTTTGGTGATTCTTGCTGTTGTTGCATGATTATGATGAGGGAAGGTGAGTGAGTATACTTGTGATTGATCTTTGAAGCTCAAATTCATTTGCTTGCATGATTTGATTCGTTGACTCATTCCTAAAAATTTCACTTGACTTATTATTTCTTTGCTTGAGGACAAGCAACATGGTAAGTTTGGGGGGGTTGATTAGGCTTGAAATTGTCATGATTCGTTACTCAAAATGCCCGTGTTTTGGTTGATTTATATGAGTATTTAGAGTCATTTGAGTATCATTTTCATAAACTAATGAATTTGTTTCCTTGATGCTCATAGATGGATAGAGGGCGAAAAGAGGAGTTCGTATGACTTTGAATCGACTCAAACGGATGCGCGGATGAGAAGATATCGAAGAAATACGAAAAGTATTAGTTCGCGGGAGCAAACGTATCATTGGAGTGCACAAGCAAGGAGTACTCGTGCACCCCTGCACGAGCAGTCGTGTATAGTGCTCGAGGAAGTGAAGGTCGTGCACTAGTGCACGAGCACTCGTGCACTGTGCACGAGCAGTCGCAGGTCGTGCACTAGTGCACGACCAAAGGTGGTCGTGCAGTTTTTGCTCTCTGGACGAAGTGGGGTGCTCGAGTGTGATGAGCTCGTGCACTAGTGCACGAGTAGTGCACGAGCATACGTGATTTTTGGCCCATTAACTCCCGATTCGACCCGTTGCCTATTTATACCCCTTTGGAGCACGTTTTTATGGACCACCACTTACCACTTGATACGAGATCGTTTTTAGAGTTAGTTTTTGGAGAAGAAGGAACGAGCAAGCTTTACCTTTACGTTTCTGAGGTTTTTCTTTACGAATTCTTAGTCCGATTTTACTTTTTAGTTTCGTTTCTTCAGACCTTTGTTCTTGAACCGTTGAGACTTCGTTTTATTGATTTAATTTCAGTTTATTCCTTTATTTCTTGAAACCCTAGTTTATGTTTGATCTTTTCTTCGTTCTAATCATTATGTTCATGTTCGTTATTTATTCAATCGTTCTTGTTTACGTAAATCCCATGTCTAGCTAAAACCCTTGTATGCTTGGGATATGATGAACTCGTAGAAGTAGGTTGTGGGTACGTAATTAGGGTAATTCGTGACGTTAGGTTTTAATTCTCTTAATTAATGAATTCTTAAAATCAATCTTAACTTTGCCTTTGAAATTCGATCGAAAAGTGTTAGAGAGAGGACGACCTTATCACTCTTTAACAATGAGTAGACTTAACGAGAGGGTTTAGAAAGGGTTAATATATCTACCAGTTTAGCGAAGGAGGACGACCACATCACCTTAGTTAAATTAGAGTCTCATTAATTAAGCACAATCTATTAACTTGTTAGTGGATTAGTGAAGTCTAATGTTAGGATAAAGTATTAGGGTTTAAAATCTTGAGCTTTCATCTTGCATTCTTTTACTTAGGTTATTTCTTGCGCGTCACAGTTATTTTGATTATGTACCTGCTCCGTTAGTATACGTAGGGATTCCTATCCTGAGCATCACCATCACATACTTGCATACAAACCTTAGATACTTAGTTTAATTTTCCTTTTGCATTCGTAGAGTAATTTAGTTTAGATTATTTTCTCTTTTCAAAAACCAAAAAAATTTCACTCATATTAACTACGACGCGTAGATCTTTAGGGATCTATTTGCATACACACTTTCCCTTGGGTTCGATAATACTTGGTCACTATAATTTTCAATACTATAGTGAACCCGTACTCTTGCGGGAAAGCTACTAGTAAAAGCTAGTATATTCGCTTCAAGTCAATCCCCAAGCATCTCGACCTCAATTTTGAGCCCTACAACAATTTTTTAGCAAGTATATTTCTTCACAATTAGTGTTATGTATTTGCTTAATTATCTCCTGCAATTCCGTGTATGTGTAAAGCCCCGAATCCAAAACACATGAATATCTCAGATTCGAGGTGCCACTTGTGACTAAAATCCGAACTATAATTTTTTTTAAGGAAATATAACAGAAATGGGAGATGAGTTTTATGCAGCGGAAGAAATGAGTATATTATTTAAATAAGTATCTCAGACATATATATATATATATATGTATATATATATATATGAATATAAAACTTAGTATTTAATAGTAACATTTTAATTAAGTGGGGAACTCCGTGTCATCTCTATTACTGTCCTTGCTCCACGAAATCATAATCTGCAAGGGTTGTAAAAAGGGGGGGGGGGGGCGTGAGATTTGAATTCTCACGTATGAGTGATTTGCAACGTCATGGGATTGGTAAATCCGAAGTATATTAAATTGTACTAATTAATAAAATATATAATTTATTTAAGCAGTTGACATATAAATATGAATAACATATATATATCACAGAAGTAACAAGCTCATATAATAATTAATTGGGCATGACAGATTCCACATTCACAAAATTGATATATCACAAGCTAATTCACATTAAGGGGCAAAGCCCAAAACTATTTTCACGTATCGACCCAATCTGCCAAAATCATTTTCCACATATCATAAAAACTCTCTCGAATCTTTTCTCATATTCAATACAAACTTATTAATGACCTTGCCCGGAACTCTACTGGGCACCTTATCCGGAGGACAAACTTTATTAATGACCTTGCCCGGAACTCTACTGAGCACCTTATCCGGAGGACGAACTTATTAATGACCTTGCCCGGAACTCTACTGAGCACCTTATCTGGAGGACAAATTTATTAATGACCTTGCCCGGAACTCTACTGAGCACCTTATCCGGAGGACAAACTTATTAATGACCTTGCCCGGAACTCTACTGAGCACCTTATCCGGAGGACAAACTTATTAATGACTTTACCCGGAACTCTAATGAGTTCTTATCCGGAAGCCGAACTTATTAATGACTTTACCCGGAACTCTAATGAGTTCTTATCCGGAAGCCGAACTTATTAATGAATCATTTGCTTTCCTATTTCTCATACAAACTATCATTTTAAGATGTGGAGGTAGTTCACATAATTCACACTTAAACAGATTCATGCACACAAAATGCCCTTATATCATGCAATCGTCATCAGTTCATATAATCAACAAACACAAACCATCCATATAAGGTATATATAATTATATCACATAATTCAAGCAGTTATATAATAGGGTGTACATTTATATTGGATTAATTGTTTTAGATTGATTTAGTCGAGTTCAGAGTATACCAGCACAACGTATTATTAGCAGATCAATCAACCGATCATCACCCACCTGTTAGCTCCAGGTCCCGAGAGTGATATACAAACAGATGGTCAAATCCCTCGTGTGTATTCCGATTAGCACAGAATCCTAATATGAAATCATTTGATTAAAAGTTGGCTCTCGAATTAATGAAAGGCCTAGGAGTTCGTGTTACGAGAACGAGGAAGTCGTTATCTTATAAACCTATTGAAATAGACCTATTTAAAAACGCATACTATCTTCGTAAATACACCGCTTCTAAAAGGTTGGTGTATTGGGGGGTGTACTTACTAATCTCCATGTTGTATGATTATTCCGACTCTTATAAAAAGATCTTTTGATTTCCTTTGTTCTTTTATAAAATCTTTTATAATTTTAAAAGTATATCCATATAATTCTTTTCTTGAAAGAATTAAAAATCTAAGTAATTTATTTAAAAAATAATACTAATATAATATAGGTCCCAAATTAATATTTTTCTTTCTAAAATTCTCTTTTCTTATTTTAAAATAACTTTGAATATAAATTATACTTTATAAATAAAACTCCCTTTATTAAACTTATTTTGTTTAAAGAAATTTATATATAATAAATACTAAAAATAATATAATATATATACTTTTCTTTATTGTTAGTAATACTTGATTTAAAGAAGCTTTCATAACAAATAATAGAATAAATATTTCCCGATATTACTAGTATTACTCACCAAGTTTATTTGTGTCATTTTCAAAACAAAAGAGTAGTATTATTTTTTAAAAGCCCTTTTCCATTTGTTTCAAACATTTGAACAGTAGAAGACGAGTTTCCCTTTGTCTTTAAAAACTCAACTAATAATACTAACAGCTAATTTCATCATCATACAGCTAATTCAATAATATTAATCCATCCATTCAAAAACACTAACCATCTTAACCAATAATACCAACCATCTAAAACAGTAACACTAACCAATTGTTTCAATGACACTAAACAGCCAATTTAACAATACTAATCAGTAAAACCAATAACACCAAACCTAATAACTAACACCGCATAACAATTTCAATAATACTAATCAACAACCAAAATTCGTATCACACTGCTTGAACACCACCTCTACCTCTAATTTAATCTTACAAGATTAACCAAAATAGCCTTGACTTGTTTCCGGAATTTACGAAAAGGAAAGGAAGAAGGTAGAAACCTTACGAGCTCCGGTTCGCGGTGGTAAACGGACGGCCTAACGGTGTCGTATAAGGATTCATTCGGTTAATCGGGCGGCCTAACGGCGTCGTCTCGATTCCTCCAAAATCAAATGGGCAGCGGTTCATCTTACGGCTTCATCGGAAAATACGAAGGATACGGCGGCATCTCAATTACACAAAAAGGGGATGAATCGTGAGTCGGGAATTTAATTGAAGAAGTTGTGAATTTGAACCATCCGTAAAATGAATAGAAAAGGGACTTACTTAAAAGAATCAAAGGACGGATGGCGGCGGCGCTCGGTGGTGTGACGGCGGTGCTCGAAAGAAGAGGCGCTTAGGCGGCGGCGCTCGCAATGGTCGCCGGAAGAAAGGAGGGAGGAGGGAGTTGGGCGTTGTGGTCGTGGCGGCGTCGCAGCTAGGCGGAGGCGCGGCAGCAACCGGGCGAGTGAGCGGCGGCGGCTTGGTGGGAGAGGCGGCGCGACGCGATGGGCGCTGAGGCCACGATGGCGCTGGCCTGGGCACGGCGGCTGAAGCGGCGGTGCTGGCGTGGTATCGCCCGAAGGGAGGAAGTGGCCGGCGTTTGGCTTCGGCTGGAAAGAAGAGGGAGAAGGGTGGTGATACCCGATTCAGTAAAGAGAGAAAGAGATGGTTTTGAGAGAGAGAAAATGAATGAAGGAAAATGAGGGAGATAGAGGAGCTAATTTCCATATATACGGATCCCTTTTTGGATATGTTTACTATTAAAAAAATTTAATTAATTAATTTAATTTAAAAAATAAAAGAAGGAATAATCTTGTGGTTGAGATTAATCCATTTAATTCTAGATATTTTCGTTCCTCCTGGATACGATTTAGGGATCGTTTGGTTCACGAGTTTGATCCCGATTCAATAATTAATACAGTTTTAAAATTCGAATAATATTTTAAAGTATTTTAATTATTCTCGATAAATTATGCGGATCGAAATCCTAATTTTAAACCCTTGAATATTTAATTTCTCGTAGTCCTTTATTCGTTTGAAAGATTCGATTCCTTTCTTCGAATTCAGGAATTTATAAAAGGGTATATATTTAAATTACACAGTAGCACACAAAAATAATAGAATTAAAAGAAACAAAGATAATGATATAAAATAAGGTTCCTAGGAATATAAAAGATATAAAACGGGACGGGGTATTACATCCTCATCCCCTTAACAGGAATTTCGTCCCCGAAATTCAGCTTCTAGGTATTACTTGGCTAAACCCCATACCCTTATTTTTAAGTAGTTTCTTGTTTTCTTCTCCTACTAGTCATAACCCCTTTCTGCTAGTGTTTCATACTACTCGTGTTGTTCTTGTCCTTTCAATCGGAGTTGCCCTCCACTATTTTCCCCATCTTCAAGGATAGCATTCACGTGGCCTGACCACTTTTAACCTTGGTTAGGTGAATCTCTGATTGGAGGTCCCAATTGAAGGTTGTTAGGTGCAAGCGACTTGTGAGTCTGATAGTTATCCACTTGTTGCGGGTGGTACTGGATGTTGTCAATTGCTCGGCATTTGACACTTGGCGGTTGAGTGCATTCGTAAGATTTGTGCCCTGGTTGGTCGCAACGGTAACAATTTGTTCCACTCGGGTTACATTGTTTCCAATGTCTCTTTCCACAACTTGGACAGACTGGTTTGTTTCGAGCAACGTTGTGAGACTGGTTATTGTTAATTGGTTGGCGGTTGACACTGGATGGTTGAGTGCATTCATAAGACTTGTGTCCTGGTTCATCGTAACGGTAACAATTTGTTCCACTCGAGTTACATTGTCCCCAATGTTTCTTTCCACAACTTGGACAGACTGGTTTGCTTCGAGCAACATCATTGTTGCTTCTCTCTGGTGGTGGGGGTGAATCTCTTTTAAAGTATGGCTGGCAATTTTGATTGACAGGGACAGTTGTCGGAGTCAGCTTGTACTCCAAATTCTGGTTGATCGAGACTAGTAGTGCTCGATGAAAGACTTCCCCATAGCTTGGCATCTGAAGACCAATCACAATTCCTGCTATCTCGGGCCTCAAACCCTGCTCAAACCTCCGAGCTTTCCTTTCATCATCACCCACCAGATGTGGGGCATAACGAGACAGTTGGTTGAATTTTCTCTCGTACTCTATCACCGAGAGAGTTCCTTGTCGGAGATTAACAAACTCTTGTTCTTTCTGATCCCTCAGTACTCGTGGAAAATACCTATCTAGTACAACTTTCTTGAAATCCTCCCAAGTAAGGGCTTGTCTTTCCTCTTCATTCATAGTCCGCTCATAGGATTCCCACCATTGAGCTGCGTCTTCCCCCAATTGGAATTGTGCACAGGATATTCTCTGTACATTAGTTAGCGCCATATGTCGGAAAATGCGTTCCAACCCGGCTATCCATTCTTCGGTCTCGAAAGGACTTTCTCTCCCGTTCAGCCTAGGTGGCTGCAGTCGTCGAAATCGTTCAACGAAGTCGTTCATCATGAGTGTTGTCTAGGCATAGGCTCATACAGTGGTGGAGGAGGTTGCGGAGCTTGTTGCAGTATGTAGTTCTGGAGGGAGATCAGTATTTCTCTCGCAATATCATTTCCTGGTGTGGCTTGCTGAGGTGGCTCAGGTTCAGCCTGAGGAGGTGGGTCCTGTTCCATAGGATCTCTTGGTGTTGGGATAGGGTTAACACGAGGTCGTCCACGTCTACGGCACGGTGCTATCCTAGTGGTGGCTCTAAATATAAAAGAATAATATTACTAAGTTATATAGGTATGGGAAAATTATAAAAACAGAATCGAATTACGTAATTAACACAACGCTAGTACTGAAATACACGTGAGTATGTAGTTCACCGCAACGCACTGTGACCGTCAATGGTACAGTGATCACATTCGCACCGTATAATAGAAACCAGTGATATGTCATAAAACAGTAATCAGATAAAATATAATAGTTAATATAGAGCAAGTAACACACATTGCCAAGTAGCAATTTCACAACATATATATATATATATATATATATATATATATATATATATATATAAAGGTCTCGGGTTTTATGAAGGTTAGTCTTCTTACTTCTTATCCCAAAAGAAACTAAGGCTTCCAAATGTAATGCTAACACATCGTATCTTCTCGTCATCACGATTACGAGCGACCAAAAGGAGTAGGGTTTAAAACTATGTTGCTATGGCCCAAGTAAAACAGTCATACATCTGACTGCTACTATATGTCAGGAAAGGGTGGCACACTTATGTTGTATGTATTTGTGTCTACATCAAAAGGGTAACTGTTTAAAAAGATTTGATCACTCTGATTGATCGTCACTGTCATACAGGAAATCTCCTTCATTGACTTCTACCAGGCATGTCTCCAAGTGGGTGTGGGACCCTCGAAATGGGTCTTCTATTCTCATCCATTCGAGTAGTCTTACAGCGATAGGACGGAGAATAACTCAGTAACTCTTCTGGCAAAATGAATCACGGCTGTCAAGTCTATCTTCGTCATGGGGTATACGAGCGGATCTTGCTTTTTCACGCAGTCTCGTGAACTGGGTTATAAACGCACTGATAGATTCTAAGTTTAGCTAAGTGTTTTCTAATTATTGGGCTATAACTATCTTAGGTGGATTCTTATAAGGAAAGGAAATTCCTAGTCAATATTTTAATTATGAAGAAACATAATTTTAACAATTAAAGCATAAAATTTAAACAATTAACGCATATAGTTAAAAACAATTAAAGCATATAATTTAAATAGTCATATAACATCATTTATGAAATTTATAAACTTATACAAATATATTTATTTCTATCATTCACTAACAATCTATATTTCAATAGTAATATAAACAATGTTTTATGGTTCTTTCTACACCTCGTAGGTGTTGTTTTGAGTTCTCGATCTTTTGGTTGAAGTTTTGTTATGAAAGTCAACTTATCGCAATGTCATAAACTTTTAGGCAATTTAAAATAAAATAAGAACATACCTTCGAGGAGTTTTTGACGGTAATAAGAGACACATTTCCTCTCACATGATTTAATTAGTGATCTAAACTTAAATGATAATAAATTTTTATAAAGAAAAATGAATTTTGGCTTGATGAAAACAATGGTTTGGGTTTTGGTCCGAAAGTTTGAACCTAAGCTCTGATACCACCTGTAACGCCCTGAATCCAAAACACATGAATATCTCAGATTCGAGGTGCCACTTGTGACTAAAATCCGAACAATAAATTTTTTTAAGGAAATATAACAGAAATGAGAGATGAGTTTTATGCAGCGGAAGAAATGAGTATATTATTTAAATAAGTATCTCAGACATATATATATATATATGTATATATATATATATGAATATAAAGCTTAGTATTTAACAGTAACATTTTATTTAAGTGGGGAACTCCGTGTCATCTCTATTACTGTCCTTGCTCCACGAAATCATAATCTGCAAGGGTTGTAAAAAGGAGGGGGGGGGGGGGGGGAGGGGCGTGAGATTTGAATTCTCACGTATGAGTGATTTGCAACGTCATGGGATTGGTAAATCCGAAGTATATTAAATTGTACTAATTAATAAAATATATAATTTATTTAAGCAGTTGACATATAAATATGAATAACATATATATATATATCACAGATGTAACAAGCTCATATAATAATTAATTGGGCATGACAGATTCCACATTCACAAAATTGATATATCACAAGCTAATTCACATTAAGGGGCAAAGCCCAAAACTATTTTCATGTATCGACCCAATCTGCCAAAATCATTTTCCACATATCATAAAAACTCTCTCGAATCTTTTCTCATATTCAATACAAACTTATTAATGACCTTGCCCGGAACTCTACTGAGCACCTTATCCGGAGGACAAACTTTATTAATGACCTTGCCCGGAACTCTACTGAGCACCTTATCCAGAGGACGAACTTATTAATGACCTTGCCCGGAACTCTACTGAGCACCTTATCCGGAGGACAAACTTATTAATGACCTTGCCCGAAACTCTACTGAGCACCTTATCCGGAGGACAAACTTATTAATGACCTTGCCCGGAACTCTACTGAGCACCTTATCCGGAGGACAAACTTATTAATGACTTTACCCGAAACTCTAATGAGTTCTTATCCGGAAGCCGAACTTATTAATGACTTTACCCGGAACTCTAATGAGTTCTTATCCGGAAGCCGAACTTATTAATGAATCATTTGCTTTCCTATTTCTCATACAAACTATCATTTTAAGATGTGGAGGTAGTTCACATAATTCACACTTAAACAGATTCATGCTCACAAAATGCCCTTATATCATGCAATCGTCATCAGTTCATATAATCAACAAACACAAACCATCCATATAAGGTATATATAATTATATCATATAATTCAAGCAGTTATATAATAGGGTGTACATTTATATTGGATTAATTGTTTTAGATTGATTTAGTCGAGTTCAGAGTATACCAGCACAACGTATTATTAGCAGATCAATCAACCGATCATCACCAACCTGTTAGCTCCAGGTCCCGAGAGTGATATACAAACAGATGGTCAAATACCTCGTGCGTATTCCGATTAGCACATAATCCTAATATGAAATCATTTGATTAAAAGTTGGCTCTCGAATTAATGAAAGGCCTAGGAGTTCGTGTTACGAGAACGAGGAAGTCGTTATCTTATAAACCTATTGAAATAGACCTACTTAAAAACACATACTATCTTGGTAAATACACCGCTTCTAAAAGGTTGGTGTATTGGGGGGTGTACTTACTAATCTTCATGTTGTATGATTATTCTGACTCTTATAAAAAGATCTTTTGATTTCCTTTGTTCTTTTATAAAATCTTTTATAATTTTAAAAGTATATCCATATAATTCTTTTCTTGAAAGAATTAAAAATCTAAGTAATTTATTTAAAAAATAATACTAATATAATATAGGTCCCAAATTAATATTTTTCTTTCTAAAATTCTCTTTTCTTATTTTAAAATAACTTTGAATATAAATTATACTTTATAAATAAAACTCCCTTTATTAAACTTATTTTGTTTAAAGAAATTTATATATAATAAATACTAAAAATAATATAATATATATACTTTTCTTTATTGTTAGTAATACTTGATTTAAAGAAGCTTTCATAAAAAATAATAGAATAAATATTTTCCGATATTACTAGTATTACTAACCAAGTTTACTTGTGTCATTTTTAAAACAAAAGAGTAGTATTATTTTCTAAAAGCCCTTTTCCATTTGTTTCAAACATTTGAACAGTAGAAGACGAGTTTCCCTTTGTCTTTAAAAACTCAACTAATAATACTAACAGCTAATTTCATCATCATACATCTAATTCAATAATATTAATCCATCCATTCAAAAACACTAACCATCTTAACCAATAATACCAACCATCTAAAACAGTAACACTAACCAATTGTTTCAATGACACTAAACAACCAATTTAACAATACTAATCAGTAAAACCAATAACACCAAACCTAATAACTAACACCGCATAACAATTTCAATAATACTAATCAACAACCAAAATTCGTATCACACTGCTTGAACACCACCTCTGCCTCTAATTTAATCTTACAAGATTAACCAAAATAGCCTTGACTTGTTTCCGGAATTTACGAAAAGGAAAGGAAGAAGGTAGAAACCTTACGAGCTCCGATTCGCGGTGGTAAACGGACGGCCTAACGGCGTTGTCTCGATTCCTCCAAAATCAAACGGGCAGCGGTTCATCTTACGGCTTCATCGGAAAATACGAAGGATACGGCGGCATCTCAATTACACAAAAAGGGGATGAATCGTGAGTCGGGAATTTAATTGAAGAAGTTGTGAATTTGAACCATCCGTAAAATGAATAGAAAAGGGACTCACTTAAAAGAATCAAAGGACGGATGGCGGCGGCGCTCGGTGGTGTGACGGCGGTGCTCGAAAGAAGAGGCGCTTAGGCGGCGGCGCTCGCGATGGTCGCCGGAAGAAAGGAGGGAGGAGGGAGTTGGGCGTCGTGGTCGTGGCAGCGTCGCGGCTAGGCGGAGGCGCGGCAGCAACTGGGCGAGTAAGCGGCGGCGGCTTGGTGGGAGAGGCGGCGCGACGCGATGGGCGCTGAGGCCACGGCGGCGCTGGCCTGGGCACGACGGCTGAAGCGGCGGTGCTGGCGTGGTATCGCCCGAAGGGAGGAAGTTGCCGGCGTTTGGCTTCGGCTGGAAAGAAGAGGGAGAAGGGTGGTGATACCCGATTCAGTAGAGAGAGAAAGAGATGGTTTTGAGAGAGAGAAAATGAATGAAGGAAAATGAGGGAGATAGAGGAGCTAATTTCCATATATACGGATCCCTTTTTGGATATGTTTACTATTAAAAAAATTTAATTAATTAATTTAATTTAAAAAATAAAAGAAGGAATAATCTTGTGGTTGAGATTAATCCATTTAATTCTAGATATTTTCGTTCCTCCTGGATACGGTTTAGGGGATCGTTTGGTTCACGAGTTTGATCCCGATTCGATAATTAATACAGTTTTAAAATTCGAATAATATTTTAAAGTATTTTAATTATTCTCGATAAATTATGCGGATCGAAATCCTAATTTTAAACCCTTGAATATTTAATTTCTCGTAGTCCTTTATTCGTTTGAAAGATTCGATTCCTTTCTTCGAATTCAGGAATTTATAAAAGGGTATATATTTAAATTACACAGTAGCACACAAAAATAATAGAATTTAAAGAAACAAAGATAATGATATAAAATAAGGTTCCTAGGAATATAAAAGGTATAAAACGGGAGGGGTATTACAGTATGTATTTCTTAAATTTATTTCGGAAATTAATTAAGATATGGTGAGATATGTTGTTCTTTAGTTCCATTAAATGAGGTGTTTGACATGGTCAAATTTAATTTTTTATTTATTTAGTCAAATATCAATTTTGAAAATTACAGTGTTAGAGAAGGTTATGGTGTTTTAAAATATCTACGTATCTAGCCTATGCGTTTGTATCTTTCCAATATAATATGATTTAATTCTAATAGATTTACTTTGATATAAAAAATTATTGTGTAATTATTGTGTAATTTCTTAATATCGTGCCTTGATTTTTTTTTTTTTCCCACTATTTGTTTTCATAATATACATATAATCATTTTTAATTTGTTACCAAAATATATAAAACTTATCTGTTATGTATTCGAAATATAGTCTTTTGTGTAATTTCTTAATATCATGCCTTGAATTTTTTTCCACGTAATATGACTATTTGTTTTCATAATATACATATAATTATTTTTAATTTGTTTTCAAAATATGTAAAACTTATCTGATATGTATTTGAAATATAGTCTTTTACTTTAACAAGTTTTTCTATAGCATATTCAAACTATACGTAATTGGATAATTTCCTAATAAGATTAATTGATTATTAATTAATATGCAAATTTCATTAAGTGCATGTTTTCAACTGAAAATTTAATTGATTCATTATGCACAATTCATGCCATATTAATTGACAATACTCATTTTACAAGTTATAATGAGCTACATGCTATCATTAAAAAATATTTAATTAATTAATTATTAGTAATTAATGTTATATTAATTGACAATACTCATTATGATTAAGTGCATGTTATCAATAGAAAACTTTGTATAGTATATATTCAAAATCGTCATATTGTTAATTGTATTTTAATTGATTTTATTGAATTTTTTATTTATCTTATTTTATAAAAGAGTAAATTTTATATGAAAATAGTTCATGATAAGTTTATTATGAAACTATTTTAAAGTATCGAATATTTGACTAGAAGTATCGATTATCTCACCACGAGTATCATTAATGTGGGTTCAAAAAAATTTATAATAATTATAATATAATACCAACGACCCAGATTAATGATACTCCTGGTGAAATTATCGATACTCTCAGTCAAATATTTGATACTTTAATATAGTTTCATGATAAACTAATTATGAACTATTTTCATATAATAATCTGCCTTTAAAAGAACTATTATTTAAATTTAAATATATATATATATATATATATATATATATATATATATATATATATATATATATATATATATATATATATATATATATATATACACTAGAATTATGTTGTACAACAAAATTACTAATGTTATCACAATGTACCAATAAATACATTTATTTTTGTAAAAAGATTAAACTTTAAATGGAAAGTATCATTGTACTTAGAAAAAGTAGACCATTGCAATGGTAATTGGTTATAGTAGTAATAATACAACATTTAATAGCTTTTTTTGAATAATAAATATAATATTTGTGAATGGTAGAATTTACCTTTGAATATTTTATCGATTATGTTATAATTATTACTAAAATTGTATAACATGTTTATTTATAATATTATTTAGTTATTTATGTTAGTTGTTTTGTTGAATAATAATCGTTTAAGCATCTTAGTTGTTTTTTTAAATGTTATTCAATATTTTACTATAACATCGGTTCATACAAGAATTATTGAATGATATTAGTTATTTTCACTAAAAAATATTAGTTGTTTTCATTGAAGGGTATTAGTTGTTTTCACTAAAGAGTTTTAGTTCTCTATTGAAACCAAACTAAGACTTTTTAGTGAAAGCAACTAATACTCTTTGGTGAAGTCAAATAACACTATTTAGTAAAATCAACTAATATTCTTCAATGATTCATATATTAACCAATTTCATTCTATACATGTAATCCGAGATTTTACCTTCGTATCTGATTTGGGTATTTGATATTGATCTTTTATAATTAAGTTCATTTGTTGATTATTTTATTTTTATTAATCAATTTTAACCACAATATAATTTATACTAATTTAATTTATAATAGCAGTAACCCTTTTATATACTCTTTACGACCCGGAGGAATTCACATATTTTCCTTAATTGGACATCCCACACCATATGCATACTATCTAAAAAGAAAATATTAATTTGTGTGTACACTCACAAAAATATACATATATTAACCCATATATAACTACTTTATCTCTTTTCTTAATCCACATGCAAATCCAAGGGTGTAGATTTTCTTGGGATGAAAATAGTATAATTTAGGCATTTGGGTCATTGATTATTGTGCATTAAATTAGATTTTACTAGATAATAAATACAATTTTCTGAAGAAAAAAATGATTTGACTTTGACGCGAATCTTCCTTTTATTGAATTCTTGAAATTATGTCATTTTTTACTGTGAACAAGTCTTGATGCATACGTCGATGGAAGAAATCAAAGCACTTCTATGAAGTTTGGATCACGAAGAAAGTTGAGATGTCCGAATTTCATTTTTGAAGATTAGGTTTACAACCCAAAGAATTAATTTAGGATTGTAAAATATTTTGGGAGTTTTGTTGTCTTTGTTTTAATATATGCAATTTTCATTTTGGAAGTCATAAACTCTATTGTAAATCTTTGTGTTAAAAAATTTAATAGATCTAAAAAACATGCTTAATAAAAACATATAAAGATTCTTTAACACAAATAGTTAATCAATCTAGAGGATCTACCATGATTGATTGAAAGTAAAGAATTCTTAATCATAATAGTTGAATGGATCAATTTGAATCAATTCTGACACAATTTGGATGACGGTTTCCCAAACAACCAGTATCACCTTTTTCTCAATATTCTGTAGACAAAATACAGAATCTGTAGTGAACGTATTGATATTTGGGGGACCATAACCCTATTTATAATAATAAGTTATCCTTTATTTTTAATTTGGTTCATCAACAAATTAAAAATCCTAATGATATCTACACATAAAGCTCATGATCAATTTAATATTCATAAAAGCCAATAACTTAAAATTTAGTGGATCACTTTAATTGAGTTTTTAAAACCAACTATACACATTTAATTTGACACGTAAAATCTTAAATATATTGGGTATTTCCAACACTTTGTCCCTTGGAAGGGTTTGTCTTAACCAAAATTTAGCGTTATCTTTTTTTTTTTTTTTTTGTAGAAAGAAAGATAATAAGTAGTTATAATATTTATTTATTTTTCCAGTAAAAAAAAAATCATAAAAAGCTATATTAGTGGATTTTTTTTTCAGAATAAAATATTTTCCATGTTGAGCACAATACCATCTCTAGCTGTTCATTGTCTAATATATCTTACAAAATCATTCTGTTTAAAGTTTTTTTAATCCTTATTTAGTTATTTCTATACAATATTGTTATCAATTTGAATTATAATAAAATCTTTATTTAAAATAATTCATATACTTTAATGTTCAATTTTTATATTAATTAAATGAGTGCAACACTCATTAGAAATGTTTTAAGTAAGATATAGCTCCTTTAAAGAATATGCAACACGTAGTTTAAGTGGGTCGTACCGGGTCAAAAAAATAATTCTAAGAATTTTTTTTACACCAAGGCAAAAATAGAAATCTTGCTCCTAGGTGTGTTACTATAAGGGCAAGTATATGTTACCGTAAGAATTGGATATATGTTGCCAATTTAATTTGTCACTCATGATTGAAGTCGACAATCACTGAGTCATTTTAGTTAATTATTTTGGTAAATATTGATTGACTTGACATCCTGTATTTTCTAAAGTATATCATTCTTCAATTGTTCTCTACTCCAGCATCTTAGAAGATATGATTATAAACAAAACATGTTTTAAATGTCTTCGGTGATAATTCAATATTATATAAATAATTTTAAATTTTACAGGTTTTGATAATATTTAAGATTTATATCAAATACACTAATGTATTAAGATGAGTTGATGGTAAGAGTTATAAAATAATTTGTTATTCTTTATAGATATCTATTTTATGATAGGATTAATTACATATAAAATCACAACATTTTCACAAATTGTAATTTAATCTAATAAATTTCGTTTTTGCAAACAAAACTCCAATTTTATATTTTGGTGCAATTTGAACTAGCAAATAAATTTTCTACGGTCCGAAAATGAAGTTTCACCTACAATACAATGAGTAATTAATTGTAGGGAAAATAGGTTTTTTTGTCCTTTAAGTTTGGTCAATTTTGTTTTTCGTCCTCTAACTTTTGACTTTATTTTTTAGTCCGATAACTTTTAAAAAATTAACATTTTCGTCCTAAAACCGATAATTTTTTAGTCCTAAAATTAACATTTTAGTCCGATAACTTATGTTTTAGGACGAAAATATTAATTTTTTGAAAGTTATCGGACTAAAAAATAAAGTCAAAAGTTAGAGGACCAAAAACAAAGTTGACCAAACTTAGAGGACAAAAAACTCAATTTTCCCTTAATTGTATCAGTATGTTTAGATTGATTTGGATGACAACACATAATTAATCATCAGGTTCGGGCAGATAGAAATTGGTCTTTTGGTTAGAATTGCTAATAAATTTAAAATTGAGGTTTTGGTTGCAACAATTCAAAAGTTTATATTAGATTGTAATTTGTGAAAATATTATAATTTTATTTGCAATTAACCCTTTATAATAAAACAAATACTTTTTCATGTTATACTTATGCATAATTTGAAAAATATTGTTTAAAATTAATTCATTGTGTATTGTGACATTTATAAAACATAAAAAGTATATATAATTACGTATAGAATGAAATTGGTTCATACATAAATTATTCTAGGGTATTAGTTGTTTTCTCTAAATAGTATTAATTGTTTCTATTGAAGAATATTTGTTTCTTTTCATTATACACTTGATATTATTCAGTGAAACAATAAATACCATTTAGGGGTAAAACAAATTAATACATTTTGGTCAAAACAACTAACATCCTTTAATCTTTCATATATGAATCATTTCTACTATGTATTTTCTATTTGTTTTTATATATTTTTAGGTTGTATTTGAAAAATACTCCATTCGTCTCACTGTTTCTTTCACATTTGAAAGTGTCACGTTGTTTAAGAAAAAGTGTGTTATGTGAGTGTAGACTTGAATAAAATAATGATAATTTTATACTTTATTCATTTTTGTGATGCAAATTTATTTTTTATGTGGCATGAAAATATTTGTGGAATGTCTTATTTAGAAAATTATCAAAGTAATCACGATTCACGAGACTGAAGAAGCAGTATCTTCCAAACACCATTTATTTATATTTTATTGCACGATATTTTTCAATAAACTATTTATAATGTAACTTAAATTTATTTAATAAAAAAAATGATCTAATAAATCCTCAAATTTTCACTTTTTAATAGTAAAGAATAATTTGTGCATTATATTTATCTCATTTGACATATATAATTTAAATCTTATCAAAATGACTACTTTTTAAGTGAAATATTAACAAATTTTATTTTTTAATGTTATTGTATTAAAACATTAAAGCAAACCTGTAAATATATTAATAATTTTATTTATAATAATAAAAAATGAACGATAATATTTCATTTATTTTTGTGAATATAAATGAGTTTTCTGTAACTTTTAGTTTTAATTATTTTTTGTTAAATATAAAAAAAGTCTATTTTAAAAACGTTTAATATATATATAGAATAAAAATTGAAAAAAAAAAGACTTCCGTGCGAAGCATGGGTAAACCTGTTACTAGTACCTATAAATATGTATCCAATGTTGTAATACAAACCAAGTGAAATACTCAGAATTCCCTCTCACTTCAAAAGCCACGTCTAGCCTGAAAGAATTTTATTAATTTCATGTAAAAATCGAAATTTGTGGAAATTGATAAATTCTCCTATTCTCTCACCCATTAGTTGAAAATTCTCTACTCCATTTTTGTGAAAGGAGGTCCATTGAGTATACGATTTAATATTGGTGACCCTTCATCTATGGGCTGAATTTTCTATTTCACTATTTTTTGAGAGGAGATCCATTAAATGTATAATTTAATATGAGTAGAATTGCTTTTAACAGAGTTTGATTCAAAGACTTTTGACTCTAATATCGTGAAAAACTTTAATTTTTCTAACAAATCCTACGGCTCCTATCTATATCCATTATCAATATTTCCTAAAAGTCCTTCACCTAATATAGTCCTTCTCCCACCTATCCTAATTCCCACATACTAAACACTCCCATATAGATACTATCCCACTAAATATCCGATCAAAGTCAGAGTTTCGTATAATAATTTTAGTGAAAATACACAAAAGTGCCCAAAATTTAAGGGGGCACTTGATTTTTGCCCCCTTTTTTTTTTACAAAAGATGTATATTGCCCAAAAAATATTGGCAAAAGGTTGGCGAATGGTTGGCACGAGTGCCAATCCTTTGCCAACCGTTTTGCCAACATTTTTTGGGCAAAAAATATATTTTTTAAAAAATAGGACAAAAATCAAGTGCCCCCTAAATTTTGGGCAATTTTGCTTTTCTCACATAATTTTATCTATAGTGTTAGTGGTCTATGGTCAATAGTTTTATATATATATTATATATATAATATTAATTGAATACTACTATCTCCATTTCAAAAATCCATTCACACTTAAAATACACGATTTTTAAGAAAAAATAAGTATGTGGTGAGAGATTAAATTCAGTAATAATATTTTAATATGTTATTGACATTTTTAAAAAAAAATTATTTTTATTTTAGGAGTGTAAAGGTATTGTGGAATATATAAAAAAAGAAAGTGTGAAGGGTTCTCTAGGACGGGATATATAACTTTTTCCATACTTACATTATAGTTTATCAAGCAAACCTACACATGCAAGGATTCCCATGGGTTATTACTTGAGAAAATACATAAAATTATCTAAAAATTAAGGGGCACTTATTTTTTACCCCCTTTTGTAAAAAAATGTGTTTCGCCCCAAAAGGTTGGCAGACGGTTGATAAACGGTTGACACCATATCAACCAGTGTACCAACCATTTGCCAACCTTTTTTTAGGGCAATAAACATTTTTTTTAAAAAGTTGGGCAAAAAACATTTTACCTATACATTTAAGCGCAATTTTGCTTTTCTCCCTTATTAATTAGATAAAATGGGTTGGTTATCATATCCCTGCAATAAGATATATGATGATCAATTAAGGGGGAAAAAAAAATCAAGCCTACGTTATATATATATATATATAACATGCATGAAATTGGGCTTTAGATAATTACTCATTCAGCATAGTAAAAAATGGAGAAAAAGTAGGAAACCCTCACTGTTTAATCTTGCTATATCCGACCCAAGGTCACATAAACCCCATGATTCAATTCTCAAAGCGCTTAGCAAGCAAGGGAATTAGAATCACCATAGCTGCAACCAAAAACCTCCTCAGCATCACCCATGACTTTCCCACAGGCTCCGTTTCCGTCGAAGCCATTTCCGATGGCTCTGATGAACGGACCCCGGATGCCATCGGCCTGGAAGGGGAAAAATGTTTTATTAGGCCCGTATCTTTAGGGTGGTTGGAAAAGAAGGACAATATGTTTTCGGGCTTGGAGAAGGAGGACAATAACTTTTAAAAGTGGTAAATGTAGGGCAATTGAGTCCGAATTAGGTCTGATTGTCCTACATTTACCACTTTCTAAACTTATTGTCCGCCTTCTCCAAGTCCGAAAATATATTGTCCTCCTTTTCCAATCACCCTAAAGATACGGGCCAAAAAAAATATTTTTCTCCATGAATTAAATTTATCTATTTTTTGTTACTTAAGATTAGCATGATATATTTTAGTATGTGGATATATAGTTGTAAATTGAAAAATGTAGAATAATGTTACTTCAAGTTTTTTTTTTTTTTTTTTTTTAAAATGTCACCCAATTTTATTTTATTTTAAAATGCCACCAAAAAGGGTCACATAAGGGCCGCATAGGGGGTCTTACAAAATGTTTGGTGATATTTTTGAAAATGAAAACTTGATAGTGACACCTGTGCATATTTCCCTTGTAAATTTGACACTTTTACTTTTTTTTATTGATGTAATGAGTTGGAAATTTAAATTCAGTACTGCTTCAAACAATATTTTTTCTGAAGAAATTTTAGTGAAATGACCAATTTTTTTGTGAAATTCATTTCTAATTCAATTTTTCTTTTCTAACCCCAAAAAATTGTTACTTATAAAATGAAAAGAAAATTATTTTATGAAAGAAAAAAGAAAATACACCTAAATGTGACACAAGCAAGTGATAAACAACAAGAACAATTAATTTAAACTCAAAACATTAGATAAAACTATTAGCTCGATCATACTTTTGACTTTTACAATTATGCTTAGCAATCTTATCGTCATCGTTCCCTCCCTTTGAAAAATATTAATTCTCCCTCTTCAAAATTAGTCTCATAGTAGGTTGAGGGGAAAAATATTTTTTTAGGCCCGTATCTTTAGAGTGGTTGGAAAAGGAGGACAATATGTTTTCGGGTTTGGAGAAGGAGGATAATAAGTTTATAAAGTTGTATATGTAGGACAATTAGACCTAATTCGGGCTCAATTGTCCTACATTTACCACTTTTTAAAATTATTGTCCTCCTTCTCCAGCCCGAAAACATATTGTCCTACTTTTTCAACCACACTAAAGATACGGGCCTCAATAACATTTTCCCCCCGGAAGCCTACATGGACAGATTCCGACTAGTCGGAACTGAAACTCTGTCTGATCTGTTGCATAAGTTGAAAAACAAGGGTTTTCCCGTTGACTGTTTGATTTATAATCTAGGACTTCCGTGGGGCCTCGATGTGGCTAACAAGTTTGGGATCTTGGGAGCTGCTTTTGTCACTCAGTCATCTTCGGTGAATGTTATTTATTTTATTATAGTATATATAAAGGGCTGCTAAAAGTTCCGGTTTCGGAGAAGGAAATCTTGGTGGAGGGATTGCCGGCGTTGGAGATCTCCGACGTGCCTTCTTTTGTGCGTGATCAGGCGTTGCATCCTGGATTGCTGGAGTTGGGTATGAATCAGTTTCGGAGCGTTGGAGATGCTGATTTCGTCTTTGTCAACTCTTTTTATGAGTTGGAAAAAGAGGTACCTATATTCGATCTTTGTATGTAGTCCATTTTGATAGACTTCATTTGTTGATTGATGTGGCTTTCCAATTTTTTTTTTTTTTGATATGGATGTTATTATTAAAATGACATATATTCTTAAATTGCATTTTGGTTCAAAAAAACGAGGGTTTGTATAATTGGTCATTTTTTTAATATTTTTGTCCCATAGTTTTTTTTAACATTTTTTATTTTAAGAGATTTGCAGTTGTGGTTCCATGAACATTACATGGATGTGACAAAATTTTAAAAAGAAAGATCCATTTTTATATAAAGGTATCAAAAGTGTTTCAAACTCATTCTTTTGGGACCAATGCTGCAATTTAGCCTTAAAGAACATGTTTGATAACACATGCGCTGCTACTACATACGAGACAAACATAAGTTTAGATGAGTATCTTTTTAACGTATAATGTATATCAATCATGCCTTAATCAAAATGAAAAGATATGGAATCATCATATATAGTGAAATAGAAAATATGATGTCACTTAAGAAATGGAGATAAAATTTAGGGATATTGGTTTTTTTAGTCTTGTAAGTTATCTATATTTTGGTTGTAATCCTGTCGACTTTTAAAATGTAAAAATAGTTCTTTAATTTTCACTTTTAAATATTTTGATCGGGTAACCAGCAGTAGCAAGTCAAACATATAGTTGATGCTGACATACAAGCTAAATTATTCACGTGATATAAAGTCTGAATGGTCAACCATTGAAAGTTATATAACTATTTTCAATTTATGAAAACCGATTGGACTTATAAAGAAGGGAAACTAATACAACTAAAAAATGATATATCTTTTTTCTAAAATGTAATTTGGTCGCATAGCTTTTGACTTTTCCAAAAGAAGTCTTAAAGAAATTAAGAATTACAATTCAATCTCATAACTCATTAATTAGTCCCATTTTTGTCCCAAAATTGCCTAAATTTCAAGGACGGCGTTGTTTTGACACAATATTTTTGCACATGACGTTTGAAATTCGAAAAATTCGGGGAGACGCGAATTAAATTCAAATTAAGGAATGTAATTGCATTGAATCTTAACTCATTCGAGACTTGCGGAAAAATTCAAAATAATGGGACTAAATTAAATTTTAACTCTAGGAAATGTTACCCCACAACCTTCATTATACTTATCTTTTGTTGGATAGTTTCTTTAATTTTTTTAAAATTTTTAATTAGAATGTACTAAACTAATTCATATTATTCCTTTAACTAAATAATTTCAGGCAACTGATCAGCTCACAAAATATTTGCCAGCTGTGAAGACAATCGGACCAACTATACCATCTATGTACTTAGACAAGAGGTTGATGGAAGACAAACACTATGGTCTTAGTATTTTCAAGGCTGATAATACTTGCATGAAATGGCTAGAGGATCCGTCATTTATGTTTCATTTGGTAGTATGGCAAAGCTGGAAAAAGAGCAAATGGAAGAATTGGCCCAAAGTCTCAAAATGAGCAACAAGTACTTTGCATTCGTGCTTTGGTCCCCACAATTGGAGGTTCTGGCCCACGATTCCATAGATTGCTTCGTCACGCACTGTGGATGGAACTCAATTCTAGAGGCGTTGAGTTTGGGGGTACCGTTGGTGGGAATTCCATGGTGGAGCGACCAAAGCACGAATGCAAAGTTTGTTATGGATGTTTGGAAGACGGGAACTAGAGCTTGTCCGGATGAGGAAAATATCGTGAGGCAAGAGGAGATAGGTCGTTGTGTAAAGCTTGTGATGGAAGGAGAGAGTGGGGAAGAAATAAGAAAGAATGCAACAAAATGGAAAAAATGTGCTAGAGAAGCTGTTTTAGAAATATTCAAGAATTTGTTTCTACACTCAATCATCTTGGGGCCTTGCCACCAGTGGCGAATCCAGAAAATTAAAAGAGGGTATGCACAACAACATAATACAAAATATAAATATTATATAAACAATTTAAAACATAAAAACATACTCTATTCACTACAAAAACATACTCTATTCACTACAAAAAATTATTATATAAACAATTTAAAAGATAAAAATATACTCTATTCACTATAAATTTTTTCAGTGACTACTAAATTAGTAAGTGCTTACAAAATTTTCCAATCATGTAGACTTATTTTCATTTCTCAACCTATAAACAATTTGCCCTTGAAAATTTGTATAGAAAATGAAATTCATAAGTACTAATTAATTGTTTTTGTTTCTCGGCCCCGGGTTGTGGGGTCCTCCTTTTTTCTTTTTATTAATAGAATAACTTTATTTGCTTATGAAAATTCTAATATACAAGTTTGTAGGTATATAAGGAATGAAAATGTCTATATAATTACAAAATTTTATAGGCAAGTTATATACAATCTCTTTTACGTAATTTGTTTTGAGTATGTATAGAGTGAAATTGGTTTACATATGAATCAATGAAGGGTATTAGATGTTTTCACTGAAGAGTATTAGTTGTTTTTACTAAAGAGTATTACTGGTTTACACTGAAGAGTCTTAGTTCATTTTCACCGAACAACTAAGACTCTTTAGTGTAAATCAGTAATACTCTTCAGTAAAAACAACTAATACTCTTTAGTGAAAACAACTAATACCCTTCGTGGATTTATGTATAAACTAGTTTCACTCTATACTTTGTCTTTTTTTTTTTTTTGAAAACTTTTGTAAGTATGTTAAAACAACTGATACTTTTAGTGAAAATAACTAATACCACTTTAGCTAATATTTTAAGTACAAATAACTAATACCCTTTGGAGCTGATACATTTATTGCAATACATTAATACTTTTAATGTAATTTACTAATACCATTCAAACAAAATTCATCATAAATATTATCTTCCCATCGATTGCCATTATGTTTAGATTTTAAGCTTCATAAATTATGTACTTAGACGTAAGTCCAATAGCCCAGTGTTTGAAGCTCTTTATATATTAATTTTCGGCCATGTATGATATATTCCAAAACCGTTTTTATAGATTATTTAACAAAACTCAAAGTAAATTAGTATATGCAATATATACTGTATATTTTTATTTTTATTTTTTTGAGAAAAGAGGGTATGCACTTGCATACCCTCTTGCTATGATGTATCCGCCTCTGCTTGCCACCAAAGTGATTATGATGATTCGCGCTTGTTTTATAAATAAATCATTGTTGAATTTAAAATGATTCTGTTGTGTATGTAATATATATCCTTTCTGATTGCAGACAAATTCTTGCAACTGATATGCGTTTTTAATATTTGTTGTTTTCATTCAACAAGGTGGTTGTTTTGACTTAACAGTATTATTTGTTTTTTATTTGTTTTTTGTTGACAATATTTGTATCTTTCAGTTGATATTATTACTTTCATTTTCTCTGCAACAATATTTTTCTCCGTCTCACTACCAAGTCTTTCATTGAGAACTCACCTTCATTGAATCTGACGACGCACATGATACATACATACTCCAACCCTAAAATTCCCAAAACCAACGGCGTCACTCTCTCTTCCCCATCAATCACACGTTCAAATCTCAGCTAAAATTCTTCGAAACCTGACTTTATTCTTCCAAATCCGCAATTCAAAAGCCTGATAACAGGGAGATTCGTCGAGAAAATCCAGCAGTCGCGCATGCAAGAGCCTATGTAACAGCTAAGTGGTTTCTTAAATCTGTACTTTTTCCACATCAAAGATTATTGGAGTAATTAGCTTTTGATACAATTTTTTAATTGTTGTTAGTTTAAGCTACTATCAATTTTTTTAATTACCGTTTGCTTCAATTTGAGTGGGTGTTTTACTTGTTTGTCCTTTTGTATGATTTATTTTGGTAACGACTTTGTAACTGACTGATAATTATTGAGTGGCATTTTTAGCGCGCGAGTCTTCGAACTAATTAATTTCATTTGGAGGTAATGTGGGAAACTTAGTTTCATTAGTCAAGCATGAAAAGTTTAAGCCACGGGAAAGGTAGAAAATTTGATGGCCACCATGGAAAGTTTAAGCATGGGAAGTTTGGTAAACACGGGAAGTTTAGGAAGCATGACATGTTTGAGAGGCATAAGTTCGAAATATGGAAGTAATACGAACAAAATGTCACTTGATTATCTTAAATCACTATCATTTGTTGCTGTTATACTATTTTCTTTATGGTCATCATTTTATTTCTGGATTGATGATTTCATCTACGGCCTGGTGTTGAAACATAATTTCATTTGGAGGTAATGTAGGAAATTTAGTTTCAGTTAGTTAAGATCAAATAATTCACATGTACAATTGATGAGACTTTCGTTCAAAATTTCTTTTCGTTTACCATATCATATCGTGGGTGGTTTTGTGTTTGGTTCCTGGTTATGTTAAGGATGCTGGCAGTGGCTATTTGTGTCAAATAATTCTGCAAATATTATGTGGTTTTTTTTTCTTTTTCGTGAAGCAGTTTTCATGGATGGTCGAATTATTCTCAGTGTGAATTTCAATGGTGAGACTCAGTTGTTTTTGTATTAGTAGTTGCACATCATTAAATGATTTTGTGTCTCAGGTTGTTGTTTAGTATTAATAGTTGCACATCATTCAATCGGTTTTTATATGAATGTACATTTGGTACACTATGTAGAGTTTTTATAAATATTTAATCTTTGATTATGTGCATTTTTTAAATATAACATGTTCACGTGCATTATCCTTTTCAATAAAAATGCACATTACGATTTACATTTAAAAAGAAAAAACTGTTAGGATATTTTTGTCCTAAGGCTTTATTTATTTTGATTTTAATGATGTTAAACATGTTCTATCATTGTATTGTTTGGATTCTAACATTTTAGATATGAAGATAAGAAGAACTTAGAATTTTTTCTAAGGTTTACAGCTGAAGAGTTCAAAGACTTTACAGCTGAAGAGATGAAGAAATGAAGAATCGAAGTCTACAGCTGAAGAGTTCTCACCAACTGCAAAAATAGGAGTTTACAGCTGAAAACTTATGTCAATCAAGTCTAATTAAGTGTAGTACTTTATGTATGCTCACTCACATAGCTTGAAAGATATTAGAAGATTAGAGGAGGTTAATACATAACCAGTAGACACAGGTTGCACAGTGTTTAGTTGACTAACCAAAAAGCTAACACTACAAGACAACCTGTACTACTAAAGGACTATGCTAAATGACAAGAAGCTTTAAATGAGCTGAAGTCAAAGTTGGAGGTGATTCACATTCAAATTCAAATCCATCCAACGGCTAAGAAGACCCCTAAGACACCTATAAATAAGAGAGACAACCCCAGAGGACAACAACAACATTTGAGCTTTCAAGCATATCTACAGCTACCTCAAGTCTACAGTCTTCAAGTGTTAGTAGTTTATAGGACTAGGTTGCTAGGACATTTTGCTTAGTTTTTACTAAGTTGTTGTTCCTCACAGAATCCATATTTTGCAACTCTACCTTGTGTGGAGATTTTTCTTTGTGAGTGTTAGGTGTCTTAGTGAAAGGAGATTCTGAGTGAAGATTGTATTCTACTTAAGTTTAGGCAGATTTGAGTGAAGAGTCTAGTTTTTAGGGGGAACATCATTAGATCTAAGTGAATTGATCTTAGTGATAATTGACACCAGAGGGTATAACAGTTGACGTAGGAGGATTACACCACCCCTGAACCACTATATATTTTGTCTTCATTTATATTCTGTCATTTACTTTAAAATATTTATATTTAGCTGATCTTATTATTATTGTGCTTACTCATACTTATTTCATTCATCATTTCATTTGTATTCAAAAGATAAAAAGTGCATAAAGGACTAAGAAAGCTACAACTGTAGATTCTTTGAACCACTCAGCTGAAAACTTCAAGTATTTGATTGGTTTTTTATTATTACACACACTCTGATATTCCGCTGCATTTAGGTGTCTCAAAATACTTTCTAAAGTGTGGGATAACCTCTCTGAAAATTTTGCATTGTGATAAGTTTTGAAAATTATACAGACTTACCTTTTACTCAAGTCTGCAGCTGCAAACTTTGTTTTAACTCTACAGCTGCTGAGTTAAGTTTTATGCGGTTGACACGTAGTTTCACATGTGCATTATTCCTAATTCCTACAGTTGTCCAAGCGTGTTTCCTTTTAAAGATGTATTTTATCAATTGAAAATTTTCTCCAAATGTACTCTTTTCCACTAAAAAAGATTGCACTTGGATTTTTTTTTCCAATTTATACAATGTTGAACATACACTCATTAAAAATGTACACATGAGTTGTTACTTTAATTTCAAAAGTCCAAAACCCCCAACATCCAAGCACATTTATTTTTTCATGCTGTAAACGTATTAATTATGTATATTGTGTTTAATTGAAAGTTTGTAGTCTAAGTGTAATCTTTGAATCTAATTATTGTTGCATATGCGAAATGTTCATTTCACTCTTGTACAATGTTTTTCTCATGTGAATATCTGAACATGAATCCATCGGATTGTTATCCTAATTATTTTGAAAAAAATTGTTAAGGTTTTTCTGTGAATTTCTATACTTGATTAAAAATTGAGTTCTTTGAAACATTTAACATGAAATCTGGACATATTTAATATTATGCTCACACATTAGATTGAAAGCATTGTGTGTAATGAGTTGTGGAATTGTACCTAGTTCGACTGCGAACACCTTTCGTCCTCCACTGATTTTTTTTCTTCTTTTTCGATGATGAGAATTTTCCAGTCGGTGATATTGATTGATCTATTTCTCGGTTGTATATTGTAGGTTGATTATTTCATAAGATGATCTTCTTTCTGATGCGTGGGATAAGGGAGTTGATTATGCAGAATTGAATTTTTCACTTATTCAATTTCCCAATTTGATTGCAGTATTCAAGCCTTCTTTATGAGGGGATTGGTTGACCTCTTTTTTATTGACAGTTTTAGAAATTGGTATTTTAGTTTATTTGGTAGTCATTTTGTATTATATGCTAATACAATATTTTTGTGAGAGTTTTTAGATATTTTTCCTTCTACATTGTATCTTAAAATTAAACCCCCTATTTTCTCCCTGACATATAGGGGATGTTTGTTTTGAATTCTTTTATGGGAATGAAAATGAGAATTTATTTTCTCTCTTCACCCTCATATGTTGGATGAATAGTTGTCTTCAAGGTGGTTACACTACTAGTGTTCTAGTTTTGAAAAAATAAATAACAGAGGTTGTTTGGCGGAGTTTTGATTGGATTTTTTTTTCTTACAATTATTAATTAAACTCAATTTAATTTAGGGAGATAAATAGTAAAGTAGATGTTAAAGTTTGAGACAGAGGGAGTATTACTTTTATTTATCCATCACTGAAATCAAAATTTCAAATTAATGGAGAAGAACCTAAAAGTTCAAATTGCCTTGAACTGAAAATTGAAAAATAACATACCATGGTGTGTTTGCAGGTTATTTTTTCAAATATTTTAATCTTGCATATGCAGCTAATAGTCGCCTCATGTGTCAATGACTACGGAGGCGCGACTATAAATATGAGCAGTTTCATGTAGTATAAGTTGTATATATGCCAAAAATTTGTTCTCTAATAGCCTTTCATTATTTTTACTTTGTGTATTCCTTACCCTCCCTCACTCCATTGAGTAGAGTTTAAACTACAAATCGTCCCATAATTTTTTGACAAATCGATATGTATGATATATTAATCTAAAATAATGATATAAATTTAACTAATTCCAGTCCCTCATTTTACGCGGATTATACACTTAGTTTACTATAAACTTAATTGGAATAAAAATTTAGAAAATAATATAAAAAAAATCCATTGCAAATCCATTGCTAATTAACGACATGTAAATCTACATTGCAAGAATAAAATAATTTGTCCCAAAGCCTTCGTAATTTAAAGACGGATCAATTCCCGCCTTAAAAGGAAAAAAAAATCCGTCGATAATTTTGCCAGCAAGACGAGAATTTTATTTTTACCATAAATTGCAAAGGAATACAGACTGACACAAATCTTAGTCTTTAATTTCTGCCTTTTATGTAACGATTGTTGATGAAGCGCATAGTTGACACTAGGTGACAGAAAAAAAAAAAAAAACATTTTGCATTCCATTTTTTTTTAACAATTTAACAAAATGTAAAAAAAAATAAAAATTATTGATTTATTTCTAATAACACTGTCCTTAAGTGGCATTATTGGATTATAATTATATATTTTTAACAAAATAAATCTCGAATTATATATTAATAACAAATTAATAAAACTAAAATTCATTTACATTTTTAAATTTTTGTCAGTTAATACGAAAATACTATATTAATTAGATAAAGAAATTCCATTAAAAGCTAAAAAAATCAGTTTATTTTGTGAATAATTTCCAATCGTGATAATTGATATTATTATATTTAAGTTTCATTAAATAATATGGTTACACTTATAAGTAATACATAAACTGTTGACACGTTTTCTCCAAAACTTATTAGTACGTATTACTATAGTTTGGTCAGTCATAGCTGATAGTACGTAAGCATTTATAATCTTTTTGTTAACGTGCATAACTAATGTCCTTTTTGTGGACATTCAATAATTGCTATCATCGTGTGGTAAAAGTATTAAACCATCATTTTGAATGTATTACGTGTAGTTCAAATAGTTCTAATACTAGCTGCCAAAAAAAAAAAAAACTTTTTAATATTTGTGCTTAAATATTAATTTTTTATAAAGCAAGACACTACCACAACGAGAATAAAATTATTTTCTTACATCTATTTATTGGCATCTACAACATTAATTCGAACTTTTTTTTTTTTTTTGGATTTAATTGTTACATTTTGCAATATATGTACGCGCTACTACGTACATGACATTAGCATAATGCATTAAGAGGGTGTTTGACTAAACTTATTTGAAACATCTTATAAGCTCTAATATCTTATAAGTTGTTTTAAAAGCTTATAAGATGTAATTTTTAAGTAGCTTATAAGTTGCTAAAATGTTTGACAAATACAACTTATAAGATTTTTGATAATTTATAACAAATATTTTTTAAATTTATAAAATATAATTTTCTTTTTTATCTTGAGGTAAGGCGGGTGGAGGTTGGGGAGGGGTGGAGTGGTTCCAGAGTGAGGTGGGTGGTTGGGGTGGAGGTGGTTAGGAAAATAAGTTGGGAGATCCCAACTTATTTCTTTTACAACTTATAAGATGTTAGGAGCTTATTTTATGATCTTATAAGCTGTTAAACATTTTATTTTGCCAAACACATTAGTAGTACTTATAAGCTCTTAAACAACTAATAAGAGGTTTTAAGGAGCTTATAAGCTCAGCCAAACACCCTCCAAATCAATTTATTTTTTGTGGCGTGGTTGTAATATAAACATACTAACGAGGACTACACATGGTCCGGGTAGAGTGTTATTGGGGCCAACTACGTGCATCAGTATTCAAATATATATTATTTGTATGCGTGATACGTGATTTAAATGATTTTTTTATGTGTGATATTTAACTGTAATAGAAAAAAGGGTTTATACTCTGATTTTGACTAATTCTTTTAGGAATGAAAACATTAATTTTTTAGAAAATAAAACTAACGAGATTGTTCTACTCACAGAGTAGATGAACGTGATATATTTAATATCTCAAAATCGATTTCCGGTGAGTGAGAAATTAATTTGGGAAGTTGGATAATTATTCATGTGTGTTAAATATCTTCATGGGAATGGAAAACTTGAGTTTCATCCCACATTGGAAACTTACAAGAAGTGTTCCTTGGATATAAGAAGGAAACTGTTCATGTTCTTCAACTTAATTTGTACATGGGGACCCTAATCATGGACCACACGCGCGCGCGCGTGCCCCACCCGCGCTCGGGTCCGGGTCCGTGGGTCGTGATTCTTGGTTCTTTGCAATTGACAATTGGGTTTTTTGGGTGGGCTTTGGGGTCTACCTATATTTTTAGAGTACCAAAAATATGAAAAGGCCTAATACCTTTTTGGGCCGAACCGGTTTGGGTGGCCCATTGGGTTTGGGTCGGCCCACGAACATGATTAATACACTCCAGATTTTGAATTTGATTTTAAATTGAAATATTCGATGGAATATTCTGTTCTTGCTTCCCAAGAAAGAGATAACGTCTCTATCCACTGATTTCGTGGTTAGGCTACGATTTTCTCAACCGACCGTCCTCATCTGCAGTGCTGCCGGTGTAAACTGTTAAACCGTTTTACCTTTGGAGACTCATACGCACGATACCATAAGCACTATACGGGGCGTATTCAGTCTTGCGGGAAAAGGATTTTCCTTGACTCGGTTTTTCATACGATTTCGTTTTGTATTTACTTTGTTCGTGTAGTGTTCGAGACACACCCTCTCACAAATAACAATCGCAAGATTGGATATTTTCTGTTTCGAATCACTGCCATGTCGAACCACGATTCCGACAACAATTTGAATATGAATTCACCAACGCCAGCTACTCCTACCAAAGATGCATATAATACATCTAACTCTCCTGCTGTACCTACGGGTAAGTCTGATCCCCCTTCTGCTTTTCAATTTGGAGACTTTGGAAGCACTCTTAATGAGTGGTTTAAAGTCAATCCCTTCGTGGGAAATTCCAATTTCAATCCTTTCGTGGGAAACGCTAATCCCTTCGTGGGAAACTCTAACACTAATCCCTTTGTGGGAAACTCAAGTGCTAATCCTTTCGGGGGAAACTTCGGTGGCAATCATTTCGTAGGAAATGTCGGGGCTAATCCTTTCTTGGCAACCAACCAGGCCTCCCTCTCGGGGACTGTTAGGCCGGTTGTGGTGAAAGGAGAGAAACCCGAAATTTTTTCGGGTAATGACTTCAAGAGGTGACAAAAGAAGATGCACTTCTACTTGACCACCATGTCCTTGGTGAAATATGTTAAGGAGAATTGCCCGAGCGTACCCACAGAAGATGCTGATCGGGAAATTAGGATCGCCTACGATGCTTGGATCCATGATG
Source organism: Ballota nigra (assembly GCA_947034835.1). Classification (NCBI taxonomy): domain Eukaryota; kingdom Viridiplantae; phylum Streptophyta; class Magnoliopsida; order Lamiales; family Lamiaceae; genus Ballota; species Ballota nigra. The sequence continues at coordinate 129,410,221 of OX344720.1, read as the reverse complement.
ATTATCTGTGTAGGAATTACATCTTGAATGGGCTGTCTGATACTCTCAATGATGTATATGATGAATACCCGACTTCCAAGGCCTTGTGGGAGTCTTTGGAGAAGAAGTACAAAACCAAAGATGCGGGAACTAGCAAGTTCGTCGTCTCCACTTTGTACGAGTTCAAAATGGAGGACAACAAATCTGTTGTCGAACAAGTTCAAAAGCTGTAAGTGATCTTTCACAACATTGCAGTACAAGGGATGGAGCTGCCTGAAGCCTTTCAGGTTGTCACTGTGATTGACAAACTGCCTCCATCTTGGAAGGAGTTCAAGTCCTACCTCAAACACAAGCAAAAGCAAGTGACCATGGAGGATCTTGTTACCCGACTCCGGATCGAGAAAGATAACAAGAAAGGGGAGAAGAAGGGCTCGACTACTTCTATCGAGGCAAAGACGAATCTGATGGAGAAAAGTGAACCATCGAAGAAGAGGAAGCGTCAGGACGACAAAGACAAAGGCAAGACTGTTGCTGATGCTCCTGCCCCGAACAAATTCAGTGGGAAGTGCTACAACTGTGGCAAACCCAATCATCGGGCCGTTGATTGTCGTCAGCCCAAAAATGAAGACAAGGGAAAGAAGAACTCCGTGAACGTTGCAGAACGAGAGCTCACAGAGATGGATATGTCTGCTGTAGTGACCGAGGTCAACATGGTGGACAATAAGAAAGAATGGTTCATGGACACAGGTGCCACTTGCCACGTTTGCTCGGAGAAATCTGCCTTCTCCACATATTCTCCTTCTGCGGGAATAAAGCTCTACATGGGAAACCAAGCCTCGTCTGAAGCGGTTGGTGTAGGAACGGTGGTGATCAAGCTGACATCGGGAAATAAGCTCAAGCTGAAGGATGTGCTGCATGTCCCGGACATCCGAAAGAATCTCATTTTTGGCTCCTTGTTAGTTAGTAATCAGTTTAAGCTAGTGTTTGAGTCCAATGGAGTTGTACTTAGCAAATTTGGCATCTTTCTAGGGAAATGTTACCTCGAGAAGGGCCTTTTTAAGATGTCAGTTATGACTATAAGCCGTAATGGCACAAACACTACTATCAATGAAAATGCTTCAGTTTCTGTTTATATCGCTGAATGTTCTGATTTATGGCATTTTAGATTAGGACATGTTAATCTAAATTCTATAAAACGATTGATAAATTTAGATTTACTCAAAATTGATAATGTGGATACATCCAAAAAATGTGAAACATGCGTTGAAGCAAAAATGACTAAGTTACCATTTAAATCTGTTGAAAGGAACACAACTCCTCTAGAATTAATTCACACGGATGTATATGATTTAAAATTCGTGCAAACTAGAGGTGGAAAAAAGTATTTTATTACTTTTATTGATGATTGCACAAGATTCTGCTACATTTACTTACTGCGAAGTAAAGATGAAGCTATTGAAGCTTTTAAAAATTATAAAAGTGAAATAGAGAATCAATTGAACACTAGAATTAAAGCAATTTGTAGTGATAGAGGTGGAGAGTATGTGGCTCCCTTTGAATAATTGTGTGCCGAATCAGGCATCATACATCAAACGAAAGCTCCCTACTCGCCTCAATCGAATGGTATTGCGCAGAGGAAAAACTGAACTTTGAAAGAGATGATGAACGCAATGTTAATCAGCTCGGGTTTACCTCAGAACATGTGGGGGGAAACTATTCTGTCAGCTAACCACATTCTGAACAAAATTCCACTTAAAACTCAAGATAAGACACCTTATGAGTTGTGGAAAAATCGCAAACCATCCTACAAATACCTCAAAGTGTGGGGGTGTTTGGCTAAGGTTGAAGTGCCACTTTCTAAACAAGTGAAAATCGGACCTAAGACGGTCGATGAGATCTTTATAGGATACGCCTTCAATAGTAGTGCCTATCGGTTCTTGATTCACAAATCAGAAATACCCGATATGACAGTAGGTACTAAAATAGAATCAAGGAATGTTGTTTTCTTTGAAAATGTGTTCCCGTGTAGGGACAAAGAAGAAGTGAGTTCAAATAAGCGAACTCATGAGGAATCAAGTGAAGCTGCAGGTCCTTCTACTCAGCAGAGTGAAGAACCCAGACGCAGTAAACGAGCTAGAATTGATAAGACATATATCCAGACTTCATCACGTATGTGTTAGAAGAAGAACCTAGGACTATCAAAGAAGCTCTTTCTAGACCAGATGCACCTCTCTGGAAAGAAGCAATAAACAGTGAATATGATTCGATTATGCAAAATCATACATGGGAGTTGGTTGACCTCCCTAAATGTTGTAAGACCTTAGGATGCAAATGGATCCTTAAAAGAAAGTACAAAGCAGATGGATCAATTGACAATTATAAAGCCCGTTTGGTTACAAAGGGTTTTAAACAAAGAGAAGGGTATGATTTCTTTGATGCCTATTCTCCGGTCACAAGGATTACATTCATTCGTGTACTTATCGCGATTGCTGCTTTGCATAATCTCGAAATACACCAGATGGATGTAAAGACTGCTTTCCTTAACGGAGAAATAGATGCTGAAATATACATGGATCAACCAGAGAGTTATGTTGTACCCGGGAACGAGAAAAAGGTTTGTAAACTCGTTCGGTCGTTGTATGGACTTAAACAAGCTCCTATACAATGGCATTTGAAATTTGATAATATTATGTTGTCAAATGGATTTCGAATTAACGAATGTGACAAGTGTGTGTATGTGAAAGATACACCAAATGGATTTGTTATTGTATGCTTATATGTTGATGACATGCTAATCATGGGTAACAATTCAAATGTGATCGTTAATACGAAAAACATGTTAAAGACATTTTTTGACATGAAAGATATGGGTCAAGCAGACGTGATTCTAGGAATCATAATAGAAAGAACCTCAAATGAAATTTCTTTAACACAATCTTATTATGTTGAGAAAATCTTGAAGAAATTTAAAGCATTTGATTTTCCACCTGCTAAAACTCCACTAGAACAGAATGTTCATCTGAAGAAGAACAGAGATGAACATGTGAATCAGTTGGAATATGCAAGGATCATTGGAAGCGTGATGTACATTACAAATTGCACACGACTCTGTGAACAAACTGAGCAGGTACACAAGCAATCCAAGTCACGAACATTGTAAATCTCTGAAAAAGATCTTGAAATACTTGAAGTATACTCTTGATTTTGGGCTACACTACACGCGACATCCAGCTGTACTTGAAGGGTACAGTCAAATTTGAAATTTGATTTCGTTTCATAACTAAAGACTTTTCCTCAAAACGTCAATGTTTTTTTTTTTTTTTTTTTTTAAATTTCGTTCCATAACTCATCAAATAGTCCGATTTACATTCTATTTTTACTATAAGAATACGAACGATGTCGTACACTTTCACGTTTTTTGCATGTGCCGAAAACATATAGGGGAAACATCCGGCCACAGCCCTGAGTCAGTACATGTGGCAAAAAAACCGGCTCATGCTCCCATGCACACCTAAACAACACTCCTTAGTCCTTAGTCACACCACTTGCATGTTTTAGCCAGCATCTCACGCTATATATAGAGATCACGAATTCACAATCACATGTAATTTGCTTAAGATATTATTGAGTGATAAATAAACTTACTCTTTCCATTCCAATATGAGTGATCAATACGTGAAATGCATGCTTTTGCTTATTCTTTGTGCACTATGCTGTATTTTGCTGGGGTTTTATCAATATAGGTCATTATTATTGTCTAGTATCTTCTAATAAAGTCAGTGTTTCGTATAATATTTATTTTTTATGTATAAGTGATAGTGACCAATGATCTAATACACACGCATATGCATTATTTGAATACTAATTTTTTTTACACATACATAATTATTATTTGGGAAAATTGAGTTTTTTGTCCTCTAAGTTTGGTCAACTTTGTTTTTCGTCCTCTAACTTTTGACTTTATTTTTTAGTCCGATAACTTTAAAAAAATTAACGTTTTCGTCCTAAAACATAAGTTATCGGACTAAAATGTTAATTTTAGGACTAAAAAATTATCGGTTTTAGGACGAAAATGTTTATTTTTTAAAAGTTATCGGACTAAAAAATAAAGTCAAAAGTTAGAGGACGAAAAACAAAATTGACCAAACTTAAAGGACAAAAAAACCAATTTTCCCTTATTATTTCATGTCAAATCTGCACATGCAAGGATTCCTACTAGTCATTAATTAGATAAAATGTGCTGGTTTCTTATATCCATGTAATAGGATATACGATGATTAATATAAAATAAAAATAATTTAAATCATGCCCTACGAGGAAGTTCGAGACACTACAAGAAATGATTAGAGTAACAAAAATATGAATCAAGAAAGAGTGAGGCATATTTCTGGAATAATCCAGTTAATAAGAGAACTTTGTGGAGATGAGTTAAAAATATTTTGATCCCGTAATTCTTTTTTTTCTTTTTTTCTTTTTTGCAAATTGTTTGAAAGTAGTTATAAAAAAAAAATTGATTTAGTCTCTTAGTAACTTTGTACATTTCACCCATTTTATGTCCAATTTTTGCAAAACAAATTAAAGTTGTTTTTGACTCATTTATGGTTTCATAATTTTCACCTTTTCACAAATTGTTTCAAGGCATATGCCAACAACGACTACGTAAATGGACATACTATCTTGAGATGATTTGGAGAAAATGTAAAAAGTTATGGGACTAAAAGTATTGTAACTCTTATAGATAGACTAATTTCTAGATTATTCTAGAAAATAATTAGTTTTAGAAGAAGTTGTAAGAAAACAAAAGTATAGAGTAAAATTTTTAGGAGATAAGAATAAGTAAGCATGTGGAAGTATATAAAGTAAACTCAGAGGTTGGCCTAGTGGTGAGGGTTTGAGATTTAGAAGTGTGATACTCTATAGGTCTCAGATTCAAAACCCCGCAATCAATTGTTAGAAATTGGTTAGTTCATATACAGCGTTATTTTTCCATCGTCCTTCTCCATCTATCCCACACATACTAAATGCCATATATGCTTTGATCCGTGGCGGATCCAAGATATTGAACGGGGGGAGGGGGGCGAGTCATATTTATATAACTATACACATATAAATATAAATAAAAAGGATAAATACACACATATATCACAGTCTCAAAATCTTTGGGGGAGGCAGCAGCCCCCACTTGCTTGCTCCCCGATCAAAGTCAGAGTTTCATAAAATAATTTCTACTTAGTGATAGTGGTCAATGGTCAATGGTCAATAGTATATTAATTGAATACTAGCTTTTTACATACGTACATTAGTTTTCAAGCAAACTTGCCCATATGCAAGGATTCCTAGCTACTAGTCATTAATTAGATAAAATGGGCTGGTTTATCATATCCATGCAATAAGAGATATTATGTATACACACAACATGCATAAGATTGGAGTTTAGACAATTACTCATTAAGCCAATGGAGAAAAAAGTAGGAAACCCTCACTGTTTAATCTTGCTATATCCGCTTCAAGGTCACATAAACCCCATGATTCAATTCTCAAAGCGCTTAGCAACCAACGGAATTAGAATCACCATAGCTGCAACCAAAAACCTCCTCAGCACCACCACTGACTTTCCCACAGGCTCCGTTTCCGTCGAAGCGATCTCCGATGGCTTCGATGAACGAACCCCAGATGCCATCGGCCTAAAAGCCTACATGGAAAGATTCCGACAAGTTGGAACTGAAACTCTGTCTAATCTGTTGCATAAGTTGAAAAACAAGGGGTTTCCCGTTGACTGTTTGATTTATAATTTAGGACTTCCGTGGGGTCTGGATGTGGCTAACAAATTTGGGATCTTGGGAGCTGCTTTTGTCACTCAGTCATCTTCGGTAAATGTTATTTACTACAGTATATGTAAAGGGCTGCTGAAAGTTCCGGTTTTGGAGAAGGAAATCTTGGTGGGGGGATTGCCGGCGTTGGAAATCTCCGACGTGCCTTCTTTTGTGCGTGATCAGGCGTCGCATCCTGGGTTGTTGGAGTTGGCGGTGGGTCAGTTTCAGAACAGTGAAGAGGCTGATTTCGTCTTTGTCAACTCTTTTTATGAGTTGGAACAAGAGGTATCTATATTTGATCTTAGCTTGTATGTATTCCATTTTGATAGACTTCATTTGTTAATTGATATAGCTTTCCAAACAATTTTTTTTTTTTTTTTTGATATGGATGTTATTAATTACACATGACATGTATGCATTAGGGTAACTTAATTGCATTTTTGATCTAAGAGAATAAGTGGTTTGGTTTGTTAATTGGTCATTTTTTGACATTTTTGGTCCCGTGACTTTTTTTGGCATTTTTTGTTTTAGGAAAATTGCAGTATTGGTTCCATGAAAATCAATGGATGATATCAAGTTAAAAAAAAAAAAAAAAACTATTTTCACATATAGATGTCAAAAGTGTTATGAAATCTTTTTTTTTTGGACCAATACTGTAATTTAATCTTAAAAACATGTGTTATTTTTGAGAGGGTGTCTTGAACACTGCACAAACAAAGTAAATACGAAACGAATTCGTATAAGAAACCGAGTCAAGGAAAATCCTTTTCCCGCAAGACTGAATACGCCCCGTATAGTGCTTACGGTATCGTGCGTATGAGTCTCCAAAGGTAAAACGGTTTAACTACTTACACCGGCAGCACGACCGTGTATAAACTCTCGACGAACAAAATCAAAATTTCAAACTGAACGAAATAAGTATATGCGAAAGGCTTTCTAAACTCTAGGATTCGTAGGCTGAAAGATGAGTACGAAAGTCTGGATATGAAGGGGTATATATAGGCGGAAATCTGCACTGCAGATGAGGACGATCGATTGAGAAAATCGTGGGATAACCACGAAATCAGTGGATAGAGACAATATCTCTTTCTTGGGAAGCAAGAACAGAATATTCCTCCGAATATTTCAATTTAAAATCAAATTCGAAATCTGGAGTGTATTAATCATGTTCGTGGGCCGACTCAAATCCGATGGGCCACCCAAACCGGTTCGGCCCAAAAAGGTATTGGGTCTTTTCATATTTTTGGTACTCTAAAAATATAGGTAGGCCCCAAAGCCCAATTGCCAAGAACCAAGAACCACGACCCACGGGCGCGGGCTCGGGCGGGGCGCGCGCGCGCGCACGTGTGTGATCCATGGTTAGGGTCCCCATGTACCAAGTTGAAGAACATGAACACTTTCCTTCTTATATCTAAGGAACACTTCTTGTAACTCAAGCTTTCCATTCCCATGGAGCTATTTAACACACATGAATAATTATCCAACTTCCCAAATTAATTTATCACTCACCGGAAATCGGTTTTGAGATATTAAATATACCACGTTCATCTACTCCGTGAGTAGAACAACCTCGTTAATTTTTTTTTCCAAAAAACTTACGTTTTCATTCCTAAAAAAATTAGTCAAAGTCAGGGTATAAACCTTTTTATTTAAACCAATTTCCAACAATCCCCCACATGAGTGAGGATTGCACCTATACAGAGTCAGATTATTCGTTCAGCTCGTTTAAGACATTATTGCTTTCAGATAAGTAGCCAATGGCTTTGAACTCTCCGTAGCCCGGCACCATCGGGTATACCAGTAGCTTAATGGACACGATGCCTTGAACTAATCATCCTTAGTGTACACCTTACAGATAGTGCAGACACAAGTCAGTCTCGATTCCAATTTGTTCTCACGTTTTTGTCCATTTTGACCCTGGACGCCCTTTGTATTCCTAAATGTTTGGTCGAAGCGGCCCTCACTTTTCATTTATATAGGTGATCTCCTTTCGAGTATCCTGTCATACTCAGTCCCACATGGACTTATAGGAATCATTAAAAGTAAAAAAAAAAAAAAACTTATCCTTTACCACAACTCACGAGTCTACTAACAATTGACACAGTGCTGTTAGGAATGGTCATGATTTTCAAGTGTTGTACAATTAACATTCACAGCTTAGTTTTCCCTTTTGAACTAAGTTCTTGGGATCTCCAGTCATCATGGTTGGGTTACCACTGTTTCAGTTTTATTTGTGGATTTTAGACTCATTCCCTCTATCAGTTTATTCATTTGATCTCGGTTCAAGCTCTTCGTGAGCGGATCCGCTATGTTATCAATTGATCTTACATAATCAATTTACCAGTTGAGATCAAATGTCTAACGGAGTTTTGTCGACGACGGATATATCTCGACTTTCCGTTGTACATATTGCTCAAAGCTCTACCAATAGCAGCTTGACAGTCACAATGTACCATTACAGATGGTACCGATTTGTTCCAACAAGGAATATCTTCTAAAAAGTTATGAAGCCATTCAGCTTCTTCACCAGCTTGATCCAAAGCGATGAACTCAGATTCCATTGTGGAATGGGCAATACACGTCTGCTTTGTGGATTTCCACGATACAGCTGCTCCTCCAATAGTGAATACATATCCACTAGTTGAGAACGAGTCTTTACTATCGGATATCCAATTAGCGTCACTGTACCCTTCAAGTACAGTTGGATGTTGCGTGTAGTGTAGCCCAAAATCAAGAGTATACTTCAAGTATCTCAAGACCCTTTTCAGAGCTTTCCAATGTTTGTGACTTGGATTGCTTGTGTACCTGCTCAGTTTGTTCACAGAGCATGCAAGATCAGAACGTGTAAAATCTGTAATGTACATCACGCTTCCAATGATCCTTGTATATTCCAACTGATTCACAGGTTCACATCTGTTCTTCTTCAGATGAACATTCTGTTCTAGTGGAGTTTTAGCAGGTGGATCATCAAATGCTTTAAATTTCTCCAAGACTTTCTCAACATAATGAGATTGTGTTAAAGAAATTCCATTTGAAGTTCTTTCTATTTTGATTCCTAGAATCACGTCTGCTAGACCAATATCTTTCATGTCAAAATTTTTCTTTAACATGTTTTTCGTATTAACGATCACATTTGAATTGTTACCCATGATTAGCATGTCATCAACATATAAGCATATGATAACAAATCCATTTGGTGTATCTTTCACATACACACACTTGTCACATTCGTTAATTCGAAATCCATTTGACAACATAATATTATCAAACTTCAAATGTCATTGTATAGGAGCTTGTTTAAGTCCATACAACGACCGAACTAGTTTACAAACCTTTTTCTCGTTCCCGGGTACAACATAACCCTATGGTTGATCCATGTATATTTCCGCATCTATTTCTCCGTTAAGGAAAGCAGTCTTTACATCCATCTGGTGTATTTCGAGATTATGCAAGTCAGCAATTGCGATAAGTACACGAATGGATGTAATCCTTGTGACCGGAGAATAGGTGACAAAGAAATCATACCATTCTCTTTGTTTAAAACCCTTTGCAACCAAACAGGCTTTATACTTGTCAATTGATCCATCTGCTTTGTACTTTCTTTTAAGGATCCATTTGCATCCTAAGGTCTTACAACCTTTAGGGAGGTCAACCAACTCCCATGTATGATTTTGCATAATCGAATCATATTCACTGTTTATTGCTTCTTTCCAGAGAGGTGCATCTGGGCTAGAAAGAGATTCTTTGATAGTCCTAGGTTCTTCTTCTAACACATACGTGATGAAGTCTGGACCATAGGTCTTATCAATTCTAGCTCATTTACTGCGTCTGGGTTCTTCACTCTACTGAGTAGAAGGACCTGCAGCTTCACTTGATTCCTCATGAGTTCGCTTATTTGAACTCACTTCTTCTTTTGTCCCTTCATGAATAATTATCCAACTTCCCAAATTAATTTTCCACTCATCGAAAATCGGTTTTGAAATATTAAATATACCACGTTCATCTACTCCGTGAGTAGAACAACCTCATTAATTTTGTTTTAAAAAAACTAGCATTTTCATTTCTCAAAAAATTAGTCAAAGTCAAGGTATAAACCCTTTTATTTAAACCAATTTCCAACAACATGTTTGATAACACATGTGCTACTACTACATACGAGACAAACATATGATTAGATGAATATCTTTTTAACGCATAACGTATACCAATCATGCCCTAAACAAAATGAAAAGATATGAAATCGTCATAATGAAATCGTAAATATGATGTCACTTGGGAAATGGAGATAAAATTTAGGGATAATGGTTTCTTTAGTTTTGTAAGTTATCCATATTTTCGTTGTAATCCTGTCGACTTTTACCAGTTGAAAATAAGTCTTAAATTTCACTTCTGAATATTTTGATCTGATAACCAGCTCTAGGAAGTCAAACATCTGGTTGATGCTGACATGATATAGTCTTATATTGTTCACGTATAAAGTCTAATTGGTCAACTGGATGTCTCATCTCTTATAGTTGGTCACTGAACCATAGTAACTAAAAATTAGAAATTATAGGACTATTTTCAATTTATGAAAGTCGGCGGAACTTATACAACTAAAAAATCATATATATATGTTTTTAGTAGTTCTAGTGTGCACTTGAGTGCATGATATGCACTTGGATTTTAAAAAAATTACTTCAAACAGAATTCAGCAATAGCCCAAAAAGTAATCAGTAATACCCAAAGAAGACATCACTAATACTTCAAGAAGGCATCAGTTATATCCCAACTGCAAAAAAATACACAGTTTGGTGTGTTTGTGTGTATTTTGAAAAAAAAAAATTAAATTCAAAATTGAGCTTAAAATCCAAGTGCATGCTATGCACTTGTATGCACCTTAGAATTTGTCTTTTTTTTTTCTCCCTAAAATGTAATTAATTTAGTCGCATAACTTTTGACTTTTCCAAAAGAATTCCTTAAGAAATTAAGATTTACAATTAATTCAATCTCATAATACATTAATTGGTCCCATTTTTTTTTTTTTTTTTTTTTTTTTTTTTTTTTTTTTTTTTGTGTCCAAAAAGACTAAATTTAAGGGACGGCGTTGTTTTCACAAAATATTTTTGCACATTTAGTTTGAGATTTCCGAAAATCCGATGAGAGGCGAGTTCAATTCAAATTAAGGAGTTGACATTTTGCGGAAAAATCCAAAATAATGGACTAAATTTAATTTTACTCTAGGAAATTTTACACCACACAACCTTCATTATACTTATCTTTTGTTGGATAATTTCTTTAAAATTTGAATTATTAATTCTTAATTGGAATGTACTGAACTAATTCATATTATTCCTTTAACTAAATATTTTCAGGCAACTGATCAGCTCACAAAATATTTGCCAGCTGTGAAGACAATCGGACCAACTATACCATCTATGTACTTAGACAAGAGATTGATGGAAGACAAACACTACGATCTTAGTATTTTTAAGGCTGATAATACTTGCATAAAATGGTTAGAGGAACGTGCAGTTAGGTCTGTCATTTATGTCTCATTTGGTAGTATGGCAAAGCTGGAAAAAGAGCAAATAGAAGAATTGGCCCTAAGTCTTAAAATGAGCAACAAGAACTTTTTATGGGTGGTTAGATCATCAGAGGATTCCAAACTTCCTGAAAATTTTGCACAAGACACCTCCGAGAAAGGACTAATTGTATCGTGGTCTCCACAATTGGAGGTTCTGGCCCACAATTCCATAGGTTGCTTTATTACGCACTGTGGATGGAACTCCACTTTGGAAGCGTTGAGTTTGGGGGTCCCGTTGGTGGGAATCCCATGGTGGAGCGACCAAAGCACGAATGCAAAGTTTGTTATGGATGTTTGGAAGACAGGGATTAGAGCTTGTCCGGACGACAAAAATATCGTGAGGCACGAGGAGATAGATCGTTGTGTAAAGCTTGTGATGGGAGGAGAGAGTTGGGAAGAGATAAGAAAGAATGCAACAAAATGGAAAGAATTAGCTAGAGAAGCTGTTGATGAAGGGGGGAGTTCGGATAAAAACATTCAAGAATTTGTTTCTACACTCAATCGTCTTGTGGCTTTGCCACCAAAGTGATTATGATGATTCTCGCTTGTTTTAGAAATAAATCATTGTTGAATTTAAAATAATTCTGTTGTGTATGTAATATCCTTTCTGTTTGCAGCCATTAATATCCAGGATATGGGCAAAATTAGTGGACAAATTCTTGCAACTGATATGTATTTTTAGTGATATTTTTGTTGTATTCACTTAACAGGGTTGGTTGTTTTCACTTAACGTTATTATTTGATTTTTGTTGGCAATATTTGTATCTTTCAGTTGACATTATTACTTTACATTTTCTCCGCAACAGTATTTTTTTCCGTTGTACTGTCAAGCCTACCACAAAGAACTTCACATTCATTGAATCTAACAAAGCACATGATACATATACACTCCAACCCCAAAAGTCCCAAAACCAGTGGCGTCATTCTCTCTTCCCCATCAATCACACGTTCAAAACTCAGCTAAAATTCTTCGAAACCTGACTTTATTTTTCCACATTATCCGCAATTCAAGAGCCTGATAATCGGGAGATTCGTCGAGAAAACACTATAAGAAAATATAAAATTGCCTAAGTAAATTGTCAATTTGGCCACGAAATTTCCAACAAAAAAATTCATAGTGGAGATTGCCTACAAATTGCCTACAAAATTTTCTAATTGTAGAGACATCTTCCTTCCTCACCTACAAAATAATTTGTCTGCGGAAATTCCGTGGACAAATTGTGTTGTAGGTAATTTTTTGTAGGCAAATGAGTTGTAGGTAATTATACCTATGAATTTTATTTCATAGGCAAATTAATTCCGTAGGCAAATTGTTTCTAGTTTGAAAAATGTAGATGCTTACACAATTGGAAAATTTTGTAGGCAAATCGTAGGCAATTCCTACTACGAACTCTTTTGTTGAAAAAAATTGTAGCCAATTTTAATTTCGTAGGTAGTTCTTTATTCTTTTGTAGTGAAATCCAACAGTCGCGCATGCAAGAGCCTATAAAACAGCTCAGTGGTTTCTTAAATATGTACTTTTTCAATATCAAAGCTTATTTTCTCCAAGATATAGGGGGTGTTTGTTTCGAATTCTTCAATGAGAATGATAATTTATTTTCTCTCTCCATCCTCGAATATGTTGGATGAATGGTTGTCTCCAAGGAGGTTACACTATAATGTTGTGCTCTAGTTTTGGAAAAAATTGGAGAAAAAGAGAGGTTGTTGGTTGTGGCGGAGGTTTGATTGGATTTTTCTCCCTACAATTATTAATTAAACTCAATTTAGTTTAGGGTGATAAATAGTAAAATAGAAGTTAAATTTGAGACGAAGGGAGTATTATTTTTATTTGTCCATACCTGAAATCAAAACTACAAACAAATGGAGAAGAACCTACAGTTAAAAGTTCAAACAATTGGTGTGTTTGCAGGTCATTTTTTCAAATATTTTAATCTTGCATGTGCAGCTAATATTTGGCTGTGTCAATGGCTACGGAGGTGCGACTATAAATATGCTATTGCCAAGATAGGTATGAGTTTCATGTTGTATAGTTTGTATATATGCCAAAAATTTATCCTCTAATACCCTTTCATTATTTTTACTGTGTATTAATTCCTTACCCCTCCCTTCCTCTCTCTCGGAATGACAAGTTTACCAGTCACTTTGCATACACTTGATTCTTGTGACATCTAAATGTAGAGAACTTGACACTAAAAAAACTGTTAAATAGCAACAGATTCAATTTAATTATTTTGTGAATATTTTCCAAATGTAGAAAAATTAAAAAGTTTGCCAGTTTTTTGTGAATATTTTCCAATCTTATAAATATATATTTATGAGGAAGTCTCTTGCAAAATTTATTCACCATATAATATGATAATTGATATTATTATATTTAAGTTTCATTAATATGATTACACTTAGGAAAATTTATTTTTTCAGGAACGTAACTTAAGAAGGATGGCAAAATGAGGATCATAACTTTTCAGTATGTAAATTGAGAATCGTAACTTTTCAGCTTAGCAAAATGAGGACCGTAACTTTTAAAATTTACAATTTAAGGATTGTAACCTTTAAAAGTTGCAAATTAAGGCCAAATTTAGCCCAAAATAGAGCCAAGTCGACCTGATGTGGGCCCAAATTATGGCCAAAATCGGGCCAATTAGCCCGATTTGCATTAATTTGGGTTGATTTGTCCTCACATTTTAAAGTTATTATCCTTAATATGCCAACCCAAAAAGTTATAGTCCTTATTTTTCCACCTTCCTTAAATTATGGTCTAAAAAATAATAATTTTCCCATAACACGTATAAGTAATACGTCAACTATTGACACGTTTCTCCAAAACTTATTTCTTATTAGTACGTATAACTATAGTTTGGTCAGTCATAACTCATAGTACGTAAGCATTTATAATCTTTTTGTTAACTTGCATAACTGATGTCCTTTTTGTGGACATTCAATAATTGCTAACATCGTGCGGTCAAAGTACAATTAAACGAACATTTTGAATGTATTACGTGTAATTCAAATCTTTTTAATACTAGCTGTCAAAAAAAAAAAAAAAAAACTTTTTAATATTTGTGATATTAAATTTTTATAAAGCAAGACACGGCCACAACGAGAATAAAATTATTTTCTTACATCTATTTATTGGCATCTACAACATTAATTCGATTTTATTTTTTTTTGGGATTAAATTGTTACATTTTGCAATATATGTACGTGCTGCGTACATGACATTAGCATATTGCATTAAATCTATTTATTATTTGCGGCGTGGTTGTAATATAAACATACTAACGAGGACTACATATGGTCCGGGTAGAGGTTTATTGGGGCCAACTACGTGCATCAGTATTCAAATATATATTATTTGTATGCATGATACGCAACTTAAATGATTGTTTTATGTGTGATATTTAACTGTAATAGAAGACCCGACTGAATTAATTGTTGATCATCTCAGTATGCTTAACATTTTACTGATTAACAAAGAACAGTAGAGTAATGGGTGGATGCCCTTCAATTATTCAGAAAACTTAATTATTATGCTATTTTTGTGAAGCGCCATAATTATTAACATTGACTATCATACTAATTTTAAAGAAAAGCATACGCTAAATTAACATTAATTACTTGAGTAATATCACGTCACGGACAAACATAACGTGCAAGAAACTTTCAATTGTACGTACCTAATTAATTCATCGACCTAACTAATTCGTGTATAAAATATGACATAACACTTCCATTAATTAATCCATATGGTAAGTGAAGAAATGGAGGCAAAATTAAACAAAAGATATAAACCACATTGTTTGGTATTGCCATTTCCTATTCAAGGTCACATAAATCCCATGATTCAATTCTCAA
The DNA here is from genome assembly GCA_947034835.1 of Ballota nigra. Classification (NCBI taxonomy): domain Eukaryota; kingdom Viridiplantae; phylum Streptophyta; class Magnoliopsida; order Lamiales; family Lamiaceae; genus Ballota; species Ballota nigra. The sequence continues at coordinate 129,395,008 of OX344720.1, read as the reverse complement.
AGCACTTAGCGCATAATGGTGTTAGAGTCACACTAGTGGCAACAAAATACCTAGCCAACACCATGCAACACATTTCATCCTCGATCCCTGTGGAGACGATATCTGATGGCTTCGACGAAGGAGGGATGGATATTGTGAACAAGCTAGACGTATACGTGGACAGGTTTCAACATGTCGGGTCAGAATCCTTGTTGGAGCTCCTTAAGAAGCTACAAAAATCGGGTTGCCCCGTTGACTGCGTAATATACGATTCTTTTATGCCTTGGGGTCTAGATGTAGCCAAGAAATTTGGGGTCTTTGGGGCTGCTTTTTTAACTCAATCTTGTTCGGTTAACATCATTTACTACAACATATATATGAAAAATCTTAATGTCCCACAATTTGAAAAAGAAATCTTGCTCCCTGGATTGCCACTATTGGAGATCTTAGACTTGCCTTCTTTTGTAAGTCATCAAGAAAAGCATCCCGGGGGGTTCAATGTTCTTGTGAATCAGTTCCGGAATGTTGAGGAGGCTGATTTTGTCTTTGTCAACTCTATTTACGAATTAGAGGAAGAGGTATATATATCTTTGATACTTTATTCTTCATGAAATTGATTTTTTTCGTCCCGTAACTTTGCCTCTTTTTTTATTTTCGTCCTACTAACTTTCAAATTTTTATTTTAGTCCTATAACTTTACTGCTTTTTTATTTTAGTCATGTAACTTCATCGCTTTTTTATTTTAATTCTATAAGGGTTAGTAGGTTGTAGGACCAAAATCAGAAAAATATGTAAGTTACAGGACGAAAATCAAAATTTGAAAGTCAGTAGGACGAAAATAAAAAAGAGGTAAAGTTACAGGACTAAAATCAAAATTTGAAAGTCAGCAGGACGAAAATAAAAAAGTGATAAAGTTATAGGACAAAAAAATCCCTTATTCTTCGATGCATTTGAAGTACACTGGTATGGCAAAAAACTCATGTGACGGAGAGTTAATGTAAACTCTCTTTTCTCTCTTTTTTTTTTTTATTTTTGGAATCATTCTTGTGCATATAAAATGAGAAAAAAAATTCAAGACTATAACTTTTTGGGCTGGCAAAATGAGGATCGTAACTTTTCAAATTGGCAACATGAGAACCGTAACTTTTTAGATTGACAATTTAAGGATCGCAACTTTTAATTTACAAATAAAGACTTATTTCAGCCCGAACTAAGGCCAATTGGCCCAATTTGGACCTGAATTCTGGCCTAAATTGGGCCAACTAGCACGATTTGCATTGATTCAAGCTGGTATGTCCTCAATTTGCTACATTTTAAAGTTATTATCCTCATTTTGTCATATCAAAGAGTTATAGTTCTCATTTTGCTACTTCCTTAAGTTACGGTCTTGAAAACAATTTTCCCTATAAAATGTCATTGTTGTTCACACGAAAGTATCACTGCTTTGTGATTTTGAGATTAACACACAAAATCAAACATTTCAAAATATATATATAGTTGCCATTGATACTTTCTTTGAACATGAACAAATTCAGGCGACTGATTGGCTATCAAGGCATATGCCCGTGAAGACGATCGGACCAACTATACCATTAATGTACCTGGACAAGAGATTTCCAGAAGACAAACATTATAGTCTTAGTTTCTTCAAACCTGTTAATTCTTGCATGGAATGGTTAGATCAACGTTCAACTAGATCCGTTATTTATGTCTCATTTGGTAGTATGGCAAATTTGGAACAAGAACAGATGGAGGAATTGGCACTAAGCCTAAAAATGACAAATAACTACTTCTTATGGGTGGTGAGGTCCTCCGAGGAATCCAAACTTCCTCAAAACTTTGCACAAAGCACCTCTGAGAAAGGACTAATTGTGTCGTGGTCCCCACAATTGGAGGTTTTGGCCCATGATGCAATAGGTTGCTTCGTCACGCATTGTGGGTGGAACTCGACTCTGGAGGCGTTCAGTTTGGGGGTCCCGTTGGTGGGAATTCCATGGTGGAGCGACCAAAGCACGAATGCAAAGTTTGTTATGGATGTTTGGAAAACGGGAATTAGAGCTTGTCCCGACGAGAAAAATATAGTGAGGCACGAGGAGATAGGCCGTTGCGTAAAGCTTGTGATGGAAGGAGAGGGTGGGGAAGAGATAATAAATAATGCAAGAAAATGGAAAGAATTGACTAGAGGAGCAGTTGCTGAGGGGGGAAGTTCGGATAGAAACATTCAAGAATTTGTATCTACCATTCATAATTATGGCCATTCGTCCAAGTGATTGATGTGGTTGCTTATTAGTAAAATTGTGTTGCTTTGTGTAATAGAATAATATGTTAACTATAACATATTTGTGTAATAGACTAATTTGATTTAAAGTGATCCTTTCATATATATATGTGTAAGTACCCGCACTTATTGTAGGGTAGGGTGATGTGTAGGCGTACCGATCCACAAAGATGAGTTTAGTGTAAAGGTGATTTGTATTTAAAATGTCAGTAAAAAGGACAAATAAAATATATTCCACTTGAACAAAATAAAACTAATTCCATATTCTACTTAAGAAGTGCTCTTGTTATAGAAAATTAAAATTGTTTGACAACCCCATTCCACTCGAACAAAAAAAAAAAAAAACTAGTATTATTGTAGCTAGCAACAATACATTTCCATTAAAGCAAAGTGCACCCAAACAAGCTGGGTAATAACAAAATATCAAACTTAAATATAAACTAATTCATAAACATCGTCTAAAGAGTGATTAAACAGACATGGAATTTAATGGGTCTAGGCAAATACCTATACAATCACAAGTATAATAAAAAGATAAAAAAAAAAAAAAAAAAAGGGAAAGAGAATATACTTAATTAGACTTATAGTATAAATGGAGGAGATTTCGTGCAAAATGAATCCAAGCTATTATCACCCGATGAGGTTAACAAAAATTAAGAAATGAAGAAGAAATTAAATAATACAAGGTGTGACCGTGTGAGCTAAAAAAATAAAACGCTGAAAAAGTTCTCTTTTTTTTTTTTTTAGAAAAATTACAAATGATAGCTATCAATTTTGTCAAGTAAAAGCATGCTACAACCGGTGTATGGAATATATGGCAAAATAGCTGATGCTTAATTTAAATTTGTGCGCTGAAATTGGTTAAAAGCGGTTACGAAAATGGGCTGCCTTAAAGGCTTGGAAGGTATAAGCCTATCTCTTTATATATTTGCTGTAACGGCCAGCAATTTGGGCTACTCCTTGAACTTCACAACAATTTGGGCTGCTCTTTGCACTGCAATAATTGGCTGAAATTATTTTTTAATTGGGCTGTCATTTTTCTTTTCTTTTGCCACTCATTTTCTTTGGGCCCAGGTTATTTGCACTAGCCTCTATGTTAAAGACACTAACCGGATGAATACACTAATTTTTTTTCGGAATTTTTTTTCGAATTTTTTACATTTTTTCGAACATTTTTTCCGAACATAATGAAATGAACAATATTTCGGAAAAAAAAATCGAATTTTTTGTTTATTTTCGGAACTTTTTTCCGAAAATGTTGCAAATTTTCGAAAAAAAAAGTAGTGTATTTATCCAGGTAGTGTATTTAACATAGAGGCTAGTACAAATAACCGTGGTCTTTTCTTTTTCTTCTCAATTTATTTTTTAGCTGGCCTCTACTTTTTCTCTAAAAAATTATAAACACAATAAAGTAGATAAAGTACCTTTATTGACTTGTCTTCTTCAACATTTCAAAAATGTTTCTATAAAGAAATCGCATATGATAAGTGGTGTTATGGGCAATTTCATTCGAGAATTTCGCTTGAACCACCATGAAGCTCTTGAGATGCGAAATTTTATTTTGGTGCCATGGACAATTTCATTCGTGAATTTCATTTGAACCACGAAGAGAGCGAAGGAAAATTTGGAGAAGAAAAGGAAAGAGGCTTGGTTTCAAACCTGGAAAATGAATTAGGTCGGTCGGGGGATGGGCGGAGGGAACGGGTCGAGCGGGGCGAGTGCACAAATATAATTGTTGTATATGAGACCTACACTTATATATATGCATTGCTAATTAAATTTTATTTATACATTAATGCTCAGTGGAATTTTTTAAGAATACTCGTAATCAATTAATAATGACCTACCCCTAAAATAATATAGCAGTATTCATGATCTAGACTCAACTTAATATTTCCTGTCCGCATTATGTCCCAATTGTTTTTTTCTATTTTATTTTTTAAGAATTTAATATGAAGTTTATTTGTAATATTGAAATATATAAATAGTTTTTTGATGATGAGATTTTATTCAATTTAAGTGAATACCATAAAAGAAATATATTTTTGCCCCTAATTATTAGGGGAATGAAATGTTACTCAAGTATGTACTAGTAAAGAATGATTAACGGAGAAACCAAACTTGAGATGAATAGAGTATTTTTTTTTAAACCTTTTATCCTCTTTTTCTTTTTTCTTTTTTTTTTTTTTTTTTTTTTTTACAGGACTCTTTTTCATTCTTTTCAACAACGAGTTATTTTACTCCACTCAAACCACAGACTTTATGCGGTACTTTATTTCCACCCTAAAGTTCTGGATTAGGATCTTCATTTACTATATCCGATACTTTATGCTAAACTCAAGCTTCCTTTTAATAAATAATTAGGGGTGGGTGAACGATCCTCATAATCATGCCTCAAAAGTTTTGAACCAGTCTCGCACTTGAAAAAACTTTTACTTAATAATTTCGAGTTCTTCACATTTTCATATTAAAAAGAATGGAGAATGAAAAAGAATTCCGAAAAGCCCATTGCTTAGTGCTATCATTTCCTATGCAAAGCCACATAAATCCAATCCTTCAATTTTCAAAGCGATTGAAATACAGAGGAGTCGATCGAATCACGTTCGTCACGACAAAATTCTTCCTCAAATCCGTGAAATATTTTCCGGCCGACACTTTCCCAGTGGAGACGATCTCCGACGGATTCGACGACGGCGGCGCCGAGAAGGCGAAACCCGAGGATTACTACAATATATGCTGGAAATCCGGGTCGGAGACTCTGGGAGAGCTCATTGAGAAACTCCGGGGCTCCGGATCCGGCGCCGATTGCCTGATTTACGACCCGTTTTACCCGTGGGCTTTGGACGTCGCGAAGAAGTATGGGTTGAAGGCGGCGTTGTTTTTTACTCAGTCGAATTATGTGAATAATATTTACTTCCATGCGTACACAGGGGAGCTGAAGCTTCCGGTTTCGGATCCGGAGATCCGGATTCCGGGCGGGTTACCCCCGTTGAAACCCGGAGATTTGCCGTCTTTTATCCGTGATTATGAATCCGACTCGGTGAGATGCGGGATGATGATGAAGCAGTTCAGAAATGCGGAAAAGGTGGATTGGATTTTTGTTAATACGTTCTACGAGTTGGAACACGAGGTATGTGGAACTTTTTGTTTACATTTTTTTTTCCTCGAACATTTTAATTTTCTTTTATTTTTATATTGCTTTTAGGTTTTAAACACTCGTTTCATTCCATATTAAACTTCACATTTAATTGGACATATTTCTTTAAAAAAACAAAAGTTATTGAAAATTGGTTTTTTTTTTTTTTAAGATTTTATTTGAGTGTGAAATAATATTTTTTGAGTGTTAGATTATTTATGGATGAAAAAAAAAAGTGAGAAGTTTATTGTAGAACAAAAACAGTATCAAATTCTCCGGAAAATTTATATATACTATAAAACTAAATTCATAGTAATATTATAATATTTATTCAGTAATATTATTATTCTTATAAACTAATCACAACATTTTACACATATAAACACGCTGAACGTAGATAATTATTACTGAATATTAATTAATAAGTGTAATAATATAATTGAAAAAATGTTATTGTACTACCTCTGTCTCACAACACTTTGCACAGTTATTATTTCTCTCGTGTTTTCGCGAGCGAGATTTTTATTAGTATTTGAAATTATAAAATAATTTTAAAATTACTTTATAATAGATAAGAGGTAGATCTACCATATCCTACCTTAAAAATTATTTTATCATTTTAAATATTAATAAACAACTCACTCGCTAAAACACGAAGATAAAGTAACTGTGAAAAGTGTTTGGGGACGGAGGGAGTATTATTATATGTATAGAACTTACTAGAGAGGCTCTTCGTTCTATGAACATAGGTATAATTTTAAAGAGAAATTTGGAAACTGTAATCATTACAATTTACTAAGACTTTGTTGTTTTTCTTTATGTAAAATGCATAATTAATAGCACAAATTATTTGTACGTGTGTGTCATATTGATAATGTTTATACTTACACACACTTTGCTAAAATAATATCTTCTCAAAATATACATTTATTAATGTGTATTCTGGAATAGTCTTTCACGTGTTGGAGGATACAAATTAAAAAATTGGAGGAGTTAGTAGAGATTTATAAGAGATAATTTTATATACAGTAAATAAATTGATTGAATTGTGTATGTGTGTATGTATTTATCCAAATGTAATAATATTTTATATAAAATTGATAATATTGTAATAATGGAGTTTATGGAGAATTTTTTATTTTAAGAATGCCAGATTCCTGGTGGAAAAAAAAAAAAAAAAAGTAAAGTAGAGTGCTACTACCTCCGTCCTTAGACACTCTTCGCAGTTGATTTTTTCTCATATTTTAGGGAGCGGGTTTTTTATTATTATTTAAAATGATAAAGTAATTTTGAAGCAATTTTATAATAAAGGAGAGATAGATTTATTATATCCTATTTTAAAAATTATTTTTATCATTTCAAATATTAATAAATAATTTACTAGCTAAAAAATAAGGAAAAGTGTTAAGGGACGGATGAAGTATATATTATAAAATGCACTATTGTTGAGCACTTACGTACACGTCTTGTTTTACACGCGTGCTTAGCTGTCCTGTTGCCTGGTATAGGTGATCCAATATTGTAAACGACACAATAAAGTATGTGGTGTTATACACACCCACAATCTACAATTTTCTTCGAGTAGAAAAGTTGTCGTAGACCCTTTTTTAATTTTCTTCTCTTTAGCTGTCAAAAAAAAAAAAGTTCACTTCAAAACTAGCTTCTTGTGGTTCAATTTTGAAATATTAATCGCACTATATCCTTACACACACACATATATATATATTATTACATTTTACTACTCACTCAAATTTATAATTTTAATTTTCCAAGCCTTTCTTTGACGCACTTGATCATGTGAGATGATCCAATTGATTTCATAACTTGAACCAATAATATAAATGTAAAGGATTTAATATATCTAAAAATGTGTTCAAGTGATTAATAAACACATGCACGAGACTTCGAAGAGTTAGGGGTCAAGAAAAGTTTATTAGCCCCTCTTTTCCTTTCGCCATCTTAATTTATGACGAGATGTTTTATAATGTAAAAAAATTAATTAAATGAATTAATTTCATATCTTTTTATAAATTCATATTTTTAAATGTGATGGAATTATTTCACATAATATTATTTATAACTCTAGTCTCTAGCTCTAACATAAATTTTGGAGTTCTCTTGTTATGGTACGTATCTTACGACTTAAGAATTCTCAATCTTTACTGTTTTTCAACAAACTAGTAACTTAATCGCACTGTCATAATTGTACAATTAATTTATGAGTTCTCGATTTATATTAAAGTCTATTTGTTTATGTTTAAGAGTATTTATTGGTATTATTATTAAAGTATTTTTTTTATTTCAAATAGGTAATATTATTAATCTTTTATTTTAAGATTTATTTTTATATACAGAAAGTAACGAAGATGTCGGGAAACTTTTTATATATATATATATTTTAAATATATTTTATACTACAAAATATAGGAATTTATCATAATATATATTTCAAAGATATATTCAACATATTTTTATATTATTTGTCAATATTTTTTCAATATATTTTGTAAATAATTATTTGTCAATATTTATAATATATATGTTAAAGATATATACCAAAAATTTAATACTCAATTTAGTAATAATTTTGGCGGGAAAATTCAATGATTTCCAAATGTAGGCCGGCTAGCGTTATTATTATTATTATATATATATATATATATATATATATATAGATTAATAGATTAATCAATTTTACCATCGAATCGTAGTCACGCGTTTATATATATACTAGCTCTTGAACTCCGCGTATTACGCAGGTTTTATTAATATTATATTATTATTAATTTTAAATTAAAATTTTCAAAATTTTTAATTAAGTTAGAATTGTGTATTCTCTTAATTAATTAATTATTTTAATTTATTTAAATTTGTGACCTTTAATTGATTATTGTTTTAATTAAATTTATGATTATAATTTTAAGGAATAGATTAACTAAAAAAAATAGATAATATATTTAGAGTGAACGGCCAAAATCGATCATTTCTTATATTATGATATAGAGACACAACCATTTAATAGATGATTTTATTGTAGTTTATCTAAAATAAGACACGATTCATTAATTAATTGTAATTTTAAAAGAATCTAAAAAAATTATTTTGTAATAGAAAAGAAGAAATTATAAATCGAACTAATACACAAATAAAGGCTTAGAAAAGTAGGGAGTGATTCAGAAATAGATTAAAATTAGAGAACATAAATAGTTGAGATTATAAATTAAGATAAATATAATACCATATATAGCACAAATACATGAAATCAAAGTATTTCAAAATAGAGGTTTTTGAGAGGTGTGGTTGATTGACAAATAGATATATAGATATATATATGATATGATATAATATGATAGGTACACACATGACTTGCAAAACAATCAAAAAATTAATTGCAAAATTTCAGTATGTGTCTCCTGTTTCACTTTTTATTATACATTATACTCCTTATGTTCCATAAAAATAGGTCTTGTTTTTTTTTTTTTTTGTCCTAAATTATAGTCATTTGTATATTTAAAGTGGGTAAAATATTCAAAATGCTCTTATTTATTATCCTTTTTTACTTTGTCAATGTTGTTTTTGTATTCAATAGAGTATAACAAGAGCTTATAACTAAATTCAGAATTTCAAAAACTATTAAATGATGCTTTATTAGTTTGTGCAAAAATTATAAACATGACTATTTTAGTGGCACATATGGAGTATATTTTTACTGTCTGAATATTCAACACGTGTCAGTGTGATAAACACAGGCGGTTAATTAAGTCTACGCATTAGTCTATACAAATTCATGCGGTTAATTAATTCTAAGCATTAATCTGTACAAATACACACGGTTAATTAATTCTAAGCATTAAATAAATATGACACACGAAAAATGTTACACATGATTTGATGGACATTCATGTTGCTAGGTATTTGATTGGATGACAAAATTTCTGCCCGTGAAAGCTGTTGGACCAACTATCCCATCATTCTACTTAGACAAGAGGATGTTAGACGATAAGGAATACGGTCTTAGCGCCTTTAAGCCGATAACCAACCCATGCACGAATTGGCTCCATGAGAAACCCAGCAAATCAACAATATACGTATCATTTGGGAGTTTTGCTGAGCTTGGAGTTGAGCAAATACATGTTCTCGCCCTCGCCTTGAAAGCGATAGATGCACCTTTCTTATGGGTGGTTCGAGCATCAGAAGAAGCCAAACTTCCTAAAAACTACAAAGAAGAGACATCCGAGAAAGGAATGATCGTAACTTGGTGTAATCAACTCGATGTTTTGGGACACGAGGCTATAGGTTGCTTCATCACGCATTGTGGGTGGAATTCCACATTGGAGGCAATAAGTTCGGGTGTGCCCATGGTGGCAATACCACATTGGAGTGATCAGAGCACGAATGCTAAGTTAGTTTCCGATGTTTGGACAATGGGAATTAAGGCTCGGAAAGATGAGAAGGGGATAGTAGGAGAGGGGGAAATTGTTCGTTGCGTAAAGAAAGTGATGGAGGGAGACGAGATTGGAAGAAGTGCGATGAAATGGAAGAAATTGGCGAGGGAAGCTGTGGATGAGGGAGGGAGTTCTGATAGAAACATTCACGAGTTTATTTCTGCGTTGACGACATATTGAGTTCTAATTCAAAGTGTTATTGCAAATTAAATATCGTTTCTATTCTATTTAATTAACGATGGTTTCATTTATGAATTTATTATAAATTTGATTTCACGATAAATTTGTTATTGCACTTTTTTTACCTATGTTCAAAATGGACATTTTATATGTATTTTGATTGCACAACTAATCACACAAGAGATTCTAATTGCACGTTTTGAGACTATTATTAGTAAAAATAAAAAATAAAAAGCTTATTCCAAGGCTTGGGGAGTGGAATGGGGAATCCCCATCCTCCGCAGGTATCTATCCTGAACGGGGCAGGAAATCTCCAAATTCTTCTCCCATGGAGCTGGAAATGGGGAAAAAAAATTCTCCTTTGGCGAGGATGAGGTGGGAACGGGGATCATACCCCTCGCTCCACTCCCCGTGGAACTTTTACTTATATTATGTATTAATTTTATTACATTACTTAATATAATGTGTATATTTATAAGTATTTTAACTCTAATTTATATTTAATATTAATGTATTAATTAATGTAATTTTTATTGTATAATTTTAACTAGTTATGATATAATAATAGAAAATTTATATTAAAAAAATAGAAAAACATAAAGATAAGCGGGGATAGGGATCCCCGTGGAGACATGGGGATGGGAAGAATATAGCAATCTCCATTTATTTTGCGGGGACGAGGACGGGGAATCCCCAAACTCGTGAAGACGGGGATGAAGATTCATCCCCCAGTCTTGCCCTACCCCATTGGCATGTCTACTTATTCTTTTGGGTCCGCTTTTAACTTATTTGGAATGATTGAGATTTTTTTTTAAACGATAACTTAAGGTGGAAGTGATATTTAAGGACAATGAATTTTAGGTTTATAAATATATAGAACACTACATTTTATAATATCTAAAATCAAGTCTGTTGCTTGTCTATAGTCCATGTTTGCTCAACATTAACGCCATCTTAGTCACAAAATTGATTAGTGTGAAAATTACTCGAAATTAATGTGTATATTTTGTCTAATTTAATAAAATTTCATGCATTTATTTACATTAAATTGATTGATTGCACTTTATATGGAGATATGTATTGTTTTGCTAATTTTACAAAAAGAAAAATTGTGAAGAGCAAAGCACGTGCCCATTTTATTGGAGTCTATTGAAGAACTAAATTGAAAAAGAAACGAGAAAAAGGATAAAAAGAGGAGAAAAGTTAATTGGACCAAGCTAAAGTAAAATCAGCATTTTTCAACCCATTCTCAACAACAAAGCAGGCCCATCATCATTTCATTATTCATGGCCCAATTAAGTGAGAGAAAATGCAGCCCAAATAAGGGAGCTTAATTATTAGGCATGAGATCATTACAAATGAAGCAAGCGGCAATCAATTAAATTCTTGGAGGATGTTTGCAAGTTTCGGCCGTACATACATTTGACTAAGAATAAACAATTATCTCCCTCCCACCTCATTGCCACATCAAATTTTTTTATAAGAATAACTCAAACATGTTAACTTCTACAATAATTAAAGTTACTATTTATTTTTCTTGGACCACCATTCATCCATATTTATGGGACCACAATAGTGGAAAACTATGTTCTATTACTATTTTGGAGTATGAGAAACACACTTTTTTTTGTTGCACAGAGTCACGCTACACTAACCAAAAAGATGAGTGAGAAAAAAAATTGGAGTTATAACTCTCACTCATAATGATAGTAACCAATTTTTGAAAGTTATAACTTGGTGGATTATTAACTTTGCAAACACTGTGGTTGTTCTTACCATAGTAGATGCTCTTAAATGAGGCCATGCTTTAGGGGCCCACGCAATGGAAAATATCAGAAACTCCTCACGCCTAGCACAACCTTACTAGTGTTTCTTCATGCGAACTAACCATTTCAAGATGGTTCGCATTTGAAGAGAGGAATAAATGCGAGATCAGTGTGTATAATATTAAAAGAGCAGCAGGTTCATTCTTTCAGGGGAGTTTACAGATTTTCTATGACTTCCACTGGGGAGAGCCCTCTCTCCCCACACACTACACACTACACACTACATAGATTTTAATGCTTTTCTTAGTTAGATTTTAGTGGCTCTTTCAGTTTCTTGCCAGGATTGTAGCTAAATCAACTTTATAGAGGTGATTGTTGACAGCGATTTCGTGAGGATCTCGCCGTCGGGTTCCTAGCGGGTAGGATTTGTAAAAGATAAAGACCGAAGGCAATAAAGGTGAGAGTAAATGAGCTCTCAAGAATAGGTTTATAATAAATGTGATGTGTTACATTTGGGCATTAAAACCCTATTTATAGTGTATAAGGTGGGTTTCCCCATATCTGGTTGGTGGGCCTGAGGGCCCCCCCTACTCCTAGCTGGAAGGTAATGAGTGGCTACAGCCTCCCCAATAAGCCAATGGGAAGACGTCACATGGCACTGTCTCTCCTGAGATGATGGGACTTAGCCCCAACTGCCCTCTTTGACCCTGTCACGTCCTCTGGACTGATGGCACTAGACGTCCTCTCACAGCTGGCGCTGCTTGGGGTCGGGCAGACGGGTACACGGGTACCCGGGCGACGAGCCAGGATGCGAGCACCTTGGTGGTCCTTTCACGAGTAGGCGGGTAGAGTGACTGCCTCGGAGCTCGTCGCTGGCCGCCTGACCCCCGGGCCTGTGGGTATAAGTACCCTGTCCGACAGCTCCCGGAGGTCCGCGTCGGGTAGCCTCTACTTCCCCACCCGCCTGCTTATCCAGGCGGAGGATTACTGTCATCCGAGCCCGCTACAGTAAGTGGGTTACATGCCCGATACCCGATGGGTCGGGTAATTAACATCGGGCATAACAATTGCCCCACCAGCCCGACGTTTCTGGGCGACCCGACGTCCTTTATCTACCCTTTGGCCGACGAGGAGGTGATCGAGGATCCGGGGGTGGTGGACGAGGCGGCACCATGATGCGTTCCTTTTCTCCTTTTTTCTTTGTTTATTAAGTCTGTTGGCCGCGGGCCGTTGTATCCTTTTCCCGAATCTTTTAATGAAACCATCTTCCTCTTTTATCGTCGCTTTTCGTTCTTATTTTCTTGAACCTTGGTTTGATAAACGAATTATTAACGGGATTGAATCATGATGATTGAGTGAAGTGCTTTAGCCGATAGACGGGCAGCGACTTCACGTAAATGGGATTGAATTAATAATTGCTTAAATAACTTAAACAATTAATTAATGAGTGAAGTGCTTTAGCCGATAGACGAGCAGCGACTTCACGAAGATGGGATTGAATTAACAATCGCTTAAATAACTTAATCAAATTATTAATGAGCGAAGTGCTTTAGCCGATAGACGGGCAGCAACTTCACGAAGATGGGATTGAATTAATAATCGCTTAAATAACTTAACCAAATGATTAATGAGTGACGTGCTCTAGCCGATAGACGGGCAGCGACTTCACGAAGATGGGATTGAATTAACAATCACTTAAATAACTTAATCAAATGATTAATGAGTGAAGTGCTTTAGCCGATAGACGGACAGCGACCTCACGAAGATGGGATTGAATTAACAATTGCTTAAATAACTTAACCAAATGATTAATGAGTGAAGTGCTCTAGCCGATAGATGGGCAGCGACTTCACGAAGATGGGATTGAATCAACAATCGCTTTTATTGATTACAACTTTGCGCTCGAATAGCGATTACATTGAGGTCGCTCGTCATGATGATGCAGGCTAAACTATTTCGCCGTTACTGGTAGTATTTTTTTAGTAGGGAGGCGTTCCAAGGGTATTGGGCCGGGTTGCCCTCAAGGCTTTCTAGCTCGTAGGCTCCGTTGGCTAGGCGCCTGGAGATCTTTAGGGGTCCCTCCCAATTCGGACCAAATGCCCCTTTGGGTTGCCCGACCGTCCGTCGAAGCACCAGGTCCCCGGCTTCGAACTCTCTGATTTTGATTTTCGAGTTGAAGTATTTTTCAGCCCGACATTTGTAAGCTATGTTTCTTTGTTCGGCGGACAACCTTCTCTCCTCCAGTAAATCCAACTCGTTTAGCATAGCTTGGTCATTCTCGGTCCCCACGGGTTGCGAGGTGCGGAGGCTTGGGATGATGACCTCGGCCGGGATGACTGCCTCCGTTCCGAAGGCCAGAGCGAAAGGAGTCTCCCCAGTTGCAGTGCGACCGGTTGTTCTGTATGACCATAATACTTCGGGTAGCTTGCTCGCCCATGTTCCCTTGCTCTCCTCCAACCTTGCCTTCAGCGTGTGCTTGATTATTTTGTTTACTGCCTCGACCTGCCCATTTGATTGGGGGTGGTAGGGTGACGAGAACAGTCTCTTGATTTTGTGTTTCAGGTAGAACCTCTCCATCTCCAACCCGTCGAACTGTTTCCCGTTGTCCGAAATGATTATCTGTGGGAGGCCGAATCGACAGATTATGTTGCGCCAGATGAACCTAATGACATGCTCCTGGTCGATCGTTTTTAATGACTCTGCCTCCACCCATTTGGTGAAGTAATCCACGACGACAATTGCGTATTTGACGCTGCCCGGGCCCGTAGGCAATGGACCAATGAGATCGATCCGTCCGAAGCTGTAACTGTCTTGCCGCTACTCGATCGTCTGGGAGTTGGCCGTCGCGGAGGTACTTCAGAATGGGAGTCATCCAGGTGTCCTCCTCCTACCCCAGATTGGTTACCCGCTGGTTCGAGCTAGACGGGGCGGTCAGGTAAGTGACTGTGATTTGTGACATGTCGGCTGCCCCCTCGGATGTTGCAAGGCGGGCGAGGGCGTCTGCTTGAGTATTGTCGAGTCGGGGTACCACCTCTATGTGGACTTGGTTGAATTTTTCGAGGAGGTTCTTGGCTAATCCTTGGTAGGCCAACATCCTGTCGCTGCGCGCCTCGTATTCTCTCGAGATTTGGCATGTAACGAGCTGTGAGTCGCTGTAGACTTGGAGCCTCTTCACTCCCATGGCCATGGCCATTTCCAGGCCGTTGATTAATGCTTCGTACTCGGCCTCATTGTTAGTCGTGTGGAAACCGAATCTGATGGCCGTCGTGAACGACTGGCCAGACGGGCTGAGAAGGACAATTCCCGCTCCTGCCCGCAAAGTTGTGGAGGATCCATCGACGTACATTTTCCACGGCGGCTGCTCGATCTTGGACATCGCCTCCGGGTAGGTGAGCTTGACATCGGGGGGCCACAGTCGTCGGGTGGCGGGCTGGTCGAATTGCAGACTTGATTTTGAATTTGAATTTGAATTTTGGGGTGACGTTTCGGCTTCCGAGGTGATGCCTCGTATTCCGCGCCTGATGACGTCACAGGATGGCGTGACTGATGCGCAGAAATCCAGGGGTCACGTCCGCCGAACCTGCCTCCCAACCGTTGCGCGCATGGCCCCCACGCGCCCCCCTAAGTTTTGCTTTATTCAGTTTTTAACCCCGTTTTTTTGCAATTTAGTCCCTCCTATTTCCCCTATAAATAGGGGTTCTTCTCCCATTTTCTCATTTTTGCTCTTTGCAATCTCTTGCCCCCCCCAAGAAGCTTCAAGTTTTCCGGCGAGTTTTCCCCAGAATCCGGTGACCTTCTCGAGTCCCAAGGTAATCTCCTACTTTCCTCTTCATATTCTTTTTCTTCCCCCCAACATGAGTGACTCCGTTGAGAGCGCCGCGGCCGCCGGCGCCTTCCACTTTCGCCGTCGCGCCGCCACCGGTGCCGAGAGGCCCCTCCGTCCTTCCGGTGAGGGGACATCCCGCGCCGCCGCCAGAGAAGGTGAAGGCACCTCCACGGACGTGGATGCCTTCGCCGAATATTTGGAGCGGATGAGCCCCCAACGGGAGGGCGTTGCACTCCGAGTTTCACCCGTATCCTCCTATCCTCCCCGGGCCGAGGACTACTTGTTCGAACAGGAGGCCGTTCCCGATAATATCGAATACGCGGATAGCCGGCTAATTGGGTTCGATTACACCAAGTATATAAGCCGGTTTGTGCGGAGACGCCCTGCCCGAGAATACTACGAGGCCCAGGAGACAGAATTTGGGGCCTCTCGTCGTCCCAGCTGCTTGCCCGCGGACGCCGATCTCAGGGAGCTTTACTGGACCTTCCAAGTGTCGTCTGATGTTTTCTTCTACGCTCCCTGGGAAAATGAACTGGCAGACCAGCCCCCTAAGGGTCTCATAGCCATAAATTCGGACACGCTCCATGCCGGGCTCCGTTTCCCGCTTCATCCGGCCATCTCCAAGCTGCTTGCCGCCTGGAATTTATCGATCACACAAATCACTCCTAACGGGTGGAGCTATATCTTGGGAGCAATGGTTGCTCTCAGTCGCCGCGGGTTGCACTGCATGCCGACTCCGGCCGAGATCAACTACCTGTACTATACAGTGGCCTCGGTTGGTCGGATGAACCACAGGTATTACTTCGTGAAGCCCCGGGGTGGCGATGATATCGTCTTCGGTGTCTCGTTGAAGGTGACACATTGGCATGAGAAGTGGTGGTGGATCGACAGTGCCTGGGAGAGCGTCGGCGTCAATGGGCAGACCATCCCGGTTCCCCGGGAGTACCGAGATCGCAACCGCCGAGGTAACTACTGAATTTTCTCCTCACCCCTTAGTACTGATCTAATTTCTCCTTCACTGTGCAGGCTGCGCGGTCCCTCATCAGGCCGACTTGACCGACGATTTTCGGCAGGCACTTGCTTTGGTGAGGTTAGAGAGCCAGGATAACCGCGACATCGACCTCCTCAACAGCGACGAGCACAGAAGATTGTCCGGGCTCCAATCCTTCCCACGTCACTTGAATTTTGGCGGTAAATCCTTCCCGCCTGATTTCCTTCCTGCTCGTGGTTTTCTTCTCGATGCTTACACCGTGCGTCTTTTGCAGAACAATGCTTCCCGGAGGAGTCATCAACTCCGACCGCCTCGTCGTCTCCTCCTCCTCGACCCGTACCCGTCGCCGGCCAGGCCTCCATCCCCGTGGTCAACGTCAAGACTTCCGAAGAGACCGTTGATATGGGGCCCAAATAGAGTGCCATCGCCAAGCTGGCGAAGCGGGGAGCCGTCCGCCATGGGGGGTGGTGATCCGTAGCCACCCGCCGACACCCGCGCCGCCCACAGCTTCCTCTCCTACCGATGGCCAACGGGCGGCCAAACAGGCGCGGGTTGAAGGCCAGACATCGGTCGACCCGGCCATGGTGACAGTCAACTTGGACCCGACGACAGGCGGGCTGGTGGCTGGCACCGTCGAGGCAACTATAGGGAGCCCGGCCTCCCCGTCTCGCGACCGTAGTGACTTCTCCTTCCTGGGCTGGGGCAATCATCTCACATAAGTGTTTTTGTTTCCTTTTCCAATTTTCCTGGTCGTTTTTGCAATTTAGGTAACTTAATCCCACTTTTCTTTCCGTCGTTTTGTAGGCCTGATCCCCTGCCCCCCGCCCGAGGTGTTGATAGGCGAACATAAATCAATGATGGGCGAACAAGGATTAAAGCCTTAAATAGGATAATGAAGAACTAACCTCACATCAAAGATGATAAACAAAGAAAATCAAGTCGGGGCGCATAAATCAATCTAGGGAGTGTATAAAATGGCGAACAACTGCAAAGACGAACAGCTTATCGGCGAACAGGTTTTAAGGCCCAACAACCAGAGATGGACATTCTGCTCAGTCAATGATGACGAGCAACATTGACAAAAGGTGGTGCATCTACCAACCTAAGAGGTGCATGTCGACGAACAAAGGATCAAGATCCCGACGCCAATCTGTGTAAAACACAAAGGCGAACAATTTCTAAGCCATATACACAAAAGGCGAACAACTTTTATTAAAAAACCATCCTGGATCAGTTAAGCCAACCTGGGCGAACAACAATGAAGTCCGAGATAAGACCAAAGAAGACTTTGTAACTAAGATTCAGCTTAGATAATGTCAAACTAAGGTCAAAGGACACTTGTCAAGCATGCAGGCTAGGGAGACCAAGAGTCATAGACACCTTATGCTTGCTAGTCACCATAAATAGTTGTTCTCCAGCTTAAGAAATACAAGTTCAAATTCACAAATGCTCCAAAAACACATACTTAAACACCTAGACATGCACACATACGAAATTATTACGATTTCGACTTTCACATTTACAAGTTCATAACCCGAACCCTCGATTTACCATTTACGGTGGTAACCAATCACACGTAATTGATTGATGATCTTTAAACCGAACTTAAACAGTCACTAATCCATCCGATAAAAATTGATCACCAACAATTTTGGCGCTAGAAGGAAGGTTCGAACCTTCGGTTTAGTGTGATTACTCAAGAACTTCAAGTTGAAAACTTGAAGATTCAAAGAAAACCTCAAGAAATATTTGAAGATTCAAATAAAAGTGTTCTTGGTGTTCTTCATCATAAGAATTAAGACAAATTAATTCTGAATGCCTCAATCCAAGGAAACACAAGGATCACGCTTGTCAAGGAGACCATCTCCTACTCGAGCTTCGTCGGCTGACCACCAAGATCGTAATCCCAGACATGCAAACAGATCGCAGCATACGGCCATAACCCATAATCTCCCACCTAAAATGGAAGCCCTGGCGAACAACCCTAATGAATTAGCCAAAACCATTGCTGCTCTCCAGGCACTACAGAAACAGCAAGATCAAAATAGGCCTTCACAAGTGAGGCCTAAGGATAGAGCCGTAGAAGTTGTTAGGGCTAGGTCAACCAGGGCCGAACAACACGAGGTGAACAGTGCCCAGGTCAGGCGGGATAGAGGCAAAGCAAAGATGGTCGAACCGAGAGAGGGTCAGGCTGAATCTGCTCGCGGGCGAACAACTATGTCGAGCCATGGAACCACCCGTTCTAGTGCCCAGGACAGACTTGGCCAACCCCAACTGCTAGAGAAAGTTGCTCGCCAGGAAGCTGAGCGTGGGCGAGCAACATTTGAGCAACCACGCCCATCGGTTCATGAGAGACTCTCTCAATCTGCCTTCAGGCGTCTAGGGCCAAATGCGGCGAGCAACCCTAGAAAACAGCTCCAGGATTTGCCTACTCCGAGTGAGGGACTGCGACGAGCAGAAAGGTTAGTATCTTTGCTCGCCGAACAGCCTCCAAGTCAGGGGGTATCTTTGGATGAGCTATCAAGTTTAAGAATGGCAGTGGAGAGCATGCAGGGACAGTTGGACCAACAAAGAGGAGTGGGGACGACCAGTTTGCCATCCTCACCTTTATCACCTGTCATTCTGAAAGCCCCGATTCAGAAAAAGGTCCAGTTCCCGGCAAGCTTACAATATGACGGTGTTGCTGATCCCAGAGTTCATCTAACAAAGTATTCAGATTATATGGTCTCGGTGGGAGCCAGCGACGCCACTCAATGCCGAAACTTCCCCTTAACTTTAGGGGATCGGGTACACAAGTGGTTTTCGGCAATGCCACCAGCATCTATCCACTCTTTCACTCAATTGAGTCGAGAGTTCCTTTCCCATTTCTCAACGGCGGGATCATACTTGTCCCAGAAACACCGATTGTCTGACCTAAAATAAAATGACGATGAGTCAGATCGAGCATTTATGGAAAGGTTCGACAAGGTGTTGTTGGAAGGTGAACCCGTCAGCGAGGACACGAAAATTATTGCTGTTATGGCCGGGTTGAAAAAAGGATCAAAGCTATGGAAGGAGGTACGTCTGAAGTGCCCAAGAAGTTATGCCGAATTTCGAAATCAAGCCGGCATATTCGTTTCCATGCACGAGGCCTTGCAATCAAACTTGGGAGAGAACAAAGCTGACCCCAAGGAGAATAACAAGAAACCTGGCGTAACAAACTATCGAGTCCCTAAAAACATGAAGGCATTCACTGAAGGGACGGAGCTCAAGGAAAAGTTGAATCAAGTGCTAACAGTGTCAGTCGATACTGTTTATGAAAATGTGAAGGATAAGGAGTTGCTCTCCCCTCCCCGGAAAATTCGCCAAGACACTGGCAAACTCAACCCTAACAAGTATTGTGCCTACCATCAGAGCGTGGGGCACTTTACAAGTGAATGTAGAGATTTGCTCAAACAGCTGTGGCATTTCTACGAGGACAGAAAGCTCTCCGACTTTGTCAAAAGACAACCCGGGAAGAGAGTCCGGGAGAACAACTCTGAGGACGAGGATGATCAACCTCAGAAGAACAATAAACCGGCACGACCAGTTCCTACCATTCCTACTCGTCCATTGGAAGATTTATATATGATGGAACCTGCAGGTCCCGCAGGAGGATGTTCTGATGGACGACCACCGATCTCCAACCGAAAGAGGAAGGCTGAGTTACGAGCAATCGATCAAGTCCAGGAAATGGGGGTTAAACTATCAATCATGCAAACGACAGAATTGACCTTCACCGAAAATGACTTGGAAGGAATTTTAACTCCGCACAACAATTCGCTCGTAATCTGCGTAAAGATTATGGGAACACGAGTCCACAGATTGTTGGTAGACACTGGAGCCTACACCAACATCCTATTCAAAAAGACGCTCGATCATCTTGGAGATTATTCGGGCTATATCTGGGATACGACTCACAGAATAATAGGCTTTGGGAATGCTGTAACGGACCCATTGGGAATAGTTACTTTAGCAGTACAACTTGTAACGGCCAACGAACCCGAGAAAAATATTACAAGAATGGTTGACTTCTTGGTTGTAGACCAGGATTCAACTTATAACGGGTTTCTTGGTCGACCCCTTTTAAATGAATTCAAAGCTGCATGTTCCACTTATCATTATTGTTTGAAATTCCCAACAGCAAGTGGAGCAGGTACTATCAAAGGAGATCAAAGAAAGGCCAGGGAATGTCTCTTACAGTTGCAGGCCAAACATGTATCAGTATCCATGATGGAAGCCACAACTAGCTATCCTGCTGATGAACCATCAATACTGGAGAACATGATGGACATAGAGGAAGACCACATGGACACTGACGAACAACATCTTGACGAGCAGGTGTTGGACGAACAACTCATTACCACCCAGGAGGAACATCATCCTGACGAACAACAAAGGGGTGGTGACGAGCAATATTTATCTGATGGCTTGGAGGGCCAGGTGTTGACTAACAACAACGAATTAGGGCCAACAGATGATCTAGATCCCCGCCTGGGGGCAGAGCCAATGAACATCGAAAATGATTTCAACTCTGAGGGACCAATACTTGATCCTCGGTGGAAAGGACAAAAATGACGAGCAACTCCAGTTGAAGAGCTGGAGGCGTTCAAAGTTAATCCTGAAAACCCGGATCTTGAATTATACATAGGATCTGAGCTCCATGAGCCTTACATATCCCGAATGAAAGAGTTCCTCAGCAAAAATCTAGATGTTTTTGCTTGGTCTCATGCAGACATGGTGGGAATAGATCCAAAACATGCTTGTCACAAACTCAACATCAATCAAGCAAAAAGGCCAATCCATAAAAAACGAAGAAAGTATGGCCCAGACAAGTACCAGGCTTTGAATGAAGAAGTAAAGAAGTTGTTAGACAACGACTTGATCCGACAAGCACTCTGTCCACAATGGGTAGCGAACCCAGTCCTTGTGAGGAAACCAAACGGGACCTGGAGGCTATGCATAGACTTTACAGACCTGAATGCAGCATGCCCGAAGGACAACTTTCCACTCCCTCACATTGACCAATTGGTGGACAGTACTGCAGGTCATGAAATGCTAACATTTATGGATGCCTTTGCCGGATACCATCAAATTCCAATGCATCCAGACGATCAAGAGAACACAGCATTTTATACAAACAAAAACTTGTTGTGTTGGAAAAGAATGCCCTTCGGCCTCATCAACGCCGGAGCAACATACCAGAGGTTGGTGAACAAGATGTTCGACGAACAAATCGGAGATACGGTAGAAGTCTATGTGGATGATATCGTAGTCAAAAGCCCCTGAAGGGAAGACCATCTTCAACATTTGACCCAGGTGTTCAGAATCCTTCGACACTACAACATGAAGCTGAATCCGAAGAAGAGCAGTTTCGGAGTTCATTCAGGAAAATTCCTGGGCCATCTTGTTAGTCAACGAGGGATTGAAGCCAATCCAGCAAAAGTCAAAGCAATCGTAGATATGCAGCCCCCACGTTCAATAAAAGAAGTGCAAAGGCTCACAGGATGCCTAGCAGCTTTGAATCGGTTCATATCCAGATCGGGGGACAAATGTCGTCCATTCTTTGAAGCCATCAAGAAAGGACAGTTCACATGGACTAACAACTGTCAGAAGGCGTTCGACCAACTCAAAGAATATCTGGGAGATGTTAAAATCCTATCAAAACCTGTCCCGGGAGAGAAGCTATATTTATACTTAGCAGCATCAGAAGTAGCCATCAGCTCTGTTCTGGTGCGAGAAGATGGCAAATTTCATCAACCTATTTACTACGTCAGTCAAGCTTTACACGACGCGGAGATCAAATACTCTCCAACTGAGAAACTGGCGTATGCACTTGTCATGAGTGTGAGGAAGTTACGACCATACTTCTTTGATCATCAAGTTGAAGTGCTAACAACTTTCCTACTCAGACAAATTCTCCATCGCCCCGACACAGCTGGTCGCCTATTAAAGTGGTCACTAGAGATTAGCCAATTCGGGGTGACCTATGCTCCTCGAACAGCAATCAAAGGGCAAGCGTTAGCCGACTTTATAGTCGAACTAACCTTCCCACCAGATCCGATGAGAGGACTTGATCACCCCTGGCATCTTTACGTTGACGGGTCTTCAACCAATATAGCCTCGGGGGCAGAAGTAGTTTTAATCAGTCCAGAAAGACAAGTATTCACCTCGGCAATCAAATTTGGTTTCATGGCAACCAACAACGAAGCTGAGTACGAAGCACTTATTGCTGGTCTCCACCTATCTCTTGCAGTAGGTGTTAGACGGTTACAAATATTTGGCGCCTCACAATTGATTGTGAATCAAGTCCGAGGGGAATACGAGGCGAAAGACGATCACATGATCGAGTATCAGCGAATTGTTGCTTACCTGATGTCCTTGTTAGAACAAGTCTTCATTGAACAAATTCCAAGAACAAGCAACACACAAGCAGATGCGTTGGCCCGACTAGCAACAAGCGAGGGACCAGCAGAGTTGGCAGACATTATAATTACAAAGATGAATGATCCATCAACAAGAAGTTATAATGTCAACCAACTTGATGAACAAGCAAGTGAAGAAGAAGACTGGAGAACAAACATAGACAAATATTTGAAAAGTGGGGAAAAACCAAACAACCCTTTTGAAGCCGCCAAGCTAACAAAGCAAGCCGCCAGATATACTCTGGTGGGCGAGCAGCTTTACAAAAGGGGAATATCAATCGCACTTCTCAAATGTTTGACTAGGGGGCAAGGACGAGCAATACTCGAAGAAATACATGCCGGAGTATGCAGAAATCATACTGGAGGGCAAACCTTGGCATACAAGACTATCAGACAAGGCTATTATTGGCTAACTTTATGTCAGGATGCAATCAAGAAAGCAAAGACTTGCCACCAGTGCCAGATTTTTGCACCAAACATTCATACCCCGGCTCAACAGCTCGTATCAGTTTATAGCCCGTGGCCATTTGCAAGATGGGGGATGGACATTATTGGTCCCTTCCCGGCGGGAGTTGGAGGAGTTCGATTTGCCGTTGTGGCAGTCGACTATTATACAAAATGGGCAGAAGCAGAGGCCATGTTGAAAATTACACAATAGAAAATGATCAACTTCATTTGGAAGAACATTGTCTGTCATTTTGAAGTTCCACAAACCATCGTGACAGACAATGGTCCGTAGTTTGATGGAAAAGAGTTGAGAGATTTCTGTACAAAGTGGGGGATCAAGAAACATTATTCTACGCCCTATCATCCCCAGTCGAATGGACAAGTCGAAGCCGTAAACAAAATTATCAAGCATACGTTAAAAGTACGGCTAGCAGAGAGCAAAAGCAGTTGGTCCACAGAGCTTCCGGAAGTCTTATGGGCATACAGAGTTTCTCCCAGGTCAAGCACCGGAGAAACACCTTTTGCAATGGCTTTCGGAACAGAGGCTGTGATACCAATCGAGTTAAAGACCAACACATACCGGACGACCAACTTTGACGAGCAGGCGAACAACTCTGCTCTAGCTACTGAAATGGATTTGCTCGAAGAAAAAAGACTGAATGCCGAGCTAAAAAATGCTACATATAAGCAGCGAGCAGAACGCTATTATAATTCCCATGTTAAAATCAGGGAATTCAGAGTTGGAGATATGGTTCTAAGAAAGTTGCTCGCCCAACCTCCAGGTGTATTGGGACCAACTTGGGAGGGCCCGTATCGTATAACGGAAAAATTCATTAATGGTGTATACGATATTGAAGTTATGGAAGGCAAGCCGGCCCAATACTCCTGGAATGATGTACATCTGAAGAAGTACTATCAATGAGACGAACAAGTTCTTAATTGGACGAACAAATGTCTTGGGGGGCCAGTGAACCAAGTGAGGCAAACCAAAAACTTGCCTAATTTTTTGAAAATTTTGTTAAGTATAGGATGAAGAGTTGTTCGGCACAATGTATAGTCCAGTGCTGCTTCATCTTTTTAATTTTATTGACAGAGTTGCTCGGCAAAAATATTATAAGCGAGCATGTTTTAGTTAGTGTTCAAAGTTGTTCGTCAGATTATATTTGTTAGTGACGAGCAGTCTTACAACACTTGTAAATTTTTCATAATGTAAATATAGTAGTTGTTCGTCAAAAGGAAAAGTCCAAAAGCTCGAGGTACAAGTCCATTTTGAGGACCAAAGCCACTTAAAGGTTGTTCATTTTTAAAATGAACAGAACCTAAGGCTAAACCCTGATTCCATTAAAGGCAAAGTTCAATTCGAACAAAAGCCCAACACTATATGTTATAATTGCAAAGTCATTGACAAAAATGTAAAGGCAATTAACATATAAAGAAAATGAGCGAACATAAGAAAGACATTCCATTAAACAAAAGGCATTGAGCCTAAAAAATAGTACAATGATTCTAGAAGTCAAGTACTATAAAAGGAGCGAACAACTATTACAAAGGAAAAGAAAAAACTAAGTTCTATATCTATTGTTGCTCGGCGGGAGGAGGATCTTGGGTTTGATCGATGGGAGGTTCAACAATCATATCTCGAGCTAGGTCTTCAGCTGCTTTCTCCTCCGCCTCTTTAGCAGCTTGCTCGTCGGCAGCGGCTGACTCCTTCTCTTGCTCGTCCTCATTAACTTGGGGAGGAGGGTGGGTAACAACAATGCTAGGGTCAAGTTTATCAATCTTGACCCCCAATTCAGCCATGTCCGCCAGCTGGATCTCAATGTTGTTCGGCGGCGGATAATGTTCGATAAACTCGGACAGGTCTTTACCCATTTCTTCTACCAGGTCTTTGTAATCATAAGCATCGGCCGTGCGGATGCTGTCCGCGTAGGCGCAAATATACTCAAGGTTAGAAATGGGGCCAGTTCGAGCCTGAACTTCAGCTTCAAGTTGCTCGCGTGTGAAGAGGTTGGCTTCCGTCTCTCGAAGACGAGAATTTTCTGCTTTGAGCTCGGCGATCTCTTGTTCGGCCGCGGACAACCTTTTCTCCCCCTCACCGAGCATGGCCTCTTTGCCTCTCAATTCACCAGATAGACCCTGAATTTCTTCAAGGTGTTTCTTCTCAGTATCAATGTAAACATTGATCTGGTTATTGAGGCAAACAAGTTTGGCCTCGTATTGGCTGATGAGGCAGTCCTTCTCCTCTGTGAGTTGCCGAGCAGTGCTGGCATAGCGGCGAGCAGCTTCTTCTTGCTCGGCAATCTGGGCCATTGCCCTTTGAGCAGTGACAAGGCCGTTAGCATGAAGCATCATAGACAGATGAACATTGTCCGCCAGCCCTTGTTGGAAGACAGCCTTGTCCAGAGGGCGTGTCCAGGCTCGGGCGACCAGCTCTGTCGCTCTGCGAACATGGTCGCCGGGAATCTTCCTTATATTGACGGGAGTCTTCGAACAAGTGTACTGGTGGACAGCGCTTGTTCGCCCAGGATGATCGTCGGCACGGTATCTGCGAACAAGAAAGTAAATGACACTTAGAAAAAAAATAAAAAAAAATGAATCTTGCTCGGCAAAGGCAGGGGTAGACTTACTCTTTGAATTTCCGATCATCCCAGCCCAGATGGGTGAGGTCCTCAGGGCCGCGGACAGGAGTGGAATCCCTGCCCGCTTTGCCTGTTTTCTCTGCAGGCTCGATGGAGGAGTGGCGAACAGCATCCCCCTCGGGGCGAGCATGACTCTGGCCCACATTTTCCTTCCCCTTGCCACCACAGGGGACATCCTGGG
The DNA here is from genome assembly GCA_947034835.1 of Ballota nigra. NCBI lineage: Eukaryota > Viridiplantae > Streptophyta > Magnoliopsida > Lamiales > Lamiaceae > Ballota > Ballota nigra. The sequence goes on along the minus strand of OX344720.1, from coordinate 129,368,697 downwards.
CCAGTGGGGTCCCATCCGCCTTCTTTAAATGTTTCCCCCCATGAGGAGGAGAAATCGGAGAAGTTGGCCGAGCATGGCCAGAAGGTGCCGCGGACCGAGGAACTTTGGCTCCTTCGGTCTTGTTTGTCATTCCCAGCATTTTGGTCGGCGGGTCACCTTTCCTTTTCCGACCTTTCGGAGGCGCCATCTCAAAGACTCTTTGTTCTAAGAGAGCAAAGCAGGGGGGAACGGCAACAGTGACTTGCTCGGCTAAAAAAAAAGAAAAAAAAAAGAGTTAGACGAGCAAGTTGGGGAAGTCAAATGACGAACAAAGTTTATATTAGGAGTTAGAAATTGGCGTACCTGGGGGCACCTCAACTTGAGCTTCCAAGTGGTGGGGGTACGTAAGCAAGCGAGCAGCTCTCTGGCACTTCCTATCGCGCATGTACTCGATTGTCCTCTCCGCTCTATTGCGAAGGCCGACCAAGCAGGAAGTGAACAAGAATTCGGAGCCAATCTCCTCTTCTTCCAAATTCCACTTTGGTAGTCGAGGACCTGCAGACAAACAAGAAAAGTTAATTAGAATAATACAGTCCGAGGATGAGCAAGAAATAAACTTACGCTTAAATTTTCCATAAGCGGCGGGGGAGTTTATTCGCCCATCACCACCGTGTGGACCAGAAGATGCTCGCCAATCACCCCCGATGAAAAAGAAGTGCTGCTTCCAGTCACGGATTTTGTTCGGCACCCCTTCCACCATTTTCAATCCAGTTCTGGCTTTGAGGTAATAATAACCTTCCTCTCCTAGGGGGCACTTTGTGATGGTCATGAGATAGTTGATCTCCTCAGCGGTGATGCGGTCAATATACCCCTCCAGGGCAAACAAACACATCGACCCCAGCAAATTCATCCACCCAATTGGAGTAATTTGGGTGATGGCAAGGTTGGTCGCCTCTAGAAAACGACCAACAATCGGTGGAAGAGGCAGTTTTAATCCGGCGATCAAGGTGTGAATATTGATCGCCATGTTGGAGTTATACGTGAAAGTATGCTTTTACTTTGTATAACTCGTGTATCAAACACTCTATTTATGAGAATAATTCTTTTATCACATTTGCTTTAGATATAATTGAATGTTGAATTTCTATTGCAAACCGTTCAATATATAGTACATGTTACATTGTAGTTAATGTGGTGATACCCGATCATGGAAGACAACATTAACAGTTTACTTGTAACTAAACGTACAATTCACGACCCAGGTGGAATTGAACAATCCGCCGTGAAAGGTCGATGTGTAAGGCTCAGATTGGTCTGTCTTGACTAAGAGATTGCACTAGCACATTTAGTATGTGTTGAAGAGGTCCTACAGCGAGGATAAATTCTTCTGTTCTGAAAGGTGAAGAATTAGACCTCAGTGGTTGTTGATTTCTTAATCTCCGTCACTTAAATAGGACCGTGTGTGTTTAATAGTTACTGCTTTGATTCATGTTGGGTGAGAATCATTGTGACTTCGAACTTTGTGTCTTGGGCAGTAATATTAATCATACGACGGTTGCTAAGATTTAATACGGAGAAACGCGTGCGAGTACGGCTCGTGTGATTAGTCCCCTTGGTGGGCTCAGAAGTTTTATTGTACCAAATCTTGCAAGTGAAGAATTAGTTTCTTCGGTACGAATAATAATGTTGAGCTGTCTTTACTCCAAGGTGAAATATATTAATTAATTTAGAGCTATTCAAAAGCTTAATTAATTAATGGACTTGATAATCTTAAACGCGGGAAATAATAACCGGGAGCCCATATTATCGTAATATGGATTAAGATGGATAGTGCAATATTAATTTATTAGTGGTAATAATTAATATTAATGGGCTGAATTATATTGGGGCTCAATATTGAAATTCAGAAGTCCATTAGGAGGTCCAATCTTAATTCTCCTTAAGGCCCCTCAAGTAGCCCATTAAGTAGTCCAATAATGATAAGGTGATTAAAATAAAAAGAAAATAATTATGCTGATTTTTCAAGTATTATTTTCGAAAATTGCATGATAAGGAGGAAAAAGATTTTGTTGATTTTCTTGGAAAGATATTATGCAAGATATGTATTCTAGGAATACAAGAATATCTCATATATTCAAGAAGATCCAAATCTTGGATTTCTTCTATGTAATTTTCGAGAGTTTCATATTTATTAGGAGGGTGAGATTTTTGTGGAATATTTTATTATGGAGAAAAGAATATATGAGATATATTCAAGATTTCTTAGAGATTAAGAAAAGATTTTCTCCATGCCCATAAAATCTCTACGAATTTCGGTCACTACTCTTATAAATAGGGGATGATTATTTCATCCCCAAGTACATAATTCCATGTGTTGGAAAAATCAAGAGCATATATATTTTTCTTTTTCCTTAGTTTATTAAATTACTTGAAAGCATCTCCCACCGGTGATCAAGTAAGGCGAAAGGGAAATACTTGAGAAGGTTTTTGGGTTGATAAAGCGAGATCGTGATTGTCCCGTTTATTCAAAGGCCAATTCTACAAGAGGTACGTTAATCGCATATTTAATTGTTTATTCCGCTTAATTAAATATGTGAAATTAATTCAACATGCATGATGATAATTAGTTGTTGGAATTATTATTTGAATTAATTAGGATTAATTCATGCTAGTAATAATTGTATTTAAATTCGTATTTAAAATTCATCCCGAATAGATTCCGGGCACCCCTATTTTCCCAACAACTGGTATCAGAGCCACGGTTTCGGGCTCTGAATTTTAAATTGGAATTTAAATTGTTAAAACATTAAATTGAAATTGGATAGTAGAATTGTTAGATCTTTTTTGCAGGTATCCAATTGTCATGGTTTTTAATGTTGTTAATTTCATGCGTGTGAATTAATTGTTTTTTAATTCGATTCGTTCGAATTCGTTTTTCTCGTGAGAAAATCCACGAGTAGATTAGTTGTTTTTATTTTGATTCGATCATTGTAATAGACTAGTCTAGATCTAGTATTTATTTTTTTTGTAAAAATAAATTGTAACCGGATCGTGACGAAGAACGAAGAATTAAAAACGGCGTACCCGGACGACGCATACAAGCGTGGCGCGTGTATGGAGGTAAAATCATGCAAGGGGTGAAGAAAACGAGGACGAACGGCGAAAAAAAACGGCGCACGGGGGTGCACGGCGCACGCCGTGCGCAACGGGCGCACGGCGCCGCGCGCGCGCCTCGGGCGCGGGCTGCAGCGCCTCGGGGCGCTCCGGGCGGCGCCTCGGGTGCGCCTCGGCGCGCCTCCGTGCAGCGCCTCGGGTGCGCCTCGGGGCTGCGCTTCGGCGCGCCTCGGGCAGTTTTTCAGCGCTTCTCGGGCCGGGAAGCGCGCTGGCCCACTTCGTGGGCCGACGCGCGCTGTGTCTCAGGCCGTGGAATTTTTTTGGTTCGTATTTTTTTTCCGTGTGTTTTTAAACGTCGTCCCGAACCCCAAACGATGCTGTTTTTGAAGAAGTGTTGCTGTTCGAGTGGGAGCACGTCGAGACGAACGTCGGAAAGCAACAAGGACGATTTTTCGCATCAAGACGTGAAGAAATTAAACCGTGACAATTGGAATTGAGTGCTCCAATGTGTTTAATTTTGTTTTGATGGATGTTTTATTTCGTGCAATTTTTATTATTTGTTAATATGTGTTTGCATGAATTTAATTGTCCAAGAAAAACCTTACTTTCGAAAATTACTAAGTATGTTTTTATAATCGCAATTTTATTCCGGATATTAAAATTGAATTATTTTGGCCTCCATAATTTATTTATTTGTGAAGTTCTTTTGGAATACATTTCCCCCTCGGATCGGCCAAAAGAACGGATTTCACATGAATAAATTCCGAAAGGATGATTGTGGATTATTACTAGTGGCGGTATTGACCCTCACCACGAGTGGCTTGCTCAAAGCGAAATAATAATCCTGTATTTAATTATGGTTATTACTTAGGCATAGGAAATTGATATTAACTTACTCCCCTCGGAGTCCCTGTCAATTTCTATGTGGTCAAAGTGGGAGCCAACTATTAATTTTGAATTAAGGATTTGTAACTTTTAAGTTTGTGATCCGCTTGAATGTATTTAAATGTATAGACCACCCCTCGTGGCACATTTAAATTGTTTCGAGATGTTGGCTGATGCATGATTATATTGTTTTAAGGTTTCAATATAATTGATGTGATCGAATTATGTGATAATTTCGTATTTTTCTAGATATTGATATGAATGTATGTTTTATTCTCATTTCATCATGTCGCAACCTTTTAATCCACTGTTTAATATACTTAAAGTTAATAAACTTTTTGGAGTGAATTATATCGATTGGAAATTTTTTTTTTTAATTTGTCCTTACTGCACGAAAACACAATTGGGTTATTTATGTTAATATACCCGGCAAGCCTAATGATAAGTCAAGCAATGGGAAGAGGCAGTTTATGATCGTAAGCGTGACAATGAATGAAGTGCATCATCTTGACATTTCTGTCTGAGGATTTGAGGCGCGTTCATGAAGACATTGTATCCGCTGTTGAAATCATGGAACACCTTGAAGAGATGTTTTCACATCAGAATCCCATGACTAATCAGTTCACCAAACATGACTCGGTCAAGTTGGAAATGGTGGAAGGAACGCCCGTGAGGGAGCATGTTCTCGAGATAATGGCATACCTTAACAAGTTGGAAGTACTTGGTGCGGATTTTGATTGATTTCATATACCATTCCCTACTGAGAAGCTTTGAGTAGTTTCATCTGAACTGTCAGATGAATGAACGGACAAGTCGTTTGCCCGAGCTCTTGCAAGCTTTAGTTTCGGTGGAGGTGATAATGGAGCACCAGTCTAGTGCTATGGTGGCTAATGGTTCGTCTACCTCTTTTGGTCCCAAGGGAGGGAAAAAGAGGAAGAGAACCAAAGGCCGGATCCAAGCAAATCCAATTGTTGCGAAAGGCAAATGCAAAGGCAAGCATCGAAGGGGAAGTGTTTTAGTTGCGGTGAGAGAGGACAATGGAGGTCTGCCTGTTCCAAGCCTAAAAGGCTAGGAAAGTTAGGTAATTCACACACCTTAGTCGTCGAAACTTGTGAAGTGGCGTATGCTGTCTATTCATGGATAGTGGATACGAGAGCTACTGATCACATTTGTTTCATGGGTTTAAGCTAACCCGACGACTTAACGGAAGTGAGATCCCCATCACATCGGGCAATGCTACGAGAGTGGCAGCTGAAGCAGTGGGAGAAGTGCGCCTATCTTGTGAAGATAGAGTTATGGTCTTGAGAGACGTTCCTCATGTTCCTAGTTTAGAAAGAACTCAACCTTCAGTTTCTAAACTGTTTGAATAAATACTCAGTTTCTTTTAATAAGGATGTTATTATTGCTTGAAATGATGAGTTTATCCGTTCCGGAACTTTAATGGATGATCTTTATACCATTATTTGGGCACACCACTCACAAAATTGAATCTAATAACACATCGATTATTTCGAGTAATAAAAGAAAGCGTTCTTCGGAGATGAACGAAACACTTCTATGGCATCTTAGACTAGGTCATATTAATCTAAAGTGGATAGAGAGATTGGTGAAAGACGGATCCTTGGAATCATTCCAAGTCGAACCGTTTCCAACTTGTGAATCCTGTTTAGAGGGTAAAATGACCAAGAGGGCATTTGGAGCCAAGGGGAATAGAACTACGGAAGTGTTAGAACTCGTTCATACCGATATGTGTGTTTCAATGACGATCATAGCAAGAAGAGGTATGAGTAATTTGATGATTACTCAAGATACGGATACATCTACCTTATAATGCATAGGGAAAGAAGTATCAAGTCTCTACGATTTGTTCGTGGAGACGAATACCTTAGCAATGAATTCTTGAACTACCTATCGGAAGAAGGGATTGTATCCCTGTTGACCACATCGGGAACCCCTCAATAGAACGGTGTGGCGGAACGAAGGAGCCAGACTCTTTTAGAAATAGTCAGATCCATGATGAGTTATTCGGATTTACCCAAGTCGTTTTGGGGTAACGCCTTGGAAACAATGACTTATATTCTAAACTTGGTGCCATCCAAATCAGTTCCTAAAACCCCAATGGAATTGTGGACCGGGGCGCAAGCCCATTCTAAGACACTTGCAGATTTGGGGTTGTCCGGCATACGTGCTAGACAAGGAAGCCGGTAAATTGGATCCATGTTCGGAATTAAGGTTGTTTATAGGATATCCCATGGGAACGAAAGGGTGTATGTTCTATAGTCTCAAGGATTAAAAGACCGTGATTAGTTCGCACTTTAAATTCTTGGAGGAAGACTATATGAACAAAAGAAAGCCCAGAAGTGAGATTACCTTAGACGAGTTAAGAGGGAAAACTCCTATACCAAGTATACAAGATGATATACCACATGTCATACCTTCACAACCGGAACCCCGTCGTAGTGGGAGGATTGCAAGGCAACCCGAGAGATTCATGGGAATTGGAGAATCTTCGGATTTGATTCCCGGCGATGAATCAGACCCATGAACGTACGACGAGGCAATCCAAGACAAAGACGCCGAAGTGTGGCAACCCGCAATGGAAACCGAGGTGGGTTCGATGGATTATAATCAAGTGTGGGAGTTGGTTGATCCACCTAATGGGGTAGAGCCCATTGGATGCAAGTGGGTGTACAAGAGGAAAAGAGGACCGGACGGAAGGGTAGAGACCTTCAAAGCAAGGCTTGTGGCCTGTGGCCTGTGGCCTGTAGCTATGCTTAAGTCCATCCGTATTCTCTTGTCGATCACTGCGCACTTAGATTACGAGATCTGGCAAATGGATGTCAAGACAGCTTTCCTTAACGGAAGTCTTGATGGGATCTATATGCAACAACCCAAAGGTTTCGTTGAAAAAGGCCAAGAGCACCTCGTATGCAAGCTTAAGAGATCCATTTTATGGACTTAAGCAAGCGTCGCGTACTTGGAACCAGTGTTTTGATCAAGTTATTAAGTCTTATGGGTTTGTGATCAAAACAAGTTCGAAAGTTGTGTGTATAAAAGGTGTGACGGAACTGCGGTGGTATTCTTAGTATTATACGTAGACGATATTCTGCTCATTGGAAACAATGTAAAGGTATTGTCAGACGTAAGGGTATGACTGTCAAATCAGTTTGATATGAAGGACTTAGGGAAAGCCGGTCACATCCTTGGGATCAAGTTCACTCGAGATCCAAGAGGAGGATGTTGGGTTTATCGCAAGTTTCATACAAAGCCACTGTTTTGAAGCATTTCAGCATGCAAGATTCCAAGAAAGGTTTTGTACCTTTTAGGCACGGAATCCATCTATCTAAAGAAATATGCCCTAAGACGCAAGTGGAGATAGATGACATGAAAGACGTTCTGTACGTTTCGGACGTAGGAAGTCTTATGTATGCAATGTTGTGTACGAGACCGGATATCTGCTTTACCGTGGGCATGATGGCAAGATATCAAAGTAACCCCGGGAAAGCACATTAGATTGCAATTAAATGCGTTCTTTAGTTTCTGAAAAGAACTTAGTATGGAATGCTGATTTAACAATCAGACAATCTAATTCCCATGGGATACACGGACTCAAATTTCCAATCAGACATAGACTCCAAAATACCTACCTCGGGTAGTGTGTTTTGCATGGGAGAAGGAGCCATGACATGGAGAAGCGATTTGAAGAAATGCATCGCAGATTCGACCATGGAAACCGAATAAGTAGTTGCTTGTGAAGTAGCGAAAGAAGCGGTTTGGCTCAAGTACTTCTTAGTGGACTTGGACGTTGTTCCGAATTTGCCTGACAAGATAACTGTCTTTTGTGACAATGCCAGAGCAGTTGTAAATTCAAGGGAACCGAGAGCCCACAAGGCCAGCAAACACATTGAAAGAAAACACCATCTTATACGAGAAATCGTTAAGAGAGGAGATAAAGAGGTGGCAAAGATATGCGTCGGGGACAACCTAGTAAATCCATTCACAAAGGGTCTGCCTCTGAATACATTCGAGAGACATGTGGATGGAATGGGAGTCAAGACTATTGCCAATCTGCTTTAAGTATAAGTGGGAGGAATTATTAGGTTAGTGTAGGTTGACATGAGATGTCACGTAGAGCTACTACACTAAGACATGAGTGATGTATACTAAAAGCAGACTTTAAGTATAAGTGGGAGATTGTTGGAGTTATACGTGAAAGTATGCTTTTACTTTGTATAACTCGTGTATCAAACACTCTATTTATGAGAATAATTCTTTTATCACATTTGCTTTAGATATAATTGAATGTTGAATTTCTATTGCAAACCGTTCAATATATAGTACATGTTACATTGTAGTTAATGTGGTGATACCCGATCACGGAAGACAACATTAACAGTTTACTTGTAACTAAACGTACAATTCACGACCCAGGTGGAATTGAACAATCCGCCGTGAAAGGTCGATGTGTAAGGCTCAGATTGGTCTGTCTTGACTAAGAGATTGCACTAGCACATTTAGTATGTGTTGAAGAGGTCCTACAGCGAGGATAAATTCTTCTGTTCTGAAAGGTGAAGAATTAGACCTCAGTGGTTGTTGATTTCTTAATCTCCGTCACTTAAATAGGACCGTGTGTGTTTAATAGTTACTGCTTTGATTCATGTTGGGTGAGAATCATTGTGACTTCGAACTTTGTGTCTTGGGCAGTAATATTAATCATACGACGGTTGCTAAGATTTAATACGGAGAAACGCGTGCGAGTACGGCTCGTGTGATTAGTCCCCTTGGTGGGCTCAGAAGTTTTATTGTACCAAATCTTGCAAGTGAAGAATTAGTTTCTTCGGTACGAATAATAATGTTGAGCTGTCTTTACTCCAAGGTGAAATATATTAATTAATTTAGAGCTATTCAGAAGCTTAATTAATTAATGGACTTGATAATCTTAAACGCGGGAAATAATAACCGGGAGCCCATATTATCGTAATATGGATTAAGATGGATAGTGCAATATTAATTTATTAGTGGTAATAATTAATATTAATGGGCTGAATTATATTGGGGCTCAATATTGAAATTCAGAAGTCCATTAGGAGGTCCAATCTTAATTCTCCTTAAGGCCCCTCAAGTAGCCCATTAAGTAGTCCAATAATGATAAGGTGATTAAAATAAAAAGAAAATAATTATGCTGATTTTTCAAGTATTATTTTCGAAAATTGCATGATAAGGAGGAAAAAGATTTTGTTGATTTTCTTGGAAAGATATTATGCAAGATATGTATTCTAGGAATACAAGAATATCTCATATATTCAAGAAGATCCAAATCTTGGATTTCTTCTATGTAATTTTCGAGAGTTTCATATTTATTAGGAGGGTGAGATTTTTGTGGAATATTTTATTATGGAGAAAAGAATATATGAGATATATTCAAGATTTCTTAGAGATTAAGAAAAGATTTTCTCCATGCCCATAAAATCTCTACGAATTTCGGTCACTACTCTTATAAATAGGGGATGATTATTTCATCCCCAAGTACATAATTCCATGTGTTGGAAAAATCAAGAGCATATATATTTTTCTTTTTCCTTAGTTTATTAAATTACTTGAAAGCATCTCCCACCGGTGATCAAGTAAGGCGAAAGGGAAATACTTGAGAAGGTTTTTGGGTTGATAAAGCGAGATCGTGATTGTCCCGTTTATTCAAAGGCCAATTCTACAAGAGGTACGTTAATCGCATATTTAATTGTTTATTCCGCTTAATTAAATATGTGAAATTAATTCAACATGCATGATGATAATTAGTTGTTGGAATTATTATTTGAATTAATTAGGATTAATTCATGCTAGTAATAATTGTATTTAAATTCGTATTTAAAATTCATCCCGAATAGATTCCGGGCACCCCTATTTTCCCAACACGCCATACATCCTGGAGGGGGGCGATCAGCTCTTTCTTTCCTCCGAGGATCCCATATATGAATATCATAGGGAATCTTGTAGGTCTCCCGGATCGAGTCCAACTCATCTTCGCGAATAACACTTTTAATTTTGCTCGCCTGTAATTCGGACTTCACCAAATCCATCACTTCTCTTTGTGGGCGAGCAAAGTTGTTCGCATGCTCCTCAGCATATGCTCGCCATTCAAAGGGCCGAGCAACTCCGACTGGAATTTCATTTTCCAACATTCTTGGTGATGGGAACCCTATCCCTTCCAGGAACTCCCGAGTGAGTTCGTCAAATTCGGGATCCTCCTCCAATTCAGCACTGGCCGAGGAGCCCTCGTCGGAATCTCTGTTCACTGCGACCACCACCTCCCTCCCTGACAGGCGAGCACCCGTATCTTCTACCGATCGAACAACGGAGTCCACGTGGGAATCCGAGGCTGAAGAAACTTCAAAGGGGGGTCGATTTTCGTGTGCCACAATAGGGAAGAGGGGATCAAGAGTTTCCTCGGATTTATTGCTTGATTGGGAAGACATGGAAGGAAAAAGGGAAAGGAAAACCAGACGGCGGCAAATCCCCGGAGAAGACGACGACGCAAGGTCCCACACGGCGGCGGAGGCACAAATGTGTAAAAGAAAGAGAGAAAGAAGAAGAGGAATAAGAAGATAACTACCTTACTTCAAAATTGGAGGCCAAACACTGAAGAAACAGACGCCGGAGAGCTCGAGATCGCCGGAAATGGAAGAAGTCGCCGGAGCACTGTAGCAAAGAATGAAAAAGTGGGAAAATATTTGTTTCCCCTTCTATTTATACCCCAAGCAAAAAACGGGGTACGAGGTGCAATTTACAACAAAATATAGGCCAAATTGAGAAAAAACGGGGTCTTTTTCGAACATAAAAGAAAGTTAAAGGACTGGCGTGCAAATCCCTGAGCGCGTGACCTCGGGATTGCTCGCGCGTGAGCGGCGTGCAATCATACCGCCCACGTTATCCTCGTACATCCCCCAGATCGTGGGAAAATGAAACGGTGAAGCCAAAGTTGATCGCCTATTTCAATGATGATCGTCCAAATCATCACCGGTATAATATCCTAACTACAGTTGCTCGCCACAAAGTTGCTCGTCTGGGACAACATGTAATCAGGATAGGGGGCAATTGTTGATAGGCGAACATAAATCAATGATGAGCGAACAAGGATTAAAGCCTTAAACAGGATAATGAAGAACTAACCTCACATCAAAGATGATAAACAAAGAAAATCAAGTCGGGGCGCATAAATCAATCCAGGGAGTGTATAAAATGGCGAACAACTGCAAAGACGAACAGCTTATCGGCGAACAGGTTTTAAGGCCCAACAACCAGAGATGGACATTCTGCTCAGTCAATGATGACGAGCAACATTGACAAAAGGTGGTGCATCTACCAACCTAAGAGGTGCATGTCGACGAACAAAGGATCAAGATCCCGACGCCAATCTGTGTAAAACATAAAGGCGAACAATTTCTAAGCCATATACACAAAAGGCGAACAACTTTTATTAAAAAACCATCCTGGATCAGTTAAGCCGACCTGGGCGAACAACAATGAAGTCCGAGATAAGACCAAAGAAGACTTTGTAACTAAGATTCAGCTTAGATAAGGTCAAACTAAGGTCAAAGGACACTTGTCAAGCATGCAGGCTAGGGAGACCAAGAGTCATAGACACCTCATGCTTGCTAGTCACCATAAATAGTTGTTCTCCAGCTTAAGAAATACAAGTTCAAATTCACAAATGCTCTAAAAGCACATACTTAAACACCTAGACATGCACACATACGAAATTATTACGATTTCGACTTTCATATTTACAAGTTCATAACCCAAACCCTCGATTTACCATTTACGGTGGTAACCAATCACACGTAATTGATTGATGATCTTTAAACCGAACTTAAACAGTCACTAATCCATCCGATAAAAATTGATCACCAACACGAGGTCCTTCAATTCCTGCGCTCGCAGGACCCTCCGTACTCGGAGGCGGTGCCGGAGTCTTGGCCGGAGGACCTTCGTCGCGCCATTTTGAATCTGCCCCAGTCCTGGACCCTTAATTGCCAAAAGGCCATGCGGACCGTCCCGCTTGCTGACCGGATGAGGGCGGCGGCCATCCGCACTTCTCACAACGCCATTACCATGGAAGGCATCATGCTGGAATTCGAACAGGAGATGCGGACTGCCTCCTCTTACAAGGCAGCCTTCCAGACGAAGAGAGACGAAGCCGCTCATCTGGAAGAGGAGAATAAAAAGCTCAGGGAGGAGCTGGAGGCCGCCCGCGCGAGTCGGGCAGAGCTGGAGGGCGCCTGCGAGGAGGAGAGGAAGGCGCGCGCCGAAGCCGAGGCGAAGACGGCTGAGGAGGTTCGAAGGGCGCGTGAGGCTCTTGCCGCGGAGGCCGACGAACGCCTGACCGTCGAGCGAGCCCGCCACGAATGTGAACACGAGTCGGCAGGCTCCATGATCTATATCAACGCATATGCCGACTCGATTCGCTCCCTGCTCCGCCGCAACCCCGAGGCCGACTACTCCGGGCCCCTGGAAGATCTAAGGAGCTACGTCGAGTCCAATCCCCCTTCAGCAGACTATGATATCACTTAAAGGACTTGGCCGATCGCGGGATGGACCTGTCATTTCTGGGCGACCCGATGTCCTTTATCTACCCTTTGGCCGACGAGGAGGTGGTCGAGGATCCGGGGGTGGTGGACGAGGCGGCTCCGTGATGTGTTCCTTTTCTCCTTTTTTCTTTGTTTATTAAGTCTGTTGGCCGCGGGCCGTTGTATCCTTTTCCCGAATCTTTTAATGAAACCATCTTCCTCTTTTATCGTCGCTTTTCATTCTTATTTTCTTGAACCTTGGTTTGATAAACGAATTAATAACAGGATTGAATCATGATGATTGAGTGAAGTGCTTTAGCGATAAACGGGCAGCCACTTCACGTAAATGGGATTGAATTAATAATTGCTTAAATAACTTAAACAATTAATTAATGAGTGAAGTGCTTTAGCCGATAGACGAGCAGCGACTTCACGAAGATGGGATTGAATTAACAATCGCTTAAATAACTTAATCAAATGATTAATGAGTGAAGTGCTTTAGCCGATAGACGGGCAGCGACTTCACGAAGATGGGATTGAATTAACAATCGCTTAAATAACTTAACCAAATAATTAATGAGTGAAGTGCTCTAGCCGATAGACGGGCAGCGACTTCACGAAGATGGGATTGAATTAACAATCGCTTAAATAACTTAATCAAATGATTAATGAGTGAAGTGCTTTAGCCGATAGACGGGCAGCGACTTCACGAAGATGGGATTGAATTAACAATCGCTTAAATAACTTAACCAAATGATTAATGAGTGAAGTGCTCTAGCCGATAGACGGGCAGCGACTTCACGAAGATGGGATTGAATTAACAATCGCTTTTATTGATTACAACTTTGCGCTCGAAGAGCGATTACATTGAGGTCGCTCGTCATGATGATGTAGGCTAAACTATTTTGCCGTTACTGGTAGTATTTTTTTAGTAGGGAGGCGTTCCAAGGGTATTGGGTCGAGTTGCCCTCAAGACTTTCTAGCTCGTAGGCTCCGTTGGCTAGGCACCTGGAGATCTTTAGGGGTCCCTCCCAATTCGGACCTAATGCCCCTTTGGGTTGCCCGACCATCCGTCGAAGAACCAGGTCCCCGGCTTCGAGTTCTCTAATTTTGATTTTCGAGTTGAAGTATTTTTCAGCCCGGCGTTTGTAAGCTATGTTTCTTTGTTCGGCGGACAACCTTCTCTCCTCCAGTAAATCCAACTCGTTTAGCATAGCTTGGTCGTTCTAGGTCCCCACGGGTTGCGAGGTGCGGAGGCTTGGGATGATGACCTCAGCCGGGATGACTGCCTCCGTTCCAAAGGCCAGAGCGAAAGAAGTCTCTCCGGTTGTGGTGCGACAGGTTGTTCTGTATGACCATAATACTTCGGGTAGCTTGCTCGCCCATGTTCCCTTGCTCTCCTCCAACCTTGCCTTCAGCGTGTGCTTGATTATTTTGTTTACTGCCTCGACCTGCCCGTTTGATTGGGGGTGGTAGGGTGACGAGAACAACTTCTTGATTTTGTTCTTTAGGCAGAACCTCTCCATCTCCAACCCGTCGAACTGTTTCCCGTTGTCCGAAATGATTATCTGTGGGAGGCCGAATCGACAGATTATGTTGCGCCAGATGAACCTAATGACATGCTCCTGGTCGATCGTTTTTAATGACTCTGCCTCCGCCCATTTGGTGAAGTAATCCACGGCGATAATTGCGTATTTGACGCTGCCCGGGGCCATAGGCAATGGACCAATGAGATCGATCCTCCACTTTGCGAACGGCCACGGGCTCAGGATTGAGGTGAGCTCGGTTGGAGCTTGGTGGATTGCTGGCGAATAGACTTGACACTTGTGGCATGCCCGCGCATAGTTGATCGCGTTCTTCTTTAGAGTGGGCCAGAAATATCCCTGCCGGATAACTTTCTGTGCGAGCACCTGACCGCCGGCGTGGTTCCCGCAGCGCCCCTCGTGGACTTCCACCAAGATCCTCCTTCCCTGCCCCGGCGTTATGCATTTTATGAGAGGTAGGGTGAAGCCTCGCTTGTACAACTGGTCCCCGATGATCGTGTACCGTGCCGCCCAAAGTTGTAACTGTCTTGCCGCTACTCGATCGTCTGGGAGTTGGCCGTCGTGGAGGTACTTCAGAATGGGAGTCATCCAGGTGTCCTCCTCCTGCCCCAGATTGGTTACCCGCTGGTTCGAGCTAGACGGGGCGGTCATGTTGGAGTTATACGTGAAAGTATGCTTTTACTTTGTATAACTCGTGTATCAAACACTCGTTTTATGAGAATAATTCTTTCATCTCATTTGCTTTAGTTATGATTGAATGTTGAATTTCTATTGCAAACCGTTCAATATATGGTACTAGTTACATTGTAGTTAATGTGGTGATACCCGATCACGGAAGACAACATTAACAGTTTACTTGTAACTAAACGTACATTTTCATGACCTAGGTGGAATTGAACAATCCGCCGTGAAAGGTCGATGTGTAAGGCTCAGATTGGCCTGTCTTAACTAAGAGATTGCACTAGCACATTTAGTATGTGTTGAAGAGGACCTACAACGAGGATAAATTCTTCTATTCTGAAATGTGAAGAATTAGACCTCAGTGGATGTTGATTTCTTAATCTCCGTCACTTAAATAGAACCGTGTGTGCTTAATGGTTACTGCTTTGATTCATGTTGGGTGAGAATCATTGTGACTTCGAACTTTGTGTCTTGGGCAGTAATATTAATCATACGACGGTTGCTAAGATTTAATACGGAGAAACGCGTGCGAGTACGGCTCGTGTGATTAGTCCCCTTGGTGGGCTCAGAAGTTTATCGTACCAAATATTGCAAGTGAAGAATTAGTTTCTTCGGTACGGATAATAATGTTGAGCTGTCTTTACTCCAAGGTGAAATATATTAATTAATTTAGAGCTATTTAGAAGCTTAATTAATTAATGGACTTGATAATCTTAAACGCGGGAAATAATAATCGGGAGCCCATATTATCGTAATATGGATTAAGATGGATAGTGCAATATTAATTTATTAGTGGTAATAATTAATATTAATGGATTGAATTATATTGGGACTCAATATTGAAATTCAGAAGTCCATTAGGAGGTCCAATCTTAATTCTCCTTAAAGGCCCCTCAAGTAGCCCAATAATAATAAGGTGATTAAAATAAAAAGAATATATTATGCTGATTTTTGTTCTCTAATTTTCGAAAATAAGTAATTCAAGGAGAGAGAAGATTTTGTTGATATTCTTGGAAAGATATTATGAAAGATATGTATTCTTGGAATACAAGAATATCTCATATATTCAAGAAGATCCAAATCTTGGGATCTCTTATTGAAGTTTTCGAAAATTATAAGCCTAATTAGGTGAGTGAGATTTTTGTGGAATATTTTATTATGGAGAAAAGAATATATGAGATATATTCAAGATTTCTTAGAGGCTAAGAAAAGATTTTCTCCAAGGCCCATATTCCCTCAAAAATTCGGCCACTTCATCTATAAATAGGGGATGATTATTTCATCCCCAAGTACATAATTCCATGTGTTGGAAAAATCAAGAGCATAGATATTTTTCTTTTTCCTTAGTTATTTAAATTGTTCGATTGCATCTCCCACCGGTGATCGAATAAGGTGAAAGGGAATACTTGAGAAGGCTTTTGGGTTGATAAAGTGAGTACGTGTTAGTCCCGTTTTATTCAAAGGCCAAGTTCTACGAGAGGTACGTTATTCACATATTATCTTGTTTATTCCGCCATAGATTATATGTGAGTTAATTCAACATGCATGATGTTAAATTGGTTGTTGAAATTATTATTTGAATTAATTAGGATTAATTCATGCTAGTAATAATTGTATTTAAATTCGTATTTAAATTTCATCCCGAATAGATTCCGGGCACCCCTATTTTCCCAACAGGTCAGGTAAGTGACTGTGATTTGTGACATATCGGCTGCCCCCTCGGATGTTGCAAGGCGGGCGAGGGCGTCTGCTTGAGTATTGTCGAGTCGGGGTACCACCTCTATGTGGACTTGGTCGAATTTTTCGAGGAGGTTCTTGGCTAATCCTTGGTAGGTCAACATCCTATCGCTGCGCGCCTCGTATTCTCCCGAGATTTGGCATGTTACGAGCTGTGAGTCGCTGTAGACTTGGAGCCTCTTCACTCTCATGGCCATGGCCATTTCCAGGCCGTTGATTAATGCTTCGTACTCGGCCTCATTGTTAGTCGCGTGGAAACCGAATCCGATGGCCGTCGTGAACGACTGGCCAGACGGGCTGAGAAGGACAATTCCCGCGCCTGCCCGCAAAATTGTGGAGGATCCGTCGACGTACATTTTCCACGGCGGCTGCTCGATCTTGGACATCGCCTCCGGGTAGGTGAGCTCGACTATGAAGTCAGCCATGGCCTGGCCTTTGATGGACGTTCGAGGAGCGTATGTGACTCCGAATTGCCCGACCTCCACTGCCCACTTGAGGCACCTGCCCGCCGTGTCTGGTCGATGTAGCACTTGGCGGAGTGGCATTGTGGTCAGTACTTCTACTTGGTGATCGAAAAAGTATGGGCGTAACTTGCGCACACTCATTACTAGCGCGTAAGCTAACTTTTCCAGGGGTGGGTACCGTAGCTCGGCGTTATGGAGTGTCTGGCTGACATAGTAGATCGGCAGATGTGCCTGCCCCTCAGCCCGCACTAGCACGACGCTGAGAGCTGAGTCTGAGGCCGCCAAGTATAGGAAAAGCTTCTCGCCGGGGACGGGTTTGGCCAACACCTGGGCGTTTGACAAATATGCCTTCAAGTTATCGAAGGCGAGCTGGCTCTGGGGTGTCCAGTTTAGTTTCCCCTTCCGCATGCTGTCGAATAATGGTTTGCACCGGTCCCCCATGCGGGAGATGAAACGGCTGAGAGCGGCTAGGCTACCCGTCACCCTCTGCACCTCCTTCACCGTGCGGGGAGCGCTCATGTCGAGGATTGCTTGCACTTTGGTTGGGTTTGCCTCGATTCCTCGCTGGCTAACCATGTGCCCCAAGAATTTGCCCGACTCGACGCCGAAACTGCAGTTTTTCGGGTTGAGCCTCATCCGATATTTCCTCAAGATTTCGAATGTTTCGGCTAAGTGAGTGAGGTGGTCTTCTTTCTTCTCGCTCTTAACGATGATGTCGTCGATATATACCTCCATGGTCGTCCCAATTTGGTCGTGACACATGTGGTTGACCAGCCTTTGGTAGGTTGCCCCTGCGTTCATGAGCCCGAATGGCATCCGCTTCCAGAAGTACATGTTCTTCTCGGTGAGGAAAGTGGTGTGTTTCTGGTCGTCTGCGGCCATCGGGATCTGGTGGTAGCCGACAAATGCGTCATGAAAGTGAGCATCTCGTGCCCGGCCATGCTGTCCACATGTGTGGCATCGGGAAGTGATCCTTGGGGCATGCTTTGTTCAGGTCCGTGAAGTCGATGTACAGCCGCCAGGTGTTGTTGCTCTTCTTGACGAGGACGGCGTTGGATACCCATTGGGGCTTGTCGTCGGGGTCGACCATCCCGATAAGCTTGTTGTCGAGCAGTTTTTTGACCTCAGTGGCAATGACCGCGTACTTGTCTGGGCCGAATTTTCTTCTCTTATGTGAGATTGGCTTGCGGGATGGATCAATGTGCAATTGGTGTGAACATAGGGCTGGATCGATCCCGACCATGTCTTCGTGGGACCATGCGAACACGTCTAAATTTTCTTCTAAAAATGCGGGCATTGTTGCCCGCATCTCGTCGGACATCGATGAACCGAGTTGAACACTTACTTCCGACCAATTCTTCATTGTGACCGAAATCAATTTTTCGATCGGACTGGCTCCCCGCTCACTGTAACGTGGATCATCGATCTGCCCTGTTAGGGTGTTGTCGATCTCCATGGGTTCGTACCCGAGCTTGGGCTCGAGGTCGACTTGAGTGTTTTCAGGCTTTTGTTGATCTTCTTCTATTGGGCGGGTAGTGGGTGGGATTTCTTCGTCTATTTCCATGTCTCCCTCCCCGATTGTGCAGATTTAATCTAAATTTGCAGAATTTGAAATAAAATCGATATACGCTAAACATCCGTGTGCCATTTTCTGATTACCCTTAAGAGTTCCAACCTTCCCGGAGGGGGTTGGGAACTTGATACAATAATAGAATGTTAAGGTGGCGGCTTCGAACTCGTGCTCGAATGGCCTGCCGAGAAACCCGTTATAGGTTGATGGCTGATCGACAATAATAAAGTTGAGCTGTTTCGAAGCCTTAACCTCAGCATCTATACTAAAGACTAATTCTACGGCTAGCCTAACTATCCCGTAGGGTTTCACCGTGGCATCGCCGAAGCCCTTGATGACCTGGTCGCACGGCTCTACGTACTTCTCAAAGGAGCTGTCCAGCTGGTCGAATGCGGCTTTGAAGAGGATGTTGAAGTAAGCCCCGTTGTCGACGAGCATGCGATGGACGGTGACGCCCATGATGTTGACAGACACGACCAGGGCATCATGGTTCGGGTAGATGACCCCAGTGCGATCCTCCTCCTTGAAGGCGAGGAGGTCTGTCTCTTTTGCCGTCATGTTGACCGGCATGGTGATTTGGTGGATGTTGTCCATTGCTCGCAGCTCGCTCTTAGGCCTGCGGTTGGAGAGCGAGGTGGTGGGCGCGAACCCTCCCACAGGGGAGAGAATGTTGACCGCGCGTCGGGCTTGATGTTCTAGCATCAGCGGGCATATGAGGGCCGCCTCCCGGTTTGGCTCCACGGGGTGGGCAGCGGCTTGAGCCTCCGGCCTAGCCGCTGGCCTCTTCACGAACTCCTCCAGCTTCCCCTCCTCGAAGAGTCGCCAGAGTTGCTTCAGGAGGTCGCGGCACTCACTTGTGTTGTGCCCGACGGTTTGATGGTAGTGGCAGTATTTGTTGGGATTGAGCTGCACCCCCGGTTTGTGGACCCACGGCCGCACCTTGGGCACCATGTTCTTGTCCCGGATCTGCACGTAGACATACTCCGGGGTGGCCACCAACTTTTTGGCCAGCTTTACTTCGACGGAGTCGAAGGGTTTGAACGGCTGAGGGGCGCGGTAGGAAAAACTCCTCCGGGTCGGCGTGCCGCGGGGTTTCTCCTTCTACGCTGGGGCACCCTCGCCTAGCCGCTGTGCCAGGATGTCAGCGTTATAAATGATTTTTCCGGCTCGCTGCCGGAACTCCGCGTAGGACTTGGGATAGTCCTTGTTCATAGATTTCCACAACTTCATCTTTAGGCGGAGTCCGCCTATGATGCCGACAAGTTTGACCTCGTTCCCGACGGGCTCGCCTTCCATGATGATGCGGTCTACCCGGTCGATATACGTCTGGTCCATCTCGTCTTTTCCCTGGGCCAAGTTGGCCATGCGATTGGCGCCGGCCAGACGTGGCGCCATCGAGAAGAAGTGTTCCAGGAACAGTTCCCCCAGCTGGTGGAACGAAACCACCTTCCCCGCGGGCAGCGAGGAGTACCACCGGTGAGCTCTGTCACCGAGGGTCAACAGGAACATTCGGTACTGTGTGGCGTCCGTCGCCCCCATGGAGATCATGTAGGTCGAATACTTGCTTAGGTGGGTGACGGGATCCGTCTCCCCGTCGTATTGGCCCACCGCGGCCACGTTGATTTTTGGTTGGGCGGGGGCCCGTACCAGTATGTCGACGAGAGAGGAGTTAGGCATGTAGGCGACGTGGTGCTATCCGTCCCGCCTTTCGAGCTTGGCCTCGAGGTCCGTGACCTTCTTCAAGATGGCGGCCATAGCGCTGTCGGCCGCTGGGGGAGAACGGGGACGCGAATTGTCCCCCAGACGGTCACGGACCGACGGCCTCGGGGCCGTGTCGTTGTGACGCCTGGAAGAGTGTGCCCGTTCTCGCTCCCGTGGTCTGGAACTGGCGTTGGACTCGCAGGGTCGGGCAGCTCCCCGTGCCTGGGAACCCAGTCTGGAGAAGACGGATCCTGCAGGTCGGCGAGATACCCGCTGTGAGTCGGCCTCCTCGTCGAGGCGCCTTTTTAGATTTTGAGGTCGGGGGTTACTGGCGGCCCTCCTGGCCGCCTCTTGCTCCTGCCGTGGTTGGCTGGTGGCCCTGGACCGGGCTGGCTCCTTCCCGGGTCGATGAGTGCGGATTGGAGCAGCGTCGATTTCAGCCTGGCGGCGTTCAATCATAGCCCTTGCGGCCTGGAGGTCTTCCGGAGTTCTTATCGTCGATAAGAACTCGAAAGGGCCTTGGAGAGTTTCCGCTGTGGCCGGAGCCGAAGTGGCGGCCTCGCCGATATCCTCGGCCTGCTGCTGGGTTCGTGTAGCTCTCGAAGTGGTCATTTTTGGAATGGAAACAGGTAAGCCTTTCGGGAAAGGGTTTGTTCGAGGTGACTAAATGAACGAAACCGAGTGTACTTCGATATTAGTACCCTTCTTCTAGCGCCAAAATGTTGACAGCGATTTCGTGAGGATCTCGCCGTCGGGTTCCTAGCGGGTAGGATTTGTAAAAGATAAAGACTGAAGGCAATAAAGGTGAGAGTAAATGAGCTCTCAAGAGTAGGTTTATAATAAATGTGATGTGTTACATTTGGGCATTAAAGACCCTATTTATAGTGTATAAGGTGGGTTTCCCCATATCTGGTTGGTGAGCCTGAGGGCCCCCCCTACTCCTAGCTGGAAGGTAATGAGTGGCTACAGCCTCCCCTATGAGCCAATGGGAAGACGCCACATGACACTGTCTCTCCTGAGATGATGTGACTTAGCCCCAACTGCCCTCTTTGACCCTGTCACATCCTCTGGACTGATGGCACTAGACGTCCTCTCACAGCTAGCGCTGCTTGGGGTCGGGCAGACGGGTACACGGGTACCCAGGTGACGAGCCAGGATGCGAGCACCTTGGTGGTCCTTTCACGAGTAGGCGGGTAGAGTGACTGCCTCGGAGCTCGACGCTGGCCGCCTGACCCCCTGGCCTGTGGGTTTAAGTACCCTGCCCGACAGCTCCCGGAGGTCCGCGTCGGGTAGCCTCTACTTCCCCGCCCGCCTGCTTTTCCAGGCGGAGGATTACTCTCATCCGAGCCCGCTACAGTAAGTGGGTTACATGCCCGATACCCGATGGGTCGGGTAGTTAATATCGGGCATAACAGTGATATTCTTTTATTAGTGCAATTTAAGTTTATATTTAATTTTAATTTTGATGTTTATTGTTAATTTAATCCTTTTAGATATGAATTTTGCTCGTATTACCATAGGCTAAGTTTATATATTTTAGGCGTTGGAGATGATGTGATATTTGAGTTTCTATTTGATTTATACTTTGATTGTGTTGAAGTGGATTAATAGATTCCTTCATTATGGGTTTATTTAGCTTTGATTGATCGAATCTAGTAGATTATAATTTTTTTACTAAATTGGCAAGAAGCGAGAGTTGAGTCACTTTAATTAGTTGGGTGTTTAATTGAGGGGTGAGAGAGATCGAGTGCTTACATTAGGGGATTAGATCATCGAGATACGGTAAGTATCTTAGAACGCTAGCTCCATATTGGGTTTCGGGTTTTCATAACGAGAGGAACTGATGAGGAAATTAATCATAATCTAATAGTCCAAACATGAAATGAACATATATTGAGTAGGTCTTAAAAATTGCATCGTTGAACACACCCGAAGCATACACACTCCCCTTGCACTTCTTTTTTTTGTAAGTTAGAGTTATTGTTGTTTCTTGCTTGTTTATTTTCCGTTCATTTCTTGTTTGTTGGTTTAGTTGATTCGTAGCGTCAAACCCGAAACTAGCAATTTCAATTTCAAGCCTGCCAACATTTAGAATTTAAAATTTGCTCCCAATAGATTTACCTCCCTTGTTTCGATATTTATTACTTAGTCATTGTCTATGTTATCTCAACAATCTCGTACATTTTCGTAACTTGTGCTATACACAAATTTGACAATGAAAAATCAACTATTCATTTAAAATTTGAATATTCTTTTTATAATAATTTAGCATAAACAAGTAAGAAAAAATAATTCTTAAGATTAGCAGAGATCTAATAAAATACTTAGAAACTAAAATATACATAAAAATTTATTTAATTAATCAAAATCAAATTTATATATTTAACTAATTTATTTAATTGATCTAAAATTAATAAACCGTTTTCTCTGTTTTCTAAAAATACCATCTTCTCCGCTATTTCGCTATCCTTCACTTCCTCTACGAGCTTATCCTCCTCGTTTTTCGATTTTGAATTTATTTCTCGTCTTGTGCGCCCAATCGTTTTTACACTGATTTTTTTTTTTTTTCCTCGATTTGTTTCCCATCAATTTCCAGCTGTTTCCTTTCCATCTATTTGGTTGCTCGTTTGGATGAAGAACAAATGCAATCGTTTTTCTAATATATCTTCACTGGGCAGTAATTATTTTTTGTTTTTTTGGGCAGGGGTTTGCGCACTGGGCAGTAAATTGGTTGTTGATCATATGATGGAATTGGATATATACTCCCTCCTTTTTTTTATCGGATATTATTTTAGATTTTTAACTATATTTTAAATACATGGATGATTTTTACCTCATACCTTTAATTTATTGTTTTATACTTTTATTTTTCAACTTTTCTATTTTCAGTATGATTTTCACAATTTATGGTACCGAAAATATCGTAGTATTAATTTTTTTTTTCATATTTCTTTTTTGGCATTTAAAGGTGTATAAAAAAATCAGATACGAATGGATAGCACACTAAATGGGACAAAAATAGCCAAATGAATTAACGAAAATCATAGGGGATGTTTGATTTGGATTTTTAAATTCACATTTTAGACTTTAGACTTTAATATCACTAATTTTTACATATAACATGAAATTCTACTCTATTTAAATTTTAAATTAAATACTCACTAAATTTTAAAATTGTGATTTTGAAATCCACTAAATTTTAAATTCTGAATTTTCAAAATCTTTATAATCCCAAATCAAATTCAACACATGAACCTTTAGGAATGTTTGATTTGGATTTCGAAATTTAGACTTTGAATTTTAAAATCTAAATATTTTTTTTTTGGTTTGAGATTTTAAAATAAGATTTTCACATCATCCCTTATAAATATTTAGGAGTTTTATCAATTCAAAACCTGAAAGATAGTAAAATTATCAATTTAAGGCCTGAAAGATTTTTCCTATCGATTTAGGGCTTGAAAGATTGAAAACTATTGATTCATGCCTAAAAGATAAGATAATTAATTTAGGACTTACTCATTTTAAGACAGTGTTTGGTCTTTAATATTTTTTTATTATCCGATAATATTTTATAAATTAAATATAAATATATATTAATTTCATGTGATTGAAAAAATAAAAAACAAAAGAATTAATGAAAAAATAATAATATATATATAAAATAAGAATATAAATTATAATATGTCAAACATAGACTTATTATTTTTTAGTCTTAAATTGATAGGTTTTATCTTTCAGGTCCTCGATTGATAGTTTTCTATCTTTCAGACCTTGAATCAATAAGAAAAATCTTTCAGGTCTTAAATTGATATTTACCATCTTTCAGGCTTTGGATTGACATTATTCCAAATACTTATAAATACATTAATTATTATACTATTATCCAATTATTACAAAAACTCTCTCACATTAATATAATAATATTAACTTTTACACATAAAGCAAAAAAAAATTCTACTTAAATCTCAAAACAAACACACACAAAATTTTAAGATTTTGGTTCTGAAATACACTAGAATTCAAAATTCTCCTAATTTCAAATCAAACATCCTCTTAAAGTGCGTATGGCTAAGGATGGGTCATCCTCCATCCCATCTGAATTTTGATATGCACATCTCATTTCACATTCACCCCTATAATTTATACACTCAATTTCACTCTACTTTATACATGCACATTACTTTTTCTCACACTCAACTCATCATTTCTTCTACTTTTCTCCTACTACTTATTATATTTTTCTACTTTTTTTTTTTACACATTCATAATCTCTCATACTTTTTCTTATCATCTCCCCTACTTTTCGCTCGCCTAATTATTTTCTAACCAACTAACAATAATTAAATTATTACAACATCAATTTTGACATAAAACTTCATCAAACTCTATTTCTTCATCCTAACCAAATACTCCCTTCGTCCCTAAATATTTTGCATACTTTCTTTTTTCGTCCGTCTCTAAAAAATTTCTGCACCCTATAAATGAAAATTCCTAATTAACTTTATCTTCATAATATTCACATATTTATACAAAATTTCATTACTTTTTACACTCACTTCAAATTTCACTACTTTAATAATAAAATTTTACACATTACCCTAAGTACTCTATTCATTATACATTTTTCTTAAAAAGTGTGTCCTCAAAAGTGTGAAGAGTATTTGGACAGAGGGGGTACATATTCATACCATCTACCACAATCCCTAACTAAACAGGATCTTATGAAAAATCATTTTATTTCTTCTTTTGAATCTTACCAAATTTAATGAATCATTTTAAAGTTTAATTATAGACCAATTATTAAAATTTAATATAATATAATATCAATTTTATAAATGAAATAACATCTAATTTTCAAAATATATTTGGAAATTATTTTTAAATGATTTTAAGTTTAATCATGTTAATTAATTTTACAACCATCATAAATTAATTTGTTTCATAATTAGTAATACAATTTTTTTGAAGATTGTATTCACATAATTTTTTTTTTTTAATTTGATTAATAACATTTTGTATAAAAACTTTGAAAAGAAGCAATTGTTAAGATTTTAACAAAGAAAAATTAAGTGCAAGCACCATAACAAGTTTAAATTTATTTTAAATTAAAAAAAATTGGTATACATTTGAATATATTAGAAAAAAAACTTTAATTGTAAATAAATTTAAAATAATATCTCTTATTCTTTTATTTAATTTTTTAAATGATATAATAGTTTAGATTTAAAAAATACTCATTTTCTTTATATAGTTTTTAGTTTAGTTGTTAATTAGGCGTACATATAAGCAGTGCACATGTCATGATTTGATTTATTTTTCAATATAATTTAATTTTTCTATTTATAAATATCTTTACAAATATATAAAGGACAATTTGAAAATAAATTGAAGATATATAACACATACTTTAATTTAGTTTTATTGTACGTATACTCACCCTATAAAAAAATTGTTGTTTAAACAATTTTAACATTCTATTTCAAATTTATTAAAATTATTTTTTATTTTCAAATATATATTAAAAAAATAAAAAGTATGTCATTAAAATTAGTTAATAGGACATGTGTGTATCATTTAAAGTATATAAAAGGAGATGTAACACAATTGTATAACAGGAGATCATGACCGAAGAAAAATATGACTCAAATACAAAACTCCTTTCTTATTTTAATTGTTGTTTCTGAGGTTAAATTTTATTATTAATTGTCGTTTTAGTTATTTTTCCACATTGCTTCTTAATTTACCTCCATACATATTCCTAGATTATTTCTTAATTATAATGAAGATTGTCTTTTACTCATCTACCTCTCATCCCATCTGATTTTGAATGGACATATATCATTCTCCATTCAAATATTCATTCACCCATATAATACACTTATACACAGATTTTTATCATACTTTATATCTTTACATCACTTTTATCTCATTTACCCACCTTGCCTCTTACTTTGCCCCCATTCATTCATTCTTTCTCCTACTTTTTTTTATCGTTCCTTATTTTTTTCTCAATCAATCATTATCTCTTTAACTAACAATAATAAAATATTACAATATTAATTTTGATTTGACATAAAGCTTAATTCAATTATATTTCTCCATCCTTAACAAAACATAAAATTACTATCCATTGGATTACTCTCATCCTACTTTTTCCATTTGCATCTCCATCCCATCCACCACCATCTCTAACTAAACAGAGTCTTTTATTTCGGGATTTAGGTGTGTATGTGAAGTCATGACAATGTAAAGTCCTTCATAAATAGTAAATATATATGTTTGTTTTGAGATTTTGGTAGGGTGAAATTTTACTTTATATCAAATCATGTGTAAAAGTAAAGCAGATTGTGTAAAAGAAAAGTATGAAAGAGAGTATGAGTGAGAGAAAAGTGATATGTGAGTAATGATTGAGTGAGAGAAAAGTGACATGTGAGTAATGATCGAGTGAGAGAAATAATATTTTTAAATTGTATAAAGTGAATTTATTGGGATAAGTAATAATAGGTTTTATAGGTGTGAATGGAGAATGGGATGTGAAAACTGGATATTACATCTCTATCTAGAATGAGACGGGGGTCGAAAAGTTCTAATCATGTCCGGGTGAATCCCGAAACAGACATGCCCCTTCTCAAAGTCTTGTATACAGCAGGTATGTCGTGCAACTTAAGTACATTTTTAGGTATTATCATATTTTTTCACTAAACAATTACATTTGTACAATAGTTACTCCCTCCGTCGCTTTATTAATCTGCTCCTCATTTTATCATTTTCGTTTGTCCCTCTATTTACTTTTTGTTTCATTTTTGAAAATAAATAAAAATATTATATATTTTCACACTTTACTTTTTCTTACACATCAATAATACTTTATCAATATAATATCATATATTCTCTTCTCTATTCATCACACCCCTTGTATTATATCTATATTATACCGCTTATTTTAATACTTGTGCCCAAAAATAATTGGAAGCAAATAGGAAGACGGAGGGAATACTTCAATAACCTAACACAACCCAACTTCTTAATAAATAATTCATTTCTCTCCTCTCCACATATTTAATTTACTACTCAACCCAACCTCAACTTTTTCATACTTTATTAATAACCCAACCCAACCTAAAATAATTATTTATTTTATTGTTTAATAATTGCATAAACTTCATAATCGATTTTTTTATTATATATAAAATGTAATAAAAATGCTAAACTATATGATATTCAATGTACGTAATTAGTAAAAAAAAAATTTTTACCATAAATTTAAAATAAATTACAATATCAATAACAAAGTTTTTTTTTTTTTTTTTTTTTTAGGAAATATCAATAACAAAGTTAAAATAAAAAAAGTTGAACATGATGTAGATCCATAATAAAAATTAGAAGAAACAATAAAAAATTATATAAATTAGTAGAGATTATAAAATTAAGAGAGAAATAGGGAATTTGATATTTTGATTCAAAGTATATCAGTATGGGTGTCTATTGATAGAGAAAAAAATATTACAAATTTTGGTGTTTTTTTTTTTACAAATAATACTTAAAATCAAAATTTATTAATTATTCAATATAAATTATCACAGCCAATTATATTCTGACACTTGTCAAAGAATTGGGAATATTCAAGGTTGGTGTAGCACGGAGGTCGACCACCTCCATTTACTTTCTCTTTTTTTTTTTTAATTTTTTTTTTATCTTTTAGTGGATTTAGGTTGAGATTGTTCATTGATAAACATAGTCTCAAGTGAAAACAAATGATTTTGTTAGACAATGCATTTGACTTGAATTGTGCACAAAGAGACTTGTTCTTCTACATTCACACCTCAATTTGATTGAGGGTACATATATCAAAATTTTATATTTCTTATTATACAACTTTTCAAAAATGATAATTAATATGAAATAATACGATATAATCAACTAAGATTGAAATCATTAGTATTAGTGGACATATAGAGACATTTAATTTGTGAAAATATCGATGGATATATCGATATCGATATTGGTATATTTTTTAAAAAATTAATAACAAACTTTTAATACATATATTTAACAATGAAATTTGAACAAATTTTACATTTGTGATATAATTTATCGAAATTATTGATATGTTTTTCTATGTTTTTTGACATTTTGGTATTTTACCGATACTAGGATCAAATTAGACAAAAATATGCATACCAATATTTCTCTATTTTTAGAGATATTATAGAAATATTGTTCTTTTTATCGGTGATTGATAATAAAGAATAGTTACGGATATAAGTTGTGTGTAATCCAAATGAAAATGATAGAAACCCAATTTTTTTTTTTAAACGACAAGCTGAGTCTAAATGCATTTTTAAAAATGACGTCGTTGAATTTGCAAACCACGAATTACAACTATAAATAGAGAGTAGTACAACCCACGTAAAACACTAAACAAAACAAAATGATAGTTAAGGAGGAATTCAAAGCTCATTGCATAATCTTCCCCCTTCCCGTACAAGGCCACATAAATCCCATGCTCCAATTCTCCAAACGCTTACTCCACAACAATATCAGAATAACTTTAGTCGTTACCAAATTCTTAGCCAAAAACACGCTTTTCTCATCCGATAACATCTCCCTCGAAACCATCACCGACGGATTCGACGACGGAAAACCGCCCGATGTAAGCCATGAGACCTACTTCGCCAAATTTGAGGAGATGGGGTCCAAAACTTTGAAGGAAGTGATACTGAGGCTGGCGGGTTCGGGCAGGCCCGTGGACTGCGTGGTGTTCGACCCGTTTATGCCGTGGGCTTTAACGGTGGCGAAGGAAGTGGGCGTGTTTGGGGCGGCGTTCTTCACTCAGTCGGTCGCCGTTGACCACATTTACCACAACGTGTACGATGGGGATTTGAAGCTTCCGTTGTCGGGTGATGAGGGCGAGATTTTGGTCCCCGGGCTCCCGCCGTTGCGGCCCGAAGATCTGCCGTCGTTCATCACCGCACCGGGAATATACCCGCCTTATCTTGAGGTGGTTGTTAATCAGTTCAGGGGTCTTGAGAACGCCGATTGGATGTTTTTTAACACCTTCTACGACTTGGAGCAACAGGTTTCTCTCTTACCGGGATTTTTTTTTTTAGGATAATGTTTGCAAAATTAGGACACTATCCTTACAATTTTTATGTTGAGCAGCTTTTGGCCAAATTTAAAAAATGCGTGTCAAATAAAGCCCGATTATAATGTGTCCACTTGACCCGCATTTTATAAAATTTTGTATAATTTTTAATATAGTGTTCTGGTTTTACAAGTTTGTAAAGATTATGTCCTATTCTTTTAAGCTCGTAAAGATAGTGTCTCAATTTTGCAAGCTTGTAAAAATAGTGTCCTAATTTTGCAAACACCCATAAAATAGTGTCCTAAAAAAATAATTTTTCCCGCTCTTACCACTCACAAAAATAAAAAATAAAAAAAAATAAAAAATAGACCCATAATTTTGAAGTTGTCTCTTGGGGTCAATAATTTTTTTTGTTTGGCAAATGCCGGTCATTCTTCCCATGCTGGAGGACTTAAATTTGCTAAAATTTACAAAGGTTCAAACCGTATGGACGTATATTTGCATAAACAAAAATATTATTTGCCGAGTAGGTCTCCATGAAACTGATACAAAAATGTATCTATTGATATCATAACATCTTATACTATAATTTTAATTTATAAATCTAATACAAAAATGTATCTATTGATATCATAACATCTTATACTATAATTTTAATTTATAAATCTAATAGTATTAGTGAATTCATATAATAATATTAATAAAGACAGGTACAAATTTCATGGTTCATTATTCATAACGTGTTATAAATGTCACGTTCTTGCTAATTCTTTTAGCAGTCTAAAGAGTAATGTGACTCGGGCCCTTGAAAAAAAACATGAAATTAGGGGCCCAAAATTTTTAAAATATTTTACACTATATATGTTTTTTTTTTTTTTAACCATACTTGCATATCTAATTAATTGACATGAAGGACAAGCCTCCGATAACTTGGCATGGTAAGTATAAGCTCAAGTATTTTACATTTAAATTCCTTCTAATAAGACACAATTTTTTTTTTTTTTTTTTATCTATGATTATAAAAAGATTCTATATTATAATGTTTATTTGATTGATAATGAAAACTTAAGAATTTAATATCAATTTTGTGTATTTATTTGTAGGCAAAGTATTATATAAAAAAATAGTTCATGATAAGTTTATCATGAAACAGTTTTAAAGTATCAATAATATCATAAAAAATATCATTAGTCTAGGTCATGGTATTATATTGTAATTGTTGCAAAAAAATTTGAACCCATATTAATGATTCCTCTGATGAACTTTTTGATACTCATGATCAAATATTCAAAATTTTAAAATAATTTCATGATGAACTTATTATAAACTATTTTCATATAAAATCCACTCTTATTTGTATATATTGTTTGTGTATTTTTGTTCATTAATGATAATTTATAATCTGTTTATGCATGCTCTCAATTTATAATTTTTACTTTTACCTTTTGGTGTTAAAATAATAGGTAGATAAAGTAGTTATTTTGATTATCCTATTAATAAGTATAATATTGTTTGAATATTGTATATTATGAATATTATGTTATTCATATTTTTATAGACTTTTTTTAGAGCTATATTAACTTTAAATTCGTATGAGACAATTTTAGATGTCTAAATATTGTCTTTGAATCATACGGTAAAAAATTTTAGGTTAAAAACTAGTTTGTTAGTTCATATGAGAAAATAATTTTAGGGGCCCAATTTTAAATTTCGACTTAAGTCATAGAATTTTTCTAGGATCGGCCCTGTCTTTTAGAAGGATAACTATGCGGCTAATTTTCTGCAGGTAATTGATTACATATCACAATGGGGAAAGTTGAAGGCAATCGGGCCAACTATACCATCCGCGTATTTAGACAAGCGTCTGCCGGATGATAAAGAATACGGGCTTAGCGTCTTCAAGCCCGTGGTCGGAGCTTGCATGGAGTGGTTAGACAAACAACGGCCCAAATCAGTTGTATATGTTTCTTTTGGAAGCTTATCTGATTATGGAGACAAACAGATGGAAGAACTAGCATGGGCTCTAAAATTGAGCAACAAGAACTTCCTTTGGGTGGTTAGGAAAACTGAGCTATGCAAACTTCCTAAAGATTTTGAAAAGGAGACATCTGAGAAAGGCCTAATTGTGACGTGGTCCCCACAACTAGACATTTTGTCCCACAAGGCAATATGTTGCTTCGTCACTCACAGTGGATGGAATTCGACTCTGGAAGCATTAAGTTTGGGAGTTCCAATGGTGGCAATGCCTCAGTGGACCGATCAACCCATGAATGCTAAGTTTGTTATGGATATTTGGAAGACGGGCATTAGAGTTAGAGTGGACGATGATGGGCTTGTTAGTCGGGAGACGATTGCTAGTTGCATATGGGAGGTTCTCGAGGGGAAAAGAGGAAAAGAGATCAAGAAAAATGTCACAAATTGGAAGAAATTGGCGAGGAAATCTATGGCCAAAGGTGGAAGTTCTGACTTGAACATCCAAGAATTTATATCTACTCTTTGTTTCAACTCCAAAACAATACTTCTCAACCAAAAAACATTGATATAATTATGTCAATATTTACAAGAGAATTAATGCTCAGCTAGCTAGATAGACTCAAAATCAAGAGTTGGCTAGTGTGAGCATTTATATCTTTTCTTTATGCATTTTCTATGTCAAATAAAAAACCTACATTTAGTGTGATCTTGAATTTATATTTTTAATTGTATTTTTGGTTCTCGTTATAGGGTGATCGATCCCTTAATTATATATTTTACTAGTTTTCTATATATACATATGTAGAATCTGCCATGTTATTGGGGGATGGGGATCGATCTCTCATAATTTTTGCAGGCGGTCCAATGCGATTATATTTTTAATTTATATAGCATAACTCACGTGTTTGAAATAATTAAAGGTTTTTGTTTGTTACCATTAAAAATTGCACATGGATAGGTGGGACAAATTGCAAAAATATATAGGACTCATCTTTGGCACTTATTGCACTTCTGCAAGACAAATTCCGAACTATCAAATTATTGCAAAAAAATAAAAAAAAAAGACTTCCAGCAAATTTAAAGGAAAAAAGGGGAGAAAAATATTTTTGGTCCCGTAACTTATCTAATGTCCATTTTTCATCCCAAAAAAAAAAAAAGGTAGCAATTTCAATTACATCTCATAACTTATTTGATTGTCCAATTTTAATTTCATTTTCGATGTAATAATGAAAACGACATCATTTTAAATCACATAAAAGTCATGTACAGACAACCTCTTTCTTGCGATTTGGTGTTTAATTTTTTCTAGGATTTTTGTTTGATTTCAAGTTTTAATTATTAATAAATATTTTTTTTCTAATATTTGTTTAAATTAAATTTAATTTCTGTCTAAAAAAATCAACTATTTAAATTTTCTTTTAAAAATTCAAACAAATGTAGTTTTTTTAATGGTTAAAATAAAGAAAAAATTATAAAATAAAATACACATATACTCCATGTCAGCAACTCGTTGAAAAACCATGACTAGTATTTGACTTTCATGTGATTCAAAATAACGTCACTTTTTCGAGTTTAAATAGGTCCAAAATTGGACAACATAATGATTATGAGAATGTAATTATAATTATTACATTTTTATTGGAACGAAAGTAGGACACTAGTTAAGTTACGTGGGACAAAAAAAAAATTCTCTCCTATTTTATCCTTAAAATTGTCCGATGTCTTTTTTTTTTTTTTGCAACAATTTGATAGTTTGATACCTACCCTGCAAAAATCGAAAGTTTTGTCCTCGAAGTGCAATAAGTGGCAAAAATAAGTCCTATTTTTGCAATTTGTCATGGATGAGTGTGTATAGGTAACATAATTATTTAAATAAAGTACAGGGCTCTATATATACCCAAAGTACATAGTAGAATAATATCGAGAATCTTTCGGTAATTTAGGCGGTGTTTAATTTTAATCTCCAAAATTATTGCATTTTTATTCAAAATAATTGACATCATTTAAAAATATTTTTGGATTGAACGAGCACAAGCCCAATCTTATTTATGGCCTGAGTCGAATTTAAAAATTAGAACCCTTAACTTTATAATTTTTTTAAATACATGAGACATGTATGCCAAAAGGTTTTCTACATCTTTAAGGTTGAATAAAAAACAGTGCAAATAAGGGAGATTATTCTTACGTGCGAAGATGTAAGAGATGCATCACTTGGAGATGAGTGATAAATATAACCCTACAAACAATACCAGTATTATGGCTCATAGCAATGATGCGAGAGTCTTAATTGAATTAGTCATGAAGTCCACAAGATACAGGTCACAACTAACCTTGGAAGTTGCTAGTCAATAAGGGCTTAAATATAAGGTTGTGGCGGTAAAAATAGGCAAACTAGAGAGTTATTTGAGCTCCCATTTCAGTAATCTCCCACTGCTATTACCTGAATCTTGAGTCTCATTGCTGCAATCTAGTACACGTCTAATCTTTAATAGATGTATGGTGACTTAACACCAATTTAATTCATAAGATGGATGAACTTACAATGATAACAGGATAGAATTGGTTGTATGAATCATAACTCAATTGATAAGATAGCATTTATATAAAAGGATTCTTACTACAATGATAACAACATTTATTTTGTTTACTACTTTAGGATTCTTACTTCCATCATATACAAGAGCCGAAAGGTGCTACCTTGCTTGTGCTTGCTAATTTTTTTGTTGTATCTAGCACTACGAGAAAACATTTCATTGCCTATGGAAATTGCCAAAACGGCTACGAAATTTCCAACAAAAAAATTCGTAGTGAAGATTATCTATAAATTGCCTACAAATTTTTTTAATTGTATTGACATTTTACTTCCCCACCTACAAAAAAAATTTCCTATTGAAATTCCGTAGGCAAATTGTGATGTAGGTAGAGTTTTGTAGGCAAATGACTTGTAGGTAATTATACCTAGAGATTTAATTTTGTAGGCAAATTAATTCCGTAGGCAAAATCATTTTTAGGTTGTGAAATGTAGATGCTTTCATAATTAGAAAATTTTGAAGGCAATTTTTACTACAAACTTTTTTATTGAAATTTTTTTGTAGGCAATTCTTTATTTTCTTATAGTGTTGTCATAACATTTGCCCTCAAGTGTTTGTATTCTAATATCTAGAGAATAGTTAACTGTGTCTTTCAATTGAGTTATGATTCATACAGCCAATTCAATCTTGTTATCATTGTAAATTCCTAATTTTTTTTTTATTATTAGCAGTGATCAAACCCCCAAATTAGTGGAACATCTACAGAAGATGCTTCCCACTCAAAATTCATCATTCTCCCAAGAATGTATACCAACAATTCGCTGAGTAAGGGAGATAAAGGTTAAGGAAGAAAATAGAGTTTTAGAGTCTTACTCAAGTAGTTACAAACAAAATTATAAAAAATGAATGTTGTAGGAGATAAAATAACTGTAAAATATGCGAACATTAATTGTTGCGTTGAAACTTTTAGTCATGTCGTTGCTGCCCTCGGTAATATGAAGAAGAGATGAGTACAGGATATGCGATTTGGGTTGTTATTGCACTTAAAGAGGAAAGCACTGACAAAGCAATTGTGTTATTGGTTGATGACAAGGATTAATCTAACCAACTGCACTTAAATCCTCAAATGGCTTAAACATCCCAATTGGCAGTGTAAATGTAAACTGGATATTGGGGATTCCGTGTAATGGCAAAACTTTCCCTGAAAAAGTTAAAAAAAAAAACGTGTTGAGGATGAATTTGTAAAAAAGTATATCACTACTTCCGGAACGACCTTTGGAATAATAAGCAAGTCTTTATTGGAAATGGTTGAAAGTAAAGACTGTTCTGAGATGGATTTCAAGAGGGCTTTTTTTATGTACATTTTGTGCATTTTTTTTTGTGTCCAACAACATGCCACCGCCTCTAAAAAATATTGTACCCAATTGTCTCAGTTGCAGAAACTGCACAAAAGTATGACTGGTGCATTTTTGTGCTGAAACATTTGATGGACCAAGTGAAAAAATTTGCAAAATCTTTTTATGAAAACAGGTACGCCAAGGGTGTTGGGAGCTGCACGTATTTTCTTGTGGTAAGTTTTTAAATGTTTTACTAAATATTGTTGATCAAAATTTGACATTTGCTAACTATTTTTTTAGTGTCATGAAGATTTTTTATTTAGATCGATTGGATATGGTGCCTCTTTTTTGGAGTCACCATCCAAGAATAAAGTTGTAGACAAAGCTAGAAATTAGTAAAGCTTAGACTTGAGAATAAGACGGAGACGCGTGATTATGGTGTCTTATGGGTAATATCAAAGCAGTATCAAAGATATGAGTTTCAAAATACATTTGTGATTAATTAATGTTTTTTTCTTTCAGCTGTTGAAAGTTTCATACGGAAAACCACACATGAACGAGGTTGACGATGTTATACCATCAACGGAGTTGCAATCAGAGCTTAGTGAAGCACCACCGATATTTTTCATACGTTGACAGAATTTAAAAATACTGGAGGTGCTTCACTAAACTCTAATTGCAACTCTGTTGATGGCATAACATCATCAACCTCATTCATGTGTGATTTTCCGTATGAAACTTTCTCCAGCTGAAAGAAAAAATATTAATTAATGACAAATGTATTTTGAAACTCATATCTTTCATACTATTTTGATCTTACCCATAAGGCGCCATAATAACGCGACTCTGTCTTGTCATTGAGTCTAGCTTTATTAATTTCCAGCTTTGTCTACAACTTTATTCTTAGATGGCGACTCCAAGAAAGAGACACTTTATCTAATCGATCTAAATAAAAAATCTTCATAACACCAAAAGAATGGTAAGCAAATGTCAATTTTTGATCAACAATATTTAGTACAACATTTAAAAACAAAAAATAGAAAAGTTACCACAAGAAAGTATGTACACCTCCAACACCCTTGGCGTACCCGTATTCTTAAAAATATTTTGCAAATTTTTTCACTTGGTCCATCAAATAATTCAGCACAAAACTGCACCAATCATACTCTTGTGCAGTTTCTGCAACTAAGACAAATGGGTACAATTTTTTGGAGAGGTGGTGGAAGTTGTTGGGCACAAAAAAGAGCACAAAGTGTACATCATAAAAGCCCTCTTGAAAATTCATACCAGAGCAATCTTTACTTTTAACCATTTCTAATAAAGACTTGCTTGTTATTCCAGAGATCTTTCCGGACGTGGTGGTATACATTTTTACATATTCATCCACAACACGTTTTTTCTTATATTTGAACTTTTTCAGGGAAAGCTTTGCCGTTACACGGAATTCCAAATATCCATTGAACATGTACACTGCCTATTGGGATATTTAAGTTATTTGAGGAATGAAGTTTGCAGTTGGTTGGATTAATCCGTGTCATCAACCAATATCACAACTGTCTTATCAGTGCTTTCCCCTCTAAGTGCAATAACGACCCAAACTCCATATCCTATACCCACCTCTTCTTCATATTACCGAGGACAGCAACGACAAAGACCAAAAGTTTCAACGCAACAGTTTATGTTCGTAGATTTTACATTTATTTTTTCTCCTACAAAATTCTTTTCTTTATAATTTTACTTTTACCTACTTGAGTAAGTCTCTAAAACTCCATTTTCTTCCTTAACTTTACCTCCCTTACTCAGCGAATTATTGGTATACATTCTTGGGAAAATGATGAAATTTGAGTGAGATGATCAACTAATTTGGGGGTCTTCATCATGCTCCATATCCTTGTTCACTGCTAATAAAAAAAAACCAGGAACTTACACTGATAACAAGATCGAATTGGTTGTATGAATCATAACTCAATTGATAAGAGAACGTTTATTTAAAATTAAATCAACGGCAGAAAGACACAGTTAACTATTTTCGAGATATTAGAATACAAACACTTGAAATTGAGGGCAAATGTTACGACTGGATACATTAAAAAAAATTAGCAAGCACAAGCACAAGCACCTAATCTTTAATAGATGTGTGGTGATTTATCACCAATTTGATTCATGGGATGAATGAAATTACAATGATAACATGATCAAATTGGTTGTATGAATCATAACTCAATTTATTTTGTTTACTACTTTAAGGCCATGTTCTTTTTGGGTTTTAAGTGGTTTTTAAAAATCGGTTTTTGAAAACCAATGGTTTTTGTAATCCATGGGTTTCTTAAAATCTTTGTTCTTTTTGGATTTTGAGTGGGGTAGGTTTTAACTTTATTATGTAAAAGTAAAGGAGTGTTGTATAGGTTATTTATAGGGTTGTAGGCTTAGGATTTCAAAAACCTATTTTTAAAACCCAAACTAGAATGGGTTTTAGATTTCAAAATCCAAATCCGGGTTTTTAAAACCCAAAAAAAACATAGCCTAAAATTCTTACTTCCATCATATATAAGAACCGAAAGGTGCTATCCAGTTTGTGTTTGCTAATTTTTTTGTTGTATCCAGTCGTAACTTTGCCCTCAGTTTCAAGTGTTTGTATTCTAATATCTAGAGAATAGTTAATTGTATCTTTTCGCCTTTGATTTAGTTTTAAATAAATGTTCTCTTATTAATTGGGTTATGATTCATACAACAAATTTGATTATGTTATCATTGTAAGTTCATGATTTTTATTTTTATTAGCGGTTAACAAGGATATGGAGCATGATGAAGACCCCCAAATTAGTGGATCATCTACAGAAGATGTTTCTCACTCAAAATTCATCCTTCTCCCAAGAATGTATACCAACAATTCGCTGAGTAAGAGAGGTAAAGTTAAGGAAGAAAATAGAGTTTTAGAGACTTACTCAAGTAGTTACTGTTGTTACCGAATTTACCGGATCTATGTGACGGATTTATGCGGCTATATGGGTAGTCTCGATTAATCGATAACAAACATATAAAATTATATGAACACGAAGAACACAAGAATGGGGGAAGAACCGATGGGTTCTTCCCTTGAAGATGGCTTTGGGAGTCCCTGAAGAGGGTCTCCCTTGCCTAGTGATTTTATTTATGTGGGGAGGATTTTGTGGGGAGGAGAGAGCTCATGAACTCTCTTTTACAATGGGTTGGGGCCCCTATTTATAGAGCCCCAAGCTTCTAACTAAGGAAGTCATCCTGACCCTTTATTTTAGGGTATTTATTACAACAGTAGATCTAATAAACAGTAATGAACAATATTAAATCTAATATTACAATATCTTGTCTGCACTTCGATATCTCTATTAAAGTTGACCTTTGATTTTGTCGGGTTGTTTAATGTCGAAATCCTATTATCGGGGCCCAAACCCCGGTTCCGGTACACCCCGGTTCTGAGACAGTATTTAGGCCAAATACGGGATTATTTGTGCCACAACAATTGCCCCCAAGATTGGGCTTTGACCTTGGTCAGAGTTCGATCTTGATTCGTGTTTCGAACAGATTTTGCCCCATACAGCAGTTGAGGTTTCCAACTTTTGCCCCCGAGCCTGTTGATAAGATAGCTCGAGTGTCCCAGGGGGTCTTTGGTGGTAGAGACCTTGATGAAATGATCTTCAATGCTATCCGTGGCTTGGTGAATTTTGAATCGGACTGAGTTAGGAGGGAATCGACCTTCTATCGTGCCCCCGAGTCGTCAGTTTTCAGATAATCGTAATTCGGGGGCTATAGCTTCCTTGCCGTGTAATTATGTGCTCGTACTCGAGGCTAGGCTCTGTGTACGAGGCTTTTTCTGTGCTCGTACTCGAGGCTAGGCTCTGTGTACGAGGCTTTTTCTGTGCTCGTACTCGAGGCTAGGCTCTGTGTACGAGGCTTTTTCTGTGCTCGTACTCGAGGCTTTTTCTGTGTACGAGGCTTTTTCTGTGCTCGTACTCGAGGCTAGGCTCTGTGTACGAGGCTTTTTCTGTGCTCGTACTCGAGGCTAGGCTCTGTGTACGAGGCTTTTTCTGTGCTCGTACTCGAGGCTTGGCTCTGTGTACGAGACTTTTTCTGTGCTCGTACTCGAGGCTTGGCTCTATGTACGAGGCTTTTTCTGTGCTCGTACTCGAGGCTTGGCTCTTCGTACAAGGCTTTTTCTGTTTGCACAGTTGGTGGCACTATGGCCTATGTGATAGGTCGACTGCTTTGGGGCCGGCCTATTTTTGTACTAAGTGTGGAGGGCCGACCGCTTGGGGGCGGGCCCCCGCTTTTGAACTTAGATTTTGATTTTATTCCTGTTCGATTGTAATCGGGTGGTCATCGCCGGTGAGGGCGGACAACATTACTGAATTTTCGAGATTCAATAAATTTTGTTTTGGATTATCCAAAATAATCTCCAGAGATGGGTACTCATGCCCCCGGCTTTTAATGTATTGTAAATATATTCGAGTTGCAATACATTAAAAGGAAGTGAATGGAGAAAAACCTGACACGAGATGGGCAAAAGGACTGCCCGTAGATTCCTTCGAGTTGTTGCAGTAGCTCTTGCACGTGTGCTCGGAGTCTTAATAAGAGAGATCGTCGCTTGCACGGTAGTTATGGTGAGCGAGCTGGGTGTTTAAGATGGCCCGGAGATTGAATGGCCTAGAATGGCCTTCCCGAGCTCAAGTGTGATATGCCGACCTCGATCCGGTCGGCATATGCTTTTGAACTGAGCTCGGTGATTGAATGGCCTTCCCGAGCTCAAGTGTGATATGCCGACCTCGATCCGGTCTTCATCTGCTTTTGAACTGAGCTCGGTGATTGAATGGCCTAGAATAGCCTTCCCGGGCTCAAGTGTGATATGCCGACCTCGATCCGGTCGTCATATGCTTTTGAACTGAGCTTGGTGATTGAATGGCCTAGAATGGCCTTCCCGGGCTCAAGTGTGATATGCCGACCTCGATCCGGTCGTCATATGCTTTTGAACTGAGCTCGGTGATTGAATGGCCTAGAATGGCCTTCCCGAGCTCAAGTGTGATATGCCGACCTCGATCTGGTCGTCATATGCTTTTGAACTGAGCTCGGTGATTGAATGGCCTAGAATGGCCTTTCCGAGCTCAAGTGTGATATGCCGACCTCGATCCGGTCGTCATATGCTTTTGAACTGAGCCCGGAGATTGAATGGCCTAGAATGGCCTTCCCAAGCTCAAGTGTGATATGCCGACCTCGATCCGGTCGTCATATGCTTTTGAACTGAGCTCGGTGATTGAATGGCCTAGAATGGCCTTTCCGAGCTCAAGTGTGATATGCCGACCTCGATCCGGTCGGCATATGCTTTTGAACTGAGCTCGGTGATTGAAAGGAGATTGGACTGTTTGTAGAACTTGTATTGATAGATTTCATCGAGTCGTTGTAGTGGCTCTGAACGTCCGTGTAAATTTTCTAGCTCAATTGGATAGCAGGCCACGACATCCGTTAATCCGGCCGATAAACAAAAATTCCAGCCTAACCATAATCTTCAAAAAATGGCCCAACAAACTCCTTTCAGTCAAAAGCCCAACAACTTCTTAATGTAAAAAGGCCCATCAGCTTCTTGATTTAGCCCAAAACTTGGAAATAATCGTGGCCCAGCAAAAACACACAGATAAATCGATCATCACCCGGAATTCTCGGTCAACGCCCCCGAAACAGAGCGCCTTCATCAGCAATTTTTTTTTTTTATATCGGCTTTAATTCGTGTCGGCGCCAATACGGCAGTTGATTCGAGGTAGCTTGGCGTCGATCGATATTGGATCCGACGCCGATTGAGGTGTGCGGTGGTAGTGGCGGCGCCTGTGTGTGGTGGTGATCGGACCGTCGCGGCGACGGTGGTGGTGTTCGGTCGGGGTGGCGCTGCTATTTGGTCTAGACGGATTGAAACCGGGATGAGTTCGGGCCTCAATTGACGGTGGGCTGAGGCGGATTAGTCGGTGCGTGAACGTCGTTAAAACAGAGAGGCGGTCGAGGTGATTTGGCGCGCCAGCATACAGCCATGGCGGCCGCTTGCGCTCAGCCTCGGCGGCGGCCGAGGTCGCGCCTGGAGGGGGCACAGGTCGGCAGATATGCGGTCGAGATCGGGGGATTAGATCGAGGTCGGCATATTAACAGTGGAGTGGGCTCCGTGGTCGGTTGAGATTGCCTGGTCGGATAACGATGGGGTCGGCACCCCCGGCTCGGAGAAAGGAGCCCACGGTCGGCACTTGGATATCGTTGTGGTCTCGGCGATTGCAGGCCGAGGCCGGGTTGTGTGCGAGGCCGGGGCCGGTAATTGTGTGCGAGGCCGGGGCCGGCCGCTTCGGTGCGAGGCCGGGGCCCGGCCGTTGCGGAGCGAGGTCGGGGACCGTCCGTAGCTGTGCGAGGCCGGGGGCCGGCATTTGCGGAGCGAGACCGGGGGCCGGCCGATGCGGAGCGAGGCCGGGGGCCGGCGATGCGGAGCGAGGCCGGGGGTCGGCCGCTGCGGAACGAGGCCGGGGGTCGGCAGCTGTTGCGGTGCGAGGCCGGAGGTCGGCCGTTATGGAACGAGGCCGGAGGTCGGCCGCTGCGGAACGAGGCCGGAGGTCGGCCGATGCGGAACGAGGCCGGAGGCCGGCCGCTGTGGTGCGAGGCCGGAGGCCGGCCGCCGCGGTGCGAGGCCGGGGGTCGAATCGGCAGTATGAGGCAGGTATTTTTGGCTTTATTTGACATAGTACCTTTCCTTTGAGCAGTGACAGAGTGCAGAAATGCAGGTAAAGTTGTCCTATTTTTCTTTTCCTTTTTCCTTTTCTTTATTTCTTCAATTTGCTATGAATTCTTCTTCTCTCCGGTGGTTCTCTGCAGTGTTGGTTGCTTCGGCGCGGATGGCAGTGCCGGTACGACGGCGGCTGGAAGCGGATGGAGTCGGAAAGCGTACGAGCAGCCGTCGTGAGGCGGCAATGGGCTTCGGCCGGTCGGTTTGCTCACCATTTCAGGTCGGAAATTCCAGTGATGTGCGGCTCGGTAGCTCTGTAAACTTTTTAGTGTACGAACATGGAGTAGGGGATTTGCTTGAAGGAGACTTTGCAGAGTTTTCTTTGGCGAGATGCTTAAATCGGTTGAAGTTGTGGAAGAGTTGGGTTGTGTAAGGTTACTGGTTATTTGTGGCAGATGAAGTTTTTAGTGTGATAAAGCTTGTAAAACTCATCTGCATATTTGGTTGAAAACTTGTTGGATTTGATGTAACATAATTGATTTTTCAAGTGGGATTCCTTTGAGAGAAGGCAGAGGAATAGACAGAAAAGAACGCTTGAAAATTAAGAAAAACCATTGATGGCCTATGATGGATACAGTGGATCTCCAAATTTCCTCTTTGATGATGAAGGAATCTTTTTCTTAAAAACATAACTATCTCTGGATGATTTTTGTATGTGTGATGGTAAATTTGAGGATTTGGTTCGAGAATAGGGGTTTGATTTTCTGACTTGTAAAAACCCATGGAGGTTGATATTCTCCATTAAGGTTTCTGGTGTTTTTCCAAAAAACGGAAATGTAGTAGATTAATTCCAAAAAAAAAAAAAACTTAACTCGATGATTTCTTGATGACTTTTGATGATTTTCACGATCGAT
This sequence comes from Ballota nigra, assembly GCA_947034835.1. Lineage (NCBI taxonomy): Eukaryota > Viridiplantae > Streptophyta > Magnoliopsida > Lamiales > Lamiaceae > Ballota > Ballota nigra. Next base: position 129,325,893 of record OX344720.1, on the reverse strand, counting down.
CTTCGTGTACCCTTCTTCTAGCGCCATTTGTTGTTACCGAATTTACCGGATCTATGTGACGGATTTATGCGGCTATATGGGTAGTCTCGATTAATCGATAACAAACATATAAAATTATATGAACACGAAGAACACAAGAATGGGGGAAGAACCGATGGGTTCTTCCCTTGAAGATGGCTTTGGGAGTCCCTGAAGAGGGTCTCCCTTGCCTAGTGATTTTATTTATGTGGGGAGGATTTTGTGGGGAGGAGAGAGCTCATGAACTCTCTTTTACAATGGGTTGGGGCCCCTATTTATAGAGCCCCAAGCTTCTAACTAAGGAAGTCATCCTGACCCTTTATTTTAGGGTATTTATTACAACCGTAGATCTAATAAACAGTAATGAACAATATTAAATCTAATATTACAATATCTTGTCTGCACTTCGATATCTCTATTAAAGTTGACCTTTGATTTTGTCGGGTTGTTTAATGTCGAAATCCTATTATCGGGGCCCAAACCCCGGTTCCGGTACACCCCGGTTCTGAGACAGTATTTAGGCCAAATACGGGATTATTTGTGCCACAACAGTTACAAACAAAATTATAAAAAATGAATGTTGTAAGAGATAAAAAAAACATTATAAAATATGCGAACATTAATTTTTGCGTTGAAACTTTTGGTCCTGTCCTTGTTGCCCTTGGTAATATGAAGAAGATGTGGGCACATGATATGGGGTTTGGGTCGTTATTGCACTTAAAGGGGAAAGCACTGAAAAAGCAATTGTGTTATTGGTTGATGACATGGATTAACACAACCAACTGCACACTTCAATCCATAAATGACTTAAGTATCCCAATAGGCAGTGTATATGTGCACTGAATATTAGGGATTCCGTGCAATGCCAAAACTTTACCTGAAAAAGTTCAAAAAAGAAAAAAAGAAAAATGTGTTGTAGATAAATATATTTTGTAAAAAATTATACAACCACGTCCGGAACGACCTCTGGAATAATAAGCAGGTCTTTATTGGAAATGGTTGAAAGTAAAGACTACTCTGAGACGGATTTCAAGAGGACTTTTTTTTACATATATTATGTGTTTTTTTTTTTGTGCCCAACAACTTGCCACTGTCTCTCCAAAATATATTGTACCCACTTGACTCAGTTGCGGAAAATGCACAAGAGTATGACTGGTGCAGTTTTGTGCTAATACATTGGATGGACCAAGTGAAAAAATTTGTAAACTCTTTTTATGAACACAGGTACACCAAGGGTGTTGAGGGTCGCACGTATTTTCTTGTAGTAACTTTTCTGTTTTTTGTTCTTAAATGTTGTACTAAATATTGTTGATCAAAATTTGATATTTGCTTGCCATTTTTTTGGTGTCAAGAAGATTTTTTTATTTAGATCGATTGGATAGGGTGCCTCTTTTTTGGAATCAACTTTCAAGAATAAAGTTGTGGACAAAGATGAAAATTAGTAAAGCTAGACTAGAAGACAAGACGGAGACGCGTGATTATGGTGTCTTAAGGGTTGTATCAAAATAGTATGAAAGATATGAGTTTCAAAATACATTTGTGATTAATTAATATTTTTTGTTTCAGCTGGTGAAAGTTTCATACAGAAAACCACACATGTTGATGTTGTTGGTAGTGAAGTATTCACTATTTACTTTGAAACAACATGAATTTGCCCTTTCTTCTCATTAACCAACACTTTATGATCAAATGTTGTCTTAGATGTTTTAACATGCAGGATGAAGATCTAGAAGGATCTACAAGGTTCTGGAATTATCAATGTTGCAGTGAATGTTGCTTAACATTGGTAGCAACATGAGCAGTTACGGGTTCTAGAAGGATCTACAAGGGCCTACACGTTTCAGACTTATCCAGGACATTTTAGAACTATCTAGATCAGGCGGTTGCATCAAGAAGCATGAAGAATAAAGAAAGAGACGTGGGACAACATAAAGATCATGGAGACGGTTACAAAGAGAAGTTATTTTTGGATTGAAGACTTCTGCCTATAAATAGAGGCCGAATCTTTCAGTACCAAGTGTGGAGTAAACGAGTACACCTACTCTAGTGTTGATCCTGAGTTTAAAGGTGATAGGGCAGTTATTCCAACGTTTATGTTATGCCTTGAAATAGAGTTTTTCACGCATAGCTTGTGATCGAACTTATATCCATAGATAGTGAGATCATTGATATAGAGTGAGATCAATTTTGACGGTGTATTATGCTATACACTTAGCCAATTTAGATTTGATAGGTGATATCGAGTCTTGTTTCCGTTGTGAACGATTATACTCTTCACACAACTTTTGTATCACTAATCTTTTTATAGTGAATCTTTCGCCATGAGGCTAGCACAAACTATTTATGATAGTTTGTGTTAAAAATATTCCCTTTTGCAATCGTGTGTTTAAGTCTTCCGCTGTACACGTTTTATATTCTGATTTTCCAGATTGTTGTAAGAATTGCTTTAACATTTGTTACAACATCTGCACTTTATAACACACGCACACTTTCAATTGGTATCAAAGCAATCTGATATCATACTACCTGATACCAATTGAAAGTGTGCGTGTGTTATAAAGTGCAGATGTTGTAACAAATGTTAAAGCAATTCTTACAACAATCTGGAAAATCAGAATATAAAACGTGTACAGCGGAAGACTTAAACACACGATTGCAAAAGGGAATACTTTTTAACACAAACTATCATAAATAGTTTGTGCTAGCCTCATGGCGAAAGGTTCACTATAAAAAGATTAGTGATACAAAAGTTGTGTGAAGAGTATAATCGTTCACAACGGAAACAAGACTCGATATCACCTATCAAATCGAAATTGGCTAAGTGTATATCACAATACACCGTCAAAATTGATCTTACTCTATATCAATGATCTCACTATCTATGGATATAAGTTCGATCACAAGCTATGCGTGAAAAACTCTATTTCAAGGCATAACATAAACGTTGGAATAACTGCCCTATCACCTTTAAACTCAGGATCAACACTAGAGTAGGTGTACTTGTTTACTCCATACTTTGTACTGAAAGATTCGGCCTCTATTTATAGGCAGAAGTCTTCAATCCAAAAATAACTTCTCTTTGTAACCGCCTCCATGATCTTTATGTTGTCCCACGTCTCTTTCTTTATTCTTCATGCTTCTTGATGCAACCGCCTGATCTAGATAGTTCTAAAACGTCCTGGATAAGTCTGAAACGTGTAGGCCCTTGTAGATCCTTGTAGATCCTTCTAGAACCCGTAACTGCTCATGTTGCTACCAATGTTAAGCAACATTCACTGCAACATTGATAATTCCAGAACCTTGTAGATCCTTCTAGATCTTCATCCTGCATGTTAAAACATCTAAGACAACATTTGATCATAAAGTGTTGGTTAATGAGAAGAAAGGGCAAATTCATGTTGTTTCAAAGTAAATAGTGAATACTTCACTACCAACAACATCAACAATCTCCCCCAATTTGACCTTTCTGCTACAACACACCTGATGTATATATTAGTTCAATATATAAGTCAGTGATGCATGTACAATAGAGATCAACATCGTATTGTACACTTATCTCTTCAACCTTGTGTAGCAAAACAGCCAAAAAACAAGATGATCAACTGTAAGTTGAACCACAAAAAACAAGATGAAATAACATTAAGTTAATTTCACCAAAACAGAATGAACATCATCATAAATGCTCATCAAAGTCAACAGAATGAGTAACATAATGTTTACCCATTCAAATTACAACTTCAAAAATTAACTGAAATAAATCCTAACAGTTCTAATATAATAACCTGACAACTAATATAATATTGTCTTTTTAGAAAATAAAAACATCCTATCATAGCAATAATAATTAAAAAACATAACTCAACCAAGAGTACTAAGAGGCAATCACGTAAGAGGAACTTGATATCACTGTATAAAATATACAGCTGCAGCTTCAAGCACCTTGCACTAAGCTCCCCCATAAATTGTGCTTCCTCCAGTCTCTAAGATATCTTCAAACTTTGGCAGAGATGTCAGGCAGATCACCATATAGTTCAGCTTCCTCCTGGATATCAAATGTTGCAAAGTTTGCAACAACATCTGCAGCAGCATCTGCACCTCCTCCATCAGGTCCAGTTGCACCACCTTCCTCAGCAACAGGCTCATCAGCATTTACCTCATGAATTTCAACTCCCCTGGCAGCTGCAGCAACTGGTACTCCCCCTGTTGTGGCAGAAAGGAGGTTCTCCCAGTAGTTCTTCAGGAATTGAAGTTCATCAATTGAGTCCTGCAAGTGCTTTAGTTGAGTTTGAATAAACTCAGGTGAGATATTCAGAGAATAGGTTGTGGGAGCTGGAATGTTGCTAGGTATGTTCTCAGCATTCTGTGCAGCATCTTGTGCAGGAGCAGGGTCAGGAACAGGTTGGTGTGGTTCTGCATCTTCTTCTTCAGCATTATCCTACAGGGGTAAGTCTAACACTCTATTTCCAGATAATAAATAGTGAGATATACCCATCAGATGAAGATGATTGATGCTGATTGGACTGGAGATATTTATGATAGGAAAAGCACGAGTGGTGGCTGTTTTTACATGGGTAACAATTTGATTTCTTGGCATAGTAGAAAACAGAATTGTGTATCACAATCTACTGCAGAATCTGAGTACATTGCAGCAGGTAGTTGCTGTACACAACTTCTTTGGTTGAGTAAAATGTTTAGTGATTATGGTTTAGAGAGTGACACTTTAACTGTATTTTGTGATAACACGAGTGCTATCAACATTTCGAAAAATGCAGTTCAACACTCACTTACTAAACACATAAGTATTAGACATCATTTCATAAGGGATCTTGTAGAGAAGAATATTGTGAAGTTAGAATACATACCCACTGAAAATCAATTTGTTGATGTGTTTACTAAAGCATTAGACCATGAGAGATTCTCATTTTTGAGGAAATCTCTTGGTATGTGCACAATCTGAGTAACTGAGAAGCGGATGTTGTTATGTTTGTTAAAACATCCATAACAACATCAGGGTATTTGCATGTTCTAATTAAAGCTTGTTCTTGTATTTTGTTTCTTAATTTCTTTGAAAAATAAATCTGGACTAAGTATGTTTGTTGTGTAAAAATAAAAAGGAATCACTCTTCTCAAACGCATAATAAGTTTTTGATAAAGCACATCAAGATGTAACTAATTCACTGAGTAACTATGGAGCACGGAGTTCGCTACTACGATGTCTTCTTTTCAAAAGGTGGTTAGCAAAACATCAAAATGTCACAAATCCATTGAGTAATTATGGGGCACGGAGTTCGCTGCTACGATGCACTCTCTTGAAAAGATGGATCAATGTGAATAAAAAGTGCTAAAAAGTGTTTGATAAAAAATGCGACATTGGATATTAAAACCGATGTTGAAGTGTGTGTTCCAATTTTGAATACAACATCATATGTAGTTCGTATTTATTTTTTCTATGTAAGTTATGGACCGATTTTTCAGGGATTTGTTTTTAAATTCCACATGCATAAACCCACGTTTTTTCAATTTATTCAAGTAGTGCATGATTTAATGTGTTTAATTAATTAAATTCGGATTTTTTAATCACGAAATAACCCACGATCTCTTATGGGGAAGTGGGTAGTTTCAACTTCTTAAAAATTCCAGAATATTCACTTTCATGGGTAATTAGAATAACTTCCGTACTTTCTTCTATATATATTTCCTTCATATCTTATGTTTAATTCTCAGTGTTCAGCATATGAGTGAAATTCAGATTTGTTCGAATAAGTGTTAAAAATTGTGTGTTCACATCTTAGGGTTTTAGTGTTATTTCTTTTAAATTTTATTTTTGCTTAATTTTACTATCTACTTAATGGCTGGAAATCAAAAGAAGTCATCTCACAGTTCAAAAACTCGCGCAAACCCTTCAACTCCTTCACACTCGAATCTGAACCTTCTTGCAGAAATGGCCTCAAGCCAAAACCCAAATGCTGCCTCTGTTGCTCCATCATCGAGCACAACACCTCCTACTACTCTAACACCTGTTCAAGCTTTTCCCGTAAACATCTACATCCCAAATGAGGCCACTGGCGATCAGCTAGAGAGGATCGCACGCGGCATTGCACAAAGCCTTCAAGGAAGCCCTGTGGTTCCCAAACTAACCATTGGCTCTATTGAAGTAGATGTTGCATCTTACTTGAACCAACCTCAAATCCCTTCTCCTACTGTTCATGTCGGAGGTCCTTCTTCGACTGTACAATCAGAAAATCCGAAATCCTCTAGTCAAGCCAAAAGCCCTACTGCTAATGTTTCAAAGAGTGTTGAAACAGGTGATCAGGTTACAAAGGAGACCCCCACTGTCAAGGAAACTGTTGCTGAAGAAACTAGGGAGAAAAGCCCTAATGCTGAAGTCCCTGATGTTGAAATGTCAGAGGAGGACAAAGAAGAATCACCCAAAACTGATTCTTCAATGTCTGAGGATTCTGAGCCTGCTCCAATAGCCAAAGCTGTGAAGAAAAAGGGAGGTAAGAGGAAAATGAGCCCGGTTCAATCAAGGAGGAGATCAGGTAGAGCAAAGAAGAGGGTGAACTATTCTGAAACCGCAAGGAAGAAGAAGGATGATGAAGGAGATGTTGCCACTCGACCTATTCGGGTGTTTTCAGAATCTGAAAAGGAGTCAAGCTCTAAAGACTCATCTGAGAAAGAGACTGATCAATCTGAAAGCCAGGAGAAAGAAGAAACTGATGAGAGTGATGTACCTATTTTTGAACTGAGGAGGAGAGCAAGAGTTGAGATGAGGACTAAGAGGAAGTTTGAGTATGCTACTGGTGGTGCTGGAACAAGTGCAGCAGCACCAGAACCTGAAGCTGATGACAGCAGTTCTGATAGTAGCTCAGACAAAACCAAAACTGATTCTGATCAAGGTAATGCATCTGAACACTTTGTTGAGCATGTTAGTTATGATAATGATGATGATGAATCTTTAGACCAAAAGTTGGAAAGATTAAGGAAGAGAAATCTATTAATTGAAAGAAAAATTAACATTGATGAGTTTGAATCCAAGGGTCTAGTTAGATTTTTAGAAGAGAGAAGTTTGATGCATGTTGTTACTTTTGCTGATGCATTTGTTACTGATTGGGTGTATGAGTTTTATGCTTGTCTGAGAAAGAACCAGGCTAGAAGGAATTCTAGGTGGTATGGTGCTGTAAGGTTTAGAGATATGAGTGTTCCTTTTACTCCTAAGTTAATTAACCAGTTTCTGCATGTTGAGGATGTTGAGGAAGAAGATGTTCCTCATATGGATGAGATCATTACTGTTCTGACTGGGGGAAGAGTTAACAAATGGAAGAAGAATATGTTAGCTGCCTCATTGACCTCTCTGTATTCAGTATTACATAAGCTGGTAGTGTATAACTGGATACCCTCTACAAACTCCACAAAGGTGACCAGAGATTAAGCTGTACTGATGTACAAAATTGGTGTGATGAAATTTTTTAACCTGGGCTTGGTTATTTTTCATCACATGATGAAGTTTGCTGGGAAGATCTCTGAGAAGGGCAACCTACCTTACCATGTGCTGATTTATGGATATTTGAGGAGTCACAACTTTATTCACAAAAGGAATGAGTTGTTGAGGGGGAGAGTTCATCTGATGGGTATATCTCACTATTTATTATCTGGAAATAGAGTGTTAGACTTACCCCTGCAGGATAATGCTGAAGAAGAAGATGCAGAACTACACCAACCTGTTCTTGACCCTGCTCTTGCACAAGATGCTGCACAGAATGCTGAGAACATATCTAGCAACATTCCAGCTCCCACAACCTATTCTCTGAATATCTCACCTGAGTTTATTCAAACTCAACTAAAGCACTTGCAGGACTCAATTGATGAACTTCAATTACTGAAGAACTACTGGGAGAACCTCCTTTCTGCCACAACAGGGGGAGTACCAGTTGCTGCTGCTGCCAGGGGAGTTGAAATTCATGAGGTAAATGCTGATGAGCCTGTTGCTGAGGAAGGTGGTGCAACTGGACCTGATGGAGGAGGTGCAGATGCTGCTACAGATGTTGTTGCAAACTTTGCAACATTTGATATCCAGGAGGAAGCTGAACTATATGGTGATCTGCCTGACATCTCTGCCAAAGTTTGAAGATATCTTAGAGACTGGAGGAAGCACAATTTATGGGGGAGCTTAGTGCAAGGTGCTTGAAGCTGCAGCTGTATATTTTATACAGTGATATCAAGTTCCTCTTATGTGATTGCCTCTTAGTACTCTTGGTTGAGTTATGTTTTTTAATTATTATTGCTATGATAGGATGTTTTTATTTTCTAAAAAGACAATATTATATTAGTTGTCAGGTTATTATATTAGAAATGTTAGGATTTATTTCAGTTAATTTTTTAAGTTGTAATTTGAATGGGTAAACATTATGTTACTCATTCTGTTGACTTTGATGAGCATTTATGATGATGTTCATTCTGTTTTGGTGAAATTAACTTAATGTTATTTCATCTTGTTTTTGGTGGTTCAACTTACAGTTGATCATCTTGTTTTTTGGCTGTTTTGCTACACATGGTTGAAGAGATAAGTGTACAATACGATGTTGATCTCTATTGTACATACATCACTGACTTATATATTGAACTAATATATACATCAGGTGTGTTGTAGCAGAAAGGTCAAATTGGGGGAGATTGTTGATGTTGTTGGTAGTGAAGTATTCACTATTTACTTTGAAACAACATGAATTTGCCCTTTCTTCTCATTAACCAACACTTTATGATCAAATGTTGTCTTAGATGTTTTAACATGCAGGATGAAGATCTAGAAGGATCTACAAGGTTCTGGAATTATCAATGTTGCAGTGAATGTTGCTTAACATTGGTAGCAACATGAGCAGTTACGGGTTCTAGAAGGATCTACAAGGATCTACAAGGGCCTACACGTTTCAGACTTATCCAGGACGTTTTAGAACTATCTAGATCAGGCGGTTGCATCAAGAAGCATGAAGAATAAAGAAAGAGACGTGGGACAACATAAAGATCATGGAGGCGGTTACAAAGAGAAGTTATTTTTGGATTGAAGACTTCTGCCTATAAATAGAGGCCGAATCTTTCAGTACCAAGTGTGGAGTAAACGAGTACACCTACTCTAGTGTTGATCCTGAGTTTAAAGGTGATAGGGCAGTTATTCCAACGTTTATGTTATGCCTTGAAATAGAGTTTTTCATGCATAGCTTGTGATCGAACTTATATCCATAGATAGTGAGATCATTGATATAGAGTAAGATCAATTTTGACGGTGTATTGTGCTATACACTTAGCCAATTTCGATTTGATAGGTGATATCGAGTCTTGTTTCCGTTGTGAACGATTATACTCTTCACACAACTTTTGTATCACTAATCTTTTTATAGTGAACCTTTCGCCATGAGGCTAGCACAAACTATTTATGATAGTTTGTGTTAAAAATTATTCCCTTTTGCAATCGTGTGTTTAAGTCTTCCGCTGTACACGTTTTATATTCTGATTTTCCAGATTGTTGTAAGAATTGCTTTAACATTTGTTACAACATCTGCACTTTATAACACACGCACACTTTCAACACATAAACGAGGTTGACGATGTTATGCTATCAATAGAATTGCAATCAGAGTTTAGTGAAGCACCACCGATATTTTCCATTACATTGACAGACTTTAAAAATACCGGAGGTGCTTCACTAAGCTCTGATTGCAACTTCGTTGATGGCATAACGTCGTCAACCTCATTAATGTGTGATTTTCCGTATGAAACTTTCACCCGCTAAAATAAATAACTTTAATTATTCAAAAATGTATTTTGAAACTCATATCTTTCATACTATTTTGATCTTACCCTTAAGGCACCATAATAACGCGTCTCCGTCTTGTCATCAAGTCTATTTTTACTAATTTTCAACTTTGTACACAACTTTCCAAGAAAAAGACACCCTATCCAATCGATCTAAATAAAAAATCTTCATAACACCAAAAGAATGGTAAGCAAATGTCAATTTTTGATCAACAATATTTAGTACAATATTTAAAATAAAAAAAACAGAAAACTTAACAAAAGAAAATACGTGCAACCCCCAATATCCTTAACGTACCCGTGTTCTTAAAAAGATTTTGCAAATTTTTTCACTTAGTCCATCAAATGTCTCAACACAAAACTGAACCAGTCATACTCTTGTACAATTTCTGCAACTAAGACGAGTGGGTACAATTTCTTGGAGTGGGGGTGGCAAGTTGTTGGGCACAAAAAAAGAGCACAAAGTATACATAAAAAAAAAGTCTTCTTAAAATCCATATCAGAACAATCTTTACATTCAATCATTTCCAATAAAAGCTTGTTTGTTATTCCAAAGGTCGTTCCGGACGTGGTGGTATACTTTTTTACAAATTCATCCACAATACGTTTTTCTTTTATTTTTTGAACTTTTTTGACAAAGTTTTGCCATTACACGAAATCCCCAATATCCAGTGCACTTGTACACTGTCTATTGGGATATTTAAGTCATTTGAAGATTGAAGTATGTAGTTGGTTGGGTTAATCCGTGTCATCAACCAATAGCACAACTATTTTTTCCGTGTTTTCCCCTCTAAGTGCAATTACGACCCAAACCTCATATCTTGTACCCACCTCTTCTTCATATTACCGAGGGCAGCAACAACAAGGCCAAAAGTTTCAACTCAACAATTAATTTTCACAGATTTTACAGTTATTTTATCTTCTACAATATTCTTTTCTTTATAATTTTGTTTGTACCTGTTTGGGTAAGTCTCCATAACTCTATTTTCTTCCTTAACTCTACCTCCCTTGCTCAACAAATTGTTGGTATACATTTTTGAGAGAAGGATGAATTTTGAATGAGAAGCATCTTATGCAGATAATCCACTAATTTAGGGGTCTTCATCATGCTACATATCCTTGTTCACTACTAATAATGAAAATTAAAAACCAGTAACTTACAATGATAAGATGATCGAATTGGCTGTATGAATCATAACTTAATTGATAAGTGAACATTTATTTAAAATTAAATCAAAGGCAGAAAGACACGGTTAACTATTCTCTAGATATTAGAATACAAACACTTGAAACTGAGGGCAAATGTTACGACTACATACAACCAAAAAAATTAGCAAGCACAAGCAGGGTAGCACCTTTCGGCTCTTGTAAAAAGAAAACATTGCAAATTTCTATCCACGAGTTTTACAAATATAGTACAGTACAAAATATATGATGGAAGTAAGAATTCTAAAATAGTAAACAAAATAAATGTTGTTATCTTTGTAGTAAGAATCCTTTGATAAATACTCTCTTATCAATTGAGTTAATGATTCATACAGCCAATTCGATCTTGTTATCATTGTAAGTTCATTCATCTCATGAATTAAATTGGTGTTATATCACCATACATCTATTAAAGATTAGATGTGTACTAGATTATACAACAATAAGACACAAGAATCCTAATGTAGTAAACAAAACCAATTGCAAAGTTAAAAATACAAGCATAGCTGTTAATTTAAACAATCAACAACTACCTACCACTCATAAATACAAGCGTACCTGTTATTTTACATTCTCAATAACTTCAGGCAATAGCAGAGGGAGATTACTGAAATTGTGAATTTTAAAAAAAGAATGCATACTTATAACAGTACCCCTTTAGAAGAAGCTCCAATGTCTAACAGCCTGTGTGTAAGCTCTAAATGCACTGACCTAACCAATGGCATATAATTTCTGCAGACCTAGTTTATACATAAATATATATGCAACTTTAAAGGTTTAAACCTTTTCAAGACTGTTGTACTCTAAAACCTGGAAAATTATATATATATATATATATATATATATATATATATATATATATATATTCAACTACAGTAGTCTAGCGTAATGTGCAACATTCTAATGAAATTAACTATGAATGTATACTACTAATGAAAATGAACATAATATAATCAATTTTTCGTTTGATTTCTTCTGATCATATTAATGTCCTTTAATTCCTTTTTTTTAGAGAAGATCAAATTACTGTCTAAGAAACCTACACGGAGATTTGTTTATATATTGAAGCACTGCAATTTTTACAGATCTGAAAACTAAAAAAAATACCATGATATAATCGTTTTACCGGCCGGAAATCGAGGAAGAAAAAGAAGAAGAAAGTGACTTACCTCGAGATCTCGTATAGTTCGATTATTGGCTTAGTAATTGCAAATTCCGCAGGAAATCTAGCCTGTAAAAGGCGGAAATTGAAGTGAAATGAAAGAGATAACAGAGGGAAGAAAAGGAAGGAAAAGAAATGGTGAAGAAGCCAGAGAGGGAGGGGACTAACTTTGGGCATTTTGCGCCCTAATTTTAGTGCAGTAAATGGAATCCAATTTTATTCAAAACAATCTACAATGTCCTACTTCATTTAATTTATACAGTATATAAATAAAAGGGTTAAAATTAATTTATAATATATAATTGTGTAATTTGATTACTTTATGATTTTTAAACTGTACGAATTCTTTTCTTTTATCAAATTTAACATATTTTTAAGTGTGTTAATATAAGTTGTAATTTGATTAAAAAAAATTGTACATGTTTTTGGTAGTACAATAATAATTAATCATATGTACGTTGCACGTTATTTCAGCAAGTTATATATTATACATTCTATAAAAAAGGATACTTCGGGCTCTTTTTTTATTGTCATCAGCCTTAAAGCTATTTCCAGCCAATTACTTGTAGATCCTACTAATATATTTTTCTAAAAAAAATTAACTAATCAGAATATTAGATTTGCGTAGCAAGATAAGGCATTACAGATTTCCTATTTGAGAATATTTAATGAATCAGCAAGTTGATAATACCAAATTATACGTTGCTTACAAACACTACGAGCCTCTCTCAGATTATATATCATTAAACTTTGCAACCTGGGACATACAAGGCATTACACAGATAAGAGGTATTACAAAATCACTTGGAATTATTCAAAGGGAATGTAATGCAAAATCCAAATAAGGTTCCTGCATTAGCTAGCATTTACTATTTAGTGGTGCATTTTATATCACCATGAAACTTTCTACACTAATCCCATTAAAACTTGGATTATACACAAGTTATTTATATATGTATCATTTTTTTTTTTCCAGTTAACTTTACTCTTCTCAAGTGTTGAGTTTTTTCATCTACTTTTCTTCTTATATCTTGATGTTATTTTTTATGAAAAGACAATGAAAGTCTGGATGGAGATTATGGAAAGATTTATAGTTTATATAGTTTTGACCACAACATTGATCTTTCCAGTTCATGATTTGAAAATTCAGTTCAGATTAATTGCCAACAGATATTAGTAATTCACAAACAATTGTTCCTTACCTAGTATTTTATTCCTTCATATATGAAGGCACTCTTATTCTTTAGTAACCTAAATCCATTAGAAAGATGTATATAGAATTGTACTCTAATTCGTGCATGATCATAAAGCTATAATGAAAAAGGAACTTGAATTGCAAACGTTCCAGAAGAGAATAAATAGGAACTTATTCCTTCTTTTATTGAAAGTCATATAACTTCAAATACTCCCTACTTTGCTCCACAATTGATGTTTTCTACAAAAAAAAAAAAAAAAATAGGATCAATAAAGTTATGTAGGTAGATTAAGTCGGAGCCTGTTTTTCTCTTATTCACATGCTGGCTTGGACTAATTATCATCCATATTTTTTCTATAATTTTCTTTTTTTAAATTCCCAGTTATATCATGATTTATGATAATTGTGAAACATATCGAATTTCAAGCCGATATTGATAAGAAATTAGGCCAATCTTACCGTCGATCATGATGATGTTAGTATAAAGTGATTAAATCAAAGTTGAAAATAAGACCGTGTATCAACTAAAAGTATAACGGACAACAAAGTTGCATGTTTTAGAATGTATGTATTTGTGTTTGTATAAGAGTAGGGGTGGGAGTGAGGGGTTGATATGATACCAGTAAGAAGCACTTGGCTTTAAGTTTCTGCATAGAATTACTTTGATTACACCAGGCATCCTGCTCCTTGCAAAACACAATACCATCTCTTCTTCACATTTACACATCATACAAATCGCCCTTTTCCCTAACAATTATAAATTAATGGAACCAATTACAAAAAATGCAACAATAAATATACTACAATACATAATCATCTCATAATAAAAGTGTTTGCCCCAAATGCATGCTTCTCATCTGTTTCTTTTCGTTATCCATGAATCGACTCTTCAAAAACATGTTCATCATCTTTCAATTACACAAATTAGATATATTATTTCATATATATATATATATATATATATATATATATGTATGTATATATGAGAGAGTGTGTATTACTACAACACAAGTTTGAAAAAGGCGGGGCGATATCTTTAATCACTGAAAAAAAAACCTTGAAACATATTAGCCATCCAAATCTGGCGAAAAGTAGTCTAAGAAGGAATCCAATCCAAGGTTTTAATTTCATAATTGAAAACACCCTTCAATCATGATTCATACAATGAAAAAGAGCTTTTAAATTCCATTCATTACCACTAACAAATTCGAAAAGGCATACATGCCATATAACATGTGAAAATGCTCTAAAATTAACTAACCTTAATTGTACAAATTAAGGGTTGATACTCTAAAACGTCAAAATAATAAATGAGTATGCAATAAGATTTTACAAGGGAATTGCTAAGATTGAACATAAATCAGTATATCTAAAGGCTAAAACTGGAAAATAATTAGGAGAGGGGTAAACCTGTCCCAAAATAATTTACAGGCTCAAGTCACTGTTATATGAAATATTCTCAAAACCGGACCGTCCGGTCCGGCCGGTTTAACCGGGAACCGGGCACGACACTGTTGAGTTATGGAGCCTGCTCGACTGCTTCACGTCCCAGCTTCTCGGTGATCCATTGTAATTTTTTTGGGCCTTTTTTCGAAAGGCAGAATTTTCGGTTGGATGGGCTTAGGGTTTTGGCCCAGGTTTCTTATATATTCTCATATGACTCATTGTAATTGTATCACCGAAAATATAGTATATCTCCTGGCTTGGTAGTGCCCCCAGACGTAGTCTTTACAGACGAACTGGGTAACCAAATCGTTTGTTCCGTTTTTCAATTTCTCTATAATTGCAGATAAAATCCTAACAACTGGTATCTAGAGCATCGGGTTGAGAGGATCTGGTGGGAGCAATTATGATGGCTGAAGGGAAATCGCCTGTTGAGAAATTTGATGGAACAGATTTCGGATTCTGGAAGTTGCAGATCGAGGATTACTTGTACGGTAAGGATCTGTATCAACCTTTGGGTGAGAAACCTAAAGACATGAAGGACGATGAGTGGAAGTTGTTGGACAGGAAGGCGATGAGTGTGGTTCGTTTGTCGTTGTCCAGGAACGTCGCCCTACATACGGTGAAGGCAAAAACCACACAGGAGATATTGGAGATTCTGACTGAGATGTACGAAAAACCATCTGCAGCGAACAAGGTTCATCTGATGCGGAGGTTATTCAACCTAAAGATGGCAGAGGATACTGTGGTAGCCAACCATCTCAACGAGTTCAATATGATAATAGCCCAATTGAGCTCGATTGAGATTGATTTCGATGATGAGGTACAAGCCCTAATCTTGTTGTCTTCTTTACCAGAAAGTTGGAGTGGGACGGTGACGGCCGTTAGTGCTTCAGCAGGTAAGGTGAAACTTAGGTTTGATGACGTTAGGGATCTGGTCATGAGCGAAGAAATTCGAAGGAAAGAATTGGGTGTGGCCACGGGATCAGCCTTGAGTGCAGGTAACAGAGGCAGATCAGAATCTAAAGTGAAATCGAATCGAGGTAGATCGAAGTCGAGGGGAAAAAATAAGCCCAAGAAGGACAAAAGCCAGATTGAGTGTTACAATTGTCATGAATTTGGTCATTACAAAAACCAGTGCAAGGCACCAGCAAAGGCACAAACGAATGCACCAGCAAAGGATGATAATTCAGCAAACGCAGCCACTGATGAGGAATCAGATGCATTGATCTTGAGCGTAAGTAGTCCACTGGAATCTTGGGTGTTAGATTCTGGAGCATCATTTCATTCGTCCAGCAGGGCTGATGTAATGGAACGTTACACTTCTGGGGACTTTGGAAAGGTTTATCTTGCTGATGATGAGCCTCTACAAATCATAGGGAAGGGGGATGTTCGGATCAAGGCACCAAACGGAACTGTTTTGCAGTTACGAGATGTGAGACATATTCCTGGACTAAAAAGGAACTTACTATCAGTAGGGCAGCTTGATGATGAGGGTTACACTGTGAGCTTTGGGTGCAATACGTGGAAGATATCTAAAGGTGCTATGGTAGTGGCTCGTGGAAATAAAGAGGGAACCTTGTATATGACAGGCAACACTCGGGATAACATCGCTCTTGCAGGTGCAAAGAGCAATGCAGATTTGTGGCATTGTCGTCTTGGCCACATGAGTGAGAAGGGAATGAAAGTAATGTGTTCAAAGGGTAAACTGCCAGACCTCAAGACAGTTGACATGGGTTTATGTGAGGACTGTGTATTCGGAAAACAGAAAAGGGTGAGTTTTTTGAAAGGAGGCAGAACCTTGAAGAAGCAGAAACTAGAATTGGTACACAGCGACTTGTGGGGTCCAGCACCTGTGACATCCCTTGGTGGAGCATCATATTACATGACTTTCATTGACGACTCTACGAGAAAGGTATGGGTTTATTTTCTGAAAAATAAGTCTGATGCCTTTAATGCTTTCAGGAAGTGGAAGGCCCTCGTAGAAACTAAGACAGGTCTCAAAGTGAAGTGTTTGAGATCTGATAATGGTGGAGAGTACGAGCTTCGTGAGTTCAAAGAATTCTGTGAAGAGAATGGAATTCGCATGGAGAAAACTGTGAGAGGAACACCCCAGCAGAATGGTGTTGCAGAACGTATGAACAGAACCTTGTGTGAACGTGCTAGAAGCATGAGATTGAAGTGTGGGCTGCCGAAGATGTTTTGGGCAGAAGCAGTGAACACTGCAGCTTACTTGATAAACAGAGGACCCTCAACCCCCTTGCAGTATGGCATACCAGAGGAGGCCTGGACTGGTAAGGAGGTAAATCTGTCTTTCCTTCGAGTATTTGGATGTGTTTCATATGTTCATATTGATGCTGCTAGTAGAAGTAAATTGGATGCTAAATCTGTTAAATGTACGTTTGTTGGATATGGCGGTGATGAATTTGGTTATCGATTTTGGGATGAGCAGAATCGAAAGATAATTCGTAGTCGAGATGTCGTATTTAATGAGCAGATTTTGTACAAAGACAGGTTGGGTACATCTAAAGCAGTTGGTTCCGAGACACAGGTCATTGAATTAGACATTTCGAACTCAGGTGGGAGCAAGGAGGTTCATGATGATCAGGTGGTTGTTGAGGAAGAACCACGTACACCACCTCCAATAATTCCGCTGCGGAGATCCACTAGAGAACGTCGATCTCCTGATAGGTATACACCTTCTCTTCATTATTTATTGTTGACTGATGGTGGTGAGCCTGAATGTTATGCAGAGGCTACACGTAGTGAGCACGTGAACAAGTGGAAACTTGCAATGGATGATGAGATGAATTCGTTGATGACCAACGAAACGTGGGAACTAGTTGAGCTTCCTAAGGGCAAGAAGGCACTGCAAAATAAGTGGGTTTACAGAATTAAAGAGGAGGCAGATGGAAGCAAGCGTTACAAGGCAAGACTGGTTGTGAAGGGGTTTCAGCAGAAATATGGTATTGATTATACTGATGTTTTTACTCCTGTTGTTAAACTAACTACCATTCGGTTAGTTCTGAGTTTAGTAGCTGCAGAGAACTTGTTGTTAGAGCAGATGGACGTAAAAACAGCCTTTCTTCATGGTGATTTGGAGGATGTCGACATCTACATGAAGCAACCAGAAGGATACTTGTCAAAGGGAAACAATGAGCTTGTTTGCAAATTGAGGAAGAGCTTGTATGGTTTGAAACAAGCTCCATTACAGTGGTACAAGAAGTTTGATGGATTCATGCACAAGATTGAGTTCAATAGGTGTGAAGCTGACCATTGCTGCTACTTCAAGAGGTATGATAATATCTATATCATCTTGCTATTATATGTTGATGACATGTTGATAGCAGGCTCTAGTGCTCGAGAAGTGAGCAAGTTGAAGAAGCAGTTGTCTGATAGGTTTGCTATGAAGGACCTTGGGGAGGCCAAGCAAATCTTAGGTATGCGAATTGATCGTGATAGGGTGGCAGGAAAGTTGTATCTTTCACAGACTGAATACATAAAGAAGGTCTTGAAGAGATTTAGTATGGAAGATGCGAAGCCAGTTCGTGTCCCGTTGGGAAGTCAGTTCAAGCTATCCAACAAGGACTCACCTAATAGCGAAGAGGAGCGAACCCACATGCAGAAAACTCCATACGCTTCAGCAATTGGCAGTTTGATGTACGCTATGGTGTGTACAAGACCAGACATTGCACATGCGGTGGGAGTAGTTAGCAGGTTTATGGGAAATCCGGGTAAGCAGCATTGGGAGGCAGTAAAATGGATCCTCAAGTACTTGAGAGGGACTACAGAAAGAGCACTGAGTTTTGAAGGCAAAAGTGTTAAATTGGCAGGGTATGCTGATGCAGACTTAGCATCGAGCGATCTTGACAAAAGGAGGAGTACAACCGGGTATGTGTTTACTTTTGGTGGTACAGCAATTTCTTGGGCTTCTAAGTTGCAGAAGATCGTAGCTCAGTCCACTGCAGAGGCAGAGTATGTAGCAGTTACTGAGGCTAGTAAAGAGATGGTATGGTTGCAGAATCTCTTGCGTGAATTGGGGAAGGAACAGAAGGATAGTATACTCTATAGTGATAGTCAAAGTGCTATTCACTTAGCAAAGAATCCAGCTTTTCACTCGAGGACGAAGCACATTGAGTTGAGGTATCATTACATCCGTTATCTCATTGAAAATAAGATCTTGCAGCTGATGAAGATTCAAGGAAGTGAGAATCCTGCTGATATGTTGACTAAGGTTGTGACCTTAGAGAAGTTGAAGTTATGCATGACTTCAACTGGCCTTGGAAACTGAGATAAAGGCATGGCACTACTACCAGTGAGAGATAATGATACGATGGAGGAGACAAGTTACATTTGGAGTCAGTCTCCAGGTGGGAGATTGTTGAGTTATGGAGCCTGCTCGACTGCTTCACGTCCCAGCTTCTCGGTGATCCATTGTAATTTTTTTGGGCCTTTTTTCGAAAGGCAGAATTTTCGGTTGGATGGGCTTAGGGTTTTGGCCCAGGTTTCTTATATATTCTCATATGACTCATTGTAATTGTATCACCGAAAATATAGTATATCTCCTGGCTTGGTAGTGCCCCCAGACGTAGTCTTTACAGACGAACTGGGTAACCAAATCGTTTGTTCCGTTTTTCAATTTCTCTATAATTGCAGATAAAATCCTAACAGACACCGGTCCGGTTCTTAATGTTCGGCGGGTTGATACTGGCCCAAAGCGAACCGGCCAATAACCAGAAAAACTCAGTGACCGGTAAACCATTAAAACTGTTTTTCATGATTTTTAAAAAAAAACAAAGAAAGAAAGAAAGAAAATACGCTGTGTTTTAATCTCTGATGCCCGAACACTGGAATGGAATTCGCACCAGATCTGCCTCAGAAAAAGTGGAAACGGCGGGCGGCGGTTTCATGAAGTTTTGTGACGTTGAAAATTCTTTGTTGGTGAAATAGACGCCGGAAAGAAGAAAATTGTGGTGGTTGGGTAAGGGAAGTCTAGAAATGAAAAACGGCCGACTCCTAGAAATACAGGTATGAACAATGAATTAGGGTTAAGTTAACAATTAATATTCTATTTTCTTTTTTAACGCTTCTGTTTTCAATTTCCAATAAAAATTTAATACATTGAGGCTCCACTTGGTAGGGAGTAAAAGGTCATATTATGGGGTGTTGTATAATTAATATTCTGCTTGGTAGGGCATACTAAAATAATATCGACCCGTTTCTTATATGCCCGACCCTGTAAAATAGTAAGGCGTAATACCTCTAAAGCACTATTCACCTTTACAAAATTAATTCGGTCCGAAAGGTCGTACTATTTTATTATTGGTTTGTCACACGGACCGCCGCCGGAATTTCGCCGGACCGCCGTGGTAGCCGCCGGAAAGTCACCGGACCGCCGCCGGAAAGTCGCCGGAGGCTGCCGGACCTAATTTTTACCTTTTTTATTACTTCCTACCAAGTAAGTATAAGAATTTTGCATAAATTAGTAGGACCTTTTTTATATGTCCTACCAAGCAATTTTATATGACTTTTCCGTATTATATTTGTACCCCTTACTAAAATTATTACTTCCTACCAAGTGGAGCCTGAATATGGCCACATAGGGTAGATATATTATTTACTTAGACCATCTTTAACGGTCTTTCTATGACCTGGGCGTGCATATGGGACAAAAAAAAAAAGATAAATTAAATTTAAATTTATGACCTTGGTTATGGTATGACCAACAACAACCAAGTGGAGGAGATGATTTTTTATATCTCAAAAAATATATAAATGCCACGTGTCAAATTGTTATTGGTCGGTCATATTTTATTTAGATAATTTTTTATTTTCACTTATCTACTTAAAAATTAAAAATAAAAAAAATACTAAAATTCATGAAATTAAATCCATACTTTAATATAAAGGAAACACTATCTGCCTATGTGGCACATTTGCTTTCTCTACATTTTTAATTCCTTTCACTCCCCTTTGTTCATGCTTGTAATTTTGATCTCGACCGTTGTTTTATATTCGAGCGATCTCATCCGTTTGTTTAGGACCACCCCTCCTATAAATCCCTCATCTTTGCCTCACATGTTTTCTCACCTTTTTTTGAGTTGGTAGTCCTCCGGTATTGTGTCTTTCTTTTCGGCCCGTTCTTATTTTTTATTTTTTGGAGATTTCTGTCGTTCTGTCGTTCTGCATTTGCATTCGGTGGGTCATTTTCCGTCGTTATGGCGTGTACTTTGGGCGTGCGTTGATGCGGATTTTTGGCGATGAAGGAGTTGTTCATAGTTTTGTAATCTGTCTTTGTAGATTGGTTTTTTTTTTTTTATATTGATGTTATAGTGGATTACTCTATATATTGTAAACTTTTAGCGTGTACTATTCGATGTAATCTTGATATTAAATGTATTGGGGAAATCTCCTCCTTTGCTAATTCTTATAAATCCATTGTCCTATTCCCTCGTCATTGTTTTACTGTGTTATTTTTCTCTAATTCTTATAAGATTATCCCTCTCTAATTCTTCTAAGATTACGTAACTAATACTAAGAAATCGGCTACCCATAATCTTCAGCATTGTTCTACTGTGTTAAGTTTTTCTCTAATTTTTTTAAAATTGTCCCTCGGTAATTCTTCCTAGATCATGCGTTCTCTAATACTAACCTTATAGAGCAAAAATTTTGTTGCGATTAATATTGTAACTAATACTAACCTTATAGATCAAAACTTTGTTGTGATTTTTTAGATGTTGCGATTTTTAGTCGATCTTATTATTATTGTTTTGCAGATTCTCGATCC
This sequence comes from Ballota nigra, assembly GCA_947034835.1. Classification (NCBI taxonomy): domain Eukaryota; kingdom Viridiplantae; phylum Streptophyta; class Magnoliopsida; order Lamiales; family Lamiaceae; genus Ballota; species Ballota nigra. The sequence continues at coordinate 129,304,272 of OX344720.1, read as the reverse complement.
CTGCATTTTGTTGCGATAGCTTCGTTTGATAATATGCTTTTTAGTTTATGGCATAGTATTGAGATGAATGTATGTTACCAAAAATTTGGGCGTGATGTCCGGCTCTTTGGTTCCATTATATAATTGTTGTGAATAATGATTATTTATTATTTTGAATTATAGTATGTGTCGTGGTTTTTGCTATTCAGTTTTGGAGTTTTGCTATTAAATTTTAGAGTACAGTTGTTCCAACACTGTGTACTAATGGTCCATGATCCATGTGCAGTGTATTTTTTGTGTTGCCGTGCGAGATATTATGGTTCGCAGATTTGATTTTAGAGTACATAATATAGGTGTGATGTGTTTTGATTCCATAATAGAATTATTATGAATATTAATATACATGATGTTGGTGTTTGTTGGTAATTACAGTCTATTTTATTAAAATTAATTCATTAAATGTGATTGCTTAATGTTAGAATTGTCATTTGAGTTAATGTGTTTTGTCCGTCTTATTGTCAGACTTGCCATGATATTAGTCATTGCCAAGAATGTTAGTTAACATTTTTTGTATTTTGGTATGTGTAGTTAATTGGAATTAGTGTTTTGCAATTTTATTAGTGTTTCATCAATATTATGCCGTTGATTCATTATAGTATTAACCAAACCATGCCTTTTATTATGTGGGAATGATGCGCGGATTGCGGCCTATCATACTCCTGGTATTTTGTATGGCGGTTATTTATGTTTTGTTTATTAAAAAATCAAGTTGTCCCTTTCCTTTTAGAAATCATATGTGTATTAAGTTTTCGTGGTGGTATATTCAATCATGCGGTAGATGACGTCTATAGCCTATATTTATAATTTTTTGAAGAAATCACGTGCTAGATGATGGCTATTACCTTACTTGGATTATTTATATTTTTGTTGTATCTCATCTCATATAATATAATACATTAATTAATTGTTTTTAAGGTTCATAAAATTATGCATATGATGATTCAAATTAATATCTTGATATGTTTTCTTCAATATATTCCATAATATTGTATTACACATTTGAATATGCAGCATGTAAATGTACATACATATTATTGAGATTTTTTTTCTCTCTAAATAATACGCATATACGGTTTACCTTATATCTAAACTAGATAGTGTTCATAGTGAGTAGAAAAGGGGGAGGAAAAAAAACAAACGACACACTAATTTATGCCAAAAAGAAAAGTTCAAATAAGTAATAGTAGATTTTGTATGAGACCGTCACACTTCTCATTAATTTGTGTTGTTTCATGCAAATTTTTGCCAATAAATATTATTGATTTTTTTTCTCTCTAAATAATACGCATATGGCAAAGTATTATATGAAAATAGTTTATGATAAGCTTATCATGAAATTTTTTTAAAGTATCATTAATGATACTCCTGACATGTTTAATGATACCCCTGATGAGATTAATGATACTCTTAAACTATTTTATATTAAGCTTATTATGAAGCGTTTTCATATAAAACCTACTCTACGCATATACGGTTTACCTTATATCTAAACTACCTAGTGTCCATAGTGAGTAGAAAAGGGGGAGAAAATAAAAACCAAACGACACACTAATTTATCCCAAAAAAAAAAAAAAAATTCAAATATGTAATAGTAGATTTTGTATGAGACCGTCTCACTTCTCATTAATGTATTGTCTCATGCAAATTTTTGCAAATAAATAATTATCTAATTATTATACAACCGTGCCCTCTTCCTTTTCAATTAGCACAAATAACCTTAATCGTTCTTTCTAATAAACACAAATTCGTACTACATTGACTAAGTAGCGGTGCACTAATGTAGTTATCACTTGAACAATTGAATTACTCCACTTCATCAAATAACTCTTAATTAATACACTGAGAGTTTTAACTCTTTTTTATCTATATTATTTACAGATCGAGGCAGGGTTTAATTTTATTTTTTTTCAAAAAACATTTAGGATTTATTTATTTAAACTTAGAAAAAGGAGCATGCTTAAATAAAAGAAATAGAATTAGGGGCATGTTTGAATTTTTGCAATGACACTTTGTTTTTTAATGTTGATGACCTTTTCATGTGTTAGACGTTTTTATACAAATATTTAGTACACAAATGAGTCGATATTAGTATAATAATTAAAAACCCAATTATATCTTTATATAGTCTTAGTGAGTTACTATGTCACTCACGTTAACATTTTTTTGACTTATGATATACAATAAAAAATATCTCTACAATAGATACTTTGATAATGTTTACAATTGGAGATGCTTATCTTTATCTTAGAATTATAAAAAAAAAATAGTTGATTGAAAAAATTTGTATTGAAGCCCGCGAATTCTCGCGGGGCTAAAACTAGTTCTCTATAAATAGAGACCAATCTTGATATGTTTTGAATCACAATTTCATACACTCTCTTTTCTCTTCTCCTAATTTTTTTCTCTTCTAAATTGTGTTAATTAAATATATAATTTGCATCTTTTGCTTTGTTGTAATTTATGCATTTATTTGTAATTCGGTTTATTTATTTTCAGTTGTATTTCAATTTTTGTAATTTTAATTTTATTATTGAATGTTGTAATTTTTTTTAAGTGTATGGTAATTTTTTATTAATAGTTATTAATTTTTTTAATATTGTGTAAATATTATAAAAAATTAATAATAGATATAATTATTAAATTATAAAAGAAATAATTTATTAAATGTTGGTTGTGGTGGTTATGGATAAAGTATGAAAAAAGATGAGTTTGGGTTGTGGTGTAAAATGTATAGGTGGAAGAGTAAGAAATGAATTTTATATTTGATGACCCAGTTGTGGCCGGGCATGGATAAAGATGGTCTTACGGACAAAGTATAGAGTGAAACTAGTTTATACATAAATTCGTGAAGGGTATTAGTTGTTTTCACTGAAGAGTATTAGTTATTTTTACTGAAGAGTATTACTGATATTAGTTGTTCCGTGAAAATGAACTAAGACTCTTCAGTGTAAACTAGTAATACTCTTCAGTAAAAACAACTAATACTCTTTAGTAAAAACAACTAATACCCTTCAGTGATTCATATATAAACCAATTTCACTCTATACATACTCTTACTTACGATTTGATTAAACTAGATGAGTGTCCCGCGTATTATGCGGGATTTTCGTAAATTTTTTATTATACATTATAACGCGTTACATATACAATAACATTATAAATTTATTCACGGTAAAATAATATAATCATATTATATAATAAATATATTCAAAATATTATCAAATGTTAAACACAGTTAAGTCAATATAACGACCTATTAAATTCGATTTGAGATTAAAAATATTCAAATAATTAAAAAAATTGGTGCACTGTGTTTTCAAGAAAATAAAAATTTGTCAATTAAATATTAAATTTTTTAATTATTCTATTTTTAAATAAAAAAAATTCAATCAATCATTTAATAAATAAAAAAATCAAAATTATTTAATATGTTTAATTCCATTTTTAATTTATTTTAACAAATTAAAATTTTCTAAATTGAAAACCCTTAAATATAGTGAGCGGATTTGATATAATGCTCACTTGTGGGCATAAACTTATATGCCCACCGCGAATGTGATAACGACACGTAAGCAAATTTAAGTAATCAATTAAAATAATAATGGGGCCCCTATTTAAATTTGTTTACGTGTCATTATCACATTCGCGGTGGGCATATAAGTTATGCCCACCAGTGGGCATTATATCAAATCCGATATAGTGAGACCATACCAATAAGTTAATTAAATATTTATATTTCATATAATTAGAGTTTTAAATTTAATTGATCAATTAAATTTACTATATTTTTATAGATTATATATAATAGATATTCCAACTTTATGCATGTTCATAGTTTAGCTTAATTGGTTAAAATCATAAATTGTACTCATGTGGTCCTAGGTTCGAATTCATGTATATGCATATATTTTTTAATTAGACTCTTTATTATATAATGACACATAAGCATGATGAATTGACACATATGATTTTCACAAGCACGCCATGTAGGATATAGATGACAGATAAGCATATGCCACGTAATCAGAATCAACCACAAGACGACACGTAAGCAAACTCAACCATATAACGACACATAAGCAAAACCAACTTCCTATTAGTATAATAGAGGATTTAACTTATATAATTAAATACAAGATACTTAACTAATTATTTTTATATGGTATATATTATTTATAATATTATATATATTATATATATATATATATATATATATATATAATTTATATAAAATATAAATATATATTCGAGCCATCCGATCTTTTTTTTACTGTTCAACCGGTCGAATCAGTTTCCCAGTAACACAATTCATTGTCCGATTCACTAACCGGACCGGGTTTAAATACATTAATATTAAGTATAGATGTACTAAGGCTTGACTCGAGTTTTTTTGGGTCTAGAGATTTTTTTGTTCTCATTATTATTCAATAAATATTAAGATACACCCCCCCCCCCCCTAATTTAAGTAGGCTAAAAACTTTTAAGAGTTAATTGCACTTTCGATACCAAGAGAATTAGTCCATTTCAATATGGTTCTCTTTTTTGAACACTTTTAGTCTCGTAGTTATTTGACACCTTTGGTTCAAAGAAATTATAGTTTTGATCTAAAGAAAATGAATAAATTGAAATATTGATCTGAAGAGCAAAGAGAATAAGATAAATTTGCAGTTTTGGTCCCAAAAATTAATCGATGGGACCAAAACTAAAAAAAAAAAATTTACTTTTTCACGTAGTGTTTTGCATTCTTTCTCTTGAAAACAACAGTGCAATTTTTTCACACTCTTTACACGAGTAGTAAAAAGTATTAATAGTTTATGTATAAAATAGATATATTGGAGAGTATTAGGGATATTATGTGATCTATTATGGATAAAGTTATGACAAAGTCGGTGGTGTTGGTGATCAAATTTAATCGGGTGGATTAGTGACTGTTTTAGTTCGGTTTAAGATCACCAATCAATTTCGTGTGATTGATTATCACCGTAAATGATAAATCGAAAGATTGGGTTACGAAATCGTAGTTACGAAAGTCAAAATCGTATTAATTTTGTATATGTGTGCGTTTAGGTGTTTAAGTGTGTGTTTTTAGGAGTATTTGTGAATTTGAACCTATATTTTTTAGCTGGAGAACAACTATTTATAGAGGCCAGTGTTGATAGGCGAACATCTATCAATTATAGGCGAACAAAGATTACGACCTAAATAGGGATTACGAAGAATCAATCCGGAATTAACAAAGAAAATCAAGATGGGGGTGCGTAAATCAATCCAGAGAGTGTATAAAGTGACGAACAACTTCTATGAAAGAACCATCCTGGATCGATTTAAACCGACATGGACGAACAACAATGAAGTCCGAGATAAGACCAAAGAAGACTTTGTAACTAAGATTTAGCTTAGATAAGGTCAAACTAGAGTCAAAGGACACATGTCAAGCATGCAGGCTAGGGAGACCAAGAGTCAGGAACACCTCATGCTTGCTAGTCACTATAAATAGTTGTTCTCCAGCTTAAGAAATACAAGTTCAAATTCGTAAACACTCCCAAAACACACACTAATACACCTAAACGTACACACATACGAAATTATCACGATTTTGATTTTCATATTTACAAGTTCATAACCCGACCCTCGATTTACCATTTACGGTGGTAACCAATCACACGTAATTGCTTGATGATCATTAAACCGAACCTAAACAGTCACTAATCCATCCAATAAAAATTGATCACCAACAATTTTGGCGCTAGAAGGAGGGTGACTCGAACCTCCGATTAGTGTGATTACTCAAGAACTTCAAGTTGAAAACTTGAAGATTCAAAGAAAACCTCAAGAAATACTTGAAGATTCAAACAAAAGTGTTCTTGGTGTTCTTCATCATAAGAATTAAGATAAATTAATTCGGAATGCCTCACTCCAAGGAAACCCAAGCATCACGTTTGTCAAGGAGAGCATCTCCCACCCGAGCCTCGTCGGCCGACCACCAAGATCGTAATCCTAGACATGTGAACAGGTCACAACATACTGCCGTAACTCATAATCTCCCACCTGAAATGGAGGCCCTGGCGAACAACCCTAACGAATTAGCTAAAACCATTGCTGCTCTCCAGGCTCTACAGAGACAGCAAGATCAAAATAGGCCCTCACAAGTGAGGCCTAAAGATAGAGCCGTAGAAGTTGTTAGGGCTAGATCGACCAGGGGCGAGCAACATGAGGTGAACAGTGCCCAGGTCAGGCGGGATAAGGGCAAAGCAAAGATGGTTGAACCAAGAGAGGGCCAGGCTGAACACAGGAGAAAGTTGCTCGCCAGGACAGTGCCCAGGACAGACTTGGCCAACCCCAGCAATAGGAGAAAGTTGCTCGCCAGGAAGCTGAACACGGGCGAGCAACATTTGAGCAACCACGCCCGTCAATTCATGAGAGACTCTCTCAATCTGCCTTCAGGCGTCTAGGGCCAAATGCGGCGAGCAACCCTAGAAAATAGCTCCAGGAGTTGCCCACTCCAAGTGAGGGACTGCGACGAGCAGAAAGGTTGGTACCTTTGCTCGCCGATTAGCCTCCAAGTCAGGGGGCATCTTTGGATGAGCTATCAAGTTTAAGAAGGGCAGTGGAGAACATGCAGGGACAGTTGGACCAGCAAAGAGGTGTGGGGACGACCAGTTTGCCATCCTCACCTTTATCACCTGTCATTCTGAAAGCCCCGATTCAGAAGAAGGTCCAGTTCCCGGCAAGCATACAGTATGACGGTGTTGCTGATCCCAGAGTTCATCTTACGAAGTACTCAGATTATATGGTCTCGGTGGGAGCGAGCGACGCCACTCAATGCCGAAATTTCCCCTTAACTTTGGGGGATCGGGTGCACAAGTGGTTTTCGGCGATGCCGCCAGCATCTATCCACTCTTTCACTCAACTGAGTCGAGAATTCCTTTCCCATTTCTCCACGGTGGGATCATACTTGTCCCAGAAACATCGGTTGTCGGACCTAAAATAAAATGACGACGAGTCAGATCGGGCATTCATGGAAAGGTTCAACAAGGTATTGTTAGAGGGCGAACCCGTCAGTGAGGACACAAAAATTGTTGCCGTTATGGCCGGGTTGAAGAAAGGATCAAAGCTATGGAAAGAGGTATGTCTGAAGTGCCCAAGAAGTTATGCCGAATTCAGGAATCAAGCCGGCATATTCGTTTCCATGCATGAGGCTTTGCAATCAAACTTGGGGGAGAACAAAACTGATCCCAAGGAGAACAACAAGAAACCTGGTGCAACAAGCTATCGAGTCCCTAAAAACATGAAGGCGTTCACTGAAGGGACAGAACTCAAAGAAAAGTTGAACCAAGTGCTAATAGTGTAAGTCGATACTGTTTATGAAAATGTGAAGGATAAGGAGTTGCTCTCCCCTCCCCGGAAAATTCGCCAAGACACTGGCAAACTCAACCAAACAAGTATTGTGCCTACCATCAAAGCGTGGGGCACTTTACAAGTGAATGTAGAGATTTGCTCAGACAGCTATGGCGTTTCTACGAGGATGGAAAGCTCTCCGACTTTGTCAAAAGACAACCCGGGAAGAGAGTCCGGGAGAACAACTCTGAGGACGAGGATGATCAACCTCAGAAGAACAATAAACCGGCGCGACCAGTTCCTGCCATTCCTACTCGTCCATTGGAAGATTTGTATATGATGGAACCTGCAGGTCCCGCAGGAGGATGTTCTGATGGGCGACCGCCAATCTCCAACCGAAAAAGAAAGGCTAAATTACGAGCGATCGATCAAGTCCAAGAAATGGGGGTTAAACCATCTATCATGCAAACAGCAGAACTGACCTTTACCGAAAATGACCTGGAAGGAATATTAACTCCACATAATGATTCGCTCGTAATTTGCGCAAAAATTATGGGAACACGAGTCCACAGATTGTTGGTGGACATCGGAGCCTACACCAACATCCTATTCAAAAAGATGCTCGATCATTTTGGAGATTATTCGGGCTATATCCGAGATACGACTCACAGAATAATAGGCTTCGGAAATGCTGTAACAGACCCATTGGGAATAGTTACTTTAGCAGTACAACTTGTAACGGCCAACGAACCCGAGAAAAATATTACGAGAATGGTTGACTTCTTGGTTGTAGACCAGGATTCAACTTATAACGGGTTTCTTGGTCGACCCTTTTTAAATGAATTCAAAGCTGCATGTTCCACTTACCATTATTGTTTGAAATTTCCAACAGCAAGTGGAGCAGGTACTATCAAAGGAGATCAAAGAAAGGCCAGGGAATGTCTCTTACAGTTGCAGGCCAAACATGTGTCAGTATCCATGATGGAAGCCACAACTGGCTGTCCTACTAATGAACCATCAATACTGGAGAACATGATGGACATGGAGGAAGACCACATGGATACTGACGAACAACACCATGACGAGTAGGTGTTGGACGAACAACTCCTCACCACCCATGAGGAACATCATCCTGACGAACAACAAAGGGGTGGTGACGAGCAACATTCATATGATGGCTTGGAGGGCCAAGTGTTGACTAACAACAACGAATCAGGGCCAACAGATGATCTAGATCCCCGCCTGGGGGCAGAGCCGATGAACATCGAAAATGATTTAAACTCTGAGGGACCAATACTTGATCCTCGGTGGAAAGGACAAAAACGACGAGTAACTCCAGTTGAAGAGCTGGAGACGTTCAAAGTTAATCCTGAAAACCCGGATCCTGAATTATACATAGGATCTGAGCTCCCTGAGCCTTACAGATCCCGAATGAAAGAGTTCCTCAGCAAAAATCTAGATGTTTTTGCTTGGTCTCATGCAGACATGGTGGGGATAGATCCAAAACATGCTTGTCACAAGCTCAATATCAATCAAGCAAAAAGGCCAATCCATCAAAAACGAAGAAAATATGGCCCAGACAAGTATCAAGCTTTAAACGAAGAAGTAAATAAGTTGTTAGACAACGACCTAATCCGACAAGCACTCTGTCCACAATGGGTTGCAAACCCAGTCCTTGTGAAAAAACCAAACGGAACCTGGAGGCTATGCATAGACTTTACAGATCTGAATGCAGCATGCCCGAAGGACAACTTTCCACTCCCCCACATTGACCAGTTGGTGGACAGTACTGCAGGTCATGAAATGCTAACATTCATGGATGCCTTTGCCGGGTACCATCAAATTCCAATGCATCCAGACGATCAAGAAAACACAGCATTTTATACAAACAAAAATTTGTTGTGTTGGAAAATAATGCCCTTCGGCCTCATCAACGCCGGAGCAACATACCAGAGGTTGGTGAAAAAGATGTTCGACGAACAAATCGGTGATACGGTAGAAGTCTATGTGGACGATATCGTAGTCAAAAGCCCCCGAAGGGAAGACCATCTTCAACATTTGACCCAGATGTTCGAAATCCTTCGACACTACAACATGAAGCTGAATCCAAAGAAGAGCAGTTTCGGAGTTCATTCAGGAAAATTCCTGGGCCATCTTGTTAGTCAACGAGGGATTGAAGCCAATCCAGCAAAAGTTAAAGCGATCGTGGATATGCAACCTCCACGTTCAATAAAAGAAGTGCAAAGGTTTACGGGATGCCTAGCAGCATTGAATCGGTTCATATCCAGATCGGGAGACAAATGCCGTCCATTCTTTGAAGTTATCAAGAAAGGACAGTTCACATGGACTAACAACTGTCAAAAGGCGTTCGACCAACTCAAAGATTACCTGGGAGATGTAAAAATCCTATCAAAACCCATCCCAGGAGAGAAGCTATATTTATACTTAGCAGCGTCAGAAGTGGCTATCAGCTCTGTTCTGGTGCGAGAAGACGGCAAATTTCATCAACCTATCTACTACGTTAGTCAAACTTTACACGATGCGGAGATCAAATACTCTCCAACCGAGAAACTAGCATACGCACTTGTCATGAGTGTGAGAAAGTTACAACCATACTTTTTTGATCATCAAGTCGAAGTGCTAACAACTTTCCCACTCCGACAAATTCTCCATCGCCCCGACACAGCTGGTCGCCTTTTAAAGTGGTCACTGGAGATTAGCCAATTTGGGGTAACCTATGCTCCTCGAACTGCGATCAAAGGGCAAGTGTTAGCCGACTTTATAGTCGAACTAACCTTCCCACCAGATCCGACGAGAGGACTTGATCACCCCTGGCATCTTTACGTTGACGGATCTTCGACCAACACAGCCTCGGGGGCAGGAGTGGTTCTAATCAGTCCCTACAGACAAGTATTCACCTCGGCAATCAAGTTTGGTTTCATGGCAACCAACAACGAAGCTGAGTACGAAGCTCTCATTGCTGGTCTCCACCTATCCCTTGCAGTAGGTGTTAGACGACTGCAAATATTTGGCGACTCACAATTGATTGTGAACCAAGTCCGAGGTGAATACGAGGCAAAAGACGATCACATGATCGAGTATCAGGGAATTGTTGCTTACCTGATGTCCTTGTTAGAACAAGTCTTCATTGAACAAATTCCAAGGACAAGCAACACGCAGGCAGATGCGTTGGCCCGACTAGCAACAAGTGAGGGACCAACAGAGTTGGCAGACATTATAATTACAAAGATGAATAATCCATCAACAAGAAGTTATAATGTCAATCAACTTGATGAACAAGCAAGTGAAGAAGAAGATTGGAGAACAAATATAGTCAAATATTTGAAAAGTGGAGAAAAACCAAACAACTCTTTTGAAGCTGCCAAGCTAATTAAGCAAGCCGCCAGATATACTCTGGTAGGTGAGCAGCTTTACAAAAGGGGAATATCTATCCCACTTCTCAAATGTTTGACTAGGGGGCAAGGACGAGCAATACTCGAAGAAATACATGCCGGAGTATGCGGAAATCATACTGGGGGGCAAGCCTTGGCATACAAAACCATCAGACAAGGCTATTATTGGCCAACCTTACGTCAAGATGCAATCAAGAAAGCGAAGACTTGCCATCAATGTCAATTCTTTGCCCCAAACATTCATACCCCGGCCCAACAGCTCGTATCAGTTTATAGCCCGTGGCCATTTGCAAGATGGGGGATGGACATTATTGGTCCCTTCCCAGCGGGAGTTGGAGGAGTTCGATTTGCCGTTGTGGCAGTCGACTATTATACAAAATGGGCAGAAGAAGAGGCCATGTTGAAAATCACGCAACAGAAAATGATCAACTTCATTTGGAAGAACATTGTCTGTCATTTTGGAGTTCCACAAACCATTGTGACAGACAATGGTCCGCAGTTTGATGGAAAATAGTTGAGAGATTTCTGTACGAAGTGGGGGATCAAGAAACATTATTCTACGCCATATCATCCCCAGTCGAATGGACAAGTCGAAGCCGTAAACAAAATCATCAAGCATACGTTAAAAGTACGGCTAGCGGAAAGCAAAAGCAGTTGGTCTACAGAGCTTCCGGAAGTCCTATGGGCATACAGAATTTCTCCCAGGTCAAGCACCGGAGAAACACCTTTTGCAATGGCTTTCGGAACAGAAGCTGTAATACCAATCGAGTTAAAGACCAACACGTACCGGACGACCAACTTTGATGAGCAGGCGAACAACTCTGCTCTAGCTACTGAAATGGATTTGCTCGAAGAAAAAAGACTGAATGCCGAGCTAAAAAACGCTACCTACAAGCAACGAGCAGAACGCTATTATAATTCCCATGTTAAAATCAGGGAATTCATAGTTGGAGATATGGTTCTAAGAAAGTTGTTCGCCCAACCTCCAGGTGTATTGGGACCAACTTGGGAGGGCCCGTATCGTATAACGGAAAAATTCGTTAATGGTGTATACGATATCGAAGATATGGAAGGCAAGCCGGCCCAATACTCCTGGAATGCTATACATATGAAGAAGTACTATCAATGAGACGAACAAGTTCTTAATTGGGCGAACAAATGTCTTGGGGGGCCAGTGAATCAAGTAAGGCAAACCATAAACTTACCTAATTTTTTGAAAATTTTGCTAAGTATAGAATGTAAAGTTGTTCGGCACATTGTATAGTTTAGTGCTGTTTCATCTTTTATTTGTAGAAAGAGTTGCTCGACAAAAATATTATAAGCGAGCATGTTTTAGTTAATGTTCAAAGTTGTTCGTCAGATTATATTTGTTAGTGACGAGCAGTCTTATAACACTTGTAAATTTTTCATTATGTAAATATAGTAGTTGTTCGTCATGAGGAAAAGTCCAAAGCTCGAGGTACAGGTCCGATTTAAGGTTGTTCGTTTTTTAAAATGGACAGGACCTAAAGACCAAAGCCACTTAAAGGTTGTTCATTTTTTAAAATGAACAGAACCTAAGGCTGAACCCTGATTCCACTAAAGGCAAAGTTCAATTCGAACAAAAGCCCAACACTATATGTTATAATTGCAAAGGCATTGACAAAAATGTAAAGGCAATTAACATATAAAGAAAAAGAGCGAATATGAGAAAGACATTCCATTAATCAAAAGGCATTAAGCCTCAAAAATAGTACAATGATCCTAGAAGTCAAGTACTACAAAATGAGCGAACAACTATTACAAAGAAGATGAAAAGAAAAAAGCTAAGTCCTAAGAACTATTGCTGCTCGGCTGGAGGAGGATCTTGAGTTTGTTCGGCAGGAGGATCGACGATCATATCTCGGGCTAGGTCTTTAGCAGCCTTATCCTCCGCCTCTTTAGCATTTTGCTCGTCAGCCACGTCCACCTCTTCCTCTTGTTCGCCTTCATCAACTGGAGGAGGAGGATGAGTGATGACAATACTGGGGTCAAGTTTGTCAAGTTTAACCCCTAGTACAGCCAAATCCGCCAGCTGAATTTCAATATTGCTCGGCGGTGGATAGTTCTCCATGAACTCATTCAAGTCCTTGCTTATTTCTTCCACCATATCCTTGTAATCGTAAGCATCGGCCGTGCGGATGCTGTCCGCGTAGGCACAAATGTACCCAAGGTTTGAAATGGGGGCAGTTCGAGCTTGGACTTCGGCTTCGAGTTGCTCGCTTGTGAAGAGGTTGGCTTCCGCCTCCCGAAGACGAGCAATTTCCGCTTTGAGCTCGGCATTCTCTTGTTCGGCCGCAGACAATTTTTTCTCCCCCTCGCCGAGCAGGGCCTCCTTGTCTTTCAAATCCTTGGACAAACCTTGAATTTCTTCAAGGCGTTTCTGTTCAGCATCAATGTAAACAATGATCTGGTTATTGAGACGGACAAGTTTGGCCTCATATTGGCTGATGAGGCCGTCCTTCTCCTCAGTGAGTTGCCGAGCAGTGCTGGCATAGCGACGAGCAGATTCTTCTTGCTCGGCAGTTTGGGCCATTGCCCTTTGGGCCGTGACGAGGCCATTGGCGTGGAGCATCATTGAGAGATGGAGGTTGTCCGTTAGCCCTTGTTGGAGGATGGCTTTGTCCAAGGGACGCGTCCAGGCTCGGGCGACCAACTTCGTCGCCCTGCGAACATGTTCGCCAGGAATCTCCCTTATGTTGACGGGAGTCTTCGAGCAAGCATACTGATGTACAACACTTGCTCGACCGGGATGATCGTCAGCACGATATCTGCGAACAAGAAAGTAAAGGATACTTAGAAAAATAAAAGGAAAAAAATGAATCTTGCTCGGCAAAGGCAGGGGTAGACTTACTCCTTAAATTTTCGATCATCCCAACCCAGATGGGTGAGGTCCTCGGGGCCGCGGCCAGAAGTGGAATCCTTGCCCGCTTTGCCTGCTTTTTCTGCAGGCTCAGTGGAGCGGCGAACAGCATCCCCCTCAGGACGAGAATGACTGTGGCCTACCTTCTCCTTCCCCTTGCCACCAACGGGGACATCGTGAGCCAATGGAGTCCCATCAGCTTTCTTCAAACGCTTCCCCACGCGAGGAGGAGAATTTGGAGAAGATGGCTGAGCAGGACCAGGGGGAGCAGCTGGTCGCGGAACCTTGGCTCCCTCGGCTTTGTTCGTCATCGCCAGAACTTTGGTGGGCGGGTCACCCCTCATTTTCCGTCCCTTTGGAGGTGCCATCTCAAAGACTCTATGCTCCAAGAGGGCAAAACAAGGTGGGACAGCAACAGTGACTTGCTCGGCTTAAAAAAAAAGAAAAAAAAAGAGAGTTAGACGAGCAAGTTGTAAAAGTCAAATGACGAGCAAAGTTGATATTAGGAGTTGGAAAATTTTCATACCCGGGGGCACCTCAGCTTGTGCTTCCAAGTGATGAGGATAAGGGAACAAGCGAGCAGCTCTCAAGCACTTTCCCTCACGCAAGTACTCAGTGGTCCTTTCCGCTTTATTGCGAAGGCCGACCAAGCAGGAGGTAAATAAGAACTCTGAGCCAATCTCTTCTTCCTCCGAGTTCCACTTGGGCAAATGAGGGCCTGAGAACAAACAAGAAAAGTTAAATTAGAACAGTACAGTTCGAGGACGAGCAAGAAAATAATCTTACGTTTAAATTTCCCATAAGAGGCTGGGGAATTTATTCGTCCATCACCACCGTGTGGACCAAAAGATGCTTGCCAATCACCCCCAATAAAAAAGAAGTGCTGCTTCCAGTCACGGATTTTGTTCGGCACTCCCTCCACCATCTTCAATCCTGTCCTGGCCTTGAGGTAGTAGTAACCTTCTTCTCCAGGGGGACATCTTGTGATCGTCATAAGGTAGTTGATCTCTTCTGCAGTTATACGATCAACATACCCCTCTAGTGCGAACAAACACATTGTCCCCAACAGGTTCATCCACCCAATTGGAGTAATTTGAGTGATTGCAAGGTTGGTCGCCTCTAGGAAGCGGCCAACAATGGGTGGAAGAGGCAGTCTCAATCCAGCGATTAAAGTATGGATGTTGATCGCCGTGCATCCTGGAGGTGGGCGATCAGCTCTCTCTTTTCTCTTGGGGGCCCAAATATGAATATCATAGGGGATCTTATAGGTCTCCCAGATCGAGTCCAACTCATACTCGCGAACAACGCTTTTGATCTTGCTCGCCTGGTACTCGGTCTTCACCAAATCCATTATTTGTCGTTCGGGGCGAGGAAATCTGTTCGCATGCTCCTCAGCATATGCTCGCCATTCAAGTTGCCGAGCAACTCCGGTTGGGATCTCGTTTTCCATCATCCTTGGAGATGGGAACCCTATCCCTTCCAAAAATTCACGAGTGAGTTCGTCAAAAAAGGGATCTTCTGATTCGGCACTAGATGAAGAACCTCCTTCTGAATTTCTGCTCGCCGTGACCACTATTTCCCTCCCAGATGGGCGCGCACCAGTATCCTCAACTGAACGAACCACCGAATCATCGTGAGGATCTGACGCTGAGGAAGCCTCGAAGGGAGGTTGATCGACGGGGGCCGCGATTGGGAAAAGTGGATCAAGAGTCTCCTCGGATTTGTTGCTCTAGTGCGAAGACATGGAAGAAAAAGGGAGAAGAAGAACCAGACGGCGGCGTTTCGTCGGAGAAGACGGTGGCGCGCGATCCCACACGGTGGCGATGAAGGCTTTTCGAAGAAAAAAGGAACTAAAAAGATGAAATAAGAAAAATGACTACCTGGGGAGTAGAGTTTGGAGCCAAATACTGGAAAAACAGACGTCGGAGAAGCTTGGAATCGCCGGAGAAGGAAGAATCGCCGGAGCACTGTAGCAAGAGATGAAAAAGTGGGAAAAATTTGTTTTCCCCTCCTATTTATACCCCAAGTAAAAACGGGGTACAGAGCATAATTTCCTACAAAATGTGGACTTAATTGAAGAAAAACGGGGTCAATTTCGACCAAGTTCAAAAATTGGAGGACTTATGTGCAATTGTATGGGCGCGTGACCTCGGGATTGGTCGCGCGTGAGCGGCGCGCAATCATGCCGCTCACGTCATCCTCGTACATCCCCCCAGATCGTGGGAAGGTGAAGAGGCAGACCCAAAGTTGATCGCCCAATCCAAAGATGTTCGTCCAAATCCTCACCAGTATAATATCCTAACTACAGTTGCTCGCCACGAAGTTACTCGGCTGGGGCAACATATAGCCAGGATAGGGGGCAATTGTTGATAGGCGAACATCTATCAATTATAGGCGAACAAAGATTACGACCTAAATAGGGATTACGAAGAATCAATCCGGAATTAACAAAGAAAATCAAGATGGGGGTGCGTAAATCAATCCAGGGAATGTATAAAGTGACGAACAACTTCTATGAAAGAACCATCCTGGATCGATTTAAACCGACATGGACGAACAACAATGAAGTCCGAGATAAGACCAAAGAAGACTTTGTAACTAAGATTTAGCTTAGATAAGGTCAAACTAGAGTCAAAGGACACATGTCAAGCATGCAGGCTAGGGAGACCAAGAGTCAGGAACACCTCATGCTTGCTAGTCACTATAAATAGTTGTTCTCCAGCTTAAGAAATACAAGTTCAAATTCGTAAACACTCCCAAAACACACACTAATACACCTAAACGTACACACATACGAAATTATCACGATTTTGATTTTCATATTTACAAGTTCATAACCCGACCCTCGATTTACCATTTACGGTGGTAACCAATCACACGTAATTGCTTGATGATCATTAAACCGAACCTAAACAGTCACTAATCCATCCAATAAAAATTGATCACCAACAGCCAGCAAGTAGGAGGTGTCCAAGACTCTTGAACTTCCTAGCTTGCATGCTAGACATGTGTCATTTGACCTTTGTTTGACCTTATCTAAGCTGAATCTTAGTTATAAAGTCTTCTTTGGTCTTATCACGGGCTCATTGTTGTTCGTCCAGGTCGGCTTATTTGATTCAGTATGGATTCTTCGTCAAAGTTGTTCGCCTTTTGAGGTCATGGCTTGAAAGTTGTTCGCCTTTGTGCTTTGCACAGATGGGTTTTGGGGTTCTTAGTTCTTTGTTCGTCAACATACACCTCATAGGCTGGTA
This sequence comes from Ballota nigra, assembly GCA_947034835.1. Lineage (NCBI taxonomy): Eukaryota > Viridiplantae > Streptophyta > Magnoliopsida > Lamiales > Lamiaceae > Ballota > Ballota nigra. Next base: position 129,287,350 of record OX344720.1, on the reverse strand, counting down.
ATATACACCACCTTTTATTAATGTTGCTCGTCATCAGTGACTTGGCGGAATGTTCATATCTGGCCTCGGGTCATAAAACCTGTTCGCCCATATGTTGTTCGTCACTGGAGCTGTTCGTCACTTCATGCACCTCCCGGATTGATCCATGCACTCCCACTTGATTTTCTTCATTAATCATCTTTGATTTGGGGTTGATTCTCTGTAATCTCTATTAAGATCTTAATCTTTGTTCGCCCATCGTTGACTGATGTTCACCTATCAAGAATTGCCCCCTATCCTGACTAGATATTGGCTGGAACGAGCAACTGTAGTTAGGATATTATACTGGTAAAGATTTGGACGAACATCATCGAATCTGGCGAGCAACTCTGGGTTCGCCTCTTCATCTTCCCACGATCTGGGGGAAGTACGAGGATGACGTGGGCGGTATGATTGTGCGCCGCCCACGCGCGAGTAATCTCGAGGTCACGCGCCCCTATATTTGCATATAGGCCCTCCAATTTTCAAACTTGCTCGGGATTAACCCCGTTTTCCTTCAATTTGGTCCATATTTCTCTGGAAATTACACCTTTTACCCCGTTTTTTGCTGGGGTATAAATAGAAGGAGGAAATAAATATTTTCCCACTTTTTCACTCCTTGCTACAGTGCTCCGTCGTCTTCTTCCATTTCCGGTGATCTCAAGCTTTCCGGCGACGTTTTTTCAGCGTTTGGCCTCCAATTCCAAAGCAAGGTAGTTATTTTTCTTATCTCTCTCTCTCTCCACACTTTTTTTCGCCATTTTCTTCAAAAAATCTCCATCGCCGCCGTGTGAGACCTTGCGCTACCATCTTTTTCGGGGATTTGCCGCCGTCTGCAATTTCTACCGCCGCCGTCTGGTTTTTCTCTTTCCCTTCCTCCTATGTCTTCACATTCGAGCAACAAATCGGAGAAAACCTTTGATCCCCTTTTCCCTATCGTGGTTCACGACGGTCAACCTCCCTTTGAAGTTTCTTCAACGTCAAACCCCCATGTTGACTCTGTTGTTCGCTCCGTGGAGGATACTGGTGCTCGCCCATCCGGGAGGGAAGTAGTGGCTATTACGAGCAGGGATTCCGACGAAGGCTCTTCGTCCAGTGCTGAATCGGAAGAGGATCCCGAGTTTGACGAACTAACTCGCGAATTCTTAGAAGGGATAAACTTCCCATCTCCCAAGATGCTGGAAAACGAGATTCCAGTTGGAGTTGCTCGGCCTTTCGAATGGCGAGCATATGCTGAGGAATACGCGAACAACTTCCCTTGCCCAGAAAGACAAGTAATAGATTTGGTGAAGACCGAGTTCCAGGCGAGCAAGATTAGGAGCGTTGTTCATAAGGAAGACTTGGACTCGATTCGAGAGACCTACAAGATCCCATACGATATTCACATGTGGGCTCTCCGGAGGAAGGAGAGAGCTGATAGACCCCCTCCAGGATGTACGACGATCAACATTCACACTTTGATCGCCGGTTTAAAGTTGCCTCTTCCACCTATTGTTGGTCGCTTTCTAGAAGCGACCAACCTTGCCATCACCCAAATTACTCCAATTGGGTGGATGAATTTACTGGGGTCGATGTGTTTGTTCATCCTGGAGGGGTATGTTGATCGTATCACCGCAGAGGAGATCAACTACCTCATGACCATCACCAAGTGCCCCCTTGGAGAGGAAGGTTACTACTACCTCAAGGCTAGGACTGGGTTGAAAATGGTGGTAGGGGTGCCGAACAAAATCCGTGATTGGAAGCAGCACTTCTTTTTCATAGGGGGCGACTGGCGAGCATCCTCTAGTCCACACGCTGGCGTTGGGCGAATAAATTCCCCCGCCGCTTATGGAATATTTAAGCGTAAGTTTATCTTTGTTAGCTTTTGAACTGTATTGTTCTAATTTAACTTTTTTTGTTTGCTCGCAGGCCCTCGATTGCCCAAGTGGAACTCGAAAGAAGAAGAGGTTGGTGCAGAATTTTTATTCACCTCTTGCTTGGTCGGTCTACGTAACAAGGCGGATAGAACTATCCAACATCTGAGCGAGGAGAGGTGTCAGAAAGCTGCTCGCCTACTCACCTACCCCCACCACTTAGAGGCTCGAGTTGAGGTGCCCCCAGGTATAGAAAATTTCTAACTTTTCCCTTTACAAGTTTGTTCGTCATCTGTTTTTCAAACTTGTTCGTCTAATTTCTCTTTTTTTTTTCTTTTTTTTTTTAGCAGACTAAGTCACCGTTGCCGTCCCTCCATGCTTTGGACTTTTGGAGCAAAGAGTCCACGAAATTCCGCCTCTAAAGGGAAGGATACAAAAAGGCGATCCGCCTTCCAAGGTGCTAGCAATGACGAACAAGGCCGAGGGGGCGAAAGTTACTCGCTAGGACGTGCCCTTATCCAACCTTCCACCTCTCCCCCACCTGCGTCATCACCCCGCGGCGCCAAGCGCCTAAAGAAAGGGGATGGGACCTTCGTGTCCCAGACTGCTCCTGCCGGGACTAAAGGCAAGGAGAAAGTGGGGCAGAGCCATGCTCGCCACCACACAGAGGGAGAAGTTGTTCGCCCCTCCTCTAACGAGCCTGCAAAGACAGGCAAAGTGGGCAAGGACTCCACTCATGTCCGCGGTCCCGAAGATATTACCCATCTGGGTTGGGACGATCGAAAGTTCCAGGAGTAAGTTCACTTTCGCTTCTGCCGAACAAGATTTATCATTCTTTTCTTCTTCTTCTTCTTCTTCTTCTTCCCTTTTTTTATTTTTACAAATTTTTCTAAGTGTCTTTTGCTTTCTTGTTCGCAGGTACAGGGCTGAAGACCATCCCGGACGAGCACATGCTGTTCATCAGTATGCCTGCTCCCAGACTCCCGTCAACATAAGGGAGGTCCCAGGCAACCATGTTCGCAGGGTAATGGAGCTGATCGCCCGAGCTTGGACACGACCCCTGGATAAAATTATCTCCCAACAAGGGCTGGCGGACAACATCCATCTCTCCATGATGCATCATGCCAATGGCCTTGTCACGGCTCAAAAGGCAATGGCCCAGTTAGCCGAGCAAGAAGAAGTTGCTCGCCGTTACGCAAGCACTGCTCGACAGCTCACAGAGGAGAAAGACGGCCTGGTCAGCCAGTATGAGGCCAGAATTGCTCGCCTTAATAACCAGATCAACCTCTACATCGACAATGAAAAGAAATATCTTGGAGAAATCCAAGGCTTGTCTGGTGAATTGGGAGGCAAAGATGCCTTGCTCGGCGAAGAAAAGAAAAAGCTGTCCGCGGCCGAGCAGAAAATCGCCGAGCTCGAAGCAGAAGTTGCTCGCCTCAGGGACGTGGAGGCCAACACCTTCACCCGCGAGCAGCTCGAGGCCGAGCTCCAAGCCCGGTCTGCCCCCATCTCAAACTTGGGATATATCGACGCCTATGCCGACTGCATTCGCATGGCTGACGCGTATGATTTTAAGGATATGGTGGAAGAAATGGGCAAAGACCTGACCGAGTTTCTGGAGAACTATCCCTCGCCGAACAACATTGAGATCCAGCTGGGGGATATCGCCGAGCTGGGGGTCAAGTTTGACAGCCTTGACCCCAGTATCACTATTACCCGGCCTCCACCCCAAGTTGATGAGGGCGAACCAGAAGAGGAGTCGGCCGCTGCGGACGAGCAAGCCGAAAGGGAGCAAAAGGCTGCTGAAGATATGACAAGAGATATGATTGTTGGTCCTCCCGCCGACCAGACTCAAAGTCCTCCTCCTGCCGAGCAGCAATAGTTCTAGGACAACACAATCTTTATTTTGTAATAGCTGCTTGCTAGACTTTTCTTCGTAGTTGCTCGTCTTTGTAGTACTTACACTTTTGTACTATTTTTGAGGCTCAATGCCTTTTATTTTAATGAAGTGTCTTTCTTTTGTTCGCTCATTTTCTTTATATGTTAATTGCCTTTACATTTTTGTTAATGCTTTTGCAATTATAACACATAATTTTGGGCTTTGTTCGATTTGAACTTTGTCTTAATGGAATTTGGGTTTAGCCTTAGGTTCTGCTCATCTTAAAAGACGAACAACCTTTAAGTGGCTTTGGTCCTCAAAGATGGACTTGTACCTCGAGCTTTGGACTTTCCTTTTGACGAACAACTATATATATATAATGTAAAAAATTTACAAGTGTTTAAGACTGCTCGTCACTAACATATACAACCTGACGAACAACTTTGAACACTAACCCAAATTATGCTCGCTTATAATATTTTTGCCGAGCGAAACTCTGTCTAAAATTAAAAAAGAAATAGCACTAGACTATACAATGTGCCGAACAACTTTTCATTCTATACTTAGCAAAATTTTCAAAAATTTAGGCAAGTTTATTGGTTTGCCTTACTTGGTTCACTTGCCCCCAAAGACATTTGTTCGCCCAATCAAGAACTTGTTCGTCCCATTGATAGTACTTCTTCAGATGTACAGCATTCCAGGAGTATTGGGCCGGCTTGCCTTCCATATCTTCGATATCGTATACACCATTAATGAATTTTTCCGTTATACGATATGGGCCCTCCCAAGTTGGTCTCAATACACCTAAAGGTTGGGCGAGCAACTTCCTTAGAACCAAATCTCCAACTCTGAATTCCCTAATTTTAACATGGGAATTGTAGTAGCGTTCTGCTCGCTGCTTGTAGGTAGCATTTTTTAGCTCGGCACTTAATCTTTTTTCTTCGAGCAAATCCATCTCAGTAGCTAGAGCAGAGTTGTTCGCCTGTTTATCAAAGTTGATCATTCTGAATGTGTTGGTCTTTAATTCAATTGGTATCACAGCTTCCGTTCCGAAAGCCATTGCAAAAGGTGTTTCTCCGGTGCTTGACCTGGGAGAAACTCTATATGCCCACAGGACTTCCGGAAGTTCTTCAGACCAACTGCTTTTGCTCTCCGCTAGCCGTACTTTTAATGTATGCTTGATTATCTTGTTCACGGCTTCGACTTGTCCATTTGACTGGGGATGATAGGGCGTACAATAATGTTTTTTGATTCCCCACTTTATACAGAAATCTCTCAACTCTTTTCCATCAAACTGCGGACCATTGTCTGTCACGATGGTTTGTGGAACTCCAAAATGACAGACAATGTTCTTCCAAATGAAGTTGATCATTTTCTGCTGTGTGATCTTTACCATGGCCTTTGCTTCCACCCATTTCGTATAATAATCGACTGCCACGACAGCAAATCGAACATTCCCAACTCCTGCTGGGAAAGGACCAATAATGTCCATCCCCCATCTTTCAAATGGCCACGGGCTATAAACTGATACGAGCTGTTGGGTCGGGGTATGAATGTTTGGGGCAAAAATCTGGCATTGATGGCAAGTCTTTGCTTTCTTAATTGCATCCTGGCGTAAAGTTGGCCAATAGTAGCCTTGTCTAATAGTTTTGTACGCCAAGGCTTGCCCCCCAGTGTGATTTCCGCATACTCCGGCATGTATTTCTTCGAGTATTGCTCGTCCTTGCCCCCTAGGCAAACATTTGAGTAGTGGGATTGATATTCCCCTTTTGTAAAGCTGCTCGCCCACCAGAGTGTATCTGGCGGCTTGCTTTGTTAGCTTGGCAGCTTCAAAAGGGTTGTTTGGTTTTTCCCCACTTTTCAAGCATTTGACTATACTTGTTCTCCAGTCTTCTTCTTCACTTGCTCGTTCGTTAAGTTGGTTGACATTATAACTTCTTGTTGATGGATCATTCATCTTTGTAATTATAATGTCTGCCAACTCTGCAGGTCCTTCGCTTGTTGCTAGTTGGGCCAACGCATCTGTCTGCGTGTTGCTTGTCCTTGGAATTTGTTCAATGAAGACTTGTTCTAACAAGGACATTAGGTAAGAAACAATCCACTGATATTCGATCATATGATCGTCTTTCGCCTCATATTCACCTCGAACTTGGTTCACAATCAATTGTGAGTCACCGAATATTTGTAACCGTCTAACACCTACTGCAAGGGATATGTGGAGACCAGCAATGAGAGCTTCATACTCAGCTTCGTTGTTGGTTGCCATGAAACCAAATCTGATCGCTGAGGTGAATACTTGTCTGTCCGGACTGATCAGAACCACTCCAGCCCCCGAGGCTATGTTGGTTGAAGATCCGTCAACATAAAGATGCCAGGGGTGATCAAGTCCTCTCGTTGGATCTGGTGGGAAGGTTAGTTCGACAATAAAGTCAGCTAACGCTTGCCCTTTGATCGCTGTTCGAGGAGCATAGGTCACCCCGAATTGGCTAATCTCTAGTGACCATTTTAGTAGACGACCAGCTGTGTCGGGGTGATGGAGAATTTGTCTGAGTGGGAAAGTTGTTAGCACTTCAACTTGATGATAAAAAAAGTATGGTTGTAACTTCCTCACACTCATGACAAGTACGTATGCTGACTTGGTCGGAGTTTTCGAAAAATATATTTTCCTACTCCCCAGCAAGAGTACGGGATCGTCGTAGTAGTGAAGTAGACTAGGACCAAGTAGTTATCGAACCCAAAGGATTTAGGAATGCAGTGGATCCCCAAAGTTGTGCGTTGACATGGTACTATAGTGACGAGCAAGTAGGCATTCGAAAAATTAAACTAAGCGAAAATTAAATCTAGAAAAGCAATTAAACAATTAAACTAACTTTCAATCAAGAAAGTGCAAGAGAGAGAAATGCTTCGAGTGCCTTCACAATATAATCCACTAGTGTGTGTGAAAAATTCACAACCTATCATTGCCTTTTTCTAGATGTTTGCTAAGAGCGATCACGAAAGTGTGTAGACCAATCCCTTTTGAGGCCTAGGTGAACAACGTGGACTAACTAGCAACTCCTAATTATGCCCCATAAGCTCCTAAGATCGTGAATATCTAAAAACACGCGATGCATCTCTAGAATTCTCCCTTCACTAAGTACCCTAATAATCAAATTAAGATACCTAATGTCTAATGATGGGGGATCTAGCAACCGACCCCCTCTCGGGCAACCGACTACTATTTAACTCAAATTAATTAGTCAAAGCTTTCACCTAAATACCAATCATGCATATCCAACTCTCGTTGCAATACACAAAATTAAATACCTAGGCTAATCAAATCAACTAATTAATCGAGACATACAAAGCCCATCAATAGAAACATTCACATCAAGAAATAGACATAATCAAAGCTATAAATCCATCAACACACTAATTTCATATATTGATTCAACACTCAAACAAACAAAATTAGCCCATGGTTCTAGAAGAGACACCCATGGCTAACAAACTAAAATAACAAATAAAAATGAAATTATGCATTAAAACTTGAATTAAAAGAAAGATATCACCTCTTGTGATGAAATTTGGAAATACAACTCTTCAATAGCTTCAATCCTTGCTTGAAATGTAAAAACAACTAATGAAATATAAATCTAATCTAATCTAATCTAATCTAGAAAAATAAAAGAAAAGAAAACTAAAAACTAGGGATTAGGGTTCTTGTGTGTGATGATTGTGTGTTTTTTTTTTATAATCTGAGAAATGAAGAATATATAGTGTGGAAATAGGGCTTGAGACGAATTTGCAATTAAATCCCTGAAAAATGGTGAAATTTCGGATTTTTCAAAATTTTCGCTGAGTTGACCCGGTCAACTCGGTCAACTCGAGCGAGTTGACCAACTCGATCGAGTACGTCAAAACTTGCTCGCAACGTTCTGGAAAAACCGACATTGACTCGCACGAGTCGGGTGACTCGATCGAGTAGCTGCTGAAAATGCGCTTTCGTTAAAGGTTGCACGACTCTTTCATTTCACGTGGGCTCCGCATCATTTCATCTTCTTCGTCAAACAAACAGCAGCTTCCCAGCATGAACTCCGGTGATGCGACGACAAGCTCTATTCTCCCCATTAATGGCTGCACGACGTGTTTTCTTGCTCTCATCGAATTCCGGCTATAAACAGGGTTTAAACTCAACTTCCGATGCGGTGGACTTCGATTCCGGCGTGAGCTTTGCAATCGGTGCGACGGGCTTCGTCCCAGTTCCATGGTGGTGGGAGCTTCTGGGTTTTCGAGCTTCGAACTCCGGCCATGGTGTTTCCGGCAATAAACAATTCCGGCGAGATGAATTTCATGCGTGATGGTAGCAATTTCCGGCACGACCTCCGCCTCTCTCTTCGATGGCAAAGATGAAGATGGGTTTCTATTCTTTAATTCCTTTTGAAATGGTCAACCTTGCCTTCTTCTTAAAATAGACGTGGGGCCTGGCTTTTTGTTTCTTTCTTTTCTTAGCTGCCATCTTTCACGTGAGTTGTCATGAATTCATTTCAAATGAATGTTGCAATTGGGCCTTGGACTTGATTTCTTTAATTGGGCCGAAAATTTTGGGCTTCCTTTTTAAATAAATGGGCCGCTACAATTTAATTGTTGGCCCAAACAATTTTCTCCTCCAATATTTTTGTTTTCTTCTCGACTTTTCTTCTCGCTCGACCTCAATAAATTGAAGCTCGTATTTGCTTCTAAAAATTACACTTTTTCCTGCAAAAATAACAAAAATGCCTTTCTCGACAATTAAGCACAAATGGTTAAATTAATGTAAATAAATGCAAGAAACTCTATGAAATTCGACGAATTAAATGCATGAATTTCGAGCAATTTTCACACTAATCACCCCCCAAACTTAAAGTGTTGCTCGTCCCCGAGCAACGAAAGAGATAAAACAAGTGGGAGGATTGCGAGAAATGAGTGTCAAAAAGAATAGTAGCAATTGTCAAGTTCTTTCAATCTAGTCAAACTCTTAAGTACCAAAAATCAACTAGCAAATTCACAAGTCATGTTCAAATCAATGCAAGATCAAGTGCTCAATCCACAATTTTCCTTTCAAGTAAGTGTTTCACTCATCACTCAAAGTGTATCATGAAATGTATACTCTCAACAATCGATTCACACAAATGCACTACCATAGGCTTGCCAAAATTCTAAGTTCTCCACCACTTGCTAAGTGGTCAATCTAAGAATCAATGAGGACTTGCATTTGGTTGTAATGTTGGGCTCTTTGGTCAAGGTGGGAAAAATTTGGATAAAGTGACTCGTAAACTAGTGGAGCGAGAAATAAAGACGCATAGACACATCTAAAATTCTCAAGACAAAGTTGCAAGTGATCAATTTGCAACTCAAAAACTCATACTCCAACAATCTACTTGTCTCATTTTTCAAGCACATCTTTACCATCAACTATCAAGCACCTTTCGAACTTGAAACTCTACCAAATTCTTGTACAAAATCGAGTTTCCTCACAATTTTTTTCTTTTTTCACAACAAACTCAATCTTTTCTTGTACAATTTCTCACTCATCTTTTTCTCACTTTTTCACTCTTTTCACTTTCACACCAACTCATCCACCAAATTCACATTTAAGCTCAATTCAACCTCACTACCCTCATTCAAGCTCCACTAGCTCATAGGAAAAATTAGGCCCACAAAAGGATAATTAGGCTAAATTTGTAGGTTGCCAAGAAAAATAGGTCAATAGGCTCAAAAGGGCTAACTACGGAAGAATTTCATTTGGTATGAAAAATTTGGCTAAGTGAATTTTCAAATCAAAGATGGCCTCATATCACTTTCAAAGATTTAACACTTAATGTAGCCTCAAACAAGACAATTGACAAGTTCTAGAGCACACAAGCATGAATGATACTCACAAGAAAGAAATTAGACCAAAATATATGCAAGTCTAAAGGCTCTAAAGCTCACGGGCTTGTCTAATCATGGATCGAGCACAAAATCAAGCATAATCGTCACATGAACAAGTAAGCAAGCATGTCTCAATCAATACCATCAAGCTCAACTAAATCTCAAAAACCAAACAATCACCATCTAATGATTCTTCAACACCAAGCCACACAATCTTAACTCCAAAAAAATATACTCAAAGATATTCAATAAGCCCACAATTAAGCACAAAATTTTTCAAAATTGAGCGAAGTAAGTTGGTGCAAAAGGAATTGTAAAACGAACATACCCCCCCAAACTTTTTCATTGCTAAGCAATTAAAAGTTTGGAAAAGTAGTGCCACAATGAGATTTGCAACCAACTACTCACCAAGCAATTCACCATATTAAGCAAGCTACTAAAAAATTTGACAATTCAAAGCATCTCAAAACCCCTTATAAAGCATTTCACCCTCAAATCTCAACACATATATCATAAACTCAATTAAGCAAAACTCTACAAAAATGAGGCGTGCGCCTGTGCAATGTACAAGTGAAGCCTCAAGTGCGCCGGTGCAATGTAAAATATGAAAATCAAAACAAATAAACCCCCCCAAACTTAGACATTGCTAAGCAATTCTAAGTTTGGGGCATATTACCTCCAATTGGCACCAAGCACAATCTTCTTCTTCAAGTCACGATCACCTCACATTAAGCTCCTTGAGTATGCTCACCTTTCCTATCAAGCAAGTCTCTTGAAAACATCACACCCTCAAATATTCATATTGTCAAGACAAAACTCATATACAAGTATATATTATCAATTAAATCCAAGATTCTCAACAAAATAATTACCAATAAGCTCTAATCGAATGGGGGTGTATCGGTGCAATTCAAAAAATTATGCATGAAGAAACTAACACCCCCCCAAACTTAGACTTTGCATAGCGTGTCTAAGTTTAGGTAAAGGTGTTTGTACCTCAAGCTTCCTTCAAGCACATGTCTTTCCATAGAGCTCGAAATCCTCACCGAGCCTCAACACACGACCCCAACACCTAGACGAAACAAAAACAAAAGCAAAATTAAAAGAACAATGCAAAAATGAAAAGAAAGCAAGTAAAAATGGGTTGCCTCCCATTAAGCGCTAGGTTTAACGTCCTATGCCGGACTTATTAACGGAATTCCAACTTCTCTCATCGAAATGGCCATGGATATTTGTCATTCTTCCCATTGTATCTCAATCTTTGAGCTTCATAAGCATGGAGACGCTCATGGAAAGTAGACCAATCACCCATATCCTTCTTGCATCTTTTGTCTACAATGAAACTTCCCATATTCTCCTTCCATTCTCTTCTTCTTTTCCCAAGGATGCCCAAGTTTTTCTCTACTTCTTTCCTACGATTAAAAGTCTCAAGAGGTAAAACGAAATCAATAGAAACATCACTATCAAGTAAAGTACAAATTGAAAAGGTTAAAGGTTTAGAAATGCTCATTTCACTCTTCAACTCTTCTTTCGATGCTTCTTGATTTTCTTGCTCATGGTGGCTCAAGTCCATCAATGGACATTCCTCTTCAACTCTTTCGACAATGGAATTGTCGCCTTCATCCTTCTTCTCCTCACTTGGGTCCTTCTCTTCTCTTTCCTCTTCTTCAATCATCACTTCTCGGATCTCTTCCACAACTTCTTCTTCGATTTCTTCTTCTTCATCGTATCCTCGATCAAATTCGTTCTCCACCTCAAATTCTTCTTCTTGAAATTCACCATCCACATCCTCTTCTATTCTTTCCTCTTCACCCTCTTTTTCTTCAACTTCCTCTTTCTCTTCTTCTTCCTCATTTAATACGTTTTCCAAGAAGATGGCAAATTCCTCCCAATGAAGTTTGAAGAATTCAAGTCTTGCATTCATCATACCACTTTCTTCCATTTCCTTCCACATGGCTCCCATCATCTCTTTGTATTGAACTCGGCTTTCTTTGGATAAAGAAGACACGGTCTCGTCATACCATTGTAGATATTGACATTCATAGCTTGAGTTGGAATAAGACCAAGTCTCGTTGTTTCCCCACTCTTGATAGCGAGATGAAACTTGTTGCACTTGAGGATTGTACTCGAAACTCTTCTCATTTTTGGGGCCATCTACTTGTTGTTGTGGTAGACAAGGATATGTATATGAGTTTGAGTATTGTGGAGGAGAGTAGTTTGGATATTGTGGATATTGATGATATGGAGAAGGTTGTTGGTAATGTGGTGGTTGTTGTGGAGGGTACGAGTATGAGTAGGGGTGAGGATCCGGAGGATACACCGTGCTAGATTGGTTATGACCCGTCTTCCAAAGGTATATATCCTCCATCTTTCGAATTCAAAGCACACCTACAAAAATAAGAAGTATCAAATTCAAACAAAAATAAAATAAACAAACAAAGCAATAAAATGTCACTACTAGTACCACTCAACTAACTCTAAGTCCCACTTAAGGCACTCAACTAAATCCCCGGCAACGGCGCCATTGACTTGGTCGGAGTTTTCGAAAAATATATTTTCCTACTCCCCCGCAAGAGTACGGGATCGTCGTAGTAGTGAAGTAGACTAGGACCAAGTAGTTATCGAACCCAAAGGATTTAGGAATGCAGTGGATCCCCAAAGTTGTGCGTTGACATGGTACTATAGTGACGAGCAAGTAGGCATTCGAAAAATTAAACTAAGCGAAAATTAAATCTAGAAAAGCAATTAAACAATTAAACTAACTTTCAATCAAGAAAGTGCAAGAGAGAGAAATGCTTCGAGTGCCTTCACAATATAATCCACTAGTGTGTGTGACAAATTCACAACCTATCATTGCCTTTTTCTAAATGTTTGCTAAGAGCGATCACGAAAGTGTGTAGACCAATCCCTTTTGAGGCCTAGGTGAACAACGTGGACTAACTAGCAACTCCTAATTATGCCCCATAAGCTCCTAAGATCGTGAATATCTAAAAACACGCGATGCATCTCTAGAATTCTCCCTTCACTAAGTACCCTAATAATCAAATTAAGATACCTAATGTCTAATGATGGGGGATCTAGCAACCGACCCCCTCTCGGGCAACCGACTACTATTTAACTCAAATTAATTAGTCAAAGCTTTCACCTAAATACCAATCATGCATATCCAACTCTCGTTGCAATACACAAAATTAAATACCTAGGCTAATCAAATCAACTAATTAATCGAGACATACAAAGCCCATCAATAGAAACATTCACATCAAGAAATAGACATAATCAAAGCTATAAATCCATCAACACACTAATTTCATACATTGATTCAACACTCAAACAAACAAAATTAGCCCATGGTTCTAGAAGAGACACCCATGGCTAACAAACTAAAATAACAAATAAAAATGAAATTATGCATTAAAACTTGAATTAAAAGAAAGATATCACCTCTTGTGATGAAATTTGGAAATACAACTCTTCAATAGCTTCAATCCTTGCTTGAAATGTAAAAACAACTAATGAAATATAAATCTAATCTAATCTAGAAAAATAAAAGAAAAGAAAACTAAAAACTAGGGATTAGGGTTCTTGTGTGTGATGATTGTGTGTTTTTTTTTTATAATCTGAGAAATGAAGAATATATAGTGTGGAAATAGGGCTTGAGACGAATTTGCAATTAAATCCCTGAAAAATGGTGAAATTTCGGATTTTTCAAAATTTTCGCTGAGTTGACCCGGTCAACTCGGTCAACTCGAGCGAGTTGACCAACTCGATCGAGTACGTCAAAACTTGCTCGCAACGTTCTGGAAAAACCGACATTGACTCGCACGAGTCGGGTGACTCGATCGAGTAGCTGCTGAAAATGCGCTTTCGTTAAAGGTTGCACGACTCTTTCATTTCACGTGGGCTCCGCATCATTTCATCTTCTTCGTCAAACAAACAGCAGCTTCCCAGCATGAACTCCGGTGATGCGACGACAAGCTCTATTCTCCCCATTAATGGCTGCACGACGTGTTTTCTTGCTCTCATCGAATTCCGGCTATAAACAGGGTTTAAACTCAACTTCCGATGCGGTGGACTTCGATTCCGGCGTGAGCTTTGCAATCGGTGCGACGGGCTTCGTCCCAGTTCCATGGTGGTGGGAGCTTCTGGGTTTTCGAGCTTCGAACTCCGGCCATGGTGTTTCCGGCAATAAACAATTCCGGCGAGATGAATTTCATGCGTGATGGTAGCAATTTCCGGCACGACCTCCGCCTCTCTCTTCGATGGCAAAGATGAAGATGGGTTTCTATTCTTTAATTCCTTTTGAAATGGTCAACCTTGCCTTCTTCTTAAAATAGACGTGGGGCCTGGCTTTTTGTTTCTTTCTTTTCTTAGCTGCCATCTTTCACGTGAGTTGTCATGAATTCATTTCAAATGAATGTTGCAATTGGGCCTTGGACTTGATTTCTTTAATTGGGCCGAAAATTTTGGGCTTCCTTTTTAAATAAATGGGCCGCTACAATTTAATTGTTGGCCCAAACAATTTTCTCCTCCAATATTTTTGTTTTCTTCTCGACTTTTCTTCTCGCTCGACCTCAATAAATTGAAGGCTCGTATTTGCTTCTAAAAATTACACTTTTTCCTGCAAAAATAACAAAAATGCCTTTCTCGACAATTAAGCACAAATGGTTAAATTAATGTAAATAAATGCAAGAAACTCTATGAAATTCGACGAATTAAATGCATGAATTTCGAGCAATTTTCACACTAATCATATGCCAGTTTCTCGGTTGGAGAGTATTTGATCTCCGCCTCGTGCAAAGCTTGGCTGACGTAGTAGATAGGTTGATGGAATTTGCCATCTTCCCGTACTAGAACAGAGCTGATTGCCACTTCTGACGCTGCTAAGTACAAGTATAGCTTTTCTCCTGGGACGGGTTTTGACAGGATTTTAACATCTCTCAGGTAGTATTTAAGTTGGTCGAACGCCTTTTGACAGTTGTTAGTCCATGTAAACTGTCATTTCTTAATGGCTTCGAAGAATGGACGACATTTATCCCCCGATCTGGATATGAACCGATTCAATGATGCTAGGCATCCCGTGAGTCTTTGCACTTCTTTTATCAAACGTGGTGGTTGCATGTCCATGATAGCCTTGACTTTTGCTGGATTGGCTTCAATCCCTCGTCGACTAACAAGATGGCCCAGGAATTTTCCGGAATGAACTCCAAAACTACTCTTCTTCGGGTTTAGCTTCATATTGTAATGTCGAAGAATATCGAACACCTGGGTCAAATGCTAAAGATGGTCTTCCTTTCGGGGGCTTTTGACTATGATATCGTCTACATAGACTTCTATCGTATCTCCGATTTGTTCGTCGAACATCTTGTTTACCAACCTCTGGTATGTTGCTCCGACGTTGATGAGGCCGAAGGGCATTCTCTTCCAACACAATAAGTTTTTATTCGTATAAAATGTCGTGTTCTCTTGATCGTCTGGATGCATTGGGATTTGATGATACCCGGTAAAAACATCCATGAATGTTAGCATTTCGTGACCTGCAATGCTGTCCACCAACTGGTCAATGTGAGGAAGAGGAAAATTGTCCTTCGGGCATGCTGCATTCAGATCTGTAAAGTCTATGCAAAGCCTCCAGGTCCCGTTTGGTTTCCTCACAAGGACTGGGTTTGCTACCCATTGTGGAAAGAGTGCTTGTCGGATTAGGTCGTTGTCTAACAACTTCTTTACTTCTTCATTCAAAGCCTGATACTTGTCTGGGCCATATTTTCTTCGTTTTTGATGGATGGGCCTTTTTGCTTGATTGATGTTGAGCTTATGACAAGCATGTTTTGGATCTATCCCCACCATGTCTGCATGAGACCAGGCAAAAACATCTAGATTTTTGCTGAGGAATTCTTTCATTCGGGATCTGTAAGGCCCAGGGAGCTCAGATCCTATGTACAATTCGAGATCCTGATTTTCAGGATTAACTTTGAACGCCTCCAGTTCTTCAACTGAAGTTGCTCGTCGTTTTTGTCCTTTCCAACGAGGATCAAGTATTGGTCCCTCAGGGTTGAAATCATTTTCGATGCTTATGGGCTCTGATCCCAGGCGGGGATCTAGATCATCTGTTGGTCCTGATTTATTATTGTTAGTCAACACCTGGCCCTCCAAGTCATCTGATGAATATTGCTCGTCACCCTTTTGTTGTTCGTCAGATGGAAGTTCTCCATGGGTGGTGATGAGTTGTTCGTCCAACACTTGTTCGTCAGAGTGTTGCTCGTCAGTATCCATGTGGTCCTCTATGTCCATCATGTTCTCGAGTATTGATGGTTCATCAGTAGGATAGCTAGGTGTGGCCTCCATCATGGATACTAATACATGTTTGGCCTGCAACTGTAGGAGACATTCCCTGGCCTTTCTTTGATCTCCCTTCACTGTGCCTGCTCCGCTTGCTGTAGGGAACTTTAGGTAATAATGGTAAGTTGAACATGCAGCTTTGAATTCATTTAGAAAAGGTCGACCAAGAAACCCGTTGTAGGTTGATTCCTGATCAACGACCAAGAAGTCAACCATTCTCGTTATGTTTTTCTTGGGTTCCTCGACCGTTACAAGCTGAACGGACAACCTAATTTCCCCTAACGGGACTGTTACAGCATTTCTAAAGCCTAAAATTCTGTGATTTGAAGGTCGGATGTAGCCCGAGTAGTCTCCAAGTTGATCAAGCGTCTTTTTGAAAAGAATGTTGGTGTAGGCCCCGGTGTCCAACAACAATCTATGTACCCTGGTCTCCATAATCTTGGCACAGATCACGAGCGAATCGTTATGGGGGGTCAAGATTCCCTCCAAATCCTTCTCAGTAAAGGTCAATTCTGCTATTTGCATAATGGATGGCTTAACCCCCATTGCTTGTACTTGATCGATCGCTCGCAATTCGGCTTTTCTTTTTCGGTTGGAGATCGGCGGTCGTCCATCAGAACATCCTCCCGCTGGTTCTGCGGGTTCCATCATATATAGATCTTCTAGTGGACGAGCAGCAACAGCCGGAACTAGTCATCCTGTTTTATTGTTTTTCTGAGGTTGATCATCCTCATCCTCAGAGTTGTTCTCCTGGACTCTCTTTCCGGGTTGCCTCTTAACAAAGTCGGAGAGTTTCCCCTCCTCGTAGAACCGCCAAAGCTGCTTGAGCAAATCTCTACACTCGCTCGTAAAGTGCCCCACGCTTTGATGGTAGGCACAATACTTGTTAGGGTTGAGTTTGCCGGTGTCTTGACGGATTTTTCGTGGAGGGGAGAGCAACTCCTTCTCTTTCACATTTTCATAAACAGTATCGATTGACACTGTTAGCACCTGATTCAACTTTTCCTTAAGCTTCGTCCCTTCCGTGAATGTCTTCATGTTCTTCGGGACTCGATAGCCTGTTGTGCCAGGTTTCTTGTTATTCTCCTTGGGATCAGCTTTGTTCCCCCCCAAGTTTGATTGCAAGACCTCGTGCATGGAAACGAATATGTAGGCTTAATTTCTGAATTCGGCATAACTTCTTGGGTACTTCAGACGTACCTCTTTCCATAGCTTCGATTCTTTTTCAACCCGGCCATAACGGCAACAATTTTTGTGTCCTCGCTGACGGGTTCACCTTCCAACAGCACCTTGTCGAACCTTTCCATGAATGCCCGATCTGACTCGTCGTCATTTTGTTTTAGGTCTGACAATTGGTGTTTTGGGACAAATATGATCCTGCTGTTGAGAAATGGGAAAGAAACTCTCAGCTCAGTTGAACGAACGAGTGGATAGATGCTAGTGGCATTACCGAAAACCACTTGTGCACCCGATCCCCCAAAGTTAATGGGAAGTTTTGGTATTGGGTGGCATCGCTGACTTCCACCGAGACCATGTAATCCGAGTACTTCGTTAAATGAACCCTGGGATCAGCTAGGCCATCATATTGTATGCTTGCTGGGGATTGGACCTTCTTCTGAATCGGGGCTTTCAGAATGAGGGATGATAATGGTGAGGATGGCAAGTTGGTCATCCACACTCCTCTTTGTTGGTCCAATTGTCCCTGCATGCTCTCTACAGCTTTCCTTAGGCTGGACAGCTCATCCAAAGATACCCCCTGACTTGGAGGCTGTTCGGCGAGCAAAGGTACAAACCTTTCTGCTCGTCGCAGTCCCTCACTTGGGGTGGGCATGTCCTGGAGCTGCTTTCTAGGGTTGCTCGCCGCATTTGGCCATAGGCGCCTAAAGGCAGACTGGGAAAGTCTTTCATGAACCGATGGGCGTGGTTGTTCAAATGTTGTTCACCCACGCTCTGCTTCATGGCGAGCAACTTTCTCATGTTGTTGGGGTTCGCCAAGTTTATCCTGGGCACTGGAACGAGTTGTTCCATGGCTCGACACTATTGTTCGCCCGCGAGCAGACTCAGCTTGGCCCTCTCTTTGCTCGACCGCCTTGGCTTTGCCCTTATCTCGCCTGACCTGGGCACTGTTCACCTCGTGTTGTTCGCCCCTAACTGACCTGGCCCTAACAACTTTCAAGGGTCTAGCCTTAGGCCTCGCTTGTGAAGGTCCATTCTGTTCTTGCTGTCTCTGAAGAGCTTGGAGAGCAGCAACGGTCTTGGCTAGTTCGTTAGGGTTGTTCGCCAGGGCCTCCATTTCAGGTGGGAGATTATGAGTTATGGATGTGTGTTGCGATTTGTTCGCATGCCTGGGATTACGATCCTGGTGGTCAGCCGACGAAGCTCGGGTAGGAGATGCTCTCCTTGATAAGCGTGTACCTTGTGTTTCCTTTGATTGAGGCATTTCAAATTAAATTCTCTTAATTTTTATGATGAAGAACACCAAGAACACTTTTGCTTGAATCTTCGAATGTTTCTTGAGGTTTTCTTCAAATCTTCAAGTCTTCAACTTGAAGTTCTTGACTAATCACACTAAATCGAAGGTTCGACCCCTCCTTCTAGCGCCAATTTGTTGGTGATCAAATTTAATCGGGTGGATTAGTGACTGTTTTAGTTCGGTTTAAGATCACCAATCAATTTCGTGTGATTGATTATCACCGTAAATGATAAATCGAAAGCTTGGGTTATGAAATCGTAGTTACGAAAGTCAAAATCGTATTAATTTTGTATATGTGTGCGTTTAGGTGTTTAAGTGTGTGCTTTTAGGAGTATTTGTGAATTTGAACCTATATTTCTTAGCTGAAGAACAACTATTTATAGAGGCCAGCAAGTAGGAGGTGTCCAAGACTCTTGGACTTCCTAGCTTGCATGCTAGACATGTGTCCTTTGACCTATGTTTGACCTTATCTAAGCTGAATCTTAGTTATAAAGTCTTCTTTGGTCTTATCACGGGCTCATTGTTGTTCGTCCAGGTCGGCTTATTTGATTCAGTATGGATTCTTCGTCAAAGTTGTTAGCCTTTTGAGGTCATAGCTTGGAAGCTGTTCGCCTTTGTGCTTTGCACAGATGGGTTTTGGGGATCTTTGTTCGTCAACATACACCTCATAGGCTGGTAATATACACCACCTTTTATTAATATTGCTCGTCTTCAGTGACTTGGCGGAATGTTCATATCTGGCCTCGGGTCTTAAAACTTGTTCGCCCATATGTTGTTCGTCACTGGAGCTGTTCGTCACTTCATGCACCTCCCGGATTGATCCATGCACTCCCACTTGATTTTCTTCATTAATTATCTTTGATTTGGGGTTGATTCTCTATAATCTCTATTAAGATCTTAATCCTTGTTCGCCCATCGTTGATTGGTGTTCGCCTATCAACAGATGGCAACTTGAGTAATTAAAAAAATGTTAGAAGAGTGAAGATAAAATGGTGTATTAATCCCTTTTAGTATACTAGTTGGCTACCACGTATGTTGCGCGTCATATATGAATAGTTGGTAAAATGCAATCGTAAGGACTTGACAAAGTGAGGGTTTTGAAATAGGGGAAATTGCAGAAATGGTCCCATAAGAATTGGTCCTCATGAATTGTGTCCTTTTTTTAGCGCAAATAGTCCCATACGATTTTTCCGTAAAAAAATAACAGATTAACGAGCATGAGGCCCACACGCCCGTTAGTTTTCTACCAAAAACTCACGCGTATAATTTCCAACTTAAAAATAATTAATTTTCAGGGAAAATGCACTTTTTTGTCCTTTAATTTTGGTTGATTTTGGTTTTCGTCCTGTTAACTTTGGAATTTTGAATTTCATCCTATAACTTACAAAAATTGTGTTTTCCGTCCTGTTAACTTTGAAATTTTGGATTTCGTCCTATAACTTATAAAATATTTGTATTTTTCCGTCCTATAACTTACAAAAAATTATGTTTTTTGTCCGGTAAATCTGACGTGACACCAATTTTTTGTAAGTTGTAGGATGAAATTCAAATTTCCAAAGTTAACAGGATGAAAAATACTATTTTTTGCAAGTTATAGGACGAAATTCAAAATTCTAAAGTTAACAGGACGAAAACCAAAACCAAACAAAGTTAAGGGATAAAAAGGTGCATTTTCCCTAATTTTCAACTTCTTAAAACTCTACGAACTAAAGTTGCAGAATCGCCTACATGCTTGCATTTTACATTGAAATGATTGTTAATAGCAAAAGCTGACCCATTTCCCTCAAAAAATCAAGTTGAACAAGTTTTTTCATCCAGTATTTCATAGAAAACTGTAAAATATTTAACGGATGGAACATTTTTTGCTAAAAATGGGACCAAAAAAGAATATGGGACCAAATCTGTCAAGTACAAATTCTCATGAGACCATCCTTGCAATTTACCCTTTTGAAATATAACCCACACTAATGCTAACATCCATCGCCGAATCCTTTTCTTTTATGTATATAAAAACTAAAAGTTATTTTTAAGTAGAATAAATACAAGAACGAAAGATCCTAACACGGTTTAAAATCAAAAGATATTATTTATATGTCATTAGCACATTTGCGGTGGACATAGAAGTTTGTACTTATCGATGGACATGTGATAATTTCCGTGTGTATATATAGTATAGCACCAATCTCTAGCAAAATCCAAAATAATACGCATTATGGTATCCAAAACTTCTTAATGGCGTGCTGCATGGTTTTATCATGGAATGACCTAATTACTAAGAAAATATTTAGTTTAATATTAACATGATGGTATGCCCGTCAAGTGACGTTGATCCACTACCGGACACCAATACCAAACAATACAACAAGTGCTAAGCTTATGACACTTAGGGTATGTTTTGAAACTCTACAGTAAAATTAAAAGTGATTTTTGCAGTAAAATTAAAAGTGGGGTATGTTTTGAAATAAAGTGATTTTAAAAGTGAGAATGTTTGAAAAAAAAAATCAATTAATGAATACAATTTTACAAAAATATTCCTAATATAAAAAAAAAAAGTTAAGCGTTGAACATGTTTTAATTCTTTCACTGCACGAATCCAAAAACCTCAGCGAATAAGAAGATTGGTTAGGGGTTTCCTTTTGCAATGATCATCAAAGTAAAAACTTGTAAGTACAATAATGCTAACCCTAAATTGTTGATTTGATCGGTTCTTTTTTCTCGAATATGCATCTGGTAATAATACACTCATAAATTCTCCTCTGATAACGTGCCAACCAGATGTTTGATATAATGTCCCAATGAACTCTGTTATTTGGAATTCTTGCTTTGAGACATTAATTTATTTACACACGGGTCAATTGTTATTTCGTTTTGTAGATGAGTAATAGCACCACAAAGACTACGTACAATTTTGGGAATGAAGAGATAGTTGACAACCATTATTAGATCGAATAACAATGTGGCAGAATGAATTGGTTCCTAATTCGTTAATTCAATTTGTTAAATTGATTGGAGTTTAAAGATTTGAGTTTCTGATTTAAATTTTATTCTTTTTATTTATTCATTTTGGTATCTTGATCTTTGTTTGTTAAATGTTTAGAAATTGAAGATTAATGAATACACAAGTGTACGTCGTATTATTTTTTATTAGAAATTGCACTTTGGGAGGCCTTTGAAGTCATGGCCTGATAAACACAAAATATCTAATGTTAGTAAGTATATCTAATAGATACAAAATAGAGATTGTATGGATGTTAGTTCTTTTCCTCCCATATGATTGTTGTTAGCAGCAAAGTAGGCGTGTTCTAGAATGCATTCAAAGAGGCTCTTGAACAAAAAACTACTGCCACTTCAAAGTTAATAACTAATTTTTAGAATAAATAAGCTAGAAACTCCCTTGCCGCAAGGAAAAGGAAATAAAACCAAAGAAAGTGACACCAAATGCAACAAAAATTATGCATCTATCTATCTCTAATCTACACACTTATTAATAATAAATCTCCAAATTAGTTTAACAAGAATGTAAGAGAATAAATCCCAGTGGGTACATCTTTGCTTCTGCCAAGCCTACCCTGTCTTTGATCTCTCTCTCTCATTGTTTTAATAATATTCCCACATTTTTAATTCCATACTTATAAACCAAAATCTTGTTGCTTCACACACACTCTTGTCTCTCATTACTCTTGCGATTAACCGCATTAGCTACTTCTAGAAGACTACCACCATTCAAAAAGCTCCAAAGACATCTGGATTCTGATCGAATGAACATGAAATTGCAGCATTTCTTTATATACTTCATTGTACTTCATCGCTGTTAATTTTATCATGTTTGCTAATACATTTTTTTTGAAGTAGATAGCTTACTTTAAGTTGAAAATGTAGAAGATTCTTCCATTGAAGGTGTCTATAGATCAGAATTTTTTTGGCAACTAGCTCTAAAACAACTCAATAGGAAACCTTAGACTATTTTGAAGGTATATCTCAACACATCTTGTTATTATAAATATGTATCTATATCATGTTTGATGCTTCTATGTTTTCCTCAATAACATTCTTTTGGTGTATAAAATATTTATTTTATTATGTCCTCTATATTATGTGGAAATACATAATTATATATATGACTTATAATTTTGGCACCCACTGCTGGTTATATTATTGACTTATATTTATGTAGTTATGGGCTCAGAAATGCCTTGGGCAAGATTTTCTGAAACTAACACTCAAACGCACTCACAACCATTGTCTCAATCATCTCAAAGCATAGAAGGTAGTAGAGGATATAATCCCGTAACAGAACCTACTGTGAAGGCAAGTTGGAATCGTAGTGCGATAGAAGCATTTATTAAAATATGTGTAGAGGAGGTCTAAGCTGGAAATAAACCTGGTAGCCATTTTAGCAAAATTGGATGGAAAAATATCAGAAAGAAGTTTTGTGCAACTATGAACCGAGATTATTAAAAAATGCAATTGAAAAATCAATGGGATTCATTAAAAAGTGATTGGAGTTTGTGGACTAACTTACTGAGAAATTCTACCGGACTAGGCTGGGATATTAGAAAAGGCACTGTGCAGGCGAGCAAAGAATGGTGGGCTCAAAAGATAAAGGTAATACTTAAGTTACTTTTACTAGTTCATTGAATATGATGTATTAATCGATTTATTTATTCATTGTAGCAAATACCTGAGGCAGCTAAGTTTTAAGTGCAAGGACCCTTGTTGGTGCACGAACAAGAGATATTGTTTACAGATGTTGTAGCTACTGGTGAGAGTGCATGGACTCCGAGCTCTGGTGTTCTACCATCACACTTGTTAGATGAACCAAATACTAATGTAGAGGGACCAGAAAATGATATCAATGAACTTGAAGCTGAGCATGAACCTGAGCGTGGAGCTGGACTCGATAATCCAAGTAGAGGTAGATCAAGATGTGACATTGGGCTTCATGCACATACCATTAATAAGAAACGGAAAAAGATAACTTCTGCTGATAAGATCGCAAGGTCCATTGACCTATGGTTGATAAGTATACTGCTGGTCCCACCTCATCCAATGATTCCACTGGAAGTACGGGACATTAAACTATTAAGGAATGCGTAGATGTCTTATACACAATGGATGGGGTGGAGTAAAGTGATAGGCTGTGTATGTTAGCAATACGATTGTTTCTAAAACCTATTGTGAGAGAGTTGTTCTTATCATATAGGATAAATCCAGCCCGTTTGAAGTGGTTGCAAGAGCAATATGAGAGAGATGCACAACGAAATGCATCCTCAACGCCCTCTACTTATGCATCCCGTGGAGATTCCCATCATAATGATGACGCATCTTCTCGTTGACTTGATGTGATTGTGATTGTTATCATAACTATTTGTGATGTTGCTGCTTAAAGATGTTAATATTCTTAGAATCTATTTTTTGTGGTAGTTGTAGACTTAAAAACATTATTAGACTATATATATGTAGGTAATGGTTGTTCGAAGATGTTTTTTTAGTGGATTATTATGGAATTGGTTCTTTATTTTGTGTTCGTATTTGTGTAAATGTGATTTGTGTATTATATATTTATTTACTCTGTACTTATAGTTAAATTGCTTATTTGTTTTCAACAGAATGATGGAAGGGGAATCAGATATCAGTTTGTCCTCTATAGACATATCATCAAGTGTTGATATTTTAGATGATGCAGTGAGTGAGGAAGAGAATGATTGTGCTACATCAGAACATTTGCATGAAAAGAAAAAAGATGTTATGAGTGCAGTTGCAGCTAGTGCATCAGTTTTTTATGAAAAATATTTGCATAAAACTCCCTGTTATGATAGAGATTATAGTGGATGGGCTGCATTAATGTCAATATTGAATGGAAATCCTACACGATGTTATCAACTATTTAGGATGCATAAACATGTATTCTTGAAGTTGTGTGCTTTATTGGTGAATGATTATGGGCTTAAACCAACGAGGTATGTCCCTGTTGAAGAGCAACTAGCTACTTTTATGATGATTGTTGGGCCGCAAGAAGGAAATAGACAGGTTCAGGAGTTTTTTCAGAGGTCTGGTATACCATCAGTCGATCATTTCATGCTATTTTACAAGCTTGTACAAAGATGTCAATTGATTGGGTCAAACCTTTCAAAGATTTTGCAACTACTCCCTCACATATTAAAGACAATTCAAGATATTATCCTCATTTTAAGGTATGTTACAATGTATATTACACATTCCATAAGTTATGATAGTGATAATTCATGATATACATCTTTAATATATTATGAATTAGGATTGTATTGGCGCAATAGATGGCACACACGTGAAAGCATCAATACCATGTCATTTGCAAACTCCATACATTGGTAGAAAGGGTAGACCAACACAAAACGTTATGGCTGCATGTGATTTTAATATGTGTTTCACATTTGTGTTACCTGGTTGGGAGGGAAGTGTCCATGATACTAGAGTTTTCTATTCTGCTATAAGAGATGCATCAAAGAAATTTCCAATGCCTCCTACAGGTGAGTTGATCCTAGTAGTATTACTCTTATTTTTTATCCAATTTATATGTCGTAGTAATTCTATATTTTTTCAGTTAAAAATACTATCTAGTTGATAGTGGTTATCCTAACACTACGGGATTTCTTGCCCCCTACAAAGGCCAGAAATATCACATTCCAGACTTTCGGCGAGCTACTGTGTATAATAATCAATATGAAGTATTTAACCATATATATTCCTCACTACGTTCAGTCATAGAACGTTCATTTGGAGTATGAAAGAATAAATTCAAAATTATGGAGCAAATGCCGATCAATATTTTTTGGCCTAATCAAGTTGCTCTGGTCCCAGCTACTATGGCAATCCACAATTTTATTCGTATGACTGATCAAGGTGATGATGATTTTCTTGAGGCGGAACATAATACAGTTGAACCTGCAGGCGCTGCAAATGAAAATGATGGGGATAATCGTGCTGGTGATTTTCAATCAAGTGATGCTGCAATGTATACATTAAGGGACAACATTTGTACGTCGATCACATTTTCAAGATTGGGCATTCACGTGCAACCATAGTTATGTTATATATTAGTAGTTGAATATGCATATTTTTACTCATTTGTTTAGTTTGTTTGTGTGCCCTCATAATTATGGTGCAAGAGAACTTGTTTGTTTGCTCTTTCTCATTTTATGCTTTGTTAATACAATTACTTTACGATTTTTTCTGTTTTATTGAAAAATAATTGGGTTTTATGCTATACATCACAAAAATTCTCTAGAAGTCTAGTTTCCAACAAAAAAAAAATGGTGCTTAAAAATATAATTTCTACATAAAGTTATGATTATTTGGTAGAATGTCGTCAGGATTGTATATATAATGATATACATCACTAGAAACCACTAGAAATCTAGTTTCCAACAAAAAATGGTGCTAAAAAATATTATGTCTATAGAAAGTTATAAATATTTGACTAATGGTATGTCAGTATGGTGGAACTTTCTAGAATTCAATATGAAATATTTTATAAAATCATTCTCCAATGTTAAATTAAAGTAGCCTTTATCGTTCATTCAAAATATCAACTTTGACATGTATATGAGTTGAGATTAAATGAGAATGTAAAACTCAATTCATATAAAATATAAATAAAAAAACCCAACAACAGAAAACAGTAAAACTAATATAAGAAAGGATTACAAAGGCGCAATATTGACATAATAATAAAACTTAAAGTTAAACGTGCAAAAGATGTACGCTAACAAATCATAGATACAAAAGATGCCAAAAGTTTTATAAATTACCAACCATATTATCTACTTTAGACTATTGCCTACTAGTACCATATACTTCATGGAGCCATACACGAACCAACTGATGAAAATTGAGACACTTCATCATCATCGAATCGAGCCCTATTCGCACCCAAAGTATCAACAAATCCATTTTTTATTCCAAAAGATGGATCAAAAACAGATGGAGCAGATAATGGCAAGATGTGGCTATAATCTCTTCCAATTGCAGATTGTTCGTCCTTCACATATCCACCCTCATCACACATAGTTGCAACAATTGGGAGTGCAATTTTTTTATTAAATTTTTCGATGGATTCAACTTCTTTTTTACAGTGTTCTTTCCTCTTTAGCTAACCAAAGATTATATTCAACCTAACCCATAAAGGCTCACATTGATGTTTGTACCTCTTAGCATACGGGTATTGCTGCAAATAAAATAACAATTAGTTGTTTTCAGTAAATTATCTATTATTATGAAATTACCCCAAAGGATAAATAACATACATAACATACTGTACCTTTATGATGGCATCCCAAGTAGTATCACTCGCTTCAAACTTACCCTCGGCTTCAAGTTTGACACCTGGCCAATTACATACAGTTTTCCACAAGTCGTATCAAGCCCTCAGTGCCTTAAATTTCTTCGCCACTTTCTTGACTGCAATAGTCTTTCCAAGGGAAGCTGAGAGTTGAGAAGTGATTTCTATTATAGCTTCACCTTGAAGGCCATGCTAATTAAGTTTTCCATTTTCCTTGAAATCAATTAATAGCTCCATAAAGACCTTCTCCTCACACGAACTCCATGAAACCATCTCGAACATATCATCAATCTTATGAAAAGAAATTTTAGCCATGTTTCAACCTTATGAAAAGAAATTAACAAAAAATAGAATTTGAGATAGAATAATTTTACAATAGTTGCTAACTCAACACATCACTCCATCAAACTCAAAACATTGATGTCAATAATCTAACATTGACAATTTGACTGGAATTAAAAAAATATAAAAAATAAATGATAACTAGGATGAAACCAAAAATCACAATTTCCTCAAATCTAACATATGAATATAAACACATACAGTAAGTTCATGAAGATTACAAATACTTTATAAATTATAATATACCCTAAAAAAATATAAACTCACAATCAGTAGTTTGAACTTTCAAATATATTTCAGAGTAACAATCACTGTTTCCACCAAAATATACTCCAGAAAATCTGAATTTCAATGCAACAATGACTAAAGCAACAACAATGAGAATAAAAACTTAAGCAAATATAGTTTTTAGTCAACAACAATGAGACCCAAATAAAAACTTGAACAAATACAATTCCACAATAAAAGATTCAAACATAGAGCAGACAAACATCAGTAAACACAAATGAGTAAGGATTTACAAATACTCTGACCAAATAATTTTTTATTGAAAGATACCTGACAAGAAAACCCTACATTCGACGAGATATTGAGTAGAGAAGAGATGCAGAAAAATTAAACCCTGATGTATTAAATAAAAATTAATTACATGATATAAGTGTTTAAACTGTTGTTTTATGATGTGAATAAAAAATTTACATCTTCGTTCTTACCTTCTCCTCTTTGTTCTTCCCTTCTTCTCTTCGGTGGTGTTCTCACGATGATGTATTTCCTGCGTCTTTTCTATCTTCTCTTCCTTTCCCACAAATACACAATCGTTTTTTTTCTTTTATTTTCTTTTTTTCAAGGGTATAAATTAATAGGCCCACTAGAGAATCAATTCTCAGAATCCAAAAAGCAGGTTTTTGTTGCTTCTCCAAAATTAATTCTAAGTTAATAATGTAGTGGTTGCAAACATTAAGGAATTGATTTAAAAAAAATCAATTCTCCATACAAAATAGTGATTGCAAACAATCACTTATTACTGTAGTATGAATTAAGATAAACTTACGGATGTATGTTTTAAGATAAGAGTATGTATAGAGTGAAATTGGTTTATATATGAATCACTGAAGGGTATTAGTTGTTTTCACTGAAGAGTATTAGTTGTTTTTACTGAAGAGTATTACTAATTTACACTGAAGAGTCTTAGTTCATTTTCATTGAACAACTAAGACTCTTTAGTGTAAATCAGTAATACTCTTCAGTAAATACAACTAATATTCTTCAATGAAAACAACTAATACCCTTCAGTGATTCATGTATAAACCAGTTTCACTCTATACTTTGTCTTAAGATAAACTTTATAAAACTAATGCCTCTCGTTGAGTATTATGATACTAAACTCAGTTAACAAGTAATCTATAAGCTTGCAAAAGAAGCCACATCAACTACCTTTTTTTTCCTAATTAATGCTCTAAAATTTACTCCCTTCTATTCTAAATGAGTAACTCTTTTGTGCACTTGGTGCATGGAGCACTCACTTAATAGTTGAGGTTGTTTACACTGAAAAGTATGATTTAATTACACTGAAAATGTGATTAGATTACATTGAAAAATTTACCCTAAAAATCGATTTTCAGTGTGAACTTTTCAGTGTAATCTAACCATACTTTTCAGTGTAAACAACTTCAATTGTTGAGTGAATGCATATACACCTGGTGAATATGAGAGTTTGCAATTCTAAATATATATCATTTTTTATGAATACACACATGTTAATCATAATTTTTATTTTTATTTTACTCTTAGAGAATGTTTATTTTTTTTAAAGAACACAATTATCTATGTATTTTAATTATTTTAGGGGGGTAAATTTGGGAGAAGTGCATTAAATTTATATTGAATTTTTTAAGTATCATATAATTAAAAAAAAATGAAAGGTTAATACGTCATTTAATTTGAATAGGAGGGTGTAAATGTTAATCAAAACAAATAAGAGTTCATGACAATAAAGCATTTCCATTTAATAAAAAAAATGAACACTGAACGCTTGCCATTTAATAAAAAAAGTGAACAGATAAGAGGAAAAAAAATTCATGACAATTATGAAGCTTGCCAAAATAATATAGGTATAATTAGTGTGTAGTACATGAAACAATATAATATTTCTCTCTACTACATAAAAATATTGTACATACAATTAAAATTGGGGAAAATTGGTTTTCTTGTCCTTTAAGTTTGGTCAATTTTGTTTTTCATCCTCTAACTTTTGACTTTATTTTTTAGTCCGATAACTTTTAAAAAATTAACATTTTCGTCCTAAAACCGATAATTTTTTAGTCCTAAAATTAACATTTTAGTCCGATAACTTATGTTTTAGGACGAAAACGTTAATTTTTTAAAGTTATCGGACTAAAAAATAAAGTCAAAAGTTAGAGGACAAAAAACAAAGTTGACCAAACTTAGAGGACAAAAAACTCTATTTTCCCTTAAAATTGATATAATAGTAATACATACAATCATTGAAATGTACAATATAATGGAGAATTATTGCCCCTATAATATATAGTCATCTAGCTAAGGTTCCACTAAACGCTTCGTTTGCTGTCCCATAGGTCAACAAAAATTTAATAAGCCAAGTATATTGTTGAAGCTTCTCGAGCATGCAGATGCGCTCTGATCATGATATAATAATTCTGGAAGTGAGGAAGATCCATAGGATTAACTGAAGATGTTTGATTAATTTTTAGAGTCATTGCAGCATAAAAAAAAAACTTGTTAATGTATATGTGTGTGCATTACTGAAGCTCCTAGAGAATGCTCAGCCCACTATAATAGAAAATTACTCAATAACAGTACATAAATTCATAAAAATAACTCAAGATGTGATGCACTATAAATAGAAATGACATATATGGATTAATTGTTTATGTGATAAATCAAATGTATAAACAAAAGAAGCATTCGAGTGTACAAGTGATGATACTGGAAAGATAAAGCTTCAAGTTTGTCACATAGATTATAAGGAAAAAAATTCTTATTACAGGAACAAATTACCAATGGATTAAGATTCGTAAGACTTTTGTCACGACTGCTGCAACCTAGGAATATTTCTCTTTGAAGTGTTCTAATATCTCCTAACCAATTAGCTATATCTCAGAAGAGCGGAAAAATAACATAACTACTTTGTTCTTATGAATTTCCCTCTCCCATGTGATGACAAGTTTACCAAGTGTCTTCACTTGATCCATACACCACAAATATACACAGTCAAATTGGGAGCAGGCAATACCATTGAAAATGAATGACTTGTACAACTTATCATCCCCCTTTCTGGCCCAAACAAAAATGAAGATCATCACCTCGTGTTGATTCTTGCAGTTGTTCTTCCTTATATTCCTTTGGTTGAAACATAGCATATACCCAATAGTGCTTTAGGTTTGGGGCTAAGCTTTGAAGTAAAAAAATCATAAAAAAATCTTCATAAAAATGTCGGAGAATAATAGAACACAACAATAATGAAATTATAGAAGTATTAGAACTATAAATATTGTCTGAAATTATATATACCCATTGTGCACAAGGACAACACCAAGATAATTTTCTCAGTAATAAACAGACCACGTCAGAAATAAGTATGGACGGGGAAAACCTCACCCTAGTCCAAAAAATTGTCCAATTGTCCTATTTGACATAAATATTGTCAGTTCTTCTGGGTGGAAACAAACGCGCTAAAGAAAATATAATTATTCGATTATCAGATGAAATTAGTCATTCCTTGCATGAGAAACATCCCTTCCATCTTATTCAATGACATTATAACCAAAAGTCACGTACCAGAAATAGGAATAGAGGCAAACGTAATCAAGTTTGGCAAAGCAGTTTAATTAGAAAGGCAAAAAAACCAAGGGCAACCATAAAATTCAAGGAAAAAAATGATAAAGATTAGTTAAGAATCCGATAATGAGACAATCCACAAATTATACCAAGGAAGGTTGAATAACTCTATCCATTTTCTCGAGAGATTAATCACACGTCAATATCATATTCCCTAATTAAATGACATTCACACTTCAAAAAAATTGCCCTGGAAATTACACTTGTATTAAGTATTTCCTCTGAAATCCTTCAGAAGCTCAAATGACATTAGACGCCATCAAGAATGAAAGAAAATGGTCGATCATGAGAGATATCGGGGAGAGATGTAACAAAAAAAAATACATTACCATAGTAATTAAAAAAATTGAATACCTTTAGTGTGGAGGAAGGATTCAAAACGATCCTATCTAATTTCCTCCAGAGCCTCTCTCAACGATGTCTCAACATCATTGCATCCTTTTATTCCTGGTGGAATAACTTGATCAGAAAATAAAATCCCTATTTTTACCAAAATTAATAATTAAACTCCAATTCGTAATAATACAACCTTTGTGCCAGAAGATGGCATTAATTCAGCATAAGAAAAAGAAAACTGCAATGGTAAATCGAGTGATGGATGAAGGGCTAGGGAGAGTGGTACAATTTAAAAATGCAACCACAACAAACACAGAAGGATAATGGGTGTACCTAATCGCTTGATGGAGAAACAAAGCCTGATGGTCGAGGGTAAGCGCGAGAGGGGTGTGAAATGTGGCACTGGAAATTATTGCTAAATTGATCGGGACGTAGATCAGGAACAGGTTGGGAGAGGTGGAGAAGGAGAAGATTCCACTGAGTTGTTGGGAGAAGAATGGACGAGGTCGATTTTCGATCCAGAGAGATAGTGGAGAATAAGGTGGAAGCTAGAAGTCGTCAGAGAAGAGACGTAGATTGGGGAGGCGTTGTCATAAGGCGAGAAGGCAAAGATTGGAAAATGAGATGGCCAAAATAAGAGTAATTAAAATAGAAAAAAACAAAGGTAGGGAGAAAACTGAACAAAATATAAGATGACAAGGGTAAAATGGTCCGAAAATGATTTACCACTCCAAGGAAGAATATTTGATATACATAATACCTTAGTTTCTTTTGAATTTCAGAGATGGAAGACTTTGAATTCCACTTCCGTAAAAGTTAGAAAGAAAATGTTAAGGCTTTTCAACTTTTAGAAATAAAAAATTTATTGAAAAAATTAAATATAGCCTCGAACAAATATTCATTCGCTGAAAAATAACATAAGAATTGGGCTTAGGAAAAGGAGAATACAACTGACACAATGATTAGGCGTGAAATTGTTATGTTTTGTAGCCCGATTTGTCCCTATTTTGAGTGTATTTGATGAGTATTTAGAGTTATTTGAGTATCATTTTTACAAACTTATAAATTTCTCTTTGGTTCTCATATTAGGAAAGAGGGGAAAAATGGAGTTCGTAGGACTTTGAATCGACTCAAACAGACTCCCGGATGAGAAGATATTGAAGAAATACGAAAAGTATTAGTTCGTGCGAGTAAAAGTATCATTGAGCTCAAAAGGAGGAAGATCGCTCAAGCACCATTGGTTGAGCACCCCAAACGCACTGGAAGATTTGGAACCGCTCGAGTGGTCCTTGGTCGAGCGCTAGGCGCTCGAGTAAACCAAGGTCGAGCGCCCCTTGAAGTCTGGAAGATGGAGACCGCTCGAGTGGAGCGAGGTCGAGCGCGTGTTTTTTGCTGGAAGGAGGTAGCGCTCGAGCGCTAGGCGCTCGAGCAAGTGTCTAGGTCGAGCACTTGGGCTTATTTTAGCCCAAATCCGACCCATATCCTATATATACCTCATACAAGCTTATTTTTAGATACCATATCATTTTTAGATATAGTTTTTAAAGGTGAAGAGCTTGGAAGTGAGTTTGGAGAGCTTTGACAAGGCTTCCTATTGTTAAATCAAGGTTTTTAGCATACGAAATCTTAGTTTAATTTTCGAACGAATTTCCTTTTATTCTTGTTTTCTTGATACTTGAGACGATTAAACCTAGGTTTGCAGATTTACAAAGATTTCTTTTGAGACTTGAATTTATTGATTTCTTCTTTCGTTTATGTTCTTAATTTCTTTTGTTAATTCAGTTATGCATATGTTTATCGTTCTCGTCATTGCTTTTGTTCTTCAAACCACCATGTTAGGCTAGAACCCTTGCATGCTTAGGATAGGATGAACTCGTAGAAGTAGGACGTTGGTACGTAATTAGGATAATTCGTGATGTATCGTTTTGATTCTCTTGATTATTGAATATTTCTAATAAAATCTAGAATAATCTTGGAATTAAGTGTGAAAATTGTTAGAGAGAAGACGACCGCATTACTCTTTAATAACGAATAGACTTAAGGAGAGGGTTTTTGAAGGGGTTTATAATCTACCGGTTTATCGAGGGAGGACGTTCGCATCACCTTAGATAAATTAGGGCCTCAATAATTAAGCACAATTCATATAATTTAATTAGTGGATTAGTGAAGTAGGTTGTTAGAACTAAGTATTAGATTTAATTCTTGAGCTTTTATTCTTTCAATTCTTGTGCTAGATTAGGGAAGTTGATTGTCTAGTTTTAGTACACTTAGGATTATAACTTGAACATCACGGTTATTTTATTTATTGTACCAACTCCGTTAGTATACGTAGGAATTCCTATCCCGAGCATCATCATCTCATATTTGCAACCGAAGTTAGTTTAGTTTAATTTCATTAATAGAATTTAATAAGTATAAAATACTTAGGAACAAAACCAAAACATTACATTCATATTAGCTATGAGACGTACATTTCCAGGGATTTATTCGCATGCGCACTTTCCCTTGGGTTCCATACTACTTGGTCCCTATACTCGCTCATACTACAGTGATCTCATACTCTTGTGGGGTAACTACTAGCCAAGCTAGTATTTTGCATTCAAGTCAATGGCGCCGATGTCGGGGAAGACGATGTATGCTCATTGAGTGAAACTTGGAAATAATTTAGTAGTTAGTAGTGAGTGCATTTATTTTCTGTTTTATTAGTTATTAGCCAGTTGTATTTTGATATTTCTTTTGGTGTTTTAGGTATATGAAAACGACGACGACAGAGTCATAGGAGGAAGACAACGACGGAGTCATAGGAGGAAGACAACGACGACAACCCCCAATTTCACTAAGAAAAAACTCCATTACAGACATTCCACATTGAGACTGCAACACCCAAGAACCAAATAAATTCCAGAATCCCATAGAATGAAATTCAACAATGAATGGATAAGATCCTCTTTTTTCCCAAGCATTAAAACCACTATGGGTTATCAAGATGTAAAATTATGCAAAGAAAGTAAACAACTGACCACATTTTTAGAAATCCATACTTTTGAGCTTTACTTCGTTTCAGAAGGTCTTAATAAATATTCTTGACTCACCAACCCTCATACTTGAATACATCAACTCATGAGATTTTATGTGAAAAATGACCTAATGAAACTAAAATTTGGAGTGCACGGCCTATTGATACAAAGTTACAAGAAATTATTACAAATAGGTTCAAGTATACTACCTAAATTAAGCTTTGGTTCAAAATATTTTTAAAATTGAGTTTTGGTGCAAAAAAGGGGCCCCACGTGCTTACACCCACTGCCACACTAACCTCCCCCACCCCCCACCCCCCTACCCTGTTCTCTCAAATCAATTTACTCGGCCCATCCTCACTTATCATCACTCATCAGCCATCTCAACCCCCCCCCCTGACTTGATGCGACTTACACTAGCTTCTACTAGTAGCTACCCCGCAAGAGAACGAGTTCACTGTAGTATGGGCAAGTATAGGGACCAAGTATTATCGAACCCAAGGGATGGTATATATGCGAATAGATCCCTGAAGATCTACGCGTCGTAGTTAATATGAGTGTATGGTTTTTTTGGTTTTTTGAAAGATTAATTAAAAGACTCAAATGAACTAAGTAAACTAAATTACTAAAGCAAACGAATTAACTAAGGGTTGGATTCAAATAAAAGATGGTGATGCTTAGGATAGGAATCCCTACGTATACTAACGGAGCAGGTACATAATCAAAATAACCGTGACAAACAAGAATTAACCTAAGTAAAAGAATGCAAGGTGAAAGCTCAAGATTCTAAACCCTAATACTTTACCCTAACACTCGACTTCACTAATCCACTAACAAGTTAATGGATTGTGCTCAATTAATGAGACCCTAATTTAACTAAGGTGATGCGGTCGTCCTCCTTCGCTAAACCGGTAGATGAATTAACCTTTCCTAAACCTTCTCGTTAAGACTACTAATTGTTATCAAGTGATGCGGTCGTCCTCTCTCTAACACTTTCGTACTAAATTTAAAGGTAAAGTTCAGATTAATTATATGAATTCATTAATTAAGAGAATTAAAACTAACGTCACAAACTACCCTAATTATGTACCCACATCCTACTTCTACGAGTTCATCCTAACCTAAGCATGCAAGGGTTTTAGCCGGACATGGTTTTAACAAAACTAAAAGCAATTAAAGAAACAACAAACATAAACATATTGAATTGAAGAAAGAAAATACGAAACATGAACTAGGGTTTAAAAAAAAGAAAATTAATACGAAGAACTGAAATTGAATTAACTAAATCGGAATTAAAAGCGTTTAAAGTAACGTACTAATGAAAAGAAACTAAGAATTGAAAAGAAACTAGAATTCGTATGAAAAACCTCAACAAAACGTAAAATAAAGCTTGCTCGTCTCCTTCCTCTCCAAAAACTAAGTCTAAAATTATTTCTAAAAGTTGGGGATCCTTCAAAACGTGTTTGGACGAGATATATATAGGCACGGGTCGAAACGGGAGTTAACGGGCCGAAAATACGAATCCGGAGGCAAAAGTATAGGGGCGCTCGAGCAAAACGCTCGAGCGGTCCCGCTCGAGTAGTGTAGCTCGAATGGTGCATTCGCTCGAGCGGTCGCGCTCGAGCTGCTCGAGCGCTGAAATGACACTGTTACTTTTGGGCGCTCGAGTGATTCGCTCGAGCGGTGGCGCTCGAGCTGCTCGAGCGCAAGAATGGTTCTGTATGTTTGCGCGCTCGAGTCAGGCGCTCGAGCGGTGGCGCTCGAGTGATGCGCTCGAGTGATCTCTAATCCTTCCAAATGATACTTTTCCTCGTCCGCACTAATACCAATCGTATTTCTTCAATATCTTCTCATCCGGGCATCCGTTTGAGTCGATTCAAAGTCCTACGAACTCCGTTTTTCGTCCTCTATTCACCTATGTGCATCAAAGAGACAAATTTATCAATGTATAGAAATGATGCTCATTTGACTCTAAGCTCCCATCGAAAACACTCAAAACATGAGTAAATGGGGCTCCAAAACATAACAATTTCACGCCTAATCAACCCCCCCAAACTTACCATGTTGCTTGTCCTCAAGCAACGAAAGAATAAGTCAAGTGAAATTGTTAGGAATGAGTAGGAAAAATCAATCATGCAAGCTAATGAATTCAAGCTTCAAAAGTCAATCACCCGTATACTCACTCAATTCCTTTTATCGTACTCATGCAACAATAATAAGAAGCACCAAGATCAAGCATGGATGTGCACTCAACGATGTGTTTAACTCCCTCACAAGTGTATAACAATGATAAAGGGACTCACTCAATCAATCACTCACACAAATTGGCAGCCATAGGCTTGTAAATGCTCTCAACTTCGACCATACTCTAGAAATCAATGCCGAATCAAAAAGGACTTTCAAAAGGTTGTAATGTAGGCTCTTCGGACAGGTGGGATAACAATATGGTAAAGTGACTCAAGTGAATGGAGAATAGAAATTCAAAACTTCGGTACTTCGAGATTAAAAACAATCTACTTCAAACATATTCAATCACTACACTTTCGCTTTCAATTCTCTCAACACTTCAATTTTTTTCTTTCTCACTTTTTCACTTTTTTAAACACTTCATCATTTTTTCTTTTTCGCACAAACACATGAGCTCATTTTTTCCTTTGCTCATTCTCAAAATTTTTTTTGTTCTTTTTCCCACATCTCAAAACTTCATCACACCTTTTTCTCATATTCACTCAACATACAACCTTCTCCTTTTTTTTTTAACTCAATTCACTCCCTTCATATTCACACTTTCCTATTCTCCACTCAAATTGGGACAAAAAGGCTTAGAAATTGGAATAGTGTTCATATGTGCTAGCAAATAAAAGAGGCTTTAGGCTCAAAGGGGCTAACAAGGGATCAATGTCATTGGTAGGGAAAATTTTGGCTAAGTGACTTATTCAAATAAAAAATGGCCTAAGATCCTATTCGGCATATCAAACTAGACACAATCTAGAAGCAAGAGCACATGCAAGTTTTAGCATCCTCTAAGGTGACGATCCACTCTCAAACGAAGAGATTAAATCATGCATTTAAATCTCGTAAGGCTCAAATCTCACAGCTTTCACATCCATGCTAGTCCTAGTGCATTCTCACTCTCATCACACAAGTACTCAAAAGAAAACTCATAAGCATACGGGTTCTCTCCCTAATCAGCTCAAACTCAAACACTCACACAAGAAAACTCCTAACTCAGCCTCACAATTCACCCTACTCATCAAATCATACTCAAAGATAGCAATCAACAAGCATAAGGTGATTGATAGGCATAAAATATTGAGTAACAAAACAAATTAATAAAAGCCCAAGGAGCATCTCAAGGCACAAAATAACTAACTCAACTCAAAGATAAGGGGTGCATGCATGTGCAATGTAACAAGAAACATAAAAAAACTCCACCCCCCCAAACTTCGACCTTGCTAGAGGTCTAAGTTTGGGGTTGTGGGTTACCTCAACCAAATAATCCAATTTCTCTCAATAGCTTTGCACACTTCCTTGTCTCAAGTTGGTTCCTTCAATCTAAATAACTCCATGATACCTTTACTCCTTTTGAGACAAGCCTACAAAATAAAACTCTCAAGTACGAGGTTAAACATACGACTCAAAATACTCCCTAATAATATAAAAAAACACTAAAAATAAATGAAAGCAAATAAAAATGGGTTGCCTCCCATTCAGCGCTATTTTTAAGGTCCTCATGCCGGACCGTGCTCAAAGGAGCTTATGGGACATCATACTCAAATTTACCTCCCTCACTCTCATAAGAGTGGTGTTTGAACTTCTCTCCTTGATGTCCCTCCATCATGAGTTCCTTTCCTCTTTTCTCATTCCCAAGTGTTATGGGTCTCAACTCCTTCTTGCCTCTATCTGGAGGAGTCTTACTAAACAATTTCTTGAGTTTGGACTTCTTCTTCTTAACTCCTCCTTTCCCTTCTAACTGGACCACGTCCACTTTCTTCACCTCTCCATCCTTCAACTTCTTCACTTTATCCCTATCAACATAATCAAGATCATAACGCTCATGGGTTAAATTATCATTTGAAGGACTAGCAAAATCATGAATATGAGAAGGATTAGGGAGAAAATGCGTGTCTTCAACACGAGGATCAATTGCATCCATGCAATACAAGCTCTCATCCTCCCTCGGGTGTTTCATGGCTTCATATAGGGAGATCTTCACTTCTTGATCGTCAACCTTCAATGTAATCTTCCCATTCGCCACGTCTAGCACCATCCCCGCCGTAGCTAAGAACGGTCTTCCCAAGATCAATGGAACGTGCTCATCTTCCTCCATCTCTAGCACTACAAAGTCGGCTGGAAAAATGTGATCTCCAACTCTCACTAGGACGTCTTCAACAACACCTTGAGGTCGAGTAATAGACCGATCGGCAAGTTGAAGCGTCATCATTGTGGGTTGAAGTTCAACACCTTCCAACTTCTTGAAAAGCGACAGCGGCATGAGATTGATGCTCGCCCCGAGGTCGCACAACGCTCCCTTCTTGATCCCGTTCCCAATGTCACATAAGATCGTGAAGCTCCCGGGATCCTTCAACTTTGGTGGAAGCGCCTTGTGCACTAATGCACTCACCTCGTGGTTCAGCTGCACCAACTTCGGCTCATCCACTCGCCGTCTTTTCGCAATCAAGTCCTTCAGAAACTTTGTATAATGCGGCATCTGTTCCAAAGCATCATAAAAGGGTATATTAATATGCAGTTGTTTAAAAACATCAAGAAATTTAGCAAATTTTTCATCAAGCTTCTTTTTCATGAAGCGCTGTGGATATGGGACGGGTATCACAGATTTGGGTACCCCCCACTCATCTCTTTCTGTTTCTTTCACTTTCTCCCTTGCTTCCTTTGCCTTCTTCCACTTAGGAACTCTCTCACCCTCCTTACTTTCCTTCCCCTTCTGGACTTCATCTCCTTTAGGCTCAATCTCTTCTTGGGGCGTCTCAGAATCAGCAGGCATCTGAGGACCTTCGTAGTTGGTTCCACTTCTCAGCTGGATCGCCTTGCACTGCTCTTTTGAGTTCCCCTCCGGCATTCTATTCACGGACTTTGCAATTTGACTCATCTGGAGCTCTAAAGAGGTGAACCTTCGATTGTTCTCTTGTTGAGTTCTAGTCCACTCAACGTTCATCTTCTGGAGCTCTTGATCACGATGATCACCCTTCTTATGCAACTCCTTCACATCGTACTCCAAGGATGACAACCGCTTGCTCCCTTCCTCCACCTTCTGAAGGATCGCTCTCAACATTTCCTCGGTTGATGCACCGCCTTCTCCACCAGGAGGTTTAGACCCCGGATCAACACCTGCAGGAACAGTGACACCAGCTTTTGGGTTAGCATAAGAAAAATTATCATTTTTCCTCCATGTGTTTTGAGGAGGCTGCTGGCCTCCTTGAACTCCTTGTGTGTTCCTCCATTGATTTTGAAGTGGCTGAGGGCCTGGAGGTGCAAATGGTTGACCATAAGAAGGCCTTCCATACTGGTTTCCACCTTGGTAGCCATTCTGATTGTAATACGGACCTCCCATGTAATTGGCTACCTCTTGCTGTCCACTGGGCTGGTCTACTCTCTCATTCTCCACTGCATGCTCTCCACCCAAACTCTTCCCCAACTCGAGGTTGTTGATCTTTTCCATCATGGCCATCAGCAGCCTTCTCGTTCCTTCTCCCTCTTCAACCTGATTAACTCTCTGAAAATCTGCATCTCCACTCCAAGCACCGGCATTCGTGACAATGTTGTCCACGATCTCCCTACACCTCTCTATGCCTTGGTTCAGGAATGCTCCACCTGCACAGGCGTCTAAATGGGCTTGACCATCCTTGCTGGCACCGCTGTAGAAGAATGCCATAATGTCTCCCTCGTTGTACCCGTGCTGCGGGCACTCAATCAGCATGTTTGAGTATCTCTCCCACGCTTGGCGTAAATCCTCTCCAGACTTCTGGCGAAAGGACGAGATCTCAATTCTAGCCTTGATCGTCCTAGATGGAGGGTAGAATCGCTCGAGGAACAGACGCTCGAGCTCGGCCCAAGTGGTAATACCTCCCCGCGGGAGCGTATTATCGTACCACTCCTTGGCTATTCCCGTCAATGAGAATGGGAACAGCCTAAGCCTCTTGGCATCTTCAGACATGCCATTATAATTAAATGTTGAGGCAATCATGAGAAAACTCCTCAAGTGTGTATGAGGATTCTCCTTCCCGATCACTCCTTTGAACTGATTCTCAGTCAGCAGCTTTAAAATTCCTGGGGAAATAGAGAAGTTGTTTGCCTCAACAGGAGGCAGAGCTACTCCGTCATAGTACCGCTGTGGCTGCGCTGCAAACCTCCCTCGAATCGCCATATTATGATCTACGTTCTGAGGAACGTATTGAGGATTAGCAGCTGGTGCGGGTACTTGTTGGGGTGGTGGTTGGTAAACAGGTGGTTGGTTATAGACTGGAGGTGGAGGATACGGGTAAGGTGGATAAGGGTATGGTGGGTATGGGTAATGTTGATATGCTGGGTTGTGGAAAGGGTTATGTGGGTTTTGTGGGTAAGCAGGATTGTTCAGAGGATTTGGGACTAGGTTCTGAGCTGGATTGTTTACATTTTGTGCACCCGGGTTCTGGCTTTGACTATCCACGAACTGGTCTTGATTCTGACCACCACTCCCTCCAGAGCCATCAACCCGGTTTACTGCCTGATTGAAATCGTTGGCAGCATCGTCCAACTCATTACTGAGATCCATCGGTTCCTTCCCTAAGTCGGCTGCGTTCATTCTTCTCAAGTAAGCTCGGTTCCTTCTGGCTATTGTCTCAGGATTTGCAGGTATTCTCTCTTCGCTCGTATTGCCTTGTGAGCGTGTTCTCATAAACCTGACACACTAGCAGATGGATCAAAACGCAACTGCCGAATAAATAAAAATAAAAATAAAAAATAAAAACAGAAAATAAGCACCCACTACTAACTACTAAGCTATCTACAAGTCCTATTCAAAAAGCATATAACGCCATCCCCGGCAACGGCGCCATTGACTTGATGCGACTTACACTAGCTTCTACTAGTAGCTACCCCGCAAGAGAACGGGTTCACTGTAGTATGGGCAAGTATAGGGACCAAGTATTATCGAACCCAAGGGATGGTATATATGCGAATAGATCCCTGAAGATCTACGCGTCGTAGTTAATATGAGTGTATGGTTTTTTTGGTTTTTTGAAAGATTAATTAAAAGACTCAAATGAACTAAGTAAACTAAATTACTAAAGCAAACGAATTAACTAAGGGTTGGATTCAAATAAAAGATGGTGATGCTTAGGATAGGAATCCCTACGTATACTAACGGAGCAGGTACATAATCAAAATAACCGTGACAAACAAGAATTAACCTAAGTAAAAGAATGCAAGGTGAAAGCTCAAGATTCTAAACCCTAATACTTTACCCTAACACTCGACTTCACTAATCCACTAACAAGTTAATGGATTGTGCTCAATTAATGAGACCCTAATTTAACTAAGGTGATGCGGTCGTCCTCCTTCGCTAAACCGGTAGATGAATTAACCTTTCCTAAACCTTCTCGTTAAGACTACTAATTGTTATCAAGTGATGCGGTCGTCCTCTCTCTAACACTTTCGTACTAAATTTAAAGGTAAAGTTCAGATTAATTATATGAATTCATTAATTAAGAGAATTAAAACTAACGTCACAAACTACCCTAATTATGTACCCACATCCTACTTCTACGAGTTCATCCTAACCTAAGCATGCAAGGGTTTTAGCCGGACATGGTTTTAACAAAACTAAAAGCAATTAAAGAAACAACAAACATAAACATATTGAATTGAAGAAAGAAAATACGAAACATGAACTAGGGTTTAAAAAAAAGAAAATTAATACGAAGAACTGAAATTGAATTAACTAAATCGGAATTAAAAGCGTTTAAAGTAACGTACTAATGAAAAGAAACTAAGAATTGAAAAGAAACTAGAATTCGTATGAAAAACCTCAACAAAACGTAAAATAAAGCTTGCTCGTCTCCTTCCTCTCCAAAAACTAAGTCTAAAATTATTTCTAAAAGTTGGGGATCCTTCAAAACGTGTTTGGACGAGATATATATAGGCACGGGTCGAAACGGGAGTTAACGGGCCGAAAATACGAATCCGGAGGCAAAAGTATAGGGGCGCTCGAGCAAAACGCTCGAGCGGTCCCGCTCGAGTAGTGTAGCTCGAATGGTGCATTCGCTCGAGCGGTCGCGCTCGAGCTGCTCGAGCGCTGAAATGACACTGTTACTTTTGGGCGCTCGAGTGATTCGCTCGAGCGGTGGCGCTCGAGCTGCTCGAGCACAAGAATGGTTCTGTATGTTTGCGCGCTC
Source organism: Ballota nigra (assembly GCA_947034835.1). Classification (NCBI taxonomy): domain Eukaryota; kingdom Viridiplantae; phylum Streptophyta; class Magnoliopsida; order Lamiales; family Lamiaceae; genus Ballota; species Ballota nigra. The sequence goes on along the minus strand of OX344720.1, from coordinate 129,244,609 downwards.
GAGTCAGGCGCTCGAGCGGTGGCGCTCGAGTGATGCGCTCGAGTGATCTCTAATCCTTCCAAATGATACTTTTCCTCGTCCGCACTAATACCAATCGTATTTCTTCAATATCTTCTCATCCGGGCATCCGTTTGAGTCGATTCAAAGTCCTACGAACTCCGTTTTTCGTCCTCTATTCACCTATGTGCATCAAAGAGACAAATTTATCAATGTATAGAAATGATGCTCATTTGACTCTAAGCTCCCATCGAAAACACTCAAAACATGAGTAAATGGGGCTCCAAAACATAACAATTTCACGCCTAATCACCCCCCTCTTTCTCTCTCTTTCTTTCCCAAAAAAACTTCCCCGGCAGCCCCCCACCCCCAATCCCACGCGGCCGCGAGAAACCTCGGCAGCACCGCCCTCTCACAACCCCGGCGACACCGCCGCCCTCTCCCAACCCCGGCCACACCGCCATCACTCTCCGGAACTCTCTCGCACTCGCCGCCCATCGTCCACCTCCCCCGCGCCATCCCCCACAACACCGACCACCGTCGTCTAAGCCCACCGATGAGCGACGCCACCACCACCACCGCGACACCGCCATCCAGATCCACCACGACTACCCTCCTTCCAGATCCCCCTCTAACTGGGTTTCAAATTCGAGCACGCCACGCAAACGGAGTAAATCTGTCGTCCAACCGCCGTCCAACCCCGTCGCCGAGCATAGATCTATAATTATTTGTTTTTTCTTTTTCTTCAAATATCAATTTTTCCCACAAAAACCCGATTTGTATGTGGTAATTTTTGATCTGTCAATGTTGCATTTCTGGTGTGCGTGTGTTGCAATATTCTTTGTAATGTATGTGTGTATCTATGTGTGGGTGTGTCTTTTCAATGTTTAAAGCTGAACATGAGTTGTGTGTATTATAAATTATTTGATTTGAGTTTAATACTATTTTTTTTAATGTATGCTTTTAATATTGATTTTCTTGATTTTTTGCTGTGAAAAATTGATTATAATTTAAAATAATTTGATCTTTGGTTCAACTTGAGTAAAAATAATATGTATTGTGTGTGCATTTTGAGGAAAAAAATATGGACTGCGCGCGGACGTGCAGGGGTTTAATTGGAAGAAGATCTGAAGATGAAAATTTGAAGAACATCTGAAGATGAAGATTTGAAGAGGAAGGAGGCTTGTGCATTTTTTTTCTTTTTTTGCACCATGTAATTATAGTTACAAATTTGAGAAGTTCATATTTCAAATATGTAATTTATAAGTTTTAAATAGAAAAATTATATACAATTCAATTATTTTTATGATTTTCGCTCTGTGCAAAATATTTAAATATTTGCACCGTGTTTTTGTATAAGAGAATTCATATTATTTACTGAAAATTTATTAAATAAAAATAGTTGAAAAGTTGTAAACATAATTTGACAATTCTTAAAAACAAAATAAAACTTGAAAAATGGATTAAAATTATATGTGCAAATTATATTTTAGTTTGCACCGGGAATGAAAAGTAAAAAATGGGGGGCCAGATGGGACATATTAAAGCAGCAGGTGTTGGGAAAAAAGGGGGGAGAGTTATAGGCTGCAACCTATAAAAAGTACAGGTTTTGAACCAAATTGCATTTTTTACACAAAGTAGAACTAAAAGCTAATAATTTCTTAGTTTTTGAACCTATATGTAAAACACCCAAGTTACAACACCAAGTAATTTAGTTTGAAAAGCTAGATTTCGGCGCACAAAGAAAGAGAAAATGCATTAGGTGCATACAAAAATCAAGTCATAGCAATAACATGTGGATCCCACAATCTACGATGATGAAGAAGACTGTACTACCACAGGTATGTCACTTCACCTTAGAGCAGTCTCCATATGTATGATAGGTTATCAAAGTTTTAGGAATATTAGCGAAATAAAGGGAGTCACAACACACCCCACATAATATACACCAAAATTATAGAGGTTGTGAATCATATTCCAACTATATTAATGTGAAGCGCCTCACGAAGAGTTCAAGAACTGGATGGAAAAACTCCAACAGAGAATGAATCAGAAAATTATGCTAAGCATATCCATAATCTAAGAAAATAAAATTCCAAAAAGTTTGATACGAAAACCGATCTATAAACAAACGACTATACACACCAGGATTGAAAACTGTCTAAACACCCACAATTAAACTGGCAATGAACACAACTGATAATAAATATCGATACCAATAATTCGGCGCACCAAATGCTGACGACACATAGAATTTGGAAACATAATATTCAGACATATATTTTAGGATTAATAGATGACTTAAGAAAAAATTACTATAGACAACATAAGATTTTGTTATCATATAATAAAAAATAACATAGAAAAAAACCACCATTAAATAACTACAAATTAGGAATATTTGTTTCGAAACCGATCGGCGGCATGTTGATGTTCTTCCCTCGCCTTCTCAAGTTTTTCTTAGTATTCTCTAATAGTTTCCTCGTCACTCTTGATCGTTGCCTCCGATACGTGGTCTTTACAAGCATCAACTCTTTTTTGAGTACTTGACCCCATATGGCTAAAGACCATGACATGGTCAAGCAAAAAACTTACTTAATTGTCCTCTAGCTCCCACATTATAGGCTCCAACTGCATTTTAGATAGCCATTAAAATTTTGAAAAAATAAAAAAAATTACTATTCAAAATAAACAAACCACTTTTTCTTATTCAGATTTAATGTACGAAGAGTGGAAGTATGAAACATTAAAATTTACGCAGAATACCTCTTTCATCTTTTTCTTGTACCGACGAACTAGATCGTCATATTTATCATTTTTCCTTTTGCGCTGCACCATCAAATCTTTCAAGAATTTATCCTCCATTTTTTGCTGACGACTGTAATTGAAATAGAAATACTCTCAATGAACTATTCAGTTACTACGTAACTTGGGATATTTATAGAGGAGGTTCCGAAAGGTTGCATCTTTTCATTTGCACTAACCATTTACGTATAACATGATTATGCAATTTATAAAATTGCATACGTAGGTATGCATTTAGTAGAATGACATACATAGGTATGCATTTAGTTGATTGGTATACGTAGGTTTGAATTAGTTGAATGCGTATAAATATAGCATGGTATGTTCATCTGTTGAATTTATAATTATTATAGATGGACCCTCAAGATAATCGTCTCAATGTTGTCCCGGTCAACAACAAGTAAGTATTTTTTAATGAATTATATAATTTTAAGTATATTAATACTCCCTCCGTCCCCAAACACTTTGCACAGATGATTTTTTCTCGTGTTTTAGCGAGCAAGCTCTTTATTAGTATTTAAAATGATAAAGTATTTTTTAAAGGTAGGATATAATAGATCAATCTCTCCTCTATTATAAAATAACTTCAAAATTATTTTATCATTTTAAATACTAATAAAAAAACTCACTCGCAAAAACATGATAAAAAGTAAATGGTGAAGAGTGTTTGGGGAAGGAGGTAGTATTAATTATTAATATTAACTTGAATTTTTATTTTGTTGCCACAGGCTGCTTCCAGGCCATGAGACTAACCTTTGCGTCTCAGGGGCCATTAAGAGGATCCCGTTCGAGCTTGGTGCCTACTCGTGGACCCTAGTGTCCGAGCGAAAGAGGATGGAGTACTTCGATAAGTTAAAGGTATAAAAAATTTATTTATTATGATTTTTGTTTTTATTTTGAATTTATTTGTTAATATTTAATTTTTAATTTAATTGCAGAGGCGATGCGTCTGAGACCCTACCTACGATAGTGTTATGTACGCCTTGTTCTCTGCGAAAGCGCATGAACGGTACAAAAATTTTATGTACGGACTGAAGAAGCGGTGGGAGCGGGTGGAGTTGGGCCGAGTGCCAGACGGGCGTTCCATCTGGGACGCTCTGGTGGATCACGGGAATAGTGATTCACTCAGAGGATCACGGAGAAGATGAGAAGAGAGAGTAAATTTAAACAATTTATTTAATTTGTGTTTTTTTAAATATTTAATATTTTTTGTTGAATATTTCAGATTTTTTTAATTTATGTTTTTATTATAATTTTATAATTAATTTGTATGAATCAGTATAGATTTGCATATATTGTATGAATTTATATGAATGAACTAGAAAAAAAAAAGATTTAATTTGATGAATTTTTTTTAAAAAAGGGACTCGAGTGGGAGTTATATACAATTAAATGCATAAAAATGAATAAATTAATAATTTATTGTAGTCTAAAATATTAAATTTATAAAATAAAAAAAATTAGTGAATATACATATATAGAAATAAATTAGAAACAAAAAGTAATTAATTTGATGAAATTTTTTTTTTAAAAAGGAACTCAATTTGAAGTTATATACAATTAAATGCATAAAAAAAGATTAAATTAATAATTTATATTAGTCTAATATATTAACTTTACCAAAAAAAAAAGTTAGTAAATATATATATATATATATATATATATAAATGAATTAGAAACAAAAAGAAATTAATTTGATGAATTTAAAAAAAAAAGGACTCAACTAAAAATTATATACAATTAAATGCATAAAAACGAACAATAATAGCAAGTGTTCGAGTGGCTCAGAGGTTTGCGCCCCGCCCGGACACAGGCGTGAACCCTAATGGGCGCGGGTTCGAACCCACTGAGCCATCTTTTTTTCGCAGGTTCGGCGATTAGCGACCGCCCTCAGTTCGGTCGCTAATCGTAAATTTTAAATTAAACAATTATTTTTATTAAAATTAAATTAGCGACCGCCATTATTAGCGGTCGCAAAACCCTCGACCCGATCGAGTCATACTCGGCCAGATCAGCAACTGACCGGAGACGGTCGCTAATATTTAGCGATTGCCTTGGCGGTCTCTGATCGGCGACCGATCTAAAAAGACGGTTGCTAATATTAGCTACCCGCGTTTTAACGATTACTCCTAATCGGTCAGAAATCGGTCGCTAATTATGTTTTGTGACAAAAAATCGATCACTAATCCACTTTTTTTTTTTTGTGATAATATTAGATGGGAGATGTAATATTTTTCAATAAAACAACTGATATTATTTAAATATAGGTATAACTATACTGCACAAAAATATTTGTCTTTGGTATTAGGTAGAGCGAGAGGTAATGGGTGCGTATGAATTGTGGCACTTCAATTTTGCGAATAAGTTGGTCTACAATTACTGCAATTATATATTTAATAGAAAATTATCTAGTTAAATAATGTTACACGATTTAGACAGGCTACCCGAGTTGGGTTTTTTTTTTTTTTTAATAATCAATTAAACTCAACACACACATATATATATTACATATTTTTCTAGAGAATTGTGTGAGATGTCGAAAATGTCGATATTATTAGTATATGTTTTTATATATTAATAAAAATTAATTAATCTTCCAGGAAAAAACAATGCAGGAAATTTTTTTAATCCTATCAACCAGGTAAAAATAAACCTAGCCTTAATTAGTTGTCATCTAGGCAACTAGCTAGTTATGAAAGATTAATTAAGAGACAATTAGTTGTAACCTAAAGTCAACTAGCCATTTATGTAGGAATTGTTTTTTTATACACTCTGTACAAGATTCCATGAAAAGTTTAGGACACGATTAGTTGGACCCTAGAGTCCACTAGCCATTTTATGTCGAAATATTTTTATACACTATAGATCTCATGAAATGTTTAGGATACGGTAAGTTTTCACTTAAAGTCAACTAGCCAATTTATGTCAAAATGTCTTCAACTTATTTACATAAAAAAAGTCACGACAATTTCAGGTTTTATATATTGCATATATATTTTGATTCACTCTCTTGTAAATTTAGTTCATAAGTATAAAATTGATATCATTACATGTATTTACTGATACAATGACATTTTACACTATAATATTAATTTATAAGTACAATAATATTAGTGAATGCGTATAATGGTATAAAGTTCGTATTATAAACGAGTTTTTGATATTTTAAAAAAAATTGCAACTCGATTTATAATTTTTTAATATATGTAATACACATTATATATCGTATTAAAAAAATTGTCAATAAATTCACTATATCTTGTTATTGTTTGTTTAATCAATTTAGGGAAAATGCTTAATTTTAGTCCCTAAAGTTTGGTAGTTTTTGACTTCATATCCACTTTGCGAAAATATAATTAATTCTGATAACTTTCAAAATATATGTTTTTTTTTTTCCCTATACAAAAGTTTATCTACCGATTTTTCTTTTAAAAAAATCGCGTAGTGGGGCCATGTACTTTTATTCCCTCAAGTTGGTCAATTTCTTATTTTGAGTAGGGTTATTCCCAGAGTTTAGATATTATCGAATTCGTACCAAAATTCGCATCGAAAAAATCTTTGACTTTTTTACTTTAACTATACCAAAATCGAACCGAATTTTTTTTGATACGGATCTGAATATTACCATATAAATGTACTAAAAAATCGAATTGCGGCCATACCGAATTGTACCAATCCGAATAAACGAATTAAATATGCATTAAATTTTATTATTTTTTATTTTTTATTCATCAAATATTATTATAATGTTATTGAATTCAAGTACAATTATACGATAACATAATTTATCCCTTTCAAAATAAAAACACTATATTATTTATCTTATTAAATTCTTAAAACGTTAACTTATGTTTAAGTCTATATCACAAAAGGATTTAAATTTAATTTTTAATTCTTTTAATTCCATTCTATATGTATATTCATTTCTTACCAAACATTTGGATATGGTGTACTTTGTGTTAGGAATTACGATCAAAATGATTTTAATATTGCACTTTTTATTCATAAAATATTTCAAAAGGATTGTTCATATATATATATATATATATATATATATATATATATATATATATATATATATATATATATATAATATACTGTATTTTACATACTTTATTGGTGGTGATTTACGCTAATTTTTTAACCATGCATTATCATATAATGGGTTTTATTCGAGCTTGGAATGATATATGTTTGATTGTGGTCGAAGTTGTATAGTACTCACTCCGTCCACAAAATATAGGTCTGGTTGCCTTATTTGGCCGTCCACAAAAAATAGTCATGTTGTCTAAAATGGAAATAATAAATTTTATCTACTTTTTCAACATACACACATAACATTTTTAAAATATTTTATTTTGTACTTGATTTGACACAAAATTCTTACTTTTTACATATTATATCAATTTTCTTAATAACCGTGCAAAAAGTAACAGGACCGTATTTCGTGGACGGAGGGAGTATTTGTGTGAGTGTGCTTGCATCAATATTTTAAAAAAAAATTGATCTAAAAAAAAGGAGAGAATGACAAAAAAAAGGGGTAAAAAAATTTATTTCTCCACTCCGTTTTGTACCAATTTGATCTCGTCCATTTGTAACCGAAAATCCGTTTCAATCCGTATCGAAAAATAAAATATCCGTACCGTATTGTACCAAAATTTCGGTACGGACACGGACACTCGAATTTTGAAATAACCAAACATCGGTACTGACACGGATATTTTCAAATATCCATTTTGGTCCATACCGTGAACAATCCTACTTTAATTCATTAAAGTGTTTATAACGTTCCATCTTTGTATATTAATTTCTCTCATTGAAATTCGGTTTTGAGATTTCAAATATACCACGATCATCTATCCGATAGTAGATCGATTCTATACCGTTTAATTCCCCAAAAGTTAACCTTAGAATCCAATATTTAATTTATCAAAGATGAGTGTTACTGAAAATTAAATAATTGTAACCAGTTACCCCCATCAAATTTTACGTTTAGTGTGTCATTCCCAATTATAAAGATGTCATCCACAGTCACAAGAAAATTTACCTAGTTGTCTTTAATAGCTTCAGTGAACCTGATATTCCAAGACCTGATCTGACACAATTAAATTAAGCTCCAATTAATAAACTAATTTTGATTCAATCAACTCTTAATTTTTCAACTATTAATTTATTAATCTTGTTCTATTGATCTAATAAAAGAACGAAACTACACTTTTGATCTAATTTAAATAACTTAAGTTATTTATCAATAACTATATCTTCTCATCAATCAATCCAATATATATATATATATATATATATATATACCGTTTTGCCCACTAAATTATACTTCCTCGATCCACTACAGTGCATCTAACATGTTCCTGATATATATATTCCATTACAGTGCATCTAACATGTTCCTGATATATATAATCGTCTTCATTTTTCGATGAGAGGGAATTCAGTGTCTCAACTAAAATCTTTGATAGATGGAAGCCTCCGGATCAGAAGGTGAAAGTAAGACTTTTCTCCCTTTGCATTTGTTTTTTGTTTATATCTCTCTCTCTCTCTCTATATATATATATATTGAATGTATCCCATTTTTTACTAGGTAAGTACTCCTTTTGATTTTGAACTCGGGCAACATTTACTGTTTCCACTGGTTTTGATGTAAGAGTTATTTAACAATTTTAAAGTACATAAAATGATTTTTTGCCAAAATTTATTTTGTCATTTCAAAAATAAAAGTAGATTAGTATATGAAAAGTAAATATGGTATATTGAGATGTTTGAGGGATAAAAATGAAAAAAAAAAAAATTGTAGGGGTATTAGAAAATGAAAAAATTGCAATTTTGATAAAAAAGAATGGATCAAAAACACTTTTGATATCTATATGCAAAAATTATCTTTTGTTCTTTTATTACAGTTTTGTCCCATCCTTTAATTTTCAAGACCAAAACTGTAATTTCTTTCTTTCATTCTTTTTTCAATTTACTAATTTTGTTGGGACCAAGAATGGAATTCTTTTTTGATCAAATGTGTCGAAAAAAGCTACAGGACTAACAATGAGGAAAAAATGATCATTTTGAAATGGATTTAGTCTGTTGTGACCAAAAGTGAAATATACTCATTAGGAAATGCTGCACTAAGGGAGTATAATTTATTTGTTTTGAAGTCGATTGATTTTAACACAGGCGTTGAAACAAGAGGAGACTTGATCACCAAGTATTTGGCACTGTACAATGCTGCAGTTAGCGGTGGCTGGGAAACGGCAAACACATTATTCTTTGAAAAAAATAAAGAGGAAACAGAGGCCATTATCTCTTTGGACAGAGGAACCGCTCTGCATGCAGCGGTTCAGAGTGGAAGAGCAAATGATTTTGTTCGGAAGTTGTTGAGATTGATGTCACCTGAAGCACTCGCCCTCAAGGATCGCTATGGGAACACTGCTTTACATGATGCTGCTAAGGTTGGAAACAAAGAAGCAGCAATCGCTATGCTCGAAATAAATCCGGATTTGCTGTATATCTTGTCCAACACGGGTATATTAGCAGTTTCATTCGCAGCCATGTATTGTCAAAAGGAGACACTTGAGTACTTGATATCAGTGTCCAAGCCCAACGTGGAGAACTCCCCTTTTGAAGGCTCACTAGGCATTTTCTTGTTGGTTAATATTATTGCTTGTGAGTTCTTCGGTGAGTAGACATGTTCTTGCTCCTATATAAGGTTAATTAGTTAATGGATAAAGTAGTTTTTTAGCTCTTAAATTACTCAATTTTGGTTTCGGTCTCTGTCTTTTTCTATTTTCAAATCAATCTTCTAATTATATATATCTTATGATCGGCTATTACAGGTATTTTTCATCTAGTAATGCTGACGTAATATTTCTCATTTGTTTTTTTCTTAATGAAAAATATATAAAATCTAAAAATATAAATGTGAATTTATTGAATAAAATCTAAATTCTGAAAAAAGAATCAATTAAAAATAAGAATCAGAAAAGAAAAACTGAAAAATCAATTAACAAATAAAAATATGAAAAAAGTTACTATTAATTAATATTTCTTGAATCAAATTAATATTAAATTAGGGAATTGAAACCAAAATTGGGTTAAGGATCTAAAAAAAATACTTTACCCTTAGTTAATACTTGTTGAATGTAAGTAGCAGATAATTAATTGTCATTATTATTTTGTCAGACGTTGCATTGGAATTGGTTGAAAAGTACCCTGATTTGACTCGATTAAGATTGGAAAACAATCATAGATGCGCACTGTCATATATAGCTGAAATGGAGAGTGTATTTCCAAGTCGGGAAAGTTTTGGTTGGTGGGAAAAGTTGATCTACGATCGTAAGTTGATATTCCTAATTTGTTTTCAAGCTCAACCTCACATCTGACTACTGATTTTTTTAATTGTGTACCTGTTGAAGGTGTTCCTCTAAAACACCAAGAATCCAGATCGACATCTGGTGACATTGAAGATCCAATACATGGGAGATGCTCTAAATCGTCTCAGATAATTAATGGAGGAAAGTAACCAGCTTCCCTTTTGCAGAATTAAGGATTAATTCTATATCAATTCACCGCTTTTAGGTCTAATATCAACTTATTCATAATTTTGGATTTATAATAAAAAAAGTTCTAACCTTTGATGTTATTGCAAGCCGACATATATTTTTTTTAATCAGTATCATTTTAATCACCTTTAATTTTTATATCAAAAATTGGGTTTTATTTGTGTTGAATAATAAATTGATTTTGAAGAGGCAGGAGCGCATATTCATTAGGTCATGATTAGTGGACTTGTTTGCATCAAACATATAACTCACAAACCAAAGTATGTGTTTTGAATGGTGTACAGTGGGGAAGCACTTTAGATCCATGATTTGGAAAGTCATGGAACATTTAGGTACGTAATCCAATATATATATATATATATTTTGATGTCAAATAATATTGTAGATAGTTTAATCCACGAAATAATCAATTAATCAAAATATCAGTGCCTGGAGTGAGAGGCATCAAGGACAAGAAAGAAATGCACAAACAAGCACTCGAGTTTACCAGATACTTGTGCCTTGAAATGAAACATTTGCCTAAATATGAAGCCTGGACTAATCTCCTAGATTCAATCAAGCGGGCATTAGTGAAATTGTGGAATTGATCTTGGAGACGTATCCCGTCCTTGCTGCTATCGTAGAAACATCCGGAGGGACCATAATGCACCTGGCAGCAAGATATCGCTTTGAAAATGTTTTCAACCTCACTTATAATATGAGTGATCGCAAGTATTTGTTTTCTAACGCTGTGGACTATAAGAACAACAACTTAATGCACATGTGTGCTAAACTGGCTCCTCCTGACAGGCTCAATCTTGTGCCTGGTGCGGCTCTACAGATGCAACGTGAATTACAGTGGTTCAATGTAAGTCTATTATTATTATTTGCAATACTGGAATTTTTCGCAAACATTTTTGGTACTTATGTTAGAACTATTTTGGACCCAATATATTTGATAGAATCCTGAACACTGAAATTCTTATTGGACCAAAATTGTAAGGATGTGTGTATCTCACGCATCAACATTCATTAGTCTAGGATGGAAAAAGTTTATGGGACCAAAATTGTCAAAGAAGGACCATTTTAATGAGGTGAAAATCCTGTGGGTGTGAAAAATGCAATTAACCCTTATTTGAAAGGAGTATTTAAATTTTAAACATGTAAGATTTTTCCTGATTATTCTGCAGGAGATGCAGAGATTTGTTCCTCCTTCACGCAGAAAGTGGGTAAACAATGATGGTAAAACTCCAAAAATGTTATTCACAGAGGAACATAAAGAGTTGAAAGAACAAGGAGAGAAGTGGATGAAAGAGACAGCTAATGCATGTAGTATCACGACAGCACTAATAGCAACTATTGTGTTTGCTGCAGCTTTTACCGTGCCTGGTGGTGTTTCCCCCCGTTTTGTCTAAGGAGCCTGCATTCGTCTTGTTTGCCACTACAAACACGGTTTCATTGTTCACTTCCATCACTTCACTGATGATGTTCCTCTCCATCCTAACTTCCCGTTATGCAGAAGAAGATTTCTTGCATGTTCTGCCCCAGAGGTTAAGTTTCGGCCTTCTAAGCCTCTTTATCTCCATTACATTTATGTTGATTGCCTTTAGTGCAGCACTCTATCTTTTATTTCGCACCAAAGTCATATGGTTTATAATACCGGTGGCAGCGTTTGGTTGGTGGCCACTTGCATCATTTGTGCTGCTACAGTTTCCCCTACTTGTAGACGTCGTTTATTCAACCTACGGCCCTGGTATCTTTGGCAAGAAAACTGATCGTATCTTCTATTAATTTAGCTCAAGAAATAAGGAAAATTAACGCATGCAAAGTGGTCGCCTGATCACTTGTGATCATCCCTAATTTGATGTTATACAATAAATCATACGAGGAAAAGCTTTGCAGCTGGAATTTGAAGACATTTGGTCCATCACAGAATGTTTGATTTTCAGTTTTCCTACCAATGCCTTCATCAGCTTCTGATATAAATGAGTGTTGTATATATATTGAGATGAATTTGCTAGATTAATGTTGTTTAATGTTTTTTATCTTATTGTATTATTCAAACAATTAAAGTATATTTGATGTGGAGTCAAAAGGTATTGGTTTTCTTGCAAGAGGCGGTCCAAATGCAGAGTTTTAAATTTAGATGCATTTTGTGTGATTCATGTATTAAGTATTTATTAGCAGGCTTTTCATTTACCTTTGAATCTCCACCATGTTTAGGAGATCAGGAGTTTAAATATGCAGAAACTTGGCTTTGGAGGTGGTTGAATATTGTTATAAACATTTGGGAATTTCCCTGAGAAGGTAATACGCCTAGTACACGTAGTGTCAAGGTGTTTATTCCTTCATATTTGATCATTATATTGTGCTCTCATTGGCTTCCGCTACGTCAGTTGGTATCACGAGACCGGGAACGATGCCTCCTCGTCGCTAGCCTGTTCGCGATGCTGATATTGCTGCACTAAAGCAACAGGTTCAAACTCTTGCGGCGGGGCTTGAGAACCTCCGGATCGTTGTTTCTGATGCTTTGTCGGGTGCTCGACATCCACCATAACCCGCTCACAACGATCAACGCGATCGAACTCCTCCAGTTCTTTCGGACGCGGATGATGATGATACGGTGTCAATGGTCAATCCTTTTGCTCCCTTGGCTCGCAACGCTGGACCACAAGGACTTGATGATCGGCGTTGGGAATCAGGTTTTAAACTCGAAATTCCTGAATTTACTGGCGGGTTGGATCCTTCAGAATTTTTGGATTGGATTAATTCTGTAGAGGATCTGCTAGATTTCAAAGGGGTCCCTGACGATCGCCGTGTTCCGTTAGTGGCCACACGATTTCGGTCCAGAGCTTCTTCATGGTGGCAACAACTTAAATACACGCGCCAACGTCATGGTAAGGGTCGCATCACAACTTGGGCAAAATTTCGTAAGCATATGGAGCGTGAGTTTTTACCCTATAATTATGAAAGTACGCTATATCAGCGACTCCATAACTTGCGTCAGGGGACTCGTTCGGTTGATGCCTATACCGAAGAATTCTATCAATTGATTTCCCATATTGATGTCCGTGATACGCCAAAACAATTGGTAGCAAGATATATTGGGGGCCTGAAGACGCCATTGCAAGACACCCTCAATATCTTGGGGTCACTTACTGTTTCTGAGGCTCACCAACGTGCTTTATTGCTCGAACACCAATCCACCAGGCGACCCTCTTCTTCTTCATCATACGGTACGCCTCGTGCGGTACCTACTGCTCCTGCTCTTGGGAGTTCTTCCCAGCAGCGACCACCACCACTTGTCCCAACTTCTACTGTCAAACCAATAAGCTCCCTTCGTTGCTTTGGTTGTGGTGAATTAGGTCATAGAAAGACTGAATGTCCTCGTGTTACGGGCCGCACTCTGTTACTTGATGATAACCAGTGTGAGGGTTATGATGGCCCTGCTATTTATGATACCGAACCTGTTTTTGATGAGTCCGAAGAACATGTCATGGGTGATGTGGGGCCACTGCTCGTTTCACAAAAGTTGTACCTTACACCCCGTGCACCTCCAACTGCGGACAACCAACGCACTCATATCTTTGAGTCTACCTGCAAAGTGAAAGGTAAAATTTGTCGTTACATTATCGATTCGGGTTCTTGCGAGAATGTCGTTTCCGCGGATGTTGTTGCTAAGTTAGGCTTAGCAACGGAGCCACACCCCCACCCTTATACGCTTGCTTGGATTCAGCGGGGGAATTCCATCACCGTTGATAAACGTGTTCTATTACGTTTTTCTATTGGTGTTAAATATAAAGATGCTATTTGGTGTGACATCGTGCCTATGGACGCTTGTCATTTGCTACTTGGTCGTCCTTGGCAATTTGATCGTTCAGCGGTGCATGATGGCAGGTCGAACACTTATACATTTTTATTTGAGGGCACTAAAATCGTTCTTCATCCGTCGCCGTCACGTGTTTTAGAGCCACCACAGGTTCCTTCGGTCTTATTAACACAAGGTTCCTGGAAACAGGATATTCATGATGCTCCTATCTTGTTTCTATTACTTGTTGTGGACATTGTGACTCCGACAGAAAATTTGCCTCTTGATTTCGCTACTTTGATGGAAGAATTTAAAGATATTTTTCCAGCAGAGTTACCAGCGGGTTTACCGCCTCTACGTGATATCCAACACCACATTGATCTCATGCCAGGTGCTTCATTGCCTAATCGTCCGCATTACCGTATGAGCCCTACTGAGCACGCGGAGTTAAGGCGCCAAGTTGAAGATCTTGTTCAGCGGGGGTTAGTTCGTCAGAGCATGAGCCCGTGTGCGGTCCCAGCGTTATTAATCCCAAAGAAAGATGCTTCTTGGCGTATGTGTGTAGATAGTCGCGCTATAAATAAGATAACAGTGCGCTATCGATTTTCGATACCCCGCCTAGATGACTTACTTGATCAGTTGAGTGGTGCAACTGTGTTTAGTAAGCTTGACCTTCGAAGCGGATATCACCAAATTCGTCTACGTCCAGGCGATGAATGGAAGACCGCGTTTAAAACGCGGGAGGGCCTCTTTGAATGGTTAGTCATGCCTTTCGGATTATCCAATGCTCCGAGCACATTTATGCGGGTAATGAATCAAGCTCTTCGATCTCTTATTGGGTCTTGTGTAGTTGTTTATTTCGATGATATCCTCGTTTACAGCAGACTTTTTCTGAGCATCTTGAGCATGTGCGGGCTGTTTTATTAATATTGCGCAAGGAGAAATTTTTTGCGGCTCCACAAAAATGCATATTTTGTGTCTCTTCTGTGCTGTTTTTGGGATACAATATTTCTGCAGTGGGGATAAGTGTGGACGAGTCAAAAATTGCTTGTATTCGTGATTGGCCTGTGCCTAAGACAGTGACGGAGGCTCGGAGTTTTCACGGTCTCGCCTCGTTCTACCGGCGATTTATACCCCATTTTAGTTCGATAGTTGCTCCTATCACTGATTGTTTGGGGGAAAAATCTTTCACTTGGACCACAGCAACCACAGAAGCATTTGAGGATATTAAACGACGTCTCACTTCGGCTCCTATTTTGTTGTTACCAGACTTTGAGCAACCTTTCGAATTATCTTGTGATGCATCAAAAGTCGGCATTGGAGCAGTTCTTAGTCAACAAGGTCGACCTGTTGCATTTTTCAGTGAAAAATTATCGGGTCCCCGCACTCGCTATAGCGCTTACGATGTTGAGTTTTACGCTATTGTTCGGGCAGTTAGACATTAGCGCCACTACTTATTCCATCGTGAATTTATTTTATTCACTGATCATGAAGCACTTCGACACCTCGCCACTCAGGATAATATTTCTGCAAGGCATGCATCATGGACTGCATTTTTGCAACAATTTACTTTCGTGTTGAAGCATCGATCTGGCACTTCGAATAGGGTTGCGGATGCTTTGAGTAGGCGTAATTTCTTAATTTCGGAGTTATGTATTTCGGTGCCCGGATTTGATTGCATTAAATCTTTATATGCATCAGACCCTTACTTTGGCCCAATTTTCGCACACCTACAGTCAAGTCCTTTTGAGGATTATTTGCTTTGTGATGGATATTTGTTTTGTGGGGTTCAATTGTGTGTTCCAGAAGGAAGTTTGCGCCTCAAACTTATTTCAGAATTGCATGGCGCCGGTCATGTGGGTCGGGATCGTTCGATCGAGTTAGTGCGGCGCTCCTATTTTTGGCCATCCCTTAGGCGTGATGTAACTCGATACGTAGCTCGATGTCGAATTTGTCAACTATCTAAGGGGGGTGCCACAAATGCAGGCCTTTACCGCCCATTGCCCGTGCCTTCGCGCCCGTGGTCTGCCATTAGCATGGACTTTGTGTTAGGCTTGCCTCGCACCCAACGTGGCTTCGATTCGATTTTTGTGGTGGTCGACAGGTTTTCTAAAATGGTGCACTTCATACCATGTCGGAAAACCACTGATGCATTGAGTGTAGCTCAATTGTTTTTTCGTGAGATTTATCGCCTTCATGGACTTCCAACTTATATTGTTTCGGACCATGATACTCGGTTCTTGAGCTTCTTTTGGAAGAGTTTATAGAAAATGGCAAACACCCGTTTGGATTTTAGTAGTGCTTATCATCCTCAAACGGATGGCCAAACGGAGGTTGTGAATCGTTCGTTGGGTAATCTTTTACGTTGTTTGGTGGGTGAACATCTTCGTGCTTGGGATTCCAAGTTGAGCCAAGCTGAATTTGCGCATAATTCGGCGATCAACAGAAGTACAGGGCTATCGCCTTTCCAGGTTGTTTATGCTACTACTCCCAGGGGCCCTGCTGACCTTGTCTCACTGTCGTCTCCCGTGCGTGCAGAACCTCAGGCGGTGGATCTCATCAAAGAACTCCAGCAGGTTCATGCCTCAACTTATACAAAAATTGTGGAAGCAAATGCAAGGTATAAAAGTGCGGCTGATTCTCACCGTCGTCCTGTTGAATTTGAAGTTGGTGATTACGTGTGGGCGGTCCTTACAAAAGATCGTTATCCCGCCCATGAATACAACAAACTCAGTGCTCGAAATATTGGTCCTGTGGAGGTGGTGGAAAAGATAAATCCAAATGCCTATAGACTAAAGTTGCCAAGTCATGTGCGTACTTCGGATGTATTTAACGTAAAGCACTTGATCCCGTTTCAAGGCGATAACAATAGTGTGGTTGGTGATGCTCCTGATTCGAGGTCGAATCTTCTTTCATGAGGGGGAGAATGATGTGGAGTCAAAAGGTATTGGTTTTCTTGCAAGAGGCGGTCCAAATGCAGAGTTTTAAATTTAGATGCATTTTGTGTGATTCATGTATTAAGTATTTATTAGCAGGCTTTTCATTTACCTTTGAATCTCCACCATGTTTAGGAGATCAGGAGTTTAAATATGCAGAAACTTGGCTTTGGAGGTGGTTGAATATTGTTATAAACATTTGGGAATTTCCCTGAGAAGGTAATACGCCTAGTACACGTAGTGTCAAGGTGTTTATTCCTTCATATTTGATCATTATATTGTGCTCTCATTGGCTTCCGCTACGTCAATATTGTTTCTTAAACTAATATGATGATTAGTCTGTGAGTTTGCTTAGCTATTTTGTTGTTTATAATTATTGACTCTAGCTCGGGGAAAGTAATTAAGAATATATATGTATATAAATACAAGGGAAGACTAAGGGGGTGCTTGATTGAGGACTTTGAGAACTAAATTATGGAAATCAAAGTCATAGTGTGTGTTTGGAATTAACACTACTATGATTTTGATTTCCCAAAACTAAAGAATCCCCATACCTTACAACATTGAGAGGTATGGGTATCATTCCTCACCCTGTCCATATCCATTCTAATTTCATTTCTTGTTTCTTCAACCAAGCATAATTTCTTCAAATCATGTAACATCATATATATCTGGCATTTCGTTTTTCCTATGAATGCAAGAACTGAATATCACAGATCCCCCTTTGATATATATCTTTAAAAAACAGCATGCACTAAAAAAATTAGCCCATTAAGATGGTTATTTAAGACGTAAAATCGGTCGCAAGGTTTTACAATCGATAAAGATCTGTTGCTAAAACATATTGAGGAAATCGAGTACCCGAATCTATTCGGAATGAAATTTAATTATGAATTTAAATATAATTATTACTAGCATGAATTAATCCTAAATTAATTCAAATTATAATTAAACCAACAACAAAAGATTTCATACTAATGAATAAAATCACATAAAATTTTACGGCGGAAAACTAAGAATTTCACACGAATATGTACCTCTTGAAGAGACGTCCAACCGAGATAAACGGGACAAACGTAACGATCCTATCAACCTATAAGTCTTCTCAAGTATTCCTTATGGTGAGAGAAAAAAAAATTATTGGCCTCTAAAAAATCTTGAATATATCTCATATATTATTTTCTCTATAATAAAATATTACACAAAAACCTCACTTCCTCATCTACACAAAATTTTCGAAAAACTAGGAGATTGATTTCCTAGATTTGGATCATCATAAATTTATGAGATAATCTTGTACTTGATTAGGCGTGAAATTGTTATGTTTTGGAGCCCCATTTACTCATGTTTTGAGTGTTTTCGATGGGAGCTTAGAGTCAAATGAGCATCATTTCTATACATTGATAAATTTGTCTCTTTGATGCACATAGGTGAATAGAGGACGAAAAACGGAGTTCGTAGGACTTTGAATCGACTCAAACGGATGCCCGGATGAGAAGATATTGAAGAAATACGATTGGTATTAGTGCGGACGAGGAAAAGTATCATTTGGAAGGATTAGAGATCACTCGAGCGCATTGCTCGAGCGCCACCGCTCGAGCGCCTTACTCGAGCGCGCAAACATACAGAACCATTCTTGCGCTCGAGCAGCTCGAGCGCCACCGCTCGAGCGAATCACTCGAGCGCCCAAAAGTAACAGTGTCATTTCAGCGCTCGAGCAGCTCGAGCGCGACCGCTCGAGCGAATGCACCATTCGAGCTACACTGCTCGAGCGGGACCGCTCGAGCGTTTTGCTCGAGCGCCCGTATACTTTTGCCTCCGGATGCGTATTTTCGGCCCGTTAACTCCCGTTTCGACCCGTGCCTATATATAACTCTTCCAAACACGTTTTGAAGGATCCCCAACTTTAGAAATCAATTTTAGACTTAGTTTTTGGAGAGGAAGAAGAAGAGCAAGCTTTATTTTACGTTTTGTTGAGGTTTTGCATACGAATTCTTAGTTTCTTTTCATTAGTTCGTTACTTTAAACGCTTTTAATTTCGTTTTAGTTAATTCAATTTCAGTTCTTCGTATTTATTTTCTTTTTAAACCCTAGTTCATGTTTCTTATTTTCTTCGTTCAATTCAATATGTTTATGTTCGTTGTTTCTTTAATTGCTTTTAGTTTTGTTAAAACCATGTCCGGCTAAAACCCTTGCATGCTTGGGTTAGGATGAACTCGTAGAAGTAGGATGTGGGTACGTAATTAAGGTAATTGGTGACGTTAGTTTTAATTCTCGTAATTAATGAATTCATATAATTAATCTTAACTCTACCTTTGAATTTCGTACGAAAGTGTTAGAGAGAGGACGACCGCATCACTCAATAACAATTAGTAGTCTTAACGAGAAGGTTTAGTAAAGGTTAATTCATCTACCGGTTTAGCGAAGGAGGACGACCGCATCACCTTAGTTAAATTAGGGTCTCATTAATTAAGCGCTATCTATTAACTTGTTAGTGGATTAGTGAAGTCGATTGCTAGGATAAAGTATTAGGGTGAGAAATCTTGAGCTTTCATTCTACGATCTTTTACTTAGGTTAATTCTTGTTTGTCACGATTACTTTGATTATGTACGTGCTCCGTTAGTATACGTAGGGATTCCTATCCTAAGCATCACCATCTTTTATTTGAATCCAACCCTTAGTTAATTCGTTTGCTTTAGTAATTTAGTTTACTTAGTTCATTTTAGTCTTTTAATTAATCTTTCAAAAACCAAAAAAACATCACACTCATATTAACTACGACGCGTAGATCTTCAGGGATCTATTCGCATATATACCATCCCTTGGGTTCGATAATACTTGGTCCCTATACTTGCCCATACTACAGTGAACCCGTTCTCTTGCGGGGTAGCTACTAGTAGAAGCTAGTGAAGTCGCATCAAGTCAATGGCGCCGTTGCCGGGGATGGCGTTTTATGCTTTTTGAATAGGACTTGTCGATAGCTTAGTAGTTAGTAGTGGGTGCTTATTTTCTGTTTTTATTTTTTTTATTTTTTATTTTTATTTATTCGGCAGTTGCGTTTTGATCCATCTGCTAGTGTGTCAGGTTTATGAGAACACGCTCACAAGGCAATACGAGCGAAGAGAGAATACCTGCAGATCCTGAGACAATAGCCAGAAGGAACCGAGCTTACTTGAGAAGAATGAACGCAGCCGACTTAGGGAAGGAACCGATGGATCTCAGTAATGAGTTGGACGATGCTGCCAACGATTTCAATCAGGCAGTAAACCGGGTTGATGGCTCTGGAGGGAGTGGTGGTCAGAATCAAGACCAGTTCGTGGATAGTCAAAGCCAGAACCCGGGTGCACAAAATGTAAACAATCCAGCTCAGAACCTAGTCCCAAATCCTCTGAACAATCCTGCTTACCCACAAAACCCACATAACCCTTTCCACAACCCAGCATATCAACATTACCCATACCCACCATACCCTTATCCACCTTACCCGTATCCTCCACCTCCTGTTTATAACCAACCACCTGTGTACCAACAACCTCCAGTTCAAAACATACCAGCACCACCTGTCGCTCCTCAGCCTGCGCCCCAGAACGCAGATCAGAATATGGCAATTCGGGGCAGGTTCGCGGCACAACCGCAGAGGTACTATGATGGAGTGGCTTTGCCTCCTGTTGAGGCGAACAACTTCTCGATATCACCGGGGATTTTAAAGCTGCTGACTGAGAATCAGTTCAAAGGAGTGATCGGGAAGGAGAATCCTCATACACATCTGAGGAGCTTTCTCATGATAGCCTCCACATTTCATTATAATGGCATGTCTGAAGATGCCAAGAGGCTTAGGCTGTTCCCATTCTCATTGACGGGAATAGCCAAGGAGTGGTACGATAATACGCTCCCGCGGGGAGGTATTACCACTTGGGCCGAGCTCGAGCGTCTGTTCCTCGAGCGATTCTACCCTCCATCTAGGACGATCAAGGCTAGAATTGAGATCTCGTCCTTTCGCCAGAAGTCTGGAGAGGATTTACGCCAAGCGTGGGAGAGATACTCAAACATGCTGATTGAGTGCCCGCAGCACGGGTACAACGAGGGAGACATTATGGCATTCTTCTATAGTGGTGCCAGCAAGGATGGTCAAGCCCATTTAGACGCCTGTGCGGGTGGAGCATTCCTGAACCAAGGCATAGAGAGATGTAGGGAGATCGTGGACAACATTGTCACAAATGCCGGTGCTTGGAGTGGAGATGCAGATTTTCAGAGAGTTAATCAGGTTGAAGAGGGAGAAGGAACGAGAAGGCTGCTGATGGCCATGATGGAAAAGATCAACAACCTCGAGTTGGGGAAGAGTTTGGGTGGAGAGCATGCAGTGGAGAATGAGAGAGTAGACCAGCCCAGTGGACAGCAAGAGGTAGCCAATTACATGGGAGGTCCGTATTACAATCAGAATGGCTACCAAGGTGGAAATCAGTATGGAAGGCCTTCTTATGGCCAACCATTTGTGCCTCCAGGCCCTCAGCCACTTCAAAATCAATGGAGGAACACACAAGGAGTTCAAGGAGGCCAGCAGCCTCCTCAAAACACATGGAGGAAGAATGATAATTTTTCTTATGCTAACCCAAAAGCTGGTGTTACTGTTCCTGCAGGTGTTGATCCGGGGTCTAAACCTCCTGGTGGAGAAGGCGGTGCATCAACCGAGGAGATGTTGAGAGCGATCCTTCAGAAGGTGGAGGAAGGGAGCAAGCGGTTGTCATCCTTGGAGTACGATGTGAAGGAGTTGCATAAGAAGGGTGATCATCGTGATCAAGAGCTCCAGAAGATGAACGTTGAGTGGACTAGAACTCAACAAGAGAACAATCGAAGGTTCACCTCTTTAGAGCTCCAGATGAGTCAAATTGCAAAGTCCGTGAATAGAATGCCGGAGGGGAACTCAAAAGAGCAGTGCAAGGCGATCCAGCTGAGAAGTGGAACCAACTACGAAGGTCCTCAGATGCCTGCTGATTCTGAGACGCCCCAAGAAGAGATTGAGCCTAAAGGAGATGAAGTTGAGAAGGGGATTGAAAGTGAAGGAATTGAGAAGAGTGAGAGAGTTCCTAAGTGGAAAAAGGCAAAGGAAGCAAGGGAGAAAGTGAAAGAAACAGAAAGAGATGAGTGGGGGGTACCCAAATCTGTGATACCCGTCCCATATCCACAGCGCTTCATGAAAAAGAAGCTTGATGAGAAATTCGCTAAGTTCCTTGATGTTTTTAAACAATTGCATATTAATATTCCTTTTTATGATGCTTTGGAACAGATGCCGCACTATGCGAAGTTTTTGAAGGACTTGATCGCAAAAAGACGGCGAGTGGATGAGCCGAAGTTGGTGCAGCTGAACCACGAGGTGAGTGCATTAGTGCACAAGGCGCTTCCACCAAAGCTGAAGGATCCCGGGAGCTTCACGATCCTATGTGATATTGGGAACGGGATCAAGAAGGGAGCGTTGTGCGACCTCGGGGCGAGCATCAATCTCATGCCGCTGTCGCTTTTCAAGAAGTTGGAAGGTGGTGAACTTCAACCCACAATGATGACGCTTCAACTAGCCGATCGGTCTATTACTCGACCTCAAGGTGTTGTTGAAGACGTCCTAGTGAGAGTTGGAGATCACATTTTTCCAGCCGACTTTGTAGTGCTAGAGATGGAGGAAGATGAGCACGTTCCATTGATCTTGGGAAGACCGTTCTTAGCTACGGCGGGGATGGTGCTAGACGTGGCGAATGGGAAGATTACATTGAAGGTTGACGATCAAGAAGTGAAGATCTCCCTATATGAAGCCATGAAACACCCGAGGGAGGATGAGAGCTTGTATTGCATGGATGCAATTGATCCTCGTGTTGAAGACACGCATTTTCTCCCTAATCCTTCTCATATTCATGATTTTGCTAGTCCTTCAATTGATAATTTAACCCATGAGCGTTATGATCTTGATTATTTTGATAGGGATAAAGTGAAGAAGTTGAAGGATGAAGAGGTGAAGAAAGTGGACGTGGTCCAGTTAGAAGGGAAAGGAGGAGTTAAGAAGAAGAAGTCCAAACTCAAGAAATTGTTTAGTAAGACTCCTCCAGATAGAGGCAAGAAGGAGTTGAGACCCATAACACTTGGGAATGAGAAAAGAGGAAAGGAACTCATGATGGAGGGACATCAAGGAGAGAAGTTCAAACACCACTCTTATGAGAGTGAGGGAGGTAAATTTGAGTATGATGTCCCATAAGCTCCTTTGAGCACGGTCCGGCATGAGGACCTTAAAAATAGCGCTGAATGGGAGGCAACCCATTTTTATTTGCTTTTGAGTGTTTTTAGTTATTTTCCTTTTATGTTACTAGGATGTTGTTGAGTCGTATGTTTAACCTCGTACTTGAGAGTTTTATTTTGTAGGCTTGTCTCTAAAGGAGTAAAGGTATCATGGAGTTACTCAGATTGAAGGAACCAACTTGAGACAAGGAAGTGTGCAAAGCTATTGAGAGAAATTGGATTATTTGGTTGAGGTAACCCACAACCCCAAACTTAGACCTCTAGCAAGGTCGAAGTTTGGGGGGGTGGAGTTTTTTATTTGTTTTTTTATTACATTGCACCGGAGCACCCCTTATCTTTGAGTTGAGTTAGTTATTTGGTGCCTTGAGATGCTCCTTGGGCTATTATTAATTTGTTTTGTTACTCAGCATTTTTTGCCTATCAATCACCTTATGCTTGTTGATTGCTATCTTTGAGTATGATTTGATGAGTAGGGTGAATTGTGAGGCTGAGTTAGGAGTTTTCTTGTGTGAGTGTTTGAGTTTGAGCTGAGTTGAGAAAGAACTTGTATGCTTGTGAATTTTTCTTTTGAGTACTTGTGTGATGAGAGTGAGAATTCACTAGGACTAGCATGGATGTGAAAGCAGTGAGCTTTTGAGCCTTACGAGATTTAAATGCATGATTTAATCTCTTCGTTTGTGAGTGGATCGTCACCTTAGAGGATGCTAGAACTTGCATGTGCTCTTGCTTCTAGATTGTGTCTAGTTTGATATGCCGAATGTGATCTTAGGCCATCTTTGATTTAATTGAGTCACTTAGCCAAAATTTTCCTTACCAATGACATTGAATCCCTTGTTAGCCCCTTTGAGCCTAAAGCCTATGTTATTTGCTAGCACATATGAACACTATTCCAATTCCTAAGCCTTTTTGTCCCAACTTGAGTGGAGAATAGGAAAGTGTGAATATGAAGGGAATGAATTGAGTTGAAAAAAGGAGAAGGTTGTATGTTGAGTGAATATGAGAAAAAGGTGTGATGAAGTTTTGAGATGTGGGAAAAAGAACAAAAAAATTTGAGAATGAGCAAAAGAAAAAAAAAAATGAGCTCATGTGTTTGTGCGAAAAAGAAAAAAATGATGAAGTGATTGAAAAAGTGAAGGAGTGAGAAAGATAAAAAATTGAAGTGTTGAGAGAATTGAAAGCGAAAGTGTAGTGAGTGAATACGTTTGAAGTAGTTCGTTCTTAATCTCGAAGTACCGAAGTTTTGAATTTCTATTCTCCATTCACTTGAGTCACTTTACCATATTGTTATCCCACCTGTCCAAAGAGCCTACATTACAACCTTTTGAAAGTCCTTTTTGATTCGGCATTGATTTCTAGAGTATGGTCGAAGTTGAGAGCATTTACAAGCCTATGGCTGCCAATTTGTGTGATTGATTGATTGAGTGAGTCCCTTTATCATTGTTATACACTTGTGAGGGAGTTAAATACATCGTTGAGTGCACATCCATGCTTGATCTTGGTGTTTCTCATTATTGTTGCATGAATACGATAAAAGGAATTGAGTGAGTATACGGGTGATTGACTTTTGAAGCTTGAATTCATTAGCTTGCATGATTGATTTTTCCTACTCATTCCTAACAATTTCACTTGACTTATTCTTTCGTTGCTTGAGGACAAGCAACATGGTAAGTTTGGGGGGGTTGATTAGGCGTGAAATTGTTATGTTTTGGAGCCCCATTTACTCATGTTTTGAGTGTTTTCGATGGGAGCTTAGAGTCAAATGAGCATCATTTCTATACATTGATAAATTTGTCTCTTTGATGCACATAGGTGAATAGAGGACGAAAAACGGAGTTCGTAGGACTTTGAATCGACTCAAACGGATGCCCGGATGAGAAGATATTGAAGAAATACGATTGGTATTAGTGCGGACGAGGAAAAGTATCATTTGGAAGGATTAGAGATCACTCGAGCGCATTGCTCGAGCGCCACCGCTCGAGCGCCTTACTCGAGCGCGCAAACATACAGAACCATTCTTGCGCTCGAGCAGCTCGAGCGCCACCGCTCGAGCGAATCACTCGAGCGCCCAAAAGTAACAGTGTCATTTCAGCGCTCGAGCAGCTCGAGCGCGACCGCTCGAGCGAATGCACCATTCGAGCTACACTGCTCGAGCGGGACCGCTCGAGCGTTTTGCTCGAGCGCCCGTATACTTTTGCCTCCGGATGCGTATTTTCGGCCCGTTAACTCCCGTTTCGACCCGTGCCTATATATAACTCTTCCAAACACGTTTTGAAGGATCCCCAACTTTAGAAATCAATTTTAGACTTAGTTTTTGGAGAGGAAGAAGAAGAGCAAGCTTTATTTTACGTTTTGTTGAGGTTTTGCATACGAATTCTTAGTTTCTTTTCATTAGTTCGTTACTTTAAACGCTTTTAATTTCGTTTTAGTTAATTCAATTTCAGTTCTTCGTATTTATTTTCTTTTTAAACCCTAGTTCATGTTTCTTATTTTCTTCGTTCAATTCAATATGTTTATGTTCGTTGTTTCTTTAATTGCTTTTAGTTTTGTTAAAACCATGTCCGGCTAAAACCCTTGCATGCTTGGGTTAGGATGAACTCGTAGAAGTAGGATGTGGGTACGTAATTAAGGTAATTGGTGACGTTAGTTTTAATTCTCGTAATTAATGAATTCATATAATTAATCTTAACTCTACCTTTGAATTTCGTACGAAAGTGTTAGAGAGAGGACGACCGCATCACTCAATAACAATTAGTAGTCTTAACGAGAAGGTTTAGTAAAGGTTAATTCATCTACCGGTTTAGCGAAGGAGGACGACCGCATCACCTTAGTTAAATTAGGGTCTCATTAATTAAGCGCTATCTATTAACTTGTTAGTGGATTAGTGAAGTCGATTGCTAGGATAAAGTATTAGGGTGAGAAATCTTGAGCTTTCATTCTACGATCTTTTACTTAGGTTAATTCTTGTTTGTCACGATTACTTTGATTATGTACCTGCTCCGTTAGTATACGTAGGGATTCCTATCCTAAGCATCACCATCTTTTATTTGAATCCAACCCTTAGTTAATTCGTTTGCTTTAGTAATTTAGTTTACTTAGTTCATTTTAGTCTTTTAATTAATCTTTCAAAAACCAAAAAAACATCACACTCATATTAACTACGACGCGTAGATCTTCAGGGATCTATTCGCATATATACCATCCCTTGGGTTCGATAATACTTGGTCCCTATACTTGCCCATACTACAGTGAACCCGTTCTCTTGCGGGGTAGCTACTAGTAGAAGCTAGTGAAGTCGCATCAAGTCAGTACTCCAATAATACATGTTGGTCCCACTAGTTAAATCTATGCGGTGCGAAAGCTTAAACAAATTAACTTTTATAGAAAACCTTTTGTGTCTTCAAATATTATGAACAAGAAAGATAAATAAAACAGTAAATAACACCGGATGTATAGTGGTTAGGATGTTAAAATCCTACATCCACTCTCCCTTCAACAAGGGGCCTTACTATCAACCAACTTACTCACTGTCCACTGGAATTACACAAGTACCAGCTCCTTGTTACAACCTTTAGATCTAACTTCGATCTAAAGCTCTCAGTACTACAACCTTGTCTAGAGTAGATGAACATTTTGAGTATGTTTCCAACTATAATCTCCTTAAGAGTGAATAAGTATAAGTGCGTATGGAGTACTGGAATGCTGTGAATTAAGAAAGCTTGAATGTTCTTCGCGCGTGTGGGTTCTTTCCAGCTGCTCTCATATTTATAGTGAGGATTAGGGTTTTAGCCTAGTGAATTTAATTTGATATTAATATTTACTTGCACACGCGTCACCATTTAATTGGGTGCAAAATTTAAGTTCCTTAAATACGCACTTTACAAAAGGGATTAGACTATATATTAAGACAAACAAAAAAAGAAATGGAAGAACTTACACAGGGATGCACAGTTTTACTCCAAATTATAAACAAGTTTTAAAAAAATGGTGGGAGTATTGTTTGCCAAATTTGTTAAAGCACAAATTCAAACTACTCGCAAGTGTACGAGTGTTGTCGTAGTTGGCAAGTGACCAAGTTAAATATCGAACCACGGGACTAGTGGCTAGTATAGCTCTAATACTATGCGTTGTCGCGTAATTGTAGTGCGGATCAAGGTTTAGGATCGGGGTTTTCAAGAAACTAAAACACAAATAAAAGCAACTAAACAAATCAAAGAAAATAACTAAATAAAAGCAATAATCAATTTTTAAGGATTTTCGAACAATTAAACGAGACGTGTTCGGGTGTTCATCATCACATGAGAATCAAGTACACGATCGATAAGTAATAACTATTCAAGTTTCCAATCAATTATAGAAGCAACCACTAAACATCACGTATTCACCGTACTGGATAAGCATAGGCAAACACGTCAATGAAAACATCGGATCGTTAATCTTCTCACTTATCACCAATTTCTCAATTAAGCAACAAGTGTAGGAAATATGGGGTTCTAATGAAAATACCCAACTCTCGTTGCGATATCTCAATATCCACTCAAATTTCATAAATCACTCACACACATACAAGATCATGCATCGACCCAACTCTCGTTGCGATAAACACACAATCTAAATACGAATTACAAGAGCAATCATAAAATTCAACAATCAAAGTCCATAATCCTAATAGATTGACCTTCAACTAGAATAGATATCACAAATCAAATCAAATACTCAATTACTCATGTAAATCCAAACACTCAAACACAAGACAATTAACTAAGCATCATAACAAACAAACTCATATGAAATAAAGAACAATAATCCATAAACAAGAAATTAAACCAAAGGGAAATGAAATTAAGGAAAGAAGTCACATCTATGGAGATTGATTTAGCTACAAAACTTGAGAATCCTTGCTTGAATTGAAAGAAACTACTAATTGAAAGCATAATCTAAGCTAATCTATACTAGAAATTGAAAGGAAAATCAAAAGAAAAATAAAAAGAAAAAGAAGAAAAATAAACTAGGGGAATTAGGATTCTAAGCTATGAGTGTGTTGTTGTGTTTCCATTAAATCTGATGAAGGTGGGATATATATAGTGGGGGAAAAAGGCTTGGGACGAATTTGCAAAGAAATCCCTAAAAAATGATGAATTTTCGAGTTTTTAAGCCTTTACCGAATTTGTCGCGATATCTCGCGAGATATTCAACATCTCGCGAGAAATTGGAAACCTTGAAAATGGCCTGAAATTCTCTCTGCACATTTCATACCGGTTTGCATTTTTCTGTACCGGCCGGTATGCTTAGGCCTTAACCGGTATTCAAGGGCCGTAGCCATTGTACCGGTTTGGGCTTCTCGTATCGGTTTGGGCCCTAATGGAATCGGTCGGTATGAGCTCGATTCTTCGATTCCAGGCATCCATGGCTGCTGCAAATTCCGGCATCGAAGTGTTGAGCTTTTCCAGTTTCCGGGTACGGTGCTTGGCTTCTGCTTCTCCTCAGGCGTGCGACGGGCTTCAATTTCTGGTGTATCTGCTTCGAATTCCAGCGTCAC
This sequence comes from Ballota nigra, assembly GCA_947034835.1. NCBI lineage: Eukaryota > Viridiplantae > Streptophyta > Magnoliopsida > Lamiales > Lamiaceae > Ballota > Ballota nigra. The sequence continues at coordinate 129,215,703 of OX344720.1, read as the reverse complement.
GGCGGCGTGGCTTTGCTTGAAATTCCGGCGAAGGTGAGCGTGAGGTGGCTTTGCAGGTGTGGATCGAAGCTTTGGCGAATTCCATTAATGGCGGCCTTGAGCTTTCCCGGCGGCATTACAGTTCTGGGCAATTTCCAGGCGACGGCGGCTCCAATTGCGTTGAAGAATTGCGTCGAATTCCGGCTATACCTTTTTCCGACGCGGCGGCTCTGATTTACACCAGCTCGAATTCCAGTTTCCGGCATGAATTTTAGCAGCAGCGTGTTCGAGATTTCCGGCAATAAACTTCAATTCCGGCGTCGAGCGCTGCAATTTCCGGCACAAGCTTCGAACGGTGTGACTTCTTCCGGCGAGTATATGGTTGATTTCCGGCCAACAATGGCTTTCTCTCTCTTTTCGAAAAACAATGGCTGCGTGCAAACTTTGCTTTCCAAATTAGAAAGTCATCTTTGACTTATTCTTAAAATAAACGTGGGGCCCACGTGCTTTTCTTTCCCTTGTTGTAGCAAAAGGCGAAGCCCTCGCCCCCAGTGCCCCCACCCCCTGGCCCGACAGGATTGGGTGGAGGAAGTAAATCATGGTGACTCAGCGGTCCATTAGGTGGGAGAACCAGTGCCTGGTGCCCACAAGGAGCTATCCCCCATATTGGAGAGATAAAACTCCCACACTGCGGCTGCCAGGGCTCGATCCTGCGTCCTTGTAGCAATCTGCCACCCAAGAACCATCTGAGCTACGCCCACGCGGGCTTTTCTTTCCCTTTCTCTCACGTGAAATGCTGCTGCCTTGTATCACTTTTTCCTCCATTAGTTAGCAGCAAATGGATTCTTCTTGGGCCTCAAGTACGGGCTGCAATTAATTTAATTTGGGCCGCTGCTATCCTTCCTCATTTGGGCCGCAAAATATGCTGGAAAATTAAATGGGTCCGACTATATACCCCTCCATATTTATTTGATACCCCACCCACTTAATATACCCACCATATTTTAAATAATTATTAGATACACTCCCTATAATATACCTACATTATCCTTACCTCTAATATTATTTTAAAGTTTTGATACACCCACAAAATCCCTTCCCATTCCCCACGTTCTACATTCTTCATTGCTCTTTTCCCACTTCATTCTTCCCTTCTAAAATTCCGCCGCAAACGCTAGAAGCTTTTCCGGTGCCACTCCTATCCGCCCAACCGATTACCTCACAGTCTACTCTTTTTGCTCCATGTCTCGATGAAACCCGACGTTGTGTGTCGAATTTCCATCTTGGGAAGAGGACAAGAGCCTTTGTGATAATTTTTTCTTCACGAAGAAGATGACTGTGTGGTTGATTTATGTGGGTCTGATGCCCTAATATTTCAATTTGGGTCAAGTAGTGGATTTTATCGCTGAGATTTCGAAGAACAATCGTTTCGGAAAAAAAATCGCTTAAAATTTTCGAACCTGGTTTTTCGAAAAACTGTTAGAGTTTCGAAAAGAACTTGTTGAAAAATGACAAATATTTCGGCAAAATATTTTCGAAAATCTCTGTTTCGACAAGATTTTTTCGAAACCCTAACCACATTTCGACAAGCTTTTGCCGAAACCCTAACCATTTTTCAAAAAACCAGGTTCGAAAAATCAATGTCGGGAATTTTTTTTAAAAAAGTGTAGGAATAATATTAATACACTTATCATCGAACTTGTAATGGTTGCAGCACCCACAAGAAGGTTTCCAACGCCGGTATTGCAGTGCCGGCGCCGGCTCCGACTCTTCCGTAGCTTCTTGTGTTTGGTCGTGACTCTTGGATTTTTTGGTGGGTGTATTAAATTTACAGTATTTTGTTTTTTGAATAATAAGGGCATGAGAGTCATTTAATAAATAATATTATAATAATATATAAATTAGGTGGGGGTATCTAATAAGTATGGAGGGGTATATAGTCGGACCCAAAGTTTTCCTTGCTAATTAAATTGCAAATGGGCCTCTTCTCATCTTTGCTCGTTTTTCCAATCGACTTCATTAAGCACGTATTTGTATCCAAAAATATTAATTTTCTGCAAAATAAATCACAAATATCTTTCTCGACAATTAAGCACAAACAATCAAATTAATGTGAATAATCACACAAAATCCAATAAAATAGGCAAATAAAATGCATGAATTTCGAGCAATTATCACACTAATCAAGTATATGTAAGGAGTGCTCTCGCCCGTTCATTAAAAGTGTGTTTATTTATTTGGCCACAGGTTTAAAAAAGAAGATGTATGTAAATACTCCCTAAACTTCTCACTTTCCTTTTCGGGTCGTCTCTCACTAAACTTCTCATTCCATAAATGGTAAAAGCAACACTCTACTACATATAAACCTTAACCTTCAAATTCATACAATATTACCAAACTGCTACCCATTCAATTCACTTTTCAACACTAGTCATTACTTTATCCCAAAAGTCAATACGTGATCTACCATATATTAATAAGCAAATATACTTTCTTAAACCATTTAACAAAAAGAAGTGAGAAGTTTACTTGGGGACGAGAAGGAATTAAAAAGTTAAAGTGATTACTGACAAGTAGGGCTTGTTTATTTCGGGATTTAGGTGTGCGTGTGAAGTCATGATTTTACATCCACAAGATGTAAAGTATTTCATGCATAGTAAAAGTATGTGTCTGTTTTGAGATTTTGGTAAGATGAGATTTTATTTTATGTCAAATCATGTGTAGGAGTAAAGTAGGATGTGTAAGAAAAAAGTAGGAAAAAGAGTGTGAGTGAGAGAAAAGTGATATGTGAGTAATGATTGAGTGAGAGAAAAGTGATATATGAGTAATGATTGAGTGAAAGAAATAATATTTTTAAATTGTACAAAGTGAATTGTATTGGGATAAATAATAATAGAATTTATAGGTATTTATAGATGTGATTGGAGAATGAGATGTGAAAACTGGATGTTATATCTTGATGGAGACGAGATAATATGAAGATTTGGAGAATAAAAAAAATTATATTTCATTTGTTATTTTTTTAATTAGATTAGATTAGATTTATTTATATATTTGCGTATTATACTTCTTGTCATTTAAGTCGTCTATTATTATAAATAGGATGTAATTAAGTTGTTTTATGAATTAAGAAATATTGGTTTTATCCTTTCATCGTATTTTATCGTTGTTATTCCAGTATTCAATTTGAATCAATGGATTAAAATGTTAATCGAGTTTGTGTCTATCTGAGTATTCTCAAAATCAACGGATTCAAGTTTATATCGTGTCCCCGCTACATCACATTTCTAACTAGAATGAGACGGGGCCAGAAAGTTCTAGTTCTATTCGAGTGAATTTCGAAACAAACAAGTCCGTAAGGATTGAGCACACTATCTAAGGAATAAGAAAGGTAAGTACACTTTTTGTGGTCAAAGAGACATTAAATGCAATGGTCGAGTATATAGCAATATATATAGAGATAGTGTATTATTATAGATGAAATAAAAATGGAGAAAGGAAAAGAAAATGAGGAATTCAAAGCTCATTGCATAATCTTCCCCCTTTCAATACAAGGCCACATAAATCCTATGCTCCAATTCTCCAAACGCTTACTCCATCACAAAATCAGAATAACTTTAGTGTTAACCAAATTCATGGCCAAAACCACGGTTTTCTCATCGGATACCATCTCAATCGAAACCATCTCCGACGGATTCGACGATGGGCCCGTGCCGGGCATAAACCTGCAGGCCCGCGCGGACAAATTTCGGGAAGTCGGGTCGACTGGACTGAAGGAAATGATTGAGAGACTGGCGGGTTCGGGCAGGCCCGTGGACTGCGTGGTGTACGACCCGTTTATAACGTGGCCTTTGGCGGTGGCGAAGGAGTCAGGCGTGCTTGCGGCGGCGTTCTTCACTCAGTCGTGCGCCGTGGGCCACATTTACCACCACGTGTACGATGGGGATTTGAAGGTACCGCTGTCGGGTGATGAGGAGGATGAGATTTTGATTCCCGGGCTGCCGCCGTTGCGGCCCGAAGATCTGCCTTCATTCATCTCTCATTATGGATCCTACCCGCCCGTTTTTGAGATAGTTGTTAATCAGTTCAAGGGTCTCCACAAGGCCGATTGGTTGTTTTTTAACACTTTCTACAACTTGGAGCAACAGGTCTCTCTGTTCCTTGCCTCATTTCTATACCCACCATTTTAATGAATATTGATTGATATAAACTATGTTGGGTGTTTATAAAATTAATTGATTACACGTCTCTCTGTAAATTTATACTCCTTACGTCCCCTAATAACTTTCACACGTCCCACAATAATTTTCACACCCCAAATATGGAAATAAAACACACTCACAATACCTACTTTAATTCAAAATACTCTCCATTCATTGTTTCAAAAAGTCAATAAAACAGTTTTTCTTAAAATATGTGTCACCCCACCTATGAAAGTTAAGAGGGGACGGACCTATGAAAGTTAAGAGGGGACGGAGGGAGTATATTCTTATGATATGGAATTCTTTTTATGATATTAGAATCACAAGACTATCAAAAGATTTTAAGTTGAAAATTCAATCCAGTAAGGTGGAGTGTTAAGGAAATTTAGACTTTTAAATAAGATGGAATTTTTTCATTGGGGATATGATGAGAATGACAAAGTATAGAACGAAAATGGTTCATGAACCAATAAAGGGTATTAGTTGTTTCCACTGAAGAGTATTAGTTGTTTCCACTGAAGGGTATTAGTAGGTTTCAATATAGAGTATTAATTGGTAACTGAAAACAAACTAAACAATTACTCTATTTGTCCACAAAATATAGGTTTGGTTGTTTATTGGGCCGTCCACGAAAAATAGTCATATTGCCTAAAATGGAACTAATTAACTTTATCTACTTTTTCAACATACACACATAACATTTTTAAAATAATTTATTTTATATTTGATTTGACACAATATTTTTATTTTTTAAATATTATATCAACTTTCTTAATAACCGTAATAAAAATAACAAGTCCAATTTTCATGGACGGAGGAATTAATACTTTTCATAGAAAAAACTAATACTCTTTAATAAAAAAAAAAAAACTAATACCCTTTAATGATTCATGTATGAATTATTTTCACTCATACATACTCCATTAGAATAATATTATTTCAAAAAAAAAAATTGAGCTTAATGAATTTATTTGGGCAGATCGAGGATTGGTTATATTTGTCAACTTTTGATATTTGTTACTAGTAATTATTTTGGAAGGATAAGCTAATATATATTGTGCAGGTGATAGATTACATGACAAATTCCGGCACACGGGTGAAGGCAATCGGGCCAACTATACCATCCGTGTACTTAGACAAGCGTCTGCCGGATGACAAAGAATACGGGCTTAGCTTCTTCAGGCCCGTGGTCGGAGATTGCATGGAATGGTTGGACAAACAACGGCCCGAGTCAGTTGTATATGTTTCTTTTGGGAGCTTAGCTGAATTAGGAGATGAACAGATGCAAGAACTGGCATGGGCTCTAAAATTGAGCAACAAGCACTTCCTTTGGGTGGTTAGATCGACGGAGCAATCCAAACTTCCTAAAGATTTTGTAAAAGAGACCTCCGAGAAAGGTTTAATTGTGTCGTGGTGCTCGCAGTTAGACGTTTTGTCACACGAGGCTATATGTTGCTTCATCACACATAGTGGGTGGAATTCAACGCTGGAGGCTTTATCTTTGGGAGTTCCAATGGTTGCAATGCCTCAGTGGACCGACCAGACAACGAATGCTAAGTTTGTTATGGATGTTTGGAAGACGGGCATTAGAGCTAGAGTGGAGGATAATGGGCTTGTCAGTCGAAAGATGGTTGCTAGTTGCATAAAGGAAGTTGTGGAGGGGGAGAGAGGCAAAGAGATCAAGGAAAATGTCATCAATTGGAAGAATTTGGCAAGAGAATCTACGGCCAAAGGTGGAAGTTCTGACTTGAATATCGAAGAATTTGCATCTACTCTTTGTTCCAATTCCAAATCAATACGTCTCGAGAAAAGTTATGGACATAATTTTGTATACTAGGATTAATCCTCGGGTAGACCCAAAATCACAAGTCGATGTGAGCATTATTCCTTGCAAATTTTCCGATGTCGAATAAATAAACCTACTTTTGGTATGATTTGAATTTATATTTTTAGCTAGTAGTATCTTTCCCTTGCCATTGGTGATCCCTCAAAATATATAGAATCTGCCATTTTATTATTACATAATAATAATATATCCATATACTGCACAATGCACATTTACTGTACAATGCACATTTATGTGTGTATAGGCATACACCCTCGGTCTCTTATTATTTGTCTTATTTTATCCATTCATACAAACCAACTTAATTTTTTATCTATTAAGATGTCAAAAAGCACTTATACTCTTATTTATTATTCCTATTTATTATAAAATAATGATTAGCTTTACGATTTATTAAGGACATTGTTAAAAAAAGTAGATAAAAATCTCCTACATGTGTAAGCTATGCATGTGGCCTTATGAATCTTATGTGTCATCTATGCGACTTTATATAATAAGAGTCTAATAAAAAAAATGCATTCATGTGGATTTGAACCCTACACCTCCTGAGTAGAGTTTAAATTGTTTACCAATTAAGCTATGTTATGAATACCTACAAAGTGTAAATTCAATTGTATATAACTTGAGCCTATAAAATTTATTATAAATTTTATGTTGTTATTGTTATTTACATTTTATTTAACTATATTTGATGATATCCTAAATTTAAAAAAATTGTGTCAATAAAGTATATTTAATTCTACGTGGTATTATTAAATTTATACAATTCTAATTATGTGAAATTACAATGTTTAACTGAATTGTTTATATTGTCTCACTATATTTGAGGATTTCCTATTTAAAAAAATTTAATTTGGGAAAAATAAAAAAAATATAATTTAAGTGAATAACTCTCTTGTGTAATTTGTGTGTGGTGCACTCACTCAACAATTGACATTGTTTACACTGAAAAGTTTGTTCCAATTACACTGAAAAGTTTTTTCCAATTACACTGAAAAGTGTGATTGAGTTACACTGAAAAGTTTACACTGAAAACTGAAATTAGTGTAAACTTTTTAGTGTAATCTAACCACACTTTTCAGTGTAATTGAAATAAACTTTTCGGTGTGAACAATGTCAACTTTTGAGTGAGTGCACCGTGCACTTGGTGCATATGAGAGCTTGCCAATTTAAGTATATTAAAAAAAAATTGATGTATACTATCAATTAAATAATTAATTATTTTTAAAAAAAAATTAAATGTCTTAAATTTTACTCCCTCCGTCACCCCTGGGATTGCACGTGGATTAAGGAAAGTGATAAAATTGTGGAATATGGGTAAATATGTATACATTTATATGACTATGCACGCAAATTAATGTTTCTTTTTTAGGTAGTGTGCAAATTGGTGTGAGACGTTCAAATAAAGAAAGTGTGTGAATTCCTCTAGAACGGAGAGAGTAACATTTAATTGGCAAATCTTACTATCTAGAAAACACAGCAAGCCAAAATTATAATTGTCTAATTTTATATTTATTCTAAATTAAATTTGATATATTATTTTTTATTGACTTAATTGTGTTTAACATGTGTCATTATGTTTGTGTAATAATATTGTCTTTAATTAAAAGAAATGCAATATATGAACATTGCACACATATATAAATATGCACATATTTTGAATATCTATTTTATTTAACATAATTTTTATATATTTTATATAGTAATTTGTATTAAAGCCCACCAATAATTTATAGAGTATGTATAGAGTGAAATTGGTTTATGCATGAATTATTGAAGGGTAATAGTTGTTTTCACTAAAGAGTATTAATTGTTTTCATTGAAGGGTATTAGTTGTTTTCACTGAAAAATCTTAGTTTGTTTTCACTATACAACTAAAACTCTTCAGTGTGAATAAATAATATTATTCAATGAAAACAACTAATGCTCTTTTGTGATAACAACTAAAATCTATTAATGATTCATATATGAATCAGTTTCACTCTATACTTTATCTGATTTATATTGTCAATGTTATTTTTTTATTTCTAAAATGCTTATTTTTTTATTTTATATTATATAATTTGAATGACATATATATGTATGTATGTATGTATGGAAATTACTTATTTTGTACACGTACAATAAAATGCATATTTATATCTTATAATATACTATTTAAATTTTTTGTAGATGTAATATATTTGAAAAAAAAATGGAGCTTTAACAATAATATAAAAAAAAAAATTAGGGTTAATTCTATGTTAATTACAATTTATAGGCTCAATCTCAATTTAATCACAACATTTAAATTCACCATATCTTTAGTTGTTTCAATCCGATATAAGAAATTGCATTTTTAGCAACACCAAAAAAAGAAAAGAAAAAAAAAATGAATGCGAGTGCATTAGTGTTTGGATGGAAAATTGATCGAGGAAACTATTCCAGAGAGGCAAAGAGAAATATTTACGTATAATTGTGAAAATCAAATCATAATTTAAATTTGTATACCAAATTAAAATTTTAAAAAATATATTAAATTCCATAAGAATATTGAAAATTGTAATTAAAATGAGATTGAGCCTAAAACTCATGAATTAATAAGAAATTGACTCATAATTTTATGCATATAATTGAAATATATTCATTATATAATATAATTATATTATTTTACAATGAGCAAATTTATTTAAGTATATAAAATGCATATACAATTATTTTTTTTGCGAAGACTCCACGTAATACGCGGACACTCATCTAGTAAATTGATATTAGTGAGTAACAATTAAAAAGAAACACCAGTTTGTATAAAATGAATAGTTAGAAAATAACGGAGGGAGTAACAATTTTGAAATAAAAAGAGAATTAATACTGGGCTAGCTAGACCCAAAATCAAGAATTAGTGTGAGGCATTATATATATCCTTTCACACTTTCAGTATTTGGTGTGATCTTGAATTTATATGTAGTTTTTAGTAGTATCTTTCTCTCGTTATTGGGCGATCCCTCAATTATTTACACATATGTAGAAAGTTGCCATTTTATTGAGTGATTGCACGCCGCCCAATACGTACAATTATACGCAAATTGATATATAAAATATTTTATGGATTTAGAATCCGTAGAATAATTCATATTTCTATACAAGCAATCCCAGTGCTTCTTGTTCCACGGTAGGGTCTACAACAACAGAGCTGACATTGATGGCTGCCCCCAAACGGACGGAGACACTAATTTAGCGGCGCTGGATTTGGTGACGCTGAATTCATTCGACAAAAATATTTTAGGCTCGCTCTATTTGGTTAGGGATGGTGGTGGATGGAATGGAGATGGAGATGGAAAAAAGAGGAGGGGGTAATCCAATAAATAGTAAATTTGTGTTTGGTTAGGGATGGAGAATAGAGTTGGATTGAACTGTATGTCAAATCAAAGTTGATGTTAAAATATTTTATTATTGTTAGTTAGTGAGATAATGATTGAGTGAAAGAAAAGTAGGAGAGATGATAAGAATAAGTATGAGAGAGAATGAATGTGTAAGAAAAAGTATGAGAGGGAATGAATGTGTAAGAAAAAATACGAGAGATAATGAATAGATATAGAAAAAGTAGGAGAGAGGATGAATGAGTGGAGTAAAGATGATGTGATTGTATAAACTATACTCCCCCCGTCCCACTATTATGTTCCCATTTTGCCATTTTGGTCCGTCCCACTATAAACTTCTCATACCTTATTTGGAAATTAAATAATAATATTATATTCATCTACTTTATTCACATCCACTCATTTAACCATATTCCACTTTATTCTTTTCTCTCTCCATCACATCACTTGTACCATATCTATATTTTAACATTCATCTTAAATGTTGTGCCCAAAAGTGAGGGGAACGTAATAGCGGGACAGAGGGAGTAATTAAAATAAATGTATAGGTGTATAATAGGGGTGGATGAGAATGGGATGTGGCCGTCCAAAATCGAATGGGATGGGGGATGGCCCATCCCCATCCGGATGGCCCCATCCCTAATCAAACACAACCTTAGGAATTTGGTGCAGAGGAAGGGGCTTCTTCAGCCGGACCAAGTGCTCATGAAGCGGCACGGTCACGGATTATAGCACTAACCCAAGGTTGTTTGCTTCAAATTTTGGGAGTGCAATGATCAAAATGGGGGAGATTCAGCCTCTGCTTGGACAAAATGGAATTATAAGAAGAGTTTGCAGAGCCATCAATTTGTTAATCAGATTTTTTTTTATATTTTTGTGGCATACAAGTTGTTAATTTATTTTACTAATTCTTTTGTCATTTAATAATTGTATCTACGAAGAGACAAAAAGTGCGCTGGACCCACATGAAATGTATGTTACTACAGATATGTATTATTATAGGTGCAAATGTAAGTTACTGTTAGGGTAAATATGTGTTACTGCAAATATATGTGTTGTTACCCAAAATATGTATCTGATTACGGATTGATGTGGCTTTTGGAAGGGTAACGGCTATGTGACTTGTGAATATTATCGAGTATTAATGGCTTGTGGCCTTTGATAATAAATGAAGAACAGAAATAATCAATGCAAGAAGATTTGCCAAGTCAGTTTTTGACTTGGGCTTTAATGTTGTTCGTGTCATTTATTGTGGTTTGAACAAGTATTTATAGTCCAAGAGCATCCCCTTGGACTGATCCTTTGATGGGCAGGTACAGTCCAGCATTTAATGCTGGGCCAGGCCCATACTGGGTTAGTGAGGAATATCTTCCGTGTTGTAGGTCTTGGTCCAATTACAACTAGCCACGTGGAAAGGGGATCGCATCTTCCCCAAGATCGCGGGATATTCTTACACAAGTATGGCCTCCCCTACCGAGTCGGTCGTGATTTCTTGTACCTGGTATTGGGAATTGGAAAGATCTTCTGATAGCGCCCAAAACTCCCCAACGCCGGTCAAGACCTGATGTATGACCGTCTCGTCCTTCTAGACGACGTGGACCTCATTCTTCTGGATCTCTTCCTCGTCTTAGGTAGTATTCTTATTGGGTCTGGTCGTCCTTATGACGAGGCCGGATACCTTCTGGGCGAAGCGAAAACCTGATGTCATTCATGACGGAAATGAGACCGAACGGCCGGGCACGAATGTCGAGACGAGAGTTACGCTTATCTCTTTCCTTTGACGAACTCGCATGATGATCCTCTATTCGTCCTCGTCCTAAAGGATTTATTCGTCACACAACAATTGCCCCTCGGCTTGCCTTGAAGTGTTCTTCGAGGTGAGGCAATCCCGGTGTGACGAGGGAAGTCCAAAGGTTTTGGCTTGAGTGGACGTGCCCCTGGGGAAGGAGCGATATGTCTTTTCCCGAGGGTACGCTTTAATGTAGCCAATGATGGCTACTTTATAGGGAAACGGCGCGAAGGAGACGGACGCGCTCTCCCCAAACGTCGCGACTGCTCGAGACGCGCGTTCGTGGGAGCTACGCGTTTGCGATGAGGTCCTCGGATTTTTCTTTATTAACCTTGGCCCCCGCGAACGTGTGAAGTTATTTGCTCTCAGATCCCTTCGTCTTTCCTATAAATTGGTGGAATTCTCCTCATTTCAAAAAATCTCATCTTCGCGCTCATCCTCCAAAACTCAAGATTGTCAAATTCTCAAGCGAGAGCGTGCCTGTTGCCCTAGGATTGTCTTCGTGGGTAAGTTTCATTTCGTGCTTTAATATTTTCTCCTTTCTCTTCTCCGTTCATTCTTCTCGGATCAGAAGAAAAAATGGATCAAACATCTTTCTCCGGTCTTGGACATGGGGTCGGAGAACTCCGGCTTCGCCTGCAAAGGGGAGTTGGAGGGAGGAACCCATTTGCCCTCAGCGATGATGACGGCCTAGACGCGATTTTCCGGCGTGCCCCGACGACGTCCGGTGCGTCCTCCTTCCACTCGGGCGCCGCCCCGCCAGTATCCGGCGTGGACTCCGGCCGTGATGGGGGCGCCAACGAACCATCTCGGCGTGATCTTCCTACCGAAGCCACGCGCATTCTCCAGGATTTGGAGGCTCGCGATCGATCAGAGGCGATAGATGCCGAGACGGCGGCGAAACAAGCAGAAGAACTGGCTTTTTGGCGGAGAAGGGCCGAAGAGATTGAGCGTGGCCATATGCTGTGGGCGGCCTTTGTGGATAGAAGGTCGGGATCGGGGCCCGATTTCATCTATGACTATTATCGGGCCTCCTATCCTTACGAGAGGCCTGAGCGTCAGCCATTCGAGTTCCTAACCCCGTCCACGTCGAGGTTCCATTGGAACGGCATAGCCAGCAGGGTCACTCCCCATTGATGTTCACTTCTATGTCCCGGCGCCCAACAAGAGGGCCGATCAACCGCTGCCAGGCATGGTTGCCGTATCTTACGACATCATGGATGCGGGACTCCGTTTCCCCCTACACCCGGCCCTGACCAATCTTCTGAACGCTTGGGAGGTGGCTCCGCTCCAGCTCAGTGTGAATTCGTGGCGCGCTTTGGTTGGGACGTATATTTTATTTGGCCTTTATCGCCTGTACCATATGCCTACTGCTGGCGAGATGAAGTATCTATATGGCCTGGCAAAAGAATCCAGCAAGAATGACCTCGTCCACATCAAGCACCGTCATGAGAAACTCGTCTATGACTTGCCGTCCAAGGTTCACGTTAAAGACGAGCATTGGTTCTGGGTGTCGGGGAGGTGGAAGTCCGGTCGCGGCAATGTGGATGTCGATATCCCCACTCGATTTGCGCACAAGAAAGCTAGTAAGCCTTTGTGTATTCCTTTGATCGTCCTTTACTGATCTAATGCGTCTTCTTGTTGCAGGTTACGTGGTGTCGAGAAGGGAAGAGCTTCCGTTCAACTTTCGACTTGTTCTTGCGAAAGTTGACTTGGTGGATTACCGGGAATGCCACTATCGGACCCTCCTTACTGAGAAGAACAGATTGGAGTCTCGTTTCTTCAGTCCGCCCCGGCATCTTCAGATTCCTCCTCGTAAGTTTGTCTTAACAATGACTTCATCACCTGTTTTGATTTTGTAAAGTTACTTATTCTTCCTTGTTGGGTGGCAGGCGACTACCCCGTCTATCCCGCTTGTCCTCCGGAACTGATCATGGAGATGCCCGATCCCCTTGCCCGGATGAAAGCTCTGGTCGGCAAGAAAAAGAAAGGAATAAAACGGTCGCTGCCGATGCCCGCCCCGCAAGCCCCCCCCCCCCCCCGCGGTGATTCCGACTGCTGTCGCCATCCCGAACGTGTCCGTCGCTCCGTCGGACGAGGACAAGACTCTCTCCCCGCCGGCCAAAAAAGGGTCGACATTTTGATGACGCCAGGGGAGTCGGGGTGGCTCTTCCGCCTCCCGCAAAAAAGTCTGGCCTCGGCGACGGGGCACCTGCGGTTGGCACTGGGAGCCCGCCATGGCATTCCAGTGAGATACCATCTCGATCCTTCTTAGGTCGAGACCCTCATAGGGTGGCCTGGTAAGACTCTTCACTCGTTCTTCATGGGTCGAGACATTGTTATTTTAGGAAATTATTTGACTTATGTTATTCTCTCAGTAGCATGGAGGACGATCCCGCGCCCTCGGCCCAAGTTCTCGATTTCGTCGGCTCGAAGTTCGCCGAGAGTTTTGATGATCTTCCCATCTGTCTTCGCCGGACGATGCGGGATGTCCCACGTGCTTGGGACATTGAGTTGGACGATGCTGTCAAACAAAACTCGGGCAACTCCAATCTCTATCTTGCCCAGGCCCTTCAGCTGAAGGCTACTTCGGTGATGAGTCGAGCTTTGTCCCAGAAAGAGGGCGAAGCTGAGCGTGCCTCCCGGGATGCCGAGAGAAAGAAGAAGCTCTTTGAGGAACTTAACGCGCGGGTGGCCTTTCTGGAGGAGGAGGTGGAGGCCGGTAAGAAGGCGACGGCCGAGGTGGCTGTCCTGTCTGCCAGAATTAGGTCGTTAGACGAGAAGACTTCTACTCTTGAGGAGAAGTTGCGGCGGGTGGCAGCGTCTTAGGCTAGACTGGCTGACGAGAAGGCCGAGGCCGAGAAGAAAAAGAAAGAAGCTGAGGAGAGGGCTCTTGTTGCTGAGGCTGAGGCAAAAAGACTAGCCAGGAAGTGATCCAGATTCGGAGTGAGCTCGCTTCGGCGAAAGAGATGGTGGAGGAGTTCAAAAAGAAACTGGCCCTCTCCCCGGAGGAATACGATGCTCTGACTGATCCGGCACATACCACCAATTATTCATATTACTTGGCGGTGTCGGATGCGCTCCGGGTGTTGTACAAGGCTGGGCGTCCCCTCGACGAGCTGGTCCAGTTCTTCCGCGAGTACGTCCTTTCCCATCCTCTCCATGGCGATATCTATGTCGGATGCCTGGACCTGGAGAAAGAGATGGGAATTGACCTGAGCTGGTGGCCAGATCGCTCCCGGCTGCTGATGCCCGGGGAGAGCCCTTCTGACCCCTCCGATGATGGGGACGAAGAAAAAGATCCATCCGTCCCCCCTGGTGAAGAAGCTCTGGCCGACATTCCTTCCTCTGCCGCTGCCGATCTGGAGATCTCCGAGAATCCTGCTGCCGCCGAAGTGCCAAATCCTGAGTAGATTAGGCCATTTATTTCCAGTAATTTCATTTTGTAATTGCCCATGGGGGCCTCTTATGTGGAACTCTCTTTTCTTTCATCAATGAGAACTTCCATTTCTTCTCGTCTCCTCTCGTAACTTTTATACTTTTTGTACTTAGATAAAAAATGGCTTATTTACCATGGTTGTGGTTGTGCATCGTCTATCTGCCCCCGAGGTTCGAACTTCGTCATGCGTCCTTGGGCCTTAATGGCGTATTTTGACCTCGTCGCGATTCCCGTATCTTTCTGTAGTCTTTTTCTGTCATCGTCGAGGGCTTGATTGCTCGTACTTCGAGACGCTACTCTTAGTACGAGTCTTTGCTATGTTCGTACTTTGAGTCGAGGCTCTTAGTACGAGACTTTCCTGTGCTCGTCGAGAGCTTGAGCTTCGTCGAGAGAACTGGCAGTGCTCGTACTTTGAGTCGAGGCTCTTAGTATGTGACTTTCCTATGCTCGTCGAGAGCTTGAGCTCGTCGAGAGACTTGGCTGTGCTCGTACTTTGAGTCGAGGCTCTTCGTATGAGACTTTCCTGTGCTCATACTTCGAGATGTGTGTACGAGTCTTTTGTACCTGTACTTCGAGACGTGGCTCTAGGTACGGGTCTTTAACTATACCGCCTTAAAAGGCTTGTATGTTAGCGCTCGCCTGAGTTTTACCTAGCAGGGAGTCTTTTGCCCCTTTGAGATCGTATCTCGTCCGGGGACTTTTGTGTCATCCCGACATATGTCGGTGAGATTGGTCTTAATGCTCTAGGGAGGCTTGGCCCCTTAAAGAGTCTGGGTGTAACGTGCCTGCCTGAAAAGGCCTTGCCGTTACATGCTCGCTTCGAATCCTTAGGATCCTTCGGGAGGCTTTCGCTCAATGAGACTTTTTGCCCTTTTGAGAACGTGTCTCGTCCGGGGACTTTTATGTCATCCCGACATGCGTCGGAGAGATTGGTCTTAATGCTCTTGGGAGGCTTGACCTCCCAGAGAGTCTTAGGTGCTCGGCCTGAAGCCTTTGGAATGGAAACACGAATTTTGGTTTTGAATTCCATTACTGAACCAGTGAAGGGGAAATGATTACACTTGTTTTACTGGTAGTATTTTCTAAGGTTGGTAGCGTTCCACGTGTAGCGATAGGGGACACCATTTAGGTGTTCCAGCTCATATGCCCCGTTTGCCACAAATTTAGCTATTCGGAAAGGTCCTTCCCATCTTGGGCCGAGAGGGGCCTTTGCATTAGGTTGAATTTTCTTAAGGACGAGATCCCCGATGGAAAAACGTCTGACTTTGACCTTTGAGTTGAAGAATTTCTCCGATCTCCTTTTGTAGATCGCATTCCTTGAGGCCGATGTGAGTCTTCGTTCTTCCAAGACGTCCAACTCAGCTCTTCTGATCTCGTTACTCCCCTCCGAGGCGGTGTGTGACGACCTATGACTTGGGACTATTATCTCAGATGGGATGACGGCCTCTGCACCAAAAGCCAAAGCGAAAGGGGTTTCACCCATCGCGTTCCTAGAAGTCGTTCTGTAGGACCAAAGAACCTCGAGAAGGGTTGCGGCCCAATTGCCCTTGGCCTCATCCAACTTGGCTCTTAGGGTGTGTTTGAGAATCTTGTTGACTGCCTCCACTTGTCCATTCGACTGAGGATGATATGGGGTGGAGAAGCTTCTCTTGATGTTCCATCTTTCGCAGAACTCCATTATTTCAGTCCCGTCAAACTGTTTCCCATTGTCCGATATTAGGGTTTGGGGGAGGCCGAAGCGGCATATGATGTTTCGCCAGATGAACTTGGTGATTTGGGCCTGATCGATCTTGTTTAGGGCCTCCATCTCGGCCCACTTGGTGAAGTAGTCTACTGCAACGACGGCGTATCTCATCCCCCCGGGTGCAGTGGGCATTGGGCCGATGAGATCTATCCCCCATTGCGCTAAGGGCCAAGGGCTGATCATTAAAGTCAACGTCTCCGGGGCTACTCTAATATCCGGGGCTGTAGTCTGGCATTGGTGGCATGCTTTGGCATAGGTAATTGCGTCTCGCCGTAGGCTAATCCAGAAGTATCCCTGCCTCAGGGTATTTTGATAAAGTGATTGCCCGCCGGCATGATTCCAGCAGACCCCAGCGTGAATCGCGTCGAAAACAAGCTTTCCTTGCTCCGGGGTGATGCATTTGAGGAGGGGGAGGGTGAAACTTCTTTTGTACAGTTGGTCATCGATGATTGTGTACCTTGTAGCTCTGAGCTGTAGCTGCCGAGATTGGATTCTATCTTCTGGAAGGATGCCGTCCTTCAGGTATGCGTAAATTGGGGTCATCTAGTTTGGTGTCTGGTCCTCGATCAAAGCTACCAAGTCTTGATTAATTGACGGGGTTTCGAGCCTCGTCAGATTGATGTTGGACAGGTCAGCTGCACCCTCCGAGGTGGCCAGTTTGGACAGAGCGTCGGCCTGCGAATTTTGTTCCCTTGGGATTTGTTCAATATACACCTCGTGGAACTTTTTGCAGAGCTCTACGGCCCGTTCGTGGTATCTGATCATTTGTTCTCCCCGCACCTCATATTCATCGGTCAGTTGGTTCACTACCAGTAATGAGTCCATGAAGATGTTCAATCTTTGGACCCCCACTGCGATAGCGAGGTCGAGGCCTCCGATGAGAGATTCGTATTCTGCCTCGTTATTCGTAGCAAGGAAAACGAATCTGACGGTATTGGTGAAACATTGCCCGTCCGGGCCTGCTAGGATGATTCCGGCCCCAGCGCACGTGCTCGTCGAGGATCCATCCATGAAAAGCTTCCATACGGGGTGGTCTACCCTGGATGGGTGTGGCGGGTACGTGAGTTCCACCATGAAATCGGACAACGCCTGCCCCTTGACTGCGGTACGAGGCGCGTAGGTGACTCCGTATTAGGCCACTTCTAAAGACCATTTAATTAGACGTCCGCTTGTGTCGGGCCGATGTAGGATTTGTCAGAGGGGTAATGTCGTCAGAACCTCCACTTGGTGGTCAAAGAAGTAAGGCCTTAGTTTCCTGACGCTCATGACCAAAGCGTATGCGATCTTCTCCAATGGCGAGTACCTCGTCTCGGCTTCGTGTAGCACTCGGCTCACGTTATAAATCGGTAGGTGCTCCTGCCCCTCGGCCCTCACCAAAACGGCGCTTAGAGGGCTTTCGGATGCGGCCAAGTAAAGGAACAATTTTTCTCCCTGAACTGGTTTGGCCAGGATCTTGGGGTTTGCCAAATACTCCTTCAGCTTGACGAAAGCTAGTTGGCTCTCTTTATTCCACGTGAACTTTTTATTCTTGATAGGGGAGAAGAAAGGCTTGCTCTTGTCGCCTAGTCTCGAGATGAACCTATTTAGCGCGGCCAATCGTCCAGTCAGCACTTGAACTTGGCGTATCGACCTCGGCTCCGTCATGTCGATGATTGCCTTAATTTTGAAGGGATTCACCTCAATGCCCCTCTGGCTGACGATGTGGCCGAGGAATTTCCCCCTCCCGACGCCGAAGTAGCATTTCTTCAGGTTTAGCTTCATGTTGTAGGCCCGTAGAATGGCAAATGCCTCGGCGAGATCACGAGGGTGGTTCTCCTTCTTGACACTTTTGACCACGATGTCGTCTATATAGACTTCCATCGTCTTCTCTATTTGTTCGGAAAACATGGTATTGACCAAACGTTGATACGTTGCCCCGGCGTTCTTCAGGCCGAAGGGCATTCTTGTCCAAGAGTACATGTTTTTCTCGGTGTGGAACGACGTATGCCTGATGTCTTCGGAGGCCATGGGAATTTGATGGTACCCGGCGAAAGCATCCATGAAAGACATCATTTCGTGTCCGGTCGTACTGTCGACTAGGTGGTCGATGTGCGGCATTGGGAAATGATCCTTGGGGCATGCCGCGTTTAGATCCGTGAAATCGATGCAGAGCCTCCAAGCGCCGTTCACCTTTTTGACGAGGACCGGATTTGAGACCCATGGTGGTTCGTCTTGTGCGGGTTCGATCAGCTTATTTTCCAAAAGCTTCCGGACCTCGACGTCTAGGGCCTCGTACTTTTCGGGGCCGTACTTCCTCCTCTTCTAAGCGACAGGCTTCCTACTGGGGTCAATCTTCAAATGATGAGATGCGTTCTTTGGATCGATGCCGACCATATCTTTGTGATCCCAGGCGAAGACATCGCGGCTATCTCTGAGAAAATCCGAGATCTGGCCTTTCAACTCGGATGGGATGTTTGACCCCATAGTTACTTCGAAACCTGGCCGGGCTGGGTCTAAAAGAAATTTATCTAGCTCTTCGTTCGGTATGGCTTCTTTTGGGTCCGAGCGCTCGTCACGTGGGTCAAACTCGACTGTGATAGGCTTGAAACCAATCCTCGGCTCTAAAGGGTCGTTGCACACTTGGACGAGATTGTCACCAGAGGTCGTCGCGTCCTTGGCATCCCGGCTTGGTGGAAAACCGAGGCCGGTTACATGCGATTTGGGGCTATGTGCGGTATTTAAAGAGAGACAAGGGTAACTCAAACATTTTCTAGCCATTTTTTGGTCCCCTTTTACCGTGCCAACTAAGCCCTCCGTAGAGGGGAACTTGATACAGTAAAAGTAGGACGAGGCAACTGCCTCGAACGTTTCAAGGAAAGGACGACCTAAAAAGCCATTATAGATATTTGGCTGATCGACTATTACAAAATCTAACTGCCTAGTTATCCTTGTATGTTCCTTCTCGTGGCAGACGAGCTCCACGGACAATTTCATTCTTCCATAGGCTTGGACGGCGGTATCTCCGAAGCCCCGGAGTACGGTGTCGAAAGGCTTGATGAACGAGGCGAAACTCCTCATCTTATCGATAGCTGATTTGAAGATGATGTTGCAGAAATAACCATTATCTACTAGAAGGCGATCGACGATGATTCTGAGGATCTTGGTAGATATGACGAGAGCGTCATTTTTTGGGCATAGAACCCCTTCCCGATCAGCGTTAGTGAATGTGATCACGGAAGTCTTGGAAATGGTTGACTCTGGTGGGGAGATGGTGTGGATATTCTCAAAAGCCCTGACCTCGGCCTTCCTCTTGCGGTTCGACATAGTCGAGATCGGGATGAGACCTCCTAGAGTTCCTCCTCCCTGGAGCATATTCACTCATCCTCCCCGACGAGGCGGTGGTACCTCCATCTCTTCGTCATCACTTTCCTCATCCTCGACATAGGCGATGGGATGGCCTTGCCTCGGAGCCTGCTGCTGGCGTGGCTGCCCCCGCTCCTGCTCGGGGTTGTGGAGGGCTGTCTCCGCCGGCCTTTTGACAAAATCCTTGAGCTTTCCATCTTCGAATAGCTTCCAAAGCTGTCGGAAGAGGTCCCGGCATTCGCTGGTATTGTACCCCGCGCCGTCGTGGTATGTACACCATTTGGCCCTGTTGACTCGTGCTTTGGGGTTGAAGGCCCTTGGTTTCTTCAACAGATCGTCGTGTTGGATCGCGTTGAAAATAAATGCCGGGGACTGGGCCAAAACCTGAAGCAGCTGCTCGTCCGTCTCGTTGGCCCACTTCTTGAACGTCCCGGGCGCCTTGCCACCTGCCTGACGCGGCCCGGACGAGTTCTTCCTTTGGGGGGAGGCTTTGGGCTTTTCCCCTGCCTCGGCTTTCGGGGCTGGGGCTGTCACCACGGCCTTTGGTGGACCCATCCGCTGTGCCAGGAGCTTCTGACGCGTGATCATTTCCCCAGCTCTCCCTTTGAACTCCGCGTAAGTCACGGGGAGGCGTTTGGAAAGGTGCCTGAACATGGGGGAGAGTGCCGCGAAGCCGTTCAGAGTAGCATGGAGGGTGATCTCGTCGCTGACCGGCTCACCTGTGAGGATAATTTCGTCGACGCGGTCGACATAAGCCTCGTCGGACTCATTATCCGCCTGCTTGATGCTCATGAGCCTGTGTCGGCCTTCGGGCCTGGCGATCTTTGCCGCGAAGAAAGTCAGAAATTTTTCGCTCAAATCGGCGAAGCTCGTGACCGAGCGGGATGGTAAATTGGCGTACCACTTGTGCGCTAACTCCCCCAAAGTGAGGGGGAAAAGACGATATTTCGTATCGTCCGTGGCGCCTCGGCCGGTCATGTAGATTCGGTACTTGCTGAGGTGCACCTCCGGGTCGGACCTTCCCTCGTATAGAGGGGTTTGGGGAGGAGTGACTTTCATCTGAACGTAGGCTTCCTCAATCTCCTGAGATAAAGGCTCCTTGCCGATGTTGGAGCGTTTGGATGGAGAGTCCTTGGCCTCCAACTTACTTTCCATTTCGTTTAGATGCTGCTGGAGGGCTGCGATCAGGGCGCCTTGACTGCCCTCGGCTCGGAGAGTGACCTCGGGGCCCAAACGTTCGTGAGCCGAAATACCGCGTTCGAGGTTCAGGATTGGGGAGCTTTGCGCACCTTCGAGTTACCTTCTGACGGGAATGTGTGACTCCACCCGTGCATCCGTGTGGGCAGCCTTGGTACGGCCGGGATGTCTCGAGGACCTTGTATAGGACTCAGATTCCGAGCTCGGCGCTGTTTGATCCCATGACTCACTGCCGAGTCGGCTGAAGACCGACCTGGAGCCCGAGGCCCTCGACCAGGTGGGTTCGGTCAAGTCCTGGCCCATCGAAAGGTCGACGAGAGCCTCTCTCGGGGGCCGGGTGGAACGCGAGGGATTCTTCCTCTTTTTGGACGAGGAAGGAGTCTGTATGCCCAGGCTCCCCCTCATCTCCCTCGCCCGTCGCTGGAGCTGTTCGATAACAGTCTCTACTTGCTCGGGGGTGCTCAGGTCAGCGGTGATGACGGGTATGTCCCTCATTTGTCGGACGGGGGTGGCCGTTGGCTCCGCACCTGCCGCCTCCAGGACTGGGCAAGATGTGCCCTCGCCGGCGTCTTGGTTCGTCATATTTCTTGTTTGACGAAAGTGTTTTTCGGGGGGTGTTTTTCTTTGATGTATAAGGTGATTTCACCCTCCTTCTAGCGCCAATTGTTGTTACCCAAAATATGTATCTGATTACGGATTGATGTGGTTTTTGGAAGGGTAACAGCTATGTGACTTGTGAATATTATCGAGTATTAATGGCTTGTGGCCTTTGATAATAAATGAAGAACAAAAATAATCAATGTAAGAAGATTTGCCAAGTCAGTTTTTGACTTGGGCTTTAATGTTGTTCGTGTCATTTATTGTGGTTTGAACAAGTATTTATAGTCCAAGAGCATCCCCTTGGACTGATCCTTTGATGGGCAGGTACAGCCCAGCATTTAATGCTGGGCCAGGCCCATACTGGGTTAGTGAGGAATATCTTCCGTGTTGTAGGTCTTGGTCCAATTACAACTAGCCACGTGGAAAGGGGATCGCATCTTCCCCAAGATCGCGGGATATTCTTACACAAGTATGGCCTCCCCTACCGAGTCGGTCGTGATTTCTTGTACCTGGTATTGGGAATTGGAAAGATCTTCTGATAGCGCCCAAAACTCCCCAACGCCGGTCAAGACCTGATGTATGACCGTCTCGTCCTTCTAGACGACGTGGACCTCATTTTTCTGGATCTCTTCCTCGTCTTAGGTAGTATTCTTATCGGGTCTGGGCGAAGCGAAAACCTGATGTCATTCATGACGGAAACGAGACCGAACGGCCGGGCACGAATGTCGAGACGAGAGTTACGCTTATCTCTTTCCTTTGACGAACTCGCATGATGATCCTCTATTCGTCCTCGTCCTAAAGGATTTATTCGTCACACAACAATATATTACCACAAATATGTGTTACTATTGGAGCAAATGTATGTTATTGTTAGGGTAAATATGTGTTACTACAAATGTATGTTACTATTAGAGCAAATTGTTGACAGGCATTTTCATACGGGTAGATTTATGTGGCTATTTGGGTTATGCCCGACAAACAATAAATATAAACGAACACGAACGGTTGGAGAAGAACTTTCGTTCTTCCCACGAATATGAGAGCTTCTTGGATATATGAGAAAATGAGAGAAAAGTGAATCCTTTACAATGAGGGGGTGACCCCCTATTTATAGAGGTTCACCCCCAAAGGCCCAAAAGTGGCCCTAAATTCGTCTCAACCCTTTATTTAGGGATTTATTACAATTATTAATATAAATATCAACAGTAGACCTATAATACATTAAACACTCTTTTCTGATGTAGACTCTCGATCTTGTCGGGTCAGTGTATCTTTAGGAATCTGACCTTCTGTCAGGCGAGGATATTTCCTGCTGTAACAATTGCCCCCAAGATTGGGCTCTGATTGCGGCCAGAGTTCGATCTTGATCTGTGCTTCAAATAGGTTTTGCCCCCGAGCCTGACAATAGGATAGCTCGGATGCCCCGGGGGAATCTTCAACGACAGGGTCCGTGACGGACGAATCTTTTGAGTCATCTTCGAATTTTCAAACTTTCAAAACTGGTCGGGTTAGGTGGGGTACGATCTTCAGTCATGTCCCCGAGTCGAGAACCGTGACGTTCAATTAATAAAGAGTTCTTGCCGCTGGCCGACATTGATTTTAGTAATAGGGCGGTAAGAACCGCGATGATAAATTAATGAAGTGCTTAGGCCGCTTGCGGGTAGCGACTTCACGGACAACAGATTGACTTAACAATCAATTAAAAGATAAATCAACAGATTAATGAGTGAAGTGCTTTAGCCGATAGACGGACAACGACTTCACGAATACATGATTGAATTAACAATCGATTAAAAGATTAACCAACAGGTTAATGAGTGAAGTGCTTTAGCCGATGATCGGGCAGCGACTTCACGAAGATGGGATTGAGTTAACAATCGCTTAAAAAATTAACCAACAGGTTAATGAGTGAAGTGCTTTAGCCGATGATCGGGCAGCGACTTCACGAAGATGGGATTGAGTTAATAACCGCTTAAAAGATTAACCAACAGGTTAATGAGTGAAGTGCTTTAGCCGATGATCGGGCAGCGACTTCACGATGATGGGATTGAGTTAACAACCGCTTAAAAGATTAACCAACAGGTTAATGAGTGAAGTGCTTTAGCCGATTGACGGGCAGCGACTTCACGATGATGATTGAATTAACAATCAATTTGTTGTTTGAACAAAGCGTCCGAGACGCGTTATATTACGGCCGCAAGTGGGCAAAAACGATGCGGGTCAGTCGATGCCGGTGAAGGCGGACTGGTCGATGCCGTTAACATGGATAAACCAAAGCAGAGAATAGATTAGTTAACGCCGGTGAAGACGAACTAAACAACACCTCGCCCATTAAGGCGGAAGGTCAACGCTTAAAATGCGGACTGGATCCACGCCGATAGGCGGATTAGTTGACACCGGTGAAGGTGAACTAATCAAGGCCGAGTGACGGATCGGCTTGAGAGGCAGATTAGTTGACGCCGGTGAAGGCGAACTAATCAATATATCAACGCATAAAAGGCGGACTAATCAACGCCGAGAAGGCGGATTAACTCGAGAAAGAGGTTAGTTGACGCCGGTGAAGGCGAACTAATCGATACGTCAACGCCTGAAAGGGCGGACTAATCGACGTCGAGAAGACGGATTACTTCGCCAATCTAGGCGGAATGTCGATGCCCAAAAGGCGGATTAGCTCGAGTAGATTAGTTGACGCCGGTGAAGGCGAACTAATCAGTACGTCAACGCCTGAGAGGCGGACTAATCGACGTTGAAAAGACGGATTACTTCGCCAATCTAGGCGGAATGTCGACGCCTAAAAGGCGGATTAACTCGAGAAGTGGATTAGTTGACGCCGGTGAAGGCGAACTAATCGACACGTCAACGCCTGAAAGGGCGGACTAATCGACGTCGAGAAGACGGATTACTTCGCCAATCTAGGCGGAATGTCGACGCCTAAAAGGCGGATTAGCTCGAGTAGATTAGTTGACGCCGGTGAAAGCGAACTAATCAGTACGTCAACGCCTGAGAGGCGGACTAATCGACGTCGAGAAGATGGATTACTTCGCCAATCTAGGCGGAATGTCGACGCCTAAAAGGCGGATTAGCTCGAGTAGATTAGTTGACGCCGGTGAAGGCGAACTAATCAGTACGTCAGCGCCTGAGAGGCGGACTAATCGACGTCGAAAAGACGGATTACTTCGCCAATCTAGGCGGAATGTCGACGCCTAAAAGGCGGATTAGCTCGAGTAGATTAGTTGATGCCGGTGAAGGCGAACTAATCAGTACGTCAACGCCTGAGAGGCGGACTAATCGACGTCGAAAAGACGGATCACTTCGCCAATCTAGGCGGAATGTCGACGCCTAAAAGGCGGATAAACTCGAGTGGATTAGTTGACGCCTGTGAAGGCGAACTAATCAATACGTCAACGCCTGAAACGGCGGACTAATCGACGTCGAGAAGACGGATTACTTCGCCAATTTAGGCGGAATGTCGACGCCTAAAAGGCGGATAAACTCGAGTGGATTAGTTGACGCCTGTGAAGGCGAACTAATCAATACGTCAACGCCTGAAACGGCGGACTAATCGACGTCGAGAAGACGGATTACTTCGCCAATTTAGGCGGAATGTCGACGTCTAAAAGGCGGATAAACTCGAGTGGATTAGTTGACGCCTGTGAAGGCGAACTAATCAATACGTCAACGCCTGAAACGGCGGACTAATCGACGTCGAGAAGACGGATTACTTTGCCAATTTAGGCGGAATGTCGACGCCTAAAAGGCGGATTAGCTCGAGTAGATTAGTTGACGCCGGTGAAGGCGAACTAATCAGTACGTCAACGCCTGAGAGGCGGACTAATCGACGTCGAAAAGACGGATCACTTCGCCAATCTAGGCGGAATGTCGACGCCTAAAAGGCGGATAAACTCGAGTGGATTAGTTGACGCCTGTGAAGTCGAACTAATCAATACGTCAACGCCTGAAACGGCGGACTAATCGACGTCGAGAAGACGGATTACTTCGCCAATTTAGGCGGAATGTCGACGCCTAAAAGGCGGATAAACTCGAGTGGATTAGTTGACGCCTGTGAAGGCGAACTAATCAATACGTCAACGCCTGAAACGGCGGACTAATCGACGTCGAGAAGACGGATTACTTCGCCAATCTAGGCGGAATGTCGACGCCTAAAAGGCGGATAAATGTTTGTAGTCGAAAGGTGTGACCATGTTTTAAATATTGAGTTATTTATTCGGTGTGCAACCTCAATAATTTTTCGAAATTATATTCGAAGTTTCAAATAACCGACTGTATTTAGTTGAATTTAGCGTCAAAAAATTTGTTTTTGATGTCACAAAATGATCTTAGGATATGTATATCCATGCCCCCGCTTTTAATATACATGACGACTTATGAGTTGCGATATATATTAAAAGGAAATATCAAATGAAAACTGCATTTCAAAAATTGCCCCCGATTTTAATTTTCGAAATATGAGTATATGCCCCCGCTTTTAATATATATGAAAACTGACGAGTTACAATATATATTAAAAGGAAATATCAAATGAAAATTGCATTTAAAAAATTGCCCCCGCTTTGAATTTTCGAAATATGAATATATGCCCCCGCTTTTAATATATATGAAAACTGACGAGTTACAATATATATTAAAAGGAAATATCAAATGAAAATTGCATTTAAAAAATTGCCCCCGCTTTGAATTTTCGAAATATGAATATATGCCCCCGCTTTTAATATATATGAAAACTGACGAGTTACAATATATATTAAAAGGAAATATCAAATGAAAATTGCATTTAAAAAATTGCCCCCGCTTTGAATTTTCGAAATATGAATATATGCCCCCGCTTTTAATATATATGAAAACTGACGAGTTACAATATATATTAAAAGGAAATATCAAATGAAAATTGCATTTAAAAAATTGCCCCCGCTTTGAATTTTCGAAATATGAATATATGCCCCCGCTTTTAATTTGTATGAAATTTGCGAGCAGTAATATATATTAAAAGAAAATTGTCGAAATAAACCTGATGTGAGTGGGCAAAGGACTGCCCGTAGAATTTTCCGTTGATGAAGAAGCTCCAGATGCTCATCTCAAAAGCTGCTGCCTTGCCCCTTTTTTTTTTTTTTTTTTTTTTTTTGTACAATTCAAATCAGGACCAAAAAATATACTAATCAGCTCCGGTAATCCGCACCCTTCTATACTAATTAGGCCTATTTACTATCTACAACTTGGGATATTTAAACAAGAAAAAATTAGGCCCGATAATTCTAAACAGGATTGGCCAACTTATTTAAACAAGAAAGGTCCAACAGAAAAATAAAAAAGGGCCCAATACCCAAATATATCCTGGCCCAACAGATTTAAAATAATAACCCTGGCCCATTAAACTAAAATCAGACCCATGACAAAGATTAATATACCCTGCGCGTTGAAATTAACATCGAGCGGCATGGGATTGTGAGGAGCAGATGGTCGCGTCGGGGAGGCTGCTGGCGACGGGCAGGTCGGCCGCGGGAAGGCGGCGTGCGGTGATGGCGGCTAGGCCGCGATAGGCGGCGACGAGGGGGAGCACCGGAGAGGCGAGCTGGGCGTCGTGGGGATGCGCGGGCCGCGAGCTCTGGTCGGAGGCGGCTGGGCGGCTGCGGGCTGCGAGCTCGGGCGGCGCGAGGAGGCGCGGAAGGTGATGAGCGGCGGCCCCTTGCGGCGGTCGCGGGGAGGAGTCGCGGGCGGCGTAGGGAGGCCGCGACGGCGCGGGCAGGAAACCCACCATGGGCGGCGGTGCGTGGAGGAGCCCGCACCGGGCAGCGCACGGGGAGGATCTGGCGGCTGCGGGCAGCGGAGCGATTGGCCTTGGCTGGCGGTGGCCGGCGCAGGTAGCGCGAGGAGGCAGCCCTGTTGGGAATTGGCCGCGACGGGCTGTGGCAACGTGCGGGTCGCGACTGAGGCCGCTTCTCGATGGCGGGGAGGCAGCGAGGAGGTTGTGCACGGGAGACAGGCGGCGGGTAGGTTGCCGCTGCGGGAAGATCATTACGGGCAGCCAGCGGCGAGGGCGGCCCAGCGGACGGGGGCCGCGACTGGCGGCGATGGGTAGCGAGAAAACTGCGGGGTGCTGGTGCCGCGGAGCGGGGAGGCTGGCTCGGGAAGGCGACGCGGGTAGGCGACACGGGGAGGCGTCCGTGCCCGCGGGGAGGTGATGCGGGTAGGCCGTGACGAAGTGCGACTAGCGTGGAGGTGCGGTCAGCGGGCTGACGGGTATCGGTCTCTTCGGCGTGCGAATCGAGGCTGGAATCATTGACTTTTCAACACGTCTTGGGAAATGTGCCTAAAGCACACTGATAAAGCTGTGGAGAAGTTGGCACACCCACCAAGGCACACCAAGTGGGATTCATAGCAGAAAACAGTATTTTTGCTTGAAAGAAAAATTCGACAAGGGTCCAGAGTAGTTCACAGGGGTGATGGTGTGGTGGCTGAGCTCGGGCCGTGACGATGCCGGTGAGCTCCGTTGCCGGAAACGGCTGCTGTACCGCCGGAAAGTGCAGCAACATTATTATTATTTTTTTTTTTTTTTTATTTTTTTTTTCCTGAAGCGCCTCTTTTCTGGTGGTTCTTTACAGGGCATGGAGCATGGCAGTACGGATGGACCAATGGTGACTCTCCCCGCCTCTAGCTCTGTCGCCGAAAATGATGCGAAATAACCGGTCGAAGATGAAGCTTGAGGCTGTAAAGTAGAGCGTTAGGTCTTCGCCATTTATAAAGTTTGAAGGTTTGTTCTCCTAGTTGAAAATTTGGATTGGTTTGTCCCATTTTTTATTGGAACAATTTCTGAATGTTCTTGATCTATGAATGTAAATAATGAAAATATGGGTATTGTTCTTCGTAAATATGAAATTTTTGTTTCTTTTCTCTCCACTTCTCTGAATAGATAGAGAGGGAGAGGACGGTTTATATGGAGGATGTGTACGTATATATTGAGAAACAGAGTGGAAGAAACATGTGTAGCATTTTTTTTTTTATGAACCGATCTGCACTTTCCTTGAACTGTATAATGGAAACTTTGATGGCTATGAATATATTTTTTGTTTTAAATTTTTCTGGACAGAAATATATGGTTTTGGGTTTGCAAGCTCGTGGAGTAAAGAGATGATAACCGTGAGCTATATAAAATTTTCATTGATGAATGAATGAAGTTATTATAAATGAAAACTTAGCTTTGACGATTTCTTGATGATCTTCGTGTTACGTACCCTCCTTCTAGCGCCAAATTGTTGACAGGCATTTTCATACGGGTAGATTTATGTGGCTATTTGGGTTATGCCCGACAAACAATAAATATAAACGAACACGAACGGTTGGGGAAGAACTTTCGTTCTTCCCACGAATATGAGAGCTTCTTGGATATATGAGAAAATGAGAGAAAAGTGAATCCTTTACAATGAGGGGGTGACCCCCTATTTATAGAGGTTCACCCCCAAAGGCCCAAAAGTGGCCCTAAATTCGTCTCAACCCTTTATTTAGGGATTTATTACAATTATTAATATAAATATCAACAGTAGACCTATAATACATTAAACACTCTTTTCTGATGTAGACTCTCGATCTTGTCGGGTCAGTGTATCTTTAGGAATCTGACCTTCTGTCAGGCGAGGATATTTCCTGCTGTAAATATGTGTTACTACAAATGTATGTTACTATTGGAACAAATGTATGTTACTACAAATATTTTTTACTATTGGAGCAAATTATTGTTACTGTTAGAGTAAATATGTTTTACTGGAAATGTGTGTGTGTTACTATTGGAGCAAATTTGTGTTACTAAAAATATGTATTACAATTGGAGCAAATGTGTGTTACTGTAAGAGGAAATATGTGTCACTATTGCAGCAAAGTGTGTTAATTTTAGAGTAATGTGTATTATTGCAAATGTGTATTAAAGTTAGAGTAAATGTGTGTTACTAAAAATATGTGTTACTATTAAAGCAATTATGTGTTACTGTTAGAGGAAATATGTGTTACTATTGAAGCAAAGTGTGTTAATGTTAGGGTAAATGTGTATTATTGCAAATGAGTGTTAAAGTTAGAGTAAATGTGTGTTACTAAAAATATGTGTTACTATTGGAGCAAATGTGTGTTACTGTTAGAAGAAATATGTGTTATTATTGAAGCAAAGTGTGTTAATGTTGGAGCAAAAATGTGTTGATGTTAGAGAAAATGTATGTTATTGTTGAAGCAAATATGTTTTAATATATAAAATAATAAATTTAAAGTTAAAGGGATGAGAAATAAATTTAAAACACATATTTGTTTTTGTAAAAATATATATTTGTCATTATTGTTATTTTAAAGTAGAAAAACCTGTTTTTAATGACTAGTAACACACATTTGCCCATACAGTAACATACATTTGCCCATACAGTAACACAAACTGGGAACGAAAATCCTGAAACTTGACTTGCGCGAGATTTGGAAATAACCCACCAAACCCGACCCGACCCGGCCAAGATCCACAATTTTTTTTACCTGGAGCGACCTGACCCATGATGTTTTTAATATTTGCCTATTTTAGGTATATTTTACATGTGAAATATTTCACAAGAGTGCTCCTCACGATTATATTATTAATGACAAAATATTTTGTGCACCTAAATTCAGATGAACTCGATTTTTTCAGTAGCAGTGTTATATATACACATTGTCATTATTATAAAGGGAACAATGATTTTTTTTTTACCTATAACTTAGGAGAGATTGTATTTTAAGAACAATATGTTTTGACTTGTAAAAGTAGGACAATATATTTTCGAACTTGTAAAAATAGGAAAATATATTTTCGAGCTTGTAAAAGTAGGACAATATATTTCAAAAAAATTGTAAATGTAGGTATAAGGGAAATAATTAAATGAATTAATTTCACACATCTCTACCAGTTCGAACTTTCAAATGAGATGAAATTTCTTTCATTGTATCAGAGTAAAAAAGGCTCACGCCTGGACAAAGATCCCAAGTTTGATTCCCAGTAAGAGCAACTCCACCCATATTAAATTGTTCAAGAATAAAAGTTGAGTCGTCTCATGAGTGAGGGTGTAAGGAAAATAATTAAAATTAATTAATTTCACATATCTCTACAAATTCAGATTTTTAGATGATATGGAATTTTTTTCAGTAGGACAATTGGGGCCGTCCAATTTTAGACTTAAGTTTCTAAGATATTTTCAATTTTGGTCCAAAACCATTACACTTTTCATTGAAAACAATTCTATTATTCAATAAAAATAAATGAGATTAGTGTAATGTGTGGAAAAACATAAAATAGTAGTTGGATAATTGAGATTGAAGTAACGTTGGGCTATGATGAGAAGGATTCAATTCAAAGTGGAATATCATGTGTTTAGTTGATGGGTTTGTTAGTCCAGAAGTTACCCGTTGCATAATGGAAATTGTGGAGGTAAAAACAGACTCAGACTTTTGCACGAATATGATACTTATTTTATAGGACTATTAATTGCACTAAACTCATCAAATTATCGACGATTTTGTACTTAAACTACTAAATTATATTTCCTGGTATTAATACATACAAACAATTAAATTTTAACACGTATACCATTACACTTAATTTTTAGCCAATTTTTTCTCCGATTTCAACATGTGAGGGATATTTTTATATCCAATCGATGACAAACAACACAAGAAGGTGGCACATGAGACGGATGTACAAGGCTGTGTGCGGTGTAGTGACGACGCAAAGCTGTAGACGACAGAAGTGATAATGATTTTGTGTGTTTCTTGTTCCAATTGGAATGAAATTATGAAGAGTTTTGAGAAAAATATCATTTTCTAAAGCACGTACGTGGTAATATATTTTTTATTTTGGTAAAAATTGATCAAAAATAAAAATATTTAATTGTGCCAAAATTTGATTGTTTGTATGTATTTGTGCCAAGAAATATAGTTTGGTGGTTTAAAATTTTAAATACAAAATCGTTGGTTGGGTTTAGGACAATTAGACCTCTTTTTTTTTTAATATATATATATATATATATATATATATATATATATATATATATATATATTTGTCTCATGAGCTCATTAGACTCACGAACTTATGAAGTTCCTATCAAATCATATTTTAGAATAAATTATAATTTAAAGTAATATAAAAGTGGAGTTTTATAATGTCCCATTAAGTTTAATATTTGGAGATGGTATAAATTTTAAGGAATATAGTATTTTATTATATAATGGTTCATGAAAAGTGTAAAAAGTAAAAAGTTAGAAAGATCGTGCAAAAAGATAGAAAAATGTGTAATTAATAAAGTATTGTATTTTTTTTTTATCGGAAAAAAGGAATTTTATTCCCAATTACCACTAGGTATAAGATATACCCATGGCAAAAATTATACTTTCGAACAGGAATTAGTTCTCTAATACTAGTCTAGGATCGACTAACCATGTATTTAACAAAGCATTACACAAAATTAATTTTTTCGCCAATAACCAGCTCCACACCCGTCCTTTTATTTCTTCCATAATCTTCTCGCCATTTAATTCAACTCCTTCAAAGATGAGTTTGTTTCGAGCTTTCCAAATCACCCACACTACGCATTCCCAGATAGTCACTGCCACTTCTAAACCTTTTTTCCGGCGTAAGAGGCCCGAAAATAGGAGAAAATGGTCGATAACTCTATTTGGAAGCGGAGTGGGAGATCCTAGCCACATGAGACAGTCATTCCAGATTTTCACCATAGTTGAGCATGAAGTAAAAATATGATCCGCAGTTTCATCTACCTCTCCACAAACAGGGCACTTCAATTCGTTTGCATCGCTTAGTATCCCTCTCCTTTCTAAATTGCTCCTTGTTGGAAGTCTATCCTGGATAACTCTCCAAGCCATTGTTGTGACCTTTGCCGGTGTCAATTTGGTCCAAATGATAGAGTACTCCTTTCTGCTTGTAACCTCCACACTCGTCTCTACTTGTTTCAGACTAAGGAGATTATATGCTGACTTTGTTGTGTACCACCCCTCTGTGCTGATTTTCCACGACCAGGAGTCCTCCTCGCTCTCCTTCAACCTGCAAGTATTAATTAGAGACAGCAACTCACTCACTAACACATGTTCTCTCTCCAGTAACTCCCGACGCCACCTACACCTCCATACCCAGTTCCCCCCGACCCACTCTCCCATAGACTTAATAGAGCACTCTCTATCCCTACTCAGTCTAAATAGTCTCGGAAATTGCAATTTGAGAGGAGAGTTTCCTACCCAAATTGCATTCCAGAAACTAGTTAATTCCCCATTTCCTACCTTCCTCTCCAAGTTTTCAAGCATCCACCTTCCGCCCTCTCCCTCACACAATCCAACTACCTCCTTCCACCAAGAAGACCTAATCACTCTCCTCCTTACCGAACATAACCCTCCCTCTCTCACATCAAAATCACCATGGATAGAGGTTTACACCTTCACCCATAACTCCCTCTTACCCAGTAAATATCTCCAAATCCACTTCCCCATAAGAGTCCTATTGAAACACCCCAGCTCCCTAACCCCTAAACCCCCAAATTTTTTGGGACATAAGAGCCCTATTAATAAAGTATTGTATTAAAAAAAATTCAGAAAAGAAAATACTCTCTTCGTCTTAGGGGTATTTACACCATTAAGATTGCACGTGGAATAAGAAAATAGGTAAATTGGTAATATATGAATAAATATGTGTATATTTGTATGAGTGTGCACACAAATCAATAATATTTTTTTTAGATAGTGTGCAAATTAATGTATAATATCCAAATAAAAAACATCGTGTGGGAGTACTAAATTTAAAAGAGTAATTCTCTTGTGCACTTGGTGTATGGTGCACTCACTTAACAATTGATATTGTTTATACTGAAAAGTATGGTTCGATTATACTGAAAAATGTGGTTAGAATACATTGGAAAATTAACACTAAAAATAGATTTTCAATGCAAATTTTTTAGTATATACATAAGAGTATGTCAATTTAAAAAGGAACGTTAAAAACTTTAAAGGGGCGGAAAAAGTATAATGAGACCGTAGTGTCATGCGGGCTTTGACACGTTGATAATAAATGGTACAATAGAAGATAAGATTAATAATTAATGGGTGGCCATCTGTATGTGCCAAGTATAAATAGAGAGTTTAGCATAGTACCCAATAGGGGTGGCAATTGCGAACACGACACGATAGCACGATACGAATCCGACACGAAAATTGCAGGTTAGTGTTGATCTTATTGGGTTAGTGTCCTTATCGTGTCGACACGATAAGAACACGAAAATTTCGTGGCGAGTTAGTGTCAGATTAGTGTCAACACGTTAAACACGATAACAGTAACGGATAACCCATTAACCTGTTAACAACCCGTTAAGCACGAACACGATAGTGACACGAAATAACACATAATACGATAGTGACACGAAATATATTTTAATTATATTTTTACAAAAATAATAATATATAACTTTATTTTTTCAAGCACATTAAAAATTTAGTCTCAAATTCTTATCCCTAACTAAAAAACAGGCAGAGGAAGCCCAACTCCTAGACCCATCAATTTATAAACTAAGTATACTATATTGACCAAATTAAGAATAAAAATTACTTTTGGTTTGTAATCATTTTGAATAGAATATGCTTTCTATGAACATTTATAGTTTTTTGTGTTGAAATTTTAAATTTAGCCATCTTTTTTATCAGGTTTATATCGTGTTCGTGTCGATACGGAATGAATCGTGTCATTATCGTGTCGTGTCGACACGGAATGAGTCGTGTCATTATCGTGTCGACACAGAATGAATCGTGTCGTGTCGACACTAACACGAAAAATATCGTGTCGTTATCGTGTCGTGTCGACATGAATTTTATCGTGTTCGTATCGTGTCGGCACAGATACTTATCGTGTCGTGTTAGTGTCGGGGCTTATCGTGTCGTGTCACTATCGTGTCGACACGAAACACGATCCGTTAGCACGAATTGCCACCCCTAATAACCAACCCAAGTAAATAACATAAAAATGGAGATAGTAAAAGAAAATTAGGAGGAGGAATCCAAATAAAAGATCTGGTCGAGAAAGTAGCTATATATAGAGAGTGTGTGTAGCAGACAAAAAAAAAAAAGAGTGTGTGTATTATTATAGAGGTAATAAAAATGGAGAAAGGAAAAGAAAATGAGGAATTCAAAGCTCATTGCATAATCATCCCCCTTTCAATACAGGGCCACATAAACCCTATGCTCCAATTCTCCAAACGATTGCTCCATCACAAAATCAGAATAACTTTAGTGTTAACCAAATTCATGGCCAAAACCACGCCTTTCTCATCGGATACCATCTCAATCGAAACCATCTCCGACGGATTCGACAATGGGCCCGTGCCGGACTTAGACCTGCAGGCCCGCGCGGACAAATTTCGGGAAGTCGGGTCGACTGAACTGAAGGAAATGATTGAGAGACTGGCGGGTTCGGGCAGGCCCGTGGACTGCGTGGTGTACGACCCTTTTATACCGTGGCCTCTGGCGGTGGCGAAGGAGCTGGGCGTGTTCGCGGCGGCGTTCTTCACGCAGTCGTGCGCCGTGGGCCACATTTACCACCACGTGTACGATGGGGATTTGAAGGTTCCGCTGTCGGGTGGGGAGGAGGATGAGATTTTGATTCCCGGGCTCCCGCCGTTGCGGCCCGAAGATCTGCCTTCGTTCATATCTAATTATGGGTCTTACCCGCCCCTTTTTGGGATAGTTGTTAATCAGTTCGAGGATCTCCACAAGGCCGATTGGTTGTTTTTTAACACTTTCTACAACTTGGAGCAACAGGTCTCTCTATTCCTTTGCTTCATTTCTATAGCCACCATATTCAATGGATATTGATATAAACTAATATGTTGGCTGTTTAGAAAATTAATTAGAAAATTACACGCTACTCTATGAGTTTATATATTTTTATAACACATAGTTTTTTCACGATATTAAAGTCATAAGTTGAAAATTCAGTCCATGAGGAAGGTGGAGTGTTAAGGAAATTTTGACTTTTAGATGAGATGAAATTCTTTTAAAGGAGGATATGATGAGAATGACAAAGTATAGAGTGAAAATTGTTTATAAATGAACCAATAAAGCATATTAGTTTTTTTCACTAAAGAGTATTAGTTGTTATAATTAAAGGGTATTAGTTGGTTTCACTGAAGAGTATTAATCGTTAACTGAAAACAAACTAAGATTTTTAAGTGAAAACAACTAATACTATTCAGTGAAAAAACTAATATTTTTTTAGTGAAACAATTAGTATACTTTTACGATTCATGTATGAACCATTTTCACTCTATACATACTCGATGAGAATAATATTATTTAAAAAAGAAAAAAGTTGAGCATAATGAATTTATTTGGGCGAATTGAGGATTTGTTATATTTGTCATGTTCTTTTCTTAATTATTTTGAAAGGATAACTATGTGGCTAATATTGTGCAGGTGATAGATTACATGACAAATTCCGGCACACGGGTGAAGGCAATCGGGCCAACTATACCATCCGTGTACTTAGACAAGCGTCTGCCGGATGACAAAGAATACGGGCTTAGCTTCTTCAGGCCCGTGGTCGGAGATTGCATGGAATGGTTGGACAAACAACGGCCCGAGTCAGTTGTATATGTTTCTTTTGGGAGCTTAGCTGAATTAGGAGATGAACAGATGCAAGAACTGGCATGGGCTCTAAAATTGAGCAACAAGCACTTCCTTTGGGTGGTTAGATCGACGGAGCAATCCAAACTTCCTAAAGATTTTGTAAAAGAGACCTCCGAGAAAGGTTTAATTGTGTCGTGGTGCTCGCAGTTAGACGTTTTGTCACACGAGGCTATATGTTGCTTCATCACACATAGTGGGTGGAATTCAACGCTGGAGGCTTTATCTTTGGGAGTTCCAATGGTTGCAATGCCTCAGTGGACCGACCAGACAACGAATGCTAAGTTTGTTATGGATGTTTGGAAGACGGGCATTAGAGCTAGAGTGGAGGATAATGGGCTTGTCAGTCGAAAGATGGTTGCTAGTTGCATAAAGGAAGTTGTGGAGGGGGAGAGAGGCAAAGAGATCAAGGAAAATGTCATCAATTGGAAGAATTTGGCAAGAGAATCTACGGCCAAAGGTGGAAGTTCTGACTTGAATATCGAAGAATTTGCATCTACTCTTTGTTCCAATTCCAAATCAATACGTCTCGAGAAAAGTTATGGACATAATTTTGTATACTAGGATTAATCCTCGGGTAGACCCAAAATCACAAGTCGATGTGAGCATTATTCCTTGCAAATTTTCCGATGTCGAATAAATAAACCTACTTTTGGTATGATTTGAATTTATATTTTTAGCTAGTAGTATCTTTCCCTTGCCATTGGTGATCCCTCAAAATATATAGAATCTGCCATTTTATTATTACATAATAATAATATATCCATATACTGCACAATGCACATTTACTGTACAATGCACATTTATGTGTGTATAGGCATACACCCTCGGTCTCTTATTATTTGTCTTATTTTATCCATTCATACAAACCAACTTAATTTTTTATCTATTAAGATGTCAAAAAGCACTTATACTCTTATTTATTATTCCTATTTATTATAAAATAATGATTAGCTTTACGATTTATTAAGGACATTGTTAAAAAAAGTAGATAAAAATCTCCTACATGTGTAAGCTATGCATGTGGCCTTATGAATCTTATGTGTCATCTATGCGACTTTATATAATAAGAGTCTAATAAAAAAAATGCATTCATGTGGATTTGAACCCTACACCTCCTGAGTAGAGTTTAAATTGTTTACCAATTAAGCTATGTTATGAATACCTACAAAGTGTAAATTCAATTGTATATAACTTGAGCCTATAAAATTTATTATAAATTTTATGTTGTTATTGTTATTTACATTTTATTTAACTATATTTGATGATATCCTAAATTTAAAAAAATTGTGTCAATAAAGTATATTTAATTCTACGTGGTATTATTAAATTTATACAATTCTAATTATGTGAAATTACAATGTTTAACTGAATTGTTTATATTGTCTCACTATATTTGAGGATTTCCTATTTAAAAAAATTTAATTTGGGAAAAATAAAAAAAATATAATTTAAGTGAATAACTCTCTTGTGTAATTTGTGTGTGGTGCACTCACTCAACAATTGACATTGTTTACACTGAAAAGTTTGTTCCAATTACACTGAAAAGTTTTTTCCAATTACACTGAAAAGTGTGATTGAGTTACACTGAAAAGTTTACACTGAAAACTGAAATTAGTGTAAACTTTTTAGTGTAATCTAACCACACTTTTCAGTGTAATTGAAATAAACTTTTCGGTGTGAACAATGTCAACTTTTGAGTGAGTGCACCGTGCACTTGGTGCATATGAGAGCTTGCCAATTTAAGTATATTAAAAAAAAATTGATGTATACTATCAATTAAATAATTAATTATTTTTAAAAAAAAATTAAATGTCTTAAATTTTACTCCCTCCGTCACCCCTGGGATTGCACGTGGATTAAGGAAAGTGATAAAATTGTGGAATATGGGTAAATATGTATACATTTATATGACTATGCACGCAAATTAATGTTTCTTTTTTAGGTAGTGTGCAAATTGGTGTGAGACGTTCAAATAAAGAAAGTGTGTGAATTCCTCTAGAACGGAGAGAGTAACATTTAATTGGCAAATCTTACTATCTAGAAAACACAGCAAGCCAAAATTATAATTGTCTAATTTTATATTTATTCTAAATTAAATTTGATATATTATTTTTTATTGACTTAATTGTGTTTAACATGTGTCATTATGTTTGTGTAATAATATTGTCTTTAATTAAAAGAAATGCAATATATGAACATTGCACACATATATAAATATGCACATATTTTGAATATCTATTTTATTTAACATAATTTTTATATATTTTATATAGTAATTTGTATTAAAGCCCACCAATAATTTATAGAGTATGTATAGAGTGAAATTGGTTTATGCATGAATTATTGAAGGGTAATAGTTGTTTTCACTAAAGAGTATTAATTGTTTTCATTGAAGGGTATTAGTTGTTTTCACTGAAAAATCTTAGTTTGTTTTCACTATACAACTAAAACTCTTCAGTGTGAATAAATAATATTATTCAATGAAAACAACTAATGCTCTTTTGTGATAACAACTAAAATCTATTAATGATTCATATATGAATCAGTTTCACTCTATACTTTATCTGATTTATATTGTCAATGTTATTTTTTTATTTCTAAAATGCTTATTTTTTTATTTTATATTATATAATTTGAATGACATATATATGTATGTATGTATGTATGGAAATTACTTATTTTGTACACGTACAATAAAATGCATATTTATATCTTATAATATACTATTTAAATTTTTTGTAGATGTAATATATTTGAAAAAAAAATGGAGCTTTAACAATAATATAAAAAAAAAAATTAGGGTTAATTCTATGTTAATTACAATTTATAGGCTCAATCTCAATTTAATCACAACATTTAAATTCACCATATCTTTAGTTGTTTCAATCCGATATAAGAAATTGCATTTTTAGCAACACCAAAAAAAGAAAAGAAAAAAAAAATGAATGCGAGTGCATTAGTGTTTGGATGGAAAATTGATCGAGGAAACTATTCCAGAGAGGCAAAGAGAAATATTTACGTATAATTGTGAAAATCAAATCATAATTTAAATTTGTATACCAAATTAAAATTTTAAAAAATATATTAAATTCCATAAGAATATTGAAAATTGTAATTAAAATGAGATTGAGCCTAAAACTCATGAATTAATAAGAAATTGACTCATAATTTTATGCATATAATTGAAATATATTCATTATATAATATAATTATATTATTTTACAATGAGCAAATTTATTTAAGTATATAAAATGCATATACAATTATTTTTTTTGCGAAGACTCCACGTAATACGCGGACACTCATCTAGTAAATTGATATTAGTGAGTAACAATTAAAAAGAAACACCAGTTTGTATAAAATGAATAGTTAGAAAATAACGGAGGGAGTAACAATTTTGAAATAAAAAGAGAATTAATACTGGGCTAGCTAGACCCAAAATCAAGAATTAGTGTGAGGCATTATATATATCCTTTCACACTTTCAGTATTTGGTGTGATCTTGAATTTATATGTAGTTTTTAGTAGTATCTTTCTCTCGTTATTGGGCGATCCCTCAATTATTTACACATATGTAGAAAGTTGCCATTTTATTGAGTGATTGCACGCCGCCCAATACGTACAATTATACGCAAATTGATATATAAAATATTTTATGGATTTAGAATCCGTAGAATAATTCATATTTCTATACAAGCAATCCCAGTGCTTCTTGTTCCACGGTAGGGTCTACAACAACAGAGCTGACATTGATGGCTGCCCCCAAACGGACGGAGACACTAATTTAGCGGCGCTGGATTTGGTGACGCTGAATTCATTCGACAAAAATATTTTAGGCTCGCTCTATTTGGTTAGGGATGGTGGTGGATGGAATGGAGATGGAGATGGAAAAAAGAGGAGGGGGTAATCCAATAAATAGTAAATTTGTGTTTGGTTAGGGATGGAGAATAGAGTTGGATTGAACTGTATGTCAAATCAAAGTTGATGTTAAAATATTTTATTATTGTTAGTTAGTGAGATAATGATTGAGTGAAAGAAAAGTAGGAGAGATGATAAGAATAAGTATGAGAGAGAATGAATGTGTAAGAAAAAGTATGAGAGGGAATGAATGTGTAAGAAAAAATACGAGAGATAATGAATAGATATAGAAAAAGTAGGAGAGAGGATGAATGAGTGGAGTAAAGATGATGTGATTGTATAAACTATACTCCCCCCGTCCCACTATTATGTTCCCATTTTGCCATTTTGGTCCGTCCCACTATAAACTTCTCATACCTTATTTGGAAATTAAATAATAATATTATATTCATCTACTTTATTCACATCCACTCATTTAACCATATTCCACTTTATTCTTTTCTCTCTCCATCACATCACTTGTACCATATCTATATTTTAACATTCATCTTAAATGTTGTGCCCAAAAGTGAGGGGAACGTAATAGCGGGACAGAGGGAGTAATTAAAATAAATGTATAGGTGTATAATAGGGGTGGATGAGAATGGGATGTGGCCGTCCAAAATCGAATGGGATGGGGGATGGCCCATCCCCATCCGGATGGCCCCATCCCTAATCAAACACAACCTTAGGAATTTGGTGCAGAGGAAGGGGCTTCTTCAGCCGGACCAAGTGCTCATGAAGCGGCACGGTCACGGATTATAGCACTAACCCAAGGTTGTTTGCTTCAAATTTTGGGAGTGCAATGATCAAAATGGGGGAGATTCAGCCTCTGCTTGGACAAAATGGAATTATAAGAAGAGTTTGCAGAGCCATCAA
Source organism: Ballota nigra (assembly GCA_947034835.1). Classification (NCBI taxonomy): domain Eukaryota; kingdom Viridiplantae; phylum Streptophyta; class Magnoliopsida; order Lamiales; family Lamiaceae; genus Ballota; species Ballota nigra. The sequence goes on along the minus strand of OX344720.1, from coordinate 129,174,740 downwards.
TTTGTTAATCAGATTTTTTTTTATATTTTTGTGGCATACAAGTTGTTAATTTATTTTACTAATTCTTTTGTCATTTAATAATTGTATCTACGAAGAGACAAAAAGTGCGCTGGACCCACATGAAATGTATGTTACTACAGATATGTATTATTATAGGTGCAAATGTAAGTTACTGTTAGGGTAAATATGTGTTACTGCAAATATATGTGTTGTTACCCAAAATATGTATCTGATTACGGATTGATGTGGCTTTTGGAAGGGTAACGGCTATGTGACTTGTGAATATTATCGAGTATTAATGGCTTGTGGCCTTTGATAATAAATGAAGAACAGAAATAATCAATGCAAGAAGATTTGCCAAGTCAGTTTTTGACTTGGGCTTTAATGTTGTTCGTGTCATTTATTGTGGTTTGAACAAGTATTTATAGTCCAAGAGCATCCCCTTGGACTGATCCTTTGATGGGCAGGTACAGTCCAGCATTTAATGCTGGGCCAGGCCCATACTGGGTTAGTGAGGAATATCTTCCGTGTTGTAGGTCTTGGTCCAATTACAACTAGCCACGTGGAAAGGGGATCGCATCTTCCCCAAGATCGCGGGATATTCTTACACAAGTATGGCCTCCCCTACCGAGTCGGTCGTGATTTCTTGTACCTGGTATTGGGAATTGGAAAGATCTTCTGATAGCGCCCAAAACTCCCCAACGCCGGTCAAGACCTGATGTATGACCGTCTCGTCCTTCTAGACGACGTGGACCTCATTCTTCTGGATCTCTTCCTCGTCTTAGGTAGTATTCTTATGATATGGAATTCTTTTTATGATATTAGAATCACAAGACTATCAAAAGATTTTAAGTTGAAAATTCAATCCAGTAAGGTGGAGTGTTAAGGAAATTTAGACTTTTAAATAAGATGGAATTTTTTCATTGGGGATATGATGAGAATGACAAAGTATAGAACGAAAATGGTTCATGAACCAATAAAGGGTATTAGTTGTTTCCACTGAAGAGTATTAGTTGTTTCCACTGAAGGGTATTAGTAGGTTTCAATATAGAGTATTAATTGGTAACTGAAAACAAACTAAACAATTACTCTATTTGTCCACAAAATATAGGTTTGGTTGTTTATTGGGCCGTCCACGAAAAATAGTCATATTGCCTAAAATGGAACTAATTAACTTTATCTACTTTTTCAACATACACACATAACATTTTTAAAATAATTTATTTTATATTTGATTTGACACAATATTTTTATTTTTTAAATATTATATCAACTTTCTTAATAACCGTAATAAAAATAACAAGTCCAATTTTCATGGACGGAGGAATTAATACTTTTCATAGAAAAAACTAATACTCTTTAATAAAAAAAAAAAACTAATACCCTTTAATGATTCATGTATGAATTATTTTCACTCATACATACTCCATTAGAATAATATTATTTCAAAAAAAAAAATTGAGCTTAATGAATTTATTTGGGCAGATCGAGGATTGGTTATATTTGTCAACTTTTGATATTTGTTACTAGTAATTATTTTGGAAGGATAAGCTAATATATATTGTGCAGGTGATAGATTACATGACAAATTCCGGCACACGGGTGAAGGCAATCGGGCCAACTATACCATCCGTGTACTTAGACAAGCGTCTGCCGGATGACAAAGAATACGGGCTTAGCTTCTTCAGGCCCGTGGTCGGAGATTGCATGGAATGGTTGGACAAACAACGGCCCGAGTCAGTTGTATATGTTTCTTTTGGGAGCTTAGCTGAATTAGGAGATGAACAGATGCAAGAACTGGCATGGGCTCTAAAATTGAGCAACAAGCACTTCCTTTGGGTGGTTAGATCGACGGAGCAATCCAAACTTCCTAAAGATTTTGTAAAAGAGACCTCCGAGAAAGGTTTAATTGTGTCGTGGTGCTCGCAGTTAGACGTTTTGTCACACGAGGCTATATGTTGCTTCATCACACATAGTGGGTGGAATTCAACGCTGGAGGCTTTATCTTTGGGAGTTCCAATGGTTGCAATGCCTCAGTGGACCGACCAGACAACGAATGCTAAGTTTGTTATGGATGTTTGGAAGACGGGCATTAGAGCTAGAGTGGAGGATAATGGGCTTGTCAGTCGAAAGATGGTTGCTAGTTGCATAAAGGAAGTTGTGGAGGGGGAGAGAGGCAAAGAGATCAAGGAAAATGTCATCAATTGGAAGAATTTGGCAAGAGAATCTACGGCCAAAGGTGGAAGTTCTGACTTGAATATCGAAGAATTTGCATCTACTCTTTGTTCCAATTCCAAATCAATACGTCTCGAGAAAAGTTACGGACATAATTTTGTTTACAAGGATTAATTCTCGGGTAGACTCAAAATCAAAAGTTGGTGTGAGCAGTATTCCTTGCCGATGTCAAATAAAAAAACCTGGTTTTGGTATGATTTGAATTTATATTTCTAGCTATTAGTATCTTTCCCTCGACATTGGTGATCCCTCAAAATAAATAGAATCTGCCATTTTATTACATAATATTAATATATCCATATACTGCACATATATATATGTGTGTAGATATAATAATTTTGAAATAAAATGAGAAATAATACTCGGCTAGCTAGACTCAAAATCAAGAATTAGTGTGAGGCACTATATATATCCTTTCACATTTCCTTGTGATCTTGAATTTGTATGTATTTTTAATAGTATCTTTCTCTTGTTATTGGGCGATCCCTCAATTATTCATACATATGTAGAATCTGACATTTTATTGAGTGATCTCTAATTATTCTTGCAATTAATGAAAAAATACCTATTAATGACAAAATATTTTGTGCACCCAAATTTGGGTGAACTCGATTTTTTCATGTAGTAGTGTTATATATACACACTATCATTGTTATAAAGGGAAAAATATTTTTTTAGACCTATAATTTAGGAGGGATTGTATTTTAAGAACAATATATTTTTTGGCTTGTAAAAGTAGGACAATGCATTTTCGGACTTGTAAAAATAGAAAAATATGTTTTCGAGCTTGTAAAAGTAGAATAACATATTCCAAAAAAATTGTAAATGTAGATGTAAAAAAAATAATTAAATGAATTAATTTCACACATCTCTACCAGTTCGGACTTTCAGATGAGATGAAATTTTTTCATGGTATCAGAGTAAAAAAGGTTCACGCCTGGACAAAGATGTTGGTTCGATTTCCAATGAGAGCAACTTCACCCATATTAAATTGTTCACTCATTAGGTTTCCCCAAAGGGGGAAAGTTGAGTCAAACTCATGAGTGGGGGAGAGTGTAAGGGAAATAATTAAATGAAAGAGCAGTTTCACCCATATTAAATTATCCTCTCATTGAGTCTCTCCAAAGAGAGAAAGTTGAATCTGGCCACATGACTGAGAGGGAACATATGAAAAATAATTAAATGAATTAATTAAACACCTTTTTACAAATTCAGAATTTTAGATGAGATGTAATTCTTTCGGTAGGACAGTTGGGGCTGTCCAATTTTAGACTTACTTAAGTTTTTAAGATTTTTTCAATTTTGGGCCAAAACCACTTTTCATTGAAAACTAACTCTATTTTTCTGTACAAATAAATGAGATTAATGTAATGTGTGGAAAAATATGTTGGATAATTGAGATTGAAGTAATGTTGGGCTATGATGAGAAGTATTCGATTTGAAAAGGAATATCATGTGTTTAGTTGATGGGTTTATTAGTCCAAAAGTTACTCTTGCATGATGGAAATTGTGGAGGTAAATACAGAATCGGACTTTTGCACAAATATAATACTTCTTTTATAGGTCTAATCGCGCTAAACTCATCAAATTATTGGCGATTTTGTACTTAAATTACTAAACTATATATCTTGACACTAATACATATATATAAATAATCAAATTTTGACACATATACCACTACAATTAATTTTTAGCCAAATTTTTCTCCTATTTGAACATGTGGGGGATATTAATTGATGACAACCAGCTCACGAAGGTGGCACATGAGACAGAGAACAACGTCAAGGGACGGATGTACGAGGTTTTGTAAAGCGGAGCGAAGACGCGAAGCTGTAGACAACAGAAGTGATAATGAATTTTGAGTGTTTCTCGTTCCAATTGGAATGAAATTATGAAGAGTTTTGAGAAAAATATTATGCACGTGCGTGGTAATATCTTTTTTATTTTAAGAAAAAATTGATCAAAAATAAAAGTATAGAATTGTGCCAAAATTTGATTGTTTGTATCTATTAGTGCCAAAAATATATAGTTTGATGATTTAGATGTAAAATCGTCAATAATTTGGTGGATTTAGTGCAATTAAACCTATTATATAATTGTCTCACGAGCTCATTAGAATCGCGAACTTTTGAAGTTCCGATCAAATCATATTTTAGAATAAATTATAATTCAAAGTAATATAAAAGTGGAGTTTTATAATGTTTCCCATTAAGTTTAATATTTAGAGATGATATAAATTTTAAGGAATGTAGTATTTTATTATATAATTGGTTATGAATAGTGTAAAAAAAAGTAAAAAGTTAAAAAGAGTGTGTAAAAAAATAGAGAAAATGTGTAATGGATATAGTATTGTATTAAAATTGCACGTGGAATGAGAAAATAGGTAAAGTAGTGACATATGAACAAATATGAGTATATCTGTATGAGAGTGCACGCAAATCAACATTTTCGTTTTAAATAGTGTGCAAATTAATGTGTAACATCCAAATAAAAAAAATTGTGTGGGGGTACTAAATTTAAAAGAGTAATTCTCTTGTGTACTTGGTATATGGTGCACTTGCTCAATAGTTGAGACTGTTTACACCAAAAAGTATGATTCAATTATACTGAAAAATGTGGTTAGAATACACTGAAAATTGATTCCAGTGTAAAATTTTCAGTATATTCTAACTACACTTTTCAGTGTAATCAACCTATATTTTCAGTGTAAATAATTTCAACTATTGAGTGAGTGTACGCGGGTGTGTGCCAGCCAATTTAAAAAGAAATGCTAGATGTGAAAATGTTAAAAAGTTAAAAGGGGCGGAAGAAGTATAATGAGACCGTAGTGTCACCCAACTTGGACACATTGATTATAAATGGTACAGATAGAAGATAAGACTATAATTAATGGGTGGACATCTACATATGCCAAGTACTATAAATAGAGAGTTTAGCATAGTGTAGTACCCAACCCAAGTAAATAACATAAAAATGGAGAAAGTAAAAGAAAATAATAAGGAGGAATCCAAAGCTCATTGCTTAATCTTCCCCTATCCAATACAAGGCCACATAAATCCCATGCTCCAATTCTCCAAACGATTACTCCACAAAAATATCAAAATAACTCTAGTCGTAACCAAACACCTCGCCAAAACCACGCTCTTCTCGTCGGACACCATCTCACTCGAAACCGTCTCCGACGGATTTGACGAGGGGCAGCCGCCGGGTCTAGACCCGGAGACCTACCTGACCAAGTTCCAGGAATTCGGGTCGAGAGGTTTGAGGGAAGTGATGGAGAGGCTGGCGGGTTCGGGCAGGGCCGTGGACTGCGTGGTGTACGACCCGTTTATAACGTGGCCTTTGACGGTGGCGAAGGAGTTGGGCGTGTTTGCGGCGGCGTTCTTCACGCAGTCGTGCGCCGTGGACCACATTTACTATTATGTGTATAAAGGGGAATTGAAGGTTCCGTTGTCGGGTGGGGAGGAGGATGAGGTTTTGATTCCCGGGCTGCCGCCGTTGCGGCCCGAAGATCTGCCGTCGTTCGTATCGGTTTATGGGTCGTACCCGCCCTTTTTTGATGTGGTTGTTAATCAGTTTAAGGGTCTTGAGAAGGCCGATTGGCTGTTTTTTAACACATTCTACAGCTTGGAGCAAGAGGTATCTCTCTCACGCACAATTACACCAACCATTTAATTAATTAATAAGACAATTAATACCCTTTAAACTAGTACATTTAGTGAAAATAATTAATATCTTTTAAAATTGATATATTTAATTAAAATAACTAATATATTTCAATTAAGTTACACGGTGGGTTCTTAAAAGTAAAATTGCACATGAAAGGTTACAGGAGTCTTGCAAAATAAAAATTGATTACTGATTATTAATTTTCAATACATTATCTTTTGTTTTAAACTAAATACTTTTCTAATTAATTTTATTTGTATCCGTGAAAATGGTAATAGAGTCTTTTATTTATTCTACTTTCTTAATCGAAAACTAAAAGTATAACGGACTTATGATGAAAGAGAGATTATTTTGAAAATCGTAAGGGGCAATTTAAAAGATAGGAGTATGAGTTATTTAAGGGGTATTTTGACTATTTTTAGTAGATCTGACCAATTTGAATACTAGTGACTGTTATTGTGTATTTTGCAATTATTGAGATGCAAGTCTTCCCACCCTATAAAAAATGAAAACTGCAGCCTTTCATTTATTTTCAAGTTAATATTAATTGGTATTAGCATTAAAATATGTGAAGGCTTATGAAAATATATAGAGCATAACAATCATTTCCTTATTTTGTTGTATCTCACCCACCTAGCTATCTGGAACATTTATTAGAAAAAATATGGAATGTTTTCATCTATTTTAATGTTACCTAAGTACTATTATTGATGGTCCATCGGTCCTGCAGAATTATATGTAACAACACTATTCGGGAAAAGGAAAAAAAAACCATGTGAATCGTGGGATGTAGGGATGGGATTTTCTCGATTGGTTTGGAATTTCAAAATTCCAAATCCTAGCTAGTTTATTTGCTATCACCATTCACCAATATATATATCACCCCCAAAATCTTTAAACTATTTAAACAAAGTTATCATTGTTTTTACATATATAGGAAGTAAAACAATTCAACTTATGCTTTTTAGGTGATCGATTACATGGCAAAAACGGCACCAGTGAAGGCAATCGGGCCAACTATACCATCCATGTACTTAGACAAGCGTCTACAGGACGATAAAGAATACGGGCTTAGCGTCTACAAGCCCGTGATCGGAGCTTGCCTGGAGTGGTTGAACGAACAACGGCCCGAATCAGTCGTATACGTGTCGTTTGGAAGTTTAGCTAAGCTAGGAGATAAGCAGATGGAAGAATTGGCATGGGGTCTAAAATTGTGCGGCAAGCACTTCCTTTGGGTGGTTAGATCAACAGAGCAAAGCAAACTTCCTAAAGATTTTGCAAATGAGACCTCCGAGAAAGGCCTAATTGTATCGTGGTGCCCACAACTAGACGTTTTGTCCCACGAGGCAATATGTTGCTTCGTCACACATAGTGGGTGGAATTCTACGTTGGAGGCCTTGAGTTTGGGAGTTCCGATGGTGGCAATGCCTCAGTGGACTGATCAGGCAACGAATGCTAAGTTTGTTATGGATGTTTGGAAGATGGGAGTTAGGGCTAGAGCGGACAATGATGGGCTTGTTAATCGAGAGATGATTGCTAGTTGCATAAGGGAAGTTGTGGAGGGGGAGAGAGGAGAGGAGATCAAGAAAAACGTCTCCAAGTGGAAGGAATTGGCGAGGGAATCTATGGTCGAAGGTGGAAGTTCTGATTTGAACATAGAAGAATTTATATCTAGTCTTGGTTCTAAGTCGTAATCGATATTTCAAAAAAAAAAAAAAAAAAAAAATTGAATTAATTTTATGTTATATATAGGTACTAGAGAAATGTTCATATAAACTCAAAATCAAAAGTTAATGTGAGCATCTATGATCCCTACATGACTTTTCCAATTGTCAAATAAAAAATGTATGTAATTTTAAAGTTGTAGTTGTACAAGTATATTTCTTGGTATTGGGCGATCCAGACCTCAATATCCCATGTTGAATATGTGTATTTTTTATATAATAATAGAATTTAAAAGACATTTTACGAAAGACACGTCTTCAATAAAAATTGCAATTTTTGGTTCAACATTTTTGGTGGACATAGTTACACATGTTTTAGTCGTGAACAAGAAGATTGAGATGTCAAATCAAAATGAAAATTTTGGTACCAATTAATATACCTTTAAACGTTATAGTACTTGTCGGTTGAAAACTAGTGAACAAAAATTAGGCATGGGTCTTTGGTTTATAAATGATGGCAGCTACCTTGTGTTGCTTCGTGGGTGGACGTCACTTTCTTTTCGCTGATGAAATCAACAGCACTTCATTGCAATTCAATCATAATCTCGGAATGTTAGAGAGAACATAATTTTCCCTTTTAATGTGTAATTTAAGGGGCGCTTTGTTCGATATTTTCACTCGCAGCTGGTATAATTTTGATTAAAATGAGATGAAAGATTGTAAGTTCATATAAAAAAAAAAAAACAAATTATCTGAAATATTTGAATTTTAAATGAAAGAATTTGTACAGAATAACTAGTGCATTGGAGGAGAACTTTATTTATAGGAGAGGGAATGGAGATCTTCCTTCTTTTCATTGTCAAATGGTGTAATTTGATTGACCGATGCCGATTTAATTGACTTGATTTGACAAATCAATTTGATTTGATTTGATCTTTTTTCAATTTGATGAGATATCAATCAGTATGATTTATTTTGATTGATTCTCTTGATTTTCCTCCATTTTGGTAGATATTATTTTAATGTGCTTACAAATGTCCAGGGGCGGACGCAGGAATTAGCCGCAGGTACGGCACAAAATTATATGAAATAAAAAAAATTAAATATGAAAATAATTTATAAATATTCTCAAATTTAATATAGAGTAGGACTACCGTGAGATGGACTCACGATAGATCATAATTTGAAAAGATGTTTTAATACTTTGAAAATGAGTGGGTGTTAATTTATTTTAATTTGTGATTTGTATTACCTTGCAACCATCTAACTCAAGATATTTCCTATAATATATGATGTATTTTTATTTAATATATTTAAATAAAATATATGGTTGAAAATAAGTAGTATTGTATAAACAAAACTGAATTTATAACATTCAGGTGCACGCCAAAAGCATGCAATAATTATGTGAAGCAAAACATAATTAAATAATTAAAAAAAGTGAAAAAACTGCCTGAAGCCAGCATTCGAAACCACAACCTATACAGTGGATGGCCAATCAACTTGCCATTGAGCCAAATCCATATATATTCAATTTTTTGACATACAATAGATATTCAATATAGAAACTCAGACAGGGCCGCTCCTTTTTGGAGGAACAACGAGTCGGTCGACTCGGGGCCCGACAATTTTACCATTTTTAGGGACCCAAAATTATTTATATATATTTATATAATTTCAAAAAGTTAATACATATCTAGCATTTGTCCTAGCGGCTAAAGTTTTTGTTTGTCTATCTAGAGGTTCTGAGTTCGAACCTTGATTTGTACTCAAATTTTTGTTAAATTTTGATTTAATCCTAATGAGTCCCTTGATTGATGCTAATTCTTTCAGCCCATTAATCCCAGTGCTGTCATTAATCTACTAATATATATAATTTATATTTATGAGATTATGATTTATCTTCTTCTTCTTCTTTTACTAGTACTTAATTTGTATGATAAAAAAAAATTATATTAAAATACTTAGTGATTAATAAGTAACAATAATTTTGTAATTTAAATTTGATACAATGTCCCAAGATAGATTGAATGGATTAGCTATGTTATCAATTGAGAAAGACTTGACTGAAAAAATTGATTAGACATATGTAATTAATGTTTTTCCTCTAAAACTGATGGGCGTTTTGTATTTAAGTAACTAGTTTAAAAATATTCGTCATGTTAATTTAAGCATTAACGTTTTTTTATTTTAGTAGTATACAATATTTAATTTCATGTCATTTAAAATTTTATATTGTATATAAACTAGTATAATTGATCAGTGTCCAATTTTAAAATTGACTCAGGCTCCACAATTCCTAGGATCGGCCCTAAACTCAGGTAGGGCATTTGCCCCACCTTGCCTATACGTGTGTCCGTCCATGCAAATGTCCCCTTTGTGCTTTGATCACAGACGTTTCTATCTTGGAATGAATGAAGCACAAAAATATCTCGACACCGAACTTTCAATTTAAGGGACTTTAGATAGTTTTCACATGTATCAAGGAGTATTGATTTGAAAGACTCAATTTGGGAATCACATTTATCCTTGAAAGGGGAAAAATGCCATTATATAGAACATATTGAAATATAAATAGAAGATATTTCATTTAAATAAAAAATTGGAGTTGATAGTTTAGTCTCGTATTGAGGAGACTTTCTTTAAGAGACTTTGGATAGTTTTTGCTCGTATCAAGGAGCTTTAATTTGAATTTGATAGATAGTTTATACTCGTATCGAGGAGTCTTCAATTTCAAATTTGTAGATTGTTTTGACTTGTATCAAGGACCTTTGATTTGAATATGATAGATTGTTTATACTCATATCAGGGAGTCTTCAATCTGATCTTTGTCTTGAGAGCTTCAGAAATATTTGATTTGTAAAACTTTAGATAGTTTTGGCTCGTATCAAGGAGCATCATAGGCAGTTTATGCTCTTGTCAAGGAGCTTTGATTTGGGTATAGAAGAGATGAGATGTAGAGATGTCCCACTGGACGTGCCAAATTTGTAACGACAAATTTCGAATTTAAAAATAATAAAAATGAAATTGCAATACAAATATATTTTTATTGCATCAAATGGGAATAAGTATCTCTATAATTCCTCTAATTCTTCTCTTTTTCTTCATATTTTTGTTGTGTTTGAAGCGTGGAGGAAAACTCTATTTATAGGAGAGGGAATAAAGATATTTCTTCTTCGCATTGCCATGTGGTGTAATTTGATTGGCTGATCCTGGTTTGATTGACTTGGTTTAGCAAATTAGTCTGATTTAATTTGATATTTTGTCAATTTGATGAGATATGAATCAGATATGATTTGATTGATTTCCTCCATTTTGGTAGATATTATTAGATATCTCAAAAAATATGGTAAATTACAATTTTAATGTGCTTACATTGTGTATACATTATACTACCAATTTGAAAATTGAAAGTGATAGTTTACAAAAACAAAACCAAAAAAATATGATGGTTAATTGTAACTTGAGGGGTTCGAGTCAACTTCCCCCATCTCATAAATCAGTGTGTACTAGTCCATTGTCCCGTGTATTACGCGGGATTGAGTAAAAAAATTCAATTTGAAACACACAAGAAAGTACATAAAAATTTGAGAATATATGACATTCATTCGTAATTATAATTTTAATATAGAGGCAGAGACGGATCCACGTTATCCAGTATGGGGGAACGTGTCCCCACAAAAGTTTGAATTTTTATTATATATATAGTGTATAGTTCATAGTTTATATATTGTAAAATAAAATAAAAACTCCACCTAAACCTATTTACTCCTGAAAAACTGAAATAAACATACGTAGTAGTGCAGCAGCCTATTTTTACAATTTAAAAAAAAATTAGTATAAATTAGAATTGGTGTTAATTTATTATCTATTTTTTTATGTTATCTGCCCATTAATTCAATTTTTCTATTTGTAAATAAATTAAATAAATTAATGAAAAAAATTATGTGAGCTCTAGTTTATGTGAACTCGGATATCACTATTATGTATCATTACTGTTATGCGTACTCACTAATCGCTATCAAGGTATGCATATGTGCTATCATTGTTTGAAAAATCAATTATTTATTTTAACAGTGATAGTTGATATGTGTAACAGTGATAACATTGTTAACAATGTATTCACTATCAATGTTTATATAACAGTGATACTTAAAAAAAGTGTTCACATAAATTCGAGTACACAGAGGCCTACTCTAAATTGATGGAGTTTTTTATGCGTATTATTTATTTGAAAATACTTGTGGAATATTTCAATTTATGAAAGTTTGTAGATTTAAGTTGTAAAGGAAATCATGGACATGCAGCCGCCAAGATCAGTTAAGGAGGTACAAAGGCTCACCGGATGCTTAGCCGCCTTGAACAGATTTATCTCAAGATCCGGTGATAAATGTCGACCTTTCTTCAATGATATCAAGAGAGGAAAGTTCCATTGGACAGACAACTGCCAACGGGCATTTGAGCAGTTGAAAGAGTACCTCAGCGACACCAAGATCTTAGCAAAGCCTAACTCAGGAGAAAAGTTGTATTTATACTTGGCAGCATCAGAAGTGGCGATCAGCTCAATCCTGGTTCAAGCAAATTGAAAATTCCACTTGCCCATCTACTATGTAAGTCAAGTCTTGCACGAAGCGAAAATCAAGTACTCACCGATGGAGAAGCTGGCATATACGCTAGTAATGAGTGTAAGAAAACTCCGACTATACTTCTTTGACCATCAGGTGGAGGTTTTGACAACATTCCTGCTAAGATAAATTTTGCAAAAACCTGACACAGCTGGTCGCCTCCTCAAATGGTCCCTTGAAATCAGCCAGTTCAAAATATCTTATGCACCTCGAACAGCGATCAAAGGACAAGCGTTAGCCGACTTCATAGTCGAACTAACCTTCCTCAAGATCTGATGAGAGGTCATAATCATTCATGGCACATGTATGTTGATAGCTCATTAACCAACATAGCAACAGGGGCCGGAATAGTATTCATCAGCCCAGGCAGGCAGGTTTTCACCTCAGTTGTTCGATTTGAGTTTATGGCAACGAACAACGAAGTTGAGTACGAAGCATTGATAGCCGGACTGCGATTGGCATTGGTTGTGGGGGTAAGGAGATTACAAATATATGGAGACTCACAGTTGATCGACAACCAAGTCAGAGGAGAGTACGAGGTAAAAGATGAAAATATGGTCTTATTTCAAAAGATCGTTGCTCACTTGGCCTCCCTATTCGAACAAATTTACATTGAACAAGTGCCAAGAGATAACAATGCCCAAGCGGATGCACTTGCTCGCTTGGCAACCAGCACGGGACCAGCAGAGCTGTCTGAAGTCACAATAATAAAAATACTTCATCCATCAACCAACGACTACAAGATCAATCAAATTGATGAAGAACTTGAGGAGGACGATTGGAGAACACTCATAGTCAAATACCTCCGCAATGGAGAAATGCTTGAAAATCCACAAGAGGCAGCCAAGATGACCAGGCGAGCAACAAGGTTTACCATGATGGACAGACAGTTGTACAAAAGGGGATTTTCACTCCCTTTATTGAAATGTTTGGCCAGGAGGCAAGTTCAGAAAGTCTTAAAAGAGATTCATGAAGGCGTTTATGGTAATCACGCAGGGGGGCGAGCATTCGCATACAAAATAATCAGACAAGAATATTATTGGCCAACACTGCTCCAAGATGCCACTAAAATTGCAAAAACAAGTCACAGATGCCAACTGTTCGCTCCAAGCATCCATAAACCTCCAACTGAGCTAATATTTGTAAATAGTCCATGGTCATTTGCAAAGTGGGGGATAGACATCATTGGACCTTTCTCAGCCAGAAAGGGGAATGTAAAATTTGCAGTAGTGGTCGTGGACTATTACACAAAATGGGCAGAAGCGGAAGCACTTGTGACAATTACACAAGAAAAGATGATCAGCTTCATATGGAAAAATATTGAGTGCCGGTTTGGAGTTCCACACGCAATTTTAACGGACAACGGAAGACAGATTGAAGGTAAGAAGATAAGGGCCTTCTGCAAAAAATGGGGAATAAAGAAACACTTTTCAACTCCATATCATCCTCAGTTCAACGGCCAAGTCGAGGCATTTAACAAAATAATCAAGCACATATTGAAGATTCGTTTGGCAGATAAATAAGAAAAATGGTCAGAAGAGCTACCAGAAGTATTATGGGCTTACAGAGTTTCATATAGAACAAGCACCGGAGAAAACACCATTCACCATAGCATTCGACATTGAAGCAGTTATACCTATTGAGCTTAAGGTACTAATGGAGCAAACCGTTATGTTTGACGAAGAGTCGAACAACTAGGTATTGGCCACAGAAATGGATTTAATTGATGAAAAGAGAATTTTAGTTGAGATGAAGAATGTCGTATACAAGAAAAGAATCACAAAATATTACAACACTCAAGTAAAGGTTAGAGAATTCGAAGTTGGAGAAATAGTACTCCGAAAGGTACTAGCCCCGCCACCAGGAGTATTTGGACCGACTTGGGAGGGCTCGTTCAGGATAACCCACAAGTGGCATAACGATACATATGACCTCGAAGACATGAAAGGCAACTCGGCCCAATACTCCTGGAATGCAGCTTTGTTAAAAAAGTATTATCGATAGAATGGTAGGGATTGAATGTAAGGTATATATGGTGTAAATTTTATATAAATTTTAAAAAAATTGGCATATTGTGTAAGTCAGTCGAACAACAGAGTATGTATATGTCAAGCGAACAACAAAATATTGTTAAATGTGTTGTAAATTGTATACTTTGTTTTAGGTAAGGATAGACTATAATAGAGGTAGGTAAACTCAATTGCTCGCCCAAAATCGAACACTTATGAAGCATGAGCCCAATTTGAGGCGAACAACAATGCTAAAAAATAAATCAAAGGCTCAGTCCGTTACAGACCATAAAAGCCCAATTAATAGGGGTCAAGTTCTTTAAGAACCAAGAAAGACCTATTCAAGTTTTCACACATAAATTTACAAAAACAAGTACTTTACCCTTGAAAGCTTAAGGGAAGTACTTAAGCAAGAAAATAAAAACATTGAAAACAGACGAGCAGTTGAACATTACCAAATAGTACCAACAAGTTACACAAATGCACGATGGAAAAAGTTATCATTTCATTAATAGAAAAGAAGAACATTACAACTGAAGGCAAAATTACAAAATGAAAGTCTGTTACAAACTAAGGTTAAAAAGTGAAGAAAGGTCTTCAGGCTTGAGGAGCTGGGGGGGGGGGCAAAGAGGCATCAGTTGGAGGAGCAGCTTCAGCAGTGCTCGCCCCAAGAGTCTGTTGTTTGCCAGCTACAGTGGAGGTACCTGCCCCATCCATGGGAGTCAAGGGGAGAGGACTGAGGTCATCATAAACGACGGCTTCCTTTCTCGTCTCTTCATTCCTCACCCTGAGGGCGATAACTCGGACATCGTCCTTGAAAACGCTTAGGTCTACCCCCATCTCTCCAAGATCGGCCACAGAAATGTCAAAGTCGGAGGTAGGAGGGTTCTCAGTAACGTAATCAGTAAAGTCCTTCGTCACCAAGTTCATCATATCTTTTCCATGATCGATGGCGAACTTGACGGACCTTACACAATCGGCGTATGCACAGATGTAACCAAAATTTGTGTTATCAGTCACATCTTGGACATAGCTCTCATAGGAGACGAAGTTCTTTCCCTCTGCCTCCAAGCGATCAACATGAGCCTTCAAAGACTCCAGTCATTCAACAAACCCTGTTCACTCTGTCTCCAGGGTCTTCAGGCAATCATTGGCGATCCCCAGCTCCAGCATGAGCTTCTCAGAGTTGTTAAGGGCGACCTTCTCACAGTCCCCCGCAGCCTTCAATTCCTTCTCTCAGCTGGCCTTGGCCTTCTCATGCTCGCTCCTCAGCTTGGCGAGCTCCTCGTCTTTTTTGTTCAAGGCCGTAGTTTTTTCAACCTCAAAATGTTCGATATTTCGACCAAGGCCTATGTTCGTCCTCTCCAACTCCACTGTCTGGTCGAGGAGTTTTTGAGCTGTTATAGCCTGATGACAAGCGTTATAGCTGAGGAGCCAGGCGTTGTCACTCAAGTTCTAGCTTTGAATAATGTCATCGCCGAGTTTTATCCAGGAGCGAGGAACGAGCTCAGTTGCTCGCCTTACGTGAGAATCAGGAATGTCCTGATAAGGCGGAGCAGACTTCACATAGCTCAATTGATGGAGCACCTTTGCTCGGCATGGGCACTCCTCAGGCTTGTACCTGTGAAAAATAAGGTTAGAAGAAAAAAGAATGAAATATAGAAACACGGCGAACAGTCGAGCAACAAAACTTACTCCCACAATTTAACTGGGTCGTAACTCAAGTAAGAGTTGTCAGGAGATGAGGCTCTCATCTTGCTCGCCACCAGGCTGGCGACAACTTGTTCGATGACCACCTCCAAAGAGGTAGAATGAGGAGAAGCAGCAGCAGAGTCCCTCCTACTCGATTGGGAGTGACCCTTGGATCGTTTGGATCTCTCATCTTCCTTATGAACAGGAGCTCCATCTTTAGCCAATCTCTTCCTCCCCCTGTTCGTTTCTTTTTGTTGGGGTGGAGGAGAGGAGGTTTGAGCAGCAGGGCGAGGAGCTGTGCTTTCGGCTTGGGGGCAGCAGCACTTGGTCCCACGGGCTATTTGGACCATAGCCTAATGAGACTAGTTGGGGGGTCCAACTTTTTCATGGAAGGCTCCTCGGCGGCCATTTGGCGGATGCGTGCGGCAAGGAGATGAAAAGATTGTGGGATGGTTGGGACAACATCCATCACTCGCCGCTCTACGAAAAAACAAACAAAATAAAATGTTAGAATGAGAAAAATGAGCAGCCGGGCAGGCGAATAAGCGAACATCCAATCAAATAATAATGGACTTGTGATAAGTTACCCTCGGGGATGTTCGCTTGAGACTCTAAATGATGAGGGCTTGTTGTTAGCAAGATGAGTTTGCAGCAATGGGGCCTTGATAAATGGGTGATGTTGCGATCAGCCAAGTTGCGAAGCGTGATAACGGTGAGGGTATACAAAAATTCCTCACTCAACTCGGGATGACCCCACTTCAAAATGCGCGGAACTGAAAAACAACAAGAAAGACAAATTTAAAATTAATTCCACCTCAGTCATAGTATGAAAAAAGGTGGAACCTACGCCTTATTTCGCCAAAGCCCTCAGGCGAATAGATGCGACCCGGGCCGCTGGTGAAGTCAGAAGATGCTCGCCAATCCCCTCCGATATAAAAGAATTGGTTGTGCCAACTTTTTACTTTATTTGGCATTCCCACGATCAACTTTACTCCACTCCGGACTTTGATATAATACCAGTCTTCACCCTCTTCCTTGTGAGCGGAGATCATCATCGCATAATGAATCTCCACTGTACTGATCTTGTTTTTATAGTCTTCGAGTCCAAAGAGGGTAATGAAGGCCAACAAGTTGCTCCATCCGTTGGGTGTGATTTGGGTGATCGCCAAGTTAGTGTCTTCCAGCAGGAATTGACCAATAACGGGGTGGAGAGGTGTGATTTGGGTGATCAGATGAGGTATTTTCCTCCACGTTCTGGCAACCAGCTGGTTGCTCAACATCTTATTTGCCAAAACTATCCACAACATAGGTATCCACATAGCGAACAACCGAACTGGCCTCGGATCCTATCTCCTCATCGACTAGCAAGGTGCGAGAGCTGCGCGTAAGGGCCTGGCGAATAGATCTACGGGGAACGGCAATCAGATCTTCCCCAATAGGTCTCTTCCTAGGATTCCGGCCGGGATAGTCACCGGAGAGAGTATTGCTCGAAGACGGAGAAGCCATTGGGGAAATAAAATGGGGATACTTTGGTTGGAAAATGATATAAGAAATAGATAAGAAAGAAGGGACACGGAGGCGATGCGCCAGAGCTTATGGTGGAAACACGGCGGCGATGGTGGTGTATACGCAATGATGGTCGAAGTAAAATACAAAAATCAAAAGAAAATGGAAGTGCAAGTACAAGAAAGTAAAAATTGATTAGGCGTGAAACTGTTATGTTTTGGTGCCCAATTCGTCCATGTTTTGAGCGTATTTGATGAGTATTTAGAGATATTTAAGTATCATTTTCATAAACTTATAAATTTATCTTTTTTATGCTTATATTAGGAAAGAGGGTGAAAATGGAGTTCGTAGGATTTTGAATCAACTCAAACAGACTCCTGGATGAGAAGATATTGAAGAAATACGAAAAGTATTAGTTCGTGCGAGGAAAAGTATCATTTAGCTCAATAGGAGGAGGCACTCGAGCACCAAGTGCTCAAGCACAAGCACTCGAGCGCCCCGTGTGTTCTGTTGCCAAGAACCGCTCGAGTAGAGCGAGCTCGAGCGCCAGGCGCTCGAGTACAACATGATCGAGCGCCCTTTGAAGACTGGAAGATTGAGACCGCTTGAGTGGAGCGAGCTCGAGCGCTAGGCGCTCGAGCAACAAGAGGTCGAGCGCTTGTTGTGCGCTGGGAGAGTGAAGTGCTCGAGGGAGGAGCGCTCGAGCGCTAGGCGCTCGAGCAAGTATACAAGTCGAGCACTTTCGGCCCAATCTTACCCATCTCGGCCCAAGACCTATATATACCCATTCCAAGTTATTTTTAGAGACCATTACATATTTAGAGATAGTTTTTGAAGGAGAATAGCTTGGAAGTGAGTTTGGAGAGTTTTAGCAAGGTTTTTCATTGTGTAATCGAGGTTTTTAGCATACGAATTCTTAGTTTAATTATTTCTTCGAACGAATTTCCTTTTATTCTTGTTTTCTTGATACTTGAGACGATTAAACCTAGGTTTTCCAGATTTATAAAGATTCACTTTGAGACTTGAATTTATTGATTTCATCTTTCGTTTATGTTCTTGAATTCCTTCATTAATTTAGTTATACATATGATTATGAATCTTATTATTGCATTTATTCTTCAACCCACCATGTTAGGCTAGAACCCTTGCATGCTTAGGATGAGAAGACCTAGTAGAAGTAGGACGTTGGTACGTAATTAGGATAATTAATGATGTATAGTTTTTATTCTCTTAATTATTGAATATTTCTAATAAACTCTAGAATAATCTTGGAATTAAACACGAAAATTATTAGAAAGAAGACGACCGCATCACTCTTTAATAACGAATAGGCTTAAGGAGAGGGTTTTAGAAGGAGTTTATCATCTACCGGTTTATCTAGGGAGGACGGCCTCATCACCTTAGATAAATTAGGGTCTCAATAATTAAGCACAGTTCGTATAATCTAATTATTGGATTAGTGAAGTAGGTTGATAGGACGAAGTATTAGGGTTAATTCTTGAGCTTTTAGTCTTTCAATCTTGTGCTAGATTAGGGAAGTTGATTGCCTAGTTTTAGTACACTTAGGATTATAGCTTGCACATCACGATTATTTTAGTTACCGTACCAAGTCCGTTAGTATACGTAGGAATTCCTATCCCGAGCATCACCATCATATTTGCACTTAATACTGGAGTTAGATTAGCTTATTTACTTTCGTTTATTAAATAGCATATAATAATTAGAGATATCAGAATAAAAAAAATATTACATTCATATTAGCTACGAGACACAAATTTCCAGGGATTTATTCGCATACACACTTTCCCTTGGGTTCGATACTACTTGATCCCTATACTTGCCCATACTACTGTGATCCCATACTCTTGTGGGGTAACTACTAGTAAAGTTAGTATTTTGCGTTCAAGTCAAAAATCGAAACAAAAGAGCAACAAATTACCTTGAAAATGAAGAAGGATCGACAGGAATTGGAATGTAGGGAAAGCTTGAAGGTTAACAATATGGTAAAAATCGTATTTGCGAAAAGGATGAAGAAGAAGATGGAGTATTTATAAGAAGAAAAACAGTGGCAAAAATTAAAACCCTCCAAAAATTGGAGCCCCTAGGAGCAATTTAGACAAAAGATGTGGGCGGCGGTTGACGTCACGAACCACCCACGTCTCTTCGAAGAACGTGCCTCGGGAAGTGAACCGTCACCAGTTCAAAAGTCACGCCCTACTGTTCGCCCAACACTCCCGCTAAAAAATTTAAATCTCAATTGCTCGCCTCCATCATAAAGTGTCATTTGTCAACTATAGTTTGACCTAAATTGGTTGATTCTCATCCTAATAAAAGGTCAAACTAGGGGGCAATTATTGATAGGCGAGCAGTCGAGTAGTAAGATTAAGTGTATTACAAGTAAAATAATAAAACAACAAGTGATTAGGGCAAAATGGGGAAAAAGGCGAACAGTTGGGCATGAGAAGTAGGGGTGGCAAATGGGCCGGGCTGGCCCAGCCCTGGGCCGTCGGGCCGCCTTCATTTTACAG
Source organism: Ballota nigra (assembly GCA_947034835.1). Lineage (NCBI taxonomy): Eukaryota > Viridiplantae > Streptophyta > Magnoliopsida > Lamiales > Lamiaceae > Ballota > Ballota nigra. Next base: position 129,154,812 of record OX344720.1, on the reverse strand, counting down.
GCCAGGCCGGGCTCGGCCCGGTTGCATCTCTATTTTAAAGGCCCAGCCTGGCCCTAGGCGGGCCACCGGGCCACCAGGCCAAAATGGCCCGTCTTTTAAAAAAATTAAATTTGTCAAATAAATCATTTATATTCAATAAAATAACTTTATTTTTAAACAAATCTTATAGTCTTATTTTTGTGGACAAGATATGAATTATAATGACCATTAATATTAGTTTATGATATGATTTGACTATCCATTTCCAATAAATAACTTATATTAATCTCTAGAAAAAGCTATTACAACAAGAAAATAGTAATATTAACTAAACAGACACTTTTAAACATCACATAAATTTTTTTTCATGTTAATAGGTACACTTGACATATTAAACCAAACTACACTTTGATATATAAATTAAAAAAAAAAAATATCGGGCCAACCAAAAGTTCCGGGCCAGGCCGGGCCAAAACGTCCCGGTTCTTTTCGGGCCACTATTTTTTAGGCCCAGTCTGTCCTTAAAGGCGGGCCAACCGGGCCGGCCCATCGGACCGGGCTCATTTTGCCACCCCTAATGAGAAGAGTGAATCATAAAAAGACGAGCAGTTGGCCAAAATGTTAGAGTGCACCAGGCGAGCAGCTCAGGAGGAGAGTCTATGTACCCACCTCAAGGACGAATAGGCGAGCAATGGGATATCTCGAAGAACAACCAAGAATCTCACTAATTAGGCATTGTATTAGAAGCAAACAAGTGTCTTAACACTTGTCATTGTATGAAATGCAATAGCTTAGGATAAAATAAGTGTCTAAACACTTGTCAAGATGTAAATAAGAATGGCTAAATGAGTGACATCTCATGCTTGCTTGTAAAACTATAAATACTCCCTTGTATGAAGAAAATTATAAGTTGAAATATTCACAAAAAAAGCCAAACTCTTGCAATTTCATTTCTTGATCTTCACTTATCTAAATTCGTCACTCATAATCTTATTTGGTGACATTCTTAAGTGTTAAACAACCACTAATTATTGATCCAATTCGGATCAAGGTCATCAACACTATCATCTTTCACAATGTTAAAAAGAAAATGAAAAAATAGGTCCATATATATCCTCCCTCATCACATGTATGCAGTCCTAGAAAGGTCGTACATATTGATCATAGTACGTATTGGTTAAGAAGAAAAATAAAAAAAATGTTCATATCCATATCCATGTTCCACATACCACAAAGGTATAAACTATGTGTTGTTAGACTAAATTTATTTTAAACATCCTATAAATTTTAACATCTTATTATAAAATAAAAAATTTAAATAGCTTATAAATTATTAAAGTATTTGACAAATACAACTTATAAGATTTTTAATAATTTAAAATAAATTGAAATAATTTCGACCAAACTTTTGCTGGTTGTAAGGGGGTTATTTTATTATTTTATAAGATACAAATGACCTCTTGCTTGGGCAGTTAGATACTAGTTAGCTAGACTCAATCATGAGCTTCAAAACCATATATGTCATATAATCAAATTCAAACTGAGTCAAAATACTTTAATATTTAAAGTTGACCCAACTACTTGACTATTATGCACATGCGATTGTATATAATTTTTACTCAACTGATCAAGTACGCTTATTTAATAGAAGAGCGAACAAAAAATATAAATTTCACTCACAATCTAGTACAATGAGAGGTGAACTTTTATAGAAGAGTCGAGTGGCTTCCTCTTGCTAACATATTTTGATGTAACAAACTAACAGAAGCTGTAACTAATTAACTAACATTATGTTGCTTAGCTTAATTGTTACAAAACGCTAACCCTCTATTCTCTAATGCATGCAAACGACATTTTTTTTTATCGGTAAATTTAAACTTTTTATTAGAGTTAAGTATAAGTTGGACCATAAATTCAATTCTTTTCAGGCAATTTCGGACGTGTAGTTTGATATATATAACTGGCTGCTTTTTTCAATTAAAAATAAAAAATGAATTCTTCAAATCAAGTTTGTTTTAACGGTTAATATTAATTCCTAGCATGCATTGAAACAACAAATAAACGCAACACAACTTTCTTTATCGATTAAAGGCTAAAATAAATTAGTCAAGGATTTTCAAGAAGGCAGTATATTCATAGCATGGAAAGAGACAAAAATAAACGCTTCATCGATCAACCAAAATGTTGAGATAGTATCGATTATTCACAATGACAATGGGTAAAACGAAAATGAAAAGAAAGGTTGATCGATCGATCGATCACATGAGTTGGGCGCAGTGGCTAAAAAGAAAAGTAAAAACAAAAAATCCTCATGAGGATGAATGATTTATTAATATGTTGGAGGAAAATGTGGAACAGGAAAGATCTCCACATACCTGGTTCCAATCCTCATGAGGTCCTTGCACATCAACGCCCTCCGAGCCTCCTCCGCGGAACGAAACTGCACGAACGCCTCTCCAGTACACCTCCCGTCCCGTCGCCTCATAATTTGAACCCTATACTCGTCCACATGAAACTCCCAGAAAAAAGCGGCAATATCAGCGGCCCGGACGCCGTAGGGAAGCCCCCACAGCCTGAGGAACGGCGTAAAGCGACGGGGATCATCGTTGGCGCGAAGTACAGCATCCTCAAAGTCGCGGGGGTTGCTCATAACCACGTCGATGTTTCTAGCCCCCATGATCACGTTGCCAGTTCTTTGACGGGCCAGCGCTGCCTGCGAATCATCTGGAAATACTACGAACACGTCGCCGGCGAAGCAGCTGTGCCGCCCCGTGCGGATCAGACCCGCTACCCGAAGCCCCCGAAAGAAGTCTTTAATGTCCTCTTCTGGGCAGTGGTACGGAATACCCCTTAGTCGAACCACCGGAAACGGATCACCAATAAAAATACTCATCAAACCCAAATGCAATATCACACAAACCGTTTTTTATTTCTCTCCCACAAAAACTGAATCAAACCAACTGGACCTCTCGCGCTCGTATATATATGCATACGGAAAAATATATATACATAATTATTTTATGTACTTTTATTTATTACTAGTTATATACCAGTTAGTATGTAAACAATTAGAAAAAAATTGTCGAAAATTTTAATTATGAACCTCTTTTTATGTATTAAAATATGTTTTAAATATAAATTTCCTCCTGTCAAAAAAAAAAAAAAAAACAAGTCTAAATTTCCTAGGTCATGCATAGTATTTTTCTCTTGAGAAAAATTGTTTATAAAACCATCATCTTTGAGCACTTTGTAATTTGTATACAATGTTCTTTGTATTTATTTTTTTAGATAATTTAGGAATACTTTTATATCTTCCACAAAATAAAGTCTTCAAAAGAGCGATATACAATTGATCATGAGAGGACACGGTTATAAGAGGTAAAATTCAATGTAATTCCATCAACAAGAAAAAGTAGATTTTTTTTTAAACATACCTACACTATACATATAATATTTGGTACCAACGTTTAATTACAAGGTTGCAAAAGTAAAATAGTGAAAAAAATAGCAAACAAAAGAATTGTGTGTTTAGTTGTCCTTAAATGAGTCAAATATATTACTAAGAAAAATAAAAACTTGTGTGAGACGGTTTATAAAATAGTACAAATTAAATCTCATATCTTTCAAAATATTAACGTGTCATGCCCAAATTATAATCCATTTCACCGTAAGACAATCTCATGCAAGACCTACCCATTAACAAAGTATCAACAATTTATCAAAAAGCTCAAATAATGATAATAATTATTATAATATAATAATAATAATACAAAGGAACAAACTCTTATTTTCATCGTGATCCTCCCACTCATCGTCTTCGTCACACAAAATTGGCCTCCACCAATTTTAAGCAGATTCACAAGTATCTTTTGTCCTAGAAATTACAACAAACGCATTAGTGGCAGCTTCATGGAAATTAAAAGGATTAGTTGAAGATTGAGGGCAAAAGAGCAATTATTGTGCTTATAATTAATCAAACGGACATTGTAAGAAGAGACTACTATTAAGAGGGTGTTTGACTGAACTTATAAACTCTTTAAAACAGCTTATAAATTATTTAAGAGCTTATAAGCTTTTTAAAACAACTTATAAGCTCTTTAAAAGCTTATAAGTACTATCAAAATATTTGGCAAAATAAAATGTTTAACAGTTTTTAAGATCATAAATTAAGCTCCTAATAGCTTATAAACTTTAAAAAGTTGAGATTTTTCAGCTTATTTTCTTAATCACCTCCACCCAATTATCCACCACACCTTGGAATCACCCCACCACTCCACCGCACCCCTCTCACATTTATCTCAACATAAAAATTTAAATATATATATATATAGATTAAAATTTTAAAGGTATTTATTATAAATTTTTACAAATCTTATAAGTTGTATTAGCCAAACACTTTAGCAACTTTTAAGCTATTTAAAAAAATTACATCTTATAAGCTCTTAACACAACTTATAAAATGTTTCAGATAAATTTAGCCATACCGACTCTAATTGATTGCAAACATGGTACACATTTGAATCTACAGCAGTAAATTTTTACACAATATATTATAGCACATGATAATAGATGGAAATCAACCAATACAACTGACCTAGTTTCTATTTCACAGATAAGTCTAAGCTTCTTCCTAAATTTTCAATTATTGAGAATGTAGTCTAGATATCAAATTAATCATAGTTCAATACCAAGCTTAACAGTAAATTAAGAATCTAAGATGTAAAAATTACAAAATTATTCAAACCCCCAAAATTCAAACATGGAATAATAATGTCTCTGCGTTGTCAACTTCACTAATTACGTCCATAGAACCTCTAATTCCGGAAAAAAAAAACCCATAAAGCTAAAGAAACTAAGATAGATAAGAAACATAAATGAAATTCGCACATAAAACTAACTTGGCGAGCTGGCGAAGAACACCGATCAATCCAGCCATGGCGAAGTCAAATCATTGTTAGAAAACAATTGCATTATAGAGGTAAATAGTACCTCTAGGGCTTGTTTGTTTTGGGATTCACACGGACAGGACTAGGATTTTCCGGCCTCCGCCCCATTCTAGTTAGAGATGTAACATCTCGTTTTTACATCTCATTCTTCATCCACACATATAATACATATTTTCTCTCACTTACACTATTTTTCCTACTTTTCTCTTACTTACACTCTATTTCCTACTTTTCTCTCACTTACACTTTCTTTCCTACTTTTCTCTTACACATCCTACTTTACTTTTACACATGATTTGACATAAAGTAAAATCTCACCCTACTAAAATCCCAAAACAAACACACACTTTTATTATCATCCAAGACTTTACATCTTGTGGGCGTAAAGTCATGACTTCACACGTCCACCTAAATCCCGAAACAAACAAGCCCTAAGGCTATGAAAAATAGTCATCAATAGTAAATACAAAATAAGAAAAAAAAAATTGTATCTATTCAAGCACCATAATTCTATTACATACAACATCAAAGTAGATGACATCTAAATTTTTAAGCCATTACATGTCGTAGTTCTTCGCAATTCAGTTGAATGCATATGAGTTCTAAATACTATCATGATATGGAAAAGACTCTTGAATGCTGCGTATATGTGGCCAACCTAGCGCAACAATCCAAATAACATAAGCCATTAGCTTTATCAGCTAAATTTGTAGGGTAGAACAGAGTTTATAGTCCCCTATCCTTGTCATTAATAATTCCAGGATATTTCGCTCAAAAGAGCATGCACACAACTAAAAAATTTGAAAGTGTAAAAGATCCTCTATAAGTAAAAAAAACAACATTATTGCAAGAAAAATAAGAAGTCAAAACAAAGCTCGCAAAACTGCTATAAATAAAGAAATATGCAACTCAAAAGATATAATAAATGCAAACTGATTTTACCTGAATTGCTCATCGATGAATCAACCCAATAATTGTAATAGTAAAATACATAAAAAAAAAAGAAAGCTTTACATTAAGAGATACTCTAGGAACAGTGTCGGCCCATATAGAGAAAATATTAAAGAAAATCCAAAAGAATAAAAGGAGAATATCTAAGCAGATCATAGAGATGATTGATGCTTAAAAATTACTAAAACATAAAAATATCCAACGAAAGCTTGTATAGTGTGATTGATAATCTAGATAAGAGTCTATTTTAAAAAAGATACATGAAAATAGGTGATATATTTAACCTATATCAAATATAGAACTTATAATAGTGATGAAAATCATATGCACAACTGCATAGCTGTGAAATCAAATGAATTTGAAAAATAAAAGAAATTTACACACTTTCAGAAAAATTGTGTCGAGGTCGGAATCATAAATACATATTAGCCTCATTATTGAAGGTGTACCTGGCGTAGGGATATGAGAGGGTTAAGCATTCGTTCGTCCAAAATTGAGCAAAAAAAAAACTAATTGCATAACCAAAAGGTTAAGAGCATATAAAAAGAAGAGATTGAAATAACCTATAGTCTAAGAGATAAATATTAGTCGACACTATTAAGCAAAATAAATAAAAATGAAAGCAGAGCTCTCACCATCACAAACGCCACAAAAAATATATGGGTTGAGTGATGATAGTCACCAATCAACTAAATCTCAATCCCAATTTAAAAAAATTATTGCCATATGTAATGTGGTATCTAAATTGTAGTGGTGGTGTAATCAATAGGTATCAAAATGATGTTCCAGTAAATAATTAACACAATACTCATTTCATCGTGATTGCCCCTTAGCTTAGTCTCCATCGGACAACTCTACCTTTAGTCAGGTTTAAGTAAATAGATGAGTTTTTACCAAGGACGCCACTTAGATCAAGAGCCAAGAAACCAAGTTGTGGTTTTTGGTTCTTCAAACACAAAGCTATTATTGAATTGATAACAAAATGGACAACACCCAGTTCATCAATATTTCAATTACAAATAGAAATAAAAGCCATAAAAGTGAGGGATGGAGAAGCAAAAAAACCTATAAACACAAAGTCTAATTCCTAAAAAACTAAATTAATTTAAGTGAAAGAGGGTACACAGAGCAACGCATACCGGGATAGAGGTTTTGAAGATTGGAATTTAATTAACAGTACATAGATCATCCAATGAAGGTAGTTGCCCAAAGCACCATTCTGATATGAAAACAAAGAAAAAGAAAATTTAAACATAAATTATAAATTAAAAAACTATATCCAGAGATTTAGGGGACCTATGAACACAGAGACTAAATAACAATATTTTGTAATCCATCTATGGGCGAAAAGAAAATCCTTTGAAACCACATTGAAATGAATCTGATGCAAACATAAACCAATCGAAGAAATAAAATGATGCAGGAATCACACCTTATATTATAAACTTGAATCTTGTACATATCCAGCAGGATTCTTTGTTGCTCTTTTTTTCCATTTTCTCGACATATAACTTGTTTCATGTCATCTAAAAAAAAAAAAAAAAAAAAACAGCGTTATTGCACACATCGTGAAATATTATTTACATCAAGGAGAAGGTCACTACAAATTGATAGGGCATATCTTCCAATAAATTAGTTATCCATACACAATGGAGGTGTTTCTTAGGAAGACGACACATTAGAAAATCAGATTAAGATCAACAAAATATATAAATTAGGACATGTAACTTAATTCAAGGATACAATATATTGAATGCAGAAATTTCCATTAAACATAACAGAGTAATTAACATGAAAAGTCTGCTCGGGAGAGACATCTTATTATGCATAAAAGAGCATGGCAATAGCTCATATAATCTAGTTTGATAACACGTGTGTTGCACGTTATTTAAAATGGGTATTTGTAAAGTTTTTTTATTTGACGCCTTCTCTTTTCTCTTTAAATCTATTTTGAAATATACTCAAAGCTCAAACCAAATGTATAATTATTGTATGAAAAATATTTTTTGTATGATGATATGCATTCTTTAAATGAATTTATATTATATATATCAATGACATATTTTGATTACTTGGGAAAATAAAATAGTGCATTAAAGAATACATACTTGAGAAATGTACACTTGGATGTTATAATTGTCTTTATGCTTCATAAACCGACCAAAAAATAAAATATAGTAGCTCAATAATTAAAGGCAGTACCATAATTATACAAACAATGATTTACACTACATGTTTTTCTGAATTTTTTAGACAATCAATATAAGTAACGTAGAAATACATTTCAATACCAGGAGAATAATCCACCTAACTCCTACTGAATTGGTACAAAATGCCAATAGATCATAATAGATGATGGTAGAGCCCTGCTCCATGGGTCACTTGCATAATCCTTGTTCTTACCTAAACGCTCACAGAAAACATAACAATCAAGAAAAGCATACAAAGTGTCAGCCAATTTTATTTAATAAAAAAAAAACATATATACCTCTTTAGGAAAATATAACATATATCAAATTATGACTTTCAAACTATATTTTTTAAATCAATCATCTGCTAAAAAAGACATTCAAAATGAGAGGATTTTAAATCTAAAAAAATTCCAAATTCATTCCGGATTTTGAATTCCCCCGATCCAAACACAAATTGAGTTCATTTTAAATTCTTTGGAAGTTAAAATTAGAGCCACACGAGATTGATATTACTTCTTAGTTTGATCTTTTTTCCCCCCTCCTTGCCCCTCCTAGTTTCTCCAAATGACTCAAACCCATGACCAAACTAATCCATGTAGTGGTTCTCTAACCACTTGAGAAATTTCACTTAGGGACTGTTTGGTTCGAGGGATTGTCTGGGATTACTTTATAAACTCAGGTAATCTCATGTTTAGTTTGAGGGATTGCACAGGACCATGACTCTAGATTATATTAAATTTTAGACATTTAATCCCATCTAATTCAATTCATTCAGCCTAATCTCATCTAATCAAATCCTATCTAATCCAATCATGTCCCGTGAACCAAATGACCCCTTATTGGATTTTGATTTCTAGAGCAGTAAAGATTAGAGGAAATGCACCTATTAGTAAAGTTAAGTACTCCACATTGGAGTGTCTAAGGTCAACTTACACAGTCAAAAGCCTCTCAAGATTAACAGTTAAAAGAAAAAATTTAATAAATGGAAACTTACCACCAATGATGACCAGAAGAAATTAATAAATGAAAACTTATAACCAATAATTAGACATGATCGTCATGAACAGTATGTCGTTCAATGAGTTTTCGGAGTTTAGAGATGCATCTAACTTCGGAAAAAAAATATAATAGTACTGCATTTTATGTTTAATTCTGTATTTCTCTTTTCTTTTTTCCCTGTAAACAAAAATGTATGTATAGCAAGAGAAAGTAACAACAATTCTAGTAAAGTGTGTGCTTATGTATATCAAATTATAAGTATAATGAGTGGATCATCTGGAATTAAAAGTAAGACTACTTCTCTATATTTCTAAAAGACCAGCAAGTGCAATAAAAAAATTCACATTAGAAAAATCCTAGAATGATGATCTATACAACACAAAAGGATTATAATAAACTAATAGCCATAGCTAAAATAATAGATGAATGGTTAATTCTTTTTCTATTATTCTCATTTATGTTCTCTACAACTCCTACCTCCTTAGAAGTTGGTAAGTCGTCTAATTATATATCTTATTAGTCAGTTCATAAGATTAAGAATGGTTAAGTTGTTTTTGTTTCATCTTCTATATAAATATTTATAAATTATAATATAACTAGATACATGCAAGCTTCTATTCATTTAATTTTATTATAAATATTTATAAATAATAAGATAACTGGATATATGCAATTATAAATATTATGAATGTGAACAGAAGAGTTGGGAATAAACATTTGGTTAGTGTTTGACACTTAATTTGTGAATTATTTTGATATTTCCCAGCTTGAAAATGTTACGGGTTTTAGGCTTGCTTAGGATGCACCTATATGCAATTATAAATATCATGTTTGTGAACAAAAGAGTTGGGAATAAACATTGGATCAGTGTTTGACTCTTAATTTGTGAATTATCTTGGTATTTTCCAATTTGAAAGTTATATGAACATTGTAAGAGTTTTATTAGTTTGTTATTTTTTAATCTACTGCACAAGTTTTCGTGCTATCTTCATGTCCCCATTGATTGTCTAGAAAACTTTCAAGTTCTCTATCCATATATTAGAAGATTCTCATGTGAGGAGTAAAAATTTGACGATTAATAATTCTCTCACAAAGTCAATGATTAAAGACTTCTTTCGGATTGTAGTAGTTTTATATACTATGACACTTGGATATTCATATTGCATATCACGTAGGTCATCTCCTTGTGCAAATTACCCAATTAGTACCACTATTTCAACCCTTGACAGAAGTGGCAAATTTTTTAGCTATCAATGTTTTGATTCTCAATAAAAATTGGAAATCAAGATACGTGAGAGGAAATGCTTGATTGGGTCTCACACACTTCACTGGTTGGCTGTTATATTCATCGGGATTATATGCTAATTTGGATTTGTGACAAGCGGTACTTCTATTTAAATACAAGCATTTGTGTAAATTTGGCATCATATAATTCATCAAATTTTATATTTAGTGCAATAAGTTACTATATAGAACCCAACGAGGTAAAAAAAAAAAAACATTATCCATTTGGTTTATAATGAAACATTTTAGCTATTCCTAGCTTCCTCATACTTCATTTATTTTACTGAGTTGTTATTTTTGGATAGTTGATAATCGGTGCAGCTTCTTATCCGAGAATGGGCGAAGTATTCTCCCTGTTAACATGTTTGATTGTGATCAAGAAATTTATACTAACAATGTGAATCATCCTCTTCCTAAAAAATTAATATAATTAAACATGAAAAAAAAAACATCCCATAGTAAGTTTGCAATATAGCCTATCAAAATAAATTTCGTCACCATCGGTTCTGCTTAATGAAAATGGTCTTATTGTTTTTTAGAAATTTGGACCAATAGATGTATTCTATAATGGAAGCCGCCTAATTTGTCGATTCCTAAGGGCTTGTTTATTTCGGATTTAAGTGGGCGTGTGAAGTCATGACTTTAAAAGTATGTGTTTATTTTGAGATTTTAGTAGGGTGGGTTTTACTTTATGTCAAATCATGTGTAAGAGTAAAGTAGGATGTTTAAGAGAAAAGTAGGAAAGAGAGTGTAAATGAGAGAAAAGTGATATGTGGATAATGATTGAGTGAAAGAAAAGTGATATAAAGAGAATTGTATTGGGATGAGTAATAATAGATATTTATAGGTGTGGATGAAGAATGAGATGTAAAAACTGGATGTTACATCTCTAACTAGAATACGACTGATGCTACACTTTCCCCCTTCTCTGTGTCCGTGCATCAATCAGTAAAATTTGGAATTCACATTCTTGATTTTTCTTGGTCGGTCATATATATATGTATGTGTGTATGGAGAGTTTTAATTCAACCAAATTGATTTCTTGCTTTGAGGGAGTAAGTTAAATGCTTTGAAGAATTCGAAATAACGATTAAATTCTTAACAGGGTTGTTTAATGAATCGTGGCGGGTTGTAATGACGGTAGACACGACGGCCCCGAGTTATTGGTTGAATTGGAGGTTCTTGCTATGTGCTATATGGATCTTAGTAGCTATGATCTCTTCAGCTCTTATTATATATATGGAGATAAGAAGGGCGTAACCGAGCGAATGGGGATCACGGGTGTATAAGGCCGAATCTTAGGCTGCGTATTTGAAATGAATCCACCCCGTTTGGTTACTCGTATCGGGTTATTGCTTTCTGCTACTCGTTCATAGTGTTGGCATTTTTTATTTCGACACACAGTAAGCCATCTTCATATACCTCATATTTTGCTGTAAAACATCTCATACACATCTCTAATATCTTTAAATTGTTACAGATGGACCTTTACCTTGGTCACCATCTATTTTGGGTATGTTTTTCTAATTCGGAATTTGCCTTTTTTGTTTTCTGATGAGTACCAAAATCTTAATTATTTGAATGTTGTGATATAATGTGAAGCTTTGTGCATATATTGCAAGAATTAGACAGTTTTATAATGTTGTAGATGGGGTCTTTGCTTTCCATTCATGGATGTCTTCTTAACTGGTGTAAAGCTGATTCAAAGAGGGATCAATGTGTTGGTAGTACAGATGCAGAGCAAGGATCGAATAGAGAACTATCTGTTGAAGAGAATGGAAATGGTACTGAAGTTTTTCCCCTAATCACGATGCTGCATCTATTTGGGAATATGGCTTTCAAATTATTTTTCAGGTACATTTTCTCCCCCATCAATACACTCTAAGATTAAACAATTTCATGACCTTAAGTTAGAAAACTGTTATATTTGATCCTATGCTCGTTTTCTTCATTCATTTTAGACATTTGTTGTGGCTATCATGTTGCTGATTCCGTCTTTTGAATGTATTGGGTCGACGAGATTAATGTTCTTGGTGGTTCAACTTTCGTCTATATTATTTATTAAAGTTTAGTTAGTTATATACTTAACTTCATAGCTCCTGTTTTGTTGATCATGTCTTTATAAGTTTTTTAAAGAAATCCTGATTTAATAGTTCAACTCTAACTGTGCTTTTTACAATCTGAATATTCTCTAGATACCGTTTTGATTTGTCTATTGAGGAAGCTACAGAGCTGGCTAGACAGCAATATATCATGCTACATTATGTGATGGTGCCAATGGTTGTGTTCAGTCGGTAATGCATTTTCTCCCTCCTCTCACTGATGTAATTTATTTTTTTTATCCTCTTTCTTATCTTGACCTCCCCCAGCTAGCTCATAAATTTGAAAATTGAACATAATTTATTCTTTTGATACTTTAATTAGTTTGTGAATTGTACTTCCCCTGTTACAATTTAGATTATCCAAAGCTACGAAATATAATTTTACTCTCTAAAACTAATCACTTCCAAACATCTCTTAGTTATACCTCATTGTACTATATTTTTCAAAATACCGTTTAGCAATGAACTAGACTCCCTACAATAAAGTAGAATAGACTAACACATCCTCAACTTTACATCTTTTACTATTAATGAACAACTTTTTCATTAAAACTCACCCTATTACATATGGATAATTTAAATTGTAATAGAGAGAATAAGATTTTGCCTATTGGGCTGATAAAATAAAATAAAATAAAAATTAGAATCCTAACTTAGGGGTTGTGTTTTAAGGATGCTAATTTTTCAGTTTGGCAAAAGAAGGACATTGACTTCTTTTTTGGCAAATGTAGGTCATAAACTTTTTAGGAGTTCTTTTACCTATGATAAAGATGTCGTATATGTGCAAATTGTATCATCGACTTATGAAGGGTTAATTGCATTTCTGGTCCCATAAGAATTGACCAAAAACACATTTGGTACCTATATGCGGAATTGGTCCTTTTTATTGTACATTTAGTCCCATCCGTTAATTTTTGGATGAAAACCGTTAGTTGACCAATTTAAAGTTGACTTTTAATAGTTAAAAATATATTAAAAGTTTCATACCAAAAAATAATTGATATAAAATCTGTTTTTTTTTTTAATTATATATATAATTTGTACACAATTTTAAAATACAATAAATAATTTTTTCTAATTAAATAATACTTTACATAAAATCTTAAAATTAGAACAATGAAATCAAACAAAATTTTTTAAAAAAAATATTTTATATATAGTAAATTCGGAAATAATTCTAAATAAATTCTTATAAACTAATTATTACAATTATATACAAAGAATTTTGATATTTTAAATATATAAAATTTTCATACCAATATAAAATTTATGTAAATACCAAATAATTTATGTAAAGTCTGAAAGTATATACACTAGAAAACAATAAATAAACTTTTCAAACCTACTAATCAATTATTATGTAAAATTTTGAATTTAAAAATATTATACATAAAATTTGATATGATTTGAAGATTACAAAATATAAATAAATATATATATATATATATATATATTTCAAATAGAATTAAAAAGAATATATATATATATATATATATATATATATATATATATATATATATATATATATATATATATATATATATATACCATTGGGTTTCTTATGGAACCCAATTAATGAGTTGGCATGCCACCTCATAGTCCATATAATCGGATTCTACTTAAATATATCACGACCGTATATAAACTTAATGTATATTTCAAATCTTTAAAATCTAATTTCAAATAGAAAACGATATTCCCTAATGGATATTTCCATATATTCCGCATAGAAATAGATTAGTGAATCTACTATATTAATTGTCCGGCTCCAAGTGAAAGAATTAAAAAAAATGATAATTAAAAAGAACTTGGAAATTAAAAATAAAAAATACCCTGTAATTAAAGAGGGTAAAAAAAATACTCCATATATAGAGAGAGTATTAAACAAAGCGCAAATTATTGTGTGGAGAAGTTTATCATTAAACGTGTTTGAATGGTATTAATTATTTCATTAAATATTATTAGTTATTTCATCAAAGGGTATTAGTTATTTTCACTAGTATTAATTGAAGATGATTAATTGTTTTATAAAAAAAAATATTACTTGTTACACAAAAAAGTATTAGCTGCTAACCAATTTCACCATAATTTTTTTTAATCAATTACCTCTCACCAAAATTGGTGGTTGTTAAATTAATTAACGTCAACTTGTTTTTACATCTCGACTAAAGTAAATTAATTAAAATCAATTACACCCATGTTCTCTTAGGTATATTCTTCAATTATAATTTACAACTATTACTTTTTTTCTGAAATAAAAGAACTTAAATTTCCCGTGAACAAATCATTTGCTATAATCAATAAATTCATTAATATATTAATTAATTTTTTGGATAATATTTTGATGTAATTATTAATAATTAAACCTCTCAAATCAGCTAAGAAGCATACAAATTTAAATGCACAAATTAAATTAACTCATTTAAGCTGCATTTTCATCACACTTAGAATTAAATTGTTAATAGTCTCTCCCATTAAGAAAAATATGGCAACATGCAAACAACATAATAATAGTCTAAAAAAAATATGAACTATATATAAAACTTGCAGCCAATAATAAAAGGTTAAAATTATTCACAAACAAAAATTTTGGCAGAAAAATATTTTGATGAGACTTAGCTCCACAAAAAAAAAAAAAAAAAAATCTTTACTGCAGAAAGAAATGTGAGTTTTGTTGAGAGCTCTAATTAGCAATTAATGAGATGGTATGCCATTAACTCCTTAAGTATCTTCCATATCCATTTGCAAACTCTTCAGAGAAATAATACGCACTAGTACACAAGCAAGCAAATATCCATCAATGCAATACATTAAGACCTGAAAAAAAAATTGAGAATTGAGTAGTATAATTTTTATAAAAGAGAATCACTATATAATATAGTACCTGCAATGCAGACTTAATCAATTGTATCATCATGAAGATTATCAGAACTGCTTTGGTGGTTATCGATAGTAGATCTACACACAAAGTATAAATAAATATTGCATCATTATTGTTGTGTTAAAAAAGGTTAAAATCATATAAAATTATAAAATATTGATGAATACCTTTCGTGCAATTTGGGACAATTGCGTTTGTCATGTGATTGCCCGCTAAGTCCACATCCATGACACTTTCTTTTACTTGAAATACTGAGTTCTTTTGATGATTGCAATCTTTTGCCACATCTCTTTGCCCTCACTTTTAAGGGGTCATTAATACTTTGATGTTCTTCGTCAGTTTTTACATCTGAAAGGTGTGAGTTCACTTCTCGGCCACTATTAATTTCTTGGACTTTGACGAATAAGTCTTCAAGAACTTTCAGTACAAGATTAGTGCCAACATCAGTTAAAGATGCACCATCCACCAATAATTTAGCTGTATGAGACAATTTCCCATGACGTGACATTAGTGGTACATCTTCAATCTCATTTATACATGTACCACTTTTGTCTGTTACCACTCCAACCTTTGCATTCTTTGTCCATCTTTTCATGATGTACTTATTAGGTAATTCAGAAACTTGTTTGACTCGAAAATATATCAGCATGTGCCTACAGGGTATTCCTTCGAACTCGAATTTTTTACAACTGCATGAAATGTGCTCCGATTGCCTATTGTATAAAAGAATTCGATTTCTACTTCCATCACTTTTGTGAGACCTTCTAACAGTGTAAATATCATTCTCTTGGCAACTAGTCTCAAGATCAATACAATATGCATTACTTTCATCAATTTCTTTTTGGAAGCACAAAAAGTTCCTCTTTGTGTACAAATCGACCATTTGTCTTTCTATTGGCCATTGTGACTTACATTTTGGTCTCTCATTTATTTCAATATGATCAGCTGCTAACTCATTATGTCGCTGATTTCTAAGAGCACTATTGAACCGAGTAACAAAATCCATTAACGAGTTTTGACTGGAAACATACCTTTTGAAAAAAGCATGAGCACTTTCAGCTCGTTGGCTACTTGATATTCCTGCACTAAAAATGTTCTTCACATATGCTGGCACCCATTGTTCCCGCAATTTATACATAGTATTCAACCAAACATTATCTTCTAACTTTGTAGCATTGACCACCTCGCTCCACTTTTGTTCAAATTCATTTGGTGACTCAGAATCTATAATGATATTTTTCATATTATAATACTGGTCCCGATAAGTAACTGGATTAATCTTCTCCGAGAACTTGTTCAAGATGTGCCAAATGCAATAACGATGAAATGTTTGAGGGAAAACTTGAGAAATGGCTTTTGTCATTGCAGGATCTTGATCGGTGATGATAATACCCGGGGGCCCTTTTGGCATT
This sequence comes from Ballota nigra, assembly GCA_947034835.1. Lineage (NCBI taxonomy): Eukaryota > Viridiplantae > Streptophyta > Magnoliopsida > Lamiales > Lamiaceae > Ballota > Ballota nigra. The sequence continues at coordinate 129,138,066 of OX344720.1, read as the reverse complement.
GCTTCCATTAATTTACTAAACAACCATACGAATGACTCTGTTTTTTCATCACTCAAAAATCCACAACCAAGAAGAATGGTCTGACCATGATGGTTAACCCCTGTAAATGGAGCGAAAATCATTCCATATTTATTTGTGTTGTACGTCGTGTCAAACACAACTACATCACCAAAAAAATTATAACATCTTCTTGACACAACATCAGACCAAAAACACCTAATAAACTTATTGCTCGAATCAACTTCATAGACAAAAAAGAAAGCTGGATTTTTCTTCTTCTCGGACTGAAAGAAAAGAATTAGTGTTTCAGCATCATGCCCTTTGTGTAATTCTTTTAAAGACTGCTCAAAATTCCTTAAATCTCTCTCTGTACATCCCACGTTTTCTGGACCTCCATAACCAATTTCCATCAAACGCATCTGTTGACAAGTTGGTATATTAGCTTGAGCGAATTGTTGAGCTAATACTTTTTTCGTGGTAGACACCTCCCTATGTGACCGTAACAAATGAACTTTGCTCGGGGTTGCTAGACTGTGATTATGCCCCTCCTCAAATGTTCTAACAATCCAATTCGGCTTTGTTTGTCTTTTGACAATTGTCAGTCTTGCTTTGCACCCAACTCTAACCTCACCTCGATTTCTTTCCCCGGTACGCAACTTACTATCTTTCAACATCCTTTGATATGCATCATTAGTTTTACCCTCCTTGCTGCACGAGAAGTCTTTCCATACTACTTCATTTGTTTCTTTATTTTTCTTAGAGTTCTTAATTTTAGCACTAAAACCACATTCTCTTGCATATTGATTGTAAAAATTAAACGCATCTTCATGAGTAATAAACTCTTGTTGAACGTAAGGTTTACGATTATCTGGAACTTGGGGAGTGTAGATTTCCTCTTTGGTTTCTTCATTCATCATTGAAATCTGAAGAAAAAAAAAGTAAAAAGTATTATCATGTTTATTCTAAAAAATATATTAACAATTTCAATTTGATTCTTTAGTACTTAGCATGATAGTGTTGGTAGCAGTAGATATCTTTCCAAACTACTTAACAGTAATGCAATCATAATGTATTATTACTTGGAAGAAAGATAAAAAAAATAGCAAGTAGAAAACTAAAATATTCAGAAAAAAAAAAAAAACACCTTGAGAGAGCCATACTTATTCGAACAACTGATTCGATAAGTACGAAGCACACATGTTCAAAGATAATTAAATTTTAAACTAAAATTAACTTCCAGTATTTTCTTTCACCTGAATTATCTCCGGTGCTTATACTTTACACTTGATATACTAAATTCAATAATTAAATTAAATAAAAGGCATAAATATATGAACCAGTTTGTGTTCTATATATATATGATTATGTGCTCCATTAATTTGCTAAGTATGATGTCATGCACCAACTCATATGCATATACGAGTATACGACCAAAACTCATGCCAACAAATAAATAAGGTATAATGTTTCAAGCTTATATGGTTAAACACTTAGTACATAGGTGATTTAGATTTTACTCTAATTGTCCCTTTACAGGAGGTTGAAAACTTGGAATATATCTTCTAAAATATTAATTTCTCATGGAACCATGCTATTTTATTTCTACAAATTTTCTAACTTAAGAGGAGAGAATTCCAACAAACCTAAGAACGACAGAGGCTTGCGTACGAATCCACGAACAGAGACTACCGAGGTTGTGATGAGGAACCTTCAATGAATAGCTATGGCTTTCCAGTTGATAATATATTTGTCGAGGATGTGATCTTTAATATACATCTTGAAAAAATCTATTTCTATACGGAATTAGATTTTTTAAAATTTTAGAAATAAATTAGCAAGATTTTATTTTTATTTATTTAAGCAGAGTTTGATGAAATAATTAATACTATTTAATGAAACAACTAATACCGTTCAAACACGTTTAATGATGAACTTCTCCACACAATAATTTCCTCTTCGTTTAATTCTCTCTCTATATATATTTTTTACCCTAGTTTTTTTTTTTTTTTAAGTTTCCAAGTTCTTTTTAATTACCATATATATGTTTTCTTAAATCCTTCCCTGGGAGATAATTAAATTCACGAGGAAATCTAGATAATTAATTTAGTAGATTCAATTAGTGGAAGATCTATTTCTATGCGGAATATATGGAAATATCCATTAGGGAATATCGTTTTCTATTGGAAATTAGATTTTAAAGATTTGAAATATACATTAAGTTTATATACGGTCGTGATATATTTAAGTAGAATCTGATTATATGGACTATGAGGTGGCATGCCAACTCATTAATTGGGTTCCATAAGAAACTCAATGGTGGGTTCTATATCACTACTGTATATATATATATATATATATATATATATATATATATATATATATATATATATATATATATATATATATTTTTTTTTTTTTCAAATCTCTCCAAGGTGGTGTGTCAACACCACATTATTCTTAGGCTGATGTGGCATGTCTCAAATCTCTCCATTTTGAAATATTGTTCTCTCATTAAAAGTTGGTTAAACTTTTAATCTCGACCCTTCGTTCTATATCATTAAATCTAAACCATTAATTTATATCTGCGTAATTAATGCAAACAAATATTTTTTTCATTTTCTTATTTAGTTATTTTGGAATTTATTATAAATCATATTTTTTCCAAACCTTAATGTAATTAAATATGATCTACTTATTGAATGAATCTAAATTTATTTTTTCTAAATTTGAGTTAGTATATATAGTAATGTTCGATTATTTTTTCCTAAAATAAAAGGTATATAGTTATATATTCCAAAGAATATTCTTATATGATATATTCTTTTTATGGACAAGATATAGTACTGCATGCATTTTTTTTTTTATAAATAAGAGCATATTGTATTTCATTTCTTCACATCAAAGTTTCATTTGGTCCACTCTTTTGCTGAGATTTCTCCGATCAATTGTTGGTTAGTTATATATCTATTGTTATAGTATATTTATTTTATAATTAAATTCGTCATTTTAAGTGCTCACAATTTTATTAGATTTAGATGTCAATATCAATATGAATGTAATAATGATTGTTGATTTATGCTCTACATCGTTCGGTTTAAATATTCTTCATATGCAAAAATAATATATTTAACTATACCATATATTTTTATCTGAATAATTATGATGGTTTAATTGTTGTAATTTAAATTTCATTTTAGATTTCAAGAGTATGACACCTCAATTTTCTCTGATTTTTAACATCAAGAGTGAGAACAAAAAATTGACAGTTAAAGTTAGGATTGAAAAAGTTGGACAATGTTTTTAATGATTTTAATAGAGACAAGTTCTACTTGGAACTCATCTTGATCGATGAACATGTATTGTAACGTTAAAGTTTATTTCAAATTTTGTATTGTTTCTTACATAAATTAATTTCTTACCGTATACTCCCAATAACTAATAATGTTGATTAATTTATAAATTATTCAATATTAAAATGGAAATTGATTATTATTAAATTATTAGACAGTAATGTTATTCCATAATTATTATTAATTTATGTGGATTTTGATGTTTTTTTTTTTTATTTAGTTTGTAGAATATAGCCTATAGGGTTTAGTGAAGGGCACGGGCCACACCTAAACAAACCCCGAAATTTTTTAGACAAAAATACTCTTATATTAAATGTCTATAGAAAATAAAAATAATATTTTTTCCAATACGCGAAATTCGTGTGGGTACGCACTAGTATATATATATATATATATATCAAGTAGAATTAAAAACTAATCAGCATTTGTTCATCTTCCCAATAATATCAAACAGAGGCAGCTGTCATGTTCATCTTCCCCTACAATAGCTCATCGTCGTAACCCCGTTTTTCTTCCACCAAAAAAACCCCAGTACTAACCCTCGATGGTAACCCAACCCCTAGCCCACATCCACAACACCACTCCCATTTCCACTACTCTGCATTCTTCCAAACTAAACAACCTCATGAAAAATTCGACTAGGAAATTCGAATCCGGCCACAAAATTCTTTCCACGCTAGCCTCATCTTAACACTAGGAGTCAAAACCCCTGATCAATTTCAGATTTTGATCTCTTCTTCATCTCCAATTTCTGAATTTTCTTCATAATTTTTTAGAATTCTTCCACCGTTTTAAATTGGGTTTTCCTGATTTTTTGTGTTTGTGGGCCTGGTGGCTTGGGGGATATTGGATGGTGTTAGTCACGACGGGATGTGGCGTGGTGGCCTTGAAATTTTGGAGGAAACATCCATGGCTCGTGTGTTTTCTCTGGGAGTTTGAAAATTTCCTACAAAATGGAGTAGGGAAAATGAAGTGCTTGGGACAACATCTAGAAAGGCATGCGAGAGTGGAGCTGGGTGCTGGAAAGTGGCCAGGAATTGCCGTCGGCGATCACCAGCAATTGATTCTGTTAGGTTCAGTGTTTGTGAAATATTAATGTTTAAACCATGCATTGTAATTAAAATTTGATGACTTAATTTTAAAAAAAGAATGATGTTAAAAAAAGGAAAACTTGACAGAGCGTGTGACTCACGCTTAACATCCGTTAAAATTTTGACTGAAATATCTTATGGGACTAAAAATGCTGAAAATGGGACCATTTTAAAATTGATACATTCTCTTGGGACTAAAAGTGCAATTTTTTCACTTATGAATCATCTATCGATTTCTGACTCTCACAAATATTGGAAAAATGTTCTTGGCATGTGATTTGTAGCAGATGTTCTCTATATAAGAAAAGACTTATTTTAGTTATTTGTAGCCTTATTAGAAGTAACTGAGAAGGATTTTGTTTGGTATTGTTTTTGCAAACCTCTTTGTTCCATTTTGGTATTATTGAGTAATGTTTTGGAGTTTGAATGTTATGTTCTAATGGAAAAGCTCAAGGAAATATTTCCTTCACAAATACTGTGGTGAGAGAGATTTCAGCAGATAAGTTAATTGGTTTTCTTTATTTCGTAATTGGTATAAATTCAACAAAAAGAGGGGAATAAATGAAATTTAATTGTCATATGTATAAATAATTTTTAATTCTATTTGATAAACCTTTGAATAAAGTAGTTTGTTTGAAAAAATCTTACATGCAATATTTGGAGGGTTGTGATACAGGGGCATCTTCTGTGTAGGAGTGCTTATAGGATCGTATGAAATGGTTACTCAGTTTGTTTGGTAATACAGGTGTACAATTGCTGGTGTGTTTGCTTAAAAGAATTTGTGGATTAAAGTATGAAATTTGGTTGTGTTTCTAATTTTCAAGATGGATAATAATATGAAGTATATATTTTAGTCATAAAATTCATTGTCTTTTTTAATGACTCGTGAACTATTTATTGATATTTGAAATTCTTATTGGACAGGTTAAACTTGCGAATCACATAATATTATTATTGTGTTTTGCATTCAAGTTTTGCAAATAAAATAAAGAGGGCTGAAAGAGATGAGAACCTTGAACTTAAATTCTAAATTTTGAGTAAGTTTTATATGAAAATGGTTCATTATAAGTTTATTATGAAACTGTTTTAAAGTATCTAATATTTGATCAGGAGTATCGACAATCTCACTAGAAGTATCATTAATTTGGGTTCAAGAAAATTTACAACAATTACAATATAATACCACCGATACAGATTAATAATACTCCTGGTGAGATTATCGATACTCCTGATCAAATATTTTGATGGTCCCGTTTTCGAAGGGCAAAATGGGAATTCAGGAGCAAAATTTTTTTTAAATTTTTCCTCAGGGAGTTCAGCAAGAGTGAGAAATACTCAAGTCACTGCTCTGCTCAGAGGCTGAGTTACCAAGTCAGTGAGAAGGCTTGGAGACTCATGCTCTGAGCAGAGCAGTGACTTGAGTATTTCTCACTCTTGCTGAACTCCCTGAGGAAAAGTTTAAAAAAAAATTTGCTCCTGAATTCCCATTTTGCCCTTCGAAAACGGGACCATCAATTGGTATCAGAGCGGGTTGTTCACATGACCACTGATCCAGTTTTGTTAAGAAAAATGGTCAACCGAACAGATCTTAAATATTTTAAACTATGGGAATTCCTGCATATTTCAAACTATTACCTGTGTTCTGACATTATTCTTGTAATAGAAAATCATTTGGTTAGAAGTTTTGGAATCATCAAAAAGGGGGAAATTGTTGGGATATGTTTTACTTTTGATGATTTTCCAAAACAACATGTAATAGGTTTGAAAGCAGTCAGGATAGTATCTTTTATTTCAGGTCAGGCTAGATTAGCTTTCAGTAGAATAGGTTGTTCAGTTGAGGAGGAACTCAGCAACACAGCCTGAAGATATCAAGATGACACCCAGAAGAACTGACTGAAGTCATGCTTGCAACCTGAACCAGAAGAGAAGCCTGAAGGATGTCCCACTGAGTGTAAATCGGGCTGATCTAAGCTAAGTCAGGTTGTCCACTCAGTGAAGAGCATGATCAGGAGGATCAGTGCTGCACCAAGTAGGCCCTGAAGGTGTCAGGCTACTGTAGTCAGGGAAGTTTGTCATTCAGCCTTATGACAAACTTCTTGGAATGATCTTCAAACATTCTCTGAAGGACAACTACACTGAAGACGTTCAGTCCACTGAAGATCATCAGTCAATGAAGGAGGAAGCTACCTAAAGTCAGTGGGTCTTGGTCAACCCACTGAGTCAGAGATCCGTGAATCCAGGCCACGTGGACCAATCAGCACGAGGCAGCAACTCTGACACTGGCAAAGGCCGAATTCCAAGAAAAGTGGTTGAAACCATTTAATGTTGGATTCAAATGTATCTTCCCTCCAACGGATACATTTGAATCCCCATTATAAATACAAGCTCATAGCTGCGTATTCAAGTGTGTTGAAGTGTTGTATTGTGTGTAAAGAAAGAAAAATCAACACCTACAAGCTATAAGAGTGTGTGAGTTGTTAGGGAGTCATAAGGAAGTGTGCTCACACCCACGACACTGACCTTTAGGGTTATTACTTATATTCATTGAGTGTCAAGCTTGTAACTCATAGCTTAGAGAGGTTTTCCCAATCCTAGCTTAAGGCTAACACATTGTAAGGGAAAACCTCACCTAGTTGGAGAAAACCAAACCAAACTAAACCCTTTCAGAAGATTGTTAGGTTTGTAGTGAGGTGAGGAGAGGCAGCCCAGGGAGTGGCGTGAGTCCAGTTGTAAGTGCACCTTGGCACGTTAAAAACAAGAATCCCAAGTAGTGGATTTCCTGTTAAATCAGGTCGTGGATGTAAGAGCTTGAGACTCTGAACCACGTTAAACTGAGCGTTGTTTATTTGTCTAAGAACTTGCTAATTACTTGTATTGTATGCTCTCTGAGTGTACTTGGAAAGTTTGAAAAGAAGATTAGCTAAGTATTTTAGTCAGGGAGAACCAATCTCACTGACAAGCTTAGGCTAGCACTCGAGAGTTCAGTCTCTCGAGTCACTGCCTTGTTAAGAGCCTGAGCTCGCAAGTCAGCTGCACTGACTTGAGTGCTCTGACTCTTAGCAACGCAGTGACTTGAGTATTCCGTCACTGAACTCAGTCAGGGTGCAAGCTTTGTTTTATAACGCACTCGAGAGTTCAGCATCTCAAGCCACTGTCCTTGCTCAGAGCATGAGTCTCCAAGCCTTCTCACTGACTTGGTAACTCAGCCTATGAGCAGAGCAGTGACTTGAGTATTACTCACTCTTGCTGAACTCCCTGAGGAAAAGTTTAAAAAAAAATTTGCTCCTGAATTCCCATTTTGCCCTTCGAAAACGGGACCATCATATTTTATACTTTAATATTGTTTCATAATAAGCTTATCATGAACTATTTTCATATAATATTTTGCCTGAATTTTTCATGAAACTGATGTAGGGCATAGGTCCCATTACTAAGCAATGGCTTCACTTCAGTAGCCTAAAGTTGTGTTGTGATTAATTTTGTACCTTTTCTACATGTTTAATTCTTGTACAGTTTTGCCATTTTTAATATGGTAACACACATTTAATGTTTAATGTAATTTAGTTATCAACTAAAGTTTTATGGAGTTATGATTCTTAGAAGTATCTTTTCAATATGGTTCCTACTTCAAAAATATGCTTAAGTCAAGTGTTTGGTAAAACTACATTTGAACTTCAAGATCACAGTAATGTACCCATTCATTATTTTATGTCACTGATTTTTTAAAAATCTATTTTAATTTTAATTTGTATTTTTCCCATCATAGTGGGTTTGACCTTTTAAAGTTAACTGGTACTTTTTCTGAAATCTGAAGCTCCCGAAAACGATTAATAAAATCTTGGTTTTCTAAAATTCTGATTTTTATTTTTTCTACTCTTTTTGTTTTTGTTGTTAATCAAATTATTTCATAAATCCATAAAAAAAATTAGCTACTTAAATGATCTTATTCACTTTTTCCATTAATTATCTTTTCATTCTTTCTTAAGAAATGTTGTGTCTACAGAAAAAGACTTGCAAAAAAGAAAAAGAAAAAAACTCTATGCAAATTGGTTAACTTTAAACTTATGATGCTAAAGATTATATGCAATTGATTGATGACTTTTTAAAATTAATTGGAGCAATGATCATTTTAATTGTTTGTATTTTAATTTATTGTACAACTCAAAAATAATATGTTAATAATTCTTGTAAATTTACCGACAACGTGCAACGCACGTAAAAAAAATCTAGGACAAATAAATAATGGTAATTATCTTCAATAATAAATCATATATAAATATATAAATATAGGGGTAATAGATAAGATAATACAAACATCAAATTTGTTATTCACTCCGTCCAATTTTACTGAACATATTTGTTTTTGCATAGGATCTAAGAAAGTGAATATGTTTTGTGTAAAAGTAAAGTAGATTGAAAGCTGAAAGTGTAAAATATTTCTTTTTTAGGAAATAAAACTAATTTTATTGAACGGACCAAAATGAAAAGTATCTCTCTCTCTCTCCCCCTCCCCCTCCCCCTCCCCCTCCCCCTCCCCCTCTCCCTCTCCCTAAATATTTCTTTTTTAGAAAATAAAACTAATTTTATTGAACAGACCAAAAAGATCTTAGAAATTAAAATTTATATACGAGCAAATTTATTTTTTGCTGAACGTAAACTATAATTATTTGGGCCCAATAAACATACAACCTACAGAGTGTAGCTTTGACTGTGCTTTGCAATGGTATGGTCCAATTAAACTCGGGACATTATTATTTCAGCCCATTTATTGGGTTAAGGTCTGTTTTATGTAATAGGACTGACAAGTAATATTCTAACCAGTAAATGTAATCACTAACCATGACCACTGTTTTCTTTTATGAATAACATCTTTTGCACTTGATATATGGTCTAGCAATTGTTAAATGAGTTCTCCGTGCACTTGGTGCACATGAGAGTTTGTCTTCTTTTATATATACTAGTTGTATAATATATACTAGTTGTATACACGTGCGTTGCACGTTGTATGTAATTTAGTTGAAAAAATAAAATAAAGATTTAAAAATCAAGATTTCAATATTCTAATTTTTCAAGAAAACTGTGTAGAGGCTTCGCTTACACACATATATGTGATTCACAAGGATTTTTTAATGAAATTAATCTTCTACATTCAGGTATATTTTTTAGGTTGTCAACTTCTTCATGGTATCTTATTTGATGTAGGTGCTTTCTTAAATTTTATTTGATAATTTTTTTTAAAGATTTATGAATTATAAATATTTTGTTTAGAAAGGCTCTAATTTTTATATTATATTGGTTTTAAATTTTGTTTTTTGATTTTAAAATTTAATGATATTTATCATAATTATAATTTATTAAATCTTTTTCCTGATTAAATAAATTAAGCAAGTATCTTTGATTCTTAATCAAACATCCTAGATACATCAATGATTGATCTTGCCAAGTTTGTAAGTATATATAAGAAGTCGGAGAATTGAAAAATAGAATACTTGATTAATAATACTTTTCTTGGATGAAAAAAAAAGTTTATAAGCATCAATAACAATGTCAATTTTAAAAACAATATATGAATAAATCAATTTGTAGAATAATCTTCCTATATAAATTAATAGTTAAAGCAATCTAAAGTTTGTAATTAATAATTTTTAAATTTAAGCTCTCTTCTCATCTTTCATTCTCCGAGCTTCTGCCATGAATGTATAAGAGAAGTTGCTTTGAAGATTGCTTTTGTCAAGTGTATGTGACTGTTAACCTCAAAATTAAGAAGAATAACATTTTGTTAACTTATAGGAACATGTAGTATTTGAATTTTGAATTTGAGGTCAATAATAATCCACTAATAAACATATACCCCGCAACTAATTAACTACGATCTCCTCGTTTCTATTACATCTCTCACCAACCCCTTCAGCCTTTCTAATATGATTGTTGCTTGATTATTATGACACCTTGTATCAGAAGAAGTCTTCAGTTTATCTTTTTTTAGCACATTATGCAACTTTCTGAGTTCCTTCATCGATCATTAGTCCATCTCATTACGTAGGTCGCACTTCACTGGAAGAACAAAGAACATTGTAACAAATTAACATTTACTGTGAAATTAATAAAATTGAAGGGAACTATTTGACATATTTTGCAATTGAAAATAGAGAGAGCTAGAATCTCTGAATATATGATTGAACGAACTCAGATTCAAAAAAATTAAATTCGAGTTTTAAATCATTAATTGCTACCACTCATGACAAATTAACATTTATTGTGCAACTAATCAAATAAAAGAGAACTATTCGACATATTTTGCAATTGAAAATAGAGAGAGCTACAATCTCTGAATATACGAATGAACGAACACTACAAGAAAAAAGAGGTTTTACAACGGTTCAAAACCATTGTCTCTCGAAAAAATAGTCGATGTAGAAGATCACGTTGTAGTAGGTGGGTATAAATAGACGACGGTTAACTAACCGTTGTATTTCCTCAATTACTACAACGGTCAAGAACAGTTGTGTATAACTATTCAAATATGTTGTTGTAGCATAAAATTTTCATAAATATTTGGATAGACAACAGTGGTCAACCGTTGTTGTTCTTTAACACATACAACGTCTTATAACTGTTGTCTTTCTTTAAAAAAGAAGTTGTCGTACCATATTTTTTTTTTTAATTTCAAGGAAATACAATGTTTATTAACCGTTGTCTGTTCATGTTAATTACATCGTATTTGGACCGTTGTCTTTCCATTAAAATACATAGATATTTCATAAAATTTTTAGATAGACAACAGTTATAAACAAATGTCTATTTATATTTGCTACATCAATTTTGAACCTTTGTCTTTCCCAAATATGAGCTATATTGTATTTTTTATATTTACGTAAATATATAATAAACCTGTAATATATTTTCAAGACAAAATTTAAGCAAAAATAACCATAATACCATCAATATTCATTCTAAATACTACACAATCATTTTATAATAAAAATTCATAAAAGTGTTCCACTCCATCGACAAAATACCATAAAGTTTACAAAAGTTTAAGGTACTAATTAAATGAATGCCTTAACATTCAATTACAAAAATTTCAACCAACTTGTGCATTTTTCTTCTGTTCCCCAGCAACATTCATGCACTCTTTTTGCAGATCTCGTCACTACATTGAAAAATGAATAATATTTTAGCAAACACAGAAAACAAATTAATCTTCATATTGAAACAAATTAAACTATTGCAGTTACAAGTATTAATTCCAAGAAAAAAACTAAGAAGTAGCTAAACAAACCTTGATCTATTCAGACATATTTCTTTGAATGAATTCAGCCCATTCAGCCCGCATTTCATCTATTTCCTCTAAAGAGTAAGCTGTAGTTTTTGAAAACTATAAAAAAATGAATTATGCATTTATATCAAATATATATTAATTAAACACTTATAACGTATGCAATACTGGAAAATAATATAGGCATTACCAATGACTGCAGTGAAGATATTGTCACTTGACCATTAAATTAAAAAAAAATTATTTCAGAAAGCAAAGAACGTAGAAGCCGCATTGGTAACAATCAGGCTGTCTAGGGACCTAGATATAGAAAACACAAAATATGCAATTAATTTATTGTATACACAATCAGCAGACTGGCTGCTGATTAGGCGTGAAATTGTCATGATTCGTAGCTAGAAATGACCCAGTTTTGGTCGATTTTGTTGAGTATTTAGAGTCAATTGAGTATTATTTTTACACATTGGTGAATTTGTCTCTTTGATGCTCATAGGTGAATCGAGGGCAAAAAACGGAGTACGTAGGACTTTGAATCGACTCAAACGGATGCCCGGATGAGAAGATATCGAAGAAATACGAATGGTATTAGTGCGCAAGAAGAAAAGTATCAGTTGAAGAAGAAGGAGAGCCACTCGAGTGGAGTCACTCGAGCGCCACCGCTCGAGCATGTTGCTCAAGCGCCGAAATTGTCCAGAGAACTTTTGCCATTCGAGCTACTCGAGCGTCCAAAACCAACAGAGAACCTTGACCACTCGAGCAACTCGAGAGCCACCGCTCGAGCATGTTGCTCGAGAGCTGGAAACTTACAGAGTAATTTGGCCACTCGACCAGCTCGAGCACGAGTGCTCGAGCCCTTGATGTATTCGAGCTATTGAGCTCGAGCGCCCCCGCTCGAGCGGGTGCTGCTCGAGCACTTTCATGTTTTTGCTTCCGGATTCATTTTTCGGCCCATGAGTTCCCGATTCGGCCCGATGCTTATATATACTCGTCCCGAACACGTTTTTGGACACCACTTCACACCACTTCATACCACATCACTTTTAGAGTTAGTTTTTGGAGAGAGAAAGAGGAGAAGAGACGAGCAAGATTAATTTTCATGTGTAATCGAGGTTTACTTACGAATTCATAGTTCGGTTTTGATTTTTAGTTTCTTTCTTTTAGTACTTTGTTCTTGAATACTTGAGACTTCATTTTATTAATCTAATTTCAGTTCTTAGCATTTATTTCTTTAAACCCTAGTTTATGTTTAATAATTTCTTAGTTCAAATCATCATGTGTATGTTCGTTATTTCTTCAATTGCTTTTGTTGTCGTTAAAACTATGTCTAGCTAAAACCCTTGCACGCTTGGGGTAGGATGAACTCGTAGAAGTAGGATGTGGGTACGTAATTAGGGTAATTCGTGACGCTTAGTTTTAATTCTCTTAATTAATGAATTCTTAAAATCAATCTTAATTTTACCTTTGAATTTCATTCGAAAAGTGTTCGAGAGTGGACGACCTTATCACTCTTTAACAACTAGTAGACTTAATGAGAGGGTTTAGAAAGGGTTAATTAATCTACTGGTTTATCTAGGGAGGACGACCACATCACCTTAGTTAAATTAGGGTCTCGTTAATTAAGCACAATCCAATTAACTTGTTAGTGGATTAGTGAAGTCGATTGTTATGATAAAGTATTAGGGTTTGAATTCTTGAGCTTTCATCTTACAATCTTTTACTTAGGTTATTTCTTGCATGTCACGGTTATTTTGATTATGTACCTGCTCCGTTAGTATGTGTAGGAATTCCTATCCTGAGCATCACCATCTTATATTAGAAAACACACACTTTTACGTTCTTAGTTTAATTATCCTTTTTGCATTCGTAGAGTAATTTAGTTTAGATTTTATTTTCTTTTAAAAAAACCCAAAAACATACACTCATATTAACTACGACGCGTAGATCTTCAGGGATCTGTTCGCATATATTTCTTCCCTTGGGTTCGATAATACTTGGTCCCTATACTTGCTCATACTACAGTGAACACGTACTCTTGCAGGGAAACTACTAGTAGAAAGCTAGTATTTTCGGTTCAAGTCAACTGCTAATTTTCTTTATGTACCTTCAGTGTCTTCCAGATTGTGGATTTCTTACAATTCTTATGCAACCCCACATCATTCAATCTTAAAGCCCTTCACGTTTTGAAAAATATGTGATCAGCAAATCAACTACTTATAATTTTCATATATAAAATAGTCGGATAACATAAAAAGATCAACTTACAAATCAACTACTTTCTTCCACACTTGATCTACCTTGCGACTACAGAGAGGATTCAAATAACAAACCTCTAACTTGTGTGGATCAATCACAGTCAAAATTCAATGCTCACTGATGAACACACACATTAAATACAAAACAAGTATTATACTTAACTACCAATAACAAAAACAAAAGGCCTGATTATGTAACAAGAAATTGGGTATTTAATTAATACTTTGTATTACATGGCACCAAAAGTAGTTCATAAGAAGATATTTCAATCAGCCTTGATGAAAGATTGCGTGCTCTTCGATCAATATCGGTAGTTTGAAATTTTTGTCCAGGGTAAGGTCCAAATTCGTTTGGATCTGCAAATTTGAACCTACCAACTTTGTCCTCACAAGTAGACCACTTATCAAACATGTACCTATCATTTATTAATTAACGAGTTATAAAAGAAAACAATAAATATGCATTGGGTTATATAAAATTGTATATATTGATTACCATATGTAAACCACAATGCTCGAGCATGATATTGGCTTTAGTCAACAAAAAGTGTCTACGTCATCCAAGTCAAGATGGACAACTACATCATGGCCAAAGATTTCTTTATCTACTGTAAAGCTCATGTTATTCTTAGTGGCACTTAGAAGCTTCACGTAATAATAAAGGCCGTTGAGGGTTGTGGGGACAGTAGATGGATCCAATGTTCTAAAAATAAAAGTAGGTAAGATATTATTCTTTGCTAGCTATTGTTTTAAATTGATTATAATTAATAAACTAACCTCTTTTTTTTTTTGTAAAGTTACTAAGTGCATAGGCCAAGCCACAAGTGAGCCAATAGCATCACTTACAGTCAGAGTTTCATCATTCGAAAACAGTAAATGAGCAACCCCAACCACAGCTAGATCAATGGTTACAAGCATGCAATTTCTAGGCTGCTATTATTCAATTATTTTAACCCACTTTTCTTTCACACGTGCATATTTGACAATTCATTTCAACAACCATGTATAATACATTTATATGATATATACGTACTTAGATGAAAAAATTTGGTCCACCCCCACTTACGCACCTGCTTAAGTGTGTCCTTGTGACTGCAGCTGTGACTGGCAATCGATGCGCGGCGCCCAACACATAGAGCAGATCTGGATTTTTTTGAAGCATGATTGACAACTATTACTGCTATTGTATAGTCGCAAATACTTGCCAAATATCTCCTGTTGGAATTAATGGAGTTCAAAAGAAATAAATTAGAAAAGTTGGATATATATGTATAAACTAGTGCAAAGAGAAACGACTTACACTAATACTATTTTTTTAATTGCTATATTGTACTCCCTCCGTTCCATAATTGTTTGCACACTTTCCTTATTCATATGTCTCAAAATTGTTTGCACACTAATAAAAAGAAACATTTTTATAAACTCCACTCTCACAATATTCACATATTTACAGTAATTGTCATTACTTTTTACCTTTTAGACCCACAATACACTCAATTCAATAAATTTCTTCACTTTATACCCCACAAAACACTACTCATTACACTTTTGTCTTAAAAGTTGTACCCAAATTATGGTGCAAACACTTGTGGAACGGAGGGAATATAGTTTAATTTCCTTTTTTTATATAGTTTCTTCACTCATAATTGTTAATTTTTTGGATGGAGTGTACTAACAATACAAAGGACCGTGTAGAACCTGGTACTTTAATTCCAGCCCAAAGGTGTAGGCCCATGAGCAATTGATTCCAACAAGATAGTAGGAGATGTACCAATATAAATGGAGTATCAGTTATTGATTTGAAGCTAACACCTAGACATCAGATATTGAAATGGACAATAAATTGATTTCCAATCGAAAGGATACCTAAAGTTTCCATGACATTTATCCATTAATTCTCTGCACTATCTATTTTAATGGTCAGAAGATGAGTAAAAGCTTAACATCCTCTCCTCAACATCATTATCGACCACAATGTGTCAATAAATGTTATCAAAACATCTATAGAAGTAAATAAATTTATGTTGATTCCTATCTTTTTAAATTACGTTGAATATCTTTGTAAATTACATAGGTGATGTTATGTGCGAAATATTTCCCAATTTTTCACAGTATCATAACAATCTTCAACCATATATCCATTACCCCTTTTTCAGAGGCCCCTAAAAATAACTTCAAAACACAAACTGCCCTAAAATTTGCATGGTTATTGCAGACGAGTATAGGCCATCATCGATTATTTTTCAATCCATAATTTATAATTTTCTCAAGTGAAGCAAACAAATTCAGTGAAATTTCCAGAAAAATAAACCTAATACACAAAACTACCGTATTAGATTCTCGAGTTCGTCGTTGTTCCTTCTACCCATAATCATCATAAGAGACAAATGGTTATATATAAGGACAAATTCAGCTTTATACACATTACTTTATCCATTTATGTAGCACTCTTCATAAACAATCTTTGTCAGTCATTTTATCGAACACCTTATATGCGTGTACGAATTCCTCACACAAGTTAATAGCAAACACGCCAATAGCAAGTGTACATAAAAGAGAAAGAGAGGTAGAGAGATAGAGCAAAGAAATTGCTTACCTATATTTTCACGTCCGCTTCAATAATCTCCAACTCAACCCATCTTCAGGGAGGATTGAGGGCGGTGGAGGATTGAGGACAGTGGTGGACGGTGGAGGACGGTGGTTCACGGTGGAGGAGCACGCGCGGGAGAGTGGGATAAACTAGGGCACGGTGGAGGAAAATGGAAAGCTGGAATTTTTTCTAAGTGTTTCTAAATTAAAAGTGCTAGTTTTTTTCCAAAAGTGCTAGAAGATGGAATTGTTATTTTATTTTTAATAAAGTGTCAATCCAAATAAATAAAAATGTTATTTCAAAGATATAATTGTAAAAGTGTCATTCCATATACATGTATTTGTAAAAGTGTTAATTGAATAATTTTAAAAGTGTTATTTCCAATGATAAATTGTTATTCTTATTTTTTTATGTGCATGTAAAAATGTTACTTCAATTTACTAAAAGTGTCATTCAAAATAAATAAAGTATTATTTCCCCTAATTAAAAGTGTTAATTTTAATATATGGTCTATTTTGATTTTTAGAAGATAATGGTTTTTGTTTTAAAATTGTGGAAATACAATGTTAAAAAAAAAGTTGTTGTAAGAATTCATTGAAAAAAGATGTGCACATCTTTTTTCATTTTACAAATTGGAAGTACAACGGTTGAAAAGCATTGTCTTTCTATTCATTCTTTAAAAATCAACGATGAACTACAACAGTGTATAACCGTTGTATATGCCCGGTTTTTTGGGATTTACAATGTGGAACTACAACGGTTGTTCATACCCGTCGTATATCATCAAATACCTGATATGAAAGACAACGGTTATACTTTATGCAACACGTTTTTGACTTTATACATGATTAGGCGTGAAATTGTCATTATTCGTAGCTAGAAACGCCCTAGTTTTTGTCGAATTTATTGAGTTTTTAGAGCCAAATGAGTACTATTTCCATACATTGATGAATTTGTCTCTTTGATGCTCATAGGTGAATCGAGGACAAAAAATGGAGTTCGTAGGACTTTGAATCGACTCAAACGGATGCCCGGATGAGAAGATATCGAAGAAATACGATTGGTATTAGTGCGTGTGAAGAAAAGTGTTAGTTGCAAAGGAAGGAAAGCCCATTCGAGGGACATTGCTCGAGCGCCCCATTCGAGCCAAGGGCTCGAGTGCATAAAACATACAGAATGTTTGGGCCGCTCGAGGGGTATAGCTCGAGCGCCCCGCTCGAGCACCAGAACTGCTCGACCAAGAGAGCTCGAGCGCCCCACTCGAGCACCAGATCTGTTCGACCACAATAGCTCGAGCGACCCGCTCGAGCGGGTCTACTCGAGCGCTTCCAAGGCATTTTCTCCAACTTATGTTTTTCGGCCCACGAGTTCACGAATCGGCCCGTTGCATATATATACCTCTTCCAAACACGTTTTGAAGGACCCCGGAACGCACCACATCACTTTTATACAGAATTTTTAGAGAGAGAAGGACGAGAAGAGACGAGCAAGTTTAGTTTTACATTTTTGAGGTTTTTGCTTACGAATTCACATTACGATTTCACGTTTTAGTTTCGTTTCTTAATATCTTTTGTTCTTGAATACGTTGAGACCTCGTTTTGCTAATTAATTTTAGTTTATTCTTTTATATCTTAAAACCCTAGTTTATGTACGTTCTTTTCTTTGATTTAATTACCATGTTCATGGTCGTCACTTATCTAATTGTTATTGTTTACGTTAAATCTATGTCTAGCTAAAACCCTCGCATGCTTAGGGTAGGATGAACTAGTAGAAGTCGGTTGTGGGTATGTAATTAGGGTAACTTGTGACGTTAGGTTTTAATTCTCTTGGTTAATGAATTCTTAAAAGTAATCTAGACTTCGCTCTTGAATTTCGTTCGAAAGGTGTTAGAGAGAGGACGACCGTATCACTCTTTAACAACGAGTAGACTTAACGAGAGGGTTTAGGAAAGGTTAATTCATCTACCGGTTTAACGAAGGAGGACGACCGCATCACCTTAGTTAAATTAGGGTCTCATTAATTAAGCACAATCTATTAACTTGTTAGTAGATTCGTGAAGTCGAGTGTTAGGGTAAAGTATTAGGGAATAGAATCTTGAGCTTTCACCTTGCATTCTTAGACTTAGGTTAATTCTTGTGTGTCACAGTTATTTTGATTATGTACCTGCTCCGTTAGTATACGTAGGGATTCCTATCCTGAGCATCACCATCTCATATTTGAAAACACTCCTTAGTTAAATTGTTTAGTTCTCTCTTTAGTTTAATTAGTTTATTTTAGTTCATAAGTAATTCTTAAAAAAAATCCAAAAATAATACACTCATATTAACTACGATGCGTAGATCTTCAGGGATCTATTCGCATATACACTGTCCCTTGGGTTCGATATACTTGGTCGTTATACTTGCTAATACTACAGTGAACCCGTTCGCTTGCGGGTGAGCGACTAGTAGAAGTTAGTAAAATCGCATCAAGTCAATGGCGCCGTTGCCGGGGATGGCGTTGTATGCTTTTTGAATAGGACTTGTAGATAGCTTAGTAGTTAGTAGTGGGTGATTTATTTTCTGTTTTTATTTTTATTTTCAGTCATTAGGCAGTTGCGTTTTGATCCTTCTGCTAGTGTGTCAGGTTTATGAAAACACGCTCACAAGGCAATACGAGCGAAGAGAGGTTACCTGCAGATCCTGAGACGATAGCATGGAGAAACCGAGCCTTCTTGAGAAGGATGAACGCGGCCGACTTAGGGAAAGAACCAATGGACATCAATAATGAGTTGGAAGATGCCGAGAATGAGTTTAACCAGGGGTTGAACCGGGTTGACGGCACTGAGGGCAACACCAGTAAGAACCAAGATCAGTTAGGGGATAGTCAGAGCCAAAACCCGGGTGCACAAAACGTCATCAATCCAGCTCAGAATTTTGTCCATAATCCTCTGAACAACCCTGCTTTCCCACAAAACGTAAACCCAAATAACCCTTTCAACAACCCAGTATACCAACATTACCCATACCCACCATACCCTTATCCACCATACCCATATCATCCACCACCTATGTACCAACCACCTCCAGTTCAACAAGTACCAGCACCACCTGTTGCTCCTCAGCCTGTGCCCCAGAACGCAGATCACAATATGGCTATTCGGGGCAGGTTCGCAGCACAACCGCAGAGGTACTATGATGGAGTGGCGTTGCCTCCTGTTGAGGCAAATAATTTCTCTATTTTCCTGGGAATTCTAAAGCTGCTTACCGAGAATCAGTTCAAGGGGGTGATCGGGAAGGAGAATCCTCACACTCACCTGAGGAGTTTCCTCATGATAGCCTCAACATTTAATTATAATGACATGTCTGAAGATGCCAAGAGGCTTAGGCTGTTCCCATTCGCTTTGAGTTTTTTTAGTCATTAGGGAGTTATTTTGAGTCGTATGTTTAACCTCGTATGTGAGTGAGTTGCTTGTAGGCTTGTCTCTAAAGGAGTAAAGGTATCATGGAGTTATTCAGATTGAAGGAACCAACTTGAGACAAGGGAGTGTGCAAAGCAATTGAGAGAAACGGAATTATTTGGTTGAGGTAACCCACAACCCCAAACTTAGACCTCTAGCAAGGTCGAAGTTTGGGGGGTGGAGTTTTTTTTTTATGTTTCTTGTTACATTGCACATGCATGCACGCCCGTATCTTTGAGTTGAGTTTGATTGATTATTGGTTTGTTGAGATACTCCTTGGGGTGATTTTGATTTGACTCGCTATTGCATATTTCATGCCTATCAATCATCTTATGCTTGTTGATTGCTATCTTTGAGTATGATTTGATGAGTAGAGTGAGTTGTAAGGGTGAGTTAGAAATTCTTTTGTGTGAGTGTTTGAGTTTGAGCTGATTTGAGAAAGAACTTGTATGCTTGTGAATTTTTCTTTTGAGTACTTGTGTGATGAGAGTGAGAATGCACTAGGACTAGCATGGATGTGAAAGCCGTGAGCTTTTGAGCCTTATGAGATTTTGATGCATTAATTAATATCTTCGTTTGTGAGTGGATCGTCACCGTAGAGGATGCTAGAACTTGCATGTGCTCTTGCTTCTTGATTGTGTCTAGTTTGATATGCCGAATGTGATCTTAGGCCATCTTTGATTTGAATGAGTCACTTAGCCAAAAAATTTCCTTACCATTGACATTCGTCCCTTGTTAGCCCCTTTGAGCCTAAAGCTTATTTTATTTGCTAGAACATTTAAACACTATTCCAAGTTCCTAAGCCTTTTTGTCCCAATTTGAGTGGAGAATAGGAAAAGTGTGAAGGTTGAAGGGATTGAGTTGATTTGAGAAAAGGAATTATGATGGTTGAGTGGTGATAAAATAAGGGTGTGAATGAGATATGAGTTGTGGGAAAGAAAAAATTGAAAATGAGCAAAAGAAAAATTGAGCTCATGTGTTTGTGCGAAAAAGAAAAAAAAAGTGAAGTGATTGAAAAAAAAAAGTGAAAAGAGTTAGAAAAAAAATTGAAGTGTTGAGAAAAGTGGAATTGAAAAAGTGTTGATTGAATATGTTTGAAGTAGTCTGTTCCTAATCTCGAAGTGCCAAAGTTTGACTTTCTATTCTCCATTCACTTAAGTCACTTACCCATATTGTTATCCCACCTGTCCAAAGAGCCTACATTACAACCTTGAGAAAAGTCCTTTTTGATTCGGCATTGATTTCTAGAGTATGGTCGGAGTTGAGAGCGCTTCAAGCCTATGGCTGCCAATTTGAGTGATTGATTGTTTGAGTGAGTCCCTTTATTATTGATATACACTTGTGAGGGAGCGAAACACATCGTTGAGTGCACATCCATGCTTGATCTTAGTGTTTCTTGTTATTGTTGCATGAGTACGATAAAAGAAAGTGAGTGAGTATACGGGTGATTGACTTTTGAAGCTTGAGTTCATTAGCTTTGCATGATTGATTTTTTTACTCATCCCTAACAATTTCACTTGACTTATTATTTCATTGCTTGGGGACAAGCAATATGGTAAGTTTAGGGGGGTTGATTAGGCGTGAAATTGTCATGATTCGTAGCTAGAAACGCCCTAGTTTTGGTCGAATTTATTGAGTTTTTAGAGCCAAATGAGTACTATTTCTATACATTGATGAATTTGTCTCTTTTATACTCATAGGTGAATCGAGGATGAAAAATAGAGTTCGTAGGACTTTGAATCGACTCAAACGGATGCCCGGATGAGAAGATATCGAAGAAATACGATTGGTATTAGTGCGTGTGAAGAAAAGTGTTAGTTGCAAAGGAAGGAAAACCCATTCGAGGGACATTGCTCGAGCGCCCCATTCGAGCCAAGGGCTCGAGCGCATAAAACATACAGAACGTTTGGGCCGCTCGAGGGGTATAGCTCGAGCGCCCCGCTCGAGCACCAGAATTGCTCGACCAAGAGAGCTCGAGCGCCCCGCTCGAGCACCAGATCTGTTCGACCACAATAGCTCGAGCGACCCGCTCGAGCGGGTCTGCTCGAGCGCTTCCAAGGCATTTTCTCCAACTTATGTTTTTCGGCCCACGAGTTCACGAATCGGCCCGTTGCATATATATACCTCTTCCAAACACGTTTTGAAGGACCCCGAAACGCACCACATCACTTTTATACAGAATTTTTAGAGAGAGAAGGACGAGAAGAGACGAGCAAGTTTAGTTTTACGTTTTTGAGGTTTTTGCTTACGAATTCACATTACGATTTCACGTTTTAGTTTCGTTTCTTAATATCTTTTGTTCTTGAATACGTTGAGACCTCGTTTTGCTAATTAATTTCAGTTTATTCTTTTATATCTTAAAACCCTAGTTTATGTACGTTCTTTTCTTTGATTTAATTACCATGTTCATGTTCGTCACTTGTCTAATTGTTATTGTTTACGTTAAATCTATGTCTAGCTAAAACCCTCGCATGCTTAGGGTAGGATGAACTAGTAGAAGTCGGTTGTGGGTATGTAATTAGGGTAACTTGTGACGTTAGGTTTTAATTCTCTTGGTTAATGAATTCTTAAAAGTAATCTAGACTTCGCTCTTGAATTTCGTTCGAAAGGTGTTAGAGAGAGGACGGCCGTATCACTCTTTAACAACGAGTAGACTTAACGAGAGGGTTTAGGAAAGGTTAATTCATCTACCGGTTTAGCGAAGGAGGACGACCGCATCACCTTAGTTAAATTAGGGTCTCATTAATTAAGCACAATCTATTAACTTGTTAGTAGATTCGTGAAGTCGAGTGTTAGGGTAAAGTATTAGGGAATAGAATCTTGAGCTTTCACCTTGCATTCTTAGACTTAGGTTAATTCTTGTGTGTCACAGTTATTTTGATTATGTACCTGCTCCGTTAGTATACGTAGGGATTCCTATCCTGAGCATCACCATCTCATATTTGAAAACACTCCTTAGTTAAATTGTTTAGTTCTCTCTTTAGTTTAATTAGTTTATTTTAGTTCATAAGTAATTCTTAAAAAAAATCCAAAAACAATACACTCATATTAACTACGACGCGTAGATCTTCAGGGATCTATTCGCATATACACTGTCCCTTGGGTTCGATATACTTGGTCGTTATACTTGCTAATACTACAGTGAACCCGTTCGCTTGCGGGTGAGCGACTAGTAGAAGTTAGTAAAATCGCATCAAGTCAATACAACGTTTTTTTTTCGGAACCGTTGTCTATCCACTGTTGTAAAACCTCATTTTTCTTGTAGTGGAACTTAGAGTCAGAAAAATTAAATTCGAGTTATGAATCGTTAATTGCTACCACTTATGCTATTACAACAATTTATGAAATAAATAAGCAAAATGAGTATTATAATTACAAAAATAGAAAAATATTGAGCTGACTTTATAGGAAAACGGAGGAGTACCCGACAAAAATGATTTTAGGGCTTATTAGATTACTGCAAATACTATATAAATAATACTAATTATAATTTTTAATGTAAGAATTTTAAATGTTGTAAAACAAATATATTAGATAGTTAGGAGTTAAGATTAAAATATATCATGGCTAATTTATTGTAAGAATTCCAAAAGTTATAAATATGACTATATAAATAATACTAATTATAACTTTTAATTTAAGAATTTCAAATGTTGTAAAAAAAAAAAATAGATAGTTAGGAGTCAAGATTAAAATATATCATGACTAATTTATTGTAAGAATTCTAAAAGTTATAAATATAAAATAAATGAATATAGGTAGTTGGGGTGTAATAGTAAAGATTAAAATATGCTAAGGACAAAATTGTCCAAAAATGTTTCTCAACCTCTTGTCACTTTTTAATATAGTATAGAAGTATAGATATAGATAAAAATTTACTTTTTCCTTGCGGGAAAATAAAGAGAAATATACAACATACTACAATTCTTAGACCTAAAATGCACTATAAAACATGAAAAAACCCATGGCACAAATTCATACATTTGGTAAGTAATTTGTATTTTAAAAGATAGGCCACACATCCTTCTCTCTCATCTCTCTCAAAAGCCAGATCTATTTTCTCTCTCACATCATTTAAAATTTTGGATCCCCTCTCTCTCTTACACACCCACTCCCACCGCCACCACCAAGCTCTCTCACGCTGCTGCCGCCGCCATCACCACCGCTCTCTCTCTCTCTCTCTCTCTCTCTCTCTCTCTCTCTCTCTCTCTCTCTCTCTCTCTCTCTCTCTCTCAACACTAACCAGACACCAAAGTGAGGAATTTCATGTCCATCAGGGGCTCTTCTTCTCCATCGCATTGACAAGACACCGACGACGGAGGGTGCTGCCGGCGGAATCATGTCCATCGGGACTCTTCTTCTCCGTTGCGTTTTTGTATATGGATGAAAGAATGATGAAATTTCTTCTCCATCGGGTCTCTCTCTCTCCCTCTCTCTTTCCCACGATCGACGCACCAGAGGCAGATCTGGATGCGAGTTGTCACTTCGCGAAGAAAATACACGGCGGCGCCCCACGGGTGGTGCTCGCATGGTTGGGGATCTGCGGACGGAGGTAGATCTGTGAATGGCGTATCGCCAAGAACTGCAAAAACCACGGAAAGAAGCGTAATCGGAAATTGAAGTGGGGCGTTTGGCGATCTCCGCCAATATTTCAATGAGGAGAGCTTTCCACTCTGGGTACTGCTCCGACGCCGGAATGCTCAATGTCTTCCCGCATAACATTCTGAATTTGGACTGGAAAGCAATATTTTTGTTGATTTGTGTGGGCAAAACCCTAATTTTGGGAAATATATTGCTGAGATTTTTGAATTCGTTCACAAATCACACTTTCATTACTTTTTTTCTTATAAATAGAGTTGAGGATCAATGCCAGGAGTGGTCTGGGGGAGCTGGGGTGCTGAAATTTTTTATGATTTCCATGTGATTTGTGTATTGTTAGTACTTTTCTAGGAGATAGGATTGAGATTTTTGTTGTAAAACTCTGAATTTGATAGGGGTAATAGGTTGCAGACTAAGATGTTTCTTGTAGAACTCTGAATTTGGAACAAAATATAAAAGCATGAATTGATTTTTCCCCTTTTATTTCAGGTATCAAATTACAAGTAGAGTTGAAGGTTTTGGATATTCACATACGAAAACGCCTTATGTTCACAATTTAGCGGCATTTGTTCATAATTTTGAAGTGCTTGTTAATATTTTTTGTGCGTTTGTGCACTTTTTTTTTTCGTCTGTTCATTTTTTTTTTGGACATGTAATTTTTTATATTTTTTATTTTTGGGCTGTTTTGTGCCCAATTTTACATATGTAATACTTTTGAATTTTTTTATATGTAATTCTTAAATTAATAATGAAGAAAATATTTTTTAACTTGTGTTCGAAATATTTTGTACTTGTGTTCATTAAATTTATGTTTATATTCAAAATTATTATACACCCGAAAATAACAAATATTTCTGGTCAAATTCTTACCTCGGGAATTGCACAAAGAAGTGTCAGTCAGTCATCATTGTGTTAATTTTTAATGAATTTTAAGAGCTGACAATTTTGTATGAATTTGGGGTTTTGAAAAGGTATGTGGGGACCACCAAATGTAGCAAAAGGTTACATGAGATTTTTGTACCCTATTTTGTATTTATGCTTTTAGGAATGTAGTAAATAATAACTACCCCAAAAATAAATTGTATTATTATGAATTGAGATGCTCACATCCACTGCGTTTACATATTTGTTCAAACAAGAAACCCATATTATAAATTACTTCAAAGTTTTTTGTTTTTTTTTAAATTAAAAAAATATTATAACTTGTAGAGGACAATGATCCTCTCACCCTTTCAACTTACAACACTTTTGAATTTAAATAATTCTCAGCAAACAATCACTTCCACCCACTTATACATTTCCAATACACTCTCTCAGATTCGAAAACCAAAGCCCAATAGATGCATTCAGCTCTAATTTCTTTCTGACGGATAACCAAGACCATACTCTCGCTCTAATTTCATCAATCATTCTCAACGTATCAGGTGCAAATATTATCGAAGATCAACGCATTCCTCCCATTCCAAATATATCGTACAACACAAATCCACAAGCAAATCGCTACCTTATAATTTTTACTCGTTCCAAAAATATCTTCATGTTGTAAAAAGTGAATGACCGATAACCTATGTTGGAATTGGACCATAGAAATACGACACTCATTCATAGCATCGAGAATAAATTAGTTCAAAGTATTTGCACGGACAGTTGGACACATAAAAAATATTTGTATAGAAACGTAAAATATGTATCTGTACAATTATTTTAAATCAATTTGTAATTAAAGACTTTTTTTTTTAACTATTTTGTAATTTTCCCATAAGTTTACAATTAAAGGAAATTTCTACTACCCAAATTGTTCGAGTTCCTTTTGTGTACCACCATTACTTTTGGAGTCTCGAGTGAACAGAAACTCGGAGCAATTTATTCCTCTCGTCATCTCAAAATATTTCAACCACAATCAATGTATATGCATCCGATCATCTCGATCTCCTCACAGAGCCATTGACATATTCTCAAGTTGATTCAAGGATCAAGAATAATAAACCACATTGAGGTCAATTTGGCTAAACTTATTTGAAATATCTTATAAATTATTTTAAAAGTTTATAAAATGTAATATTTAAGTAATTTATAAATTGCTAAAATATTTAGCTAATACAACTTATAAGATCTTTGTAAATTTATAATAATTAATGGAGTATTTTTTAAATTGAATTTTTATATAAAATAATATTATTTTTATTTTTTATGTTGAAGTAGAAGTGGGTGGGAAGGGGGAGTGGGGTGGTTCCGGGGTGGAGTGGGTGGTTGGAGTGGTGCTGGTTAGGAAAATAAGTCTGAAAATCTCAACTTATTTTTTAACAAATTTAAGTTGTTAGGAGTTTATTTTATGATTTTCTAAGCATTTAAATATTTATTTTGTCAAACACATTAATAATGCTTATAAATTTTTAAACAACTTATATGTTGTTTTAAATAGCTCATAAGACATGGCTAAAGCCTCTATCAAACTGTTACTTCCTTCTGCAACACAATTTCTATCAAACCTTTAGATCTGTCACAAAGTGAAACAAACGTGTGACATTGAACCTTAATTCTAGTTGTTTTCCTTCAAACATGAAGATGTTAGGTGCTTTTCAAATATGTTAAATCGTGAAAAGCAACACCCCTTGCTCAGGTAATTGTTGCATATATTTCCCAGAAAATACATTTAAAAATCCAAACTTGTAGAGAGATGTGAAATCAATTCATTTAATTATTTCTTTTACACTCTTGAACTACCTACAAAACTTGGATGGGACTTTTCCCTGTTGATAGGCGAACATCAAACCTGATTAGGCGAACAGGTATTAAGATAAAATCAAAGATTATGAAGCAAAACCGCAAAACCAGAGGTAATTAGCCAGAATTACCATAAAGGGGTCCATTGACCAAAAAAGGTAGTGCATTCCATGAAGAACAGCAAGTCAGGCGCCAGCATATAGACGAACAGGATTTGTGCCCATAACTTAACACTGACAATTTGCTAAGGCACTGGTGACGAACAACTTCCATAGAAAGTAGTATGATAACTATCTTAGGAAGTGCATGACACCCATCTACCTACAATGACGAACAGGTGCAAGACGAACAACCCCAAAAATAAAGATCCAGTAGCTAATTTTGAAAGCACACAGGCGAACAACTCATAAGTCATCTACCCAATGAGGGAACAACTAATAAGCTATAATCAACATGAAGAACCGCCTTATAATTAAGGGCGAACAACTTTGAAGACGAACCAAGATCAAAATCAAGACTTTGTAACTAAGTTTCAGCTTAGATAAGGTCAAGATTAGTCAAAATGACACATGTCAAGCATGCATGCTTGGAAGTCCAAAGATTTAGTCCACCACCTACTTGATAGAACTAGTTTCTTAGCACGTGCGCTGCACGTTGTACGCAAGTAATATGCAAGAAGCAATTTAATTTTGTTACATTGAACTTTGAAGTAAAAAAATTATATCACTAATTATTTCTATCACAATTTTTGTACTTGAAAAATTTGTACTCAAAGGAACAATCTATATATGTAACTTGAACATGACTTAATTCATAAATTAAATAGATCTAATGGGGCTCGAGATCTGTAATAGTTGAAGAAGTGTTGTTTTTGGACCCAAACATAAATAAACAAAATAAGAAATTCATGACCCAATGTAAAAAGTGATAACAATGAAATGATCATTTTAAGTTTTTCAATAATCAGTGTTTAAGATATTTTTCATCTTTTGTTCATTACTACCAATTATATAATCGCTAATCTCATATATGGCATGCAAATACTCTCTAATACTCATATCTTAAATCTTTTAAATCCTTCTGCCCAATTTCTGTTAAACAAAATTATAACATTAACATGAACACAAAGTTAAGAATTTGGAATAACAGTCCAAGAAAAAATTTTGTTATTGGAAACTTGGAAAAGATACATGGAACTTTCCATGTGTTACTAAACCAAAACCTTTGTATAAGACGTCTAAAATTACTAATACATTTTACCAACTAAAAAAAGAAAATGCAGCGTAGCATTTGAGGGAAAATGGTTTGACATCTAGCAGTACATTTGTATCTTAATTGTCCACCACCTACGACTGACCAATTAGATAACATAATTAGGATCAATGCATAAAGGTTCTGATCATGCAAGCATCAATCCCAATTTAACCCCAAAAAATAGTAAAAAGAAAAGAAATATCACAAGTATATGAACTAATAGGACAACGAACAATACCTTGTTCAAATTATAAGGTGAGATTGCTTTAATTTTTTTTTCTTTTGTACAACTTGAGATTAGTCCTATGAGAAGATAAGATCAGTAAGCTCAAAAGCTGCTCAATTTAATAAAAGAAAATTGGTTCTATTTAGTAATGGTGTATATGAGTACTATACTCTCTCAAATATTTCAGTGAGCCCAGCAAAGAAAATCAATAGGTATGACAGTTCAAAATTCCAAATTAATCATATATGTAAAGTAACACAATAAAATAATAAATGCAAATTTAAATAGTCAAGTCAGTGGTATGTGTATATATATATATATATATAGGTGTCCTTGAGAATACCATATTATAAAGCACAGATGAAAAAACAAACAGAATTTGAGGTACTCTGTTAGCTTCTTCCATAACATTCTATATGTGTTCCATTCCTAGTATCCACTGCAATAGTATAACAATTCTGCAACTCATCTCCCCTCTGTCCTACCAAGAGATTTATCATAATCTCGTTCTAGGGTCTTAGTTGAAGAACAAAATGATAAAAGACCACCACAACTCTAAGCTTTTGATCTCTTATTTCTTATTATCCACCTAATTCTAATTAGGAAAAAACTTGTATGAGACAGTCTCATGGCATGAGACAACACAAATTAACACACACCCCTACCAAAGTGTTAATAAGCAATGCCCTAATTATACTCATTTTTATTGTCTTATGCCATGAGAAGGTCTCATACATGACTTACTCTTCTTATTAAGTTATATGGAACATACCAATCTTAAGAAACGCAAAATCAATCAGTTGTTTAATGCAAGAAATCAAATGGTAGAATGAAATAAATTATCCTCGTACATATTTTAATATGATTATTTGCCACATGCGAAGAATCAAGCTGTACCCCGACTGTTTGATTCTGATAGCAGTGCTCTTGCCTATCAAATCTGTAGTTTGAGAAAAGCTTTAACTACACCATATAAGAATCTATAATCACAAAGGATCATTCCATGCAAATCAAATTGATTAGTAAAAGCCTAGAAATGATTAAAAATAGAAAACAAATGAAAATGTTTAAGATCGGTTATAAAGACCTGACTATGGAAAACCATCATGGAACACCCATCAGATAATTCAATTCAACCGACTAAGCCAACAATTTCAATATATATCATAAATGTAATATTTATTCAAATTCTATTGCTAAATTCATGTATTAAAAGTTTGTTATTAAATTTTTAATTTTTTTTAAATTTATCGGTATCGATATATCCACAAATTTAAGCTATCGGTACCGATATTTTTTGCCTTAGCACATAACCAGTGTGTGAACTATGTAGAAATTGAGAGAAAATCTGAAAATCTCCATCAATATGGTCAAAATAATTGGCAAATTGGATTGATAATTTGTACATTTCAAGAGCAAGCATATGAAGTACTCTTAAACAACAAAATCAGACTAATATGTTGAGAGCCATATAGTAAATGCGTTTCAATCAATTAGGTACTTTACTGCACTGAAAAATGTCCTTTTATTTGGACGGTACAAGCTTAACAAAATCAGTCATCTCTTTCTCAAACTCTTCCTTGTGGCTGAAACCTGTAGGGATTTATTTATCTTGGATTTCGTTGAATCCTGCAATTTTGGGCTGTTGTTTTTAGTGGACTCCTTTATTTTGAATTTCGTTGCATCCTGAAATTCAGGGTTGATTTTCGTGGATTTCGTTGAATTTTGCGAATTGTCGCTGCGTTTCTTCCCTTTTCTCATATCCCTCTTTAGTGTTTGCTCAAAATCACACTCAACTTCCAAAGCTGGCTCATCCTCGTTTGATTCTTATTATCAGATTCTCTAACTATGTGAACCTGTTGAACGATCATTGTTTTAGGCGTCAATTCCATCTAATTCCTGGATAAAGTGTAGTAGAAGAATAGAGAAGATTTTCAACGCCTGGTGTAACACACCTTAAGTCACATAGAGCGCTGGTAGGACTAAATTGATGCAGGCCAAAAATTGGGAAGGGTAATTATGTCAAAAAATGTTTCTCATTGATATGCCTTTTTTTAATATAGTATAGATGTATAAATAAGTTGTTCTCTGACTTGAAGCGAATATACTAACTTCTATTAGTAGATTTCCCGCAAGAGTACGGGTTCACTGTAGTATAAGTAAGTATAATGACCAAGTATATCGAACCCAAAGGATGAAGTGTATGCAAATAGATCCCTGAAGATCTACGCGTCGTAGTTAATATGAGTGAAATATTTTTTGATTTTTTTGAAAAGATTAATTGAAACTAAAATAAACTAATTAAACTAAAATACTAAAGAAGACGAATTAACTAAGGTTTGTGTTCAAGTAAGAGATGGTGATGCTCAGGATAGGAATCCCTACGTATACTAACGGAGCAGGTACATAATCAAAATAACCGTGACGCGCAATAAATAACCTAAGTAAAAGAATGCAAGATGAAAGCTCAAGATTCTAAACCCTAATACTTTACCCTAACACTCGACTTCACTAATCTACTAACAAGTTAATAGATTGTGCTTAATTAATGAGACCCTAATTTAACTAAGGTGATGCGGTCGTCCTCCTTCGCTAAATTGGTAGATGAATTAACCCTCTCTAAACCCTCTCGTTAAGTCTACTCGTTGTTAAAGAGTGATACGGTCGTCCTCTCTCTAACACTTTTCGAACAAAATTCAAAAGTAAAGTTAACATTAATTTTAAGAATTCATTAATTAAGAGAATTAAAACCTAACATCACGAGTTACCTTAATTACGTACCAACAACCTACTTCTACGAGTTCATCCTACCCCAAGCATGCAAGGGTTTTAGCCGGACATGGTTATAACGATAACAAAAGCAATTGACGAAGTGAAGAACATAAACATGATGAATTGAATTGAAAAATTAGAAAGCATGAACTAGGGTTTGGAAAGAAAATAAATTTAAGAACTGAAATTAAATTACTAAGACGAAATTTAAATGTGTTCAATAACAAAGGTATGAAGAAACTAAACTAAAAAGTAAAACCGTTATGTGAATTCGTAAAGGAAAACCTCGAAACGTAAAATTAAAGTTTGCTCCTCTTTCTCTCTCTAAAAATTAAGTCTAAAAGTAATTTGGAATGTGATTATGTCGTCCCTTGCCCTCAAAACGTGTTCGGGGAGGTATATATAAGCAACGGGTCGAGTCGGGATCTCATGGGCTGAAAATTTGCGCTTGCTCGTGCACCGCTCGTGCACGAGCTCCTTCAACTCGAGCACACTAAATCATCCAGAGAGCCAAAAATGCACGACCAGCCTAGCTCGTGTACTAGTGCACGAGCACATGCATTGCTCGAGCGCCCTGCACGAGTACTCGTGCAGGGGTGCACGACCACCTTCAACTCGTGCGCAATGCACGACCACTCGAGCACTTGTGCTCGAGCTCCTCTAGCTTGTGCACTCCAATGATACTTTTGCTCCCTCGAACTAGCACTTTTCGTATTTCTTCGATATCTTCTCATCCGGGCATCCGTTTGAGTCGATTCAAAGTCCTACGAACTCCTCTTTTCGCCCTCTATCCATCTATGAGCATCTAAGAGACAAATTCATTAGTTTATGAAAATGATACGCAAATGACTCTAATTACTCAACAAAATCAACCAAAACTAGGGCATTTCGAATGACGAATCATGACAATTTCACGCCTAATCATTCTCCAGTAATAAAAATTAAGTTCAAATTCACAAATACTCCAATACACACACTCATACACCTAAAAATGCACACACACAAAATAAATACGAATTTAATACTCGTATTTACAATTTCATAACCCGATCTTTCGTATTTACAATAAACGATTGTAATCAATCACACGATCTTGTTTGGTGGTCCCAAAACCGGTTAAAAACAGCCACTAATCCATACGATTAGAATCGATCACCAACATTCCTCAGGGCTACGTTTATTTTGGAATTTAGGTGTGCGGAAAAATCATGACTTTAAAACCTTTTTGTGTGAAATTCCTAATGAATAGTAAACATATGTATTTGTTGTGGGATTTTGGTAGAGCAAGATTTTATTTTATATACATCAAATTAATATTTAATAGTCATCGATGTTTTATTATTTTATTGTATTTTTAAGATTAAAGTAGGAAATGGAATAAATGGGTGGGGGGAAAAGTGGTGATGTTAGTTATATTAGGAAGAATAATAATATATTTATATATATTCTTTAAAAATGTATAAAATGAGTTATTGGAAAAAATAATAATAGGATTATAGGTATAGGTGTGGATTTAATATGAGATTTAAAAGTAGGATTTAAATCTCTAACTCGAGTGGGCCATGGATGGGAAATTCTTAAGTTCATCAGGGTGAATTTCGAAACAAACTTAGCCTAGATGCTCCGATTGTAGTTGGTCGAAGGTATAGCGAGGCTTGTAATCCCAAACCATCAAAATGTTAAGGTAAATAATTAAATGAATTAATTTCACACACCTCTACAAATTCGGACTTTTAGATGAGGCATAAAAGATTATAATCCCCCAATTCTCATTACACAAGATTATCATATATACAAGTAACAATCGCTAATTAAGCCCAATAATTCAGCTAAAAGAATAACTACCACTAATTATAATCAATGTACAATTATTTTCATATTTATATCTATTACTCCCCCACAAGCGAAACGGGTGGTGGACGCACGTTGAGATTTTCCTGAAACTCATCAAAGAGGACATGAGGAAGGTCTTTCATGGATATATCCGCAATCTGATACCGAGAGGGAACATAGAAGACATTACGTAACGATAACGGGGGATGAGGGGAAGATAGAGTTGCAGTTCCACTGCCCAAAATTGGAAGATGTTGACTATTTCCAACAAGAATGGAATTAGGAATGCTCAAATTGAAATAAGACGATAGAGTAACTGAACCCGAAGTCATGTAGGAAGTGGGACCAGTGTCCATGTACCAGCTCGCATCGGGGGGCGTAAGACCAAGGGGTTATCATTGCAGCTAGAGATGTTAATCCGGGCCGGGCTAAACGGGTCGGCCCGTTTAACCCTAAAAAATGCAGGGTTAGGGCAATATTTTAAGAGGCCCGTTTAAATCTGAGCCTTTTTGGCCCGGCCCTATTAGCCCGCTGGCTAAACAGGCTAACCCGCCGGTTAACCGGGCTAACCCGCCAGCCCGGGTTATATATATATATATATATATATATATATATATATATATATATATTAATTATATATATATATAGTTTTAAATTTTTATAATTATGTTGAATATATATATATAAAATAAGTGTTAATATAGTTTTATATTTTTTTAAAGCATTAATATACTCACATTTTTCTTTATGTTTGAATATATATATATATATATATATATATATATATACTCACATAAGTGTTAATATAGTTTTATACTTTTTAAGTATTGATGTTTGAATTTTTATAATTATGCTGAATTGTTTTTATGTAATTTTAATGAATTTATGAACATTGTTTAAATTCATTAATATTTTATTGCCACTATTTTAAATTTTGTGTTAAATTTTAAATTTTTCGACATAACCCATTTGTGGCCCATTTAGCCCGAGGTCCGCTAGGGTTAGGTTTAGGTCTTAATTATTAGAGGCCCGATAAGAATGAACCGGATAAGGCCCTAACCCATTTAGCCCGAAGCCCATTAGGGCCGGCCCTATAGGGTTAGGGCTAACCAGTTTAACATCTCTAATTGCAGCCTCAATGTCCGTAGGAGACGGACCAGCCTGCGCTGCATAGGCTTGAAGATGTGGTCCTAGAAGGCCCACGTGCGGGGAAGGCTGGCGGGGGCCCGTGAACGATGGACGAGGCTACTCGGGCCAGGGCATGGTGGGATATGGGCACGGTGGAGTAGGCCAAGACCACTGCCAAGGGGAGGGGGCAGTCCATTGGGATGGCCACGAAGCACCCGATCGCAGAGCCTAGCCAGAATTGGGGCGCTGGGCTTTAGCGCCCTTCTTCTTTTTCATGCCATGACCAACAACAGTTCAGGGACCAGCAAGCGGAGTGGTATTTAGCAGAGTCGTAGTCATAGCTGCTTTGCGAGACACAGCAGCCTCCTCAAGCACAAGCATGGAACGTGCTTGGTAAAATTTTGGCAACAGATCACGTTGGCGAATCAGAGTGCCAACGCTGCTATACGCATCAGTCAAGCTAGATAACATCTGCAAGACCAACATGTCATTCGACACAGGTGCCCCGATAACTTTAGTTTTTGGCAATAGGCCGAGACATTCGGGAACGCCTCCATTAACGTATGAGAGAATTCATGTTCGAGAGGTACGACACGAGAATTTTTATTATCCTCGAAGATATCCCGCAATCGATTCCAAGCTAGCAGCCGTTAGATCCGGCTCGAGAATGGTATGAAGTAAATCAGACGAAATCATCGCATAGATCCATTGCAAGATCGTGGCATCTGGGGTGAGCCACATCTCCTTCTCATCTGCAGCTGTTGGAATTAGCATGGGTGGGTCGGTGGGAATAATGTGTGCCAAGACACGGTGGGAACGAGCATGAACCTTGAAGAGTTTTGCCCATGTACCGTGTTGGACATTCTCGAAATTGAGTGTGATGGGGATATGATTTTTGATATTGGAGACGGACAAGGCTAGATGAAACGAGCTTTTTTGAGCAGCCATGGGAAATGGCAAAAAATTTCGTAGTTGAGAAAGAGAAGTATGGGAGCAGCGGAAAGGAAGAAAATCGTAATCTCGTAATACCATAAAAGATTATAATCCCCCATTCTCATTACACAAGATTATCATATATACAAGTAACAATCGCTAATTAAGCCCAATAATTCAGCTAAAAGAATAACTACCACTAATTACAATCAATGTACAATTATTCACATATTTATATCTATTAAGGCATAATTCTTTTTAAAAAATATTCCCCCCATCCCACTATTAACTTTTCATTTTGCTATTTCGTCTGTTCCACTATTAACTTCTCATATCTTGTTTGGACATCAACTAATAATATAATATTTATATCCACTCGTTTAAACACATTATACTTTATTTTATTCTCTATTCATCACATCACATGTACTATATTTATATTTAACTACTCTTCTTAAATGTTATACACAAAAGTAACAAAAAGTTAACATAGAAACGGAAGGAATAGCGAATAGATTCTCCATTTCCCACTCGTTCGTTATTTCATTCCCCCAATAATTAATCTCCTCGACTTCAAAATACTCCAAAGATAGCTGGGTTGGAAACTAATACTCGTTGTATCAACATTACCTCTCGAAAAATATATATCTTGTTTCAGGATTTGTGGAGTCGTTGAATTTTGGTTATACGTGGTGATGCTCTCGAAATAAAAATGTGTGATCTCCTTACTAATATCCTTGCAAAGGGAATTGGAAAAAAAAATGTGCATCGCGTATATTAGAATAGCTTGAACAATTGCTTTAAAAAAACACTTCACTATCCGCCTTCGTCAATGTTTTCTTCTTCTATCCCTTCAACTTGCTCACAACTCTTTCCACCACCGTCCTAAATACCTATATCATGCTTGAAAAATATAGAGTAAAAATAGTTCATATATTAATCATTAAAGGGTATTGTGTTGGTGATCAACTTATATCAGATGGATTAGTGACTGTTTTAGTTCGGTTTAAGATCACCAATCAATAACGTGTGATTGATTATCACCGTAAATGATAAATCGAAGGTTCGGGTTGTGGAATCGTAAACACGAGAGTCGAAATCGAATTACTTTTGTATGTGTGTACGTTTAGGTATGTTAGTGTGTGTTTTGGGAGTATTTGTGAATTTGAACTTGTATTTCATAAGCTGGAGAACAACTATTTATAGTGACTAGCAAGCATGAGGTGTCTATGACTCTTGGTCTCCCTAGCCTGCATGCTTGACATGTGTCCTTTGACCTTAGTTTGACCTTATCTAAGCTGAATCTTAGTTACAAAGTCTTCTTTGTTCTTATCTTGGATTTCGTTGTTGTTCGTCCAGGTCGGCTTAGTGTATCCAGCATAGTTTTTTCATAAATGTTGTTCGTCTTTTGTGTGCATGGCTCAGAAGTTGTTCGCCTTTGTGTTTTACACAGATTGGCTTTGGGATCTTGATCCTTTGTTCGTCGACATGCACTTCTTAGGCTGTTAGATGCACTACCTTTTATCAATGTTACTCGTCATCAGTGACTTAGCAGAATGTTTCTCTGGTCTTGGGCCTTCAGACCTGTTCGCCAATAAGTTGTTCGTCTCCATAGTTGTTCGTCAGTTTATGCACTCCCTGGATTGATTTATGCATTCCGACTTGATTTCCTTTGTTGATCATCTTTGATTTGGGGTTGATTCCTTGTAATCCTTATTAAGGCTTTAATTCTTGCTCGCCATTCATTGATTTATGTTCGCCTATCAACAATTGCCCCCTATCCTGGCTATATGTTGCCCCAGACGAGCAACTTTGTGGCGAGCAACTATAGTTAGGATATTATACTGGTGTGGATTTGGACGAACATCTTTGACCTGGGCGAGCAATTTCGAATCTGCCTCTTCACCTTCCCACGATCTGGGGGGATGTACGAGGATGACATGGGCGGTATGATTGCGCGCCGCCCACGCGCGAGCATTCCCGAGGTCACGCGCCCCTATAATTGCATATAGGTCCCTTGATTTTCAACCTTGCTCGAAAGTAACCCTGCTTTCCTTCAATTGGGTCCATATTTTGGGGTAAATTACACTTTGAACCCCGTTTTTTCTTGGGGTATAAATAGGAGGGAAAACAAATTTTTTCCCACTTTTTCATTTCTTGCTATAGTGCTCCGGCGATTTCATCCTTCTCCGGCGATCTCGAGCTCTTCTGGCGTCCGTTTCTCTGGCAATTGGCTTCTAATTTCAAGACAAGGTAGTTACTTTCTTTCTTCACCTCATTTCTTTTGTTTTTCTTCAAAAACCTCTATCGCCGCCGTGTGGGGCTTTGCTCCGCCGTCTTCTCCGATGAAACGCCGCCGTCTAGTTCTTCTTCTCCCTTCTTCTTCCATGTCTTCGCACTCGAGCAACAAATCCGAGGAAACTCTTGAACCCCTCTTCCCCATTGTGGCACACGAGAATCAACCTCCCTTTGAGATCTCTTCGGCGTCAAATCCCCACGTTGATTCAGTTGTTCATTCAGTTGAGGATACTGGTGCTCGTCCATTGGGGAGGGAAGTGGTGGTCGCTGCGAGCAGAGATTCCGACGAAGACTCTTCGTCCAGTGCTGAATCGGAGGATCCCCAATTCGACGAGTTGACTCGCGAATTTTTGGAAGGGATAGGGTTCCCATCTCCAAGGATGATGGAAAACGAGATCCCCATTGGAGTTGCTCGGCCCTTCGAATGGCGAGCATATACTGAGGAGTATGCGAACCACTTTGCTCGCCCGAAAAGACAAAAAATGGACCTGGTAAAAACTGACTTTCAGGCGAGCAGAATCAAAAGTATCGTCCTCGAAGAGGATCTTGATCTGATCCGAGAGACCTACAAAATCCCTTTTGACATTCATATGTGGGCCCCTAAGAGGAAAGAGAGAGCTGATCGCCCACCTCCAGGATGCACCGCGATCAATATTGACACACTGATCGCTGGTCTAAAGCTGCCACTACCTCCAGTTGTTGGTCGCTTCCTCGAGGCGACCAATCTTGCCATTACACAGATCACACCAATAGGGTGGATGAATTTGCTCGGCGCCATGGCTTTGTTCGCTTTAGAGGGATATGTTGATCGCCTTACTGCGGAGGAAATCAACTATCTCATGACAATCACCAAATGTCCCGTTGGTGAAGAAGGCTACTATTACTTCAAGGCCAGGACTGGACTCAAGATGGTAGAAGGGGTGCCGAACAAGATTAGGGACTGGAAAGAGCACTTTTTCTTCATTGGTGGTGACTGGCGAGCATCTTCTGGTCCACACGGTGGCATTGGGCGAATAAATTCTCCCACAGCTTATGGAATAATTAAGCGTAAGTTTATCTTTGCTCGCCTTCGAATTGTGTTGTTCTAATTTAACTTTTATTGTTTGCTCGCAGGTCCTCGACTACTAAAGTGGAATTCGGAAGAAGAGGAGATTGGTGCGGAGTTCCTGTTCACATCTTGTTTGGTCGGCTTGCGCAATAGAGCGGACAGGACCATCCAATACCTAAACGACGAGAAGCGTCAAAGAGCTGCTCGTTTGCTTACTTTTCCCCACCACTTGGAAGCACAGGCTGAGGTGCCCCTAGGTATGAAAAATTTCTAACTCCTTGAACCAACTTTGCTCGTCATTTGACTTCCACAACTTGCTCGTCTAACTCTTTTAACTTAACTTCTCTTCTTCTTTTTTTTTTAGCCGAGCAAGTTACTGTTGCCGTTCCCCCCTGCTTCGCTCTCCTCGAACAAAGAGTCTTTGAGATGGCGCCTCCGAAAGGCCGAAAAAGGAAGGGTGACCCGCCTACCAAGGTACTGGGAATGACGAACAGGCTGAAGGAGCCAAAGTTCCTCGGTCTGCGGCACCTTCTGGCCATGCTCGGCCAGCTCCTCCGATTTCTCCTCCTCAAGGGGGGAAACGCTTAAAGAAAGCGGATGGGACTCCGCTTGCCCAAGATGTCCCCAGTGGTGGCAAGGGGAAGGAGAAAGTGGGCCACAGTCATGCTCGCCCAGAGGGGGATATTGTTCGCCACTCATCCGTCGAGCCTGTGGAGACGACGGGCAAAGCGGGCAAAAGTGTTACACCAACTCGCGGCCCTGAGGATATCACCATACTGGGTTGGGACGAACGAAAGTTCCAAGAGTAAGCACATATAGCTTTGTGGCCGGCGAACAGCTTTTAAGAACATCTTATAACTTGGGTTTTTGTTCGCAGGTATCGGCCTAATGATCATCCTGGGCGAGCAGCTGCGGTCCACCAATATGCCTGCTCAAAAACTCCGGTGAACATTCGAGAGATCCCGGGCGAACATGTTCGTCGGGCAACTGAGTTGATCGCCCGATCGTGGACCCGGCCACTGGAGACGACCGTTTCTGCTCAAAGCATTGCGGATAACTTCCACTTTTCCTTGATGCATCATGCAAACGGTCTTGCCATCGCCCAGAAAGGAATGATCCAGCTCGCCGAGCTCGAAGATGCTGTTCGTCGTTACGCCAGTACTGCTCGGCAGCTGACCGAAGAGAAGGACGGTCTGGTCGGCCAGTATGAGGCCAAAGTTGCCCGTCTCATCAAATCAGATCAATGTTTACATTGACTCTGAAAAGAAATACCTTGACCAAATTCAAGGTTTGTCTAGCGAATTGAGAGGCAAAGATGCCATGCTCGGCGACGGGGAGAAGAAGTTGTCCGCGGCCGAACAAGAGATCACTGATCTCAAAGCGGAAGTTGCTCATCTTCGGGAGTCGGAAGCCAACCTCTTCACACGCGAGCAACTTGAAGAGGAAGTTCAGGCTCGGACTGGCCCCATCTCTAACCTTGGGTATATCTGCGCCTATGCGGACAGCATCCGCACGGCCGATGCTTATGATTACAAGGACTTGGTTGAAGAGATGGGAAAAGACCTCTCCGAGTTCATCGAACACTATCCACCGCCGAACAACATTGAGATCCAGCTGGCGGATGTGGCTGACTTAGGGGTCAAGATTGATAAACTTGACCCTAGCATTATTGTTACTCACCCTCCTCCCCAAGTCAATGAGGACGAGCAAGAAAAAGAGTCGGCCGTTGTCGACGAACAAGCTGCTAAAGAGGCGGAGGATAAGGCAGCTGAAGACTTGGCTCGTGATATGATCGTTGAACCTCCTGTTGATCAAACTCAAGACCCTCCTCCCGCCGAGCAACAATAGATATAGGACTTGGCTTTTTTCTTTTTTTCTTCTCTGTAATAGTTGTTCGTTCCTTTTTGTAGTACTTGACTTCTAGAATCATTGTACTATTTTTTAGGCTCAATGCCTTTTGATTAATGGAATGTCTTTCTCATGTTCGCTCATTTTCTTTATATGTTAATTGCCTTTACATTTTTATCAATGCCTTTGCAATTATAACATATAGTGTTGGGCTTTTGTTCGAATTGAACTTTGCCTTTAGTGGAATCAGGGTTCAGCCTTAGGTTCTGTTCATTTTAAAAAGCGAAGAACCTTTAAGTGGCTTTGGTCCTCAAAATGGACTTGTACCTCGAGCTTTTGGACTTTTCCTCTTGACGAACAACTACTAAATTTACATTACAAAAAATTTACAAGTGTTGTAAGACTGTTCGTCACTAACATATATAATCTGACGAACAACTTTGAACACTAACTAAAACATGCTCGCTTATAATATTTTTGCCGAGCAACTCTGTCTATAAATAAAAGATGAAACAACACTAAACTATACAATGTGCCGAACAACTTTAAACTCTATACTTAGCAAAATTTTCAAAAAATTAGGCAAGTTTTTGGTTTGCCTTACTTGATTCACTGGCCCCCCAAGACATTTGTTCGCCCAATTAAGAACTTGCTCGTCTCATTGATAGTACTTCTTCAGATGTAGAGCATTCCAGGAGTATTGGGTCGGCTTGTCTTCCATATCTTCGATATCGTATACACCGTTAACGAATTTTTCCGTTATACAATACGGGCCCTTCCAAGTTGGTCCCAATACACCTGGAGGTTGGGCGAGCAACTTTCTTAGAACCATATCTCCAACTCTGAATTCCCTGATTTTAACATGGGAATTATAATAGCGTTCTGCTCGCTGCTTATAGGTAGCATTTTTTAGCTCGGCATTTAATCTTTTTTCTTCGAGCAAATCCATTTCAATAGCTAGAGCAGAGTTGTTCGCCTGCTCATCAAAGTTGGTCGTCCGATATGTGTTGGTCTTTAACTCGATTGGTATTACAACCTCTATTCCGAAAGCCATTGCAAAAGGTGTTTCTCCGGTGCTTGACCTGGGAGAAACTCTGTATGCCCATAGGACTTCCGGAAGCTCTGTAGACCAACTGCTTTTGCTCTCCGCTAGCCGTACTTTTAACGTATGCTTGATGATTTTGTTTACGGCCTCGACTTGTCCATTTGACTGGGGATGATAGGGCGTAGAATAATGGTTCTTGATCCCCTACTTTGTACAGAAATCTCTCCACTCCTTTCCATCAAACTGCGGACCATTGTCTGTCACGATGGTTTGTGGAACTCCAAAACGACAGACAATGTTCTTCTAAATGAAGTTGATCATTTTCTGTTGCGTGATTTTCAACATGGCCTCTGCTTCTGCCCATTTTGTATAATAATCGACTGCCACAACGGCAAATCGAACTCCTCCAACTCTCGCCGGGAAGGGACCAATAATGTCCATCCCTCATTTTGCAAATGGCCACGGGCTATAAACTGATATGAGCTGTTGGGCCGGGGTATGAATGTTTGGGGCAAAGATTTGACATTAATGGCAGGTCTTTGCTTTCTTGATTGCGTCCTGACGTAAAATCGGCCAATAATAGCCTTGTCTGATAGTTTTGTATGCCAAGGCTTGCCCCCCAGTATGATTTCCGCATACTCCAGCATGTATTTCTTCGAGTATTGCTCGTCCTTGCCCCCTAGGCAAACATTTGAGAAGTGGGATTGATATTCCCCTTTTGTAAAGTTGCTCGCCCACCAGAGTATATCTGGCGGCTTGCTTTGTTAGCTTGGCAGCTTCAAAAGGGTTGTTTGGTTTTTCCCCACTTTTCAAATATTTGACTATATTTGTTCTCCAGTCTTCTTCTTCATTTGCTTGTTCATCAAGTTGATTGACATTATAACTTCTTGTTGATGGATCATTCATCTTAGTAATTATAATGTCTGCCAACTCTGCCGGTCCCTCACTTGTTGCTAGTCGGGCCAACGCATCTGCTTGCGTGTTGCTTGTCCTTGGAATTTGTTCAATGAAGACTTGTTCTAACAAGGACATCAGGTAAGCAACAATTCGCTGATACTCGATCATGTGATCGTCTTTTGCTTCGTATTCACCTCGGACTTAGTTCACAATCAATTGTTAGTCGCCAAATATTTGCAGCCGTCTAACACCTACTGCAAGAGATAGGTGGAGACCAGCGATAAGAGCCTCGTACTCAGCTTCGTTGTTGGTTGCCATGAAACCAAATTTGATTGCCGAGGAGAATACTTATCTGTCTGGACTGATTAGAACTACTCCTGCCCCCGAGGCCATATTGGTTGAAGACCCGTCCACGTAGAGATGCCAGGGGTGATCAAGTCCTCTCGTCGGATCTGGTGGGAAGGTTAGTTCGACAATAAAGTCGGCTAACGCTTGCCCTTTGATCGCAGTTCGAGGAGCATAGGTTACCCCGAATTGGCTAATCTCTAGTGACCACTTTAATAGGCGACCAGCTGTGTCGGGGCGATGGAGAATTTGTCTGAGTGGGAAAGTTGTTAGTACCTCCACTTGATGGTCAAAAAAGTATGGTCGTAACTTCCTCACACTCATAACAAGTGCGTACGTCAGTTTCTCGGTTGGAGAATATTTGATCTCCGCATCGTGTAAAGCTTGACTGACGTAGTAGATAGGTTGATGAAATTTGCCGTCCTCTCGCACCAAAACAGAGCTGATGGCCACTTCTGACACTGCTAGGTATAAATATAGCTTCTCTCCCGGGATAGGTTATGATAGGATTTTTACGTCCCCCAGGTAATCTTTGAGTTGGTCGAACGCCTTTTGACAGTTGTTAGTCCATGTGAACTGTCATTTCTTGATGGCTTCAAAGAATGGACGGCATTTATCTCCCGATCTGGATATGAACCGATCCAATGCTGCTAGGCATCCCGTAAGCCTTTGTACTTCTTTTATTGAACGTGGAGGTTGCATATCCACGATCGCTTTAACTTTTGTTGGATTGGCTTCAATCCCTCGTTGACTAACAAGATGGCCCAGGAATTTTCCTGAATGAACTCCGAAACTGCTCTTCTTTGGATTCAGCTTCATGTTGTAGTGTCGAAGGATTTCGAACACCTGGGTCAAATGTTGAAGATGGTCTTCCCTTCGGGGGCTTTTGACTACGATATCGTCCACATAGACTTCTACCGTATCGCCGATTTGTTCGTCGAACATCTTGTTCACCAACCTCTGGTATATTGCTCCGGCGTTGATGAGGCCGAAGGGCATTCTTTTCCAACACAACAAATTTTTGTTTGTATAAAATGATGTGTTTTCTTGATCGTCTGGATGCATTGGAATTTGATGGTACCCGGCAAAGGCATCCATGAATGTTAGCATTTCATGACCTGCAGTACTGTCCACCAACTGGTCAATGTGAGGGAGTGGAAAGTTGTCCTTTGGGCATGCTGCATTCAGATCTGTAAAGTCTATGCATAGCCTCC
This sequence comes from Ballota nigra, assembly GCA_947034835.1. Lineage (NCBI taxonomy): Eukaryota > Viridiplantae > Streptophyta > Magnoliopsida > Lamiales > Lamiaceae > Ballota > Ballota nigra. Next base: position 129,093,901 of record OX344720.1, on the reverse strand, counting down.
AGGTCCCGTTTGGTTTCCTCACAAGGACTGGGTTTGCTACCCATTGTGGACAGAGTGCTTGTCGGATTAGGTCATTGTCTAACAACTTCTTTACTTCTTCGTTTAAAGCTTGATACTTGTCTGGGCCATATTTTCTTCGTTTTTGATGGATAGGCCTTTTTGCTTGATTGATATTGAGCTTGTGACAAGCATGTTTTGGATCTATCCCCACCATGTCTGCATGAGACCAAGCAAAAACATCTAGATTTTTGCTGAGGAACTCTTTCATTCGGGATCTGTAAGGCTCAGGGAGCTCAGATCCTATGTATAATTCAAGATCCGGGTTTTCAGGATTAACTTTGAACACCTCCAGCTCTTCAACTGGAGTTGCTCGTCGTTTTTATCCTTTCCACCGAGGATCAAGTATTGGTCCCTCAGAGTTGAAATCATTTTCGATGTTCATCGGCTCTGCCCCCAGGCGGGGATCTAGATCATCTGTTGGCCCTGATTCGTTGTTGTTAGTCAACACCTGGCCCTCCAAGCCATCATATGAATGTTGCTCGTCACCACCCCTTTGTTGTTCGTCAGGATGATGTTCCTCCTGGGTGGTGAGGAGTTGTTCGTCCAACACCTGCTCGTCATGATGTTGTTCGTCAGTATCCATGTGGTCTTCCTCTATGTCCATCATGTTCTCCAGTATGGATGGTCCATCAGTAAGATAGCTAGTTGTGGCTTCCAGCATGGATACTGATACATGTTTGGCCTGCAACTGTAAGAGACATTCCCCGGCTTTTCTTTGATCTCCTTTGATAGTTCCTGCTCCACTTGCTGTTGGGAATTTCAAACAATAGTGATATGTGGAACATGCAGCTTTGAATTCATTTAAAAAGTGTCGACCAAGAAACCCGTTATAAGTTGAATCCTGGTCTACAACCAAGAAGTCAACCATTCTCGTAATATTTTTCTCGGGTTCGTTGGCCGTTACAAGTTGTACTGCTAAAGTAACTATTCCCAATGGGTCCGTTACAGCATTTCTGAAACCTATTATTCTGTGAGTCGTATCCCGAATATAGCCCGAATAATCTCCAAGATGATCGAGCGTCTTTTTGAATAGGATATTGGTGTAGGCTCTGGTGTCCACCAACAATCTGTGGACTCGTGTTCCCATAATTTTTGCGCATATTACGAGCGAATCGTTATGTGGAGTCAATATTCCTTCCAAGTCATTTTCGGTGAAGGTCAATTCTGTTGTTTGCATGATAGATGGTTTGACCCCCATTTCTTGGACTTGATCGATCGCCCGTAACTCAGCTTTTCTTTTCCGGTTGGAGATTGGCGGTCGTCCATCAGAACATCCTCTCGCGGGACCTGCTGGTTCCATCATATACAAATCTTCCAATGGACGAGTAGGAATAGCAGGAACTGGTCGTGCCGGTTTATTGTTCTTCTGGGGTTGATCATCTTCGTCCTCAGAGTTGTTCTCACGGACTCTCTTCCCGGGTTGTCTTTTGACAAAGTCGGAGAGCTTTCCGTCCTTGTAGAAACGCCATAGCTGTCTGAGCAAATCTCTACATTCACTTGTAAAGTACCCCACGCTTTGATGGTAGGCATAATATTTGTTAGGGTTGAGTTTGCCAGTGTCTTGGCGAATTTTTCGGGGAGGGGAGAGCAACTCCTTATCCTTTACATTTTCATAAACAGTATCGACTGACACTGTTAGCACCTGATTCAACTTTTCTTTGAGTTCTGTCCCTTCAGTTAACGCCTTGATGTTTTTAGGGACTCGATAGCTTGTTGCACCAGGCTTCTTGTTGTTCTCCTTGGGATCAGTTTTGTTCTCCCCCAAGTTTGATTGTAGAGCCTCATGCATGGAAACGAATATGCCGGCTTTGTTGACGATCTCTTCTAATCTTGAAGATTAATGGCTGTTTTAGGTTGTTTTAGGTGGTTAATTGATCATCAAACAATTACGTGTGATTGATCACTAACGTAATTAGTGAATACGAATTTTCGGGTTTAGATGGATTTGAATCGCACATAAGCTTACGTGTTTAAGTTCGATCGTAAGTTAATCGAGCTGCTTTTGGTTCGTAATCGAAGTTTGGACGTGTATCTTAATTTGTGCTTGTTTTATTTGCTGAAAAAATCTAAGTATTTATAGACTTTTGCCCAGCAGGAGGTGGCACGACCTTTGGCCGACCATGTCTGCATGCTCGACACCTGTCCTTTGACTAATCTGACCTTATCTTAACTAAATTCTATCCTTATCTACTGGACTTGCTCGCAGTCTAGAGCTGTTCGTCACTTTGGACTTGTCCTTGAGGAGTCTTTAGTCTGATTCTGATGGTCTTTCATCTTGTTTAATTGTTATTTCGGCGCTGTGGTTGGATCTGATCGGCAGGATGCCGTTTGAGCTCGTCATGTGGCTTTTGATCTGATTTTGTTCGCCTATGTGCCTTGATCGCATGTAGGTTTTGCTCGCCGGATGTCTTGGGTGAATCATGCGTTAATTCCAGTTTAAATTTTGTGTGATTTGCGTTAATCCTGGTCGCCCAGATGATGCTCCTGCTCGCCTATCAACAATTGCCCCCTTGCCGATCAATAAATTGTGAAGATGGTGAATGAGCACTTTTTGGGTTGGCAACTTTTAAGTGTCACTAAGGCGAGCAAGAATGTCCCCGGGGCGAGCAGCTTTTCACGGGCGGACAACATTGGTCGAGCAGACTCGGGTCGGGGACGGTTAGGATCCCAAGGTCTAGGCACGGCTCGAGGTGTGACGTGGGCGGAATGATTGCTGCCGCCCACGCGCACACAATCCTGAGGTGACGCGCCTTCCCGTTTTGTCGGACAGGTGCTGCACGCGCCCAGAATTTGCAATTTGGTCCTTCCACTTTCAAATTTGTTCGCCCGGTACCCCGTTTTTCCAGAAGTATTTAAGGAAATTTTTCTTCATTTTCTTCATTTTCTTCATTTTCACACTATTTCTTAAGCGCGAATTCCTCTTTCTCCTTTCTTTCAAATTTCCGGCGACCGTTTCCAGCTTCCGGCGATCTTCAAACAACGTCAAGGTAGTTTTTTCTTTGCTTATTTTCTTCTCTTTCTTCTCTTCTTGTGTCGTGTGCGTTCTAGATTCACCGAGAATTCTTACTTCGCCGTGGAAAATTCCGAGCCGCCGTGTTCTTCCCTTGCCGGAATCTGCAAAACCCTAACATCTCTCCCCTAACTTATTCGATGGCGTCGCACTCTGAGACCGGTTCTTTTCCTTCCCGGAATCCTGAAAAACGGCCCATCGAAGAAGATCCTCCTATAGTTAATTTGGACTCTGATCCCGAGGCGGCTTCGGTTGCACGTTCGGTCAATTCTGGAGCCCATCCCTCCGGGGAAAAAGAGGAGCGAGCAAATCCTGCTCGCCAGCTCTTAGAAGAGACGAGCTCGGACCTCCACGAAGACGAGGATGAAGAAGTCGAGGTACTTCAGCCGGTGAACCTTGACGAACTGTCCTGGGCCTATCTCAAAGATATCAACTTCCCTGCACCCAGATTGATCGAACATCGGGTTCCAGTCGCGGTTGCTCGCCGTGTCGACTAGAATGAGTACGAAAAGGAGCACTCCAATCGCTTTGTCATTCCTGCTCGCGGAGTACGGAAACTTAAAGCGACCGAGTTCGCAGCGAGCTGTATCGTATCCGCCATCACCGAGGAGAACTTGATCGAGATTCGGAGGGATTACAAGATTCCCTTTGATATCCCAATGTATGCTCCTTTGGTGGACGACAGAGCTGATCGCCCACCACGCGGATTGACGGCGATCAACCTTGCCACCCTGAATGCTGGAGTTTCTTTGCCGTTGCACCCTTTGGTCGGCCTATTTCTTCATGACGTGAACTTGGCTATCACCCAACTTACTCCCGTTGGTTGGATAAATCTGATGGCCCTGATGGTCATGTTCGCACTGGAGGGGTATCCCAACAGGCTGTCCGCCGAGGAGGTTGGCTACCTAATGACGATGACCGGCTGCACTGGGGAAGAGGCGGGCTGGTACTATCTGAAGGCGCGACCAGGCCAAAAACTTGTCGAGGATATTCCTGGGAAAGTGCGAGATTGGAAGCATGACTGGTTCTGGATTGGAGGCGACTGGCGTGCTTCTGCTCGCTCTTCAGGGGGTTCTGAACGAATCGAGACCCCGGCGGAGTTTAGGGAATTAAAGCGTGAGTCTTACCTCTTCTATATCTTTGAAGTGGTTGGACTAATTTTAATTCTCTTTTTCCTTTGTTTCAGGTCCCAAGAACTTGGGGTGGCGAACTGTGAAGAATAGCATAAGCGATCAATTCCTGTTCGTTGTGTGTTTGATCGCCCTTCGTCGCCGAGAGGATCGAAGTATTGGCCATCTCTTCTCCGAGAACACACTGCGAGTTGCTCATCTCACGACCTACCCTCACCATCTCGAGGCTCTAGCTCGTATCCCGGAGGGTAAGTATCTTCATGTTGGGCGAACAGATCTGGTCGGTCTTATACTTTGGCATTAATTTGTTTTTATGTCCTTTACAGATCAGCTCGCCTCAGTTACGCTTCACCCTTCCTTCCTAGAGCTCGATAACCGTGTCTGGGAGATGCCGACCAAAAAAGGACGCAAGAAGTCGGATCCCCTCTCAAAGATCATCGCCCTTGCAGCCAAGGGTGGAAAAGGAGACCCTCGGCAAGCTGGAGGGTCGAGCTCGGCACAGCCTTCTGCCCCCGTGGCGAGTCCGCCCAAGATACTGGTTCTGAGGGCGAAGAGGCTTCTTCGTGGAGACGGCACTCCCGTCACCGATACCGAGAAGGCTGCCAAACGAGCAAAGACGGCTCAAGAGAAAGTGACGGTGGCTGTCCGACCATCCAAAGGCGACAGCGAACAAACTCCTTCTGTGGAGCGCCCCGGCGAGCAGGCTCTGGTCGTCACCACCCGTGAAGGTTCCGGTCCTTTATCCGACCCCACCTACCTCGGCTGGGATAAAGGTCGTCTTGACAGGTACAACCCTGCTCGCCCAGGACACTTAGTCGCTTTTCTTCATCTTACTTTTATTAACTGACAAATTTCTTTTCAGCTACTCGCCCGAGCAGTACCCAGGGCGATCTAACTTGGTACATCGCTTTGCCTGCTCGAAGGTGCCGACCAACCTTCGGGAGATCCCGGACTCTTTTGTCCGCCGCGCCTCCGAGGTCGTTGCTCGAAGCTGGACCAAGGAGCTAAACGAAACCGTCAAGACACATGCGCCTCGTGATAATGGCCGTCTGTGTCTTGTTGAGGCAGGCAATACTCTGGCGGCCGTGCAGCGTTTGGTCGACCAAGTTGAGGACCTTGAGAAGGACTCACGTCAACATGCGGCCACCGTCAGCCGTATTGCCAAGGAGCGTGATGATGCTAAGGCTGAGGCGAAGAAGATTATCGCCGACCTTGAGAATAAAGCCAAAGCTCATCAGGTTAGCGAGCAGCGTGCCTTGGACCTGCACATCAAAGTCTCCGAGGAGCTGAAGGTCAAGATGGCCGAGGTCGAGCACATGCGGGCAGAACTTGCTCGCGCTCAGCAGCAGAAGGAGGTCGCCGAGAAATTCGCGACTGAGGCAATGGCAAAAATTGCGGACCTTGAAATCCAGCTCGCCAACTCCATTACCCAAGAGGAACTTATTCCTAAGATGGAGGTGAGCTCGATTCTTGGTTACGTAACTGGTTATGCGGAGAGCATTCGTATTGCCCATGAATTCAAAGCTGCCGCAGTTGTTGAAGAGATCGGCAAGGAGTTGTGCAACTTCGTCGAATCGAACCCTCCAGCCCCGGGCACAACTCTCCAAATTGGCGACCTGCCTGATTATGGAGTCAAACTTGACTTCCTTGGTCCAGAAATAATTATCACAAGTCCTCCCGAGGACAAGGAAGAAGATGAGAGCGATGCTGCGGAGGGCGAGCAAATCCTTCCTGCCGATCAAAGTGAAAGAGCTCTAAAGGAGCGTGCTGATGCTGAGGGGTTGATTGCTGAGCTAACCGAGGTGGTCCCAGTTGATCCTGCCCTTGAAGGTTCTCCTCTTGAAGACCTCAAAGATGACAACATATCTCCTCCTGCCGGGCAAGGATCTTAGCGGACAGGATTAGCTAGGAACTTGTACTTTTTTTTTTTTTTTGAGTTGTTCGTCTTTTTTGTAATTTTTGGGCGATCAAGCCTTGTGTTCAATGAATATATGTTGCTTAATTGCTCGTCTTTTATCTTACATTAATTGTTCTTTGCATCTTTATCTGTGCTTCAACAATCTTAATGTAACTGGGCCTTGTTCCTTAAGAACTTTTTTTGGCCTTAGAATTTAACGGGCTTTTGGCCTTAGGTTATGTTCATCTAAAAACGAACAGCCTTCAAAGGGCTTGGTTGTATAATCAACTTGCGCCTTGAGCTTACACTTTTGCTTAAACGGACAACTTAATATTGAAAAGATCTTAAAAAATTACAAGTGCTGAAAGCGACCAAAAAAGAAATCCTGTACTAGCTAGGTTGGATCTGCTCGACCAAGACAATGTTAGGCCTCCAACCAATAAAAAACATTATTTACAACGGGAGTCAAAGTTGCTCGACTACTATACAATTTGTCAAGGCATCCTTTAGACTTCTTAAAAAGAAATAAAATCATACAAGATACCGGCCTCCTAGCCCGCGATCAGACTTGACCCAATTCAACTCTGTTCGACCACCTATACTTGGTGAAAATTTTCCAAATAATTTAGGCAAGTTTTTTGGACTCATCTTGTATCTCTGCCATTCCAGTTCGCCGAGTGGACTTAGTAGCTCGCCCATCTTAACTTCACTCTCTCATGAAGCAGAACTGGTCGCCTACTGAAAGTATTTCCTTAGATTAGCTGCATTCCAGGAATATTGGGCCGAATTTCCATCTAAGTCCTCTATGTCATATGCTCCATTGGGTAACCTATCTGTTACCCTGTACGGGGCCTCCCAAGTCGGGCCAAATATGCCTGGAGGTGGGGCAAGCTTCTTTCTTAGAACGAGGTCACCAACTTCAAATTTTCTTATCTTGACTTGAGAATTGTAGTAACGCTCCGCTCTTTGCTTGTACGTGGCATTCTTCAGCTCAGCGTGTAATCTTCTTTCTTCGAGCAAATCTGCCTCTGTGGCTAAGGCAGAATGATTTGTTTGTTCATCAAAGCTGGTTGTCCTGACTGTGTCAGTCTTTAATTCAATTGGTATTACCGCCTCTGTTCCGAAAGCCATTGCAAAAGGTGTTTCTCCGGTGCTTGACCTGGGAGAAACCCTATATGCCCACAAAACTTCCGGGAGTTTTTCTGACCAGCTACTTTTGCTTTCTGCCAGACGTATTTTCAATGTATGCTTGATGATCTTATTTACAGCTTCAACTTGCCCGTTTGACTGGGGATGATAGGGAGTCGAATAGTGTTTCCTGATCCCCCATTTTGCACAGAAGTCTCGTAATTCCTTTTCGTCAAACTGCGGGCCATTATCTGTCACGATTGTTCGTGGAATTCCAAAGCGACAGGTGATGTTCTGCCATATGAAGTTGATCATGTTTTGCTGTGTAATTTTTACCATGGCCTTCGCTTCTGCCCACTTTGTATAATAGTCGACTGCTATGACGGCAAATCGAACATTTCCCACTCCTGCCGGGAAAGAACCAATAATGTCAATCCCCCATCTTGCAAATGGCCATGGGCTGTAAACCGATACAAGCTCCTGGGCTGGGGCATGGATGCTTGGAGCAAAAACCTGACACTGGTGGCAAGCCTTGGCTAATTGGATTGCATCTTTCCGTAAGGTTGGCCAATAGTAACCTTGCCTTACAGTTTTGTAAGCCAAAGCTTGCTCCCCAGTGTGATTTCCACAAACTCCAGAATGTATATCCTCCAGGACTGTCCTTCCTTGCCCCCTAGACAAACACTTGAGTAGCGGGAGTGAGAAGCCTCTTTTGTAAAGTTGTTCGTCTACCAGAGTATATCTGGTCGCCTGTTTTTTAATTCTTTCAGCTTCAAACGAGTTGTTTGGCAACTCCCCATCTTTCAAGTATTTGGCTATAGGAGATCTCCAATCATCATCGTTGTTGCGTTCGACTACTTGATTTACTTCGTAGTCCATTGTTGATGGTTGGACCTTCCTGGTAATGACAATGTCCGTCAGATCTGCTGGCCCTTCGCTTGTTGCTAATCTTGCTAGGGTGTCAGCTTATGTGTTGCTCGTTCGTGGTATCTGCTGGATAAATACTTGGTCTAATTGAGATACCAAGTGCGCAACTATTCGTTGATACTCGATCATTTGCTCGTCTCTGGCCTCATACTCGCCTCGTACTTGGCTGACAATGAGCTGGGAGTCCCCGAAAATCTGGAGTTGTCTAACTCCAACTGCTAGTGACAAGTGAAGACCTGCAATGAGGGCCTCGTACTCTGCCTCATTGTTAGTGGCCATGAATTCAAATCTGACTGCTGAAGTGAATACTTGTCGGTCGGGACTGATGAGCACTATTCCTGCCCCCGAGGCCAGATTTGTTGACGAACCGTCAACGTAAAGATGTCATGGGTGATCCAGCCCTCTCGTTGGATTTTGAGGGAAGGTTAGTTCAACTATAAAGTCGGCTAACGCTTGCCCCTTAATCGCGGTTCGAGGTGCATAAGTCACGCCAAACTGGCTGATCTCTATAGACCACTTCAAAAGACGGCCAGCAGTGTCAGGACGATGTAATATTTGTCTGAGTGGGAAAGTTGTCAAGACTTCGACTTGATGATCGAAAAAGTATGGCCTTAATTTCCTGACACTCATGACAAGAGCATAGGCCAGCTTTTCAGTTGGTGAATACTTTACCTCAGCATCATGCAGGGTCTGGCTGACATAGTAGATTGGCAGGTGAAACTTGCCATCCGCCCGAACTAGTACCGAACTTATGGCCGTGTCAGACGCTGCTAGGTACAAATATAACTTCTCACCGGGAATTGGTTTTGACAAAATTTTTACATCTCCCAAATATTCTTTCAGTTGATCAAAGGCTTTCTGGCAGTTTTCTGTCCAGGCAAAGTTGCCCTTTTTGATGGCCTCAAAAAATGGACAGCACTTGTCTCCTGATCGCGATATGAACCTGTTTAAAGCTGCTAGGCATCCAGTTAACCTTTGCACCTCTTTAACAGAACGTGGTGGCTCCATATCAACGATCGCCTTTACTTTTGCTGGATTAGCTTCGATTCCGCGTTTGCTGACCAGATGGCCCAAGAATTTCCCAGAATGTACTACAAAGCTACTTTTCTTTGGATTTAACTTCATATTGTATTTTCGGAGTATGTCGAATACTTGGGAAAGATGATGGAGGTGATCTTCCTTATGGGGACTTTTGACTACGATGTCATCAACGTAGACTTCTACTGTATCTCCAATTTGTTGGTCGAACATTTTGTTCACCAGCCTCTGGTAAGTTGCTCCAGCATTGATTAGACCAAACGGCATCCTCTTCCAGCATAACAGATTTTTATTTGTATAAAAGGCCGTATTTTCTTGGTCGTTCGGGTGCATTGGAATCTGGTGGTATTCTGCGAAAGCATCCATGAATGTGAACATTTCGTGACCGGCAGTACTGTCCACCAGTTGATCGATGTGTGGGAGCGGAAAGTTATCCTTCGGGCATACTGCATTAAGATCTGTAAAATCTATGCATAACCTCCAGGTTCTGTTCGGCTTCCGTACCAGGACAGGATTCGCAACCCATGTGGACATAACGCTTGTTTAATTAGATCGTTGTCCAGCAGCTTTTTGACTTCTTCGTTTAAAGCTTGATACTTGTCTGGTCCATATTTTCGCCGTTTCTGGTGGACAGGTTTTCGGGCTGGGTTGATATTTAACCTGTGACAGGCATCCTTCGGGCTGATTCCCACCATATCAGCATGAGACCACGCAAAGACGTCCAAGTTAGCCTTCAGAAAGTCCGTCATGCGCGTTCTGTAAGGCTCAGGGAGTTCAGATCCGATGTAAAGTTCAAGACTGTCACGCTCAGGATTAATCTTGATGGCCTCCAACTCTTCAACGGGAGTTGCCCGTCGTTTTTGCCCTTTCCATCGAGGGTCAACTATTGGTCCTTCCGGACTTAGCTCATCCTCAATGTCCATGGGTTCAGCACCCAATCGAGGGTCAAAATCATCTGCGGGCTTTGGGTGAGACTCGGCCACCGATGTTGGACTTCCCTGGTTATCATTTGGGCACGAACAGTCGGCTACGGGGGGTAACACTGCTTTTGGCTGGTTTTGCTCGTCGCCCAGCTGTGCCTGATCGCCCGTAGGCGAAGGTTGGTCGTCAATGTCTATCTTATCATTTTGGGCTCCAAGGATGTCCTCCAAAATTGAGGGTTCATTTTCGAGTTGACTAGTTGACGCTTCCATCATAGATACTTGTCCCTGTCTTGACTGAATTTGCAGAAGACATTCCCGAGCTTTTCTTTGGTCTCCTTTTACCGTGCCAACTCCACTTGCTGTTGGGAATTTTATGCAGTAATGGTAAGTTGAACACGCGGCCTTGAATTCGTTTAAAAAAGGTCGACCTAGGAATCCATTGTATGACGATTCTTGATCGACGACCAGAAAATCCACCATTCTTGCGATATTCTTCTCAGGCTCTTTGACCGTCACAAGTTGCATAGCGAAAGTTACTATTCCCAACAGGATTGTCACAGCATTTCCAAATCCCAGGATACGGTGATTTGTGTCTCTGATGTAGCCTGCATAATCTCCCATTTGATCAAGTGTCTTTTTGAAAAGGACATTAGTGTAGGCTCCAGTATCCACCAGTAATCTATGTACCCTTGTTTCCATAACCTTGGCACATATCACAAGCGAATCGTTGTGTGGGGTCAGTACTCCTTCCAAATCTCTGTCGGTGAAAATTAATTCTGGTGTTTGCATGGTAGGTGGAATGACCCCCATTTCCTGTACATGTCCGATCGCTCGTAATTCTGCCTTTCTTTTCCGGTTAGAGATTGGTGGTCGTTCATCAGAATAACCACCTATGGGTCCTGCGGGTTCCATCATCTGGATATCCGGTATTGGTCCCCCGGCAAGCGCCTGAACTGGTCGTCCAGCTCGATTCTGATGAGGCGCCTGTTCCTGGTCTTCTTCATCAGAATCTTCGTCTCTGGTTCTTTTGCCGGGCTGTCTCTTCACGAACTCTGATAGTTTTCCCTCTTCGTAAAAACGCCACAACTATTTTAGCAAGTCACGACTTTCGCTCGTAAAGTGTCCTACACTCTGGTGGTAGGCACAATATTTATTCTGGTTCAACTTGCTCGTTTCCTGACGTATCTTACGGGGAGGTGTTAGCAATTCTTTGTCTCGGACACTATTATAAACTGTATCGATTGATACAGTAAGAATGTGGTTCAGTCTGTCTTTTAGCTCCGTTCCTTCGGTAAATGCCTTCATGTTTTTGGGAGTTCGATAACCAGTTCCAGGCTTCTTCGCACCCTCTTTCTGCTCTCCTTTGTCTCTCATATCCTTCTGCAGGGCTTCATGCATGGAGACAAAAATACCTGCCCGATCCCGAAACTCGGTGTATGTCTTCGGGCATCTTAAGTGCACATCTTTCCAGAGTTCAGTGCCTTTCTTGAGTCCAGCTAGGACGGCTACAATCTTTGTATCTTCACTGACAGATTCTCCCTCTAACAAGACCTTGTCGAATCTTTCCAAATACGATCGGTCCGACTCGTCATCAGTTTGCTTCAAGTCGGATAACCGATGTCTTTGGGATAGATAAGACCCGGCCGTAGAGAAATGGGATAAGAATTCTTTACCCAGTTGGGCAAACGAATGAATTGAAGCTGGTGGCAGGGCCGAAAACCACTTATGGACACGATCCCCGAGAGTTAAAGGAAAGTTTCGACATTGCGTTGCGTCACTTGCCCCCATTGATACCATATAATTGGTATACTTCATTAAATGCACTCGGGGATCCGCCGTGCCCTCATACTGGATACTTGCTGGAAACTGGATCTTTTGTTGAATTGGAGCCTTCAGAATTACCACTAACAAGGGTGAGACCGGAAGAGTCGTGTTCCCATATCCTCTCTGTTGATCCAGCTGGCCCTGCATGCTTTCGATGGCCTTTTTCATGGAGGCGAGCTCCTCTAAGGATCCCCCCTGACTCTGTGGCTGTTCGGCGAGCAGAGGCGCACAGCCGTCTGTTCGCTCCAGTCCCACATTGGGAGCGGGAATCCCCTGGATTGGCCTCCTGGGATTGGGCTCTGCATTTGGGCCAAGGCGACCAAAAGCTGACCTAGTCAGCCGGTCAAGGACTGATTGGCGAGCAGGTACTGCGGCAGGGCGAGCTGCTCCAGCAGGGGGATGGACCTCCAGGATTCCCCGGCCACGTCGACCCAATCTTTCAAGAGCACTTTGGCGTGTACCCTGACTTGCCGCCATGGCCGAGTTCTGAGTCGAACCTCCCTGACTGGCGGCCTCAATGTTCAATTTTTCTTTGCCTTTGACCTTACGAGCTTGGGCGCTGTCAGCCTCATTCAACTGATCCCCTGTAGCCTTATCATGTTCGCGAGTCTTTGTGGGGCTACCCCTTGCTCGCACATATGATGGGTCAGGTTGGGTTTGTTGTCTTTGTAAAGCCTGGAGCATGGCAATTGTACGCGCCAGTTCATCGGGGTTGCGGGCAATGGCGTCCAACTCTAGTGGTATTAACTGGCGAGCAACATTAGTTTGATTTTCTTGGTTGTTTCTGCTCGCCCTTGCTCGCCCACCAGCTTGGGACATTCGGGAGTGTGAATCCCGGGTTATATGTTGAGAACGTTGTGTTTCCCTTGATTGAGGCATTTTCACAAAAGATACCAAGTGTTGTTCTTGGTGTTCTTGAGTTTTTTCTTCAAAAACTCAAACTTGTTCTTCAATTCTGGGATTATCTTCTCGTATTCAATGACCCGGAGGTTCGTTCCCTCCTTCTAGCGCCAATTTGTTGACGATCTCTTCTAATCTTGAAGATTAATGGCTGTTTTAGGTTGTTTTAGGTGGTTAATTGATCATCAAACAATTACGTGTGATTGATCACTAACGTAATTAGTGAATACGAATTTTCGGGTTTAGATGGATTTGAATCGCACATAAGCTTACGTATTTAAGTTCGATCGTAAGTTAATCGAGCTGCTTTTGGTTCGTAATCAAAGTTTGGGCGTGTATCTTAATTTGTGCTTATTTATTTGCTGAAAAAATCTAAGTATTTATAGACTTTTGCCCAGCAGGAGGTGGCACGACCTTTGGCCGACCAAGTCTGCATGCTCGACACCTGTCCTTTGACTAATCTGACCTTATCTTAACTAAATTCTATCCTTATCTACTGGACTTGCTCGCAGTCTAGAGCTGTTCGTCACTTTGGACTTGTCCTTGAGGAGTCTTTAGTCTGATTCTGATGGTCTTTCATCTTTTTTAATTGTTATTTCGGCGCTGTGGTTGGATCTGATCGGCAGGATGCCGTTTGAGCTCGTCATGTGGCTTTTGATCTGATTTTGTTCGCCTATGTGCCTTGATCGCATGTAGGTTTTGCTCGCCGGATGTCTTGGGTGAATCATGCGTTAATTCCAGTTTAAATTTTGTGTGATTTGCGTTAATCCTGGTCGCCCAGATGATGCTCCTGCTCGCCTATCAACAGGCTTGATTCCTGAATTCGGCATAACTTCTTGGGCACTTCAGACGTACCTCTTTCCATAGCTTTGATCCTTTCTTCAACCCAGCCATAACGGCAACGATTTTCGTGTCTTCACTGACGGGTTCACCTTCCAACAACACCTTGTCGAACCTTTCCATGAATGCCCGATCTGACTCGTCGTCATTTTATTTTAGGTCCGACAATCGATGTTTCTGGGACAAGTATGATCCCGCCGTTGAGAAATGGGAAAGGAATTCTCGACTTAGTTGAGTGAAAGAGTGAATAGATGCTGGTGGCATCGCCGAAAACCACTTGTGCACCCGATCCCCCAAAGTTAAGGGGAAATTTCGGCATTGAGTGGCGTCGCTGGCTCCCACCGAGACCATATAATCTGAATACTTCGTAAGATGAACTCTGGGATCAGCAACACCGTCATACTGTATGCTTGCCGGGAACTGGACCTTCTTCTGAATCGGGGCTTTCAGAATGACAGGTGATAGTGGTGAGGATGGCAAAATAGTTGTCCCCACACCTCTTTGTTGGTCAAGCTGTCCTTGCATGTTCTCCACTGCCCTTCTTAAACTTGATAGCTCATCCAAAGATGCCCCCTGACTTGGAGGCTGTTCGGCGAGCAAAGGAACCAACCTTTCTGCTCGTCGCAGTCCCTCACTTGGAGTGGGCAACTCCTGGAGCTGTTTTCTAGGGTTGCTCGCCGCATTTGGCCCTAGACGCCTGAAGGCAGATTGAGAGAGTCTCTCATGAATTGATGGACGCGGTTGCTCAAATGTTGCTCGCCCACGTTCAGCTTCCTGGCGAGCAACTTTTTCTTGCAATTGGGGTTGGCCAAGTCTGTCCTGGGCACTGGAACGGGTAGTTCCATGGCTTGACATAGTTGTTCGCCCGCGAGCAGATTCAGCCTGGCCCTCTCTTGGTTCGACCATCTTTGCTTTGCCTTTATCCCGCCTGACCTGGGCACTGTTCACCTCATGTTGCTCGCCCCTGGTTGACCTAGCCCTAACAACTTCCACAGGTCTGTCCTTAGGCCTCACTAGTGAAGGCCTATTCTGATCTTGCTGTCTCTGTAGAGCTTGGAGAGCAGCAATGGTTTTGGCTAATTCGTTAGGGTTGTTCGCCAGGGCCTCCATTTCAGGTGGGAGGTTATGGGTTATGGTCGTGTGTTGTGATCTATTCACATGTCTAGGATCACGATCTTGGTGGTCGGCCGACGAGGCTCGGGTGGGAGATGCTCTCCTTGACAAACGTGATGCTTGGGTTTCCTTGGATTGAGGCATTCCGAATTAATTTATCTTAATTTTTATGATGAAGAACACCAAGAACACTTTTGTTTGAATCTTCAAGTATTTCTTGAGGTTTTCTTTGAATCTTCAAGTTTTCAGCTTGAAGTTCTTGAGTAATCACACTAATCGGAGGTTCGAACCCCCCTTCCTCTAGCGCCAAATTGTTGGTGATCAACTTATATCAGATGGATTAGTGACTGTTTTAGTTCGGTTTAAGATCACCAATCAATAACGTGTGATTGATTATCACCGTAAATGACAAATCGAAGGTTCGGGTTGTGGAATCGTAAACACGAGAGTCGAAATCGAATTACTTTCGTATGTGTGTACGTTTAGGTATGTTAGTGTATGTTTTGGGAGTATTTGTGAATTTGAACTTGTATTTCATAAGCTGGAGAACAACTATTTATAGTGACTAGCAAGCATGAGGTGTCTATGACTCTTGGTCTCCCTAGCCTGCATGCTTGACATGTGTCCTTTGACCTTAGTTTGACCTTATCTAAGTTGAATCTTAGTTACAAAGTCTTCTTTGGTCTTATCTCGGATTTCGTTGTTGTTCGTCCAGGTCGGCTTAGTGTATCCAGCATAGTTTTTTCATAAATGTTGTTCGCCTTTTGTGTGCATGGCTCAGAAGTTGTTCGCCTTTGTGTTTTACACAGATTGGCTTTGGGATCTTGATCCTTTTTTTCGTCGACATGCACTTCTTAGGCTGGTAGATGCACTACCTTTTATCAATGTTGCTCGTCATCAGTGACTTAGCAGAATGTTTCTCTGATCTTGGGCCTTCAGACCTGTTCGCCAATAAGTTGTTCGTCTCCATAGTTGTTCGTCAGTTTATGCACTCTCTGGATTGATTTATGCATTCCGACTTGATTTCCTTTGTTGATCATCTTTGATTTGGGGTTGATTCCTTGTAATCCTTATTAAGGCTTTAATTCTTGCTCGCCATTCATTGATTTATGTTCGCCTATCAACATATTGGTTATTTTTATTAAAGAGTATTAATTATTTTTACTGAAGAGTGAAAATAAACTAATACTCTTCAGTATAAACAATTCATACCCTTAAGTAAAAACAACTAATATTATTCAATGAAACAACTAATATTCATCAACAATTCATATCTAAACCAATTTTACTCTATACATACTCATCTTGATTTTAAGTTTTTCTTTTACATTTAACATAGTAAATTGAACTTCTTCTCCACATTACATTATTAATTGGGAGAAAAGCAAAATTGCCCTTTTTCGTAAGGTCAAAATATTTTTTACCCAACTTTTAAAAAAAGATGTTTTTTGCCCCGACGAGGTTAGCAAGAGGTTGGAAAATGTTTGGCACACGGGTTGGCATGGTGCCAACCCTTTGCCAACTGTTTTGCCAACCGTTTGCCAACTTTTTCGGGGCAAAAAACATCTTTTGTAAAAAAGTGGGTAAAAAAGATTTACCCCTTAATTTTTGGACACTTTTGTATATTTTATCTTATTAATTTCATCAAATTAAAAAAATCCTCAACAAATAAACCGGATCTTCGGACCAATTAAAAAGTAAAGTCAAAGCTAGGTGCCAAATTGTTTACTTCCGTGAATCAACTTCTTTCTTTTCCTTAATTGCAAATTGAAGTTGACTTTCATGTTTCCTTTATGAAGTGTGTATTATTATCTAGTTGAAGAAATGAAAGTTGACTTTCCTCCAATTAGCTTGTCTTTGCAATATCGACTAGAGAACATTGATTAATTATTCATTTAATTCCATCATATAAAAAAGGGTTAATTGCAAAAAAAATCATGAACTTTATAGTCTTTATCAATTACAACATGAACTTTTAAAGTTTGCAATTTGATACACGAACTAATTTATTATTGCAATTTGATACTTGGTGTAAATTTTTAGGATACTCTATACATGGTGTAAATTTTTCGGCAATACTAATGCTACGTGGCAGCCGAAGCTGCCACCAAAAACACGTCATGCTCTACATCAAATGTCAAATCTAGAAGAATTTTTTTTAAAAAAATATTAATTTTTTTTTTTTGTAAAACATTGCTCAAACACGGTTTAATAATAGTGGTAAAATAAAATTATTTTATAGTATCTGTACAAGTTTGTATGACGTGAGACAGTTTTTGTACATAAACTAAACAACACCAAAATTTATTATTAATTATTAAACGTGTTTGAGCAATATTTTTTTATAATTTTTTTTTTGAAATATTAAAAAAATTAAAATTTGCAGATTTGACATCTGGCGTGGTGTGTGACACATTTTGGTGTCGGCTCCGGCTGCCACATATACGTATATATCGCTGAAAATTAGCACCATGTATTGAATTGCAATAAAAAATTAGTTCGTGCATCAAATTGCAAACTTTAAAAGTTTATGTTGTAATTGATAAAGACTACAAAGTTCGTGATTTTTTTTGCAATTACCCCTATAAAAAATATATATTCTTTTAGTATTTGATTGTTTATAAGTCAAATGGATGGAAAGCACCCAATACAATATGAAATAATTTTATAAGTCAACCAAGACAGCTATTACAGGTGATCTAAAAAAATAATAATATAATTATTTAATTAGTGAAATATTTTCATTATTTTTTACAACTATATTTTGAGTGTATATCTAGCTTATAGAACATAAATGTCAATATAATTATCTTATAATTATTTATATACTTACTTGGATTAATAGTATAATTAATGTGTCACGATGGTGTGATATAAGTTAATTCATTTATATAAAATTCGTTGGTGCTATCCATTTATTTACATTTGTTTGTGTAATCTTGACATGTTAACATTTTCTCAACGTGTATTTTTCTTTTCCTTTTTCTTTTTTAATTCGATAGGGAATTACGCACGAAATGGAGATAGAGAATCTATATATTCAAAATTACAACCTATTTAATATTTATTTTAATTTAATATTCCACTCTAAATTGGAGAAGAATTCAACTTAGATCAATAATACCCCTGTTATACATAATTAGGAGAACTTTAAACTTATTTTAAATCTTATAATAGTTAAATTTAGTACAACATTCATATCATGTGCTTATTCCCTTTCTTTTTTACTGATTATATGGGTTTTGTCCCACGAAATTTAAATATGCAGCAATGACACGAGGTATCAGTAAGATTTTGCATAATGGATGGAAGTTCATCTTAATAATAAGGGTTTGGAAATTCTCTAGTAGCCTAGCAAGATAATAAGTCAAATAAATTTACATTTCTATAAACAATAAACATACATGAGGTTCATTTCAATAATAAGGGTTTGGAAATTTTCTAGCAGCCTAACAAAATAATAAGCCAATAAATTAATATTTCTATACATATATTGAATCTTAAAGCGAAAAGTAGAAAACAAACATTTACATTCTTCTATGATGTCACTCAACGTGGAGTCTTCAGCAGCTGAAGTAAACATCTGACTAAAAAAAATTCCATCCTATCTAAAAGTTTAATTTATAAAGAAGTGTAAAATTAATTCATCAACTTTTTAATTTAGGAAGAAGGTTTAATAAGTGAATAATTCATAATTGAATACAAGATCTTTGGATTTAAGCGTGAGTCATTTGTCTTTAACATCATTATAAAATTTCATCTAATCTAAAATTCCGAACTTATAGAGAGGTTAAACTCCAGAACAGTGACAATTTGATCATCTATTTCAATCACCACTTTTGTGGCGATTCATGAGAAGATCACATAGAGAACGTTCATTTATTTTTCTTACTATCAATAAAAAAACAAAAAACAATACATGCCGGAAACAAATATGCATTATGCACCAAATTAATTTTGTGCCTCCAAAAGTTTTGATGGTCCCTCACGGTTGAACAATGTCTATACTTTCGCATTCGAATAATTGGATCCAGCTTATTAAACTGTTGCGTTAACTATGTGCATAAATTCTTAAATGTCAAGTATTAATTAATAAATAAAATATTAGGTTTTACATTAGATGTTAATGGATAACCTATTCACCAATAATGTATTAATATGTTCAATTCTGATAGGTAAAAAAACTAAATTTTGTATTCATCATAATAATTTTAATTAATTAACTCTAATAATATGCTTTTTTTTTTTATCAGGAAAGAAAATTTCATTAAAATTCGAAAGTTTACAAACGTACTAATCAAGGTGTGAGTTACACCTCAAAGCTTACACATAACCTCCAAGCTTACAAACATGACTAAAAGTTCGCCCTTTTACAATATTATAAGACCGAATAAGGATTCACATTCCACTCCAAGAAACTTGAATCATGCTTCCGCATAGTGCTTCATCCAGTTCCAACAATAGACTTTGAGATCATCAATCATCTTACCTATTCTAATTTGGTCTTCTCTAAATAAGCACTCATTCCTAGCCCTTCATAACAACCAAACTCCACATTCTCAAATGCATAAAGACAAACGTTTCTCCATTCTAGCACCCCTAAAACCCCAGAACTGCAACATGTTTGTAGCAGGACAAGATGAAAGAACCAAAGCAAACCCCAACCACTTAGCACACCTCATCCAGAACTCGTAAGAAACCAAACATTAAAAAAAAACGTGTCTAACAGATTCGGGCTCAACATTACAGAAAACACACAGATTATTCACCGTCGATGGCACAATACCCCTATGTTGTAGCACATCCAAAGTAGGAAGACGTTCTTTGAGAATTTTCCAAACATGTACACGTATCTTGAAAGACGTTCTTTGAGAACTTTATCAAGAATGAGTGCTCTGATCAGCTAGTCTTCAATGAAAGATTGATTATTTTGCAAGTTTTTGTAATATTTAATTTTTTTAAATACTATTAAGAAAAAAGAAAAATATTTTATCTCATGTATAAAATCGTGTCATGAAATTTTTTATGTAGAAACTAATTTCATATGATATCTTAAGTGCATGGTCCAGGAATTAGATTTATATAAGTGGGTATTTGTCTAAGCTTATTTGAAACATCTTATAAGCTCTAACATCTTATAAGTTGTTTTAAGAGCTTATAAGATGTAATTTTTAAGTAGCTTATAAGTTGCTAAAGTGTTTGGCTAATACAACTTATAAGATCTTTGATAATTTATAAAGAATATTTTTTAAATTTATAAAAAGTAATTTTTTCTATTTTTTATCTTGAGGTACGGTGGGTAGAGGTTGGGGAGTGGTTGGGGTGGAGGTGGTTTGGAAAATAAGTTGGGAAATTCCAACTTATTTTTTTACATCTTATAAAATGTTAGGAGCTTATTTTATGATCTTATAAGCTGTTAAACATCTTATTTTGTCAAACACATTGGTAGTACTTATAAGCTCTTAAACAACTTATAAGATGTTTTAAGGAGCTTATAAGCTCAGCCAAACACCCTCTAAATTGAGAAATGGTCCGAGAATTAGATTTACTTTGATGAATAGGGAATTAGATTTTGATTTTTTTATATTATTATTATTTTTATTTTTTTGGAAAGGGATTAGTGAAATAGATTTATTTCAATGATAACGGATCAGCATTTAAGTCAATTCATCCAAGAAATGATTGTTTTTTCAAATAATTAGTAAGTGTGATATAATCTTGAATATTATAATTACCATTTTCGTTATAGGCTTTATTCATTAGGTTGCTGATTAAGATTATAAAATCGACAATTTTATGTGTCCCTTATAATAGAAAAAAGAAATAATTGCTTCAAGCCACACTTTTTGAAGCCTAATTGCACCAAAACTCCCCCAATTTTCCTACATTGCATAGAACCCCAATTTATTTCACAAAACCACAATTTTACTTTTTCAGTTGGTCCCACCCCTTTTATCTCTCCTCTTCTCTCTCCCCTCTTTTTCTCTCTCCCTTTTTCTCTCGGTCAATAAAGACCCACACCCCAACTCTCTCTCTCTCTCTCTCTCTCTCTCTCTCTCTCTCTCTCTCTCTGCCCCCAGACCCCACCGCCCAGAGATTCCCACCGTCCCAGCCCCTCGCCCCCCCCCCACCGCCTCCAGACTCCCACCGCCCCACGTCCACCACACCGCTGCCGCCCCGTTCACCCCCACTTTCAGTCCCCATGCTTCACTCGCACCAACGACCACATGTGCACCGCGGCCACCAACGACCACTGCTCCACCACTTTCTCACTGCCGATCTGGAGAGACGAGGCCGGATCGAGAGCGGATGTGGAGAAATTGCGTCGGATCTGATGCATGGCTTCCGATCCCGTTCGAACCCAACGGCACCGGCGGCTAGACGCAGTAAAGCGGCAAAAGGTATTTTTTTATGATTTTTTGGATTGATTTTTCTGGATTTTTACAAGGTGCATTGCAAAAGAGGATATTTGATTTACTAGTCTGTTGGAATTTTTTTGGGGATTTTTGATTTGCTAGATTGGAATATCCTGTTTGTTTTGGAATAAAATGAAATCACTGTGTGTTTCTTTCAATTTTGTTGTGATGTTTAAATTAACATCAAATTCCAGTAGAATTAGATGTCACTAATTGTGTGGAAATTATTTGGGAATATTTGATTACTAGGTTTTTGTTCATCTACCTATTTTTTCTATGTGTTTTTTTTTCCCCGTAAATAGGTGGATTTTGAGTTGAATGGTGATAGTTGAGTTTTGTTTTGCAGGCATCTTAATAGGAATGAAGCTGAAAGGAAAATAGAAGGCAAAGTTGAGGGCATATATATTCAAATAAATTTTGCATTTCTGCAATCATATATTCAAATAAATTTTGCATTTCTGCAACCATATATGCGAATAAATTTGGCATTTCTGCAACCATATATGTAAATATTTTTTCTACATTTCTGCAAAAATTGTAGGCATATATGCAAGCTGTTATTTTGCATATATTAAGGATTAGAAGTATAGAAGATACAGTGGATGTAATTTTAGTTTTTAAATATGTAGTTTTCAAATTGTTGGTAATAAAATTGTGGTTGGTGAATTTTTTTTTATTAGTATTAGTTCATACTAAAAAATGGTTTCTGCTAAAATTTGAAAAAGAAATCTAAAATGAAAAAATAAATCTGAAATTCGAAATAAAAAAACCAAATCTGAAATCTGAAATAAAAAAACAAATCTGAAATCTGAAAAGATCCCAATAAATCTGAAATTAGAAATTAAAAACAAAAGGAAAAATAAATAAATAAAATAAAAAGAAAATTTGAAAATGTGTCAGAAAATTTAAAAAAAAAAAAAAGACAGAACCTGCGACAGTCTGGCATAAAACAGAGGGATTTACTGATTTTTTTGGTTGTGGCCCCACAAATTGTGGTTTCTTGTAATGTAGGGAAAGTAGTGGGCTTTAATGCAATTAGACTCTCCCAATTGGGCTTCTATGTCACTAGAAAAAAATATATACATCTTTTATAAAATAAAATAAAAAATTGTCTAGAGTGCTAAACACGTATGCAATTCCCATTCCCACTTACATAATTAGTTGATATTGACGTCATTGAGAGGGGAAAAAACGCACGCGTATTCTTGGATGCATTTTGCTATTCACCAACGAAAAAGAAAAATCTTCTGACTTTGTCCGATAGAATATTTATCGTATATATTTTATAATGATACATACCCTCATTCCAATTTTATTAGTTCCATTTTTTAAATTATTATTTTTATCATAAAATGAAGAGTATTATGATGTATTATGGGTCAATTAATAAATAAAATAATTGTTTAAGAAATACATAATACTTATATTTTTTATAAATAAAATTTTAATTCATTAATAGTCTCAAAATATCCTATAATATCCTCTATATATGACAAGAATAACCGTTCATAAAATAGATCTAATAAAATTGGGAGAGATTAATATATTTGTGTATATTAATTTGAAAAGATTAAATATTATAAATGAAAATGATAATGATAATTTTGTGTCATTGTATTAATCGGGAAGAAAAGGTAGGGGAGAAATGAAGTCAACGGCTATAGTTTTCTAACGCCCACTAAAAGATAAAAGTCGAAATTACGACACTTTAATACTTTGAAAATTGAAGAATAAAGTTCAATGACGAACTAGGTATTTGATTAATTGTCTACTTTAAAAAAAGTAATGCGTGTAGTATACTTTTCCGTTGGATCCCAGTTATTTTCAATATTGTGGGTCCGAGAATTACCTAAGATGACTTTTTAATTGACTAGGTGTTATCGAATTCGGTTTCTAGCAACCTTGCTAGTAGGGGAGAGTAGAGTTCGATTAAAACCGAAAAATCGAGCCGAACCGAACCAAAATATCAATTCGGTTCGGTTATATTGGTTTTCGATTCGGTATCGGTTTTAAATTTTAGAAATTTTTACTTTCGGTTTCGGTTATGAAGGTCAAAATACCAAAATAACCGAAATCGAACCGAAATGATATATATATATCTATATACATACAAATATCTAATTTATAACCCTAGTTACATTTACTCATCTTCAAATTTGTTGTCGTCGTCTCTTTTGATTGTATTTCTAGATAATATTTATTTTGGTATGTGTTATTGGATAATATTTATTTTGGTTGTATTGCCCTGTTGTTGGATAGACTATGGATGGAATATGAATTTATAAGTATTTTGATATTTTAATGTGGTTGTATCATTTTGTTTATTTTGAATTTTTTTTATTGTGGGTTATTTGCTTTGGTTGCAATCTATTAATATATATGGGCTTTGGTTGTTAGCAATTTATATGTGTAGAAATGTGACCCAATTTAAAAGTACACTATATTTCGGTTTTTTTGGTTATTTACCGAAACCGAACCGAAATTTTTGATTTTGGTATTTTCGATTTTAAGAAATTTCGGTTCGATTTCGGTTTCGGTTAATTTTATATATAATTCGATTTATTTCGGTTATGGATGCTCTGCCCTACTTGCTAGGAATAGGGTTGGCAACGGGGCGGGGCGGGGCGGGGCAGAGGATATCCTCGTTCCCGCGAAGTCGGGGATTCCCAGTCCCCGCGAAATAAATTGGGAATTTTTTTCCCCCATCCCCGCCCGTTTCTCGTCTAATTAATTTTTTTTATCTCATTTTTAAAATACAAAAAAATATAATATAATATATAAATTAAAATATTTAATCATACACAACAATTAGTTTAAATTGGTGTTAAAAAATTAATTTAAGCAATTTGAAGAGTCTCTAATTCTAATATTTTTAGTTAACATATGTATTAAAATGAAAATTATATAATTTGAAACTAATAACATAATATTAAATAAAATATAGATATAATTTTAAAATAAATAATTAATTGAGTAGAAAAATTATGAAATATTTATTTACAATATACTTCTAAATTTATATATTATATACATATAAATATATTAAATATATAAAAATAATACAGATCCCCGCGGGGAACGGGATCCCCGCGGGGCGGGGAATGCTATCCCCGTCCCCGTCCCCGCCCCATTGACAAGCCTAGCTAGGAAAATGAATAACAATTGTATAAGAAGTGTCACTGTTTAATACTCCTTCCATTCCATCATTATTTGCACACCAACTTTATTTTCGCGTGTTAACGAATGAATTGTTTACTAATATTTATAAAATGACTTAAAAATTATTTTATCATTTTAAATACAAATAAAAAAATTCACTCGCTAAAACACGAGAAAACAGTAAAAGTGCGAATAATGGTGGAACGGAGAGAGTATGTAATACATGACGGTTGAAATTTATTTTGATCGTAGGTGTTGTTCTTTTCGAAATTACTGAACAATTGCACTTTGCTAAAAAATAATATATTATTAATGAATAAATTACGTCAAACTCCCCTATAGTTAAGAATATCTACATGAAACTCCTCATATACTTTAAAAATTGCATGAAGTTTTCTTATAGTTTTATAAATATAGCATGAAACCCCTTTATGGTTTTATAAATGTAACATGAGACCCCCAATTTTATTAAAATTGATTAACAATAGTGTAACTCACGCATGCTTCATGAGAATTTTAGTGGAATTTTTTTTTTTTTAATATATTGACACAATTATCTCCCCATTAATTAAATGTTCCTTCTATTGTGATTTTTTTAGTTTTTTTTATAATCTTATGTTTTATATAGTTAATTTATTTAATAATTATTGTCTATAAAATATTATGAATAGACGAGAAGTGAGAAATACTTTTACAAAATCATATTTATATCTAATTATAGATTAATATATCATCTAGAAAATAATTTGTGTATTGCTTTATAGTTAGAAATATTAAGAAAAGTGCAAATAAAAGAAATTGGAACCTACCCGGCGCACCTCTTGTTCAAAAGAAAATCAGTATCAACAACAAAATTTGTTCTTGGTCAGATTTTTTTTATATGTTTACAATAAGCAAATTTCTTTAAAAAAAAACCATAGATTTCTCAAAAAAAAAAAAAAAGTGTATAAACTTTGAAATTTTACTTGAAGATATAAATTAGTTTAGTTTTGGTGTTTTATGAAAGAACATCAACAGATTAGAAGTACATAAGTACATAACAAGTCATACACGTAAAAAAATTCACGCTATAATTTTTTTAAGAAAAAAAAGAGATTTTGTGCTATATTTATAAAATCATAAGGGGGTTTCACGCAATTTTTAAAGCAGGGAATGATTTTATGTCGATTTTTCAAACTATAAGGAGGTTTGGCGCAATTTACCCTATTATTTATTAAACAATAATGCTTTGATGATGAAAGTTCATAAAAAAAATTGTGGTCTTTTTTTTAGAGCAATATTAAAAAAAAACTTTTCTAACCTATTAGTTTATGTGATACAGGTAAATAGTATGTATAGAGTGAAATTGATTCATATATGATCCACTTTGTAATATTTTTTAATGTAATTAACTAATACCGTTTAGTGTAACTAACTAATACTCTTTGTACCCTTCAGCTATTACCCTTCTGTGAAAACAAATAATACCCTCTAGAACTAATATTTTTCAATGAAAAACAATTAAAACATTTTAATGAAAACAATTAGTACATTTCATATAGTTCATGTGTGAACTATTTTTCCTCAATACTTTGCCACAAGCTAGTATTAATGTGAAACTTGTTTATGGTGAAACTGAATTGCAATTAATACACTTTATTATACTAATTAATACTATTTTATAGTGAAACAATTAATATATTTCAGTAAAAATAATTAATTTCCTTCAATACACAATTAATATTTTCAAAATAAGTTTTATGGTGAAATTTGTTCTCACACTACTTTACATTTCATGTATTATCTTAGAATGATTTTTAATAAATTTAAGTCATTTTATAAGATATCCTTAATTCAAAACGCGTATTAATATTATTTGATGAATTGGAGTTAGCACTCGGCTCCTGATTTGAGACATTTTTTAATGAATTCGAAATTGATTTCATACGAAGTCAATATAAAAGACTTTGTGCTATTTTTTTTTTTTTTTTTTTTTTTAAACATGCATGTGATAATTTTTCAAATGCAAAAATGTCCAAAGAAGTCTTCTAGATCTTTTACGGTTTTACTTCGCCCAATTCACGGTATTCTAACATTTTATGCGACTGGAATGTTTTTGGTCAATCCTTCCTTCTAGTTTGAAATTATAATTCATTATTTTGGGGTCTGATTAATTGAATTGAGGTTTTGAATTTAAATACTTGGGAAGTAAATAGTCAAACGACTTGACTATGTGATCATAAAAATAAATGTAATGTCCTATCGAAAATTGATTGATCACATGGTATTATAAATTTATTAAAATCAGTATACATAGAATACAATATTAATGCTTCTATCCTTATTTCATACTTCCTCCTCCGTGAAATATAGTTCTGGTTGCTTTATTTGACTGTTCACGAAAAATAGTCATGTTGCCTAAAATGAAAATAATAAAAAAAAATTTACACCTTTCAACATACAAACAAAACATTTTTAAAATAATTTATTTTGTACTTGATATGACATAATATTCTTACGTTTTACATATTATATCAACTTTTTTAATAACCGTTCATAAATCAATAGGACCATATTTCATGGGAGTATTACACAGAAGGGTATATTTTTTTTATTTATTATCAATCAGAAGGGTATATTATAACTATATGATGTCATTTTATTGATCTGTCAATGTTTTTATATAGAAATAAACGAATTCGAGTATTAAAAAAATAGTAGTTCAATTAATATGATATTTTTTAAAAAGATTTGAAAATGCTAACAACATAAATAACATGCATTTTTCCTTCGAACTATTTGATGATTTTTTTATTTTTTTTAAGATACAAATATTTTGACTCATTAATAATCTTTCATAGTCACGACACTATTTTTTTTTTAAATAATAAATCCAAATAGTTGTGTAGAAAAAGATAACAAGGTTCAACACCTATAGCCTAGACTACGAGCACCGAGTCACAGGCAGGTCAGTCACTCTCTCACATGCCTAGTCAAACTTACTGCATTTTTTTTCTTCGTAATTTTTTTTTAAAATTATTAATTTCAGTGGATATTTATGCCAAATAATTCGATTTTTCTATCACATTTCATTTTATCGTTATTTTATTGTACACATTTCACTCTTTTACTATATATAGAGTTTGAGTTTAGTATTTTTTTTTTTTTTAAAGACTTTTACAATTTCCCTATTGCTGATATAGAATTACTCAATATTCATCGTATAGTAACCACGTAGATATTTGTGTATTTGTTTGTCGATTTAATTATTTTTATTGCATCCATTATAACAATATAATTTATATTTAGATAATAAAATATAAAATGAAATATTGGGAGTATTGCATTTGATATAGGATACTCGTAAAATAGGCAATTAAAATTGCAAAGCAAATTGTGCTCTCCACGTGGCAACAGATCACAGGTATACCATATTGATATTCTCAAGAAACAATTGAGGTCGTAGTCAACTCGATCGAGAGAATCGTTACCGTTGATTGGAAATCGGTTAATCGAACGGTTCACAATGAATACGGGCTAGTGTAGGTTTTCTAGGTGAAGCAAAAGTTGGTCAACCATTTCCCATGTGATTTGTCCCATTTTCTAGTCAGCCTTTTTTATTATACCTCTTTTTAATTATTGTCAAAATATCGCGATGCCCTTCCTTTATATCGTGGTCGAAATTTATCATTTAATAATAAAGTCTCTTCCATCTTTTCTTTTACGCCAAATTACAGATCAGCCCACTGTTTTGGATTCAGAACTTTTAGGGCTTGTTTGTTTTGTACCCCATTCTAGTTAGAGAGGTAACATCCGTTTTTACATCTCATTCTTCATCCACACCTATAATACCTATTTTCTCTCACTTATACTCTTTTTCCTACTTTTCTCTCACTTACACTCTCTTTCCTACTTTTTTCTTTCATACTTTTCTCTCACTTACACTCTCTTTCCTACTTTTCTCTTACACATCCCACTTTACTTTTACACATGATTTGACATAAAGTAAAATCTCACCCTACTAAAATCTCAAAACAAACACACACTTTTATTATCATCCAAGACTTTACATCTTGTGGGCGTAAAGTCATGACTTCACACGCCCACCTAAATCCCGAAACAAACAAGCCTTTATAATGGTGATCAATATTGTATTTAGTGAGGCAAAACGTAAAAATCACATCATGTAATTTGTGCAATTTTGACTTAATTTGACTCAACTTAACATATTAAAGGAATAAAAATAATTACTCCCAGCATTCATAAAACTTTTCACACTTAAAATATACACCTTTTTAAAAAAAATGGCGGAATAGGTAGAAATTTGTAGGTTAAGCATAAAATAAAATAATGAGCTGGATTGTGTCTATGTGTGAGTCTAAAAATAATGTCATTTCGTGTAAAAAATAAAAATGTTGTGAGGGTAAAGTCTATAGAGATTTTTTATGTTAATGCGTGAAAGGTATTGTGGGGCGGACTAAAAAGGAAATTGTGAAAGGTATATAGGATGGAATGGGTAGTTCATGGCAAAAACGTGAGTGAGACAATACAAATTAATACTCACTCATGTCAAAGTGTTAATATGACATGTCCAATTTATACCTCATTCCACCGTTTCATGGCATGAGACTGTCTCACACAAGACTTACTCGTAGTTCATAGAAATAAGGGTACTAAATTTGTGCGTAGCACAATAGTAGTAGTATTTTTTTAAAGGGGGAGAAGCCAGGGGGTGCAAAATATTAAGAGATAATACTACAAACTTGTTTTTACTTTTTGAATTTCCAATAGGTACAATTAGCAATATAATACATCTACACTAAAAAGCTGTTTTTGATTAGATGTATGTCCTTTAAAAATATATTAAAATATTGGTGTACAGAAAGGGCACGATTTTTTTGGAAAAAAGCAGCTTAATTATCATTTACCATTGTGTCCTCAACTTTTCGGTTCCCTCCACTTTCCCACACGGTTTTCCAAGCAAAATCTTCCGGAAGGCTCTCCCACTGTTGATCTTCGTCGGAAATTAACCATAGAAAATGGTCGTCGCCTTTAATCACCAGAAAAACTTTAGCCATTGAGTGCATGTACGTTTTTAGTTTCAATTTCCCGTTTAATTACTGATTTCGACCGATTAAATGGGTTTTTTTTCTGATACAAAATTTCGGTTATAACAACAACGGGCTTCAACGCAGCAGAGACCGAAGAAATATATCGTATTTTCAACGGGCTTCTTCTTGGTATAGCGAGGTATTACAACATTTCATACATCTGTGTGCTAAAAAGGGATTTGAAATTCAGAATCTTCTTAAACTAGGGTTTTTATTTCTTCGTTGGTCCTTCTTTCCTAATTTTTTTTAACCTTTTGATGTTTGTTGTGTGATTTTGAGGTATTTTTTGAAAATGACAAAGGCAAGGAGAAGGGGTGGTGAAAGTAGCGATTCAATGGACACAGGGGATGATTCTCATTTAAAAAACGATCGGTATTCAAAGGCTAATCGCCATAAAAAAGGAGAAGGTATTTAGTTGAATTCACGTTTATTTTTAGTAGTGCTATGTTAATGGTCTAATATTACTGTTACATACTATCACTTGAAGTGTAACAAAAAATGTACATGGGGTACAGTTAGAGTGCCAGCACTTTAGGTAATGGTCCAGTACTATAATTATTGTGTCAGTACTTTAGGTAATGCCTCCAGTACTACAGTTAGTTTGTGAGCACTAACGATATGTTATCAATACTATAGTAAGTGTACCAGTACTATGGTTGTTTTGGAGGCACATTTGATTTTCTCCAGAACAAAAATAAGTGAACAAGAAGTTAAACTTTGAATTTCTGCTTTGATATGTACAACAACGACATCCTGAAAAGGAAAAAAACGACATAAATCAGCAAATGGAAGAGGTGGATCCCTTTTTTTAAGGCTAATTATTTAGATTTTCGGTTGTGTTTATTATATTGTCACTGAAATCCCCTAAAATGGGTTGTGGTAGGGAAGAAAGTAGTAGTCAGTGGTAGTGAATACTCAGATTCAGGTAATAAACCTCCTTCCTTAACTTATATTTTCAAATATTTTTTTTATATTAACATGTAATGTCTCAAAAAAGAATTTGTCCTGGTATAAAAGATTCAGGGGGTATTCATCGAAATAAGGAGAGGAAAACGAAGAATGTTAGGATAAATATTGCATAGTTTTGATGAGTTAAAACAAACCATATGATGTAATAGGACCATCTGGACCTGTTAGCCAGATGATGATCTAGATTAGGACTTAGTCTAGGGGGAACTGCCAGACCAGAAGACTTCACCAGAAGAGTCTCTAGAAGACCCCACCAGAGGACTTCACCAGAGGACTCCACCAGAAGACTTCACCAGATGAGACCTGACCAGAGGCAGAGGACCTTCCCCTGACCAGACGAGTCTGGTGAAACAAAAGATGCTCAGTTTGATCCCCTGTTTCTACTGAGTATTCTGATTGTTAATCAGATCTGGACCAGAAGACACCGAGGTTGTCTGGTGTCTGGTCTTGCCTTCTCTGGAGAGAATCAGAGTTAGGTAGAGGAAGCATTTGACCGTTGGTGATTCAAATCAAGTCAACAAGATCGGATTGGAATGTATTTGAAGTCAATCAATCCAAGGATCCCACCAACCCAATCAATCAATTAGGGAATTGATTGATTGGAAGCTTTCTTAAATAGAGGATCTGATTGGATTAGCTCTCCAACGGCTAACCCTAATCTCCTCTATAAATTCAAGAGTGCAGTATCAAGAAAAAGCTCTAGAGACTCTCACGCGCACAAGTCATATTCCAAGCTTTTGATAATCACTCTTAGCACTCTTATTGTTCACATTACATATCTACTCTTAAGGAGTTGTTGGACTTTAACCTGTTCATCTCTAAGATAAGGTTGAAGGTTGATTACTTTAGATTGTGGTTATATCTAAAGGAGTTGTAAGAAGGAACTGGTACTTCGAAAATTCCAGTACGTGAGTAAGTTGGTTGGTTGATAGTGAGACCCCTTGGATAAAAGGGAGAGTGGACGTAGGATATTCAGATCCGAACCACTATATATCCGGTGTTATTTATTGCTTTTGTTTATTTATTCTCTTACTTGTTTTGTGCTCTTATAATAAGAAGTTTGTTAAGACATAACTTTAAAGCTTCCGCAATCAATCTATCTAGTGGGACCAACAAAGAAGAAGAGAAGCAGGGACAGTGATCGGGCCAAGAAGAGTAGGTCAGGTAATGGTTTTGGTAATTGATTTAATTAGATATATATTATGGTCTGGTAGCTTCAATGTATTACTTAAAATTGAGCTATAAATTACTTATTGGGATCTGTTTTTCATGTTTTGAGATCTCTATTTTTTTCATTTAGTAATTCATATTATTGTTTGAAATGAACAAGGTAAATTTGTTCATGATCAAACTCTGTTGGATGATTTGCTTGAGGATTCAACTTCTGATTCTAGTGATTATGATGATGGTCCAAAGAATAATTTTGGTGAGTGGGATTCTATTTTTGGATTGGTAAGAAATTTGTATAAAATCGATTTTAAAATCTTTAGATATATGGATGACTTTTTTTTTATAGGGAGGTTGGCACTGGAGGATGGTACACCGTATTTTAGGAGTAACATTGTTATGTGTGCAAAGGAATTACAGGACCTGAAATTCAATGAGCATCACCTGTCTGAAATGAAAAAAACACAATTTTGGCTCGTATTCGATGCTTTAAGAAATTTAGATTATAGCTCTTACAGGTTTTTGTGGCAGAAAAATGAAGACGACATCAAAAGTGTCATGGCAACTTTCGATCAGAGGAGTCAGACATTTTGGCTTGGGAGTGAACGATTAGAACTGAAAAGCAGGGATGTACAATTGATACTTGGGGTTGCATGTGGATCAAGGAATATACCGCTTCGTTCGAATGACTATGGTGTTGTACCTTAGGTAGATCGTTGCTTTGGGGAGGAGGTTAATGAGCGTGGGGGAACTATCTATCTGCAGAGGAAGCAGACACTTGACAAAATCAAAATTTTCTTGAAGTTGAGAATTGAACACAGCTACCAGGATGTAGCCAGGCTTGTGCATGTGTATTTCTTGACAACTCTACTAATTCCAGGGAGAAATTCTACTATACCAGGACACTATAGTATCTATCTTGAGAATTTTGAAGAAATTAGAGAGTTTGATTGGTGCAAAGTAGTTGTTGAGGTACTGGTTAAACAACTGACAAAATCAAAGAATTTGAATATAGCTGGATGTGCTGTATTACTACCGGTAATAAAATTTAGAATTCTATGTTATTGGTTTAGATTAGTCATTTAATTTTATCGTGATTTATTTACTAACAATTTGATAAATTTAATTTATAGTTTTGGTTATGTGAGCACACAAATTTGGTGGTTGCGTCTAAACCTGGAAGATTTCCACGTGTTTTGAAGTGGGATCTCTCATTGTTAGGAGAACAGCTAGAAAGGTTGGATCTGATTTCAATAAGAACTTCAAAAGTGAGTAGTCAATATCTATTTTGTGTGTAACTTTTAATTTGGCTGAACATATTCTGAAAAGAAATGTTGTAACTTGAAATTAATTTAAATATCTACTGCAGATTCGCAAAGTTGTTCTCAAGCCAACATCGTATGAGAAGGAAGTTCTGCGGTCTTTGATGGACACATGGACTAGGGATCGCATTGGGGATGGTGGTAAAGGAGGTGAAGACAGTAGATCACACGGAGTTAGCCCCGTAACTGATAACATGAATGCGATGGATTCTGATTCAGATTTGGAAATTTGTGGCACTTACCCCATTGCAACTAGGCCAAGAGGTGGTGTTTTTGATTCTGATTCACCAAGGGTTAATTCTGATGTTGGTCAGCCAACTGAATTAGAGAATGAAGTAGCAGAAACTCCTGTTATGGTGGAAGATTTTAATGAAAAGTATAAGGCTGGGAATTCAAGAGCCGGTGGCTGCCAATCTTCAAAAGGCAAAGATGTTGGGACAGAACCTAGTGTCCCATCATTTAGCATTGGAATGACCGCAGAGAACGATAATGCCAGAAAATCATCAGACAGTGTTTTGAGGATAGTCAGGGAGCTTGATATGGATGATGCAAAGGAAAATCCACCTGAAGATGTTGATTTGGATAAAAAGTTATTGGCACAGATTAGTCAATTGAGGGATGAAAATGCAAAGTTACGTAACGATTTGGTTGACATAAACAATGAAATATTGAGGTTGAATGAGCAGTTCTCTGATTTCTGTCTAAAGCTCGGAGCGGATCATGCAGAAGAGAGGAAAAGATTTTTAGATCAACTAGAATCTAATAAGCAGGAGCTCAACAATACAAAGGCAAAATTACATTCATTATGTAACCCAACTGTATCCCAGGTGCTTCAGGACGAAAGGAGTGTGGCTGTGCTTGACATGCAAGCTCAGCTCAGTATAGAAAAGACTGAAAAAGAGAAAATGATTAAACAAAAGAAGAAGTTGGAGGATGAGAATGCAAAGTTGGTTGATACATTTAAGTTATATAAAGTAATCGATGATGTTAAGATCGACCAACCTATTGAAGCTTCACCTGTTGTGAAAATGCAGAGATCTAAGAGACACTACGAACCTAGCACCATAGCACGCGGGGTTAAGACTAGGTCGAGGTATGATGACAGGCGGCCAACCATGATTTCTCCAAAAGTCAACACAACTGAACTTATTGAGATGCACGAGGGGAGAAAGTTTGGCGCTGTGAAACTGAATAAGAAGTTCTCTGCTGTGAAGAAGCTTTCAAAGAAGTTAAAACAAACAATAGAGCAATGTTGGAGCGAAGGGGGGGGAAGAGTAAGCAAAAACAGCTACTTTTAGTATGATATGATCATTGTTTAACAAGTGTTTTTAATGAGTGATTATTTAATAACATCCAGATTTGTTGCTTGGAGTATTCCGGAAGCAATGGCAGAAGTTAGGCTGAAGGATATATTGAATATATTACATCACGACATGATTTCAAAAGGGGTATGTTTTATGTTGAATCCAGGATTCAGATATACGTATTTGAATTGCTTGTAAAATTACCTTTTCATATTTCAGTTTTATCGTTGAATTTTATAGGTTGTTGACTCTTGGGGTGAGCTGTTGAAAATAAAATATTCAAAGGTTATGGATACCAGTCATATTGTCATCTTTTCTTCGATGTGTTGAGTATGTACATCAAACTATATTCAGAATAGAATTGACAGTATATAGATTTACCCAAAAAATTATGTATGTTTTGATTTGATCGTATATTTTATCAGGATTTGATTGTGAGAGATTGGGGTAAACCTAGCCGTGGTCTAAGTGCTTTGGTTGATAAGAGATTGGATAAGGTTGGGCAGAAAGATGTTCTGATATTTCCCCTGCTCACAAATGATCTTAACAGTGGTATGGAAGGTGATCACTGGACGTTGTTAAAGATGGACCTGAGCACGTGCCAATGGAGTTTTTACAATTCTCGTATACCAAGACGACCAGATGAAAGAGATCAGGACCTAGACAGATCAATTCATGTTGTAAGTGTATGATCTTTACAATTTGATATAATTTATAACATTCATGCCTAAAACAAGTTAAATTTGCAGGTTAACTATGTTTTTGGGAAGCTGAGGGATATATTCATGCAGACGAATGTCAACCATATGCTACTTAACAAAGGAAATAGTTTGCCTTATCCAGTCCCATGTTTGCAGCAACAACCCGATTCTTTAGATTGTGGTGTGGTTGTATGCTACAACATGGAAAATATAGTTACCCATAAATTCTGCTCGTTAAGGGATATGATACATAACGCTGCTGGTGATTTCCGGAAAAGAATGGTTGAATGGTTTATGGATACAGAAAATGTAAAAGTGGTTGGCAGCAACGAAGAGTGAAGAATCCTGTGTTGCTTTTTTTGTATATTTAGAAACTTTATGTTATCATGGATAGTCTAGAAGTAAGAAAACTTTTTGTATTTTGGCAGTGTAGAAGTAAGAAAAACTTTGGGCATTTTGGCCGTATATTTATCTGATTGATCAGAGAGGGTAGTGATTGTCATGATTAGCTTTTGGATATAAACTGATGATCAATGCAGTAGATTTTTTGGAACTCATTTCGGATTGGTTTATTATTGTATAATTAAGATAAGTTTACCATGATGACTCACTCTTTCCCATTTGTATGAATGTGCTGAATTTTTATCAAATGTGCTCATACTTTATATTATTGCCTTATGTTCGAGTACTAAAGGCAAAAAATTAGAAAAGTGCAGGCTCTATGAGTTTTTCATTTTCTAAGTGCAGAATCAACAACTGTAGGAACATGTATATAAATTGGGCATTCATTATAGTGAAGAAGAAGCATTAAATGTTAATAACCCAAAAGGGAGGGATTCCCTCCTATTACACAACCTTTAAATTGCCAACATAAGAAAATTCTTATGTGTCCACTTGAACAACATAAGAAGACTCTTGTGGGGCTAGAAAATTAACTTACAAAAAATTACCCTGCAACAAGATATATGTTCGAAGCACACCTACTGCAGACCACAAAATACCTACCAATTTTTCCATCCTATCAAAGCCCAAAAACCCAAAACAGAGAAAAAACCCAAAAGAAGAAACTTAACACCTATTCCCTAAAACAACTTTAAAGGACACACGATACTCTGAACAAAGCAGAAGACGGAAGCACAATCATCTTCCTATATTGGGCCTCGAACGTTGTAGAATTGTTTTTCTCCCCTATCGTACTCCACAAACCTCCCAAAGGGCTCAAGCCTACATAGAAGCCTTCTCCCATCAGGTTTAAGCAACAGCAGGGGTTGGATTCCAAAAATGAATTCGTCATTGCGTACCCGATACCCTACATCGAAAACCAACCTATTCCATGATAGGGGATTGTTGTAGTCCTCTAGAATCCATAACTCAAAATTAGTAAAGTTTTCACATATGCTCGAATACACGACAAGTTTATCTTCGTTAATGGCTGCAATTTCTCCGTAATGTTTAACACTAACCCTACCAGACGGGACTGGTATCAGATTGAAGGTTTCAGTAGAACAGTTAAAGGAGGCTATATGGTCTACAAGAAAATTCTGAGCAATCTGCCAATTTAGACAACCCCCACACCATACTCCAGGGCTTTGAACCGGATAGTTGAAAGGAAACTCACCCACGTACCTCCATCTATTTGTCCTGGTTGAAAAGCAATGAATGGAAGACTTAAATGCAACAGAGTTGAACAGAGCAACCCTATATACTTTATATTCATTGTTAACTGCAAGATAACCCATTCCGTAAACAACTGTGGCAGTAGTGGATTCTTCCGGAAAATCAAGTTTGACAGGAGGAAGATGCAAACAAATCCCACTACCAATAAAGAATTTGTCTTCGGAATTACAGAGTAAGGTTAGACCATTACAAGATGCAAGGAAATTAACATATGGGTTGGGGTTTACAATTACCCGATTATTTTCTTCATTTTGGAGAGGTTCAGATGGCTCGTATGTAAGAGGGAAATAACCAAATTGGGATTGCAAGATGAACCCAATTCGATTTTGGTCGCGCATCATAGGTAGATGTTTAAATGCGCCAAATCTTCTACTGGATATCAGACGATCCCAAGCTCGATTCACCATTTTGAATGTGGTTAAGGGTTTGGGGGGAACCCTTGAAAGAATATCCTCCATGATTTCTGGTGGGAATACAGTGCCACCGATGTTCGTCGACGGAGGATCATTTTCATTCATACTTGGGAGAAGAGAAAGATTGCTCGCAAATTTTTGATTTCTGAAACATGAAAGTTCATTTCTATAGAAAAATCTATTTATAAAATTTTAAGAGTTGTATCCATTGAGTGATTGATCGTGAGTTGTACTATGGCATCGTTTGGTATTCTAGCGGGAAAACGAAGAACAATTTGGTGGGAAGCCACGCGTCCATTGATGATTTGTTTTTAGGGTTCTAATTGTAATTTGTGGTTTAATTGACTATTATGGTGGTTAAAATTTAGTTAATTAACTACCCAACTTGTTTTTAAATATAAACCCTAAACTCAAAATAATGAAAAAAAGGTATAGTAATGTTACTAGGGAAACATGATAGTATTATTTACTTAGCTTATTAGTATTAAATAGTAAGTTTATGGATTAGATGTTCTATATATAACTATAGTATTTAGAAATGGGGTAGGTTCGGGTACTTGTGCTTGTTAGTGTATACTATTGGACAACTACCAGTACTATAACTGTTTTTTCTGTATTAACTATGATATGAACTGTTAATTAACTATAACTACTTTTTAATATATTTTTTTAACTCAAAAATAATGAAAAAAAGGTATAGTAATGTTACTATGGAAACATAATAGTAATATTTACTTAGATGTTCTATATATAACTATAGTATTTAGAAATGGGGTAGGTTCGGATACTTGTGCTTGTTATTGTATACTATTGGACAACTACCAGTACTATAACTGATTTTTCTGTACTAACAATGATATACACTGTAGATAGTTAAATTTGGGAAAATAGTCGTTGCACAATAAATGTCGGTACCCCAGAATATTACCGTTGCATTGTGCGCTTATATATATGTTGCTCTCTCATGTTGTGTAACAACTATTTCACAACCCCTCCATATATTGAAAACTCATGCACTTCCACACACAAAGCCAAACTGAAAAGCTATCCAACATCCATATATAGATTTATATTTCCAGATCAACATGTCTTCAACCAGTCAAAACATCAGCAACGACACATATATTCGGTATGCAAAGGAAGCTTGTAAAAGTGTGGTCGAAACACGATTATTAAAATAAGTTGTTCAATTGATAACCCTGGAAGGCTTTACTATTGCTGTGATGTGCATAATTTCTCACATTGGTGTGTACCAGTAAGTTTCGAGGCGCCGTATTTCGATCGTAACCGCCAGGAGGCCAGAGATGAACAAGTCCACACGAATGCAAAGACCACTTATGAGATTAGGTTGGAAACTTTGCTGTTGGGCAATTTTATCACACTGTTTGTGCTTCTTTACACTATGTTTTACGTTAGAGATTTGTTCATGTAATATGATGCATATGATTTTGGGCACCCATGCCCTAAAATCAAATAATAGTTGTGCTGGGATTGTGTTAATTATCCCTTTAACTTGTGTGTAATCTATTGCCTCATAATATAAATATATTACCTCTAATTTTATTCTATTCCAAAATAATGCAAACAAAACAGAGAGAAATGACTTCAAATAAGAGTTGTATAATGGACCATAATATAGCAGTTAACCCAGTTCCGACTCCAGTATTTATACATAAAAAAGATGTCCATTATAATGGTACATCAAAATAGCAGACTGTATCTAGAATAGCTACACTAAGGTCCACGATATGCAAAAAAAAAAAAGGCATGCTCTTAAAAAAATGCTGGACTCAATGTAGAGTGTACATCGTCAGCAGATTTTGTACAAGAGGCAATGCTAACAAAAAATACATCAAACTACTATCAGCCCCTCGCATTGTTAAAAAACATGTTGTTCAATAACATAATACATAACCATTAATCATGCATTCACCAGATGCAGCAAATAACACTGTCAACAAAAGAGCACTATCTTTTATTCTTTGGAATTTCACCAAAGGACTTCATTCTGGTCTTTTTTGGACGGCCGGGCATGTTCTTCAGGACTGGAGGGTTGATTTTGGGTTCATTGTTTGGGTCATTGAATTCAAACTTCTCTGTTTCGGGAATTGGTTGTATAACATGTGTGTAGCATGTTTGATATGTGGTGGTAAGAAATGATTCTTCAACGTAGTCAACGAGGGGGGTGCCATACGTGTTAAT
Organism: Ballota nigra; assembly: GCA_947034835.1. Taxonomy (NCBI): domain Eukaryota; kingdom Viridiplantae; phylum Streptophyta; class Magnoliopsida; order Lamiales; family Lamiaceae; genus Ballota; species Ballota nigra. The sequence goes on along the minus strand of OX344720.1, from coordinate 129,054,691 downwards.
AACGAGAGTTGCGTGTGAACAGGGGAAACCTGTGATCTTCCATTGGCAGCAGGAACAAGACCTCTCGTTTAAGTCGACAACAACAGACGGTGAGGTCAATACTTCAAACTTCCCATTGCTCCTTTGCTGCACCTTCCATGATCGTGACACAGCTAGATGATGTTGCCAAAAAGCTTGCTTGTTGGGACAAATAGCTGTGGTCCACGAATCGCTTGCAGATTTCCTTTCAAGTTGCCACCTGCTGATTTCTGCCAACACAAAGCCATGAACGCGGGGCTTAATTAGACACATAAGCAAATATAATCCTATAAAACAAGCAGGGTATAAGAATACCTGATCTTATATAATCTATCATATGTGTAATAGGATAACCTCGAGCTTCTTTCACCCATGAGTTAAAGGATTCGACTGCGTTGGAAGTCATCTCTCCATACCTTGTTATATGGGGGGAGTGCAAAACTGCCCAATTTCGGAATGGTAGCTGGTCTAGGAACTGATTGGCTTTATCCCCTCCAACTTCCTTGAAAAGAGCAAGCTTTTCATAAAAAATCCTTGTATTAGGGGCATATGCACAGTCTTTGAACAAATCGGACAACCTGTGCCGAGAATTCTTTCGTAACCCACCACCGAATCTACCTCTTAAATTGTTAAGAAGGTGAACAAGATAAAAAAAATGCTTTGGAGTATCAAATACTAGAGGAAAGGCAGCCATCAGTCCACAATTTCTGTCAGAGATGTAGAAAATCTCCTTCTCGTGATTGCAACAATCACGCACCTTAGTCAGAAACCAGGTCCAGTTTGGAGTATTCTCTGCTGACACAATCGCAAAGGCCACCGGAAACAACCCTGTAAGACGTAACTTATATATTAAAAGGGCAAGCAAATACTGATCATTAATTTATCACACATGAACAAAAATTTTCGATACCATTGTTGCCGTCTTCGGCGATTGCAGTAAGTAGAATTCCCTTGGCACGTCCATGTAAAAAGGTACCATCAAGAAACAGCATGGGCCGACAACTTTTGAACCCCTCAAGACTTGCCCTAAAAGCAATGAACACACGTTCAAAATAGTTGGAGGACAAGTTGACCTCCAAATCAAATATGCTCCCTGCATAAAATTGAAAACACATACTAATAGACGTGATAGTGTATCGTAAGAAACTGACGATGAAACATGTCACAGTGAGATGATATACCTGGATTTGTTCATTTCACAGCAGCTCCGTACCATTTAAGGTTGTCGTATGAGTCTTGATATGACCCAAACAATTGATCTTTTGCACCCTCTGCTGTCCGGTAGCCACTATAGTAAGGTATGATTATCCCGTAGTTAACTCTAATGATGTCAACAACAGCTTTGACGGTTATATCGGGGTTCGCCATAACATCGTGTTCCACAAGATGCCTAATAATCTTTGGTCCAAACCGTTTCTTATGAATACTTCTCGATCTCCCTAAGCAAGTGTGTACAAAAACACCATTATATATTTTAAAGAAGTTGTTCTCTTTCATACAGTGCGCTTTTATATGCCACCCACAACCAATTGTACTGTTCTCTTGACATATTACATAGATGTATTTGGAGTCATTTCTCAAAAACTTGTAACTAAATCCCATGCTTGTTGAGTGTTTGATTAGTTCTTTCCGGAATCCATCCGCACCCTCCCTAAATATGGTACCAATACCACCTTGCATTATATCTTCCCACCCATCCGACAACAAATTTTTCCTTACTACAACCGGGCTGATATCAAAAGAAGGCAAACATCGATCTTCTCCACTAAACTCTAATTCTTGACCATCTAATTTCCTCTTCTTTGAAGCCTTAAATGGGATCCTACCCTGTTTCAATACCTTATTGGGAGATATAGCACTATTACTGATATCAGTAGGTTCTTTGCTAGCTGTCTTATCATCATCTAACGGCTTTGAATTTGAACCATCACCCTCTATGCACAACATATTAGGGCAGACACTAACATTGGATTCAACATGGGATTTAGCTAGTAATGAAATGACAACACAAACAATCTTCTCGGACAATAACTGGGATATGGATATCATGTTAAACAAATCAACATCGGATTCTAATACACAATTATTGATTTTACCAACAGAATACCTCATTTTGGAGTCGGAAGCTTTAAGGTCAAGCCACATACCAGAAATTTGATCGGTGAGTTGCGTAAAAATGGTAGAATTATCGACCTTCACAACGCGACACTCTCCATTGAAATGGACTGTGAGAATCGTGTCCATTTCCGCCGGGTTAACTGCAACGGGCTGGATTTCCATTGGACGCCGGAGATGATGATTGATTTTGGCGGTTCAATTGCCTTGAATATCTGATCCACCGGAAATGATAGATAATCGATTTTGAAACGAACAATGAATGTTGGAAAGAAACCCTAGAAATTTGGAAGATTAATTTTGAAATTTGAATTCCTAGGCCGAAAGAGAGATGGGTTGTATATTCTGGGATTGATTTGATTGATGGTGGTACTGTTGCATAGAAAATGGGGGTGCACATTTCAGTCTATGGAGTGCATTAAACGGTGCTAAAAAAGTATTTGTTAGAAACTAATATTTTCTTAACTACTAAAGTGTATAATGGACTCTAAGGCATGTATTGGGTTGTATTTTTTTCTTTTTTAAAGTATACAAACTGTTTTCGTGAAATACAAAAAACTACGTTGAAATTTTAAGGTTGCATGAGTTATACAATGCAACTAATATATAAAAGTGTTAAACGTTCATAAGTAGATATTTTGCTTTGCGCTCATGGGCGTAGCTATAGATTTATTTTTATAAATAAATTTTTTGAAGCGATATTCAATTTCATATAGATATGAAAAGATATATGATAATTTTTAAGATGATATTCAATTTCAAATCACAATAAATATGAAACACAATTAGTTATACATGTAAACTTATAAGATAATTCAAATTCACAGTATTTATAAAGCGACGGAGAATGTCTACTAAGGAAAAGCTCAAAATAAAGGAATAATACTCGAAGATGATGATATCATCTGTACATTATGTGGGGAAGTGTACGAGGAAATCAACCATCTACTATTCGAGTGTAGATATAGAGCCAGGATTTGGTCCAACATCTTCAACTGGTTGGACTTGATGCCGATATTGATAGACGAGCAACTAAGCATAACTAGTGGACAAATAAAAAAGATGTTTTACTAAAAAAAAAAGCCAGGATTTAATAAAGGAATTGGCGAACAACTGGGAGTAAAGAACCAAAATATATAATAGAGCGAGTAGTTAATCTATGGACAACCAAGGCGAGCAGGTAGGCAGTGGAAAGACAGTTGGGAGGTAATATACATCTTAAAAGGGTAGCCGAGTGAGCAACTACTCACCACGAGTCCTACCAACTCAAATGCATTTTTAAACACTATGTTAAGGTTGTAACAAGTGTATTTACATTTGTCGTGTATTTAAATAACCTAGCTTAAGAATAAGACAAATGTCTTAACACTTATCAAAAAGGCAGAGTGGGTAATTAGTGGCATGACACCTCATGCTTGTTTGTACATGTATAAATACCCCCCATTATCAAGAAAATAATACAAGAAAAATTAGACAAATACTTCCTTATGCTGCTATATTTATTTTTCGACATCATCATCATACAATCCTTTATTTCTTCCTTTGTTTGATGATCTTACATAGGGTGAAATAACCACTAATCCAATTACTTGAATCAAGATCATCAACAGCCGACGACTCATAGAACACCTATTCCCCATTTCATCCATTTGTATTCCTCCCTTGGTCCAGGTAAATTGAAGAGAATTGCCTCTATTTTTGGATTGGAGTGGTTTGGTTTATTTGGAAGTGTAGGAACGAGGGTATTTTTTAGGAGAGTCTCCAAAATGTGGAAAATGTGACAGATTAGATAAAAGCTAGACTGAGGTTGTGGTTCTCTGTGAAAGATTCGACATTTAGATCAGTTTCGTTCTCAGACTGGCTTTCGAATCCAAGAAACTGTTGTGGTGCCTAATTCTAGTTGGTATGTTACTGTTATTTTTAGTTTGTTGATTCGGGGAACTGGGTGTAGCCTAAGTCTAGTAGCTATGATTTATGTTTTTGTTTAGCAAGGAGTAGCTGTTATTTTGGTACGTATATTAAGTCTGGAGGTTATGGTGTTTGTATTAGTTTTGTAAAGAAGTTGATGCACTGTTGTAATCCTTCTGGGTGTAGCTTACACCCAAACTGTGGTGGTAATAAATTTTTCTTTTTCAAAAAAAAAAAAAAAGAATGCTAAAGCTACCCTATGACTACTTGCATGGTGAACATCAGGTCTGAAATCATTTTAAAGATGGTCAAACCTGCAAAAAGACCACCATCAACAAATCCAGGAAAACACCAACAACAAATAAAACTGATAGAAGAACCAATTTCACTAAAAAATCACATGTAGGCAAGACAAGTCTCATATATTAGATACGTCATGTTTTGAGTGGGTCTTGTATGAGACCGTCTCATGGCATGAGACAATGGGAATGAGTGTAACTAGGGCATGGGCTCATTAACACTTTGGTAGGGGTAGGTGTTAATTTGTGTGGTCTCATGTCATGAGACGGTCTCATACAAGTTTTTGTCTCATGTTTTTGTGCAAAAATAGTAAACTACACGAGAAAGATAAATTATGGGTTAATTGCATGAAATTTCCTCGTGGTTTTGAAATACCGCGTAAGATTCCCTCGCGGTTTGGAAATTACACGAAACTTTCATGCGATTTACTAAATATAGCAAATTCTCTCATTTTTCACAATTGAGTTAATGATTTTATAGGTTTTCTGTTGTCCTTCGTATTATAGTTTTAAGATTTCAATATTTGAAAAAATAAATACAAAAAATAAATGAAATAGGTAAAACCGTGAAGTCCTTTTTCTAAAAATAGGAGAATTCATTATATTAATAAACTACAGGGGGCTTTCGTATAATTTTCAGATAATGAGGGGATTTTGCGTAACATGTAATTAACCCAACAAACTACATTAGATAAAATTTATGTGACTAATTCGATTGAGGATACACATTCACGAAGGTTTAAACTCGTAAATTTTAATCACCACTTCGTCTATTACCAACTCATTGGCCCAATAGGAAAAAAAAAAGAAATTTTTTTTTGAAATTTTTGCTTAAAATTACTTTGTCATGACATAACTTTAAGTTTCATCATACTAAAATATTTCAAAATAAACACATATTATTACTATATACCAAGGTCATGAAATTCTTTAAATTTTGAAAACCATATATAAATTCAGCTTGTACCTTAAATCAAACATTCCCTTAATTTTTCTATTAACGAATATTCATAGTATATTTATTTAAAAGTGTGTATTTGTAAAAGAAATATAAATTATACTACATTCGTTTCACAATAAATACCTTTTTAAACATTTTCAATAAAAAGATTTAGAGACAATTTACCCTCAATCAATTAAAGAAAGAGCAATTTATTATACACGAAAGATATATAAGGTAATTTAAATTTTTTAAATATAAAATGGGGGATAAAAATATATTTAGTCCCACAACTTTTTACCTTTTTCGAAATGGTCCCAAAAAAGATAAATGTACAAATTTGGTCCCAATTTTTCTGTATTGTACAATTTACATCCCAAATTTCGCCGAATTGATAAAATACAAAAGTTTTTTGACATGAGCCCGGCACATGCATGTTCAATTTGAAGATTTTTGGTAAATATTCATTTTAAAAATAGAAATCGAACTTGAATAACCCTAGAAATCCTTCTCCAATTTTTTTTTTTGCCATAAAGTCAAAATCCTTCTCAAATACAATCTTCCAAAACATAAAAACTATTTATTAATAACCTAATCAACATGTTTGTCTAAGTTGAACGCTCACGTGCACGACACATGTCAAAAAACAATGATTTTTTTGTCGCTTCCGGCGAATTTGGGATGTAAATTGTACAATTTGCAAAAATTTGGGACTAAACTTGTACATTTATCTTTTTTTGGACCATTTCAAAAAAGACAAAAAGTTATGGGACTAAAAATGTTTCTATCCCTGGAAACAAAATGTTTGTAATTAAAAAAATATACTTAGGACCTTTTATACCGGGGTAAATTGGAAAAAATGAGGAAAAAGAAAAACAGCTAAAATGACAAAGAATAAAACATAAAATTTAGACTCTAAAAATTATTTTGAACGAAGGTAGTATAAGAGAGATAAATTAGATAACTCTATATTAGTATAAGGACGAAGATAGTATAAGACTATTAGAGAGAGAAATCATAAAACCATATACATATAAGTAGAGAATTTAAAATGGTGATGTGTCGGTTTGCTGTTTAAAAAAAAAAAAAGAAAAAAATCGTAAGTATCATTTTTTTATAAATTTAAATTTTATGTATCATCATTATATTAATTTGATTTTTATTTTTATTTTTTTGAGAAGTCATTTTTCTATTGACTTTTGTTTAACACATGATATTTTATTTCTGTATTGAATCTAATTATTAAAATGTAAGCACAAGGATTTAAAATTATACCTCATGCTTACCAACTAGATCAACCTATAAATCATTATATATTTTGAATATTCATTTTATTATAACACTTTTTGAGATTTTTTTTTTAAGTGGAGGATTACAACAACACCCACTAATAATTAGTTTATATTATTAATGGGTCTAATATTTTATGTTATACTCTCTTTGTCTCACAATTTTTTTGTCCATCAAATTTGTTGACATTTCCTTTTAAAAATAAATAGCATTTATAAACAAGTAAATGAGTACCACATTATTCTTACTTTATCATTTTTTTTAGTAAATTTTTAGTTTTTATTAAATTGTGTGCCCACCAATGAAGAGAGTATAATTTTAAATAACATATACATATATTACATATTTTTTTTAGACATTCTATAAAATACATATATCTTTCATATGATATATTCCATCCGTCCTATTTTTTGTTGCCCATGCCAAAAAAATCCATCTTTTTTTTCCCGATTGACCCTTCCATAAACAGTCAACTTTTATTTAACATAATGTCATTAAAAATAACTTTATTCATTATTAAATATTTATTTATCACAATATCACTAAAAAATAATTTTATCACTATAAATATATTAAATACTACTGTTTTTTCTGTCGCACAATAATTCATGCACTTGCCTTATTAGTCCGTACCAACATTAATTATTTGCATACTCCAAAAAAGAAAATATTGAATTGTGTACACAATCACAAAAATATATACATATTTATACATACACCACTATTTTACTCAAAAAATGCATTTTTCTTGATATATTTGTCCAATTTAATGTGCGAATAAATCCAGAGCGGCGGGAGTAATAGACAATTTCCATATTAAAGTGGGACGTAGGAAATATTATTTAAATAATTTATAAAGTTTACGTAATTGAAAAATAAAACTTTTAAAATCAAAATATAAGAAAAATATTATACCATGTTATACATATATATTATTTGAGTATATCTTTTCATATAATATGATTATATTATTTTACTCAATTTTAATTAACGCATTAAATTGGGTTTTACAGAAAATTATATAGTAGTACTAGATAAGATCTAGACCGAAAAAATAATATTCTTGAATTTAAATCACCTCTATCTATTGAAACCAGAAAAGGAAAAAAAGAAAATGTTAAATTGTTGCTTATAACAATAGCCTGAGACAAAGCAATAAGCAATAAATATATTCAGGTGATCCTTCGAAGAAAGGTAAGCTGCATAATTACACCATAACAACAAAATCTTGATTACGATTTGCCTAAATATTCATCACAATTTCAAAACATTAATTCCCACAGCTATACAACCCCATCCACGTTTCGTCTTATTCTCACCAGCTTCTCCTTTACGAGAAATTCAATCATTACACATTTTCATAAATTTCAATTCCACACCCACAAAACCCCATATTATCAAACTGGCCCTGACCTTCAATTAAGTAAAACACCTTCGTGGCACGCGTACAAGCTTTAACAGCTGCACTCCACGCTTCCTGTATTGTACATTGGGACTGGATTGTACAAAATTGCACTGGCAACAGAATTTCCAAAAATTTCTACCAACTGGGCCCCACCCTCTCCCCACTTTCAAACAGAAAATAGGCTAGTAATTTGTCCTTTTTCCCCCACCACATTGAAATCTTCAATAACAAAATCTCAGCCGTTGGATTGAAATCCTAACTTTGACTCTGACCCGGTAACCCGGTCACTTCTTCTCCGATATATTCCCCCACTACCACACCCCGGTCTCATTCACAACTTTCTCATTTTCCTCTAAATCTGAGTTTAATATCTCTGATGAAATTGCACTGAAAATCGGTTGATTTCAAGCTCTGCAAATTCTAAAAATGGCGGTCGAATTACTCGGCTACACGAATCTCAACGAGCAAATGGCGATCCAGGAAGCCGCCACAGCGGGGTTGAAATCTATGGACCATTTAATCCGAGCGGTTTCGCACCAACACCAACACCAACACCAACAGCAGAATCAACAGCTCGATTGCAGGGAAATAACTGATTTCACCGTTTCCAAGTTCAGAAAGGTAATTTCCATCCTGAACAGAACCGGCCACGCCAGGTTCAGGCGGGCGCCGGTTCAATCTCGGCCTCCGACGCCGGAGTTTACCACTGTTCAGTACCAGAACAATACTCCGGTGAAAACTCAGCCACAAATTTACCAGCCTCAACCGCTGAGCCTCTTCTCCCTTGCTCCGACTTCGGCGCCGGCTCAAAATCCGGCTGCGGCTAAGCCGTTGACGCTCGATTTCACCAAACCTGGTGCTTCTGTAGGGAAGGATGGGGGTGAAGTTATTGGCAAAGAGGCGTTCAATTTGTCGGCGGCTGTTTCGACATCGGGGAACTCGTCTTCTACGTTTGTGTCATCGATTACCGGTGAGGGAAGCGTGTCTAACGGAAAAGGTGGATCTCCGTCTATGTTTCTGGCGCCGGCTGCTCCGGCTGTCTCCGCCGGTAAGCCGCCTCTCTCCGGGAAGAGGTGCAGAGAACACGACCATTCCGATAACGTTTCCGGCAAAACGTCGGGTTCTAGCCGATGCCACTGCAAAAAGAGGTGTGTTTTATAAACTGTTTAATGATTCTGAAAATCGATTAATTTTTCCGATTGTGATTAAAATTGCCTTACCCTTTAATTTTTCGCCCAAATGAAAATGAATTTTAATATTATTTCCATTAAGTAGAAAAAGTGAATAAACTCTCTTGGTTTGACTTTCTAATAATTAAAATCCGGATTGTATATAAAGATAAAGAAAATAAAAGACAAAAAATAGAAAAAAATATAGTGCGCTTGACGCATCCGGCGCACAGTAGCGTCAGCACGCTTGTCAGTTGAAACCGACGCATCCAAAGCATTTTCCTCACCCAAACAAATATTTTTTACCATTTAGAATTTTAATCCTGAGTCCAAAATAGTACTAATGGAAAAACTATTAATTTTGCAGGAAATCAAGGGTTAAGAAAACAATTAGAGTTCCAGCAATTAGTTCAAAAGTTGCAGATATCCCACCGGATGATTACTCATGGAGGAAGTACGGCCAGAAGCCGATCAAGGGCTCACCATACCCACGGTACTTACCATGAACCATCACTAATAACCGTCCGATTCGATTGATTTGCACAACCCTAGAACAATATTCGCTAATTAATTATCTACTTCGATTTTCAGGGGTTACTACAAATGTAGCACGGTGAGGGGTTGCCCAGCAAGGAAGCACGTGGAGAGGGCGAATGATGATCCGACGATGCTAATCGTTACCTACGAGGGGGAGCACCGGCACACGCAGGGCGCGATGCAGGAGAACGCAGCCTCTGCTCAGTTAGTGGTGTTCGAGTCATCCTGAGAAAAGGGTGCAAAAGTGGAGGAAATTGGTCACTTTTTGTAATTTCGAGGTAGTTTGAGGGGGTAATTCGGAGAAGAGCATAGATGTTAAATTGGGGGGTTTTGTGTAAATTGGGTAGGAGTAGAGGACAGAATCGCAAAAATGTTTAATTTTGGTGGAAATGAATTTTATTTATTACTACAATTTTCCTTTTTCATATTCTTTTCTTGTGTTTGAGATTCGGAAAAAATTGTTTTTTAGTTGAGTTTGTTATTTTATTCGGAAGATTGGAATAAGGAAATTTAAAAAGAACGCCTTTATAGAAAGTCAAAACGATTGGGCATTTTTATAAGATTGGAATTTGGATACAGCTGCACATCACTGTATCGTTTGGTGCAGTACATTGCTTTCTTTGACCGGCAGCTCACAAATATTGTTAACAAAATATGTATGTCTGTTTATATAAATTATTAAATTTAGCTTTAATATGATATTTTCTTTATATAAAAATAAGTAGTTCCTTGTAAGTTTATAATTACAGTGTTGTAAGGTTTCGAATATTTAATTAAAAGTATTAAAAATTTAATCACTAGTATTAAAATTTAAGGTATTATATTATCATTGTTATTTATTTTTATAACCCAACATTTGATACTACTTTAAAACAACGATTTTATGATAAATTTATTATAAATAAAATTTGGCGTAGTAATTTTGAGTTTTACTTTTTAAGATTAGAATTATTTATTCGAGGTGATATTATATTCCACTACTTTTAGTACAGTTGACTACAAGTCTCCTCTTGTGACATTATTATACTCTCCAAGTGTGTATATATGTATGTATTTACATACAAACTATTTAAATTTGATACATAAAATAATTATTAATAAATTTCTGAGTGAATATAAAAGTTTTATAGTAGGTGTAGAACATTTAATGAAGGTCAATTATATAATGTCAACGACTCTAATGGGTCCAACACTTTGCGTATTGGTTGGGGAAAACTTGATGGACAAGTTGGAGAGAATTTCAAGTGTTGAAGAAAATACCACTTATGCTAGGCCTATTTCAAACTTAAGTTGTTTTGGGGAGGGAAACAATTCAATTTGTGGAAAGATTTTCAATTCAATTAGTGATATATAGGTATTGTTAACCAATTTCACCGCTAAATTTATTTGTATTTTATATGTATTTTTTTATTATATACTCCCTCCATCCCAAAATCATTTTCTCATTTACTGTTTGCACGAGTTTTAAGAAAAAAGTTGTTTACAGTATATAAAGTGATAAAGTAAATGTTTTTGGTTATTAGTGTATGTAGAATATAATATTAAAAATTATTGTTATTTTTTTTGCCAAAAGTAAATGTAGCAAACGAGTATGAGACATACCTTTTTGACAATGTAGCAAACGAGTTTGGGACGGAGGGAGTATTAATTATACATTGAAATACATTACTATTAAATTAATAAATTTTATTGATATTGTTTTGATTTGTACAATAAAATTGATTTTTTTTTTTTGAAAGGTCAATAAAATTGATTTACATGAAACTTACCTTTAGAGATAATGTGTCTTTTTAGTTGGGGAATTTGGTGGTTTCTCATTTTCGGAAAAAATCCTGGGTACAATGGGGTGAAATTTTAAAATAAAATTTTCTTCAATTGTATGAAGTCTCAACACAAAAGAGAGTTAAAGTTGTGGAGATGAACAGTGAAGATGAGGGAGGGAGTTGTTGAACTTTTTCAATTATGACATGCTTAACAATATAGGTAGATCAGATGACTTGGAAGGATTCTGCCAAGGTATCCAATTTTTCTTGGAAAATACTACGAAATAGATTACCAACCAATATTAATTTGGCAAGAACCAAGAAGAAATTCAAATGAAAGAAATAAAGTTTGTGTGACATGAAAACAAAAATTGAAAGATATAAATCATTTGTTGGATGATTGTCCTTTCTCATGTGATGTGTGGAGAAGATGTTATAAATGGTTTGTATTAATTTGGATGTGAAGTCGTTGAATCTAATTTTCTTCATGATCATTTTGACCAACATCTTAACACTTTCAAAGAATATGAATGTTTTGATCATTACTAGGCAATGTGTGGTTTGAAGTATTTGGAAGGGAGCAGGAATAATGCAATCTTCAACAATCTTTCATCAATTTGGAGAAGATTGTGGAAAACATAAAGATAAGATCGAGGAAGTAGCTTCATGCAAATTTTCCAACTTAATTTTGTACCCAATTCACGAATAATGTAATGATTTTATTGTTTGTACAACATAAACTTAAACTTAAAAACATCATCGTTTGTATTCCTTCAACTCTATTAAATTATTTTCTGTCCAAAAAAAAAAAAAAAAAAAACTCTCATTCACTGAAAATGTGGATGCCCTTGCTCCATATTTTGGTAATGATAGTGTCATCTTTACTAACGGTGATTCTCTTTCTATTTCGCAGTTAGGTTCTCGTTTTATTCATAATACTTTAACATTATTAGACGTTTTAGTGGTTCCTCATATTACTAAGAATTTTCTGTCCATTAGTAAGCTTACATCTGATTTACCGGTTGATATTGTTTTCTCTAATGATTATTTTTTGTTCAGAAACGATTGACAAAGGAAATACTAGCTCAGGGAAGATGTAGAGATGAATTGTATATTTTAGAGCAAGGGTCTTCTGCTCTTGTTGCCGCTTTGCAGTCTAGTGTCCTTAAGTCCTCTTTTAAATTATGACACTCTCATTTGGGACATGCTCATTTTTCTGTTATAACTTTGTTAAAAACTTTAGGCTGGTTGGACGTTACTTCTGTTTTGCCTAAGCCTACTGTGTGAGAGTCGTGTCAATTAGTGAAGAGTAATTGATTGTCTTTCTCTCTTAATGATAAACGTGCTTCTAATGTGTTAGATCTTGTTCATTGTGACTTGCGGGGGTCTTCCCCTATTACCTCATCTAAAAGTTTGAACTTGTAGAGAGTTGTAGAATTAATTCATTTAATTATTTCCCTAACACTCCCCCCTCACTCATTGAGTCGAACTTTCAACTTGTCCTCTTTGGGGAAGCCTAACGAGTGAACAATTTAATATAGGTGTAGTTGATCTCAGCGGGAATCGAACCCAGGATCTTTGTCCGGGCGTGAGCCTTTTGGCTCTGAAAGAATTCCGCTTCATTTAAAAGTTTAAACTTATAGAGAGGTTCTAAAAAAAAAAAATCCATTTAATATTTTTTTTTTACACTCCCCCAATTCATGGGCCAGACTCAACTTATTCCTTCTTTGGAGAGGCCCAATGAGTGAACAATTTAATATGGGTAGAACTGTTTTCAACAAGAATCGAGCCCAGGATCTTTGTTCGGACAGGAGTTTTTTAGCTCTGATACCATAAAAGAATTATGTCTTATCTAAAGATCCAAACTTATAGAGAGACATGGAGATGGAGTATAACTTGGACATTAGCACATTAACACTTTGACAGAAATGAAAGTTATTTTGTACTCTTTTGTGACATGAGACGATTTCATATAAGTAATTATCATAAATTGTTGATAAGGTGTCATTTCCATACCGCGTACAAACACTGCAGGTTCGAAATTGTCTCATTATTGTTCATAATTACTTTATTCCTTCTTTCCTTTTTTTGGTTAACAAAGTGAAATATATAATGCAAATCAAAGGAATGCAGAAATAATTAACTATATTTTTTTATTTAAATACGCATGAACAACCGGTTATTTTTACATGCTGCACTTGTATATATCTTTGGCAGTTGAGTCACAACTGAGACCTATATATGGTATTAAAGTGTTAGCATCGAACCTGCGAACTACTTTACAACTAACCAGTTATTCAAGAAAATGCCAAAATGCTGATAACTGACACAAAACCTCTAAAATTGTGTGATTGGTAATTAATCTTTCCTTAGCTTAATATTTTTGGCAGAATGATTCCCTATATAATGAATGTATGGTTATGTTTTTCGCATAGTAAAACTTGGTTGCATTAGTTGTATGGTTGAATTAGTGCATACTTTATTTTATACAATGATTTTATTTATTTAAAATAATTAATACTAGCTAATTGATTAATACCATTTCAAAATATATTTTAATTGTACGATGCAAATAATGCATAAAAATATTTGTCTTTCATGAAAAAAATTTGGAATGGAAAGGATGTTAGATGTGGTGATGAGCAAAGAGAATAAGGACAAGATGATTCAAGGAATTTGAGATTTTAAGTATTCTGTATATGCATTAATGTTTTTGGAGGTACAATGGAGGGGTATTTATATATACAAATGTACAAGCTATCATCTAACGTACACTTCCTATAATTATGCTAATTAGGATGATTCTGCTAAAACAAGGAAATATGGAATCAATCAATGATATGATGAAAATCATCACAATCCCGCATCCCGCACGATTCTCATCACTCCCCTTCAAGTTGGATTGTGAAGATCACGAACACCCAACTTACTTATGAGTAGTCGCAATTTGTCCGTTCCAAGTGGTTTTGTGAAGATGTCCGCTACTTGTTCATTTGTGGATATTTTACGAGGCTCAATCTCCTTCGACTGAACTCGTTCTCGTACAAAATAGCAGTCCATTTCAACGTGTTTTGTGTGTTCATGGAAAACTGGATTGTTAGCTATGTGTCGTGCTGCTTGGTTGTCACAATGCAGAGGTGTAGTTGTAGTCTGTGTGGCTTGGAGGTCTTGTAATAGCCATCTAATCCACAAAATTTCGCTAACTGTTGTAGCCATCGCGCGATATTCCGCCTTAGCCGAGGATCTTGATACAACTGACTGTTTCTTTGTTCGCCACGAAATAGGCGAGCCACCAAGCGAAATAAAATAACCCGTGCTAGATCTTCTTGTCATATGGCATCCTCCCCAATCTGAATCACAATAGGCCTCTAAGTTTAAGTCTCCTTTGAATGGAAGAAATATTCCTTGGCCCGGCGTGACTTTCAAGTAACGTAACACTCTATAAATCGCATCCATGTGTGTTTGTCTTGGCGAATTGATAAATTGACTAAGCACATTAGTAGCAAATTGAATATCCGGTCTCGTCACAGTTAAATATAGCAAACGTCCTATGAGACGTCTGTAGCGGGATGAGTCGACTGGCGGGCTTTCTTCATCAAAGCTGAATCGTGCATTTTGTTCCATTGGAAACGCACTTGGGCGTGCTCCTTGCATTCCACTGTCTTCTAGTATATCCAATGTGTACTTTCTTTGGCTAAGCACGACCCCATCAGTGTTTCGAGCTACTTCGATACCCAAAAAATATTTGAGGGGTCCTAGATCCTTGATGCTGAATTTATTATCGAGATACCTCTTCACAAACTGTATGAACTTTGTATCATTTCCGGCTAAAATCACATCGTCCACATAGATGAGTGCACAGACAAAGGAATCGCTCCTTCTACGCGTGAACAAAGAGTGGTCTGCTCTTGATTGTCGAAAACCGATATCCAATAATGCGCGTGTAAACATAAAGTACCAATTTCTGGAAGCCTGTCGTAGTCCATATAAGGATTTCTGAAGTTTGCACACTCTTGTTTCTCCTTTCTTGGCAAAGCCTTGTGGTATTTTCATATAAACATTCTCGTCCAAGTCCCCATGTAGGAAGGCATTATTCACGTCAAGTTGTTGTAACGTCCAGTTTTTCTTGACCGCAACTGCAATGACACATCGAACTGTAACGAGCTTCGCCACAGGTGCAAATGTCTCATGAAAGTCTATCCCTTCAATTTGTGTAAATCCCTTTGCGACGAGCCTTGCTTTATATCTTTCAACTTCTCCATTCGGCTTGTATTTGATCTTGTAGACCCACTTCGAATCAATAGCTTTCTTGCCTGGTGGTAATTGCTCGAGAGTCCAAGTCTTATTTGCTTCGAGTGCATTAATCTCATTTTGCATAGCTTCCTTCCATCTTGGATTCTTGATAGCCTGCGAAAAAGATTTAGGCTCATCACGTGAAGTGATGGCAGCAAGATAACATTTATGATGATGAGAAAATCGCTTATATGAAACAAAGTGAGACAGAGGATGTACCGTTGAGGATCCTGATTCGGGCATGGGTCGCGAATGGTCTAAGGACTGAGGCAAATCAACTTCGTAACTCTGCAAATGTTTGGGTTGTACTCTAGGGCGCCCGCTTTGTCTTCGAGCTTGGTCCTCATTTTGCACATTAGTGTGGTCGGTATTGACTATCTCATTTCCATTACCCACATGTTCATTGTTTTGTTGTGTAGATGACTCACTTAATGAGGGCATTTCACATGCTAACGAGTCTAATTCCCAATCTTGTAACCGTGCTTTAGCTAGGTTCTTTAGATATGTGTCTTTTTCATAAGGGAAGATGTCCTCAATGAATTTAACATCACGAGAAGTAGTAATAGTTTTATTTTTCAAATCAAATACTCTGTAGCCTTTTTGTCCACTTGGGTATCCAATAAAAACACTAGGTCTCCCCCTTTCACCAAACTTATCACCACCCTTGTTATCTTTCGCATAAGCCAAACAACCGAAAACACGGAGTCGCTCATAGTCTGGCTTTCTTTTAAAAAGAACCTCATAGGGGGTTTTGTTTTGTAGAATTTTAGTGGGAAGTCTATTGATAATGTAGGTAGCAGTTAAAACACATTCGCCCCAAAAATTTATTGGAAGTTCACTTTGAAATCGCAAGGCTCTAGCCACCTCCAAAATATGCCTGTGTTTTCTTTCCACTACACCGTTTTGTTGTGGTGTATCCGTACAAGAAGTTTGCAATACGATACCATTTTCATCATAGAAATCACGCATAATATTAGACTGAAATTCAGTCCCATTGTCTGTTCTAACTTTTTTAACCGGTTTTCCAAATTGGGTTTTAACCATGTTGCAAAAGGCTATTAAATGTTTGCTCACCTCCGATTTGAATTTCATCAAATAAACCCACACACCCCTGCTATAATCGTCCACAATACTTAAGAAATAATATGCTCCGGTGAAGGATGGGGTTTTATAGGGTCCCCAGATGTCACAATGTATTAACTCAAAACAATCTTTAGTACGAATGGTGCTAGGTGTAAAAACAGTGCGTGTTTGTTTAGCCCTCATACAAGAATCACAATGATTATCAAAAGTTTTATTTAAAACATCCACATGTTCAAGTTTTATTTTGGAAGCATGTCCTAATCTTCTGTGCCAAATTTCTGGACTCACCACAGCAGTCATATCTCGATGTTCTTGTCGTATTGAGTCCAAGCAGTATAGACCATCGCGTTGTTTACCCATCCCAATCAGATTCCTCGATTTCAAGTCCTGTATAATACAGTAGTCCGGGAAGAAAGTAAGTACACAATTGTGATCCTTTGTTAAGCGACTAACAGATAATAAATTACATTGGAAATTAGGAACATGTAAAACATTACTAAATTTGAGTCCATTGGCTAACTTGGTATTGCCAATGCCTTCGACTGGAACATTATCACCATTGGGAATTTTAACTGGTGTTAATGTGCCAGAATTCACTATATTATCAAGAATCTTACCATCGTGGGTAAAGTGTTCCGTGGCACCGGAATCAATTACCCATGATTTCTCAAATACAGTCTTACCAGCCATGTTGACGGAGGGTGGTTGGCTCGAGTTGTCCTTATTCATCGCTCCAAGGTACTCAACGAGTTTGGCTAGTTGCTCTTGGCTTATCCCAGGTACAGTGCTCGAGCCACTTTCTACGTTTGCCGCCCTCGGATTTGCCTTCGGCTTCTCAACTGTTTTGCCGTGATTTCTTTTGAACCTTTGTTCACCTCTCTCCGGGTAACCCACGATTTCGTAGCAGTATTCAATTGTGTGGTTATTTCTCCCACATTTCTCGCACTTTCTCTCGCGCCTGTTATCCTTTATCTCGTTCCTTGTTCTCTTTGGGAAAGACTGGTGTGTGGAATTTGTTGTTATTCCTTCACGACCCTCATAAGCTTGAAAGGCTGCTACTTCCGTTGCCGGTTTTCTCGCAGATGTGATGAGTCGTTGTTGTTCATCTTGTGCCACCACGTGATAGGCTGCTCCCAATCCAAGAGTTGGTTTCGTGCTTAGGATTTTAGTCTTTACAGTATTGAATATCTCGTCAAGACCCATGAGAAATTCGTATAATTGTTCCTTCTCTCGCATATCCACCAATTGTTTCGACATATCGCAAGTGCATTGTCCACAAGTACATTTAGGCATGGAGGAGACAGATTGAATTTCGTCCCATATACCTTTCAATTTCGTGTAATACGCTGACACCGACATTTTTTCTTGGCGGGTAAGCGTTAATGCACGTTTTAATTCATACGCCCTAGGGGCGTTCTCTTTGCCGAACCTTTCTTCTAGGTCCAACCAAATTTCTCGGGCAGTTTTCCCATGCTTTACACTATGGCGTATTTCCTTTTCCATTGATGACATGAGCCACCCCTTTACCATGGCATTACACCTCTTCCATAATAGTACTTCGGATGATCCTTCATTTGGCATCGGAATTGTGCCATCGACGAACCCAAATTTATTTTTAGCGAATAGGAAATTTGTCATTTCCTCCACCCAATCCGCATAATTACCATCGTGAAGAACTTCGCTCACATATACTTGTCCGGGATTATCGGATGGGTGCACATAGTATGGGGACATTACGTCCACTACATTTGATGATGTTGGTTTGTCGTCACCAGTTTTCACCATATTTTGTTTGGTGTTTTACTGTATGATTGCTGATTTGAAAAAAGTTTTGCGGAAGCTGTTGGAATTAAACCTGCTCTGGTGCCATGTTAGATGTGGTGATGAGCAAAGAGAATAAGGACAAGATGATTCAAGGAATTTGAGATTTTAAGTATTCTGTATATGCATTAATGTTTTTGGAGGTACAATGGAGGGGTATTTATATATACAAATGTACAAGCTATCATCTAACGTACACTTCCTATAATTATGCTAATTAGGATGATTCTGCTAAAACAAGGAAATATGGAATCAATCAATGATATGATGAAAATCATCACAATCCCGCATCCCGCACGATTCTCATCAAAGGAAAGTAACATTAAAAATAAAAAGTACTATGATTGGAATTTATTTTAATAGGGTGTAATATTAAATGAGATGGTATTGATTTTTAAGTACTACTTACTATATTATTTACGCCTAAAAAATAAATGAGAATTTGGAATATCAAAATCAGTATCCAATAGGAGAAATCATGTCCCAAACTTAACTAAAATTATTGAATTGTCTTGAAAGACCTAAGTTTCTTCTGTTTTAATGATTATGAATATAATGCTTTGAAAATCAACATGGTTAATTAAATATTCATGTAAGTTGAAACTCAACATAACGTGTTTATATAAGATTTGAACTTAATAAATAATAATTCCCAATTAAAAGTAGGAAACTCAAATTTAAAAACAAAGTGGACCTACAGAAACCTAAATACGACTTTTAATTTCCTTAAATAAATTACAAATATGAATAATAATTAATTTATTGTAGTCACAATATAATATTGCAGTTTTCTTCCACGTTATAAATTCTAGAAGGTTAGTTGACTTTTCTATTGCCAGAGAGAGAAGTGAGAATTCATTGCCAAGAAGCTCATGGTTGGACCTAAAAATTAATAAAAAAGAAAATGTGTTTTGTGTTTGGCATGAGGTAATATACAAATTGACTAGTCTAACTTGTACCATTCCCCATGGGACCATCAACTTAAATGTCATAAATAATTTCTCATAATTTCATAATGAATATTAAAAGGACAAATCTATATGTTTTTATATATGCATAACATTATATAGTTGGAACAACGCCAACAAACAAATTCTCCCTTTCATGGGAATTATCTATGTCTAATTTAATTTTTTTGAGTCAGTGTAAAGTAATATGCATAGAAAACATTATTTGCATTAAGAAAATAACTTGAAGTTTAAAATACAATATGAAATAAAAAAAAAGTCGTGTGTCAATTTCCAAAGACAATTATTACTATTGAGAAGATATTACGTACACCTTTTGATAGTGCATCACTAAACAATAATATTGATCTTTTTACAAGCAATAATATAAGATCTTACAACATTAATATTTATTTTCATAAACAATAATATTAATGGTGTACAGTGCATATAATATTTTGTCATTAATATTATTTTTATTTTGTGGAATGAATTTTAAGGATGATGGTCAATTTTTACACAATTGTTATCAATTTAGCGTAACTTTGACCAATTTATGAGAAGAAACCAGGTTCAATTGTAATTTATTATTTTAGTGAAAACAATTAATACCATATTTTATGAACCAATTTTACTCATGTTGTGTAGCGAATAATTTCTAACTAAACGAGGTGATTAGAAAGACTCAAGGACGAGGTCAAAGCCACAACATCGGCCTCGTCATGCCTTGAACACCGCCAATTTTCTCCGCCTGGGGAGCACAGACCTTGTCGAAGTATAAAACCATAATGAGGAGCAAGATTAAAGTCGAGGTCAAATCTAGATCTCGGCTTATTAGATTTATCTTGTCATACTGGCGGCCTAGGCCGAGTCCCTTCGGAGCGAATGGTCCTCGACATCCCATTAAAGAGACCAACTCTAAGAGACGAACGTGGCTTACGACCATTCATCTCGGCTTTGAAGACGACGAGGAGGCCACGTACTCGATCTTATTCGAGAAGGCCAATGTCAGATGCATCGTCAGACAATCATTCAATTTAAGGACAGAGAACAGTAAATTGACACCAACCCCAGTCAACAGGTCATACTTATGGTACTAAACCCCACAATTTGAGGAGAAAATAGACTTTACTTTCCACTTGTCAACTTTGTATTGGGCAGAGTCCACCAACTCAATGGACCTCAGCCCAACCTTGAAACTAGGGTCAGCTCAAGCATTTAATGCTTGGGCAGCCCGGGTAGATCTAGGGCAGCCCAAGGACACACATTTGAGCTATAAATACAAGCTTTAACATTTAATAAAGGATCATCAACCTTAAAACCCAAGCCTACACAAGGACTTGACAAATCTCGTTCTTCATTTATTACTTCAATCTTCATAACAATTAATGTCCAATCAATTCATATTTTTATAGTTGTTAGCCATCTAAAGCCACATTAAATCCATATTAGATACATATTTTGGGCAACAACAACTCAATACATACTCATAGTCATAATTCATAGATTAAATGTTCCGCATTCTAAAACTTTGTGCTTTAAAATCACATAAATGGGCGTGGGCACGATGCATGATTGCTATTGGGCTTAGATATAAATGCAATGTGCTTGGGCTTGGGTCACATAAACGCAATGGCCTCCAGCAGTTCTTTGATGGCCCAGGTTATATGCACTATATATGTTGGTAGTACACATACAATAAAATAAAATAAAATTTATTTTAATAATTAATGAAAAGGCACACATACCCTCATCACTATCCCTCTCAATATACACGCACCCACCCACCCATTACCGTCACCATCTTAAGATGGTTGCCGCCCGTAAAATGTCAATTCTTAAAAAAAAAAAAAAAAAATCATGATGTACAAATTTTCGGAAAATCGATTATGAAAAAAGAAGATATTTTCGGCAATTGATTTTGAAAACTGTAAGATTTTCGATTTTTTTTTTTTTATGAAAAATGTAAGATTCCGGCACAATATTCCGAAATATGACTATAAAATCAATGGAAGAAAGAATGGGATAAGAAAATTAGGTTTTTTTGTTAAAGAGAAGGATAGCTTAGAGAGTTAGTGGTGGGTGTACTAATTTTGTATGTGTATGCACACATTTGGTGGGCGTACTACCAACAAATGTGGATGCATATAACCTGGGCCTTTTTTTTTTTTTTTTTTAACCTAGACCTTCTTTGGCAATTAATAATTAGGCACATGTTGTTTGCACTAACCAATCTGTTAAATATACTACCAGGATGAATACACTACTTCAGTTTTGGAATTTTTTTCGAAAAAAATATTCGAACATAGTGAAATTGAGAAAAAAAATCAGAAATATTTTTCGAAAATTTTACAAATCTTCGAAAAAAAAGTCGAGGGTAGTGTATTTAACAAAAGGGGTAATGCAAGTAACCGTGGCCTAATAATTATTGGGTCTTGGCCTATTATGATTTGGTATAGGCATCCTTTTCTGGGTAGTCCATTCTCTTATACTGAAAAACAACTGGACTAGCACCTGGAGCCCAATCATCAATCATAAATTTTGGAAGGGTTACGACTAAATATCTCTCCAATATTAAAATATACACCTCTTAAATAATTTTTTTTTAAATAAACATTCTAAACTACCCTTATTAATTTTATTTTAAAAATTACACCTCCACACTCCAACAATAATAGCAAGTAGCAACCGCCTTCGGCTGTCCACTGTCATCCGCCGCTTTCTGCCGGCAACCACCCACTGCCGACGGTCACCACCAACCGCCGTCGGTCACCACCCACGAGACTAACCCAATCCAATTTAAACAATTATTTTCCTTTAAAAAAGAGAAGATCATAGAGAAAATTTACAAAGGAAAAGATGAGGATAAAAAATGACGAAGAAGACTTTAGCCCAAGCAACAATGCTTCTTCTCCGTTTTATCTATTCTCAAATTTCATGTGTAGAGAGAGAAACACACCGTTGATATGCGGGGCAGTGGACGGCGTCATGTGGCGGCAGCGGTAGGACGATGCCACATGGGGATGACGGTGAGCAGCTGTATGATGAAGGGGTATTTAGCCGCACTCTTGTAGAAGAGAATAAAAATTTAAATGATTGAAAGTTGTTCAGCGTTGATTTTATATAAGATAAAACAAAGATTCATCTTAAAGTAATTTGAATACTCGTTAAATAAAAAAATGAATAAAATAAAAAAAATGATAAATTACACATATAAATTGTCTCACATTGAAAAATTAAAAGGAGTGGTTAGTCTCTTTTACATTTATGTGTGCTCAACTTGTGGACTGCACCGAACACTTCCCAATTAATTTCTACCATCCAAAAAAATAAAAACGAGTTTGAACCAAAAAAAAAGAACTACATTATTTTTCAACTCTAATAATTCCGTAACCTCGAAAAATTATATCTATAACTTAATGATTTATTCCAAATCAATCAGCTAGAGTTGTGTCTAACTAAGAAAATTTTCCTTGAAAAAAAAACTATTAAAAATTTACCCTAAATTTTACTGATGCAGCAGATCGAAGATAATTGTTTTGTCTAGCTGAGCAGAACTTTCACTTTTCTTAACCATTTAAACATGAAAAAGGAAAAAAAATATCTGCACATCCTTTTAAAAATATTAGAATAACGATAAAAAATCTATCATAAAATAATATACTGAGAATTAGTATTTAGGTGCCACTGCCACATGGTTTCTCAAGCTCAATAAATGCTTAATTAATAAATATTAATATTATATTTTTAATTCTGTACTACCAAATAAACTGATGCAGGTAACTTTGTAAATTCAAAATGTAATAATTCAATCTGCCAAATTAAGCAGCAAATCATTGTTACTTTACACGTAACATGTTTGGATCGTCTTTAATGATATGCATTTTATGTTGGATTTCATACAAGTTTGTAAAAGGTCATTATTTCTCAATGAACGACGAAGGACCACCTATATATTTACAATTTTAAAACCATTTAAAAAGTAAATAATTGGAAGGGAAGAAGTAATTTGGATAAAACAATGATGATCAATTCTCAATTACTCAAGAACATCATAATCAAATAGTTTGCATCCATAATTTGCTTAAGATTTGTATGCACTAATTGTACCTTACCATTCATATACAATTAATAATGTTTAATATCAATAAAAACAATTAATATTTTTCAATTATAACAATCAATATTGTACAATAAAAATAATTAATATTATTTAATAAAAATAACTAATTATATTATTTAGAAAAAAACAACTAACACTCTTAAAATATCACCCCAATTATCCTGTACAAATTTGCCAAAGTTTTTGAGGTTTTGATTTCGATTTGGAGTAGTGAAAACTGTAGTATCATCCATTTGTTTATTTAATTTTTTTTTCTTAAAAAAAAAAACCTCCCATCAAGATTGGGAAAATGAAAATTAGTTGCCTCTATTACCTCTATCATATAGGAAAAGTAGTTACTTATTTTTGCTAATAGAAATATTTTCCAAATCCCAAATTTATCTACATTTGAATGGACACGAATTTTAATAAAACTTAACAATTCTTCAATGATAATGTGAATAAAAATTTATTTCCATTTATGCCTTCATAAGAAAAATGATAAGTTGGGGAAAAAAGTTTTTCAATGGTGACACCATTGCTAGTGCCATGCCCCAATTTTGGAATAGAAGTTGACAATAAATGGTTGTTGGTGGAGGAATGGAGGAGTGATTGAGGAGGATGATTGTAGGAAGAGAATAAGATAATCAAAATGAAGTAGTGATTACCTTATTTAGGAGGAGAGGTGGCGATTTTGTTCTCATGAACCATGCTAATTACACTAATTTTCATTTTCATTCCCATTGTCATTGAAGAGTTGTTAACCAAGCGCCTAAGATAAATGAGATAAGATATGAATATTGTAAAATCCATTAACAAAAAAAAAATATGTAAATTTTAACTATAAAATAATATTTTTTTAAAAAGAAAGTAGAATAGATTTTGAGAGCAAATGGAGTATTAGTTTTAAATAGTATTAATTGTTTTTTGAATTGAGTATTCGTTATTTTAGTTAAATTCCTTAAAAAAATTATTTTACTAAAAAAATATTAATTATTCTATTAAAATATATTGAAATGCAAACCAATTTCACTTTCATATTTATACATGCTTGATCCTAAAAGATCCTCTTTATAAATTATAATAAAAGTGGGGTAATAAAATTAAAAGCGACGCCGACAAATAAAAAAAGCAGAGAAAAAGATGAATAAAAACAAAAACAAGAAAAGGCAAAATATACTGTCAAGCACTTGGGCACCATCTGTTGGTTTTTTTTTTTTTTTTTGAGCGCAACAATTTGCCGAAAGCCTCCTTCTTTTTCCGTTACCGATTTAGGGTTCTCTCTCTCTCTCCAAAACGCTCACATTTTGCATCAATCTACTCCAACTTCAAAACCTTATACTGAGTTCTTAAACCAATTTTGTGGCATCGAATTCCGAGTAAGTTTTTCGGTTTCTCTCTTTTAGTTAACTGTTTTTAATTCGTAGAAAGGAAAATCTAGAGTGAATTATAGTCTCTCTTTTTTTTCTCCAGGTGTTTTGTTAGTTCGATTGTTACTAATTGATTTCTTACTTCTTCATGATTAAGATTGGTGAAGGGGAAGAATGGGAGTTAATTTGTACAAGAATTCTGATCGATTGATCTATACTTTGTTTGGTTCTTTGCCAAAGAGAATTTTAAGAAGGAAGGGGAAAAATTGAAAGAGATTTGTATTGCTGTTGGTGGTGAATCTAGCATTTCATGTTAATTAGCTCTTAATCTTTTCATTGGGATATTTGATTCCATTAGTGCTAATGGATAAAGGCATTGAGAATTTGATATCTGCAAGGGAGTTGTTGAAAACCAGTGTGGAGAAATCTAAATCTCTGGCTTTGTCTTTAGAAAAATCGGGGCCTAGATTAGATGAGATTAACCAAAGACTACCTTCATTGGAAGTAGCCATTCGGCCTATACGTGCTCAAAGAGACGCCCTTGCTACCGTTGGGGGTCACATCAATAGCGCTGTAGTCCCTGCTGCTGCAGTTCTTAAGGTTTTTGATGCCATTCACGGGCTTGAAAAATCATTATCTGATCCACAAAATAATCTCCAAGTTTATCTTGGTGTGCTTAAACGCCTTGAAGAGGCATTGAAGTTCTTGGGAGAGAACTGTGGGACAGCAATTCAATGGTTGGCTGATATAGTGGAGTATTTGGAGGATTATAAGGTGGCTGATGATTGGTTCATTTCAGGGCTAAAGAAAGCACTCGACAATCTTCGGGAGCTAGAGTCAGGTGAGGAGAAGGGTCGTCTTGATGGGGGGCTGCTTGAGGTTGCATTGAACAATTTGGAAAACGAGTTTAAACGTCTTCTTATGGAAAATACCGTCCCATTACCAATGTCTTCTCCTTCATTGCCTGGTGAACAAGCCTGCATTGCTCCGTCGCCTTTGCCTGTGGCTGTTATCCAGAAGTTACAGGCTATTTTGGGGAGGTTGATTGCTAACGACAGGCTTGAAAATTGCGTATCTATTTACATTGATGTCCGGAGTTCAAATGTTCGGGCTAGTTTGCAAGCCTTGAACTTGGATTATCTTGAAATATCAGCTTCAGAGTTCAATGATGTTGCTAGCATTGAGGTTTACATAGCTCAATGGGGCAAGCATTTGGAATTTGCAGTGAAACACCTCTTTGAAGCTGAGTACAAATTATGCAACGATGTGTTTGAAAGGATGGGGTTGGACGTTTGGAAGAGCTGTTTTGCTGAAATAGCTGCTCAGGCAGGAATGCTTGCTTTCCTACAGTTTGGGAAAACAGTCACAGAGAGTAAGAAGGATCCAATCAAGCTATTGAAACTTCTCGATATCTTTGCTTCGTTAAGTAAGCTAAGATTGGATTTCAACCGGCTCTTTGGTGGGGCCCCCTGTGCGGAGATTCAGAATCTGACGAGGGATTTGATCAAGAGACTGGTCGAAGGTGCTTGTGAGATATTCTGGGAGCTTTTGGTTCAGGTTGAGCTGCAAAGACATACCCCACCCCCTCCAGATTGCAGTATCCCTAGAGTGGTAACTTTCATTACCGATTATTGCAATAAGCTTCTTGGGGACGATTATAAACCGATCCTTACGCAAGCTCTCATCATCGAGAGAACCTGGAAGCACGAAAAATTCCAAGAGAGAATCCTTATCAACGAGCTTCTGCACCTGGTCGAAGCCATCAAGCTGAACTTGGTAACATGGTCCAAAGCTTATGGAGACGATGCTGTTTCGTCCTGTCTGTTCTTGATGAACAACCACTGGCATTTGTACAAGCATCTGAAAGACACAAAACTGGGTGCACTTCTTGGTGATTCTTCATTAAAAGAACATGAACAGTGTACCAGCTATTATTCTGCCATGTATTTAAGAGAGAGCTGGGGTAAACTTCCCGGTCTTTTAAGCAGGGAAGGTCTGATTTTATTCTCTGGGGGGCGCGCAACTGCTCGTAATTTGGTGAAACAGAGATTAAAAGCTTTTAATGAAGCATTTGATGAGATGTATAAGAAGCAGGCCAATTTCATAATTTCAGACAAAGTTTTGAGGGAGAAGACACGACAGGCTATAATTCAGACCATTGTTCCTGTTTATCGTAGCTACATGCAAAACTACGGTCCTTTAGTCGAGCAAGATGAGAGTGCGAGCAAATATGCGAAATATACTGCTCAATCTTTGGAGAAGATGTTTAACTCTCTTTTTCATCAGAAAGCAATAAAATACGGGAGTTTTAAGGCGAGGCATCTGAGTGGGAAATTCAATAATGGCGTCGTGGATCAGTATAAAACTTCTCCTACAGTTAATGCGTAATCTGATGCAACCAATGATTTGTTGTATATATTGGCCATAAGAATACCTCAGAATCATAATTGAGGCAGCTTTTTGTAGAAGCTGAGTTTCGTCCTGACTTTCTCTGAGTCTTTGCTGAGGTCTTCCACAGTCAAACACCATTATGACTGCCATGGATTCTTTAGAGGAAAGTTAAGGTTACAACTCTATTCATTCATCACATGTCTTTATATGCAATTTATATTACATGAAAATTTCATATATTTTCAGCTGCTTGTACGAATAGTGGGGATAAGTCATGTTGACAATAGACTACAAATGCAATAGACTATAGTATTTTTGGTATCCCGATTGATTTATAAGTCGTATTTGTTTTGTTATTTTGGTTGATTCTATTGATATTGTAGATTTAATCATGGTTTTGGTCACATGGGTTTACCAATTTGTCAGGGTGGTTAACTGGTTTATATTTTAGAATTTAAGTGATGTAATTAGAAACATGTTCACTATCTACAATCAGTTATGAGCATAGATGCAACGCGTGATTAGTAACTATTTACCTTTGCTAATGGTAAGTAGTTTCAAGTTTGATATACTTTACTCGTCATTGTTAATTTTGATTAGCCTGATAAATTTGTTGATACTGCACTTAGATAAATCAAGGCTAAAATGACTTATTTATAATTGACAAAAATCAAGGGTGTAGAAGTCGAAAATCGCTAGTTGGACGGATTTGGAACGCCTAGCGCTTAGACTGCCTAGGCGGGGATTAGTCGGAGACTAGTTGTTGGGAGTTTTTTTGTTTTTTGTTTTTTGTTTTGTAGCTTCTATATTTCAGTAATATAGTTAAAAGTCATTTTTTTAATATTTTAATATGACTAAGTTTTTTGTAGTAACAAGCTAACAACATAATATCAACTTCCATATGCAAATAGTCCAACCTAGACAATCACACATATTTATCAAATGGCAAAGTATTATATGAAAATAGTTCATGATAAGTTTATCATGAAACAATTTTAAAGTATCATTAATCTCATCAGGAGTATCATTAATCTCATCAGGGGTATCATTAGTCTGAGTTAAAAAAATTTGTTTAATTTTCTTGAACTTGGACCAATGATACCCCCGATGAGATTAATGATACTACTGATGAGATTAATGATACTCTAAAATTATTTCATGTTAAGCTTATTATGAAGCGTTTTCATATAAAACCTACTCTTATCAAATTAATTGAAAATCTCCAAACGACGTCGTTTCAAAGCAGAAAAAAATAAAAACAATGAATATCTTGTCTGTCTAGGCGGATTACACTATTAATCGGTCGGCTGATGACCGCCTAGCGCCTAGGCGGGGGCCTAGAGGGATTTTTGCATCACTGACAAAAATAGCAAAATATCCCAGAAACATATGCTATTTTTGGTTATCAAGTCTCGTGTTCTTCCTAATAAAATATGCTATTGCTAAACATAAAGTGTCGGACTTGTATATCTCAGTCTCATCTCCTAAGAGACACAAGTTGCAAAACAACCTCTCTTTGGAGTCTGAAGCTGCCGATTGCAATGGGAACCAGCTTATATTCGACTGTTTTTATTATTGATTTTGGATATGCTTTGAGGGCTTTAATGAGATTCTTTTTGGTAATGAATTGTCGGGGCAGGAAGTCGAGCTAGTAAATGCATTCCAAGAGGCGCTGAATTCTTGTTCGATAACGAAGATGGACATAAGTTTGCATGGAGCAGACTACTTTCCTATCCCAAAACCCAGAGAGCTAGGCTGAATCGAAGTTTGTGTGATCAACGTTCCAAATGGAATCGGATTGTTCATGTATTCTCATATCACTCGAACCACTATTTAGTCTTTACAATTTGTATCTTTCAGCCATCGTCATAGAAGTCCACAAGTTGGCAGTAAAACAATTTTCCGTTTTGAATCTATGCGCGGTTAAATATGCCGTCTATGGAGTGTAATCAAGGAAATTGGGATAGCTCTCTTGATCATCCACTAGGCACACCATTGGATTGCTGAAATGGGTTGGATCGATAAGTGTAGTCTTAGAGAAAATTGATTAAAATAATAAAGAGAGGATGTCAATTTGTACCAATTCGGATTCGTGTTGTTTGGGTCGTTCGTCCAGTGGCCAATTTGTTGGGTTGGTTTGAGTATTGCTTCTATCCATTCGTCTCTGTTTGACCCGTTTCACATCAATGAAATTTTAATATATGTGTGTATATATATTTAACGGGAAATTTTAATATGAGTAGATTTTATATGAAAATAATTTATTATAAATTTATTGTGAAACTGTTTTAAAATATTGAATATTTAATCAAAAGTATCAAAAAGTTAATTATGAATATCATCAATTTAAGTTTAAGAAAATTTACAACAATTACAATATAATACCACTGATCAGATTAATGATACTCTCGATGAGATTATTGATATTTTTTATTAAATATTTGATTGTTTCATTATAAGTTTATTTTCATATAATATTTTGCGTTTTAATATATATATACTCAGCGGCCAGAGGCCTAAAAAATGAATTATTTTCGTAAATTACAGAAATCAACTTGTTTTTACTTCTTAAAAAAAACCCTTTTACTTTAGTAATAGTCAACTTGGTCATGTTTTTCCCAAAAAAAAACCAAAAAACTTTGTCATGGTTTACCAATAAATATAGAGTATGTATAGAGTGAAATTGATTTATATATAAATCACTAAAGAGTATTTATTGTTTTCACTGAAAAATATTTGTTGCTTTTACTAAAGAGTATTACTGATTTACACTGAGTAGTCTTAGTTTATTTTCACTGAACAACTAAGACTCTTTAGTGTAAATCAGTAATACTCTTCAGTAAATACAACTAATATTATTCAATGAAAACAGCTAATACCTTCAATGATTCATGCATAAACCACTGTGACTCTATACTTTGTCATATGTTATATTGGTAGGAAATTACAAAATCATAGTAGTGTATTTTAATGGGTTTAAAATATAAATTTTACTCCTGTCAAAAAAAAAAAAAAAAAAAAATTTTACTTTCGTCCCTTTTCAAATTAATGCCCAAAAGATATGGCATCTTTCGGGGCATAGAATAAACTTAGCAATTACTCATATTTTAAAAAATAAAAATAAAATACTTTTTTACTTATCAGCAACTTTCCGATCTGGTGGTGTCCCGGCGTCTCTCTCTTAAATGTGTACTTTCTCTCTCTAAGGTTTTGTGCCACTCTCGCACTAAGTGGCAATAATTCACTGGTCATTCAATGGCTGATAAAGCGAAGAAGAGAAAGAAGGATACCATCACCGAAGAGGATGTATCCAAACTCTTGCAGAGGTAATTTATCTTCTGTTGAATTGATCGGCGAATCTCTCAATTCTCGATTATCGTCTTTAATTTGGGTGTTTTCCATAGGTACTCCATGAATACGGTGCTCGGTTTGCTGCAAGAGGTGGAGGAAACGGCCGGAGTGAAAATTGATTGGTGTGAATTGGTTAAGAAGACCAAAACTGGGATTTCAGGTGCAAGGGAATACCAAATGTTGTGGCGCCATCTCGCGTATGGCGAAACCCTAATCGATCAACTTGGCGCAGATGCAGAACCTATGGTCAGTTAATATTTCCCCCCCCTTGTTCCGCTATCAGTGATTTTCAATGGAATTCGTGAAATCCCTCAATTTCATCGCTCTTCCTGCCATGATTACCCCTATTTGTCAATGATTGGATTGCGTTCCTATTATCTACTCAGTTTTTTCGTTTTCCTTTTCACAATGTTAATATAATCAAATTTTCAGAAATTAAAAAAAGATTTTTTTTAAAGAACGACACTCTTGCTCAGGGTATAATCTCTAGCAGACCAAAAATGAAATACATAATTTGGTTAAACACTTGAACTTGTGATGGGTCAAAATTTTGTATTAGCTCTGCAGGATGTTTTGGATATTAATTATCCTTGCATTACTTCTTAGCAAATTTATATTTGTTTAGATTTCTGATGGGAAAATCCTATGTTGTGAGTGTAGGATGATGACAGTGATTTGGAACATGAGGTGGAAGCTTTCCCGCTTATTAGCCGCGAAGCTTCAGTGGAGGCTGCCGCATGTGTTAAAGTATGTCAATAAATGAGTGAGCACATACATGGCTAAAGCATCATTCTTATCCCAATTCTTGTTTACACATTCTTTTCATGCCCAAATTTGAGAACTATCTTGATTTTGCCAACATATAGAAAGTGACGATTCCATCGAACTTGCCATAATGAATGCTTTACAGTTAGGATACGGGAATCGTTGTAATTTTTGCAACTTTGACTTGTCTGGTAGATATAAAATGTTGAACTGATAATCACAACACTTCTACCCCGAACTTACCTAGGTGTCAATTGTGTGAATGCTTTCCAAGTTTCCAACATATAGAAAGTAACAATAAGCCTTTCACTACAATAATGATGCCTTCACTATTGGGATAGGGAAATCTTTGTAACTTTTGCAATTGACGTGTCCGAATTCCGATATTTACATATACTTTTGACATGATATTCGAAAAAACTCTATCCCATATAGCCATGCTTATCAGGTGTCAAATGTGTGAATGTTTTGCAACGTTTCGGGAAAATCTTTGTAATTTCTGCCATGATAATTGTAACACCTCTATCTCATACTTACCTTAGTGTAAATTTTGCGAATGCTTTCCTTCTATTCAATTTATAACCGATATGGAATACTCACTTTAGTTACTATTAATGAGGAAACCATTTCGCAGGTTTTAATTAGTTCTGGTTACCCACATGACTCCAGTGCCGCAAACAACTCAACTATTGAGGCTCCATTGACTATCAATATACCAAACAGAACCATGTCTGCTTCTTCGGATGGCTCAATTCTTGCCAATGAAATACAGGGGACAAACATTAGCATCCCTGTTTTATTACAGAAACAGCCACAGCCTTCTGGAATAGGTGGAGAAAGAAGGCCTAATGATGCGGCACCAGTGGTGAATTTGCCTTCCCGAAAGAGAAAAAAGAGTTGGTCTGTGGAAGATGACATGAAACTCACAGCTTCTGTGCAAAGACACGGGGATCGAAATTGGGCAAATATTGTCAAATGGGATTTCAAAGATAGAAGGCCGCAAGAGCTGTCACAGGTTCTCTATTTACCATAGTTTTTGTCTTTCTTATAATGCTTTATAAGTTATAATCTAAATGGGAGATTATCATGAAATGAATATTTTTTATTAAATGATTTTCCTTTTAGGTTAGAGTTAGAGATGGCCGTTTGTGGTATGGCAGTTCTGCTCTAAATTTTCTTTTCTATTTTTTGTTTATGTACACTATGAATAGACTACCACTTTTTTATTTGCTGCCAAACTGGAAGGTTGGATCAGTGATGGGGCTCATATTCGTGTCACATGATGCGACAAGTTTATTTACATCAATATCCAGGAAATTACTTAAAAAAGCTATTCTATTAACATTGTTGATGAGAATCCTCTATACTCCCTCCGTCCCATTATTATTTGCACACTTTCCTCATTAGTCCGTCCCAAAATTATTTGCACACTCCGAAAAAGGACACATTGATTTGCGTGTACACTCACTATAATATACACATATTTACCCATATGCCACTACTTTACTCAAAAAGCACAATTTTCTTAATATGTGTGCCCTCTTTTGTATGCGAAAAATGCTGGGACGGAGGGAGTATATTTTAACATTGAAAAGGTTTCCTGGTTTGATCTAGTTACATGTTTTTACTCCACTCATGCCATTGATGAAAATGATGTTTCTGACTATTATGAATGATGCACGCACAGAGGTGGGCCAATCTCAAGAAAAAGCAGGCACCCTCAAAAGTGGTAACCACTTTACAGCCTTCTGAAAGTCTGGCAGCTGCTCATCGTGCCATGTCCATGGCTCTAGAAATGGGCAACAATTTGAGGGCACCTTCTCAGATCTCTACTGGTATTTCTCGTCTATTATTATGTGTGTTTTTTTAATATTGCTTTAAGCTGTAAAAGGGAAACTGGTTCTCCATATGTACATGAATATGGTGTGACGGACAGCTTTTTCATTCCTACATGCATAGTTATTAAAGGCGCATGGGGCGCAACTCTCAGTGCCTCTCCAAGCCTGAGGCGTGCGCATATGACCATTTTTTTTTTTTTTAATGTTTTTTTGGCCGAATAATTGGTGTGTGTTGATTTCATTAATTAAATACACGTATAGAGTAGAGAATTACAAAGAAATTATTATCTCTAAGATATTCAAAAAAATATTCTAGCATAAGTCAAGAATTGACTTGGTCTTCATTGTTATCCTATTCAGTAAAGATTACAAAATATTTACAAGATATACAAAAAGAATATTCTAGGTCTTCATTTTTATCCTTAACAACTATGCCTACATGATGAAGGCAGTCATAGAAAATGTCACCCCCACCCCAACCAATTTTGCCTGTAAAAGATGTTGATGTTGCTTATATATCTGGTTCCGGTCGAGAAATGTTTGTACATTTCAAACGATGCACCTCATTACCCCCTCTCATATCCTTTTATTTTATGAAACATATCAGCTGTGAAGCCCCAGCTTCAATCTCAAAAAGCTTCTGAATCAACAGCAAGCCAACAGTTAGGAAGAGTAGGGCCTCCAAAACCTCAGTTGCTGACGGATCGGCCCTCCGTGAATCCTACTCCTGTTCCAGATTCAATGGTCAAAGCTGCTGCAGTTGCTGCTGGGGCCCGCATTGCTACCCCTGCTGATGCTTCTTCACTAATCGAAGCTGCCCGTTCTCAAAATGTTGTGCATATCACAACTGGAATAACTCCTGTGATGAAACCCTCCGCAAGTATTGGCAATCAACTGCCGAGTAACGTGCATTTCATCCGCAATGGTCTAGCGAAAGCACCCATCTCTACTTATTCTGCTCCTAAACCAAACATTTCACAACCCGTAGAAGCTAAGCAATCACAAAATCGCTCTTTAAAGCCCCCTGCACCAGTGGTTCCTAACACTGCCCAAATGATGAAAGTGACACCTGAGAAGGAAAATGCTGTTGTGTCCACATTAGCTAGTGAAATTAAAGAAGTTCGTCAAAACAATCAATCAGAAGAAGTTGGGAAAAATCAGCCTTCTTCCTCAAGTAATGCGGTGAAAGAGAACACTCAGGAAGATCAAGCTTCTGTTTCCATCCCCGAACCAATCAGTCAAACGACAGATGATGTGGTGGCATTACCTTGCTCTAAAGTAGAAGACAATGGTAAATTTCGAATTGAATGTACAACTGAATGTAGAATTGCTATTTGCAGTGCTGAATAACATTAAGCTTGCAGGTAAATCGAACGCCGATAACCAAATCGCCAGTGAAGAAATTCTTGAGATTCCCAGTTCAAATGGGAGGCATAAAGATTTACCTAGCACAAGTAAAGTTGGAGATGCAACATAAAATATACAGCTGGAGATAGGAACAAGAGTAAAAATGCCATGTATGAAATCTTTGATTCAACATTTTCTTTGTTTTACTAATTTCGTGTTTAGATCTGTATATTGGTTTCAAGGATCTTATCGAATTGATAGGGACAAAAATCTGTTGAAGCCTAGATGTCCATTTTTCTAACTTGCAGGGTTAATAGAGAAGGAAAAATGGGAGCACACAGATTAATCCTTAGCTGGAAGAAACTGAATTAGGTTCTATACAGTAATACAACTAATTTGTAGTGTAGAATCTTTCACTTGTGCTCATACATAGTGTCTGTGTTGGTTGTTTTTCCTTTATTCATCATGGAAGGACCTGCCTGTACTGCTTCAGTTGTGTGTGGGGGTTGGGGTGGGGTTGGTGCTGGCTGTTGAATATGAATAATGTAAGTGATTATTATTATTATTATTATTTTTTTTTTTTTTTTAAATAGCGTAGTCTTCACAGTAAGTTCTTATAAATAATTTTTATCACCAAAATCATGTTCCAATGGGAATTGGGGGTTTTCTTAGTGTTTTCAATATTTCCACGTTTTTTAGTCTCATATTTACATTTTTTTGGGACACTAGTTTATCATTATTTTATTAAAGTATTATTTTGAAATAAAGAGATTTAAACAACGTGATGGAGGTGCATTTTAATGTGGTGTCACTCATTATTTTGGATAAGTACTGCCCCCCCGTCTCAAAGTTGTTTTTTAATTTACTATTTGTCACCCTATATTAAATTGAGTTTAATTAATAAATGTGAATTAGTATGTGTAAAGTAATAACATGAATGTAAATTGCAAAAAATAATATTGTTATTTATAAAAATATCGATTGAATAAGGGAAAAAATAATTTCGACAAGTAGACATAAAAGGGTCGTTTGGTTCGCTGAATTGGGTGGGGCTAAAGTTTTAGTCTCACTCAATCTCATGTAATATTGCGTTTGTTTTGCAGGTTTACGACCCGGGATAAAATTGGGGCCCGAGTCATAAACCTACATAATCCATCAAATGAGGGACTAAATAATTCCTTAGGGATGGTGGGACTCCATAGTTCCATGCTTTAAAAATGATATATTGCACTTTAAACTCACTTAATTATTCAATCCAAATACACATTCCTCCTCAAATAATCTTATCTAATCCAATCTCATCTAATCAATCTCATCCCATGAACTAAACGGGCTAAAAGAGTATTTATTCCAGGGCTTCATTGTTAATGGGGTAGTCAGCCAGCCTTTTGGCTTTTATGTGCATTATACGGCATGGTCGTTTGCTATCAGCGCTTATCAAAGTGATCAATTTTACTACTCTCGAGGTTGCAATTCTCATAACCCGCTTGCAAATTCATGCTATATTAAAATTGACAGATTGGAACTGGAATTTGATAATTTTATACTCCATCCGTCCCAGTTTTGTTTTCTCGTTTGACTGTGCGTAGAGTTTAATGCGAAAGTTGAATTTTAGTATTTAAATAAAAAAAGTAGTATTGAGAATGATAAATGGTGAATAAAGTAGTATTTAAATGAATAAAATAATATTGTGAATGATGAATGGTGAATAAAGTATTATATAAATGAATAAAGTAGTTTCCATTTTAGGGATGAGAAAATAAAATTGGGACGGACCTTTTTGGCAAATGGGAAAACAAAACTGGGACGGAGGGAGTATTATACAGGTTGTACTTTGATTAATATTTTTTGTACATGTTGTAAATTAATAAAAATATTATAGTATAGATTGTGAAATGATATTAACCCAATATTCTCTGTATAATAAATTATAAAGATAATATCACACTTTTTTTTTTTTTTTAAAGTAAAGCCTTATTTATAGCTCTTTTTTCACGATATAAAAAATTGCAACATAAGTACATTCCAAGATAAGATCACCTGGTAAGAAGAAATCTATAAGGATCAGTATATTTGATTTTGTTAGTATAGCTAATGTGGATGCTATTTTATTTATAAAAGAAAAATGAAACTGAACAAAAGTCCAAACCAATGCCTAAACGCAAAAAAAAAAAAAAAAAAAAAAAAAAAAAAGAAAAAAAAGAAAAAGAAGGAGGGCCTAAACTAAGACCAAGCCCTAAACGATGGTCCAAAGCCTTTAGTCAAGCACGGACGGCAACTTATGTCTTGTTGTTCATATAATAATCGTATTTAGTAATGAATTTAGTACATATAATAATCGTATTTTGTCCAGCTTATATATAGGTAGCGCTGATAACAACAGCGAACCTCTGATTATCGTGCCAAATTTAAACATCAGGCATGTCTCAATATTTGTGAAATTAATATTTCACATCTCGATACAAATTAAATTTTTTAAATGACATAAAAAATAGAAAAAGATCATGCATAAGATCAACTTGAATACAACATAATTTCAATTGAAAAATTGAATTTTGTATTTCAGGGTAAATTATTATTTTTAGTGTGTACTGTTCCATAAAAATTGTTAAAAGTTTTGTACCTGAGACAATTTCCCTAATGTTAACTTGTTTATATGTTTATTCAACCCACAAGATTTCCAGAGCCAAATACCAATTGATACCAATGAAACAGAGAGTAAAAAGATGGGTTGATATAAACATATACTATGTGAATTCGCTTGAACTTAGTTTTGAAAGAAATTACGTTGATTAAATTTAAGAATAATTACATAATTATCCTTGGAGTTTAGGTCCATTAAAGCCTTAGTCTTGTATGCATTAGGTGCACCGTGCAACATATTCAAGTGAATTTTTAAATAGTTATTCTTCTTCTCATTGAACAATCATGGTTAATTTCACTGACAATTATGGCTCATAAACCATAAATGATTGTAACTATTTTGTGAAAAAAAAATGCAACTGTTCTGTAAAAGTGACGACTTTTTAAAAATACACTTAAAATGTTGCACGGTGCACCCAATGCACAAAACACTTGCTCTATATAAAAAAAAAAAGGGTAAATTTCAATACTAAATCCCTCCATAACCAAACACAATCTAACATGATTGCTCTATTTGGCACGTTAATCAGCGGTTTGCTATTGTTATGAGCGCCACCTATTTGCAACAATATAATATAATAGTTATCTAAATTCATTACCTAGGATTATATAAACGAGCACAGCCATAATTAAAACAATAATATTAATGAATAATTAGGCCACCTTAAGGAGGTTTGCTCTCCTATATAAGCTGCAGTACTATTTCCCTCACCTCACCTCACACTTGCACTACTCTTCTTATAATCCTTTTTAGCTCTCAATCTTTAAACTAATTTCCTACTCCAACAATGTTTGGTTTCGGCACATACCACC
Source organism: Ballota nigra (assembly GCA_947034835.1). Classification (NCBI taxonomy): domain Eukaryota; kingdom Viridiplantae; phylum Streptophyta; class Magnoliopsida; order Lamiales; family Lamiaceae; genus Ballota; species Ballota nigra. The sequence goes on along the minus strand of OX344720.1, from coordinate 129,016,483 downwards.
CTCTCTTCCCTCCAATGAAGTAATTTTCTTTATTTTTTACATTATGTGTTTTCATACTCTACCAATTATATCTTTCAACTGTTTTTTTTTTCCCGTGATATATATATATATATATTCTCGATTTAATGTAATGTATAAAACACATGTTGACTATTTCATGTCAATTTATGTAGTTAGTTCTAGCTACTTTTATGGTTTGATCGATATCAGATGAAATTAATTAAAAATATGCAACAAAATTTATTCCCCGTTATATTCATATTGGTTTAACTTCTAAATAGATCAATATTAATTAATGTCTTTGTTATGCTGACGTTTAAATTTCTTTTCATTATATTATATACAGTGTTTTGATGTGAGCAAACATTGATGAATGTTTTAGTTAAGCATCCCTACAGTTGTTAATTTTCATTCTATAGTGTTTTTATGAGATAAATCATTTATATATGTCTTTTTTTTTTCTAGCATATCATTTGTATCTAAGGAGTTTTGTATATAAGTTAATTTTTATAATAATCAATTTCTTTTTATATATATTCACAGATGGAGACGTTAAAAGCACCATGGTAGAGGATAAGGAGGGGGGTATCTCATCAGACTAGAAGATGTTAATCTTTGTGTCATGAATGGATGGACTTTAGCCAAACTACGAAAAAGTTCACCTTCACCTTCTCCTCTTGCTGAAATGTGTTGTATTTAATTATGGTACTGTTGTTATTGTTGTTGTTGTAACCATAATAATGGGGTTTCCATATATATCCTCGCTCTCAATATAAATAAAATGTTTTGTGTTTGTTTTATATATATTTGGATGGTTTTCTCGGCTCTAACTACCGTTATATATATACTGTATACCCGTTTGCTTTGTTGTTGAGCACCTATATCTTAGATCGAGAACCAAATTATGTTACTGCAGTTGAAACAAATTTCAATTACAAGTGTTATATATCTAAACACTATATACAAAGAAAAACTTATTTTGCATGATTCCAAATTATATTGGACATGCAATGTAATACTTTGTATAGAGTGAAAATGATTCATACATGAATCATCGAAGAGTATTAGTTGTCTTCTTTAGACAGCATTAGTTATTTTCGTTGAAGAATATTATTAGTTTACACTGAAGAGTTTTAGTTGTTCAGTGAAAACAACTAATACCTTTCAGTGAAAACACTTAATACTCTTTGGTAATAACAACCAACACCCTTCGGTGATTCATGTATGAACCAATTTCACTCTATAATTTTCTGTTAAATTGCAAGCACCACATTACAATATTGATTTCTTCGAGCAATGATTTTGCATGCCAAGTTTATAAAAAAAAAAAAAAAACTTGGAATCACTTTACTACTGAATGGATACAAAACTTGGAATTTGCTTTTTTGTTGCTCATTCACAAAGCAAGCATTTGCCTACTTATTGCCCTGTTTCTCAACTCAAGTCTTATTTAAGTTCAACCACGTTGACGCGCTAATAAGATTTATGCATCAATAATCACATTATACAGATTGGCCCTTGGACTAAGCATCTAGTGACTTGATCGGATTTTTCATAGCATTTCTTGCTATACTCCCATGCAAGTGCACATAATCGTCGCAGTAGAATACAGAGTATAACGACCAAATAGTAGCGAACCCAAAAAGTTTAAGAGTACGATGTTACCCTAGTGCTATATGTTGGCATATTATTGTAAAAGCTAGACGGGGTTCGAAGTGAGGAAAGTAAAATTAAAAAGCAATAAAGAAAGCAATTAAATGGAAACAATCAAGGGGACACCCGACTAGGTATGGTCAAGTATAGAGGATGCGAGGGGTCGTTTGGTTCGGTGGATTGGGTGGGACTAAAGTTTTAGTCCCATTCAATCCCATATAATATTGCGTTTGGTTCGCAGGTTTACGGCCCGAGATAAAATTGGGGCCCGAGTCATAAACTTACCTAATCCATCAAATGAAGGACTAAATAATCCCTTAGGGATGGTGGGACTCCATAGTCTCATGCTTTAAAAAGGATATATTGCACTTTAAACCCACTTAACCATTCAATCCAAACACACATTCCTTCTCAAATAATCATATCTAATTCAATGTCATCTAATCCAATCCCATTTAATCCAATCCCATCTAATCAATCACATCCCGTGAACCAAATGGCCTCTAAGGATCAAATTACCAAAATTAAACAAATTAATCTATAAAACTATCCTAGTTAATTATTTCAATCGTGTGACATAGACTAAATACTCAAGTCTACTAATAAGCTCGGAAGAGTAAAAAGATATAGAGGTCTTCGTTTCCCTTCGGTAATATAGCCTCGTACTGAGGTATTCCAAAATTCGGTAATAAAGCTCTCTCTTATCCCCCCACTTTTCGCTACTTACATAATATCTTAGACTCAAGTGTCTAATGTTGGGGGTTGTAATGCAAATATCCAACTCTCTTTGCGATAGAGACATAATTTATGCATTTAACAATTATTACTCTCACTACTACACCTAGTCATGCTCACACAACTCTCGTATGTAATAAGCACAATTACATTTTTTTTCCATAGTAGAGAATGCTCTTTCCACTGTAGCAGCTGCAACTTGTAAAGCCAAGACTAATCTTATAAACTTTTAAGCTAATGATTATGCTCTATTTCTTTTAGTTTCAACCATTAATTGAGCTATACAAAATATCAATATTTTAATGCATATTTATAATAAAATTCTCAAGTTGGTCCGATAATTCTAATATCTTGACATCTTGAAAATAGTTAAGATAAAATTCTTAAAAACGAACAAACTTCTCCAAATTAAAAACTTCAAAAGAACACAATCGAATAGGGAACTTGTCCTTTTTTGCCTTAAAATAGGTCCACCCTTGAAGAGAAAGACTCATGTCAAACCGTCTCACATAATAAAATTCATTAGCCCGAACATTAACTAGTATGTTTAATTGATCTTTTTTTTTTTTGAAATATTTACCATTTTAATTAATTTGACCTTAAATAATATCAATATTATTAAATTCATGAAATAATCTCACAGTACTAGGTAATATCTTAAAACATATTTGCCATAATACTTTCACATAAAAAACTATTAGTTGGTAACACAGACCTTTCCTGGAATTATTTTAAGTTGATGCTTTTGTCTTTGATAAATTTAATTTAGCATTAATAATAAAATTGCAATCTTACGCAACAAATTAAGGCGATATATGGACAAGAATTCCAATAAAAAAAATCAGAACTTTTGTTTCCTTCGATTGGTTGAAAGATCAGATTTGAAATCTAATTCTCAAGATCGGATGAGGCTCTCCATCAATACATTAAATATGGAGAAATAAACATCGTATGCAACATCATAATTATATGCTTGATCTTGAACATAATGATATAAAGCCTATTTAATCATAGTAGTGATGGAGCAATAAACATTCACTACAATAAAATAAAAAATTATCTATAAAATTTGTAAATATGACCACAAAATTTAAAAAAAAAAAAAAAAAAAAATCGTAGCAGGGACTGCGTATACAAATTGCCAATTTTTTTTTTTAGTTATATAGACATTTTAATTCCTTCAATATAAACAATTTGCCTACAAAATTTGTGTAATTAAATTTTTGTAGGAAGATTTCTTATATATTTGTTTGCAGATTGAGGAGTAAAAGTTTCTACATGATTAGAAAATTTTGTAGGCAACTCGTATATAATTTCCATTAAAAAAAAATTTGTTAAATTTTTTTTTTTAGACAATAATTTCATAGGCAATCCGTTATTTTCTCTTGTAGTGATTATACGTAACACATTAACAATATATTTGACCAGTGATTGAACATAAAAATGATGATACAGCCTCGCCCTTTAATCATAGTAGTGATGGAGCAATAAACATTATATGTAATTGTAACACATCAATAACATTATTGAACATAAAATAGAGCATCCAAGTTAGTTACTAGGGGTCGTTTTTACAAAGTCGAAGGCATATTTACCTGAATCATCCTGATGTAGGTAGACTCACGGTCAAGTTTTAAAATGTCAATATTAATAGGTTAAATTTGGGAAAATATTGCACTTTTAGTCATATAAAAATATTTTCAAAAGACTTTGGTTCCATGTTTCAAAATTAGTATTTTTGTTTGTAAAATTGGTTATTTTATTTAACGGTTGGGACCATTTTTTTGCATAAAAAATGGGATCACTTTGAACGTTATCTTGGAGCCATAAGTGTTTTGGAAAAATTCTTATGGGACTAAAAATACAATTTTTTCTTTAAACTTGACTATACATAGTGTTTTATAAGTCTAAAATTCACTTATCAGGTAACTATAGTTCATGATGTAATGTCTTGATACCACTCTATTTCACATCTCGATTTTTTAAGGCTTTTGAAGACTAGCGTAAATCAATAATCATTGAAAAACCTAAATTTTTTAGCCAAAGATGCACATATTTTATTTTAAATTTTGCATCAAAAAGAAATGATTAAACAAGTAGATACTCAAAACCAATTACTTTCAGTGATTAATTATAACGTGACTTCAAGCTAAGGATCATGAACTTAAAACTCAACTTTATTTGAACTTTAGGCGACTGATTCAATTTGAGCCTTATAATTCATATATGCAAAACTTATATCCACGACTATCTATTCAATATTCGATCATATAAAGAACTACTATATAGTTAATTAGTAGTGCCAACATGATGCATGATGTTTTAAATTTGGAGCGTTAATCACCACTTCAATAATTATCTCGGATGTACTAAATTCAGCTGTTTGAAGTTGTTATGAGCGCCACCTATTTGCAACAATATAATATAATAGTTATCTAAATTCATTACCTAGGATTATATAAACGAGCACAGCCATATTTAATGAATAATTTGGCCACCTTAGGGAGGTCTCCTCTCCTATATAAGCTGCAGTTATTTCTCTCACCTCACCTCACCTCACCTCACACTTGCACTACTCTTCATCTAATTTTGCTCTCAATCTTCTAAGTAAATTCCTACTCCAACAATGTTTGGTTTTGGCACATATCAACCCCTATACCCTCCCCCAATGAAGTAATTTTATTTTTTTCATGATTATGTATTTTTATTAATTTTATTCTCTAGTATTTTTTATATATGTGAGAAATCATTGACGAATATCTTTTTTTTTTCTAGCATATGATAATTTGTACATAGGATATATACATTAGTTTTATAATAATCGTATTGAATCAATTTTTTTTTTTTTTTTTTTATATATATATACACAGATGGAGACGTTAAAAGCACCATCGTAGAGGATAAGGAGGGTATCTCATCTGACTAGAAGATGTTAATCTTTGTGTCATCAATGGACTTTTGCCAAACTACCAAATTCAACGCGAAAAAGTCTCCTTGTCCTTTTATTGAAGTGTGTTGTATTTAATTATGGTACTACTGTTGTTGTTGTTGTTTGTACTCGTGTTATTGGAACCATAATAACGAGGATTTCACATATATCCTCGCTCACAATAAAAATATATATCTTAAAACAATAAGATATATATAACCCCGATATTATGGATATTGCAGAATACGAAAAAAAAATGACAAATTAAATTCACCAAATTCTATAAAATCTTAATGGGATTTAAACCAAATCCGTCCTCTATCTTTTCACCTTTATCAAAATGGTTCTCTATTTATTTGCTTTATCAATTTAGTCCTGTATCTATTCAAGTTTTGCCAAAATGATCCTAATTGGCCTAAAATTGTACAAAACCTCACCGTTTTGGTCCTATATTTATTTTCTTTACCAATTTAGTCCTGTATCAATTCACATTCTCCAATTAGATTCTAATTGAACGCATAAAGCATAAAACCATTTTTCACCAAATTTGGACCAATTTGGCGAAACTTGAAGAAATACAGGACTAAATTGATAAAACAATAAATAAATGACTATTTAGATAAAGGTGAAAAAATATATGATGATTTTGGTTTAAATCTCATCAAAATAACATGGGAGTTTCTTGGGGTTTATAAAGATGAACAAGTTCTCCATTGGTATGATATATTTTTAGGAAGGCCCAAAAATAAATTTGTGCAGGCTAGCTCGTTCCAAAGCGGATAATATCATACCAATGCAAAGGTGGAGGTCCATCGGGGGCCCTAATTATGTTATTAGAACCATGTTCCCAGGTGAATCGGTGTGGAGGAGTTTTCCGGTGTCAAACGGAAAAAAAATGTGAACCTAGTTAAACGACTGGGTCTATATGCAAAGCTGGCCACCGCTAGTGCCACATTGAAAAAAAAAACCACATCATAGGCTTCCCCCAAAAAAAAACTAGTGCGCATGACTAAAAATGTGGCATTTTATGTTTTATGCGTTCAATTAGGACCTAATTGGAGAAATGTGAATTGATACAGGACTAAATTGGTAAAGAAAATAAATATAGGACCAAAACGGTGAGGTTTTGTACATTTTTAGGCCAATTATGATCATTTTGGCGAAATTTGAATAAATACAGGACTAAATTGATAAAGCAAATAAATAGAGGACCATTTTGATAAAGGTGAAAAGATAGAGGACGGATTTGATTTAAATCCCAAATCTTAATACTATCGGACATAGAAATAAAAATATTCTCAATAAATCAATTTGAATCTGTCTAAACCATCATTGTAAAATGAAATTTCAATAGTTGGACCCTTAACCTTAATCACTTTACTACTGAATTAATGGATACAAAACTTGGAATTGCTTTTTTGTTGCTCATTCACAAAACAAGCATCTTTGCCTCTTTCTCAACTCAAGTCTTATATAAGTTCAACCACTTTCATCGTTGATGCGCTAATATGATTTTTGGGGATTAAAACCAATATCGTCCCAAAACTTTTCACTTTTATCTTTTCTGTCCCATAATTATTTACTTAAATTTATCGATTTAGCCCCACAACAATTTAAAATTATTCAAATTAGTTTCAAAATGACCAAAAAATGCACGAAATGATGTAGTTTCGGTCACGTATCGATCACATGCTCATGTTTTTCGGCGAAACCTAATGATGTGTCTCGTTTTTGCTCCGTGGCGTGCTGACGGGCTATAAATTAAAAATAAAGCCAACTCATTAAATAAATTAAAAAAAAAATATTTAAAGTATCATCTTCTTCTGCAAATCAAAACTAGAAATCGTTCTTCCCCAGTTTGAATATGGTCTCCCCAAATTCTTAAGTTATTATGTTTCTAATAAATCTGAATCTCATAATCTCCAACACGCACCAAGAACCTTTCATTACCAAATTAATTAATTTCCCCAATTTTTAAAGAATCTTAATCTGTCCAAATTCACGAAATGGAAAATTGTATATAGTAGAAGATAGAATGAATTTTCTATTTCCAAATTGCATATTAAGAAACATGCAGTAGTTTTCATTTGTTTCACCTTCCCAAGATTTTCCATAAGCGCTATCTAATCGGGAAATAAAAAATCCGTCAAAATCTGGAATTCAAAAAAAATTCTATGGCACCCACTTCTTCCCTCCATAACTGTACATCGTCGCACCACCACAGAGCCACCATTCTCCGACGAAAACCCTACTAAAAGTAACTCTCCTCCTGACGCAGCAGGAACGTGTAAGTGCAAGAGGAAGGGATAAATCCCGTATTCAATATAATGTTAAAAAACTGAGTTTCAATCATCAATAATGCGACATATAAATACTAGGGTTTCAACGGGCTAAATAAAGGCCCAAACGAAATAAACCAAGCTGAAATAATAAATAAAGGGGATTTAAACCAAATCCGTCCTCTATCTTTTCACCTTTATTAAAATGGTCCTCTATTTATTTATTTTATCAATTTAGTCCCGTATCTATTCAAGTTTCGCCAAAATGATCCTAATTGGCCTAAAAATGTACAAAACCTCACCGTTTTGGTCCTATATTTATTTTCTTTGCCAATTTAGTCCCATAACAATTCACATTTCTCCAATTAGGTCCTAATTAAATGCATAAAGCATAAAATGCCACATTTTTAGTCATGCGCACTAGTATTTTCGGTGGAAGCCTATGATGTGGTTTTTTTTTTTCAATGTGGTACAATAGGTGACCATCTTTGCCAAATAAAAAAAACTTGAAATAAAATACAAAAAATCAATTAGGACAAATTTTCACCAAATTAGGTCCATTTTGGTGAAACTTGAAAAAATACAGGACTAAATTGGTAAAGCAAATAAATAGAGGACCATTTGGATAAAGGTGAAAAGATAGGGGACGAATTTGGTTTAAATCCCATAAATAAAGTCTTCCAGTGATATTAAAATATAAGTACGTAATTAATTAGCGGTCTCTTCTCCATCATTCCCTCCCCATCGGAACGATTCACCCTCGAATCGGGATGGGTCTCTTCTCCATGCAAATATGGGGCCAAATGCTTGACATTAAACACGTCTGACGTGTGCATGCCTTCTGGAAGCTTTAATCGGTACGCGTTCGGGTTTAATTTGGCAATGATCTCCACGGGGCCAATCTTCCTTGAAGCCAACTTGTTGTACTCATGTGCCGGAAAACGGTCCTTGGTGAGGACAGCCCACACTAAATCACCTACGTTGAATTCGAGATTCCGGCGTTTGACATCTGCATAAGCTTTTACGTAGCATTGCTTTCCTCAAGGCGTTTCTTTGTTGCTGCATGAACATAATTTAGTTCTTCCCAGTAAGAGCCAGCTCGTGTATCCAAGTGCTGTCCGGTAGGAAAAGTAAGGAGGTCAACCGGGCCTCTTGGTACTCGCCCATACACGATAGAAAGGAGAAAACCCAGAACTACGGTTTGTTGCCGAATTGTGCGCGAATTTGGTCTGGCTTAACTTCGAGTCCCATGTCTTCAAATTATCACCCACCAAACAACGAAGGATGTTACCCAAGGAGCGATTCACTACCTCCGTTTGACCATCAGTTTGAGGGTGGTACGCGCGGCTAAAATGTAACTCCGTGTGTGCCAAGCGCCATAAGCTACGCCAGAAGTGGCTCAAGAAGCGAGTATCCCGGTCTGATACAATAAAAGACGGTAGACCATGAGACGGTAGACATCGCTGAAATAGAGTTGGGTACAATAGAAGACGGTAGACCATGGGTCATTCTGCTGAAGCGGTCGACAACAACAAAAATTGAATCAAACCCACGTTTTGTGCGAGGCAATTCTAAAACAAAATCCATACTAACCCCAAGCCATGGGGCATCCGGGACAGGTAGAGGCCGATATAAACCGACGTTCGAAGCGGTGCCCTTCGAAACCTGGCATGTATGACAACGCTCAACAAAACGCGCCACATCGCGTTTAAGGGACGGCCAAAAAAACCTGTGTTGTAAAAGATCAATAGTACGATCTCGTCCCGCATGTCCCATACCATGCAACTCACATATGAGTTGTAATCTCAAGCTACTCTCAGGAATACATAGACGGGAATCAAGAAACAAGAACCCATCAGTTAACACAAATTTGGTTGGCAAGCCTTGGGCAATCAATTGCAATATTTATCACCGATTGTAGCTTTCATGGGTTGACCTCGAGAAGGAGCTGCACGGGCGCTCCGCGGTTGTGGACAAGCGTTCATTCGATGGCCGGGGTCCCCACAATTGAAACAACGTCCATTCATGGCGGGACGAGGACCAATAGGAGGTGGACCATGGGGTCACGGGTTAGGTGGCGAAGGGCCTGTTGCACGGGGCGATGAAATGGACGGGGAAGGAATCACGCCTGGGCGACGGTCCAAGGTTGAATGGGTAATGGGAAAACGCCGGGTGTGTTGAGTTTCTAATACCAGCGCATGTTGATGTGCGTCCGCCACGGTAAAAGGACGGAAAAGATTCAGCGTGTCCTAAAAGGGGATACGAAGGCCCCCAATATAACGCAAGACGATTTGCTTAGGGGTTTCGCGACAATCAACACGAGAAAGCAATTGGTAGAAATCATTGGTGTATTCGTCAACAGTGCGAGTACCCTGGCGCAAGTTCTGGAACTTCTGGTATTGTGTACTAATAGAGATAAGGATTAGAGATAATGTTTATCTACTTATGTGTATCTTTTGTATTTATCCTTCCCGTAAATATCTCTCATGTATCTTGGAATATTGTTGTAACACTCATTATTAATATCAGTTTCCTCAATCACCAATTCAACGGTGATTTACTAATCATTATCACATGGTATCAGCTAGTGTGATCCTGGAAACCCTTCTCTAGATAAATTCTTTCCGCCGCTTCTTCTTCACTTTTTCGCACAGAAAACCCTTCTCTATATATCTTCTTTCCGCAGCTTCTTCCTTTCTTCTTCAATCTCCACGCACCTATCTATATACCCTCACATCTCATATATACCCGGGACGCACATATCTATATACACCCTATCCTCTCCTTTGCTCCAATCTCCGATGGCTGCCAATGATTCCCTACCTGTCACGGCCATGATTAACATGGTCTCCGGCATCAAACTCAACGCCTCGAATTATCTGTCGTGGCGCCGTCAAGTTGAACACATGGCAGATTGCTTTGATCTGATGGGCTTCTTGGATGGGTCTGTTGCCGCGCCATCTTCCACCATCACGACGGAAGCCGGAGTTTCGTCGCCTAATCCGGCATATCTCGCCTGGAAGTTGAAGGACAAGAAGTTGCTTAGCATCATGTACACATCTTTGACGGAGGACGCTGCTTCCGAAGTCATCGATTCATCGACCTCTCGTGATGCTTGGATTACTCTCGAAGCCGTATATGCCTCAGCCTCATGTCAACATCAGCTTCGTGAGGAATTGCTCTCGCTTCGCCGTGGTGAGTTATCGGTTGATGAATATGGTAAGCGGTTTAAATCTTTATGCGATCAATTATCTGCTATACATTGTCCCGTGAATGAAATCGATAAAAGCCATTGGTTCTTGAGAGGTTTGGGCATGCAGTTTGCTAACTTTGCAGATACCCGGATGGCTTTTACTCCCATTCCATGTTTCCGAGACTTGTTTCATCAAGCAAAGCAGTATGACCTTATGATTCGTTCGATGGAGGGCTCATCCGCTCCAGCAGCTTTCACGGCTGATCGCACTAGCCTCAATCGAGGCTCATCTCAGGGCCGTGGCCCGAACTCGAATTCTGGTCGCAACTCTTCCCAGGGATAATTTTTTAATCGTAGTTCAAATTCTGGCCGTGGGCCAAATTAGGGTCGTGGCTCTTCTTCAGGAGGACAACAAGGTGGAGGATCAAATTATTCCAACAACGGAGGGCGTCGTACATTCACTCCTCGTTGTCAGATTTGTCGTGGAGATCACTACGCAGATAAATGCCCTCAATTTCTTGCTGCTCGTCAGCCCGTTTCTGCTGCACACTTGGCCCAGGCTTTCACATCCTCCTGTAATGTGTCAGACTCTGCTCCTGATTGGTATCTAGATTCGGGTGCCTCTGCACACATGACGAATCAGCCTAATGCTTTGGATACTTATGTGCCTTATTCTGGTAACGGTTCAGTCATTGTTGGTAATGGCAATGCTTTAAAAATTTCTCATATCGGTTCTAGTAATTTATCAGCAGATGTTCAATTATTGGATGTTTTGGTGGTTCCTCACATCACCAAAAATTTATTATCTATCAGTAAATTAACATCTGACTTTCCCGTTGATGTGACCTTCTCTGATAAAGTCTTTGCAATTCAGAACCGAGTGACAAAGCAAATTTTGGCTCAGGGAAGGTGTGATAAAGGTTTATACGTGCTGGATAGAGGGATTCCGACTTTGGTTGCTGCAGTCCGGAATAAAGAATTGAAGGCTAGTTTTAGTTTGTGGCATTTACGTCTGGGGCATGTCCCAAACTCTATTATTTCTTTACTAAGTAAACTTGGCCATTTATCTGTTACATCAGTTTTGCCTAGTCCAACTGTCTGCTCCTCTTGTCAATTGGCAAAGAGCAAGAGATTATCTTTTCCTTTGAATGAGAAACGTGCTGCATGTGTTTTGGATTTAATACACTGTGATTTGTGGGGTCCTGCACCCGTCTCTACAACTGATGGATTTCGTTATTATGCTGCTTTCATTGATGATTACTCTCGTTTCTGCTGGATTTATCCATTACGTGCCAAGTCTGATTTTTATGATATTCTGGTTCAGTTTCATACACTTGTCTGCAATCAGTTTGATCGTAAAATTAAAATTTTTCAAAGTGATGGGGGAACTGAATTTGTGAATACTAAGGTCCGTAATTTTATGAAACTCCATGGCATACTTCATCATTTATCTTGCCCTTATACTCCACAGCAGAATGGTAGGGCTGAACGTAAGCACCGACACATCTCTGAGACTGGCTTGTCCATGTTATTTCATGCACATGCTCCTGCTTCTCTGTGGTTTGACGCATTTGCTACAGCTGTTTTTGTGATCAACAGGCTCCCTTCCTCAGTTTTGCAAAATTCGTCTCCTTTCCAGTTGTTGTTTGGCTATGTTCCCAATTATGCAAATTTCAGGCCCTTTGGGTGTCGAGTTTTTCCGTATCTTCGGGATTATGCTGCAAACAAACTGGAGCCTCGTAGTCGACCATGTATTTTTTTGGGGTATAGCAGCATTCACAAGGGATTTCATTGCTTCGATCCTGCCTCATCTTGGATCTTCATTACTCGACAAGCCCAATTCGATGAGACCTGCTTTCCTTTCTCTCGAGAACCGTCTGCTTCTTTGACCTCTGAGCTGGACATAACCACTTTTTTAGATGCCTCGGGCGGGCCACCTGCTCCTGCTCCAGCCCCAGCCGAGCCCGTGCCCTCTGCACCACATGTGCGCCGCCTAGCGCCCCTCTTTGATGACTCGATCGAGTCAGAACCTCTTCTACTGGCTCCCGTTCCCGCCCAGGACCATGTCCCTGCTCCGGAGCCAGTTCCTGCTCCCATCCAGCAGCCCCCACCGAGCGTCGTTGCTGCCCCACATTCAGCACCTATTGCACATGCCGTGCCTCCGCCCGGGTTCCAGCCGCACCCCATGATCACACGAGCCCGGGCGGGTACCTTCAAACCTCGATATCCTCTGGACTTGGCATCCACATCCCTATTATCCGCGCTCGTCGCCACCTCTGAACCACGTGGATTCAAGTCCGCCGTCAAGCGTCCGGAGTGGCTTGCTGCTATGCAAGAGGAAATTGATGCTCTTCGTTCGAACCATACATGGGACTTAGTTCCACGCCCTCCTAATACAAATATAGTTGGCTCGAAATGGGTATTCCGTACGAAGTTCCATGCGGATGGTTCTATTGAGCGTCACAAGGCCCGTCTTGTAGCTCAAGGTTTTACACAGATTCCTGGCACGGACTTTCATCATACATTTAGTCCGGTTGTTAAGGCGGCAACTGTTCGTATCATTCTGGCTCTCTCAGTGCAGCATAGTTGGCCTCTTCATCAGCTTGATGTCAAAAATGCCTTTCTTAATGGCATTCTTGCAAAACCAGTATTTATGGCTCAGCCACCGGGTTTCGTGGATCCTCGATTTCCAGATCATGTCTGTCGCCTCAAGAAAGCTCTCTATGGTCTTCGTCAAGCCCCATTGGCCTGGTTCCAGAGATTTAGCTCATATCTCACAAGTCTGGGTTTTCTTCAGAGTCGCTGTGACTCCTCTTTGTTTCATTTTCATCAAGGTACATCCGTCATTTACCTGCTTCTTTATGTTGATGACATCATTGTTACAGGGAATGACGACTCTTTATTGCAAACCTTTATATCTCGGACACATCGTGAGTTTGCAATCAAAGATCTTGGTCAGTTGAATTATTTTCTTGGTCTTGAGGTCTCTTATGCCCCTGATGGCTTGTTTGTGGGTCAAGCTAAATATGCCCACGATATTCTTAAGCGAGCTGAGTTGTTGGATTCTAAGCCTGTCTCCACTCCTTTGGCAGCTGGGGAGTCTCTCGTCAGTAATGGTGACCCGTTTCATGATCCTACTTTGTACAGGTCTCTTGTTGGAGCTCTGCAGTATCTCACCATTACCCGTCCTGATCTCTCTTACGCTGTCAGCTCGGTTAGTCAGTTTCTTCACTCTCCGACTGACACTCATTTTTTAGCAGTGAAACGTATTCTTCGTTATGTCAAGGGTACGTTACATTATGGTCTCTCATTTGTCAAAAGGCCCGACACTTCTATCTTGGGATATTCTGATGCTGATTGGGCACGTTGTACTGAGACGCGCCGCTCTACATATGGTTACTCTATTTTTCTTGGAGGGAATCTCGTTTCTTGGTCTGCTAAGAAACAACCTACAGTTGCACGTTCGAGTTGTGAGTCTGAGTATCGGGCATTGACAAATGCAGCTTCCGAGTTGGTTTGGGTTACTAATCTGTTACGTGAACTCCGTTCACCCATTTCCGCCAGACCCACTCTTTTGTGTGACAACAAAAGTGCCCTTTTCTTGAGTCAAAATACTGTTGCCCATAAACGGGCAAAGCATATTGATTTGGACTACCACTTTGTTCGAGAGCTTGTTTCCTCAGGACGGTTGGTTACCAGCTTTGTCCCTTCTCACCTGCAACTAGCGGATATTTTCACAAAGAGTCTACCTCGCCCGGCCTTTGAGTTTCTACGATCCAAGCTCTGTGTGTGTCTTCACCCCACGCAGCGCTTGACGGGGGGTAATAGAGATAAGGATTAGAGATAATGTTTATCTACTTATGTGTATCTTTTGTATTTATCCTTCCCGTAAATATCTCTCATGTATCTTGTAATATTGTTGTAACACTCATTATTAATATCAGTTTCCTCAATCACCAATTCAACGGTGATTTACTAATCATTATCACATGTACGATCATAATTCAAGGGCAGGAATTCCTTGAAGATGTAGTCACGGAAACGATCCCAACGTACAATATCGGGACGGCCTTCACAACGAATTGTTTGTTTGAGGCTGCGCCACCATGCCGCAGCGCAAGACCTAAACCTAGTCGCCACTAGGGCTACCCGGCGATCTTGCGGGACACCCTTAAAGTCGAGAAGGTCCTCGACAGTATGGAACCAGTCAACGAAATCGTCCGGAGACCCATCATCGACGAACTCCGGGACATCGAGACGAAAACCGTTCTCCTAGCGATTATCAGGCGCGGGATTAGGGTTAGGTGGGCGAGCCAGGGGTGCGAACGAATTGTCTAGGGTAACCGTCTTGTCGGCATCAGCATGCATGCTGGACGTGATCTATGCTTTCATCCACCGAGTGGGCAGTAAAAGGATGGCGGTCGTCGGCCAAGATGTTGACCTTGGTGATGAGTTCGGTCTGTTGCGAGCGCATCTCCGTCAACGCCTGTGTGAGGGCCGTAACCTGCTCACGAAGTAAAGAAACCTCTTGAAGAACATCACGTTTGGGCGGCATGATTGGTCCAGGAACTGACTTCAAGATCACGTTTGGGCGGCATGATCACGTTTGGGCGGCATTACCACCATCAGTTGTTTTGCTCACGCGGGCTACCTTCGAACTTGAACTTCTTGCAGGTTCCCAGGGTTATTTGTTAGTGGCTTATGACACTTCTATTGCTTGCGATTTCCCGCCTGTTGCCCACTCTATATTGCAGGATTTTGCGGATGTATTTCCTAGCGAGTTACCCTCTACTTTGCCACCACTCCGAGATATACAACATCATATTGACTTGGTTCCGGGCGCATCTTTGCCTAACAGGCCTCACTATCGCATGAGTCCGATGGAACATGAAAAATTACGTCGTCAGGTTGAGGAATTGCTCCGTCGTGGGCATGTCCGCGAGAGCCTCAGTCCGTGTGCGGTTCCGCCTTTACTCAAATAGTTTTTGCATTTATGCAAACTTATATTTTACATATGAAGAATGGAACACAAAGTTAGACGATTATGTTAAAAAAAAAGTGTAATAATCTATTTATATGAAAAAAAAAAGATCTGGGGATAAAATTTGTTAAAAATAAATTAAAAAGGTAAAAAAATGGCTAAAAAATAAAAATAAAAGAACCTAAATAAATTGGTGCCGTGACAAATTAATTCAAAAAGTTTACAAATTCAAAGGGCGGGGATCACATTTTTGGGAGTTTGTGCAAATGAAAGTGAGTTGATGGGGAGTCAGTCTAAAAAGAGGGGTAGGGACCACTTTTGTGGCTCTTTGATACGTAGGGAAATCGATGGGGCTCTTTGAATGTAGGTAGAGAAAAATTGGGTGACATGAGACTTACCCTATAAAAAAAAGTAATTCTAAGTTGATAATTCATGAACCGCGCGTGATCTCATAGGGCCAGAATCCAGATTACAAAATACTCAATCCAAGACCAATAGTATATTTGCATTAACACTTAAATCCATAAGATATATATAACCCCGATATTATGAATATTGCAGAATACGAGAAGAAAAAAGATAAATTCACCAAATTATATAAAATCTTAATACTATCGTATATTGAAATAAATTTATTCTCAATAAATCAATGTGAATCAATCTCTAATGCCCATTTGTTAGGATCTAAAATCTTTAAGGGAAAACCATCACTGTAAAATGAAATTTCTTGCTAATCCCTGCAAGTGCATGGTATCGTCGCAGTAGAATACAGAGTATAACGATCAAGTAGTATGGAATTCAAAGAATTTAGAATTACAGTGTGATTCTAGTGATAAATGTTGACATGTTATTATAGAAGTTAGACGGGGTACAAAGGGAGGAAATTATTATTAAAAAGCAATAAAGAAAGCAATTAAATGGAAACAATCAAGGGGGCACCCGACTAGGTAGGGTCAAGGATAGATGATGTAAACTTAGGTGAGGATCAAATTACCAAAATCAAACAAATTAATCAATAAAACTATCCTAGTTCATTTCAATCGTGTGACATGGTCTAAATGCTCAAGGCTACTAATAAGCTCGGAAGAGTAAAAAGATATAGAGGTCATTGTTTCCCTTCGGGTAATATAGCCTCACACTGAGGTGTTTGTTGGGCACGACATCCAGCATCTCCCAGTCGAGTTGGGCGCGATAACAACTCGATGCGCCAAGTCCGGCAGAGGCTATTCGACCCATGACGCTACAACTAGATATGTGGTTAAAGGAAATAAAGTAGTACCCCACTACAAGTTCGGACTTTTAGTCTAATAGCAAGCACTTGATCATACAGTGTTCCCAAACCAGATAATAAAGCTCCCTCCTATCCACCCACTTTTCGCTACTTCTACAATATCTTAGGCTCGTGTGTCTAATGATGGGCAGTTTTAATGCAAATACCCAACTCTTATTGCGATAGAGGTATAAATTATGCATTTAATTAATAACTACCCTCATTACTACACTTAGTCATGCCCACATAACTCTCGTATGTAATAAGCACAATTACATTTTTTATTTTTTTATAGTAGAGAAAGTTCTTTCTACTATAGTAGTTCCAACCTGTAAAACTAAAACTAATCTTATAAGCTTTTAGGCTAATGGGCATGCTCTATTTTTTTTAGTTGCGATCATTTATTGAGCTATACTCTCAAGCTCTTGTACGTTTAAATTATCAATATTTTAATGCATATCTATAATAAAATTCTCAAGTTGGTCCGAAAATGCTAATATGTTAGACATCTTGAAAATCATTTCGATAAAATTCTTAAAAACGAATTAACTTCTCCGTTGAAAGCTTCAAAGAGTTGAAAGCATTCGAACAAACAACATAAAATAACAACTATTATTTTAATTAATTTTAGAAAAAATCAAATATATATACATAACATACATATATTAGTACATGAAAAAAAAAAAAAACCACAATCGGATAGGGCACTTATCCTTCTTTTCCTTAAGATAGGTCCACCCATGAACACTACGAAAAAATAAAGAATTGCTTATAAAATTAGAATTGCCTATAAAAAATTTTCAACAAAAGTGTTCGTAGTAAGAATTGCCTACAAAATTTTCTAACTATGAAAACATCTACATTTCTCAACCTAGAAACAAATTTGCTTTCGGAATTAATTTGCCTATGAAATATAATCTCTAGGTATAATTATCTACAAATCATTTGCGCGCCTACAAAAATTTATCTACATTACAATTTGCCTATGAAATTTCCGTAGGCAATTCTTTTTGTAGGTGGGGAAGGAAAA
This sequence comes from Ballota nigra, assembly GCA_947034835.1. Taxonomy (NCBI): domain Eukaryota; kingdom Viridiplantae; phylum Streptophyta; class Magnoliopsida; order Lamiales; family Lamiaceae; genus Ballota; species Ballota nigra. The sequence continues at coordinate 128,998,413 of OX344720.1, read as the reverse complement.
TGTCAATACAAAGAAATTTTTGTAGGCGATTCGTAGGTAGCTCCACTACAATTTTTTTGTTGGAAATTTCGTAGCTATATTGACAATTTTCGTAAGCAATTTTATATTTTCTTATAGCGGAAGAGAATGGCTCATATCAAACCGTCCCACGTAATAAACTTCATTAGCCCGAACATTAACTAACTAGTATATTTAATTTATTTTCTTTTGAAATATTGACTATTTTTATTAATTTGACCTTAACAAATATCAATATTATTAAATTCATGAAATAATCTCATAGTACTACGTAGGTAATATCTTAAAACATATTTGCCATAATATTTTCACATAAAAAAACTATTAGTTGGTAACACTGACCTTTCCTGGAATTATTTTAAGTTGATGCTTTTGTCTTTGTGTTTTGTGTTTTTTTTTTTTTTTTTTTTTTTTTTTTTTTTTTTGTTTTTGTTTTTATCAGGATGCTTTTGTCTTTGTTAAATTTAATTAATCGTTAATAATAAAATAGCAATCTTACGCAACAAATTAAGGCGACATATGGCCAACAAATCCAATAAAAAAAATCAAATTAAACTTTTGTTTACTTCGATTGGTTGAAAGACCAGATTTGGAATCCCATTCTCAAGGTCGGATGACGCTCTCCATCAAGTTTTATATGAAAATGGTTCATGATAATATTATAATAAAACTGTTTTAAAGTATCGAATATTTATCGATAGTCTCACCAGGAGTATCATTAATTTAGATTCAAGAAAATTTACAACAATTACAATATAATACCACCGACCCACATTAATGATACTCCTGGTGAAATTATCAATACTCCTGGTCAAATATTCGATATTATAATATAGTTTCATGATAAACTTATTATGAACTATTTTCATATAATACTTTGTCATACATTAAATATGGAGAAATAAACATCATATGCAACATCATAATGATGAGTATGTATAGAGTGAAATTGGTTTATACACGAATCACTGAAGGGTATTAGTTATTTTCACCAAAGAGTATTAGTTGTTTTCACTGAAGAGTATTAGTTGTTTCCACTAATGAGTCTTTGTTTTTAATAAACAACTAATATTTTCAGTGAAACAACTAATATTTTTTAGTAAAAACAACTAATATCCTTTAATAATTCATATATGAATCATTTTCACTCTATACTGTGTCCATAATGATATGTTTGATCTTAAACATAAAGATGATAAAGCCTATTTAATCATAGTAGTGATGGAGTAATAAACATTCACCACAATAAAATAAAAATAAATTCAATGAAATTTTCAACAAAAAAATTCGTAATAGGGGTTGCGTACGATTTACCTACAATTTTTTTAATTATATAGATATCTTAATTTCTTCAATATAAACAATTTGTCCACGGAAATTTCGTAGGCAAATTGTTTTTAATTAATTTTTTGTCGGCAAATTGCTAGTATGTACTTAATTATCTGAGTATTTCATCTTGTAGACAAATTGATCTCGTAGGCAAATTATTTGTAGATTGAGTAATAAAGATTCCTACACGATTAGAAAATTTTGTAGGCAACTCGTATACGATCTCTACTAAGAAATATTTTGTTAGAAACTTTTTTAAGCAATTCTTTATTTTCTTATAATGATGGTATGTAACACATTAACGATATATTTGACCTTGAACATAAAAATGATGATACAGCCTAGCTCTTCAATCATAGTAGTGATGGAGTAATATATATGTAATGTAACACATCAAAAACACCATTTTGCAAGTGAGTTACTAGGAGTCGTTTTTACAAAGTCGGAAGCATATATGTACCTGAATCATCCTGATGTAGACTGACGGTCAAGTTTAAATGTCAATATTCATAGGTTAAATTCGGGGAAAATTGCACTTTTAGTCCTATAGAAATATTTTATCAAAATACTTTTGGTCCATTAATGTTTCAAAAGTGGTGTTTTTATTTGGAAAATTGGCCCAAAATCGTTATCTATGCATAGTGTTCATGAGATGATGTCTTGATACCACTCTATTACATCTTGGTGTTGTTATCAGCAATTTGTATGGCAATTTATCTTATTATTTTCTTAAACATCCCTCAATTTAAATGGAGTGAATTTAGATTGTGGAGTTAAATCCATATCAAAAAACAATCTAACATGATTGAGATGTTCAAATTTGGCACGTTAATTTGCGGTTTGGTGTTGTTATCAGGGCCACCTATTTGCAACAATATTATAATAGTTATCTAAATTTATATTAGGTAGGATTATATGAACGAGCAGCCAGAATTAAAAATAATAATATTAATGAATAATGTGGCCACCTTAGGGAGGTTTGCTCTCCTATATAAGCTGCAGTACTATTTCCCTCACCTCACCTCACACTTGCACTACTCTTCTTATAATCCTTTTTAGCTCTCAATCTTTAAACTAATTTCCTACTCCAACAATGTTTGGTTTCGGCACATACCACCCTCTCTTCCCTCCAATGAAGTAATTTTCTTTATTTTTTACATTATGTGTTTTCATACTCTACCAATTATATCTTTCAACTGTTTTTTCGTGTTATATATATATTTATTCTCGATATACATGTTGACTATTTCATGTCAATTTATGTAGTCACGTCTAGCTACTTTTATGGTTTGCTCAGACGAAATTAATTAAAAATATGGAACACAATTCATTCTCCGTCATATTGATATTGGTTTAAATTCTTAATAGATTGATATTAAAGTCTTGGTTAGAGAAAAATAGTTTTTTGGTCCCACAACTTGTCTAGTGTCCAATTTTGGTCCCAAGAAAATTAACTTTTCAATTTTGGTCCCATAACTTATTGAATCGTCCAATTTTGATCCCAAGTGAGACCAAAATTGGACGATTCAATAAGTTATGGGACCAAAATTGAAAAGTTAATTTTTTTGGGACCAAAATTAGACACTAGATAAATTACGGGACCAAAATACCACTTTTATGCACCTTCTTAATTAATATTGTGCTCTAGGATAATAGTCGATACAACAAAAACACGATACAATGTGTTAATTCCATTGATATAAATACAAATATTTGAAAAACATCTATAAAACGTTAAAAAGAAAAACCCAATATTTTTCAATTCGAATAATTATAATTTAAGATGAATTAGAAAGCTCTCATAAAATACTAATAATGAAATTTTAATTATTAACTAAGAATTTATATCGCGAATCTACATATATAATTAATTAAATAATGTTTGATATATGTGTACATATATATATATATATATATATATATATATATATATATATATATATGGTGAGAAAAGAAAAAAATAATAATGAATACGAAAAAATATTTTTTGTCTCTAACTTGTTTGGTGTCCAATTTTGGTACCAAAAAAATTAATTATTCAATTTTGGTCCCGTAACTTATTAAATTGTCCAATTTTGGTCTCATTTGGGACCAAATTTGGACGATTCAATAAGTTATGGGACCAAATTTGAAAATTTAATTTTTTTTGGACCAAAATTGGACAATAGACAAGTTGCGTGACCAAAAAACTATTTGTCTCTCTTGGTTATATATGCTGGCGTTTAAATTTCTTTTCATTATATTATATACGGTATTTTCATTTGATGTGAGAAAACATTGATGAATGTTTTTGTTAATGTGAGAAATCATTGACGTATATCTTTTTTTTCTAGCATATCATTTGTACCTAGGAGCTTAATTTTATAATAATCGAATTGAATCAATTTCTTTTTCTATATATACTCAGATGGAGACGTTAAAAGCATTCATCGTAGAGGATAAGGAGGGTATCTATCTTTGCTAGGACGATGCCATAAATGGACTTCGGCCAAACTACAAAATTTACCGCGAAAAAGTCCACTCACCTTGTCCTCGATTTGTTTGCTTGAAATGTGTTGTATTTAATTATGGTACTCTTGTTGTTGTTGTTTGCACTCATGTCGTTGGAACCTGCATAATAATGGGGATTTCACATCCTCGCTTAAAAGTTTCAATAAAAATATATGTTTTGTGTTTTTTTTATTTTTTATTTTTTTTTTATTGTGTTTTTTTTTTTATATATATTTCGACTGTTCTCTGGCATGGGCTCTAACTATAGTTTTTTTACCCGTTTGCTTTATCAACGTTACATTGTTATGTTATTATTACTTTATTGTTGAGTAGCTATACCTTAGATCGATAACCAAATCACGTTACGTTGAAACTGTGAAGTGTCATATGTGAAGTATGTAATCTGCTGAGCTTGAGTTCCAATAAGAAGCTATGTTGTTAAAGTGTTAGCCGTGAGAGTTAGTTAATTTTGGGGTACCAGAAGAATTGGACCAGATGAGGGTGACCAGAGGAGTATGACCAGAGTAGTCTGGCAGATGAGCTATCATAGGAGGTCCATCAGATGAGGCCTACCAGAGGAGTCCTATTAGAGGAGGTCTGGACCAGAAGTCATCTGATGTGAGTGACCAGAATCAGAAGAGGTCAAGTCTTCTGATCCAAAAGTTCGTTATACGCGAAGTACATCAAATTGAAGCTAGCGCGATGGCGGTTCTAACTGAATAAACTAAGGCGGTTATTGAAGTCGTTAGCCAGCTGGATAACTGCATCACATTGAGTTTGTTACAACTGAATTGATTCTAGGGTTCTTCTCAATCTCTGTAACTATAAAAAGGTGGCTTCTCAGCTGAGAGAAGTAACACAACACAAGTGAGACTATCATTGAGTGTATACACAGAGAGTTTGTGAGATTGAGTGAATTGTAACTACTTCCATTTTTTACTTAGTGAAAAGCTATCCTTTCCGATCCCGTGGACGTAGGAGTATTCATCTCCGAACCACGTAATTCTGGTGTTCTTGTGTGATTTCAATTTCGCTCTTATTATTACCATAATTCCGATTCCCTGATTACAAATTTTCTTGTGAATCTAAAATCGATTAACAGAAACAAATTTCGATTACAACTTATATATGTACAATACTGTATATGCAAAGAAAGACTTACTTTGCATTACATTTCTTCCAAATTATATCGGACACATATTATAGTAAGTAATTATATCGGACACATAATATCGATTAAATTGCAAACACGACAGATAATATTGATTTCTTTAAACTTGATATTGATCCATAACTCAAATTGTGTCTGCAGATTGAATACAAGTAGGACATTGGTTTTCAAGGAATGATTTTGCATGTCAAGTTTTAAAAAGAAAAAAAAAATAGAGTATCTATGTATATATTTCATGAACCGCGCGTGATCTCACAGGGCCAGAATCCAAATTGCAAAATACTCAATCCAACACCAATAGTATATTTGCATTAACACTTAAATCCATAAGATATATATAACCCCGATATTATGAATATTGCAGAATACGAGGAAAAAAAGGACACATAAATTCACCAAATTATGTAAAATCTTAATACTATCGTATATGTTGTGACAGAATAGGATTATAGAGCATAAACAAGAAACGTAAAAAGACAAGAGATTTACGTGGTTCACCAATAAATTGGCTACGTCCACGGGCAGAGAGGAGAACGGATTTTATTACTGATGTAGGTTACTGATTACAGATCTCAAAGACTATATATATAGCACTGAGATAAAACACCGAAATTGGGCTTAAGGCCCAATACTGCATACCGTTGGGTGTGTGATTCAAGACATATCAACAGTATGTCAAAATAAATTTATTCTCAATAAATCAATGTGAGTCTGTCTCTAATGCCCATTAGTTAGGATCTAAAATCTTTAAGGGAAAACCATCATTGTAAAATGAAATTTCAATAGCGCAGGAACAAAAATAATATATATAGGAGAGTGAGATTTATATGAGATTAGTTGAACGCAATCACTTTATAACTACTAAATGGATACAAAACTTGGAATTGTTTTTTTGTTGCTCATTCACAAAGCAAGCATCTTTGCCCTCTTATTGCCCTCTTTCTCAACTCAAGTCTTGTATAAGTTGGTTGACGCGCTAACAAGATTTTTGCATTAATAATTACATAATAAAGATTTGCCCTTGGACTAGTATTATATTATTTTAATACTTTAACCGATGGGGGTGCACATTTTATATACGTGTATATTTGTTTTATTAAGAAAAGGGTAACCATGGTTTGCAGACTAGTTCTCATCTGTAGCTCATATAATTTTTAGCAATGAGAACTTTAGAACTATTACATGTCACGCTAGAATTTTACATTTTACTTAAAAGAATTTGACCAATTTGAAAAAACAATTTGTTTCCTTAACAAGTTACAAATGGGGCTACAGTTGCCATCCACATGTTTACCCCATAAAAATACCATAGTTAAAATCATGAAAGAATTTCATTTTATTAAAAAAATTAGAATGTATTATGGAATAATACCATTTAATCTTAAATAATTAATATTCTTCAAATAAGTTTCAATATTTTGCTTTTACCTAATTTATAATTTCTTTTTATATAGAACAAATGATGACTCGAACTCATCGTTGTAATACTATTTATCCGCGTCCTTCCCACTTAGGACCCCCCAGACCTCAACCAAAGGAATGCTGACCTCGCCAATCCGTATATCCCTGGAGAGATGCTCGGAAGACCTCGGCGTATCAAGCTGAACCATGATAACGTATCTTGGCTTCGGCAGAGTAATTCGACGAGGCGATGCCAGGTATGGCCGACCTTGTCATCTTATCCAAATTGATGATAATTATTACCACATTAGTGATAATTCATTACAATCGCTAATTTACATGTGGTCAGGGAGAATGCCTCAGTGGAGAATGATTTACAATCGCTAATTATTACCATTTTTATGGGGGATGCTTCAGTGGAGAATGCCCGAGTTATGAAACGAGTTCAGTGAATCATGGAATTGATATCCGGCCTCAAAGTAAACTTCGACAAGTGCAGCTTGATTGGAGTAAACATAGAGCCTTCTTTGTTGTCGAATATCCTCTGCTGTAAAGTAGAAAAACTGTCCTTTGTCTACCTTGGAATTAAAGTTGGCATCCGCCAAAGAGAGGCGTCAGAATGGACAGATGTGGTGAAAAAAATTAGAAACAGACTTCAACATTGGGAAGACACTAAACTCTCATTTGGGAGCAGAATAACTCTTTTGAACTCAGTATTATCATCCTTACCTACTTACTACCTTTCCTCTATAAAATTCCAAAAAATACCCTAAGAGAGATTGTTCGTCTGCAAATAAATTTTCTTTGGGGAGGTGGGGAGAGCTCTAAGAAGATTCCATGGGTTAAATGGAGTGAGGTTTGTAAAAATATATATTACTGGGGGCCTCCGGGTTCGGGATTTGGCGGTGTTTAATGTTGCTCTTTTAGGGAAATGGAAGTGGAGATTTCTTAATGAGAAAAATAATCTTTGGGTTAAGATAATTCAGCCAAAGTACGGGACGTCGTAGGGTAGAGGAGATGGGTGTATTCCTAGGGGGCTGGGGGGAAGAATCTCGGGTTGGTGGAGGGATTAGTTAAAATTACTTCGGGGGCTGGGGGAGAGTGGTTTCACGGGGATTTGGAGAGGGTGTTGGGAGATGGTCAAAACATTTCTTTTTTGGGAAGATGTGTAGTGTGGGGATAGGTCTCTTAGTGATAAGTTTCCTAAATTGTTTAATCTTAGTTGAGAAAAAGATGAGAGAGTGGGGAATATGGGGGGTGTGTTGAGAATGTTTGGAGGTGGAGATGCATCTTACTCGATCGTGAAGCGAATATGTTTAATACTCTCCCTTGATAGGTTCACTCCAAAAATGGGAATCGCTGATACGTGGAGGTGGAAACATTCAACTAGGGGCACTTTTGCCACTAAAGATGCCTATGAGTTAATCATGGCCAGAAATATTACATTGTCGCCCTTTGGTGACAAGGAGAAGGGGTTCAGAAATATCTGGTGCAAGTACGTTCCGAAGAAAGTGGCTGCTCACGCGTGGCGGCTCCTACATGATCGCTTGCCTACTAAGATAAACCTAAAGAGGCGTAACATTCTCACATCAAATGACAACCTGAAGTGTGTTCTTTGTGATTCTTGGGAAGAAACAAGTAAGCATTTCTTCTTCGAATGCAACAAATATTATGCTATTTGGATGGATATTCTTGGTTGGCTCAACTACCCAGCATCCCTTCAATCTGAGACAATTCCAAATTTGCTTACACATTGCCGCGTTCTACAAGGAAAGAGAGGGAAAATTGTTGATGCTTGTGTTTGGCTTGTTGTGGTGTGGGCTTTATGGAGATGGGAGAAATGAGGTAATTTTTAGAAATGACTAGTTTTCGACTCATAAAGTTGTCACAGATATTAAAGCAAGATTATGGAGTTGGTTGTATGTTAGGGAGCAAAGAGTTTCTAGTATCTCTTTTGGTGATTGGTTGCATAATCCTAGAATGGTCTTATACTGCTGACTTGTATCTTTGATGTATCTGTTGGGTATTTCTTATACTCCACCTTGTTGTTTTTATAAAATTCCCTTTTACGGATTAAAAAAAAAATCATATTGGTCCAAGAGAGAATCTCGTTGATTTATTTTAAGTCATTGTGTTCCCTCTCCTCCTATATAAGTTGCAGCCTTCTACAACCCTATCACTCACACAGTCACACTTGCACTACTCTAATATATATTCATCCATCCTTTGCTCTCAATCTTTTAAGTTCCAACTGCAACTATGTTTAATTTTGACTTTTTTAACCCTGTCTTTCCTTCAATGAAGTAAGTATATATATTCTTTTCCTTATCTGTTTTCTTACTCTTATCAATTAAATCTTTCACATATTTTTTCCGTTAAAATATTTATCTTTTCTCGATTAATTATATGTATTAGACACAGTTTTTGTAGTTACGTCTAGCAACCTTTATGGTATCAGACGAAATTAATTAATATATGTTTCAAAATTTATTCTTCGTTTGATTTTATAATAATTGAATGGATTTTTTTTCTATACATACGCAGATGGAAACATTAAAAGCATGATTATGGAGGATTGGGAGGGTATCTCATCGATGTTAATCTTTGCTGGGAAGATGCCATGGATGAGTGAAAGAAGAAGATTATGATATAATTTTCACCGTGAATTAGGTGATGAGATTTCCACTATTAATAGGCGTATAACAACTTTACAAGGAAAAGGGGATAATTACAAATCTACAAGATTTACATAATATTTACATCAATTCAAATTGATTTGAATTGATTTGCTCTTATCATCTAAAATATTCCTTATTATTAGAATATTCTCTATTACCCCCCTCAAGCGGAGTGTGGGATTCTCATCAACACGCAGCTTGGAGCGTAAAACTCGAAGAGTGGGCGAGCAAGGCTTTTAGTGAATATATCAGCGACCTGTAGTTCGGAGGGCACGAACTTGGTTTCTAGCTTCTTGTTTTGAACGAGCTCCCGAATAAAATGACAGTCTATGTCAATGTGTTTAGCTCGTTTGTGGGCAATGGGATTCTGACTTAAGAATAAGGCACTCTTGTTGTCAGAAAGAAGCAAAGGTCGAGAGGGGGGCAATGCACAAAGCTCACAGAGCAAATGAGTTAGCCAAATTATTTCTTGAGCAGCATTGGCAAGTGCACGGTATTCGAACTCACAGCTAGAACGGGCGACAGTGGGCTGTTTCTTGGCACTCCAGGACACCAAATTACCTCCCAAGTAAATGGAGTAACCATAAGTGGATCTACGTGTTTCAATACATCGAGCCCAGTCAGCATCAGAATAACCAAGTATCGAATAATCCGAAGAAGGAGTGAATGTGAGTCCATGGTGGATGGTGCCTTTAACATATCGAAGGATGCGCTTGACTGCCATAAAATGATCAACAGTCGGGGAATGGAGAAATTGACTGACATGGTTGACCGCATAGGAAAGGTCAGGTCGTGTAATAGTCAAATATTGAAGGGCACCAACAAGCGAGCGATATAGAGTTGGGTCCTTGAAAGGTTCACCTGTACTAACCAGTGATTCACCAGTAGCAAGTGGTGTGGAAATCGGCTTCGAGTCAACTAAAGAAGCTCGGGTGAGTATATCATGAGCATATTTGGCCTGTCCGAGAAAAAGACCATCTTGAGAATGAGATAACTCAAGACCAAGGAAGTAACTGGGCGAGCCGAGATCTTTAACTGCAAATTCATTGGCAACGCGACGAATAAAGGCCTGCAAAACAGACTGATTACTACCAGTAACAATAATATCATTCACGTATAAAAGTAAGAATATTGTATAATCAGCTCGGTGTAAGAAAAATAGTGAAGTGTTCGCCCTTCTACGGATAAAACCTAATGTGTGGAGGAAGAAACTGAAGCGATCGAACCAGGCACGTGAAGCCTGTCGAAGACCATAGAGAGCCTTTTTTAGCCTACAAACATGGTTAGGAAAATTAGGATTAATAAATTCGGGAGGTTGAGCCATGAAGACTGGTTTTTCAAGAACGTCATGCAAAAAAGCATTCTTGACATCAAGCTGATGAAGAGGCTAATGACGATGAACAACAATAGCGAGAATAACACGAACGGTAGCAGCTCGAACGACCGGGCTGAACGTATGTGAAAAATTAAATCCAGGGATTTGAGTAAATCCCTGTGCAACTAAACGAGCCTTATACCGATCAATCGAGCCATCTGCTTTGAACTTAGTACGAAAAACCCATTTGGAACCAACGATGTTTTCATTAGGTGGACAAGGAACGAGATCCCATGTGTGATTTTTATGGAGAGCGTCCATTTCCTCACGCATGGAAGCGAACCAATGAGGAATCTTGATGGCAGATTTAAAACCATTTGGTTCCTGCGAAACAGACAGCGAAGACAACAAAGCAGTAGCTGTAAGATCAACAAAATATTTAGGCTTAATTATACCAGACTTAGCTCGAGTTTGCATTGGATGAAGATTAATGTGTTTTTCGGGTGAAACAGGAGCCTGTGTCTCGGAAGTGATTGGGGCAGGCGGTAAAACAAGACACGGTTGTGGTGACTCGGTATTGCCTCAGAAATCTAATCGTGCGTGGCATTGGATTCCACAGGATCAAAAGATGGTGTGATTGGCGTGTCGTTGCACGATGTATGGATCAATGGTATAGGGGTTGATGATGGAATAGGATCAGAGTGTGGAAGACATGCAATACACGGTGTTGTAGCTGAGGGCTTTTCCGTAGGAGAGGCATGAGGTGACGTCGGTAGCGAGATAGCAACCTGAGGTTCAAGAAATTGTGAAAAATCAAGATCAGTAAGTTTGGAGATAGATTTTTCATTAGCAAAAGGAAAACTAATTTCATCAAACTGAGCATGTCGGGTAATATATGTGCGGGAAGCGATAGGATCGAAGCATCTAAAACCCTTATATATGATGCTATATCCAAGAAAAATGCATGGTTTACTACGAGGAGCAAGTTTATTTGGTGCATAATCACATAAATAAGGATAAACCCAACAACCGAAAACCTTGAAATTTGCATAATTTGGAACCGAACCAAATAAAACCTCAAATGGTGATTTATGTTCAAGCAAGAGAGTGGGTAATCTATTTATGATATATACAACAGTAGAAAAACCATCAAGACAGAAAGGTATGGGAGCATGAGAATGAAAAAGCATGGACAAACCCATTTCGGTTATGTGTCTATGTTTACGTTCAGCACGTCCATTTTCTTGTGGGGTATATGGACACAAAATTTTATGCAAAACACCATGTTCAGCAAAAAAATCACGCACACGATTATTAGTAAATTCAGTTCCACCATCACTCTGAAAAACCTTTATAGTCGTATTGAACTGATTACAAACAAGTTTAGTAAAACGCTTAAGCACCTCAAAAAAATCTGACTTTGCACGTAAGGGATATAACCAAGAGAAACGAGAAAAGTCATCAACAAAAACAACATAATAACTAAAACCATCAATAGAAACAACGGGTGAAGGCCCCCACAAAATACAGTGTATCAAATCCAACACATTCAAAGCACGCTTTTCATTCAGAGAAAATGACAAACGTTTACTTTTAGCTACTTGACACGATTGACACACAGTGGGTTTTGGCAAGATAGAAGTTACCGCCAAGTGACCTAGTTTATTTAATAACTGAATAATTGAAATAGGAGTATGGCCTAAACGATTGTGCCATAACTCAAAAGATGATTTCAAAACTTTAGAATATAAAGCTGCTATCAAGGCTGGAGTGCCATGCTCCAAAATATAAAGGCCATCCTTACACCGGCCCTTTGCCAGAATCTCCTTTTTCGCCCGAGTCTGAATGACAAAAAATTTGTTAGAAAACAAAACATCCACTGGCAAGTCCGTAGTTAATTTACTTATGGATAACAAGTTTTTAGTGATATGAGGAACCACAAGTACATCTAATAATGGTATTTTATTATTGAAAAATTTAGAACCCAAATGAGAGAGTGAGAGAGCGTCACCGTTACCTACGATGACTTTGCCATTACCATTATAGGGCTCGAAAGTATCAAGAGTGTCAGTGGAAGAGGTCATGTGAGCAGATGCCCCTGTATCGACGAACCAATCAGGCTGCGTAGGCGAGGAAATGTTGCAACGGGCTTGAAAGGCATGAGCAAGATGGGCCGCAAAGGAGTCATCCCGAACATAGCGAGAAGGGCAGTGATTAGCATAGTGTGGTCCTCGACAAATTTGACACCTCGGCACGTAAGGTTTTTTGACAAACTGAGATCCTGCAGGAGCATGGTTATTGTTTCCAGAAAATCCACCAAAATTGTTACCTGGGGCAGAAGTTCCGCGACCACGTCCGTGAGAGAAACCACCAGTAGAAGATCCGGTGTGACCTTTGAAGCCACTGCTCGGTCCAGAATTTGAAGCACGACCTCGACCAGGATTCTTGGCAGCATAAAAGGCTGCCTGGGATGTGTTATCGGATGCCATAATACGATCAGATAATTCATATGATCGTGCTTGCTGCAACAATTCAGTGAATGAAAGTTGAGGAAGAAGCGTCATTCGAACATCGGCAAAGGAGCGATAATGAAGACCAAGACCTCTAAGAAACCAGTGGCCTTTGTCGGATTCAGAGACGGGGTGGCCGATAGCGGCCAATTGATCGCATAAAGACTTGAAGGCACGACCATATTCAGCAACGGATTGCGAACCGCGTTTGAGCAGTTGGAGTTCATCCCGAAGATGATGAGCCCGGGATGGTTATGAGTGGCTGAAAGCCGACTCGAGAGCAACCCAAACAGCATGGGCATTTTTCAGTCCGACCACCTCCGTCATTGATTCCTCCGTCAAGGAGGAGAGGAGTAAGCTTAGAGCACGCTGATGCCGGATTTTCCACGAGGTGTGATGAGGGTTAGGGATATCTTGCTGTGTTGCATCTTTAATGAGAGATGGCGGCTTAACGTCAGTACCGTCAACAATGGATAAAAGGTTATCACACTGTAATATAGGTTCGACTTGAGACTTCCAGAGAAGGTAATTAGAAGAGGATAATTTGATAGTGGTCATATGGAATAGAGTGGCAAGTGGAATCGAGTCCGTAGACGGTGCTGGCGTGGATGATGCCATGGATGGAGGTTGTTTCACAAAGTATGAAGATGAGCAAGTTTAATGAATGTACTGCAAAAGGTATATGTTCACGAAGAAGAAAGAATGTATATATTGTGAATTAATGGAATATGGTCGGTGATGAAGATAAGGACTTGATTTAATATATTGTAGCGGCGGTGATGAAGGAGAAATAGGGTTTAGGCGATGCAATCTGGTGATACCATGAAAGAAGAAGATTATGATATAATTTTCACCGTGAATTAGATGATGAGATTTCCACTATTAATAGGTGTATAACAACTTTACAAGGAAAAAGGGATAATTACAAATCTACAAGATTTACATAATATTTACATCAATTCAAATTGATTTGAATTGATTTGCTCTTATCATCTAAAATATTCCTTATTATTAGAATATTCTCTATTAATGAGATTTGACCTAACTATAAACTCAACCGTGGAAAAGTCCTATTTCACCTTGTTCTCGTTGAGTTTATGTTTTATTTAATTATGGTACTCATGTTGTCGGTGGTGTTTTTGGAACCATAATAATGAGGACTCCACATCGTCGCAAATTTCTATAAATATATGTTTTATATTTTGATTGTATTTTTTTTTTTTTTTTTGCTCTACCTAACTACCATAATATATTATCACTCGTAACATTTCATCATTTGTATTTGGATAAACACGCGAATTTTTTGTTTGCGCAATGTAAATAATTAATATATATTCCTCTCTAGCTAGTGTAAATCTAATAGAATCATTATCATTATAAATGCACAAGTAATTAAAAGACACAATCACCATAACAAGATTACGGAAAATCTCTTCAATGGGTCAAGTAAAAAATCAGATACTTTCTAACTCTGTAGAGGAAGATAAAATCAAGTATATAGAGCCTAATTATATATATAGGCTCCACAAGCAGATTATCTAACCAAAATAGTGTTACAGTTGAAACAAATTTCAATTCAAATTTTGTATTAAATTGCAAACTCGATGACAAATATCAATATATATATAAACTTGGAAGTGATCCATATATATAATTTAAATGAAGTTTGAATGAACCCAATTGCCGGCACGGCACGGCACGGTTTCAAGGAAAGAATTCGCATGTTAATTTTATATTAAAAAAAAATCAATGTGAACTTGACTGATATCATCACTGTAACATTCAAATTGAAATTATAAATTTTCTATCTAATACATAGCCATAGATAGACTACTCGAGTCAAAGAGCTATAGAACTCCTTAGGAGAGAGACAATATCACACTAAAATTTTATATTTTATTTAACAATAAAGTATTATATGAATAATACTCACGATAATTATTAATGTGAAGAACTATTTATTAATGCCTTATGTTGAAACAATTATTATTTTTAGTGAAATTAACTAATATCTTTTAGAGCTGATACCTTTAGTGATATTTTAGTGTAATCTACTAATATATACCTTCTCTTATTTCATATTTGAAAGAATTTGACTTTCAAAAAAGCTTTTTTTTTTTTTAGTTGCCATCACACGTGTAATACATTACAATACCAAAGAAATTCATTAACAATAACTTCGGATTTTTTTAGGTGTATTGCAAAATACATTTTACATTTTCATTTTCGAATTTTAGCTAGGTTTATTTATTGCACCAACATTGTAGATTGCTTCTCTGTTGCTCTCTAATAAAACCGCAATTAGACTCCCGGCCACTATAATCACACAGGGCAGCAGCGTTGTTTTATGCACCGCAGATTGAATGGAATCGTTAACCGCCGCCCAGGGCACGGTGGTGCTGTGCATTGTAATGCGGAGGGACTTAATCGACACGTGGCCGCTGGGGGAGCGTGGTAACACAGGCCTCCGTTGCAGCCATCTGGGCTCACAAAGATGGTCCCCCACACTCTCTTCTACTGAATCTTCATTCTACGAGAGTAAAAGTTTTTTTATCCCATAATTTATCGAGTGTTCGATTTTGGTCCCAAAATTTTTTACTCTTTGATTTTGGTCCCATAACTTTTATAGTTTGTCCAATTTTGGTCCCATTCTTGCCGATAATTTTTTTCTTTTTTTGTCCCATAACTTATCGAGTGTCCGATTTTTACCCCAAAAAATTTTACTCTTTAATTTTGGTCCCATAACTCCTATGGTTTGTCCAATTTTTTTCCAAAATCACAAAAACGACGTCGTTTCTTAACACGCATAGCACACGTGCCAGCGCAATTGAGAGGCTTCCGTTCTCCTCACTGATATAGCTGCCAAGTGGTTTTTTTTTATTCCACTCCACCTAATAAAAACAAAAATAAACTAAAACTAAATTAAACTAAACTAAAAGAAATTAATAAACTAAACCAAAACAAACAAACTATTCTTCCCCAACCCCTGTAATTTGCGTGGTTCATTTTTCCCGGACAACTCAGCCCTAATTACCCTCGTCTTCCCCCTCCCCCCACCCCTAATTTGTTTGTTATTCTCTCCTATGCTTCCAACCACGTATTATATGGAAAAAAATGATTAAAAAATATAAAACCCAAAAAAAATATCGTTTTGCGGACACATCTTCGAGGTTACCGTAAATGCCCAAATTCGGCCAGAATTTGAGTTACGCATGACAAAAAGGGCACCTTTTTTTATTTTTGAAGAAAATGGGATCAAAATTGGACAATCCCTAGGAGTTACGGGACCAAAATTGAGGAGTCAAAATTTTTGGGACCAAAATCGGACATTTGATAAATTAAGGGACCAAATAACTTTTTTTCTCTTCATTCTATTCACAAGCCTAGTAATTTCTACTCCAATTGTTTTTTTTTATTTTATAATTTGATGAATTATGAAAAAAAAAGAGTAAATTTAGATACAAATACAATTAATCGCTAGAAAATGAACAAATTATAAGTTTACGCATTGTTGAAATAAATAATTATAAAATAAAAAGATATAGTTGGTCACAATATTAATTTAAACAAGTTAGAAAAGAAAAGTAATTAATTTGATGAATTACAATTAATTGAGTACAAATGAACTCACTAGTACAAAATAGAACTTAGAAAGCGGTTGATTTTCCCCTTAGAAAGCGGTTAAAACCGCTTTCTAAGAAACAGCTATGTTAGTCTAAGATAGCGGTTAAGAAACCGCTGTGCAAGGTAGGAACTAAGAGAGCGGTTTTGAACCGCTCTCCAAGAGGATGAACTAAAAGAGCGGTTAAAAACCGCTCTCCAAGTGCCACACTAAGAGAGCGGTTAATAACCGCTATCCAAGCCTCACTCTTAGATAGCGGTTAATAACCGCTCTCCAAGAGCCTTTTTTATTTATTTTTATTTGTTTAGACAGCGGTTATTAACCGCTCTCCAAGCTCTTTTTTAATTTTTTTTATTTATATATATATAAATAAACCTGCTTTTTTAACCGAATTATATATATATATTTTTTTCAATTATATATATATATATATATATATATATATATATATATATTTTTTAATAAACCTGCTAATATATACAAAATTACCAAAACACATATACTAATATTTAATTGTAACATCAAATAAATATAATATAAGATCCAATAACATGAAATATTAATTCATCACAAATTAATATATAAGTTACATCATGCTACCAAAAGTTATAATAATGTTACAAGAATCGATTGTAAAGATACCCAATCCAATCCATCTTCCATTTCTCAATTCGAGTGTTGTTGTAAAAAGGGATCCGAGGCCTATGCACAAACTGCAAATTACATAGAAAATTTAATTAAATAATAAATTTTTTTTATTCAATCAATAATATTTAAAATAAATCGATAATCGACTTACTCCTTCAGGAATGGTCGTCCGAGAAGTCAAGATTATATCTTCAATGTAGCAACACACAAAATGTCCACAGTGATTGCCATCTTGCTGCCTCGGAACCTATTGATTAACAATTACAATCATGTACTATAACTATGATTATTTTCTATTGATTTTATAATTTTCTAAAGTAACTTACCTTAATGTTTTTCCACAGCACTTTACTAATATTGGTGGTATCTGATTTTTTACCTGGAAGGCTAGTCTGATACATTGCCATCACACTATATAATTGCAGTGTCTAATTGCATGATTACAAAACTCTTCCACCCCATTCCTATACTCCTCTGATAATCTATCTGCCCGAACCCACTTTCGATCCATATAGAACTAGAGATGCCTATATAGATTAACCGAAAAGCACACGTGTTGAGTCTAACATATTAATCCTAACATGCACCCTAAAATAATTTCATCTAAAATTTTAACATATGAATCCTAATATGCATTCTAACAATTCCATCTAAAGATATTCCTAAAGCCTTCAATATTTCCCATCTATAAACCTTTTGAAATAAATTCTAACATTTTAATACTAATTAACATGCACCCTAAAACAATTTCATCTAAAATTTCAACATATGAATCATAACATGCGCGCATTCTAACAATTTCATCTAAAAATATTCCTAAAGCCTTCAATATTTCCCATCTATAAACCTCTTGAAACAAATTCTAACATTTTAACACTAATTAACATGCACACTAAAACAATTTTATCTAAAATTCTAACATATATCCTAACATGCATTCTAACAATTCCATTTAAATTATTCCTAAAGCCTTCAATATTATTTCTCATCTATAAACATCTTAAAAAAAATTCTAACATTTTAATACTACTAATTAAGATATATACATCTAAAATTCTAAAAAATTATAATATGTCAATCTAAAATTCTAACAAATTTCATCTAAAATAATTTTAACAACCTAATTTGCAAAAATTTCATCTAAAATTAATCAAAAAGCATTTAATGTTTCACCAATAACATACATATATATATACATATTCATACATTATATATATATATATATATACATATATATACATGCATATTCATATTCACTACATTTTCATATATATACATATTCATATATATATATATATATATATATATATATATATATATATATACACATATATATACATACATATACATTTTAATACATTTAAAATACATATTATATACATACCAGTAGAAGACGGCGGAGAAGGCGGCGGTGGAGGGGCGGCGGTGGAGGGGCGGCGGCAGTGCAATGCCGCGTCGGGGGAGGCCGAACGGCGGACTAGCAGCGGCGGTGGCTGGACGGCGGTGGCTGGGCGGCGTCACAGCAGTGCTGGGCGGTGGCTGGGATGCGTCAAGGCGGTGGAGTGGGGGGGGAGGAAGCTTCTCGCGGCGGTGGGGGTGGAGGGACCAGTGTGGGGGAGGAAAAATACGCGTAATTAGGTTAATTGGTGGTCAAAAGGGGTAAAATTGGGGTCAAACTCTTAGATAGCGGTTATAAACCGCTTTCCAAGTAATAAACTAAGATAGCGGTTAAAAACCGCTTTCCAAGTACCACTTGGAGAGCGGTTTAAAACCGCTCTGTAAGCCCCTTCTTAGATAGCGGTTTTTAACCGCTTTCTTGCACCTGCCATCTTACACAGCGGTTTTTAACCGCTCTCTTAGCCTAACACTAGGAGAGCGGTTAATAACCGCTGTCTTAGCCATTTTTTTTTTTTTTTTAATATAATTATGTTAAACCGCTCTCCAAGCTTTGTTTTGGAGAGCGGTTTTTTTAATAGCTCTCCAAGTATAGCTCTCCAAGTCCAAATGTGTAGTAGTGACTTTACGCATTGGCGAAATAAATAATTTTACAATATAAAAAAATATAGTTGGTCACAACATTATTAAACAAGTTAGCAAAGAAAAAGAATTAATTTGATGACTTATGGAAAAAAATGAATCATCCATATACAATTAATTGCACGAAAATAACCAATAGAAGTTCGTTTCCAAAAGGTACCACCTCCACATGCATGAGAGGTCGCGGGTTCGACTCCCCTTGGATGCAAATTTGAAATTAATTGTTAAAGGTCCAACAAGAGTAATATGAAAGTTTGATCGGATAATATAGCTCGGGGGCTGTGGCTCAGTGGTTTGCGTCCGCCCCGGGTGCGTGGAGGGCCCGAGATCGAACCACACGGACCAAAAAAATTTGTCCTAGGCTCATGATTTACGACAGACACGTCAATAATACAAAATTTGCAACGGACAAGTGTCCATCGTAAATGATCTGCTCCCTTCGTCCCAAAGTAAACTATCCACTCTAAATTTCTCATTCAATAAATGGAAAAAACAACACTCTACTACATATAAACATTAACCTTCAAATTCACACAATATTACCAAAAATGTCACTCATTCAATTCACTTTTCAACACTATTCATTACTTTATCCCAAAAGTCAACATGTAGCCCACCTTATATTAATAAATAAGTACACTTTCTTAAATCATTCAACAAAAGGAAGTGGAAAATTTAGATTGGGACCGAGGGAGTATTTTTTTCTGACAATTGGGGTCAAAATAGTAAATTTTCGTTCATAACTAACAGATGATGGGTGAGAAATGTTAGGAATTTTGTCATAGTAGATCCTATAAAAAAATTAATTTTGATTACATATGGATTTTATAAATCGACTTTCAGTGTAAATTTTTCAATATAATCTAATCAAATTTTTCAGTATAATCAGTCTTTCAACCTTCGCTTTTTAGTGTAAATAACTATTGAGTCAGTACACCGTGCACTTGATGCATATAAGGGTGCGCATTTTCTAAAATATGGCTGACCGTTCGGATTGATGAGTTTAGTACATGCGACACATTAATTATTATAGTGTTGGAAATAGGTGGCGCGGACTGATCGATGAGTTTAATTAGCACATGGAGACATTAATTATTATAGCGTTGGAAATAGGTGGCGCGGATAACAATATGGCTAATCCTTCAGATCGATTAGTTCAGTAGGGGGCGGGTCCCATCCATTTCGGGATTCTTCCATTTCCTCAAATTTTGAACCTTTTATTATAATATATATATGGATCAAAATTGGTTGAATTTATCATTCATATGTCATTGATTATGTATAAAATCTGAATTTCTGGTCGAATTATTTGAAATAAGAAAGAAAAGGAAATCATAAAACTAAATGAATCATAATTGTTGAGTGATGATTTATCTTTAATTTCCAATGCTCGCGCTTGTGGAAGGTGATTCTTTTTATGGATCGCTACTCAGTGCGCGATCAACCCTATTTGCGCAAACTTTTCCTAAACTACCTTATTTTGACAATTCTATTTCAAAATTGGCCTAAATAAATAAATTGGCCTAAATAAATAAAGGATCGTGCTATTTGGCAAGATTCTGCCCAGGCAGAATGAATAAAATATAATTAATAATATCATTAACATTAATAAATGACTTTTATATCCCTAATTAATCTGGCTCCACTCCCATTGAAAAGTATCGTTCATTTCTCTCTCTTCTTGTTCGGCAACGCATACCAATCTTTAATCATAACACTCGAAAAAAAAACTCTTCAAATTCCTGAGTTAATAAACATGCTAACGGCTAATTTTGTATTTTGAAATTTTTTAGTTCAATTCTTGTTCTGTGATTTTCTACTTTGAAACTTTTGGCATATGAACATGGACACCAATAGAGATGCTCTTCTTTATGATCTATTTGGTAGTGATTCAGAGGGCGATGAACAATATGAAAATCCTCAAGCAAAGAACATTGATGATGAAAATGAAAATATTCAGGAACCTGCATTTGTTGGTGAAAATCTGGAAGTTGAGCAGGTTGGTTTATTTGTTCGATTAAGCTGCCTACTTTCCTTCCTAACTTTAAATCTACTCTGCATCTTGCAAAAAATAAAAAGTGTGTTCAACACCCATAAAAATAGTGCCATCGTGAAGATGTTTATAGAAATTTGGTTTGGTTTGGTTTTTACAATTTTATGGTTACGGTTTCCTATTTTTTTTTTTATAATTTGGCTATATTGATAATATGTGTAGTCACTTAAAAATAGGAAACCCAGTCAAACTTGCATACTAAAAGATCGTGGTGTAGCCATTCTGCCTAGGAAATTTAGATAAAATAAGAAAAGAAAATTCATAAATTAATTGAGTATTTAAAAAATATTTTAAAAATTAGGTGTAGTTATACTTATCTTTTAAAAGTTCCTAGTTTCATGCAATTTACGTGAAGAGACCTTCTTTGTTCCTATTTTCATGCAAATTAAGGGGACATTTTCAAATGTTATTCAATATATATTTTGTGACCGTATTTTTCATTTAATAAAAGAAAATAATTAATATAATTTTTCAATATTTACTAAGATTTAATTTTGTCTTCTAACTTGTTCAAAATATTAAGGGTCAATTACCTAGAGGCACAATTGGGAAGGTGTAATTGCATTAAAGCCCACTACTTTCCCTTCATTTCAAGACACCCCATTTGTGGGGTCCACAAGCCACAAACCAGCAGTCCCCTTTTTGACTTTGCAGGCCTTTTTTTTTTCATTTTAAATTTTCTGACACATTTTCAAATATCCTTTTTTGTTTTTCCTTTTGTTTTTAATTTCGAATTTCAAATATTGGGATCTTTTCAGATTTCAGATTTGATTTTTTATTTCGAATTTCAGATTTGTTTTTTTTTTTTCAATTTTTTTTTTCAAATTTTAGCAGAAAACATTTTTTAGTATGAACTAACACTAATAAAAATAAAAAATAAATGCACCAACCACAATTTTATTACCAACAATTTGAAAACTACATAGTTAAAAACTAAAATTACATCCACTGCATCTTCTATACTTCTAATCATCCATAATTTTTGCAGAAAATGTAGAAAAACATATTTGCATATATATAGTTGCAGAAATGCAAAAATTATTTGAATATATGGTTGCATATATTCAAAAATTATTTGAATATATGGTTGCATATATTCAAAATTTATTTGAATATATGATTGCTCCAGTATGCCATCTTTGCTTCAGTATGCCATCTTCTCTTCTCTTTGCTCCACCAGTTGAAAATCTACCCAACATGAAAATAATAACAGTTGAACATAGAGCATTGCAATCTAATATTCCAAAACAACAGAAGCAAAGGTTTCCTAGAAAATCTAGGAAACCAACATCGAAGCTCGGACGAAGAAGAAGGATTACAGAACCCAAACAACATTTATAAAACTGGAGCAACAAACCCCAGGAACTCCCAAATCAATCATAAAATCTGTGAAAACAAAGTACCAATGAAAACAAACACAACTCATCGATCATGGAATTGCTTTGTATATTGCTCCAATCGAAGCACAAGAACTAAATCAAATAATGAGGAAACACACACACAAATTCTTTGGAAATTTTATTTTGCTCCCAGAAAAATCTCCCAGTATTTTGCTCCCAACTGAATCAAGAAAAATCAATATTTTTTAAAATAATACTTATTTCAAATAATCTCTTATTTATGCATAACATATATTCATAGAGATAAAATCTAGAAAAATTCACGAATAATCTGATTAATTATTCACACAAATCAAACCCATAAAAACTCCCCACAAATAAAATCCCAAGGCAAAGAAAGTAAAAAAGAAAAGCAGCAAAAAAAGGATAACAATTTAATTATTAGCGAAACATATTAAATGCGTAGAGTTTAAGCATCAAATTAGTGAGTTACCTCTCACCTGACTCCGGCACCATTTAACCGTCAAATATCTCAAAACGAGTAATGCTAGTAATTAGAAGTGATATTGTTGAGTGGAACGAGTAATACTATTTGTTAAACCTTTTGAGCTAGTAATATTATTCAGTGAAACAAGTAATGCTAGTTTTGTGAGTCTCAGTTCACTTATCGGGAAATCTAACCCTAAGTGGAATCCACTGATGCCTCTGCACGAACCTAAAACGGATAAATTCTTTTTAATCACACTGAAAAGTTAGTCTCAATTACACTGAAAAGTTTACATTGAAAATCAATTTTCAGTGTAAACATTTTAGTGTAATTGAGACTAACTTTTCAGTGTAATTGGGACTAACTTTTTAATGCATACAATATCAATTGTTGAGTGAGTGCACCGTGCACTTGGTGTATATTTGAAAACATTTGTGTCCATACCAAAGTTCGGTTATTTAAAATTCGAATGTTTGTACCAAATTAACCAAACCAAAAAATAAATAATAATTAAAATTTAATATATATTTAATTCGGTTATTCAGTTCGGTTCGATATAGTATAGATCGGTACGGTCACATTCGATTTTTCGATATGGTTAATTTGATAATATTCAGATCCGTACCAAAAAAATATACGGTTAAACTAAAAAAGTCCATAATAATTTCGGTTCGATTATTTTTTGATGCTAATTTCGGTACGAATTCGGTAATCTTCGAACTTGGTGAACAACCCTAGTAGTATACTATAAATCTGAATAAAATTTAATCACTTGAAACAAAATATTTACAAAATTTTAAGTAATATTGTATCTTCATGGGAAAAAATTGGGCATGCAATTACACAACAAATATAATTTTAAGTAATATTGTATTATACTAATTTGAGATTGAATTTGTGAATTAGTTAATATTTTTTAAATGTTCTATTTATTCATTTTAATATTTTTTTATTGTTCGTTGAATTGTAATTACAATATTAATATTATATCGAAATTATAAGATATTTTAAAAAATTAATATTTATAATTTAAAATAATAAAGACAAATTTTTTACAGTCCACGAAATTCGCGGGGATATGCACCAGTTTCTTTTATATATAAACTCTTTTGCAATACTTGTTAGTAAAACAATTCATATTTTTTTAGTGAATACAAGTAATACTTTTTGTATCTTTCAACTCATATTTTTTTTAGTGAAAATAACTTGTACCCACCTCCCCTGTCTTCTCTTAATTTTTAAAGGTGAGTGGGCACTGTTTTTACTGATTTTTTTAGAATAATGAATTGAAAATATTTTGAAATAAAGTAAGTTGTGAGATTGTTTTATTTCTTTATTTGAGGTGTGAAATATACTGTGAGACATGTCAAATAAAAAAAATGTGAAAATTAAGAGTGGACGGAGATATATCTTTTAGTGAAAATAACATGAACATCTAGAACTGGGTATTTTTAGTGGAAACAATTAAAAAATTTAAGTTAAATAATTTAAATCTATTTTTAATATTCAAAATTTAATACTGAAACAATTCTTAATATTCGAATTTTTATACCAAATAGATTTTTAATATTCGAAATCTGAATCAAGTTAAATATATTCTTAACATTTAAATTCTAATATCAAATCAAATTGAAATGAATATATTTTATTCTAAATTTTTAATATGAATACAAAACTGATGTTTAGTATATTAATTAATTCGAATACCTAATCAAATTAAATCTAATGTATTTGATTCTTATATTTGAATTTGATTTTCAACCAGAGTCGTTTTAGCTTCTCTTCAAGAATTTTTAATGACTTATCTTCTTTTCTCCATTTTAATAACTTAAAAGAAACTACTCCCTTAACTCTGTTGTTTACCAAATATATTTTGCTGGGATTGAATGGCTATTTGTTAAAGCTTTGGTAAAAACACCAAATGATTGGGTTCTTAAATGCTAAAATGAATGCTTAGATGAAGAGAGGCTTTAAATGCATGTGAACACTCAAGAACACCAAGAATTGCCAGGGGTTGTTAATCCCTGGACTTGAATGAGTATGTGTATTGATTATACTGAGAGTGATTCAACCTTTTTTTTTTACATTACAAGTGTTGGGGTATTTATAGTTTTCTCACTATAGGGGTATGTTGGTCATTTCCGGCCTCTCGGGGGACAGGTGCATTAAATGCCTCCTGCCTCTGAGGACGCGCGGGCTCTGAAGTGTCAGGGCCTGCAGGTGGCCGGCCACTAGTGTGTTGACGCGTGTCCAAAAAGGACGATTCTCTGAAGGATTTCCTCATTTGGATGGAATATTCTCCGTTGCAGGGTACGGAGGCGGCCTTTTTCTTCCTTGGGAGAGGATCTTGCCTGATTCTGTCACGTGCTCGAGATCCCTCTTGCCGGCCGGGGGCCTTAAGTGATCGGATGCCGGTCTCCTGGCGGACACCGAGGTCGGAAAACGCTCCAGCCAGTCGGTCGCGTCCGGGCGTCTTCTGCTGGACCTCACTGATCATGGCCGGGCCGGACCGGCCACGGCAGGGCTTTGATGTAGCTGTGATCGACGTGGACGGACGTCCCAAGCAGGTTTCCGGCCTCGCTTTCGCGGCCGGAATCTCGTGTTCGGAGCCCGCTGAGGTCGGATTCAGGCCAGCCAGGTCGGTCCCGACCTCGGGGTATCTTCTTGCCTTTTCAGGCTTTCTTCCGGCCGGATCCAATGCGCGGTCCGAAATGGTCACAACAAACTCGTCTTCTTCACACCCGTTTATCCCCTTCTCACCGCCCCAATACAGCAATCATCATTTACGCAGAGGCCTTTACTACAACATTCTTCTATTAAATATTTAAAATAAATTGTACCAGAAAACCGCAGAGGCGAGACCACGAAATCAAAACTGGAGACCAAAAATCAATTCTCATATATGAATCAGCAGGTGAATAAACGTATTAAAAATCGACGAAATAGATAGTCGACTGAAACCATCCAACTCCAGAGAAGAGAAGAAAGCAAACCAGATTTAATATGAAAATGAAAGAAGCATAACCAAACTAAAACACAAATCGAAAAAGTCATTCGCGAAAGATTTACACAGAAGGTGCCCGGGAGGGAGTTCCTTTGGCTACGGTTTGGATGCCCTATTCCCGCGCCCGGGACGATCATTATTGGGTGAAGGTGCCCGGGAGGGAGTTCCTTTGGCTACGGAGAGATCCCGGGACGAGGAGGTGGCCCGACCGGTGGAGGAGAGAGATCCATTGGACGACCTCTTGGAGAAAGATGAAGAAGAAAGCGGTCGCGGCGAGGGCGACGACCGGGCCACTAACCAGCTCCTCAAAAATCTCGCGGCCGAGATGATTAAAGAAAGGCTTGGGAGCGCGGGGGAGGCCTCGGGATCTGATTCCGAGGAGGTTGAGAGGCCGGCCGCAGTTGGTCGGAGTGTTAGCCAAGATCGGCGAGACCAGGTCCGACAGGCCTTTCGTCTGTGGTCGGAATTCGTTGAGAGGAAGGATGAGGTCGAGTCTCTCTCCTTCGATTACGAGGAGTATCTGGATCATTTCCCGTGCGAGCCGACCGTTCGCGATCCGGCCACTATTCGGATAGCCGACTTGGAAGTGTCCCGGAGGTGGACCATTGGCCAAGTACAGAGTAAGATGTCCCAGCGCCAACTCGACGAAGCCCGGGCCGGATGGGAGGTACCTCTTGACGTTAATCTCTACGCACCCGAGCCTAATGAACGGGCGGACCAGCCTCCACGAGGGATGGTGGCCGTAACCCAAGATATGATGGAGGTCGGGCTCCGGTTCCCCCTCCATCCGGCCGTATCGTACCTGTTGAACTACTGGAATCAGGCGCCCATCCAGCTGCTGCCGAACGCCTGGATGATTATAGTGAGCGTCATGACCTTATTCGGCAGGAATCGACTCTACCGGATGCCGACCCCCGGAGAGATGACTTATCTCTATCGGATTCAGAGCGAAAGGAGTGGGACCGGAGAGGTCTACATCCAGACGAAAGGGCAAAAATTGGTGACCGGCCTGCCCAGTAAAGGTCGGAACGATCGAAAGAAATGGTTCTTTGTTGGTGGGGCGTGGAAGACCGGGTATCCGGATGGGACGGAGATTGACGTTCCGACCGACATTCGTCTCAAGAATCCCAGTAAGGAATTTTTAGCTTAAATTTGGATTAAGAGTACTGATCTAATCTTTGCCTTCTTTTGCAGGTTATCCTTGCCCTTCCGATCGAGAATTGAACTTTGATTTCGCGGTCGTCAGAGAGCGGATCCTGTCCCTGCCTGCCTCGGAAAGAAACCAGGCCGTCCTCCGAACACGGGAAGCCAGAATTTCCGGTCGGTTCTTCCAGTTTCCTCGTCATATAAAATTGACAGGTAAGTGACCGGGTTCCGATCTGTATTTATGTGTATATATATATATATATATTTTTTTTTTTAACTTGGATCTTGGTCGTTCAGTGCCAGATTTTCCGATCGTCAGGCAGTGCCCCCCTGAGTTTTCCGATCGTTGCCCGGAGATGTTTGCCTTGATGGGAGCTTGTGCGGCGAAGAAGACGGCCAAGGGGGCGAAGAAGAAGAAAGGAGCCGGCGCCAGGACCGGGATCGTGATAGAAGAGCCTCTCCCCCTCCAGTCTGTTCCGGCCGCCGGGGCAGCAGCTGCTGAGATCCCGACCTCTTCTCCGATTACGGGGAAGAAACGGAGTTGGGAGGAGGCCGGGATCGAGGGATCCGGCCAGCATGGGTCGAGCCCGGCCACGATAGATGTTTCCGACGACACCCCCCCAGGGGCCGGGCTGGTCGGGACAGAGACTGCGGCTCGTCTGGAGACCGTTCCTGGACAAGGGGATGACCGGACCTACTTTGGTCGGGACCCGGTCCGCTTCCAAGCGTAAGTCTTTTTACTTCGACATTCTCACTCATACCATTTCATTTCTATACCTGATCTGACTTTTCACTTGTCCAGGTTGACTCGAAATGACTCCGATCTCCCTCCAATGGTGCTCGATTTCCTCTCCTCTCGTGCCCCGAGTTCAACGGCCGAGATGCCGGATTACATGCGTCGGGCTGCGAATTCCCTCCCCCAGGCGTGGACAAAAGATCTGGCCGACATTGTCGAGCGCCGTCCCCGGTACGCGGGCCGGACTGGGGTCGCGCTGATCAGTCAGGCGGCCATCGTGGTTAACACGATGGAGAACGAGCTCTCCGAGATCTCTCGGTCGCTCCGGAGGACTGAGACCGCCCTGACCCGTGCCCGGGAAGAGAAGTCCGGGCTCGAGAGCGAAGTCGCCAAGCTTAAACAAGAGAGGGATGGTGCGGTCGGGCAGATGGAGGCCGTCCTGAAGGAGAAGGATGATGCTCTGGGCTGGGCGGAGATGGCCTACAAAGCCCTGGAGGATGCTCGGCACCGCGTGTCTGAGATGGAGGACTCCCTCGCCGATCTGCGGTTGGAGGCGCACCGTGCTCGGGGGGATGCAGACCAGGCTGCTGCCCGGCAGGTCGAGGCGGAGAAGGAGCTCCAAAGGAAGAATGATGAGCTGGCCGCTGCACTGAGCCGGCCGGCTTTCGACCCCGCGGATCCGACCCAGAACCCGACACTCTTTTCTGAGTTCTGCTTCTACGTGGCCGCCGCCAATGTGATCCGGGCCGGGCGCCAGGCCAGCCTCGATACCAAACCCCAGGAAAACTACTTCCGGGAGTATGCCGCCCAGAACCCGGTCAGCGACGGTTTCTGGTTCCCCTTCCTCGATCTCGAGACTGACTACGGGGTGGACCTCTCTTGGTTCCCCCATCGGCACAGATTGTTCAAACATGGCGAGAACCCGCCGGCCGGTGATGAGGAAGAAGAAGACGAGGAGGAGGAAGCCCCTGCGGAGGGGCCCCAGGCACCGGTCGGAGACGGGGCCGTGGTGGAGGCCTTGGTCAATGAAGTGGCCGATTATGTGGCCGGGACCGGAGTTCAGGCAAGCCCGGCGGCCGGGGAAGGTGGCTCTTGAGCTTTAATTTCCTTAGATTTATTTTTGCTTTCCTGAATGTAACCGGCTTCCGACCGGATTTATTTTGTTTCAAAACGTTGTACTTCCCGGCTTCTAGACCGGTTTTGACTTAATATAATTCAGATTTCCCTTGAATTTTATTCTCTATTATTGTTTTCTCGCTTTCTTATACCTGTTGAAGTAAATTTTCCCAAGTATGAAATGAGATTTGACCCGGGCTCGAGTGTGATATGCCGGCCTCGATACGGTCGGCATATGTTTTGAACTGAGCCCGGTTTGTAGGAATGCCTTGGTTGCCTTGCCGAGCTCAAGTGTGATATGCCGACCTCGATACGGTCGGCATACGCTTTTGAACCGAGCTCGGCTTTTAAAGTGGCTGGGGTGGCCTTTTCGAGCTCAAGTGTGATACGCCGACCTCGATACGGTCGGCGTACGTTTTTGAACTGGGCTCGGTTTTTTTTTTTTGGATGGCCTTAAGCGGCTTTTCCGGGCTTAAGTGTGATATGCCGGCCTCGATACGGCCGGCATACGCTTTTGAACTGAGCCCGGTATTTGAAATGAGATACAGCTGTGCGAAGAGCTTTTGTATTAATTGATAAACATAGTACAAAATCATTGGTAGTATTTCTTCAAGTGAATTGCATTCCAGGGGTATTGGTCAGGAGTTCCATCCATGAGTTCCAGCTCGTAAGCTCCCTTAGAGAGCCATCTGGATATCCTGAACGGACCCTCCCAGTTCGGGCCGAATACCCCTTTTGGTACTTGAACTTTTTTGAGGACGAGGTCCCCGACCTGGAATTGTCTAGCCTTCACTTTGGAATTGAAAAAAATTTCGGATTTCTTCTTGTAGGCCGCATTTCGGAGATCGGAATTGAGTCTTCTCTCCTCCAACATGTCCAAGTCGATCATCCGGGCGGTGTCATTGTCTTCGGTGATCGTCTGGGCTGTCCGGTGGCTTGGTAGGGAGACCTCTGAAGGAATGACGGCCTCGGTCCCAAAAGCTAGAGCGAAAGGTATTTCGCCCGTTGAGTTCCTTGTGGTCGTTCGGTATGACCAGAGGACATCGGGTAGCTCGGCTGCCCACTTCCCCTTTTTGTCCTCGAGCTTGGCTTTGATAGTGTGCTTGAGGATCTTATTTACGGCCTCTACCTGGCCGTTCGTTTGCGGGTGGTAGGGGGTGGAGAAAACCTTCTTGATATTCCATTTTTCACAAAACTGGATCATCTGGAGACCGTCAAACTGTTTCCCATTGTCGGAGATGATCACTTGAGGTAGGCCGAAGCGGCAGATGATGTTTTTCCAAATGAACTTGATAATTTGGGTCTGGCTGATTTTGTTGAGTGGCTCGGCCTCGGCCCACTTTGTGAAATAGTCGACGGCCACGACGGCGAATTTGTGGCCCCCGGGCGCAGTGGGCATTGGTCCGATCAGGTCGATGCCCCACTGGGCAAAAGGCCAAGGGCTATACATAGAGGAGAGCTGCTCGGGGGACAGTTTGATGTTGGGTCCCAAGACTTGGCATTTGTGGCATGACCTTGCGAAGCTGACGGCGTCCTTATTCAAGGTCGGCCAGAAATATCCTTGTCTGATCACTTTGTGGGCTAGGGCCCGGCCTCCGGCATGATTTCCGCAAACCCCCTCATGGATCTCGGCCATAATGGTCTGGCCTTGCTCCGGGGTTATACATTTTAGGAGTGGGAGGGTAAAGCTTCTCTTATATAAAAGATCCTCAATGAGGGTGTACCTTGACGACCGGAGTTGTAGTTGCCGGGCCCGAGTCCTGTCCTCAGGGAGTGTGCCGGTCTTGAGATATTTCATGATCGGCGTCATCCAATTCTCATCCGTGCTTAAAACGGTCGCCACCTGTGCTCGGATGACCGTGGGCGTTCCGAGCGTGGAGAGTTGAATGTTGGCAAGGTCGGCTGCTCCCTCCGCTGTTGCAAGCTTGGAAAGCGCGTCGGCTTGGGTGTTGTGTTCCCTCGGGATTTGCTCAATGAAAACCTGATGAAATTTCTCGCATAAGGTTGTGACCAGGTCGAGATACTTCATCATTTGCTCCCCCCGGGCCTCGTACTCTCCTTTGATCTGGTTGACCACGAGCAGGGAGTCCATGAAAACATGCAAACGGCAAACTCCGATCGCGATTGCGAGCTCAAGGCCTCCGACCAGAGCCTCATATTCGGCCTCGTTGTTTGTGGCCGGAAAACTGAAGCGGACTGCATGGGTGAAACTCTGGCCTTCCAGGCCGATCAGGACAATGCCGGCCCCGGCACAGTTGTTGGTTGATGATCCGTCTACATAGAGTTTCCAAGGTGGGTGGTTGATTCTTGTGAACTTGGGTGGGAAAGTTAATTCCACTATAAAGTCAGCCAGGGCCTGACCCTTGATGGCCGTCCTTGGGGCGTATGAGACCCCGTACTGAGCTATCTCTAAAGACCATTTCAATAATCGGCCGCTGGTATCCGGTCGGTGTAGGACTTGCCTCAGGGGTAGAGTGGTAAGGACCTCTACTTGGTGGTCGAAGAAATAAGGCCTCAGTTTCCTTACGCTCATGACCAGAGCATAAGCTAACTTTTCGAGCGGGGTGTATCTGAGCTCGGCATCGTGGAGAGCTTGGCTTACGAAGTAGATCGGGAGATGGTTCTGACCGTCTGCCCGTACGAGTACCGCGCTGAGTGCGACCTCGGAGGCCGCGAGATATAAGTAAAGCTTCTCTCCTGGGACCGGCTTGACCAAGATTTGTGGGTTTGCCAAGTATTCTTTTAGTTTTGCAAAGGCTACTTGGCTTTCCCTATTCCAAGAAAACTTGCCATTTTTAATAGTCGAGAAGAAAGGCTTACTTTTATCTCCGAGCCGGGCTATGAATCTGTTGAGAGAGGCGAGACATCCGGTCAGGCGTTGCACTTGTTTGATCATCCTTGGCTCTTGCATGTCAAGGACGGCCTTGATCTTGGCCGGGTTGGCCTCGATCCCGCGCTGGCTGACGATGTGTCCCAGGAACTTGCCGGCCTCCACCCCAAAGTTGCATTTCTTCGGGTTCAGCTTCATATTGTAGGCTTTGAGGATCTCGAAAGTCTCTTCGAGATCCCTGAGATGGTCTTCTTTCTTCAAGCTTTTCACGATAATGTCGTCGATGTAGACCTCCATGGTCTTTCCGATCTGATCCGCAAACATCTTGTTGACTAGGCGTTGGTAGGTCGCGCCGGCGTTGATCAGGCCGAAAGGCATTCGGAGCCAAGAGAATATGTTCTTCTCCGTGTGGAATGAGGTGTGCTTGATGTCTTCAACGGCCATGGGGATTTGATGGTAGCCGGCAAAGGCGTCCATGAAGGACATCATCTCGTGGCCGTGCTGTCCACCAGGTGGTCGATGTGTGGCATCGGAAAGTGATCCTTTGGGCACGCCGCGTTGAGGTCGGTGAAGTCTATACATAGTCTCCAGGCGTTGTTTGTCTTTTTGACCAGGACGGCGTTCGCGACCCATTGGGGCTCGTCCCGGGCTTGCTCGATCAGCTTGTTGTCTAGCAACTTCTTGACTTCCTCAGCCAAAGCTTCGTACTTTTCCGGGCCGAACTTCCTTCTTTTTTGGTGGACCGGCCTCCTGTTGGGGTCGATCTTTAGACGATGGCATGCGTGCTTTGGGTCTATCCTGACCATGTCTTGGTGAGACCAGGCAAAGACTCCAACGTTGGCCTTGAGGAATTCGATCACCTCCCCCCGCATTTCGGTCGGTATGCGAGAGCCGATCAGTACTTCCAGTTCCGGCCTCGAGGGGTCGACCGGAACGTGTTCCAGATCTTCCAAATCCGTAGCTTGTTCATAGCTCCGCCGGTCGGAAGAATCGAATCTGGGATCGAGGTCGAGCTCGGATGGTTCGAAACCAATCCTTGGCTCGGGATCGTCGATCTGCATAGGCTGGGGGTCGGCCGATGTGGATCTGACCTCCGCGGTGGGTTCTGCGGCCGAAATGGCCGTTTCAGAGTCGGGGTGTGGCCCGTCCGGTGTTTGGTTATTGCTAATTGAAAATAAGTAAGAGTAGGAATAATTCAAACACCTTCTAGCCATTGCCTGGTCACCCTTAATGGTGCCGACCACCCCCTCGGGGGTGGGAAATTTGATACAGTAGTAATAGGAGGAAGCAACGGCTTCAAAAACTTCTAAAAAGGGCCTACCCAAAAAGCCATTATACGAGCTTGGCTGATCTACAATTATAAAATCTAGTGGCCTAGTTATCCTGACCTCCTTGTTGTAGCAGCAGATTAGTTCCACGGAGAGCTTTATCCTTCCGTACGCGGCGACCGTCGCGTCCCCAAATCCCTTCAGCTGAAGGTCGATTGGCCTGATGAAGTTGACGAGGTCTCCGAGCTGGTCTAGGGCTGTTTTGAAGATGATATTGCAAAAACACCCATTGTCGACCAGAACGCGTTGAACCTCTTTGCCCAGGATCTGGGCGGCAATCACCAGCGCGTCGCCCTTCGGGAACAGCACCCCGGTCCGGTCCTGGTTGGAGAAAGTTATCTCCAAGTCCTTGTGAATCTTCGGTTCTGGGGGTGTGACCAAGTTGACGTTGGTCGCTGCCCGGACCTCTGCTTTCCGCTTCCGATTGGACTGCGTCGAGATGGGGGTGAGGCCGCCTAGGTTCCCTCCGCCGGCCTGGATCATGTTGACCCGACCGCCGGGATTCATGGGCGGGAGGAGGTCATCCTCGTCATCATCCTCCTCCAAAGCTGCGACCGGCCTAAGAGGCCGGCCGCCTTCCTCGTTCCTCCGAGGGTGGCGTTGGGGCTGCTGCTGCTGCTGTTGGTCGTGCCGGCCGGCTGGCCTTTGAAGGAGGTCGTTCAGACGCCCTTCCTCAAACAGCTTCCAAAGCTGCTTTAGGAGATCACGACACTGGCTCGTATTGTGGCCAATAGAGTCGTGATAAGCGCAGAACTTTTTAGGGTCCAGCCGGGACCGGTCTCCGGAATAGGGCCTTGGCTTGGGAAGCACGTCCCGGTGCTGAATCGCATTGAAGATATGCGCGGGGGACTGCCTCGTGGCCTGGGTTAGGTGAACCTCAACGTCCTCGAAGGACTTGAAGTTGCCGGGCGGCTTGGCCACCCTTCTGGCCTTTGGGCCATTCTTGGGGGAGGTTTGGGCTACGGCCTCTGTCTCCTTTGGGGCCGGCTCGGACTCCCCCAGCCTTAGTGCCAGAAGCTTCCTCCGAGCCAGGTAGTCACCGGCTCGGGCGCGGAATTCGGCATAGGTTTTAGGGAAGTCCTTGGTGAGGTGCTTGAACATAGGAGATCGGCCGTGAAAGCCTCCCAGGGTTGCATGCAAAGCAAGCTGGTCGCTGACTGCCTCGCCGGTCAGCATGACCTCGTCCACCCTGGCCACGTAGTCCTCGTCGGACTCCTCTTTCTCCTGGCGGATCCGCATCAGGCGATGCCAGCTTTCCGGCCGGGCGATTTTGGCCGCAAAGTATGATGAGAATTGGGCGCTCAAAGTGGCGAACGAGTCAATGGACCGTGCCGGAAGGGACACGTACCATCTGTGGGCGAGGTCGCCCAGGGTGAGAGGGAAAAGCCTGCACTTCGTGGCGTCTGTCGCGCCACGCCCGGTCATATAGATCCGGAACTTGCTGAGATGGGTCTCAGGATCTGTTTTCCCCTCGTAGAGAGGAGTTGGTGGGGGGACGATCTTGAGCTGGACCAGCGCGAGCTCAATATCGACCGCCAAAGGCTCATTGGCGACTGGCCGGGCCTTGGTTTGGCCTTGCGCTTCAAGGAGCGCCTTCATTTCGTCCAGTTGCTTTTGCAACTTGACGATTTCTGGACTGGGGGTTTCGGCCAGCTGGTCGTCCACGTCGGCTAGGGGGCCGATTCGGTCGAAAACGGCCGCACGGGGGACTCCGCGTCCCAACAGGCCGCTTTGGGCGAAGCTTAGCTTGCGCCTGGCGGAGTTTGCCGGGGTCAGGCTGACCTCGGCTGCCCTCTTGTTGGGCATTTGGGCCGTGCTCCCCGAGTTGGAGATGGACTCGGTGTCTCCGTACCCAGTGTCGTAACTGGGCACACGGCTCGGGTACCACGACGGGTCTGTTGTGCCCAACCGGTCAAAAATCGGATGGGCGGAGCCTAGCGAACGGTCAGAGACGGGGTTCGCCCGACCTTGGCTTTCGCCTTGGTGTTCTCTGGCCTTCTCCTTGCCTTTGAGAGCACGAGCCTGGGCCTTCTTCTTGGAGGCAGAGGTGGTGCTCCGGCAGCCCCTCGCCTCTTCCGCTTGGCGGCGTCTTCCTGACCCGGCCTGGTCAGGAGTAAAGAATCCCCGGCCCCCGGATGGGAGAGGTTCCTCCGGGAAGCGAATTGGGGAGGCCACGCGTGTGGCTTTTCCGTGGGCCTGGGATGATTTCTGGGGATCCATTGCTTTAGGAGATGAGGGGGTTGAGGTTTGAAGATTTGAAGGTTTGAGGATGTGAAGCTTTGAAGAACAGTGAGTGTTCTTCAAAGAGATGAAGAAAAATGTGTTTGATGGGTTAGATTCCCTTCTTCTAGCGCCAAATGTTGTTTACCAAATATATTTTGCTGGGATTGAATGGCTATTTGTTAAAGCTTTGGTAAAAACACCAAATGATTGGGTTCTTAAATGCTAAAATGAATGCTTAGATGAAGAGAGGCTTTAAATGCATGTGAACACTCAAGAACACCAAGAATTGCCAGGGGTTGTTAATCCCTGGACTTGAATGAGTATGTGTATTGATTATACTGAGAGTGATTCAACCTTTTTTTTTTTACATTACAAGTGTTGGGGTATTTATAGTTTTCTCACTATAGGGGTATGTTGGTCATTTCCGGCCTCTCGGGGGACAGGTGCATTAAATGCCTCCTGCCTCTGAGGACGCGCGGGCTCTGAAGTGTCAGGGCCTGCAGGTGGCCGGCCACTAGTGTGTTGACGCGTGTCCAAAAAGGACGATTCTCTGAAGGATTTCCTCATTTGGATGGAATATTCTCCGTTGCAGGGTACGGAGGCGGCCTTTTTCTTTCTTGGGAGAGGATCTTGCCTGATTCTGTCACGTGCTCGAGATCCCTCTTGCCGGCCGGGGGCCTTAAGTGATCGGATGCCGGTCTCCTGGCGGACACCGAGGTCGGAAAACGCTCCAGCCAGTCGGTCGCGTCCGGGCGTCTTCTGCTGGACCTCACTGATCATGGCCGGGCCGGACCGGCCACGGCAGGGCTTTGATGTAGCTGTGATCGACGTGGACGGACGTCCCAAGCAGGTTTCCGGCCTCGCTTTCGCGGCCGGAATCTCGTGTTCGGAGCCCGCTGAGGTCGGATTCAGGCCAGCCAGGTCGGTCCCGACCTCGGGGTATCTTCTTGCCTTTTCAGGCTTTCTTCCGGCCGGATCCAATGCGCGGTCCGAAACGGTCACAACAAACTCGTCTTCTTCACACCCGTTTATCCCCTTCTCACCGCCCCAATACATCAATCATCATTTACGCAGAGGCCTTTACTACAACATTCTTCTATTAAATATTTAAAATAAATTGTACCAGAAAACCGCAGAGGCGAGACCACGAAATCAAAACTGGAGACCAAAAATCAATTCTCATATATGAATCAGCAGGTGAATAAACGTATTAAAAATCGACGAAATAGATAGTCGACTGAAACCATCCAACTCCAGAGAAGAGAAGAAAGCAAACCAGATTTAATATGAAAATGAAAGAAGCATAACCAAACTAAAACACAAATCGAAAAAGTCATTCGCGAAAGATTTACACAGAAAACTGCAATTGAATCGGAAATCAATCCAAGATTACCTAAAAATATCATAAAACAATCACGAAATTGAAACCCAAAATGAACTGATTCTCAATTCGAAACTAGATACTGGGGCAGTGACCGCAGGGCCAAGACGAAGATATTGGTACTACTCATAACAAAAATGGTAGTCTAAAACGCGATCCAATCGAACTACGGCGGCGATATCGTGTTGGAGTCTTGGAGAAGAAGACGGAGATGAACCTGTAAGCGTGTAAGTTTAGATTTTCATTTTTAGTTTATTTTAATTCTAGAAAACAATTTTTTCATTAAGGGTATAATAGTCATTTACAACTTCAATTATGTTTGTAATGACCAAAATAGCCTTTTCTGCCTAGGCAGAATCTGGCCGCGGAGAATTACCGATAAATAAATTGGCCCTAAATCTACTGTGGTCACTGGAGCGCACAGAGTCCAAATCCAACAGGAGCGGATCCCTCTAGTTGGAGATCCCTCAATTTCTTCAAAATTTTTTTAGAATCTTGCCCTTTATTTTTTTTTTAAGGATCTTGACCCTTTATTCCAATCTACATATCATACTACAAGAAAACATGAATTTGTCTATAGAAATTGTCAATATGGTTACAAAATTTCCAAAAAAAAAAAAATTCGCAGTGGAGATTTTCTATAAAACTGCCTATAAAAATTTCTTATTATATAAGCATTTTCATTCTCTACCCACAAAGAAATTTGTCTACGGAAATTTCGTAGGCAAATTGTTTGTGGGAAAAATTTTGTAGGCAAATTGCTTGTAGACAATGAATGCCTAGAAATTTCATTCCATAGGCAAATTGATTTTGTAGGCAATTTACTTGTAAGTTGAGGAATGAAGGTCCTTACATAATTAGAAAATTTATAGGTAAGTTGTAGGCAATTCCACTATAAAAAATTTTGTAGGAAAATTCCGTAGGCAATTATACATATTTAGGCAATTTTTTATTTTCTGTC
The DNA here is from genome assembly GCA_947034835.1 of Ballota nigra. Lineage (NCBI taxonomy): Eukaryota > Viridiplantae > Streptophyta > Magnoliopsida > Lamiales > Lamiaceae > Ballota > Ballota nigra. The sequence continues at coordinate 128,960,589 of OX344720.1, read as the reverse complement.
GGTTCAATGTGCCATCTTTTTCATTTTATTGTTTTCCTTAATTGTTTATTAACTCCATTTCCACACGCTCTCCCTCTCTCTTTCTCTTCGGTTTTCCTCCAGCCGTCACGCTATTGGAAACACCTACAGCCCTCGGCGGCACACACCACACGACAAAAAAAAAAAAAAACACATCTTCTACATATCTTCCGGAACTTCTCCTAGATTTAGGGTCTTTTGGATTTAGAGGGGTGGCTGCAAGGCAAGGCCCTAGAGTGGTGGGAGAAGCGACAATATAATGTCCGCTGGGGAGGAGAAGGGAAAATTTGCATGTCTTTTTGGTTCAATATTTATTGTTGTTGAGGGGTATAAAATGGAACCAAATTTTGTTGGAAGTGATAAGTTTAAATTTTTTATTATCCTCAGGTAAAAAGTATATTAATAATATACATAAGATCAATATTAATCCAACATAATTTCAATAGAGAAAATGAATTTTTGTATCTCAGGATAAATTATTTTTTTAGTGTATGTTTATCCACTAAAATTGTTAAAATTGTGTACCTGAGGCAATTTCCCTAATCTTAAATTGTTTTTTTTTTATCAGTAAAAAATATTTTATAAAATAAAATGGTACCAGCAGTACCTGAATAATTTGCAAATTACAACAAGAACTAGTTTACTCTCTCAACACCATCCTTGGATTATCTAGCCAATCACAAAAAGAAAAACAAGCTACACCTTGATCCTTTACAACTATCCAACTCCAAAGCCTAACTTTTATTTCATCCACAATTTTTGAACCCGACATATCCTTATTCCTAAAAATGATTTCGTTTCGCCACTTCCAAATGACCCATGTAACTCCTGACCAAGTTGTTGTTGCAACTCTTCTACCTAATCTTAACTTGTTTAAATGTTTATTCAACTCAGAAGATTTCTAGAGCCAAATACCAATTGATCCAATGAAATAGAGAGTAAAAAGATGGGTTGGTATAGTTAAACAAATACTATTTGAATTCGGTTGAAGTGAGCTCTGAAAGAAATTACGCTGATTAAATTTAAGAATAATTACATAATTATCTTTGGAGTTTAACTCCGTTAAATCTTAGTATTATGCACTAGGTGCACCGCACAACATAGGATCAAGTGAATTTTTAAATAGTTATTCTCATTTTTAATGAACAATTGTGATTGTTAAACCTTAGATGACTGTAACTATTATATGAAAACAAATGTGATTGTTCAGTGAAAATAAGAACGACTTTTTAAAAATGCACTTAAGAAATTGCACGATGCACCAGGTGCATAAGAGTCTTACTCTATATAAAAATTAAGGAAATGATCTTATGTCCACCGGTGGACACAAATTAATATATCCACCGCAAATGTCATAATGACACATAAGCAATGGGTCTACTATAATTTTAATTGATATATTTTGTCTGCTTATGTGTCGTTACCACATTTGTGGTGGGTATATTAGTTTGTGCCCACCGGTGGGCATGTGATCATTTCCAATAAAAAGTAATAGGGTAAATTTCAATACTAGTCCCATATTTTGTATATATTTATGGTATCTGTATTTGAAAATGACCATTTTTCCATAATTTTGATCATTACCCATTAACTATTTTTAAAAAAATCGTTAGTTGACCATAATTCTAAAGTTATTATGGGACCAAAGCTAATAAAGAAAAAAAAAAAAAAAAGGATCAATTTCGTAAAATTTCTAATGTGGCGTGTATCTCGCATCGACATATCCATTAGTTGTGTACATATAATTTATATCATGTGACCGAAATTGTTAAATTGTGACCATTTTCATGAGACAAAAATCCTATCGGACTAAAAATGGAATTGATCCAAATTAAAATAGCACTTCCTCCATCTCTTAATATCTACCACTTTTTTTTTTTTTTTGACGTTCCACATCATCTTTCACATTTTTTTATAAAAATAAAAGGCAAAAACTTGTATGAGACCGTCTCATAATATGAGACCGATCAAATTAAAAAAAGTGATAGGGTTACAATTAAATGTGATAGTATTTTTAAAGAAAAATGATAAGTCACTTTTAACAAATATATTATCACTTTTTGTTTAAACTTTATCACTTTTTAAAAGTGACAACTTTTTAATTAATAAGTGACACGTTTTAAATTAAAAGTGGATCAAATATTATTGGTCTCATACTATGAGACGGTCTCACACAAGACTTACTCAAAATAAAACACCCACACAATATCCGCTTTCAATTAAAGTAGCCTTTATTCATTGACCAACTGAGTCAATAAAGCAGTTTCTCTTAATTATTTTTTTAATAATTTTGCCACCTTGAAGATGTTCTGTCTCCCATATAATATAAGGTTGCATTTGGACAGAGTTATTTGAAATCCAAACATTTGAAAATGAATGAATTTCAAATCATATAATTTTGCTAAGTATTTGAAATTCCTCAATTTTGAACCAGAATTCAACCGAAGTATTAGAAAAATTCACCAATTTGAATATTTAATCCAAAAAAGTGAAGAGGATTTAGGTTGTGGATTTAAACTTCATAGTCCAAATCCCTAGGGTTTTGTTTGGTTAGGGATGGATCATCCCCCATTCCATCCGATTTTGGATGGGCATATCTCATTCCCCATCGAGTCTTATCATCTTTACACTTATTTTAATTGTATTATATACAATCACATCACTTTTATCTCACTCACTCATTTTCTCTCCTACTTTTTCTACATTTATTCATTATTTCTCCTATTTTTTATTACACATTTATTCTCTCTCCTACTTTTATCTTACCCAACCATTATTTCACTAACTAACAATAATAAAATATTTCAACATCAATTTTAATTTGATATAAGGTTTCATTGAACTCTCTTTCTCCATCTCTAACCAAACATTGATTTCCTATTCTTTGGATTACCCTCATCTTCATTTTTCCATCTCCATCTCCATCTCCATCCCGAAGCTTGTACAGATTTGGAAACGTTAATAAGCGGTTTGATGTTATCAGCGCCACAACAATATAATAGTTATCGAAATTCATTAGCTAGGGTTATATGAAGCAACAGCCATACTTAAAAAAATAATATTAATGAATTATTTGGCCACGTAAGGGAGCTTTGGCTCTCCTATATAAGCTGCATTTTTCCCACGAACATTTCCCTCACCTCGATCACACTTGCACTACTCTTCATCTAAATCTTCTAATTTCCTGCTCCAACCATGTTTGCTTTCGGCATTCTTTTTCCTGACTACCCTCCAATGAAGTAATTTTTTTTTTTTTTCGTGTTTTCATACTCTACCAATTATATTTTACAACTGTTTTTTTTTTTTCGTGATTTAATGTACTGTATAAAACACATGTTGATTATTTCATGTCAATTTATGTAGTCAAGTCTAGCTACTTTTATGGTTTGATCGATATCAGACGAAATTAATTAAAAATAAGCAACAAAATAACATTGATGAATGTTTTTGTTAAGCATGTCTAAAGTTTTTAATTTTCATTCTATAGTGTTTACATAAATATATGTGTGTGTGAGAAATCATTGATGTATTTCTCTTTTTCTAGCATATCATTTGTACCTAGGAGCTAGTATATACATTAATTTTATAATAATCGTATTGAATCAATTATTTTTTCTATTTATGCACAGATGGAGACGTTAAAAGCACCATGGTAGAGGATAAGGAGGGTATCTCATTAGACTGGAAGATGTTAATCTTTGTGTCATGAGTGGACTTTAAGCCAAACTACAAAATTCACCGCAAAAAAGTCCACCTCCACCTTGTCCTCTTGTTGAAGTGTGTTGTATTTAGTTAATTATGGTACTCTTGTTGTTATTGTTGTTTGTACTCGTGTTGTTGGAACCATAATAATGAGGATTCCACATATATCCTCGCTCTCAATAAAAATTAATGTTTTGTGTTTGTTTTATATATTTTGATTGTTTTCTCGGCTCTACTCTACCCATTTGCTTCGTTGTTGAGCAGTTATATCTTAGATCAAGAACCAAATCATATTAATGTTGAAACAAGTGTTATATACTAAACACTATATACAAAGAAAGTCTTACTTTGCATAGCATTTCTCCCAAATTATATTGGACATGTAATGTAATCAGTAATTTTCTATTAAATTGTAAACACAACATATAATATTGATTTCTATAAACCTGATATCGATCCATAACCCAAATTTTGTTTGTAGATTGAATCCAATTATGGCATAATGGTTTTCAAGGAATGATTTAGCATGTCAAGTTTATTAAAAAAAAAACAAAAAAAGAAGTAATTCTAAGTTGATAATTCATGAACCGCGCGTGATCTCATAGGGCCAGAATCCAAATTGCAAATACTTAATCCAAGACCAATAGAATATTTGAATTAACACTTCCATAAGATATAACACCAATATTATGGATATTGGAATACGAAGAAAAAAGACAAATTAAATTAACAAAATTCTATAAAATCTCAATCGAAATAAATTTATTCTCAATAAATCAATGTGAATCTGTCTCCGATGCCTATTTGTTAGATCTATAATCTCTTTAAGGGAAAACCATCATTATAAAATGAAATTTCTATAGCGCAAGAACAGAAATAGAAATAATATATAAAGGAGAGTGAGAGTTATAAGGTGGACTTGGAGATTTCTTGAAGTATATGGAGACTTGGTGAACTAATCTAACTACTAACTACTAACAACTAACAACATTTACCGATAAAAAAAATATATATAAAGGAGAGTGGAAGATGAAAGGTGAAAGGATTCTAGTGAGAGAGAAATAAAAATAAAATTATCTATTGAAATGAAATTAAAATAATACACCAGAAATACCTTAAGGAGATTAAATTATCCTTGAAAATCTTCACGCTCTAATTTGTAATACATAAAAAAATAAACATATAATGTCGTCAAAATAGAAGAAGAAAGAAAGTAGAATTTACATGAAGAAAAAACTCTTTGAAAATAAAATTAGTTGAATATTAACAATTAAAGATTTATGTGTGGATATATAATCGAGAAGCAATACTGAAATCCTATGGAAAAAAAAAAGACATAACTCAAGTTATATATAATAGATATTCAAGTTTAATAAAGATTTGTATTTTAGCTTAATTAGTAAACATAATAAAAATACATCTGAAGTCAAATCCAAGTAAAGACAATTTTTTTTATTGGACTTCTTATGACACATAGGATAAAGTGACATATATAAGTTTCACAAGCATGTCATGTAAGATTGAAATGATTGAGCATTCGACACATAGACGAAATCAACTACAAGTTGACATTTTAGCATTTTAAAACTCCCTACTAGTATAATAGGGGATAGGAGATTCATTTTCTTTTGAAATATTGACTATTTAATTTTATCTTAAAAAATATCAATATTATTAAATTCATGAAATAATCTCATAGTACTAGCTAGGTAATATCTAAAACATATTTGCCATAATATTTTCACTTAAAAAAACTATTAGTTGGTAACACTGACCTTTCATGGAATTATTTTAAGTTGATGTTTTTGTCTTTGTTAAATTTAATTAAGCGTTAATAATACAATAGCAATCTTATGCAACAAAATAAGGCGACATATGGCCAACAAATCCAATAAAATATATATATATACTCGTTTTTCCTTCGATTGGTTGAAATATCAGATTTGGAATCTGATTCTCAAGATAGGATGACGCTCTCCATCAATACATTAAATATGGAGAAATAAACATCATATGCAACATCGTAATGATGAGTATGCATGGAGTGAAATTGGTTTATACATAAATCACTGAAAAATATTAGTTATTTTCACTAAAAAGTAATAGTTTTTACACTGAAGAGTATTATGTGTTTCTACTAAAAAGTCTTTGTTTGTTTGCAATAAACAACTAATATTTTTCAGTTAAAACAACTAATACGCTTTAGTGAAAACAACTAATTAATACCCTCCAATAATTCTTATATGAATAATTTTCACTCTATACTTTGTCCATAATAATATGTTTGATCTTGAACATAATGATGATGATAAAGCCTATTTAAACATAGTAGTGATGGAGTAATAAACATTCACTACAATAAAATAAAAAATTGTCTAAAAAAATTTGTAAATATGACTATGAAATTTTCAAAAAAAAAAAAAAAAAATTGTAATAGTGGTGCATACGACCTGCCTACAAAAATGTCTAATTATATAGACATCTTAATTCCTTAAATTAAAAAATTTGCCTACGAAATTTCTGTAGGCAAATTGTTTGTAATTAAATTTTTGTAGGCAAATGCTTGTATGTACTTAATTACTTGAGAATTTTATTTTATAGAAAAATTATTTCATCGACAAATTGTTTGTAGATTGAGGAATAATGATTTCTACATGATTAAAAAAAAATGTAGGCAACTCATATACGATTCCTACTACAAAATATTTTGTTAGAAACTTTTTTAAAGAATAATTTTATAGATAATTTTTTTTTGTAGTGATTGTTTGTGTAACGTTAACGATCTTGAACATAAAAATGATGATACAGCCTAGCTCTTTGATTAGTGTGATAATTGCTTGAAATTCGTGCATTTATTTTGCCTATTTTATTGGATCTCGTGTGATTATGTACATTAATTTATCCCATTTGTGCTTAATTGTCGAAAAAGGTATTTTTGTTCATTGTGTAGCAAAATGAGTGAAATATGGCAAAGACTAAAGATGAGTAGAGCAAGGACATTCAAAGGAAGAAGAATTAAGTCAAAATACAAGTTGGAAAACAAGGAGGGAGCAAAACAAGCCAAGAAGCAAGTCCATACCGGTTAGTAACTTGTGTACCGGCCGAGACAATTGGCCTTAACCGAGATTTTGGCTTCGGCTTCATAATACCGGTTAGCAAGAGTTGTACCGGCCGATATGGATGCTGTTATCCGAGACGGACTTCCTCTGCTCACGAAAAATCTAAAATTTCAACTTTCGGAGGACTTAAATGCAATTTCGGCCAAGGGCTTTCTAACCCACATATAAATACCTTTTTTCTGGATTTTACACTGAGTTTTTGAAGGGCTTTAGAACCCTAATCCCCTAAAATAGTTTATTTTTTTCTTTTCATTTTTCTTTTACATTTCTTTCAATTTCTAGTATAGATTAGCTTAGATTAAGCTTTCAATTAATAATTTATTTCAATTCAAGCAAGGATTCTCAAGTTTTGTAGCTAAATCAACTCCATAGAGGTGACTTCTTTCCTTGATTTCATTTTCCTTTGGTTTAATTTTTTTTTTATGGATTATTGTTCTTTATTTCATATGAGCTTGTTTGTTATGATGCTTAGTTAATTGCCTTGTGTTTGGGTGTTTGGATTTACATGGGTAATTGAGTATTTGATTTGATTTGTGATATCTATTCTAGTTGAAGGTCAATCTATTAGGAATATGGACTTTGATTGTTCGATTTCATGATTGCTCTTGTAATTCGTATTTAGATTGTGTATTTATCGCAACGAGAGTTGGGTCGGTGCATGATCTAGTATGGGTGTGAGTGATTTATACGATTTGAGTGGATATTGAGGCATCGCAACGAGAGTTGGATATTTTCATTAGAACCCCATATTTCCTACACTTGTTGCTTAATTGAGAAATTGGTGATAAGTGAGAAGATTAACGATCCGATGTTTTCATTTGACGTGTTTACCTAGGCTTATTCAGTACGGTGAATACGTGATGTTTAGTGATTGCATCTATAGTTGATCGGAAACTTGAATAGTTATTACTTATCGATCGTGTACTTGATTCTCATGTGATGATGAACACCCAAACACGTCTCTTTTGTTTGTTAGAAAATCCTAGAATTGCTTATTTCTTTCACCTAGTTAATTGTTTTAATTTGTTTAGTTGCTTTCATTTGTGTTTTAATTTCGAGAAAACCCCGTTCCTAAAACATTGATCCGCACTACAATTATGTGCCGATGCATAGCATTAAGGCTATACTAGCCACTAGTCCCGTGGTTCGATATTTAACTTGGTCAATTGCCTTACTATAACAACGATCTCGTACACTTGCGAATAGTTGAATTTGTGCTTTAACAAATTTGGCAAACACTCTTCAATCATAGTAGTGATGGAGTTGTTGGTGAACGAATCTAATCGTAAGGATTAGTGGCTGTTTTAATCCGTTTTTACGTCACCAATCAATAACGTGTGATTGATTACCACCGTAAATGGTAAATCGGGGTGTGAATTTATCGAATTTGAAATTGAACTTATTTCGTATATGTGTAGGTTAGGGTGTGTTTGTGTGTGTATTTTTGTCTAAAATTCGAAATTATATAAATAAGCTGGAGAACAACTATTTATAGAGGCTAGCAAGCATGAGGTGCTACTGACTCTTGGTCTCCCTAGCTTGCATGCCTGACATGTGTCCTTTGACCTTAGTTTGACCTTATATAAGCTGAATCTTAGTTACAAAGTCTTCTTTTGGGCCTTATCTCGGACTCATTGTTGTTCGCCTAGGTCGGCTTGACTGATCTTGATGACCCTTCAACTGAAAGTTGTTCGCCTCTTGAGGTTGTACTTTGGAAGTTGTTCGCCTTATGGCTTCGTTCAGCTTGGCTTTGGGATCTTAGTCCTTTGTTCATGTGCACACCTCTTTGGCTGATTGTTGTATCATATTTTGACCAAGTTGCTCGTCATTGGTGACTTCACGATTGGCTCATCCTTGGTCTCGGGTCTTAAAACCTGTTCGCCTATTAGTTGTTCGTCGGGGGAGTTGTTCGTCACTTTATACACCTCCCAGATTGGTTAATGCACCCAAATCGTGATTTTCTTTGTTTAGACTTTAATTGTTGTTCGCTCCATATTTAGATGATGTTCGCCTATCAACAATTGCCCCCTATCCTGACTAGATGTTGCATCAGACGAGCAACTTTGTGGCGAGCAACTGTAGTTAGGATATCTTTTTGGCCAAGATTTGGACGAACAGCATCTTTGTGATGAGCAATATTGGGATAACCGTTTAGTCTTCCCATGATCTGGGGAGATCACGAAGATGACGCCAGCGCAAATGATTGCGCGCCGTTCACGCGCGAGCAACCCCGAGGCCACGCGCCCCTATAATTGCTTATAGGCCCTTCAACTTGTGGTTTAGCTCGGAATTAACCCCGTCTTCTTTCAATTTAGTCCCTGAGCTTTTGGGAAATTACGTCTGGGACCCCGTTTTTGCTTGGGGTATAAATAGTGGGAAAACTGAAATTTTTCCCACTTTTCCCCCTCTTGTTACAGTGCTCCGGCAATTTCCACCTCCCTCCGGCGATTTCAAGCTTTCCGGCGTCCGTCCTTCAGTATTTGACTTCAAGTTTCAATTCCCAAGTAGTTACTCTCTTTTTTTCCATCTTTTTCTCTACTTTTTCTCTCGAAAACTCTATCGCCGCCGTGTGGATCCGAGCGCCACCGTCTTCTCCAGGAAAGCGCCGCCATCTGCAACACTATCCGCCACCACCCGGATTTTTCCTCTCCCTCCTATGTCTTCGCATTCGAGCAATAAAACTGAGGAGACCTTAGATCCCATTTTCCCAACTGTTGCTTACGATCCACAACCCGTTGGAGTTTCTTCAGCATCGAACGCTCACGTGGATTCAGTTGTTCGCTCTGTGGAGGACACCGGTGCGGGCCCATCTGGGAGAGAACTAACAGTTGTGGCGAACAACAATTTGGATGAAAGCTCTTCGTCTTCTGCTGAATCTGAAGATCCAGATCTTAACGAACTCACCCGCGAGTTCTTGGAGGGTATTAACTTCTCATCCCCAAAGATGTTGGAAAATGAGATTCCAACGGGAGTTGCTCGGCCATTCGAATGGCGAGCATATGTTGAGGAATACGCGAACAGCTTTCCTCGCCCACAGAGACAAATAATGGACAAGGTGAAAACTGGATACCAGGCGAGCAAGATTAAAAGTGTTGTTCGCGAAGATGAACTGGACTCTATCCGGAAGGACTACAAGATCCCATATGATATTCACATGTGGGCTCCTCGGAGAAAGGAAATAGCTGATCGCCCACCTCCAGGGTGCACGGCGATCAACATTCACACCTTAATTGCCGGACTAAAACTGCCTCTTCCACCCGTTGTTGGTCGATTCCTGGAGGCGACCAACTTGGCCATCACCCAAATTACTCCAATTGGGTGGATGAATCTTTTAGGCTCCATGTGCTTGTTCGCCTTGGAGGGGTATGTTGATCGGATCACTGCGGAAGAAATCAACTACTTGATGACAATTACAAACTGCCCCTTAGGAGAAGAAGGATATCACTATCTTAAGGCCAGAACTGGGTTGAAAATGGTGGAAGAGGTGCCGAACAAGATTCGTGACTGGAAGCAACACTTCTTCTGGATTGGGGGTGATTGGCGAGCATCTTCTGGTCCACACGGCGGCCCTGGACGAATAAATTCTCCAGCAGCCTATGGAAAACTGAAACGTAAGTCTATTTCTTGCTCGCCTTTGGGCTAAGTGGTTCTAATTTAACTTTTCTTGTCTGTTCGCAGGCCCTCGTCTACCCAAGTGGGATTCGGAAGAGGAGTTGAGCTCCGAGTTTCTATTTACTTCGTGCTTGGTTGGCCTCCGCAATAGGGCAGATAGGACTATTGACTATCTTTGCCGAGCAAGGTGTCAAAGAGCTGCTCGCCTTTTGACTTACCCTCATCACCTGGAGGCCCAAGCTGAGGTGCCCCCAGGTATGAAAATTTCTAACTTCTGGTTCAAGTCTTGTTCGTCGTTAACTTGTTTAACTTGCTCGTCTAATTCTAACACTTTTTTTTTAGCCGAACAAGTAACAGTTGCCGTTCCTCCCTCATACGCCCTCCTTGAGCAAAGGGTTCTCGAAATGGCGCCGCTAAGAGGGAAGAAAATGAGAGGTGACCCCCCTCAAAAGGTGCTCGCCATGACGAACAAGCCTGAGGGGGCCAGAGTTCCAAGACAGACTGCTCCCCCTACTCAAGTTCATTCTCCTCCCATTTCCCCTCCTCGTGGGGGGAAACGTTTAAAGAAGGCAGACGGGACTCCAGTGTCCCATGATGTTCCGGATAAGGGGAAAGAGAAAGTGAGTTCGAGCCATGCTCGCCCTGAAGGGAATGTTGTACGCCGTTCGTCGGTAGAGCCTACGGAGAGATCTGGCAAAGCGAGCAAAGACACTGGCTCCCCTCGAGGCCCAGAGGACATTACATACCTAGGCCGGGACGAACGAAAATTCTCTGAGTAAGTCCTTATTCTCTTGCCGAACAAGTTTTTCTTTTGTCAAATTTTCCAAGTGTTGATCTTCTTTTTTGTTCGCAGGTACCGGCCCAACGATCACCCAGGGCGAGCAGACTTGGTTCACCATTTTGCCTGCTCTAAGACCCCGGTGAACATCCGTGACATTCCGGATGAACATGTTCGCCGAGCAACTGAAATTGTTGCTCGCGCCTGGTCGCGGCCGCTGAACAAGGCTGTCCTCGCCCAGGGCCCCATTGATAATTTTCACCTATCAATGGTTCAAGCCGCCAACTCCCTTGTTTCTGCTCAAAGGGGGATGGCTCAAGTTGTCGAGCTAGAGGAGACTGCTCGTCATCACACCGCTTCCATTCGCCAGCTTACCGAGGAGAAGGAGAAAGTGGTGAATAATTTCAATGGCCAAATTGCTCGCTTAAAGGATCAATTAAAGCTGGCCGATGACCTGGAGAAGAAGCGTATCGAGGGCTATCAGCTTGTCTCTGGCGAGCTTAAGAATACAAAGGCCGAGCTACTTTCCTCTAAAGCTGCGCTGGATGAAGAGAGGAAGAAGAGGGAAGAAGCAGAAGAAGAAGTTGCTCGGCTGAAGAAGCAAATGTCCGAGATGCTCTCTAGGGAAGAAGCCGAGCAAGAATTTCAAGCTCGGAGTGGGCCTATCTCAAACTTGGGTTATATCTGCGCCTACGCGGACAGCATTCGCACGGCCGATGCTTATGACTTCAAGGATTTAGTTGAAGAGATGAGCAAAGATCTAAACGAATTCCTGGAGCACTATCCTCCGCCAAACAATATCGAGATTCAGCTGGCGGATCTGGCAGTACTAGGGGTTAAACTTGACAAACTTGACCCTAGTATTTCCATTACTTATCCTCCGCCCCCAACTGATGAAGGCGAGCAAGAGGAAGAGGTGGCCGTGGCTGATGAGCAGAACGCAAAAGAGGCTGAGGATAAGGCTGCTGAAGATTTGGCTCGTGAAATGATCGTCGAACCCCCTATCGAGCAAGCTCAAGATCTCCCCCCCGCCGAGCAACAATAGTTTCTAGGACTTAGCTTTTTGTCTTTTGCAATAGTTGTTCGTTCCTTTTTTGTAGTACTTGACTTGTACTATTTTTGGGGCTTCAAAGCCTTTGATTAATGGAATGTCTTTCTTATGTTCGCTCATTTTCTTTATATGTTAATTGCCTTTACATTTTTATCAATGCCTTTGCAATTATAACATATAGTGTTGGGCTTTTGTTCGAATTGAACTTTGCCTTTAGTGGAATCAGGGTTCAGCCTTAGGTTCTGTTCATTTTTTAAAAACGAACAACCTTTAAGTGGCTTTGGTCCTTAGGTTCTGTTCATTTGTAAAACGAACAACCTTTAAATGGACTTGTACCTCGAGCTTTTGGACTTTTCCTTTTTGACGAACAACTATTATATTTACACTGCGAAATAATTACAAGTGTTGTAAGACTGTCCATCACTATCATATACAATCTGACGAACAACTTTAAACACAAACTAAAACTTGCTCGCTTATAATATTTTTGCCGAGCAACTCTATCTACAAAATCAAAAGAACTAGCACCAGACTATACAATGTGCCGAGCAACTTTTGAATCTATACTTAGGAAAATTTAAAAAATTAGGCAAGTTTTTAGCCTTCCTTCAGCTCATACGCATCCCTTGCCCCCCAAGACACTTGTTCGCCCAACTTCAAACCTATTGATAGTACTTCTTCAGATGTACAGCATTCCAGGAGTATTGGGCCGGCTTGCCTTCCATATCCTCAATATCGTATACGCCATTGACGTATTTTTCTGTTATACGATACGGGCCCTCCCAAGTTGGTCCCAATGCACCTGGAGGTTGGGCGAGCAACTTTCTTAGAACCAAATCTCCAACTATGAATTCCCTAAGTTTAACATGGAAATTATAGTAATGTTCTGCTCGCTGTTTATAGGTGGCATTTTTTAGCTCCGCATTTAATCTTTTTTCTTCGAGCAAATCCATTTCTGCAGCCAAAGCAGAGTTGTTCGCCTGTTCATCAAAGTTGGTCGTCCTGAATGTATTGGTTTTTAACTCAATTGGTATTACAGCCTCTGTCCCGAAAGCCATTGCAAAGGGTGTTTCTCCGGTGCTAGACCTGGGAGAAACTCTGTATGCCCACAAAACTTCCGGGAGTTCAATAGACCAACTGTTTTTACTCTCCGCCAGTCGCACTTTTAATGTATGCTTTATGATTTTATTCACAGCTTCAACTTGTCCGTTCGACTGGGGGTGATAAGGTGTGGAGTAATGCTTCTTGATCCCCCACTTCGTACAGAATTCTCTCAACTCTTGTCCATCAAACTGTGGACCATTGTCTGTCACAATTGCTTGTGGAACTCCAAAACGACAGACAATGTTCTTCCAAATAAAGTTGATCATCTTCTGCTGTGTGATGTTCACCATGGCCTCTGCTTCCGCCCATTTAGTGTAATAATCGACTGCCACCACGGCAAATCGAACGTTTCCGACTCCAGCCGGGAAAGGACCAATAATGTCCATCCCCCATCTTGCAAATAGCCATGGGCTGTATACAGATACAAGTTCCTGAGCCGGGGTGTGGATGCCTGGGGCAAAAATCTGACATTGATGGCAAGTCTTGGCTTTTTTTATTGCGTCCTGACGTAAAGTCGGCCAATAATAGCCTTGTCTGATTGTCTTGTATGCCAAAGCTTGCCCCCCAGTATGGTTTCCACATACTCCAGCATGTACTTCTTCGAGTACCGCTTGCCCTTGCCCCCTAGGCAAACACTTGAGAAGTGGGATTAATATTCCCCTTTTGAAGAGTTGCTCGCCCACCAGAGTATATCTGGCGGCTCGCTTTGTTAGCTTGGCAGCTTCAAAAGGATTGTTTGGTTTTTCCCCACTTTTCAAGTATTTGACTATACTTGTTCTCCAGTCTTCTTCTTCACTGGTTTGATCGTCGAGTTGGTTGACATTATAGCTTACTGTTGATGGGTCTTTCATCTTTGTGACTATAATATCTGCCAACTCTACGGGGCCTTCACTTGTTGCTAGTCGGGCAAGCGCGTCTGCTTGAGTGTTGCTCGTCCTTGGAATTTGATGTATGAAAACTTGCTGCAACATGGACATCAGGTGAGCAACAATCCGTTGATACTCGATCATATGATCATCTTTTGCTTCGTATTCACCTCGGACTTGGTTCACGATCAATTGTGAGTCGCCGAATATTTGCAAGCGTCTGACACCAACTGCGAGAGATAGGTGGAGACCAGCAATGAGAGCTTCATACTCAGCTTCATTGTTGGTTGCCATGAAACCAAATCTGATCGCCGAAGTCAATACTTGTCTGTCTGGGCTGATTAATACCACTCCTACACCTGAAGCCACATTTGTCGAGGATCCGTCAACATAGATCTGCCAGGGGTGATCTAGTCCTCTCGTCGGATCTGGTGGGAAAGTTAGCTCGACTATAAAGTCGGCTAATGCTTGCCCTTTGATCGCTGTTCGAGGAGCATAGGTCACCCCAAATTGGCTAATCTCCAGTGACCATTTTAGAAGATGTCCAGCAGTGTCAGGGCGATGGAGGATTTGTCTGAGCGGGAAAGTTGTTAGTACTTCGACTTGATGATCGAAAAAGTATGGTCTTAACTTTCGCACACTCATAACCAGGGCATATGCCAGCTTCTCCATTGGGGAGTATTTGATCTCTGCTTCATGCAAAGCCTGGCTGACGTAGTATATAGGTTGGTGGAATTTGCCGTCTTCGCGCACCAAAACAGAGCTGATGGCAACTTCTGATGCGGCCAAGTATAGGAATAACTTCTCTCCTGGGATTGGTTTTGATAGGATTTTAACATCTCCCAGGTAATCTTTAAGTTGATCGAAGGCCGCTTGGCAGTTTTTAGTCCATGCAAACTTTCCTTTTTTGACGGCCTCGAAGAATGGACGGCACTTGTCCCCCGATCTGGATATGAACCGGTTCAATGCTGCTAGGCATCCGGTGAGTCTTTGCACTTCTTTCACCGAACGTGGTGGTTGCATATCCATGATGGCTTTAACCTTTGAAGGGTTGGCCTCAATTCCCCGCTGGCTAACAAGATGACCCAAGAATTTCCCTGAGTGAACTCCAAAGCTGCTTTTCTTTGGATTCAACTTCATGTTATAGTGTCGAAGAATTTTGAACACTTGAGTCAGATGTTGAAGATGGTCTTCCTTCTTGGGACTTTTGACTACGATATCGTCTACATAGACTTCAACCGTGTCTCCAATTTGTTGATCAAACATCTTGTTCACCAGTCTTTGATATGTTGCTCCGGCATTTATGAGGCCAAACGGCATTCTTTTCCAACACAGCAAGTTTTTGTTTGTATAAAACGCTGTGTTCTCCTGATCATCTGGATGCATAGGAATTTGATGATACCCGGCGAAAGCATCCATAAATGTCAACATCTCGTGACCTGCAGTGCTGTCCACCAATTGATCGATATGTGGGAGAGGAAAATTGTCCTTCGGGCATGCTGCATTCAGATCTGTAAAATCTATGCATAGCCTCCAGGTCCCATTTGGTTTCCTCACGAGTACTGGGTTTGCTACCCATTGTGGACAGAGTGCTTGTCGAATGAGATCGTTGTCTAGCAACTTCTTAACTTCTTCATTCAAAGCTTGGTATTTGTCTGGGCCGTACTTCCTCCGCTTTTGATGGACGGGCTTTCTTGCTTGATTTATGTTCAGCTTGTGGCAAGCATATTTCGGGTCTATCCCCACCATATCTGCGTGAGACCAAGCAAAGACATCTAGATTCTTGGTGAGGAACTCTTTCATTCGGGATCTGTAAGGCTCTGGGAGCTCAGATCCTATGAATAATTCAAGATCTTCGTTGTCGGGATTAACTTTGAACGTCTCCAGCTCTTCGACTGGAGTTGCTCGTCGTTTTTGTCCCTTCCAACGGGGATCAAGTATGGGTTCCTCAGGGTTGAAATCATTTTCGATGTTCATGGGCTCTGCCCCCAGGCGGGGTTCTAGATCATCAGTTGGCTCCGTCCCATTGTTGTTCGTTTGTACTTGGCCCTCCAAGTCCCCCACTGAAGGTTGTTCGTCATCACCCCTTTGTTGTTCGTCAGATGGAGGTTCCTCGCGGGTGGTAACGAGTTGTTCGTCCAACACTTGCTCGTTCAAGTGTTGTTCGTCCGTATCCATGTGGTCGTCTATGTCCATCATATTGTTCAGTATTGATAGTTCGTCGACGGGATAACTTGTTGCTTCCACCATGGATATTTGTACAAATTTTGCTCGCAGCTGTTGAATGCATTCTCGTGCTTTCCGTTGGTCTCCCTTAACTGTGTCTGCTCCACTGGCTGTTGGAAATTTCAAACAATAGTGGTAAGTGGAACACGCAGCTTTGAATTCATTGAGAAAAGGTCGGCCAAGAAACCCGTTATAGGTCGATTCCTGGTCTACAACCAAGAAATCTACCATTCTTGTTATATTTTTCTCGGGTTCATTAGCCGTTACAAGTTGTACTGCTAATGTTACAATTCCCAACGGTGTTGTCACAGCATTCCCGAAGCCTATGATTCTATGTGTTGTATTCCGAACATAACCCGAATAATCTCCCAGATTATCGAGGGTCTTCTTGAATAAGATGTTGGTGTAGGCTCCGGTGTCCACCAACAGTCTGTGGACTCTGGTCCCCATAATCTTTGCGCAGATTACGAGCGAATCATTATGCGGAGTTAAGACGCCTTCAAGGTCCTTTTCGGTGAAGGTCAATTCCGCCGTTTGCATGATGGACGGCTTAACTCCCATTTCTTGTACTTGGCCAATTGCTCGTAGCTCCGCTTTCCTCTTCCGATTAGAGTCGGGTGGTTGTCCATCAAAACACCCTCCCGCGGGACCTGCGGGTTCCATCATGAACAGATCTTCTAAAGGTTGAGCCGGAATACTGGGAACTGGTCGCCCGGGTCTGTTGTTTCTCTGAGGTTGACCATCCTCTTCATCTTCTGAGTTGTTCTCCCGGGCTCTTTTCCCAGGTTGCTTTTTAACGAAATCGGAGAGCTTTCCCTCCTCATAAAATCGCCAGAGTTGCTTAAGCAAATCTCTACACTCACTCGTAAAGTGCCCCACACTTTGATGGTAGGCACAATACTTGTTTGGGTTGAGTTTGCCAGTATCCTAGCGGATTTTACGTGGTGGGGAGAGCAACTCTTTCTCCTTTAGGCTCTCATACACAGTATCAACTGATACTGTCAACACTTGGTTCAATTTTTCCTTCAAATCCGACCCTTCGGTGAATGCCTTCATATTCTTTGGGACCCTGTAGCTTGTCCCGACGGGCTTTTTGTTATTCTCCTTGGGATCAGCTTTGTTCTCTCCCAAATTTGTTTGTAGGGCCTCGTGCATGGAAACGAAAATGCCAGCTTGGTTTCTGAACTCGGCATAAGTCTTTGGGCACTTCAGACGTACCTCATTCCATAACTTCGACCCTTTTTTCAACCCGGCCATCACAGCGACGATCTTTGTATCTTCGCTTACCGGTTCTCCTTCTAGCAAAACTTTATCGAATCTTTCCATAAACGCCCGGTCAGTTTCATCATCATTTTGCCTCAAATCTGACAGCCGGTGTTTTTAGGAAAGATACGACCCCGCCGTTGAAAAGTGAGAAAGAAATTCTCGACTTAGTTGGGCGAACGAGTGGATTGATGCCGGGGGCATTGATGAAAACCACTTGTGAACCCGATCGCCCAATGTTAAAGGAAAATTCCGGCATTGGGTGGCATCGCTGGCCCCCACGGAGACCATGTAGTCCGTATACTTCGTTAAGTGGACCCGGGGGTCGGCGATGCCTTCATATTGAATGCTAGCCGAAAATTAAATCTTTTTCTGTATCGGGGCCTTCAAAATGTGAACTGCCAAAGGTGAGGATGGCATGCTGGTCGTTTTCATCCCCCTCTGTTGGTCTAGTTGCCCCTGCATGTTTTCCACAGCCCTCCTTAGGCTTGATAATTCATCAAGAGGTGTCCCCTGACTTGGAGGCTGTTCGGCGAGCAAAGGCATTGGCCTTTCTGCTCGTCGCAGTCCCTCGCTTGGAGTGGGCACTTCCTGGGCTTGCCTCCTAAGGTTGTTCGCCGCATTTGGCCCTAGGCGCCTGAAGGCTGACTGAGAGAGTCTTTCATGGACTGACGGGCGAGGCTGTTCAAAAGTTGCTCGCCCGTCTCCTGCTCCCCGGCGAGCAGCTTCCCGTTGCTGGGGTTGGCTAAGCCTGTCCTGGGCACTGGAACGCGTTGTTCCATGGCTAGACATAGTTGTTCGTCCGCGACCAGACTCAGCCTGTACTTCTCTTTGGTCGACCACCTTGGCCTTTCCCTTATTCCGTCTAACTTGGGCACTATCAACCTCTCGCTGTTCGCCCCTAGTAGTCCTGGGCCTAACAACCTCTAGGGACTTGTCCCTTGGCCTTGCTTGTGTTGGCCTGACCTGCTCTTGTTGCCTCTGGAGGGCCTGAAGAGCAGCTATGGTTTTGGCCAACTCGTTGGGGTTGTTCGCCAAAGCCTCCATCTCAGGAGGGAGGTTATGTGTTATGGCTGTATGCTGTGACCTGTTCGCATGTCTCGGGTCACGGTCCTGGTGGTCGGCCGACGTGGCCCGGGTCTGAGATGCTCTTTTCGACAAACGTGATCCTTGGGTTTCTTTAGATTGAGGCATTTCAATTTAAATTATTTCTTAATTTATAAATTGAAGAACACCAAGAACACTTTTGTTTGTATCTTCAAATATTTCTTGAGATTTCCTATGAATCTTCAAGTTTTCAACTCGAAGTTCTTGAGTAATCACACTAAACCGAAGGTTCGAACCCTTCTTCTAGCGCCAAATTGTTGGTGAACGAATCTAATCGTAAGGATTAGTGGCTGTTTTAATCCGTTTTTACGTCACCAATCAATAACGTGTGATTGATTACCACCGTAAATGGTAAATCGGGGTGTGAATTTATCGAATTTGAAATTGAACTTATTTCGTATATGTGTAGGTTAGGGTGTGTTTGTGTGTGTATTTTTGTCTAAAATTCGAAATTATATAAATAAGCTGGAGAACAACTATTTATAGAGGCTAGCAAGCATGAGGTGCTACTGACTCTTGGTCTCCCTAGCTTGCATGCCTGACATGTGTCCTTTGACCTTAGTTTGACCTTATCTAAGCTGAATCTTAGTTACAAAGTCTTCTTTTGGGCCTTATCTCGGACTCATTGTTGTTCGCCTAGGTCGGCTTGACTGATCTTGATGACCCTTCAACTGAAAGTTGCTCGCCTCTTGAGGTTGTACTTTGGAAGTTGTTCGCCTTATGGCTTCGTTCAGCTTGACTTTGGGATCTTAGTCCTTTGTTCATGTGCACACCTCTTTGGCTGATTGTTGTATCATATTTTGACCAAGTTGCTCGTCATTGGTGACTTCACGATTGGCTCATCCTTGGTCTCGGGTCTTAAAACCTGTTCGCCTATTAGTTGTTCGTCGGGGGAGTTGTTCGTCACTTTATACACCTCCCAGATTGGTTAATGCACCCAAATCGTAATTTTCTTTGTTTAGACTTTAATTGTTGTTCGCTCCATATTTAGATGATATTCGCCTATCAACAGGAGTAATAAACATTATATGTAATGTAACACATCAATAACATTATTGAACATAAAATAGATCATCCATTTTGCAAGTTAGTTACTAGGGGTCCTTTTTACAAAGTCGAAGGCATATTGAATAATCCTGATGTAGACTCACGGTCAAGTTTAAAATGTCAATATTCATAGGTTAAATTGGGGAAAAATTGCACTTTTAGTCGTATAGAAATATTTTCAAAATATTTTTGGTTCCATGTTTCAAAAGTAATCTTTTTATTTGCAAAATTGGACCCAAAATTGGTCATATTAATTTATGACTGGGACCATTTTTAAATAAATAAAAGGGCCACTTTGAACATTATATTGATATCATAAGCACTACAAAAAAAAAAAAAAAAAAAAAAAAACTGAAATAGAGAGGGGAGTTAAAGAGGGAAAATTTCGCCCTCGTCTGTAAAGGGGGGCGAGACGAGGGCAAAAAAAATTAAAATAGGCGAGGGCGTACGTGAGGGATAGGCCCCCCTCGTCAGTTGACGAGCGCGGGACCCTCGAAAAATTCCAAAATTGGTCCAGACGAGTGTAGAACCCTCGTGACTTAGCGAGTGCGGGCCCCCTCACGAGTTGACGAGGGCGCGCCCTTCGCCCAACTTATGCGCTGCCCCGAGCCGAGCACATCCCCCCTCGCCTAGTTGTCGAGCATAACCCCCCTCACCTACGTGAAAAATTAGGCATTTACCGAGGGGGTTTATCCTCTTTAACCCCCTCGGTAAAAATCTGATATAAATATACCACTTCCCCCATTTTAAGCCAAGAAACCCTCCTCCTCCATATATTTGCTGCCACCGCCTCCCCAGCAGCGCCGCCGTCGCCGAAAGCACCACCCACCGGTCGGACTTTTGTCTACTCGTCCCTGTGAATAATTCTACGGTAACATTTTTCGTTTTAATCCATTCAATTATTTGTTAATTAGATTTTGTGAAATGAAAATTACTTTTATGTTATATGTATGTATATATGTATGTATAGGTGTTAATTAGTAGCTAATTATATAATGTTTATCTTGTTATATATATTTGTTATAATTAGTCTATGTTAAATTAGAAATAATTACTAGCTAATTTACATTAATTTTGCATCATATATATTTAATTATATATGTGATGAATATCGATGTTCGATTATTTACATTAATTATTAATTTGATGAATGTTGTATATAGTTATGTTTAAATTAAGTTTATATTAAATTATGTTGGAGTGGAGGGGGTTGATGAATCTATTGTTGGTTGTTTGCTAGCTGTAGAATGTGCGTTCCGACTTGATTAATTTTAATTAAGTTGAAAATGGATGCACGATAGGATCTTGGTTAACTGGAGAATACGATAAAAATAAATGAAACTCTGCCGAAAATTTTAGATTAATTAACTATATTAAATTAACAATAGGATAAATATATGGATTTATTGAATTTTTATTAAATTTTGAATATTCTTTAATTTGAAACGGATTATAAATATGAGTTATTCAAGTCGTAGTTGGATGTACGGTCCAAGAACAATTAATGGAATGATAGCTCCCAATTTTCTTAGTGGTCTTGAATCATTTATACAATTCGCTACTAGTAGTCCTGATTGGATGAGAGAAGGAGATATTAGGTGTTTCTGCTCGAAATTTAGATGTAGGAACCAGAGGTTTAGAACACCAATTGACGTAAAAACACAGTTGTATATAAATGGGTTTATGCCCAATTATCACAATTGAGTTTTACACGGTGAACAAAATTGGGGTCATCTACCACTCCAAAACTATGATCAGTCAGCGTCGACTTCGTACAGAGTAGATGATACTGCAGGGTCTACCTCGTACCATGGCATGATCACAGACCTAACTGGTCCTATCCTTCATTTTGGAAATGTGGAAGATGAACCTGTTATTGAGGAACCCCCAGATGAGCATGCTGCTCAATTTTATGACATGCTTCGTACAACAAACCAAGATTTGTATCCTGATTGTGAAACACACTCACAATTGTCATTCAACGCCCAATTGTTGAACATTAAAACTGAAAACAGACTGTCTGAGAGGGGTTATTATCAAGTTGTTGACTTGATTCGGGAAATTGTTCCTCCGGAAAATCTAGTGCCCAGGAAATTTTCTGATAGTAAACAATTAATGAGTGGGATGGGTCTTCCGGTAGAGAGGATTGATTGTTGTGCACAAAATTGTATGATATATTGGGGAAATGATAGCGAACTTGAACATTGTAAGGTTTGTGGTCATCTACGGTTTAAACCCCGTAAGCGTGGTGATGATGGTCAATGGAAAAAGAAAAAATCTTACAAGGAGATGTTCTACTTTCCTATCATTCTTCGATTGCAAAGATTGTATCAGTCCAATGCTACTGCAAAAGATATGACATGGCATGCAAGTTGCTCTAACGATGATTCTGGTGTTATGCATCACCCTACAGACTCATTGGCTTGGAAACACCTGGATAATTCGTATCCTGAATTTACTTCTGAGATTCGGAACATAAGGTTGGGCCTAAGCACCGATGGTTTTCAACCATTCGGACAGTTTGGGAAATAATATTCTTCATGCCAGTGATAGTGACACCGTACAATCTACCTCCGTGGTTGTGTATGAAAGATTCAATTCATGTTTCTTACGGTAGTGTCTGGTCCTAAAAATCCTAAGGATAAATTGGATATTTTTTACAGCCATTGATCCGTGATTTGATGTATTTATGGGAAATTGGGGTGGAAACGTATGATGTTTCTACGAAGTAAAATTTTCTGATGCGAGCTGCACTAATTTGGACCATCAGTGACTTTCCAACTTACTCAATGTTGTCTGGATGGAGCACCGCTGGACGGACAGCTTGTCCCTACTGTGGAGAATACACTAATGCTTTCACTCTGAGGCTCAGTCGTAAACAGTCGTGGTTCGACGGCCATCGTAAATTCTTACCTAGACATCATCCATATCGGAGAAACAAGACTGCATTCAGAAAGAATGTGATAGTGGATGATCCACCACCACCCATCCGATCAAGTGAATCACTCCTAAATGAAATCAATTGGGTGGGATGTCGAAAAGTGATAGAAGATGGTGTCGAGGCCCACAACAAGAGATTGGAAACTGGTTGGAAGAAGAAAAGTTTTTTTTGGGATTTGCCGTATTGGAGTACCTTGTTGATCCGTCATAATTTGGACGTGGTGCACATTGAAAAAAACTTCTTTGATAATTTGTTCTACACAGTAATGAATGTAGAAGGGAAAACAAAGGACACGAATAAATTCAGGGATGAACTTAATGAATATTGTCGTCGTCCATCACTTGTGAAATGTCCACGTACAGGAAAGTACCCCAAAGCTTGTTATTCACTTGATAAGAGACAAAAGGATATTGTGTGCCAATGGGTAGATGAGCTGAAGTTTCCTGATAACTATATATGTGTCCAACCTGTCTCGAACATTAATTGTTTAAAGTAAAGTGTATCTAAAAATAATTATAAAGTGGTTCATATATGAAATAATTTAATTCTAAAATATACACTTAATACTAATATTTTAATGTTAAAACACGTAATACCAAGATGAGGTTAATCATGTTTCTAATCTATCGCCAATATTATCTGAACTACGAATTGAATTGTATACAATAAATCATACCTTATAATTTATAACTAAATTAACTCATATAAGCAAGAAATAATTATTTTTTTGCAAGAAACAATATATTTTCTCAATTTTGCACGCCTACAAAGATAGTGTCCTATTTTTACAAACAATTATAAGATAGTATCATAAAATAACAAAATTTCCCTTATAACCAATATATTTTAGAAAGGCAAGATTTAGAAATTAAAAAATAGGGTCAATTCGTTCTGTTTTTAAATAAACTTTCTAATATATGTATACTATCAAAATCAATGCATGGAACAAAAGTTAAAGGACCCTAAAATTAATGGTTGGAACAAATTTGCAAAAAAAAAAAAAAAAAGGACCAAAAAGGTGCAAAAAATTGCAAAAAGTTTGATACCATGATTTTGTTATCTAATATATATATGTGTGTGTGTGTGTGTGTGTAACAGTTAGTGGATCATAAAATTAATGGAAGGAACAAAACTAAAATATATATTAAAATAATTAAGGACCAAAAATGAATGTGGACCAAAACTATTCTCCTGTTTGTACATATACTTATATTGTAACTCGAATACTATTCTTACAGACTGACATCATATCAAAAAATCATCAACAAAGTATAGACGACACTCAACTTAGACCACATCACGTGAATAAAAAAATATAAATACACAAATATAAAAATAGAGACAGATATACGCAAAAGATCGGAAATTTTTAAATTTTTGGTCCTATGAGAACAGCAGGTTTGCAACAATGGTGTTTTTTTCGATATTTCATGCACTGTAGTGTTTTTCATATTTGGTCTCATAAATAATTACAGTTTAGTCCCAAAAGATTGCCTAAGCTGCAATTTTGGTCCAAAAAAATTCTATCTTCAGTCCAATGTCTACAAATTTGCAAAAGAAAAAAAAGGGACCAAAAATGAATGTGGAGCAAAATTATTACATATTTGTACATATACTTCCATTATAACTCGACTACTATCTGCACAAACTGACGTCATACCAAAAAAAATACTAACAAAGTATAGACGATACTCAAGTTAGACAACATCGCTCAAATAAAAAAATAAAAATCTCCAAATATAAAGATAGAGACGGATATACGAATGGGAATCTTAAATTTTGGTCCCATGAGAATAGGCGGTTCGCAATAATGGTCCTTCTTTAGATATATTAGGTCCCATAGGTTTTTTTCAAATTTGCTCCCATAAATAGTTGTAGTGAAGTCCCAAAAGAATGGATAAGTTGCAATGGACAAAGTTTAGATAAAAATTGAACGAAGACGCAATTGATACAGAAATCTATAATATTTGTATTACAGATTTCCATACATATTGATGTTGTTAGCCGAGGTATATAGATTTTAACTTCATGACATTTTATATATTTCACTATCAATAAAAGTGTTAGTTAGTTGTTACATTTGCGAAACTATGGAGGTTAATGTTTTGAACATTTGTAATCTAATAGTGTCTAACAGTATATGGGAAAAAAATGTTTAATCAGTTTCTTGATGTAATCTTAGTTTCAAAACTATAAATTTATGTTCTTATGAGAATTACACATTATTGTATAATTGTGTCCTTAGATTTTCTATTATTCTATGGATAATTAGAATGATTTGCTACACATTTTTCATTCTATATCCTGAAAAATTAATTGTGATATGGTATGTGGAATATGTGGTGTTGAAAATGGCGTAGTACTTTCTAATAGGTTGACAAATTAGGACCAAATTCAAAATGTCGAAAAATTAAGGAGCTGCATAAAATTAAATTCTCTTTTATTATCATCTCATTTATGAATCTTCCTTTATATGAGATTGCAATATTAATTCAAATTATATTACACTTATGAGATTTAACTACAAATCCCTTGACTAAATAGCATGTGTTAAAGGATTTAATTAAAATTAAATCGTATTTATGTAACCTCAATTAGAGGACAAGTACAACTTCCAAGTCAATTAATATAATTATTCACAAATTCGAAAACTGTAGCTCACCATTGTCTGTGCAAGCCTCTCCATAACCATCAACCACCACACAATTAATTATACCTCAGGTAAACTATGAAACTCACTATCCAAAATTTTAATTTTTGGGCAAAATCTTGAAATACAACTTTTACATTTCAGTTTAATTTTGTAATTTTACACAAATTAACATACATTTTTAAAATTAGTAGAGTAGGAATCAAGGCAAACAAATAGGAACATGTTGAAACAATGCCATATATTATCAATGAATAATTATGATCAATTTTGAAGTTGTAGGAGGATATCCATATATACAATTCAGATATTTAAATCATTTAATTGCAGTTATTATTTCTTAAAATTTCAGCAAAGAGATGGAATATAATTTTATATTAAAAATTGCAAGTTGCTTATTAATCTCAATTGCCAATATTTTTCGGGATTTAGTAAGCCTTATAGATCAAGTCAAGGTGTCATATTTTTATAACTGGCTTGAATTAATTACACTTTCCATGGCAACTTGTGTATCACAACATGTATCGATCCTCCATCCTTCCTCGGTAACAACTGTGTTAATATTCTCAACGAATAAAAAGAAAAACTTGCCGACATGCTCAAGGATTTAATTGGCCAAATAGATCAAGTGACGGTGTCTATGTGTATACTTGTCGTTGAATTAATCACCCCTATCGTGGCAATTTATATAGCGCAATAATATTGCAAAACTGTGTTTCTAGAATTAGAAGTACTCAAGATTAGAATGATTGGCTGGAGAGTAATAGTTGACAACTAATTGAGGCTACATAAATATGATTTAATTTGACTTCATTCTTTGCCCCACATTATTTAGTCAAATTTTCTTTACAGTTATGTCTCATAATCATGATTTAATTTGAATTAATACTGCAACCTTATATAAAGGAACACTAATACACGGGGTGATAATAAATTGCTTTAAATTCACATAGTAATTTATACATTAATAAAATCAGGACTGCAGGATCAAATTCATAATGTCAAAAAATTAAGGAACTACATAAAATTAAATTCTCTTTTATTATCATCTCATGCATGAATCTTCCTTTATATAAGATTGCAATATTAATTTAAATTAAATTACAATTATGAGATTTAACTACACATCCCTTGACTAAATAGCATGTGTTAAAGGATTTAATTAAAATTAAATAGTATTTACATAAGCTTAATTAGAGGACAAGTATAACTTCCAAGCCAATCAACATAATTATTCACAAAAGCCAAAAACGGTAGCTCACCATTGTCTTTGCAATTCGGATATTTAAATCATTTAATTGCAGCTATTATTTCTTAAAATTTCAGCAAAGAGATGAAATATAATTTTTACATTAAAAATTGAAAGTTGCTTATTAATCTCAATTGCCAATGTGTTTCAGAATTTAGTGAGCCTTATCGATCAAGTCAAGGTGTCCTATTTGTATAATTGGCTTGAATTATTTACAAATTTCATGGCAACTTGTGTATCACAACATGTATTGATCCTCCATCCTTCTTTGATAACAATTGTGTTAATATTCTCGACGAATAAAAAAAACTTGCCGACATGCTCAAGGATTTAATTGGCCAAATAGATCAAGTGACGATGTCTATTTGTATACTTGCCCTTCAATTAATCACCCCTACCGTGGCAATCTGTGTATCGCAATAATATTGCAAAACTGTGTTTCTAGAATTAGTAGAACTCAAAATTAGAATGAGTAGCTAGAGAGTAATAGTTGACAACTAATTGAGGCTACATAATTAGGATTTAATTTGACTTAAATCCTTTGCCCCACTATTTAGTCAAATTTTCTTTATAGTTATATCTCATAATCATGATTTAATTTGAATTAATATTGCAACCTTATATAAAGGAACACTAATACATTTGGTGATAATAAATTGTTTTAATTTCACATAGTGATTTATTCATTAATAAAATCAAGACTGCAGGACCAAATTCAAAATTTAAAAAAATTAAGGAACTATATAAAATTAAATTCTCTTTTATTATCATCACATGCATGAATCTTCCTTTATATAAGATTTCAATATTAATTTAAATTAAATTACCATTATGAGATTTAACTATACATCACTTGACCAAATAGCATGTGTTAAAGGATTTAATTAAAATTAAATAGTATTTACATAAGCTCAATTAGAGGACAAGTATAACTTCCAAGCCAATCAACATAATTATTCACAAAAATAAAAAACGGTAGCTCACCGTTGTCTTTGCAATACGAATATTTAAATCATTTAATTAAAGCTATTATTTCTTAAAATTTCAGCAAAGAGATGAAATATAATTTTTACATTAAAAATTGCAAGTTGCTTATTAATCTCAATTTTCAATGGGTTTCGGGATTTAGTGAGCCTTATAGATCAAGTCAAGGTGTCCTATTTGTATAATTGGCTTGAATTAATTACAATTTCCATGGCAACTTGCGTATCACAACATGTATTGATACTCCATACTTCTTCGGTAACAACTGTGTTAATATTCTCAAAGAATAAAAAGAAAAAAAATGGCCGACATGCTCAAGTATTTAATTGGCCAAATAGATCAAGTGACGATGTCTATGTGTATAATTGTCGTTGAATTAGTCACCCCTGTCGTGGCAATTTTTGTATCACAATAATATTGCAAAACTGTGTTTCTAGAATTAGTAGAACTCAAAATTATAATGATTAGCTAGAGTAATAGTTGACAGCTAATTGAGGCTACATAAATAGGATATAATTTGACTTAAATCCTTTGCCCACACTATTTAGTAAATTTTTCTTTATAGTTATGTCCCATAATTAATTTGAATTAATACTGCAACTTTATAAAAACCAACAGTAATACATGGGGTGATAATAAATTATTTTAAATTCACATAGTAATTAATACATTAAAAAATTCAAGACTGCAGGATCAAATTCAAAATGTCAAAAATTAAGGAACTACATAAAATTAAATTCTCTTTTATTAACATCCTATGTATGAATCTTCCTCTATATAAGATTGCAATATCAATTCAAATTAAATTACAATTACAATTAAGAGTTTTAACTACACATCCCTTGATTAAATACTGTGTGTTAAAGGATTTAATTAAAATTAAATAGTATATATGTTATTCTTATATTTATTATGTTAAATTTAATTTTGATGAGATTCCAAATTGTGTTAAGTCTTTTTTTTTTTTATGGAAGTTTTATGTATGAAAATGAGTAAATACGACAGCAATCAAAATGGACATCTATTTTTTTAGACCCATGGAATCAGCTTCAATTGTTTATGTAATTAAAATTAAATAGTATTTATGTAATTTAATTCAAATTAAACTACAATTAAGTCTCTGTCTCTGTCTTTTATTACAATTAAGTCTATGCATTTCTTGGCCAAAAGCTGATGATGGAGGATAATGAATTGAAATTCGCTCTCTCTTCAATTAATCAAAGTAATAAATGGTGTCTGTTTTGTTTTTCTATCCTAGTAATGGTCACCGTAATGTTGCCATCAAAATGTAAATATATTTTTAGGCCCATGGAATCAGCTTCAATTGTTTATGTAATTAACATTAAATTGTATTTATGTAATTTAATTCAAATTAAATTACAATTAAGTCTCTGTCTTTTCTTACTGATCCTGGCATTATTCTTATATTTATTATGTTAAATTTAATTATGATGAGATTCCGAATTGTGTTAAGTCGTTGTGCAGAATTTTTATGCAAGTTTTATCTATGAAATGAGTATATACGACAGTGTTGCCGAGATCGAGGAGCTGGCAGAAGAAAGCCCAAACGCACATCTAAACAACCTGTGTGGATGAAGGACTACCTTACATGATGATGCTGGGTGTGCGACGCATATCAATTATTACCGCCTTTGTTTTCCTTTTCATATTTCTGCTCCTAATTAGTTTTTTTTATCGGTAAATGTTAGTTGTTAGCAAAGGTGCAGAAGTCGAAAAATGCTAGGCGGGCATTTCTTGGCCGCCTAGCGCCTAGACCGCCTAGAAATCCGCCTAACTCTCCTTTTTTTTTATTATTATTATTATTATACACCTACGTAAGATTTCTTCTTGTTAGTTGCTAAAATCAATCCTAAAATCAAGGATCCACTTTCCAAGATACTCCCTTCTCTCTTCCCAACATAAACCCATCAGTCTCAATTCCCCCAAATCAAGCAATTTCCAAAATCAGTTTCTATCCTCTCTCTCTTCGGTCAAATGCTCGCACAATTTTTTCCGGCAACCAAAGGTCGTCGCCGATGGCTGCTTTTTCGGACGTCGATCGACGTTGGTTTCCTCAAAATAGGAGCACCACCCCTCTCTTCTTCCTTTTCACATCAGGTAGTTCGTTGAGTAAGGTTTGAGAGCGGCGACCACTTCTTCACTGAGGGGCCAGGGCGGCGAGTGGCGAACGGCCACTGGAGTTAGGGTTTTAGAGGTGAAACATTTTTCCTTTCCCTCTCTCTCTCTCTAAGACTGGAACAAAACTGAACTTTGATTACCACCTAGATGGACTTGGCCGCCTAGGCGGCGCCTGGCTGTGAAAATCGATTTTCCGGCCGATTATCTGTAAATCGCGGCGGCCGGCGGCCGCCTAGCCCATTTTTTACATCCCTGGTTGTTAGTAGTTAGAATGAGAGAATGCGCAAGTCTGACATATCAACGGAATTTACGGCTAGCAAAAAGAAAGAAAATAGATGTTTATGTGTTTCCTTAATACTGAAACACATCGGCAAGTTAATCTTTAAATCCATCGGAAACCATGTTTCTTCATTTTTAAAGCGCATGATAGGAAATGGACCGATGGTGAAGGATCCTTGAAGAAGATAGAAAAATACAATAAGAAACAAAGAAGATAGAAAAACACAATAAGAAACAACCACACTATTATTGAAGAGTTGAACGGAAAAAAAATTAGACAATGCAAAATCGATTAATATTTGAACGTAAAGAACATCGGTACATTGAATTTCGTCGGCACAAGCCACACGACGAATAATTTTAACCTACCTACTAAAAGAAGATAAACAAATAAAAAATTATGCACAAGGAACAACGACCGCATACCCTCGATCATAGAGTACACCGAGAATTAGCCGCCAGATATTTAATCATACGATACAGCGAAACACAATGAGAAGGAAGAGGAGGTTCATGAATGAAAATTCAAGAGAACAAAAGTCCAATTTATAGGGAAAAATGGATATGGTTCAACGGTCAAGATCAATCAATTGAAATCGAAGGCCGAGATCAAATGTACACCTTGACTCAATGAGGAGCCAAGGTTGTTGAAATGAGAACAATTGGGGGATGCCACATAAGCATTTTTTGCTTCCCCAATATAAGGTATTGATTGATTGATGATTGATTAAGATTAACATAATTTAAAAATAGTGAAAACTGTTGTAAATCTAGAAGATTTGATGTGGACATTACTAATGGATCAATAACCCAATGGGCTTCATATCTTAGACTAGGGTTTTATTCTTATAAATAGACTAATGTACTCATAATTGTAATCACTCATACACAAGAATATTAGTGAAACTCCTGGCTTAGCTCGCCCCCAGACGTAGTCGTTCCTGACGAACTGGGTGAACAAATCTCGTCTTTTATTTTACGCACTTATTTACAACCAAGGGTGCAGATGGCGTTTGGCGCTCGGCAGGCGGTATATGGCCGCCAAGCGCCAAGGCCGCCTAGACGGCCGCCAAGGTTTTTATTTATTTTTTATTTTTTTTCTTCTTTTTTTATTATTAAATATATTTTGTTTAATATTTATCAAAGTAATAAAGTTTCATGTTTCCAACTTAATTTGTTTATTATCCAATTTAATAATTAAAGTAATTAAGTAAAATTAAACACATCTCCAACAAAATGTCCAAATTAATAAACTACCACAATTCACAATCCACATATGTGTAATTTGTTATTTTCCTTTTAATTTTTCTTTTTTTCTTTTTAATTATATAACATTTTAAAGTTATTAAAAATTAAAAAAAAATAAAAAAAAAACCCTAGGCATTGCCTACCGCCGAGGCCGCCTAGGCGCCGCCGAGACCGCCTAGGCGCCGCCAAACGCGATTTCCGCCAAATACGACCGCTTTGCATTAATCGTCGGCGGTAGGTGCTGACAAGCGTCTAGGCGGCCGCCTAGACGGCCTCGGCGGCCGCCATTTACATCACTGTTTACAACACGTTATCAGCACGAGTCTCTACACAATTAGGAGAAAATCAATTGTACGCCAGTGCAACCACCAAGAGGTATTTAATCTTCTAATTCAAATATGTGATGAAATATGTGTGCAGCCGCCGGCCAAAGAAAGACTTTTAACTAGATTTCACTTATTTTATTACATATCTTCTATTAATATGATCGGAAGCCCTTTTCTGATCTATATTATATGTGTTTAATTTAAGCTTCAACAAGCAGTTAATATATTTAGTGAAAGTCTAATAATGATTTTTTGGTTTTCAATATTTTATTGATTACAACTCGACTTATAATATGCTATGCACGAGACTCTATCCGAGATTAAACGGTACGCCCTAAAATTAATTCTCTACAAATCATATGAATTAATCCCCGTACCGAATTATTTGATCCATGCGTTACATGATTTATATGCTCTAGAATTATTAATTTGATTTGTTCTTGTAATTAATTGAACCAAATCGTGTTTCGAATTGGATTAATTTCAAATTGAGAATCGAACGAGCAATGGCCGCCGCCCGAAGACAAACGGCCACCACCCGCCAGCAGCGTCGCCGCCGCCCAGCGCGACACTCCCCGTGCGCCGTCCGCCGCCGTCCGCACGGTGCTACTCGTGCGCTACCGGTCGCCCCTTCGCCGCCTCCGCGAGCCTCCGTGCGCGGAGTCGAGGCGGCGCAAGCCCTCTGCACGTGGCGCCATTCTCCCCGGAATTTTGTGAAATCCTAATCTAATTTCGGTTTCATTTTAGGATAACACAAAATTCTAATTAATTTATTTTAAAATCCTGAAAATATTTCGTTAAATTTCATTAATATACATATATTTCGTTAAATTTCATTAATATACATGAAATATTTAACCTCGTGAATATACAAGTTTATTAAGTCATAAATTTTCCTTGAAATTATTTTCATGTGATTATCGTTCATAATAAATTATTTTGCATGTATCTATGATTTAATTATCTTACGTGCATTATTTTTCTCGCACATAGTTTATTTCTTTATAGTCCACATATTATGCCTGGGTAGGCGGAGTCCGGTACTTGTCGGACCGTAATTTATGTTTTGGATAGACGGCGCCCAATTCTTGCTTCTATGTGCTCTAGAATAATCGAATAAATCCTTATCTCTCCGTTGTCAATAAATTGGTCACAACTCTTACCATGTCACTTTAAAAATTGTAATAACGTCTAATATTACCATGAAAGAATTCGATGAGCTTGCTCTCGATGGTAATAACTACCTGACATGGGCGCTAGATGACGAGATCCATCTAGCCTTAAATGAGTTGAGCGAAATAATTCTCGAAGGTTCAAAATTCACTAATGCCCTGAAGGCGAAAGCGTTGATTTTTCTCATGAATCACCTGAATGAGGAATTCATTATTCAGATCCTCGTTCAGGGACCCCTGAATATTGTGAAACTCCCTGAAGGACCGTTTCCAACAACAAAACGATATATTCCTCCCTCTGGTACAATACGATTGGTTGAGATTCCGTTTCCAAGACCTTAAGTCTATAACGGAGTACAACTCTGTCTTGCAACGTATTGTAACCTAGTTGATGCAGAATACTCTGTCGACATTCCACGCTAGCCACCTTATACTCCAGCAGCAGTATAGGGACAAATATATGATTGGTCGCAAACGTAGAAGGGGGAGAGAGGGTAAGATGATCTGGGTTAAAGGCCGAGGTCGTAGTACATCCGGTGGTCACAGAACCTCGAATTTCGCTCTTCAAAATCTGGCAAGATTGAGCAGTTCTGCTACAGATGCGGATGTGGAGGCCATTGGTCTCGCACGTGTCGCACTCCTAAGCAATTGGTTGAGGCAGCAGAAGGACGACAAAGGGAAGGCCCCTAGAGTCGAATCTCACCATGTCAACCTGCCTGAAGCAGACTTTGACCAAGACAACGTCGATCCTCTGGGCATCGAGCTCAAAGGACTTTGGAAATGATGAGTGATTTGCGTATTTGATTAATTCTAGTACTTTGTTTTTTAATATGACAATTTTATGTTTTGGATCCTTTCTTTCGGATACTTCATTTTATTTTATGGATGATACTATTATTTTAGCTTTGGTGTGTTTACCTTAAATAGCTGTCCATTATATTTATTTGGATATTGTTGTTCTCATTTATGGCTTGTAAACATATCAGCTATTAGGATTGGACAATTTCCTCTTGCATGATGAACGCACATAGTGATTTATGTTTGGTAGATAGCGCCACCACACATACAATCCTAAAAGATAGGAAGTATTTTCATAACTTGATAGGATGTAAGGGGAGTATAACTACAATAGCCAATGATAGTACGTTAATAGTGGGCTCCGAAAGAGCTTCCATTGTCCTCCCCATGGGTACCGAACTCATAATCAATGCTTTATTGTTTCCACAATCTAAGCGTACCCTACTCAGTTTTAGAGACATTAGGATAAACGGATATCACATTGAAACTGAAACTGAGAACAATAACGAATACCTTTTGATGACTATTACTCGAGGTAACCATAAACAAGTTATAGAAAAACTTACATCCTTCTCCTTCGGATTGTACTATTCCTACATCCGACCATCTAGTTCCCATCTAGCTATGAGTATGAAATTCCATGACCCGAATTCTTTTAAATTGTGGCATCAGCGGTTAGGTCATCCAGGATAAACTATGATACGTAGGATTCTATCTAATTCAACTGGTCATAATATATCGAATAATAGAATCTCTCATGTTGATGAATTTATTTGTGATGCATGTTCTAAGGGTAAGTTGATAGTACGTCTGTCGCGCACTAAGGTTGGACTAGAGTCTCCGGTTTTCCTTGAGCGAATTCAAGGAGACATTTGCGGACCGATTCACCCAGCATCAGGACCATTTCCTTATTTCATGGTCCTTATTGATGCCTCCACTAGGTGGGCATATGCCTATTTGTTGTCCACCCGCAATCAAACTTTTGCGAAGCTCATTGCGAAAACTATCGAGCTTAGAGCTCAATTCCCGGATTATCCAATCAAGTCAATTCGCATGGATAATGCTGCTAAATTCAGCTCAAATGTCTTTACAGATTATTGTATGGCCCTGGGAATTAAAGTGGAGCATTCGGTCCCCTACGTCCATACCCAAAATGGTCTTGCTGAGGCGCTAATAAAATGTATCGAACTTATAGCGAGACCATTGCTTATGAACTCCAAACTACCTACTTCATGTTGGGGGCATGCAGCCCTACATGCATCGCACTTAATACAAATCCGTCCAACTGCATATAATGATCATTCCCCCTACAGTTAGTGCGTGGGAAAGAACCTAGCATTTTCCATCTGCGTATTTTCGGATGTGCGGTATATGTCCCGATAACATTACCAAAGCGGACCTCTATGGGCCCACAAAGGAAACTCGGTATTTACGTCGGATTTGACTCTCCATCCATTGTGAAATACCTCGAACCTTTGTCTGTGGATCAATTAACGGCACGGTTCGCTGATTGCACGTTCGATGAAGATCACTTCCCGGCATTAGGGGGAGATCCGAATTCAAAATTGAATGAATGTCGGGAGCTTAAGTGGAAAGTAAGTAATCTTCAGTATCTAGATCCACGCATTAATCAATCTGAACTAGAAGTTCAGAAGATCATTAACTTGCAAATAATCTGCCAGACGCGTTCACTGACCATAGAGGTGTAACTAAATCGCATATACCTGCAGTAAATGCTCCCCAAAGGGTTGAGGTCCCAAGCAAAATAAGTACTCATGCCCCCACTCGCCAGAAGCGCAAAGGGCCCTCAAGAGATAGTAATACACCTAAACGAAAAGTTAGCAAATCTGATCAGCCGAATGTAAAATCTCTAGAAGAGATTCGTCTAGATAACTCAAAGTCTCTTAGAGACGAGAGTTCTAGTGATGAAACACGTGCACAAAATATTCAAGGCACTAGGACCGTGGACCAGACCCAAATACAATGGGAAATGAGGAAGGTCTGGTTGACGTAAACGTCGAAGTCTCTGTGAACTTCACAGATACGGGAGAAACATATAGAAATATTACTGTCGTCGACGACACATTTGCAGCGTCAATTGCTCTTTCTATTATAAATGATCTAGATCCAGAACCCAAAATAATCGCTGAGTGCCGGAAGCGCTCCGATTAGGTTAAATGGAAAGAGGCAATTGAAGCAGAGCTTGCATCGCTTAACAAAAGACAAGTATTTGATTCTTTCGTTCGTACACCTGCGTGCACTATCCCTGTAGGATATAAATGGGTTTTTGTACGAAAACGAAATGAGAACAATACTATGGAGAGGTATAAAGCGAGGCTTGTAGCTCAAGGGTTTTCGCAGAGACCCGGGATCGATTTCGATCAAACCTATTCTCCCGTCATTGACCCAATAACGTTCCGCTACTTGATATCTTTGGCAGTTAAATTGAATTTCCAAATGAGATTGATGGACGTAGTAACCGCATACTTATACGGATCACTAGATGCCGACATTTATATGAAAATTCCCGATGGATTTGACATTCCTCAGATGAGGGATGGCGAAAATCGCAGTATGTATATCATAAAACTGCAGAAGTCGTTGTACGGCCTGAAGTAATCGGGCCTCCGACTTAGTGAGTTCCTTCTTCTGAAGGAATACACATTCGATAAAACTTTCCCATGCGTATTCACGAAGAAATCGCAAAATGGTTTTTGCATCATATCATTTTATGTTGATGACCTAAACATAATCGGAACATGCAAAGAGATTGAAGAAGCCAGTTCAATCTTGAAAGCTGAATTCGAAATAAAAGTCTTGGGTAAAACTAAGTACTGCCTCGGCCTACAGATCGAGCATCTCCTAGAAGGAATTCTTATACATCAGTCGACCTACGTGAAGAAGGTATTGGAGAGATTTCACATGGATAAATCTCATCCACTTAGAACCCCTATGGTTGTTCGATCCCTCGAAGTGGATAAGGACTCATTTAGACCAAGAGAAGATTCAGAAGAAATTATGGGGCCAGAAGTTCCTTATCTTAGTGTTGTTGGAGCATTGCTCTATCTCGCAAATTGCACTCTGCCGGACATTGCATTTGCTGTCAATTTACTTGCGAGACATAGCGCTTCTCCTACAAGGAGACATTGGAATGGTGTTAAGCATGTTCTACGGTACCTCCAAGGGTCTCAAGATCTTGGACTGTTTTACCGTAAGAACCAAGACAAAACCTTAGTAGGTTATGCGGATGCTGGCTATTTGTCTGATCCCCACAACGCCATGTCCCAGACTGATTACGTTTTTCTCTGTGGTGGTACCGCGATCTCATGGAGATCGGTTAAACAAACCATGGTTACCACGTCTTCAAACCACTCAGAGATAATAGCTTTATTTGAAGCTGCACGAGAATGTGTTTGGTTAAGGTCCTTGGTAAAACACACTGGTGACTCGTGTGGTATCGCTAAAGGCGATACACCTCCCACCGTTATATTTGAAGACAACGCCGCCTTGCATCGCACAAATGAGTAATGGGTACGTCAAGGGAAACCTGACGAAACTTATCTCACCTAATTTTTTCTACTCATACGAACTTCAGAAGAGTGACGTGACTACCATTCAAAAGGTGCAATCTAGTAACAATCTAGCAGATCTGTTTACTAAGTCATGTACGTTCGTGGTATTGGGATGCAAAGACTCAAAGTGTTGTTGTCTTCAGGGGGAGCGGTAACCCCGAAATGAATCTAGAAGATTTGATCTAGAAGATCGATTACATTCCTCCCTAACTTATTATTTGGCCGATACCTAGCACGTGGAGTTTTTATGACAAGACATTTATGTTATGTCGTAATGTCCAAGGGGAGTGTTGTAAATCTAGAAGATTTATTATTCCAAATCTAGAAGATGTGGACATTACTAATGGACCAATAACCCAATGAGCTTCATATCTTAGACTAGGGTTTTATTCTTATAAATAGACTATTGTACTCATAATTGTCATCACTCATACACAAGAATATTAGTGAAACTCCTGGCTTGGTTAGCCCCAAGACGTAGTCGTTCCTGACGAACTGGGTGAACAAATCCCATCTTTTATTTTACGCACTTATTTACAACAAAAACAACTCATTTTCCTCAAATAATTAATCACTTTAATTGCAGGTTTTATTTCTTTTGATAAAAATTATTTCTAAATATTCAACTCAAAATATGTATCATTATCATCAAAACCAAAACAACCATTACGTGTATAAAAATTCCCAACATTCTTCCAAGGCCGCTGGTAACACAGGCCTCCGTTGTAGCAATCTGGGCTCACAAGGATGTTCTGAATCGTCATTCTATGCACTAGGCTAGTAATTTCTACTCCAATCGTTTTTTCCTGTTTCATGATTTATTTGGTACTTCGCTCTTCATATTAGCTTCAGTAGGAATTTATCTTTACTGTCGAATGCAAATTGGCAATTTGGCCTGGAAAATCTATGGGTCAGGAGAATGATATATTTGGATTAAATGAGTAATTTAGGTCGATTGATTATGGTTATGGTGGATGTCCCACAAAATTGGGCCTTTTCATCCTAGCTGCTGGGTATCTAAATAATTCAATTGAATTAATTGTCTGGTAGAATTTGCTATGAAATCATTATTTTTTAAGATTGTGAGAATATATATTTAGTCACTAGACAAGAGAGAACAACACAATTTACCCATTACATAGGGATTCTTTTTTCTGGTCTGAGAAGTTTTCACCTTACCTCCACTACATAGGGTTATTAACCCACCTAAGATCATGCTGTTTCACCTACACTGACCTTGAAAGTTTTGTTGATTCTTCCTCTATAATCCAGTTAAGTCTTCACTAGTGCCCTGTGATTTCACTTGGGTTGTGCCTGTGTGTAT
Source organism: Ballota nigra (assembly GCA_947034835.1). Taxonomy (NCBI): domain Eukaryota; kingdom Viridiplantae; phylum Streptophyta; class Magnoliopsida; order Lamiales; family Lamiaceae; genus Ballota; species Ballota nigra. The sequence goes on along the minus strand of OX344720.1, from coordinate 128,922,014 downwards.
CTGGCTTCTTAAATAATTCATCAAACCTTATTATGAATTTAGACTCCTAATGAATTGGGAACTCGAATAGATTTCCTACGAAGCAATGCACCTGCAGGTAGGTGACCAATACCATGGTATCAACAGTGACTGATTGTATCCAACAAGTTCTAAATGAATCCTGATATGATCTGGATAGGTGCAGCAATAGTATTATTAGGGGTCTGCCAAGGATAAGCTGGTTCGCTAGAAAATCCTAGTCAATCCTAAAGTAAATTTACTACTAAGAAGATTCTGAAACCAACTTAAGTGTACAGACACAATAAGTTAAACTTGGTTCTCTGTTTCATTGTATTTATATCTCCAGATTATGAGATAAAACAAAAAATAAAAATAAGGGACTCCACATCGCGTCATTACTATTGCAACCTGGTTGAATTCAAGTTAATTATGTCAAACACAATCACTTACACTTGGTGATAGTTTTGTTTGTATTATATGAGTGTTGGGTGGATGAACAAATGAGTGTAACTTGGATGTGTGTACAGGCATGAGAACATGGAGAGGTGTATTATTGGTCTATATAAATTCTTAGAAAAGACATCAACTTACGTGTTTCATCTCAAAAATAGGTCGGGGATAAGACCTGGCGAAATTGTTGTTGCCTTTTATTGGTTAAACTTCTATCGTTAATTTTCTTCCCATGTGTGAAGAATAGCATATTGTGGCTCATTGCTTTAGTATATCTTAGAACATATAATCAACATGTTGTCTAGCTTTAGATGGAATGCAAAGACAGTAAAATCATGGACGAGGCATTAGTAAACCAATTGCCCTTACGTTCAATTTGTTCACCTATTTAGCTTCAGGCCTTAAATAACAATGAGCTACCAAGGTACAATGCTCAATCACAACTGCTTTCATAGGTACCGAGAAGCAGTTCCCCCGGGCCATTTGTAGGCAGAACCCTCTACAGACTCTAAATGCAAAATTAGAACATGTGAGGATAAATGTAATTTGTTGTGGCATAGACTGTGGGAGGAGCCAAGAGCCTTATATAGCTGGGAAAAAACAGGCAAGCAGTCACCACATTACTGCTCACATTTAAGCTACAAAAATAATAACCAATGGTTGATTAAATGAAATCTCAACTACTCATTCCTCAAGGTGCTGAAGATTCTGCTAAAGCTACAAAATCTCTTCAGAGATTGTGGAAGTTGAGCAAATGGTATGTTGCTTTGTTATTTTGCTGCTTTCTGCTTGTTGAATTTCCCTTACTTTGCCCTCTTAATGTGATGTTTGTTGACTAGCATGATGCGACTAACCCAAGTAGTAAGTGAGCACGTAATATCAACATGCAATACTTCAATTCTGATGTTTAGACAGAATCAAGTTTAAAATGTGTTCAGCCAAATTAAGTGATATCAAATGCATTCTTCTTGTATATGATCATAGGATGATAGAGGTATATTAATCACATGTACTGTACGTGTAGTTCATGTCATTTGATATGCTTTTGTTTATAAACATTTACAAAAGTGCAATTGTGGTTTTTATTAAAATTAATCATAAATTATTCATGTTGAGTGGACCTATGAATGCAGAATGCTTGGAGTAAGATGGGCATTAGTGTCAAACTTGTGCTTTTGCATGATTAGCGGATTAGTACTCATCATCCATGCTTCTTTTACATAGAAAATCTCTTGTGTTTATACATTCAAAGCTGGCTCAAAGATTACATATATTGTAGTTATCTGCATTTAATACAATCTGATCTGGCCAAACTTTAAATGGTATTATGGTCTCTATTCTCATTGTTATAAGTTGATTTTGATACAACAAAAGTTGGTACACGGACATAGTTTTGTAGTCACCTAAACTTGTTATAAGCGTTACACTTTGTAGTAAACCATATGCGATAATTTCGAAGCTGGCTTTACCTTTAACTAATTTTGTACTCATCTGTATTCGTAAATGCTCGAAGCTGGCTTGGACATCTGTCTTACTTCATATCATGCACAGTGTATGCATGACACCGCGCCAGGTACGTGTCACATTTGTGGAGTGCATGCATCCACCTATCACATATCTAATGTTAATAAATACCAGCATTTTCTTCCTTTCATGTCATGTAGAAGTTCTTTGATGCTTTACACAAAATTTATTGTAGTGGAGGTTCTTATATTAGAGGGTTTACTCTTGTTTTCCACTTATATTTTTCATTAGTGGAGTAATATCTTGATTCATGGGTAATTTTCTTGGTTGCTGATGATTATGTTAGTGAAATTGTTGATAAGTTAGTTTTACCATTTATGATTTATTTTTTCTAAATATATCATGAATATCTTGGGAGATTTGATTTTCTGGGAATGGGTTTTCGTTCAGATGTATTACAGTTTCTCATCATTGGCATAAGAAGAAAGATGGTCATAAATATTTGCTCTTTGCATTTTTTGTCAAATTCAAGGTATTATACACCAAAACCTAGTCCAGTACTAATGATACTAGAATTTCCTTCTTTTGCAGGAATGAAAAATGGAGAACCAAACTTGTTTGTATGTTTTCATGGAAGAAAGACTAGGGCTCATGAACAAATTGGAGATTGTGGAGCCAATTATGTACCCGAAATGAAGATTTATTATATCGTCCAAATGGAACATGAGCGACAAATCATCATTTGGTATGAAATGAAAATGCAATTCTACTTCCAGTTCAATTCTGCAATTCTTTTGAACAGTCTTGTTTAAACTTGTTCTATACAGCGAATGAAAGACAGATGACAAAGATGTCCTCTCTTGTTTGTGGCCTCATTTAAAGATTGTAACTTTTAATCAATATTCTTGTTTCCAACATTAATTTTCAATTCTTGTTATGTAGGTGGGCACTTTCCATTCATTTCGAAAGGATCATTTACCATAACATGAGAAGAAGGAGCATGTTGTTATAATGTTAGTTTTGCCCGTCAAAACATGAGAGTCAAGCAACCTCATTGAGAGGTAAAGGAAGAGGGGTGACTATGGCTCTCGAAATGGGATGTGGGACATGATTGTTGTTTTATGTCACAGCAATTTAGTCCCTTAACAAAGGAGGCTAATGTTCACAAAATTAAAAGTCCAACGGGGTAGCAACTCCCTAAAACACTAATTTATATGAGTAGGTACTAGATACCAGATAATAAGATTGTCGGACGTCGTTATAGCTAGAGATGCTGACAAATCGAAGGTTCTCAAGAGGTCGTATAATTACTGTACAATTATATTTTCCTGATACCCAAAATGAGACAAACACCATCATATAAATGGGCAAAAGTTTGTATGAGACCGTCTTATGGCATGAGACAATAGGGATAAGTATAATTTGGGAGTTGGCTCATTAACATTTTGGTAGGGGTAGGTGTTAATTTGTGTTGTCTCATGCCATGAGACGGTCTCATACAAGTTTTTGCTAATTTATATGATGGTGTTTGTCTCATTTTGGGTATCAGGAAAATGTAATTGTACAGTACTAATAGTAGTATAGTATACAGTCCAATTTGTTTTTTCAAAATCTTGTGGTGTAGATGTTTGGGGTTTCAGGAATATGTAATTGTACATTTGATTATAGTGGAGTTCACAGTCCAATTTCAGTATCCATCAATGTTATTTGTCTGAGGCTTAATTGCAGAAAGACAACTTCAGATTTTCAATTTTAACCAAGTAAAATCACAAGTCATCATCAATTTTCACTTATATCTTCCTACTCATTTGTTGGTTTTATTTTTCAATTACAATTTCGGCTTCAATACTTTATACTATAAAGTGATTCTTGCGTGCATCTTGAATTTTGAATCCAATTTTAAATTATTTTTATTTTTTAAATCTTAATATACTAAATTAGTTTTAAAAAGTCAAAATTAATTTGAAATTTGACTCAAAATTCAAGTAAAGGTACATTTTCGATTACAATGAAATGTTGGATAAAATGTAAATTGCATACACAGAGGATTTGACTTTCATTCAAGTGACAATTTGTTTCCCCTACAAATGTTCTCCACCTAGTATCCAGTAAGATTATAAACGAATCAAACCATTTTGGTTTCTGATTCGATATTCGTATTGAAAGTTGGCATTTGTATATTAAATTTTAGGACATGGCTATTTACACCCAAATTTTATTAAGTATACATATTTCTAAGTTAACTCAACATATATTTTAATTGTATTTTATTTTTTCTTAGCACACCACCTTCAAATTTACAACTATAACCCTAATTATCATTCACACTACCCAATTAAATATACACACACTCACCCTTATTTTCATTGTCCGCCCTTTTACACCACCTTCGTACCAAGAGAACCCCCCCCCCCCCCCCCCCCCCAAAAAAAAACAACTTTGAAACTACATCTCAATCCAAAACCATCATTCATCGTCTTTTTTAAAAGTTCGAACTTGTAGAGAGGTGTGAAATTAATACATTTAATTATTTCTCTTGCACTTCTTCTCACGCATGGGGTAGGACTCACTGATACAATAAAAAAATTTCGCCTCATCTAAAAGTCCAAACTTATAGAGAAATGAGAAATTAATTTATTTAATTATTTTTCTTACAAACATCATATTCAAGTTAGCTATTTCTATTAGTACTTTAGCATTAGACGCCACATTGAGGACATGAACTCTAATGTTGGGTCTTTATCATTCAAGTTAACTTTTAATATGATACAAATTTGTACTGTGGAGCGAATTGGGTTCGCCAACTTTATGGGATCAACAAACACATTATGATATTTTTCTTTTCTTTTAGTATAATGTGAGTTATACTAAATTTAAAAAATTAGAATATCTTACATTAAGACGACATATATGAGTTATACTATTTTATTTATTTATTCAAGATATATGATGTTACTTATAAATAAATTTGTATTTAATTATTTATTTATTAAGGAGAACGAAGAACTTATTTATGTCATGTTGCAAACTCAATGAAAGTTTGGATGATCGTCACTTGTTTATTGAAATATTGTTTTGATGATTTTGATAATTATATTTTTTTATTTATGTACTTGATGAATTGTATTGTGTAAACTTTTAAATTTGTGGCTAATTATAGTGTAATTTGAAACAATAAAATCAATTTTAAAATAAATACTTAGAACAATATTTGTTTAGGACATGCTTGAGAATAAATCAATTTGAATATGTATTCGAATATTTTCTAATAATTCAAATTTAAATTAAATACAAATCATATTTATTATTCAAAATAATTTTAAAAATACAAATATAAAACAGGGATATTCAATTAGTTTATAGGAAAAATGGTCAAATAAGCCCCTCATCTTATACATGGAGATCAGATAGGCCTCGGAACTTTTCTTTTTTTACATTCATATCCTTTATTTTTTACATTGAGATCAAAGAAACCCCTAATCTTATACATAAGAATCAAATAGGCCCCTAAATTTTTTCTTTTTGGTTATTCTAAACTCCTTTTCTTTAACATTGAGATAAAAAAAAGTCCCTCTTTTTAATAAAATTAAATAATATATTCTTCAATTTAGTATTCAAATTGTATAACATCTTTTTTTTAAGGGACAAATTTTATACCATCTTAATGTAATTAACTTTATCAATTTTATCATTTCAGTACACACACACATATATATATATTAATGACTACAAAAATAATTTTCTTCTCATTATATACTTACTTTAAAATCTACACGTTTACATTTTTTTAATATAATAAATGGTTTATATTTGATTTTTCAAATCTAAATTGTTGTTAATGCAGTATATATAGCTTGGAATTAAAATAGTACTCCCTCCGTCCCTCAATTAACTTCACACTTTTCTATTTTGGACGTCCCACAATAAACTTCACACCCCATTTTTGGAAAGTTTTCAACATCTAAATACCCTCTTAATTTCAAAAATTTTTTTGTGGGTGGCCCACTTTTACCCACTTAATCCATCATTAAAACCCAAATAAAATACCCAATCAATACATACCATAATTTATACCCAAACATATACATAAATATACCCAACCCAATACATACTCCAATTAATACCCCAACCCAACCCAAATAAAATTCATACTCCAATTAAAAACCAAACCCAACCAAATACATACTTAAATTAATTATTCAACCCAACCCAATACATATTCATCACATATGATCCAAACCCATCTCAATACATATTCATTGTATACATATTCATATTCCATCTTAAGGATTGAAAATATATGAAACCCTTCATCCTTATTTTGGATCCTTCTACCTCTTCAACCTTTCATCTCCCTCTCTCTCTCTCATACGAAACCCTAGTCGCCTCCATCTCCATCTCTCTCGATCCAGTCCATGTCCCTCTCTCTCTCGCACTTAAACTCCCTCTCTCTCTCGCGTCCATCTCCCTCCCTCTATCCAGTCCCCCCTCTCTCTCGTACACAACTCCATGTTCGATTTGCTTCGATCTGAGGCCGACTCTGGGCCACCCACCATGTCGGAGGCCGATTATGAGCCACCCACCATGTTGGAAGGCCGATTGTTCGATTTTGAGCGACCCATAGCCGATGATGTCCGATCTGAGGCTCCGATGGTCGATAATGTCCGATCTGAGGCTCCGATGGTCGATGATGTCCATTCTGAGCCATTTATGTTCGATTTGCCCTGTTATAAGAAGTCCAAGTTTGTTTTTCCCGATCCTTCTGAGATGCCTTCGTTCTACGCCCCACCATCCAAAATTATTTGGGTAGATGTGGCCGGTTCTGACTTGCAGATGCCTTACTATGGCCCTTTGTATGAAGGAGCAGAAGAAAAAAGTGATGATTTTAAGGCATTTGTTCGATCTATGGTTCAAATATTTTGTCCCAGGGCTTAGGTATATTTCTGTCAATATATGTGTTTTTCATAGTCATATTTATGCAATTTATGATGAAATTGAGTCTGCAAATGTGAAATTACTTGGTTGACAGTCATATTTATGCCATATTTGATGAATATGAGTCTGAAAATGTGAAATTACTTGAGTATGAGTCATATTTATGCAATTTATGATGAATATGAGTGTGAAAATCTGAAATAACTTGAGTATGAGTCGTATTTATGCCATATTTGATGAATATGAGTCTGAAAATGTGAAATAACTTGAGTATGAGTCATATTTGTGCAATGGTATGATGCATATGAGTCTGAAAATGTGAAATGTCTTGAGTATGAGTCATATTTATGCAATTTATGATGAATATGAGTCTGAAAATGTGAAATTACTTGAGTATGAGGCATATTTGTGCAATTTATGATGAATATGAGTCTGCAAATGTCAATTACCTGAGTTTTAGTCATGTTTATGCAATATTTGAACCTTATTGAGTCTGCAAATGTGAAATTACTTGAGTTTTAGTCATATTTATGCAATGTTTGATGCATATGAGTCTGCAAATGTGAAATTAGTTGGTTGACAACTGATATTTATGCAGGAATTGGTACTTACCAGCCATATTTGATGAATATGAGTCTGTAAATGTGGAATTACTTGGTTGACAGTCATATTTATGCCATATTTGATGAATATGGGTCTGTACTTGTGAAATTTGACTCAACTAGGCTTTGTTCCTAGATTAGGAGACTTTGTGCAATGGTATGATGCAATAGAGTCACCACTAGACATTGTTCCTAGATTAGGAGACCATATGCAATTGTATTTATGCATTAGAGTCACCACTAGGTTAACAAACTAGTTTAGGAGTCTCTTTGCCCTATGATGAAATTATTATGAGGGCAAGTGGGGTTAAACATAAACTGTCAATCTATTAATATGATTGATCTTGTACACAAAAGGTTTGTTTACAGCATAAACACCTCCTATTTGGTCAAAAAGACTTACAAATCTAAATGTGTTTAAGCTTTAAACTTCAAAAGGTGAGCAAAAAACTATGTTGCTTAATCCATGATCAATATCCTAGACCTGTCATTAGATCTCCTACTTCTTTTGTGAGTCCATCCACCTCCCCAGCTTCAATCAAGAACTGTATACAGCCCCTTACAACTTCTTCATCCACTTCTAGGCTTACTGGCAGTCTACCTTCCCTTATGAGCCTTTCTTTGTTCATATGTGGCACTTTGTACTTGTTGTGTCCCATGTTCTTCATGATTTCCACTAGGCAGCTTTGTAGAGTAACAAAAACATTGTTAAGTGCAACTGGAGTCATTCTATCAAATGTCTGCAACACATTTGTAACCAATTCATCAATTGTGTAACTAGCAGTGTCCACTTGTAGTGACTGAATTGCCCTAAAAAACCCCAAGTCTAGAATATTTGTATTTGGTGAGTTTGGGGGTTGGCATGCAATTATGATGTTAAATCCATCTGAACTTGCAGCTGCCCTAAAGTCTGGATCATCGTTACTTATATGTGGTTTGGCATTGTCTTGTTGAATGATTATGTTCTTGCTTGCATTAGGAGGCCATTTAGCCTTAATAGCTGGTATAACCTGAAGAAAATTTAAAAAAAAAAGCATGTTAATGTCACCAATAGGCCTATTCAACCTATTATGGAGACTTAACTATGCTTCCTTAAACTGTATGATGATTATTTTGAATCTGACAGTCCCTTCCTGTTGCTTATATGCTGAAATGTGAAATGTATGCAAACAAAAAGCAAGTTAATGTCACCAATATGCCTATTCAACCTATTATGGAGACTTAACTATGCTTCCTTAAGCTGTATGATGATATTTTTGAATCTGACAGTCCCTTTTGGTCCTTATATGCTGAAATGTGAAATTTATGCAAACAAAAAGCATGTTAATGTATGATGACAATAAGTCTGACATTTAAATACCTGATTCAATAGGCATGCTTTTGTGACTTCTTTTGTGATTGAATCAATTGGTTTAGTAACCAATGTCCCCCTCAATCTGTTTTTAGAGTTCCTTTGTGCTGGTTCCAGCTTTGTAAATGGCCAAATGCCTATCTTCCCATCAAATGCTTGCTGTCCAGCAATTGCATTTTGTGGCCTAGCTACAGCACACATGAACATAACCTTGGGGATATGCCTTTTTGACTTGCATGATCTATAAGGTTCTTCCTATCCTTCAGCTAAGTAAAAAACCTCAGTTGTTCTTAACATGTAGAACCATTTTTCATCTATGTGTACTACATGGAACATACCTGAAAATTTGATGGTTTTGGCAACACTCTGAAGAACCAATTCATTTAAGCTGAACTTGATCCCGTCTACCTTGTTACTATCTGTGAGAGTTGGTTTAACTGCATTAGAATGTCTCCTGATCTGCCCTGACTTAATCCATCTGCTTACTTGTGTTTTGCTTACCCCCAACTCCCTGGCAATACTCCTTAATGTGGCTCTTTTGTTTATGGGAATGGCCTTGAACCTTTCAAAATTAAACTGTAAGTGCTTCTTCTTGCTTTGCCCCTTCCTGTTGTTCTTCATTTGGACTGGAATATTTTCTGACATTTGTGTTCTTGCATCTTTCCATATGTAGTGCACTGCCCTTCTTGAAATCCCAAACATTGCAGCTGCATCCCTAATCTTTCCATTTAACACAACCCCATTTTTGCAGTTTGCAATGAGGAATTGTGCAAGTCTATTTTTCTCATCTGAGGTCAGATTTTTTCTGGGTGGCATTTTGTGTTGGTGTAGATGTATTGAATGTTGCATTCAATTCACTAATATGGGTATTTATTGTGTTTTAACAGCAAGGAATCTGAAGGGTTGGTTTAGCTGGTGATATGACAGTGATTTGGCCAAAAAAGAAGTGGTGGGAAGTTTGAAAATTTAAAAGATTTTAGCTCAAGCATTTGTCCGGTTCTGAAGAATGAAGAATGTAGGCAGTAGTAGATTTTTTACCAGAAATTGTTTTTTGACTTATGTATTTTGAACAGTGATTTCTGTATTTATGAACAGTATTTTTTGTATGTAAGAACATTATTTTCTGTATGTATGAACAGTGCAGCCTTCATTGCTACAGTCCTTGTATCTTGTGGGAGGATTAACTTAAAGTTAATCCACCAGATTTATCACACTTTATTTGGTCAATAAGTCAATAAAGCAATTTTTTCTTAAAACTCGTGCCCGTTCACCTCTGAAGTTAATCGAGGGACGGAGGGAGTAATAATTATCGTGTCCATTTTTATTTTAAAATTTTCATAATATTTTTCTTATTTAATTGAATAATAAAACTTATGACATTGCTAAAATAGATCTAATATTACGTATAAAGGACAAAAATATTTTTTTAAAAAAATAGGCGTCTACTTCATTATTTTGCCTGGTGTGAATACAAATCATTATGATTTTTTATTTCAAAGAAATAATTAGGAATTTGGTTTAATATGTTATTCAACAATTTTATTACACTAATAGGGTGTGGTTTTATTATGATGAGGGGTTTACTCAATCTCAACATTACAGAAAAGGAGTTTAGATATAATAGATAAAGTTCATGGGCCTATTTGATCCTCATATATAAGATTAAGGGATCGTTTGGTTCGCTGGATTGGGTGAGACTGAAGTTTTAGTCTCACTCAATCCCATTTAATATTGTGTTTGGATTGCAGGTTTACAGCCCAAGGTAAAATGAGGGCCCGGTCTTAACCTACATAATCAATCAAATGAGGGACTTAATAATCCCCTAGGGATGATGAGACTCCATAGTCTCATACTTTCAAATAAAGTTCAAAGGCTTATTTAATCCCCGTATAAGTTTAGGGGCTTATTGGACCTTTTTCCCTAGTTTATAACCCCATTTACAACCGAGTACACAATACATTACAATACCATAATATTTCATTAATTATAATTATAAATTACAAAATCTATTTACATTTTTTTTTTCGAATTATAGGTTTATCTATGATTGGAAATAATCACATGTCCACCGGTGGACATAATATTATATACAGACAAAATATAGAGTGAAATTGGTTTATACATGAATCACTGAAGGGTATTAGTTGTTTTCATTGAAGGGTATTAGTTGTATTTACTGAAGAGTATTACTGATTTACCATGTCTTAGTTCATTTTCACTTAACAACTAAGACTTTTAGTGTAAATCAGTAATACTTTTCGGTGGAAACAACTAATACTCTTCAGTGAAAACAACTAATATCCTTCAATGATTTATATATAAACCAATTTTACTCTATGGGGTCGTTTGGTTCGCAGGATTGAATTGGACTGGATTAGTTGGGATTAGACTGGATGGGATGAGATTTGGTGGGATTCATGTTTTCTAACTCATGTTTGGATTGCAGGATTATAAAATTTTTATATTTTTATTTTAAAATAAAATCTATATTAATTACCCAAATCTTTATCTTATATATTTGTGAGTTTTCTCACATCTTACGTGGCATCTCCTATATCCTTCTTTTTTGAAATCCTGCATTTTCCACTTTTTTCGATCAGTTTTATTTTTTTTTCAAATTTTTTTGCTCTCACTTATTTAAATTTATGACGGTTTCATTGCAGTTACTTTCTACAATCTTATCCAATTCACCAATGCATCTCTCATTTTCCTTAAACTACATTTTAAACATTCATATCGTTCTTCCATTCTTTTAAATTTGCCACAACGGCTTATATTTATTAAGGCCAATGACCCTTTTGAGGTCACGACTCTCTCCACCATTGAAGACTGAGCAGAGGTATGAAATCTTTCCATTTCACTGGTAATGTTGTCTGGATTAAAAACAAATCATCCACCCTTAATGTATTATTATATCTAGGGGTGAGCAGAAAATCAAAAAAACCGAAAAATCGAACCGAACCGATGAAATTCGGTCCATTCGGTTCGGTTTTCGGTCCAAATTTTTAAAAAATTCGGTCCGTTCGGTTTGGTCCGGTCCTAAAATTTTAAAACCGAATGGACCGAATTTTATAATTAAATAATATATATATATAATAAACGGTCGAGCGGATCATGAGGTCGAGCGGAAGCGCTCGAGTACTCTCGCTCGAGCACTTTTCAGCAGCAGTACACTTGTTCGTAAAATCTTCATATCTCCTCAACCGGGAGTCTGTTTCGGCCGATTCAAAGTCCTACGAACTCCTCTTTTCGCTCTCTATCCATCTATAAGCATCAAAGAGATAAATTCATTAGTTTATGAAAATGATACTCAAATGACTCTAAATACTCAACAAAATCGACCAAAACTAGGGCATTTCGAGTGACGAATCATGACAATTTCACGCCTAATCAACCCCCCCCCCCCAAACTTACCATGTTGCTTGTCCTCAAGCAACAAAATAATAAGTCAAGTGAAATTGTTAGGAATGAGTCAAAGAATCAAATCATGCTAGTAAATGAACCCGAGCTTCAAAGATCAATCACACGTATACTCACTCACCTTCCTTCATCATACTCATGCAACAACAACAAGAAACACCAAGATCAAACATGGATGTGCACTCAACGATGTGTTTCACTCCCTCACTAGTGTATATCAAGAATAAGGGACTCACTCAATCAATCAATCACGCCTATCGGCAGCCATAGGCTTGTAAGCACTCTCAACTCCGACCATACTCTAGAAATCAATGCCGAATCAAAAAGGACTTTTCTCAAGGTTGTAATGTAGGCTCTTTGGACAGATGGGATAACAATCTAGAATAAGTGACTCAAGTGAATGGAGAATAGAACATCAAACTTTCGCACTTCGAGATTAGGAACAGAATACTTCAAATATTTTCAATCAACACACTTTCAATTCCAATTCTCTCAACACTCAATTTTTTTCTTTTTTTTAACTCCTTTCACTTTTTTTTATCACTTCACTTTTTTTTTCTTTTTCGCACAAACACATGAGCTCATTTTTTCTTTTGCTCATTCTCAATTTTTTTTTTCTTTCCCACAACTCAAAACTCAATCACACCCTTATTTTATCACCACTCAACAAACAATATTTTCCTTTTTCAACTCAAATCAATCCCTTCAACATTCACACTTTTCCTATTCTCCACTCAAATTGGGACAAAAAGGCTTAGAAACTTGGAATAGTGTTTAAAATGTGCTAGCAAATAAAATAGGCTATGGCTCAAACGGGCTAACAAGGGATCAATGTCATTGGTAGGGAAAATTTGGCTAAGTGACTCAATCAAAACAAAGATGGCCTAAGATCACATTCGGCATATCAAACTAGACACAATCAAGAAGCGAGAGCACACACAAGTTCTAGCATCCTCTAAGGTGACGATCCACTCACAAACGAAGAGATTAATTTATGCATCAAAATCTCAAAAGGCTCAAATCTCACGGCTTTCACATCCATGCTAGTTCTAGTGAATTCTCACTGTCATCACACAAGCATTCAAAAGAAAAACTTGCAAGCATACTAGTTCTCTCTCCAATCTACTCTAACTCAAACACTCACACAACAGAATTCCTAACTCAACTTCACAATTCACCCTACTCATCAAATCATACTCAAAGATAGCAATCAACAAGCATAAGATGATTGATAGGCATGAAATATGTAGTAGCAAATCAAAACTCTAGCAGCCCAAGGAGCATCTCAAAACTCAAATAACCTCACTCAACTCAAAGATAAGGGGTGCTCCGGTGCAATATCATAAAACACATAAATACTCCACCCCCAAACTTCGACCTTGCGAAGAGGTCTAAGTTTGGGGTTGTGGTTACCTCATCCCAGCAATTCAATTTCTCTCATCAACGTAGCACACTCCCTTGCTTGAGTTCCTCCCTTTTGAATAACTCCATGATACCTTCACTCCTTCGAGACAATCCTACAAGCAACTCACTCAAATACGAGGTTAAACTTACAACTCAAAATAACTCCCTAATAACTAAAAACATTCAAAAGCAAATAAAAATGGGTTGCCTCCCATTCAACGCTATTTTTAAAGTCCTCATGCCGGACCAAGCTCAAAGGAGCTTATGGGACATCATACTAAAAAATACCTCCCTTACTCTCATAAGAGTGGTGGTTGAATTCCTTTCCTTGATTCCCCTCCATCATGAGTTCCTTTGCTCCATTTTCCACCTCAAGTGGTGGGGATCTCAACTTCTTCTCTCTCACTTTCCACGGAGGTACCTGATTTGAAGCGAACTACACTAGCTTCTACTAGTAGCTACCCCGCAAGAGAACGGGTTCACTGTAGTATGGGCAAGTATAGGGACCAAGTATTATCGAACCCACGGGATAGTGTATATGCGAATAGATCCCTGAAGATCTACGCGTCGTAGTTAATATGAGTGTGTTGTTTTTGGATTTTTGGAAAGATTAATTAAGCTAACTAAATTATCCTACGAATGCAAAAGGAAAAGTAAACTAAGTATCTAAGGTGTATATGCAAGTATGAGATGGTGATGCTCAGGATAGGAATCCCTACGTATACTAACGGAGTAGGTACATAATCAAAGTAATCGTGACAAACAAGAATTAACCTAAGTAAAAGATCGTAGAATGAAAGCTCAAGATTTCTCACCCTAATACTTTATCCTAGCAATCAACTTCACTAATCCACTAACAAGTTAATAGATAGCGCTTAATTAATGAGACCCTAATTTAACTAAGGTGATGCGGTCGTCCTCCTTCGCTAAACCGGTAGATGAATTAACCTTTCCTAAACCCTCTCGTTAAGACTACTAATTGTTATTGAGTGATGCGGTCGTCCTCTCTCTAACACATTCGTACTAAATTCAAAGGTAAAGTTAAGATTAATTATAAGAATTCATTAATTAAGAGAATTAAAACTAACGTCACCAATTACCTTAATTACGTACCCACATCCTGTTGGTGAACGAATCTAATCGTAAGGATTAGTGGCTGTTTTAATCCGTTTTTACGTCACCAATCAATAACGTGTGATTGATTGGTGACGTAAAAACGGATTAAAACAGCCACTAATCCTTACGATTAGATTCGTTCACCAACACATCCTACTTCTACGAGTTCATCCTAACCCAAGCATGCAAGGGTTTTAGCCGGACATGGTTATAACAAAAATAAAAGCAATAGAAGAAACAACGAACAAAAACATAATGAATTGAACGAAGAAAATAAGAAACATGAACTAGGGTTTTAAAATAAAATAATTCTAAGAACTGAAATTTAATTAACTAAAACGAAGTTTAAAACGTTTAAAGTAATCAAGCTAATGAAAAGAAACTAAGAAACGAAAAGAAAACTAAGAATTCGTATGAAAAACCTCAACAACGTAAAAGTAAAGCTTGCTCGTTCTTCTCCTCTTCCTCTCTCTAAAAACTAAGTCTAAAAGTGATTTCTAAAGTTGGGGATCCTTCAAAACGTGTTTGGAAGAGGTATATATAGGCACGGGGTCGAAACGGGAGTTAATGGGCCGAAAATACGCATCCGGAGGCGAAAATACGTGGGTGCTCGAGCAAAACGCTCGAGCGGTTTCCGCTCGAGTGATTCGCTCGAGCGCTGAAACTGTTCTGTAAGTTTTTGGCCGCTCGAGTGATTCGCTCGAGCGCCGGCGCTCGAGCAAAACGCTCGAGCGCTGGCTGCTGTGCACTCGTTCGTAAAATCTTCATATCTCCTCAACCGGGAGTCCGTTTTGGCCGATTCAAAGTCCTACGAACTCCTCTTTTCGCCCTCTATCCATCTATGAAAACCAAAGAGACAAATTAATAATTTTATAAAAATGATACTCATTTGACTCCAAACACTCATCGAAAACACTCAAAACATGGGTAAATCGGGCACCAAAACATAACAATTTCACGCCTAATCAACCCCCCCAAACTTACCATGTTGCTTGTCCTCAAGCAACGAAATAATAAGTCAAGTGAAATTGTTAGGAATGAATCAAGAATCAAATCATGCAAGTAATTGAACTCGAGCTTCAAAGATCGATCACACGTATACTAACTCACCTTCCTTCATCATACTCATGCAACAACAACAAGAAACACCAAGATCAAACATGGATGTGCACTCAACGATGTGTTTCACTCCCTTACAAGTGTATAACAGTGTTTAAGGGACTCACTCAATCAATCAATCACACATATGGGCAGCCATAGGCTTGTAAGCACTCTCAACTTCGACCATACTCTAGAAATCAATGCCGAATCAAAAAGGACTTTTCTCAAGGTTGTAATGTAAGCTCTTTGGACAGGTGGGATAACAATATGGGGTAAGTGACTCAAGTGAATGGAGAATAGAAAAATCAACTTTGGCACTTTGAGATTAGGAACAGAATCACTTCAAATATATTCAATCAACACTTTTTCAATTCCACTTCTCTCAACACTTCAATTTTTTTCTTTCTCACTCTCTTTTTCAATCACTTCACTTTTTTTCTTTTTCGCACAAACACATGAGCTCATTTTTTTCTTTTTGCTCATTCTCAATTTTTTTTCTTTCCCACAACTCAAATTTCATTCACACCCTTATTTTATCACCACTCAACCTTCAATAACTCTCATTTTTCAACTCAAATCAATCCCTTCACATTCACACTTTCCTATTCTCCACTCAAATTTGGACCAAAAGGCTTAGGAATTGGAATAGTGTTCATATGTGCTAGCAAATAAAATAGGCTTTCGGCTCAAAGGGGCTAACAAGGGATTCAATGTCATTGGTAAGGAAATTTTTTGACTAAGTGACTCAATAAAAACAAAGATGGCCTAAGATCACATTCGGCATATCAAACTAGACACAATCAAGAAGCAAGAGCACATGCAAGTTCTAGCATCCTCTAAGGTGACGATCCACTCACAAACGAAAAGATTAATTAATGCATTTAAAATCTCGTAAGGCACAACTCTCACAGCTTTCACATCCATGCTAGTCCTAGTGAATTCTCACTCTTGTCATACAAGTACTCAAAAGAAAAATTTACAAGCATACAAGTTCTTTCTCAACTCAGCTCAAACTCAAACACTCACACAAAAGAATTTCTAACTCAGCCTCACAATTCACCCTACTCATCAAATCATACTCAAAGATAGCAATCAACAAGCATAAGGTGATTGATAGGCATAAAATATTGAGTAACAAAACAAATTAATAATAGCCCAAGGAGCATCTCAAGGCACCAAATAACTAACTCAACTCAAAGATAAGGGGTGCTCCGGTGCAATGTAACAAGAAAACATATAAAAAAACTCCACCCCCCCAAACTTCGACCTTGCTAGAGGTCTAAGTTTGGGGTTGTGGGTTACCTCAACCGAACAATTCAGTTTCTCTCAATAGCTTTGCACACTCCCTTGTCTCAAGTTGGTTCCTTCAATCTAAATAACTCCATGATACCTTTACTCCTTTAGAGACAAGCCTACAAAATAAAACTCTCAAGTACGAGGTTAAACATACGACTCAAAATACTCCCTAATAATATAAAAAGACACTAAAAATAAATGAAAGCAAATAAAAATGGGTTGCCTCCCATTCAGCGCTATTTTTAAGGTCCTCATGCCGGACCAAGCTCAAAGGAGCTTATGGGACATCATACTCAAATTTCCCTCCCTTACTCTCATAAGAGTGGTGTTTGAACTCCTTTTCTTGATTCCCTACCATCATGAACTCTTTTGCTCTCTTCTCATCCCCAAGTGTTATGGGTCTCAACTCCTTCTTGCCTCTATCTGGAGGAGTCTTACTAAACAATTTCTTGAGTTTGGACTTTTTCTTCTTAACTCCTCCTTTCCCTTCTAACTGGACCACATCCACTTTCTTTACCTCTTCTTCCTTCAACTTCCTCACTTTATCCCTATCAAAATAATCAAGAACATAATGTTCATGGGTTAACTCAACAGGTGAAGGATTAACAAAATCATGAATATCAGAAGGGTTAGGGATAGAAGGCGTGTCTTCAACACGAGGATCAATTGCATCCATGCAATACAAGCTCTCGTCCTCCTTCGGGTGCTTCATGGCTTCATATAGGGAGATCTTCACTTCTTGATCATCAACCTTCAACGTGATCTTCCCATTCGCCACGTCTAGCACCATCCCCGCCGTAGCTAAGAATGGTCTTCCCAAGATCAGGGGCACGTGCTCATCTTCCTCCATCTCTAGCACTACAAAGTCGGCTGGAAAAATGTGTTCTCCAACTCTCACTAGAACGTCTTCAACCACACCTTGAGGTCGAGTAATAGACCGATCGGCTAGTTGAAGCGTCATCATTGTGGGTTGAAGTTCACCACCTTCCAACTTCTTGAAAAGCGACAAGGGCATGAGATTGATGCTCGCCCCTAAATCACATAGCGCTCCTTTCTTGATCCCGTTCCCAATTTCACATAGGATCGTGAAGCTCCCGGGATCCTTCAGCTTCGGTGGAAGCGCCTTGTGCACTAATGCACTCACCTCGTGGTTCAGCTGCACCAACTTCGGCTCATCCACTCGCCGTCTTTTCGCGATCAAGTCCTTCAAAAACTTCGCATAGTGCGGCATCTGTTCCAAAGCATCATAAAAAGGAATATTAATATGCAATTGTTTAAAAACATCAAGGAACTTAGCGAATTTCTCATCAAGCTTCTTTTTCATGAAGCGTTGTGGATATGGGACGGGTATCACAGATTTGGGTACCCCCCATTCATCTCTTTCTGTTTCTTTCACTTTCTCCCTTGCTTCCTTTGCCTTTTTCCACTTAGGAACTCTCTCTATCTCCTCAAAGTCTTTCCCCTTCTGGAACTCATCCATATCTTTATGCTTCTCAATCCCTTCATTTTCAATCCCCTTCTCAACTTCATCTCCTTTAGGCTCAATCTCTTCTTGGGGCGTCTCAGAATCAGCAGGCATCTGAGGACCTTCGTAGTTGGTTCCACTTCTTAGCTGGATCGTCTTGCACTGCTCTTTCGGGTTCCCCTCTGGTATTCTATTCACTGATTTTGCAATCTGGCTCATCTGGAGCTCTAAAGAGGTGAACCTTCGATTGTTCTCTTGTTGAGTTCTAGTCCACTCAACGTTCATCTTCTGGAGCTCTTGATCACGTTGATCACCCTTCTTGTGCAACTCCTTCACATCGTACTCCAAGGATGACAACCGTTTGCTCCCTTCCTCCACCTTCTGAAGGATCGCTCTCAACATCTCCTCGGTTGATGCACCGCCTTCTCCACCAGGAGGTTTAGACCCCGAATCAACACATGCAGGAACAGTAACACCAGCTTTTGGGTTAGCATAAGAAAAATTATCATTCTTCCTCCATGTGTTTTGAGGAAGCTGCTGGCCTCCTTGAACTCCTTGTGTGTTCCTCCATTGATTTTGAGGTGGCTGTGGGCCTGGAGGTACAAATGGTTGGCCATAAGAAGGCCTTCCATACTGATTTCCACCTTGGTAGCCATTCTGATTGTAATACGGACCTCCCATGTAATTGGCTACCTCTTGCTGTCCACTGGGCTGGTCTACTCTCTCATTCTCCACTGCATGCTCTCCACCCAAACTCTTCCCCAACTCGAGGTTGTTGATCTTTTCCATCATGGCCATCAATAGCCTTCTCGTTCCTTCTCCCTCTTCAACCTGATGCACTCTCTGAAAATCTGCATCTCCACTCCAAGCACCGGCATTCGTGACAATGTTGTCAACGATCTCTCTACACCTCTCTATGCCTTGGTTCAGGAATGCTCCGCCCGCACAGGCGTCTAAATGGTCTTGCCCCGCCTTGTTGGCACCACTATAGAAGAATGCTATAATGTCTCCCTCATTGTACCCGTGCTGCGGGCACTCAATCAGCATGTTTGAGTATCTCTCCCACGCTTGGCGTAAATCCTCTCCAGACTTCTGGCGAAAGGACGAGATCTCAATTCTAGCCTTGATCGTCCTAGATGGAGGGTAGAATCGCTCGAGGAACAGACGCTCGAGCTCGGCCCAAGTGGTAATACCTCCCCGCGGGAGCGTATTATCGTACCACTCCTTGGCTATTCCCGTCAATGAGAATGGGAACAGCCTAAGCCTCTTGGCATCTTCAGACATGCCATTGTAATTGAATGTTGAGGCTATCATGAGAAAGCTCCTCAGATGTGTGTGAGGATTCTCCTTCCCGATCACCCCTTTGAACTGATTCTCGGTCAGCAGCTTTAAAATCCCCGGTGATATCGAGAAGTTGTTCGCCTCAACAGGAGGCAAAGCCACTCCATCATAGTACCGCTGTGGCTGCGCTGCAAACCTCCCTCGAATAGCAATATTATGATCTACGTTCTGAGGAACGTGTTGAGGATTAGCAGCAGGTACTGGTACTTGTTGGGGTGGTGGTTGGTAAACAGGTGGTTGGTTATAGACTGGTGGTGGATGATATGGATATGGTGGGTAAGGATAAGGTGGGTATGGGTAATGTTGGTATACTGGGTTGTTAAAAGGGTTATTTGGGTTTTGTGGGTAAGCAGGGTTGTTAGGAGGATTATGGACAAGGTTCTGAGCTGGATTCCCTACGTTTCGTGTATCCGGGTTTAGGCTCTGGCTATCCCCTAATGGAATTTGATTCTGGCTACCACTAACTCCAGTGCCTTCAACTCGGTCTACTGCCTGATTGAAATCATTGGCAGCATCGTCCAACTCATTATTTATGTCCATTGGTTCCTTCCCTAAGTCGGCAGCGTTCATCCTTCTCAAGAAGGCTCGGTTTCTTCTAGCTATTGTCTCAGGATCTGCAGGTAATCTCTCTTCGCTCGTATTGTCTTGTGAACGTGTTTTCATAAACCTGACACACTAGCAGATGGATCAAAACGCAACTGCCGAATAAATAAAAATAACAAAAAGAAATAAAAACAGAAAATAGGCACTCACTACTAACTACTAAGCTATCGACAAGTCCTATTCAAAGAGCATATAACGTCATCCCCGGCAACGGCGCCATTGACTTGAAGCGAACTACACTAGCTTCTACTAGTAGCTACCCCGCAAGAGAACGGGTTCACTGTAGTATGGGCAAGTATAGGGACCAAGTATTATCGAACCCACGGGATAGTGTATATGCGAATAGATCCCTGAAGATCTACGCGTCGTAGTTAATATGAGTGTGTTGTTTTTGGATTTTTGGAAAGATTAATTAAGCTAACTAAATTATCCTACGAATGCAAAAGGAAAAGTAAACTAAGTATCTAAGGTGTATATGCAAGTATGAGATGGTGATGCTCAGGATAGGAATCCCTACGTATACTAACGGAGTAGGTACATAATCAAAGTAATCGTGACAAACAAGAATTAACCTAAGTAAAAGATCGTAGAATGAAAGCTCAAGATTTCTCACCCTAATACTTTATCCTAGCAATCAACTTCACTAATCCATTAACAAGTTAATAGATAGCGCTTAATTAATGAGACCCTAATTTAACTAAGGTGATGCGGTCGTCCTCCTTCGCTAAACCGGTAGATGAATTAACCTTTCCTAAACCCTCTCGTTAAGACTACTAATTGTTATTGAGTGATGCGGTCGTCCTCTCTCTAACACTTTCGTACTAAATTCAAAGGTAAAGTTAAGATTAATTATAAGAATTCATTAATTAAGAGAATTAAAACTAACGTCACCAATTACCTTAATTACGTACCCACATCCTACTTCTACGAGTTCATCCTAACCCAAGCATGCAAGGGTTTTAGCCGGACATGGTTATAACAAAAATAAAAGCAATAGAAGAAACAACGAACAAAAACATAATGAATTGAACGAAGAAAATAAGAAACATGAACTAGGGTTTTAAAATAAAATAATTCTAAGAACTGAAATTTAATTAACTAAAACGAAGTTTAAAACGTTTAAAGTAATCAAGCTAATGAAAAGAAACTAAGAAACGAAAAGAAAACTAAGAATTCGTATGAAAAACCTCAACAACGTAAAAGTAAAGCTTGCTCGTTCTTCTCCTCTTCCTCTCTCTAAAAACTAAGTCTAAAAGTGATTTCTAAAGTTGGGGATCCTTCAAAACGTGTTTGGAAGAGGTATATATAGGCACGGGGTCGAAACGGGAGTTAATGGGCCGAAAATACGCATCCGGAGGCGAAAATACGTGGGTGCTCGAGCAAAACGCTCGAGCGGTTTCCGCTCGGGTGATTCGCTCGAGCGCTGAAACTGTTCTGTAAGTTTTTGGCCGCTCGAGTGATTCGCTCGAGCGCCGGCGCTCGAGCAAAACGCTCGAGCGCTGGCTGCTGTGCACTCGTTCGTAAAATCTTCATATCTCCTCAACCGGGAGTCCGTTTTGGCCGATTCAAAGTCCTACGAACTCCTCTTTTCGCCCTCTATCCATTTATGAAAACCAAAGAGACAAATTAATAATTTTATAAAAATGATACTCATTTGACTCCAAGCACTCATCGAAAACACTCAAAACATGGGTAAATCGGGCACCAAAACATAACAATTTCACGCCTAATCAGTACCCACTTCTTGACTTTTGACTTCTCCTTCTTAACTCCTCCTTTACCCTTTAATTGGACCACGTCCACACTTTTCACCTCTTCATCCTTCAACTTCTTCACTTTATCCCTATCAAAATAATCACGATCATAATGCTCATGGATTAAATTATCAAGTGAAGGATTATCAAAATCATGAATATAAGAAAGATTAGGGATATGAGGTGTGTCTTCAACACGAGGATCAATGACATCCATGCAATAATAGCTCTCATCCTCCTTCGGGTGCTTCATGGCTTCATATAGGGAAATCTTCACTTCTTGATCATCAACTTTCAACGTGATCTTCCCATTTGCTACATTTAGCACCATCCCGGCCGTTGCTAAGAACGGTCTTCCCAAGATCAAAGGCACATGCTCATCTTCCTCCATCTCTAGGACCACAAAATCGGCTGGAAAAATGTGATCTCCAACTTTTACGAGGACGTCTTCAACCACCCCTTGAGGTCGAGTAATAGACCGATCGGCAAGTTGAAGTGTCATCATTGTCAGCTGAAGTTCTCCACCCTCCAACTTCTTGAATAGTGACAAGGGCATAAGATTGATGCTCGCTCCTAGATCGCACAATGCTCCCTTCTTGACTCCATTCCCGATATCACATAAGATCGTGAAACTCCCGGGATCCTTCAACTTCGGGGGAAGCGCTTTGTGCACTAATGCACTCACCTCGTGGTTCAGCTGCACCAACTTGGGCTCATCTACTCTCCGTCTCTTTGCAATTAAGTCCTTTAGGAACTTGGCATAATTGGGCATCTGTTCCAAAGCATCATAAAAAGGAATGTTAATATGCAATTTCTTAAAAACATCAAGGAATTTAGCGAATTTCTCATCAAGCTTTTTCTTCATGAAGCGTTGTGGATACGGGACGGGTATCACAGACTTGGGTACCCCCCATTCATCACGCTCGGTCTCTTTCACTTTCTCCCTTGCTTCCCTTGCCTTCTTGCACTTAGGAACTCTCTCAATCTTCTCAATGTCTTTCTCTTCAGGCTCTTTGCTCTCATTGGACTCATCCATATCTTTACCTCTCTTAGTGCCTTCACCCTCAACTCCTTTCTCAACTCCTATCTCCTCAATTTCATCTCTATCCTTCTCAAGCTCTTTCTGAGGCGTCTCAGAATCAGCAGGCATCTGGGGACCTTCATAGTTGGTTCCACTTCTTAACTGGATAGCCTTGCAATGCTCCTTCGGGTTCCCCTCCGGCATGGAAGGATACTTCCCCGGCTCCCTATTCAATGATTTTGCAATTTGACTTATCTGAAACTCTATTGAGGTGAACCGCCTATTGTTCTCTTGCTGAATTCTATTCAGCTCTACATCTCTCTTTTGGAGTTCTTGATCACGTGATCACCTTTCTTATGTAACTCATTTACATCATACTCCAAAGAAGATAACCTTTTGCTTCCTTCCTCCACCTTCTAAAGGATAGCTCTCAACATTTCCTCAGTTGAGGCACCGCCTTCTCCACCCAGAGGTTTTGAACCCGGATCAACACTTGGAGGAACTGTAATACCAGCCTTTGGGTTAGCATATGAAAAGTTCTCATTTTTCCTCCATGTGTTTTGAGGAGGCTGCTGGCCTCCTTGATACCCTTGTGTGTTCCTCCATTGATTTTGAGGCGGCTGAGGACATGGAGGTACAAATGGTTGGCCATAAGAAGGTCTTCCAAACTGGTTGCCACCTTGTGGATACCCGCATTGATTGTAGTAAGGTACTCCCATATAGTTGGCTACCTCCTGCTGAACTGAGGGCTGATCCACTTTCTCACTCACTGCTACATTCCCTCCAACCATACTCTGCCCAATCTCAATGTTGTTTATCTTTTCCATCATGGCCATCAACAGCTTCATCGTACCCTCATTCTCCTCTAGCTTAAAAGCTCTCTAAAAGTTTGGGTCCTCGTTCCATGCCCCGACATTCGTGATAATATTGTCAACAATTTCTCTACACCTCGTTGTACCTTGGTTCAGAAAAGCTCCACTCGCACACGCATCTAGATGGGCTTGTCCAGCCTTGCTGGCTCCACTATAGAAAAATGCCATGATATCTCCCTCGTTATACCCGTGCTATGGGCACTCAATCAACATATTTGAGTATCTCTCCCACGCCTGACGTAAATCCTCTCCTTGCTTCTGGCGGAAAGAAGAGATCTCTATCCTTGCTCTAATGGTTCTAGATGGAGGGTAGAATCGCTCGAGGAACAGACGCTCGAGCTCTGCCCATGTGTTTACACCTCCCCGTGGGAGCGTGTTATCGTACCACTCCTTGGTTATTCCCGTTAAAGAGAATGGGAACAGCCCAAGCCTCTTGGTATCTTCAGACATGCCATTATAATTGAATGTGGAAGCTATCATCAGAAAACTCCTCAGATGAGTATGAGGATTCTCTTTCCCAACCTCCCCCTTGAATTGATTCTCGGTAAGCAGCTTAAGAATTCCAGGGGAAATTGAGAAGTTGTTTGCCTCTACAGGGGGCAATGCCACTCCATCATAGTACCTCTGTGGTTGTGCCGCGAACCTTCCTCGAATAGCCATATTTTGATCTGCGTTCTGAGGAACGGGCTGAAAAACCACAGGCGGTACGAGTACTTGTTGAGCTGGTGGTGGTTGGTAAACAAGTGGTGGATTGTAAACTGGAGGTGGAGGATATGGGTATGGTGGTTACGGATAAGGTGGGTATGGGTAAGGTGGATAAGGTTAGTTTTTTTGTGGTAAGTTAGGATGTGGGTAAGCAGGGTTGTTATGAGGGTTTTGAAAAATGTTATGAGCTGGATTGTTTTGATTCTGTGTCCCCGGATATTTGCTTTGGCTTTCCCCTGACGGATCTTGGTTCTTACTGGTATTGCCTTCAGTGTCGTCAACCTGGTTCAATGTCTGATTAAACTCATTCTCGACATCATCCAACTCATTAGTAATGTCCATTGGCTCTTTCCCTCCGGCAGCGTTCATCCTTCTTAAGAAGGCTCGGTTTCTTCTTGCTATTGTCTCAGGATCTGATTGTAATCTCTCTTCGCTTGTATTTCCTTGCGAGCGTGTTTTCATAAACCCGAAACACTAACAAAATAATAAAAACGCAGCTGCCGAATATGTACGAAATAAAAACAGAAAAGTAAATCACTCACTACTAACTACTAAGCTATCGACAAGTCCTATTCAAAAGACATACAACGCCATCCCCGGCAACGGCGCCATTGACTTGAATGGAAAATACTAGCTTTCTACTAGTAGTTTCCCCACAAGAGTATGGGTTCACTGTAGTATGGGCAAGTATAGGGACCAAGTATTATCGAACCCAAGGGAATGTGTGTATGTGAATAGATCCCTGAAGATCTACGCGTCGTAATTAATATGAGTGAATGTTTTTGGATTTGTGAAAAAATAATTAAAATAAACTAACTATCCTACGAATGCAAATAAAAAATTAAACTAAGAATTTAAGATGTGTTTTCAAATAAGAGATGGTGATGCTCAGGATAGGAATCCCTACGTATACTAACGGAGCAGGTACATAATCAAAATAACCGTGACGCGCAAGAAATAACCTAAGTAAAAGAATGCAAGATGAAAGCTCAAGATTTTAAACCCTAATACTTTATCCTAACAATCGACTTCACTAATCCACTAACAAGTTAATAGATTGTGCTTAATTAATGAGACCCTAATTTAACTAAGGTGATGCGGTCGTCCTCCTTCGCTAAACTGGTAGATGAATTAACCCTTTCTAAACCCTCTTGTTAAGTCTACTCGTTGTTAAAGAGTGATATGGTCGTCCTCTCTCTAACACTTTTCGAACGAAATTTAAAAGTAAAGTTAAGATTAATTTTAAGAATTCATTAATTAAGAGAATTAAAACCTAACGTCACAAGTTACCATAATTACGTACCCACAACCTACTTCTACGAGTTCATCCTACCCCAAGCATGCGAGGGTTTTAGCTAGACATGGGTTTTACGTAAACAAGAACAATTGAATAAATATCGAACATGAACATAATGATTAGAACGCAGTGTTGATTAGAAGCAAGACCACCACAAAACCCTTGTTTATCATCTATATTTTAACAATCAAGATGATAAGATCACAAGAAGACCGGCCCTCAAGTGCATCTCCGAGTCATAGGTCAAGAACTAGGGTTTTGTCCACCGAAGGCCATGCAAGAACGGTTATAACAACTTCCTGGAAGAACATCCAAGTTACAATTGACACAATTCCACCGGAAGTAGAAGCCATCGCCCAAAATCCCGAGGAGCTAGCAAAAACGATAGCCGTGCTACAATCACTGCAAAAACAGCAAGAGCTAGCTGGGCCGTCTAGGACCGAGCAGACGAGCAGGAAGGTGGACAACCGACCAGGTGGGCGAGCAGAGAAGTAAAATGCGAGAGAATGCACACCATGATGAAACTGATAGCGCTGAAGTTCGTAGAAATAAAGGAAAGGCTCCCATAAGTGAATGTTTAGGGAATCGAAGTGAATCATCGCCAAGTCCGGCAAGTGAGTCGAGTAAAAGTACGTCTCAAACAAGTGCGTTGGAAAGACTAGGTACGAGGAATGTAGCTAGCAGAGAACGATCCAGGGGGAACGGAGAACAAACGCGTCCTACTGCTCGCCTGTCAGTACACGACAGGATCAGGAGATCAGCTTTTGGCCAATTAGGGCCAAACGGGGCCAGCAACATTGCTAGGAAGGCCACCCAGGAGAAACGTCCCATCGGAGAGGGACTGCATCGTGAGGAGGTCGTACCCAATCACGATGAACAGCCTTCCGATGGGAGAACTCCCCCAAGCGAACTGCAGGAAATGAAAAAAGCGATCGAGGAATTGCAAAAACAGTTGGAATCCCAGAGTGGTGTCAGATCTACTTCTCTCCCGTCTTCACCGTTGTCCCCGTCAATTCTCAATGCACTAATCCAGAAGAAAATACAATTCCCGGCCATCAACCTGTACGAGGGAACTTCGGACCCCCATATTCATGTGACAAAGTATTCGGCTTTCATGATATCAATGGGGGCAACGGACGCCACACAATGTCGAAATTTCCCACTCACCCTTGGAGATGGCCCTCACAGATGGTTTTCAGCACTGGCTCCCGGCTCCATTAACTCCTTTACCCAGCTCAGTAAGGAGTTCTTGTCTCATTTCTCAACCGCTGGGTCTTACCTGACCCACAGGCACCGGTTGGCAGACATCAAGCAAGGAGACGAGGAGTCAGATAAACAATTTCTGGAGAGATTTGATAAAGTTCTGCTGGAAGGCGAGATGGTGAGTGAAGATACTAAGATAGTTGCAGTGATGGCCGGATTGAAGAAAGGGACCGAACTATGGAAGGAGATGCATTTGACTTGCCCAAAGACATACACAGAGTTCAGACACAAGGCAGGAATTCATGTATCAATGCAAGAAGCTTTGCATAAAGAAATGGGAGATAAAGCTGACCCAAAGAAGTTTGGAAAGAAAACTGGAGGAAATGACTACAAGGCTCCGAAGAACATGAAGTCATTCAACGAAGGAACAGAGTTGAAAGAAAAGTTGAATCAAGTCCTCACGATGTCGGTGGACGCTGTTTACAACAATGTCAAGGACAAGGAGATGCTGCCGGAACCACGAAAGATAAGGCAGGAGAGAGGAAAATTGAACCCGAACAAGTACTGCGCATATCATCAGAGTATCGGCCATTTCACCAGTGAATGCCGAGATTTGTTAAAACAATTGTGGAGGTTCTACGAGGAAGGAAAGTTGTCTGAGTTCGTGAACAAGGAACCGGGTAAGAGGCCGAGAGCAGCAGCGCCGTCCAGCTCAGACGATGATGATAGCGACGAGCAACCGAGCAGGACGGGTAAGAAAGGAAGGAAAATCCCAACAACCCCAACAAGACCAATCCCGGAGATCCTAATGCTAGGACCATATGGGCCTGTGGGTGGTTGTTCTGATGGAGGACCACCCATGTCAAAAAGGAAAAGGAAAGCAGAATTACGAGCAGTAGCGCAGGTGATGGAAGTTGGTGTAAATCCATCAACCAAAAGAATCGGGAACCTCACTTTTTTAGAAAAGGATCTAGACGGGGTGCTCACCCCCCACAACGACTCGTTAGTCATTTGCGCTAACATTATGGGAACGAAGGTACACCGTCTGCTTGTCGACACTGGCTCCTACACAAACATCCTATTCAAAAGCACGGTGGATCAGCTAGGAGAATGTGCCGAATACATAAAGGATTGTGATCATAGAATAGTGGGATTCGGAAATACTATGACCGTCCCATTAGGAATGATTACGCTAGCAGTTGAACTTGTATCGGTCGAGGACCCTGAAAGGAGGCTGAGTAGAATGGTAGACTTCCTAGTTGTAGATCAACAGTCCACCTACAATGGGTTCCTCGGCCGTTCCTTTTTGCATGAATATAAGGCCGCCGTTTCAACGTACTATTATTGTGTAAAATTTCCCACATCAAAAGGTGCAGGCACGATCAATGGTGACCAGAAGAAAGCTCGTGAGTGCCTCCTGCAACTCCAACCGAAAGATCACAAAATCAACATGGTGGATGAACAACCAGGTAGGTGTGTCAAAGATAAATCATCCACAACCAATGAAACCATGGAATCTATCGATACAGAGATGATGGAAGTAGACGAGCAACCGTGCCGGGATGAACAACCCGACGAGGAGAGACATGAAGTCAAATCAGCTAGCAACGGAGTAGTGCCTGCAGCGCCGACCAACAATGAGGTGGAAGATGTTGAACTACGGCTGAGCCCGGAGCCAATGGAGGTGGAGGATAGATTGAGCATGGAAGGACACATCACTGACCCACGTTGGAAAAACCAGAAACGAAAGGCTACCCCGGTGGAGGAGTTAGAGGCAGTAAAGGTCGACCCGAACCAAGAGAGCTTGGAACTTTTCATAGGATCTGAGCTCCCGGAGCCATACAGATCCAAAATGACGGAGTTCCTCAAAGCAAATCTCGATGTGTTCACATGGTCACATGCAGATATGGTAGGCATTAGCCCTGAGCATGCCTGCCACAGACTCAACGTTGACCCCAGAAAAAAGCCAATCCATCAAAAGAGGAGGAAATTTGGGCCCGACAAGTATGAAGCACTCGACGTAGAAGTCAAAAAGTTACTGGACAACGATCTAATTAGACAGGCTTTATGCCCGCAATGGGTGGCGAATCCGGTATTGGTCAAAAAAGCGAGCGGGGCATGGAGATTGTGCATCGATTTTACCGACCTAAATGTCGCTTGCCCTAAGGATAACTTCCCGTTACCACATATCGACCAACTAGTTGATGGCACAGCCGGACATAAGCTCCTTACATTTATGGATGCGTTCGCAGGATACCATCAGATTGCGATGCATCCAGACGGCCAGGAACACACTGCATTTTACACTAACAAAAATTTGTTGTGCTGGAAGAGAATGTCATTTGGGTTGATCAACGCTGGAGCTACTTACCAAAGGTTAGTCAACAAAATGTTTGATGACCACATTGGGAAGACAATGGAAGTGTATGTGGACGACATTGTTGTTAAGAGCCCAAAGAAAGAAGATCATCTGCAACATCTGGCCCAAACATTCGAAATACTCCGGACCTACAACATGAAACTAAAACCCAAGAAAAGCAGTTTTGGAGTTCATTCAGGGAAATTCTTGGGGCATCTAGTCAGTCAACGGGAAATTGAAGCAAATCCGGTAAAAGTGAAAGCGATCGTGGAGATGCAACCACCCAGATCAGTAAAAGAGGTTCAGCGGTTAACCGGGTGTCTGGCAGCTTTGAACAGGTTCATCTTGAGATCCGGAGACAAGTGTAGACCATTCTTTGAGGCAATCAAAAAAGGACGGATGACTGTCAACGAACTTTCGAACAACTGAAAGAATATCTCAGCGATACAAAGATTCTTGCCAAACCGGTTCCAGGGGAGAAATTATACCTGTACCTGGCAGCTTCAGAAGTCGCAATCAGCTCAGTACTCGTTCGAGCATAAGGGAAGTTCCACCTGCCCATTTACTAAGTAAGTCAAGCCTTACACGAAGCAGAGCTCAGATACTCACCAGCAGAAAAAAGCTAGCATATGCACTAGTGATGAGTGTTAGAAAGCTCCGCCCATATTTCTTTGATCACCAAGTGGAAGTCCTCACAACATTTCCACTAAGACAAATATTGCATAGACCTGACACAGCCGGTCGCCTCCTGAAGTGGTCTTTGGAAGTTAGCCAGTTCGGAATTTTGTATGCTCCTCGAACAGCGATCAAGGGGCAAGCATTAGCCGACTTCATAGTCGAGCTAACCTTCCCCCAAGATCCGACGAGAGGACATAATCACCCATGGCATTTGTACGTTGACAGATCATCTACGAACACAACGTCGGGAGCAGGAATAATTCTGATAAGTCCTGACAGACAAGTCTTCACTTCAGCTATCCGATTCGATTTCATGGCAACGAACAACGAAGCCGAATATGAAGTGTTGATAGTCGGGCTCCGTCTGGCACTAGCAGTCGGAGTCAGAAGACTACAGGTATACGGGGATTCACAACTAATAGTCAACCAAGTCCGGGGAGAATACGAGGCTAAGGATACGAACATGGCGTTCTATCAAAAAATCGTAGCCCAGCTAGCATCCATGTTCGAGCAGATTTTCATCGAACAAATACCAAGAGAGAACAATGCTCAAGCAGACGTACTTGCCCGCCTAGCTACCAGTACAGGCCCGGTGGAGTTGTCAGAGGCCACCATTACAAAAATTGGTCGACCATCAACACATGATTACGAAATTAATCAAGTGAATGAAGAGTCCGAGGAAAACGACTGGAAAATTCCCATTGTTAAATATCTCAATGATGGAGAAGTCCCAGAGAACCCCCTGGAAGCTGCCAAGATTAGCAAGCGGGCAGCAAGGTTTACGATCATAGATGGCCAGCTGTATAAAAGAGGCTTCTCTCTCCCACTACTGAAAGGCTTGACAAGAGAACAAGGCCAAGAGGTTTTGCAAGAGATCCATCAAGGCGTTTGTGGAAATCACGCGGGAGGGCGTGCGTTAGCCTACAAAACAGTTAGACAAGGGTATTATTGGCCTACATTGTTGAAAGACGCTATCAAAGTTGCGAAAACTTGTCACAAATGCCAAATATTTGCCCCCAGTATCCATAAGCCACCAACCGAGATGATAGCGGTCAATAGTCCGTGGCCATTCGCGAAGTGGGGAATCGACATCATAGGACCTTTTCCGATAGGAAATGGAAATGTAAAGTTTGCAGTGGTGGCCGTGGATTACTACACAAAGTGGGCCGAAGCAGAGGCACTCGTGACAATTACACAAGAAAAAATGATCAGCTTCATATGGAAGAACATCATATGCCGGTTTGGGGTCCCGCAGACAATATTGACTGACAACGGACGACAGTTCGAAGGCAAGAAAATAAGGAGCTTCTGTGAAAAATGGGGAATAAAAAAGCATTTTTCAACTCCATACCATCCTCAATCTAACGGCCAGGTCGAAGCAGTTAATAAAATAATCAAACACATACTGAAGATCCGGTTAATGGATAAGAAAGGAAAATGGTCAGAAGAGCTACCAGAAGTGTTGTGGGCATATCGAGTGTCTCACAGAACGAGTACCGACGAAACCCTGTTTACTATGGCATTTGGCATCGAAGCAGTGATACCCGTGGAGTTGAAGGTTCCAACAGAACGGACAGCAATGTTCGACGAGCAGGCAAATGAACGAGCTCTAGCTGCACAAATGGATTTAGCTGAAGAAAAAAGAATCTCGGCAGAGATGAAAAACGCAATATACAAGAGAAGGATCGCGAAATATTACAACTCACAAGTAAAAGTTAGAGAGTTCAAAGTTGGAGATCTCGTGCTCAAAAAAGTGTTGGGACCACCACCAGGAGTATTCGGACCAACCTGGGAAGGCCCGTACAGGATAACTAAAAAATGGGACAACGGTACTTATGACTTAGAAGACATGAAAGGCCATTCCGCCCAATACTCCTGGAACGCAGCTTTATTAAAAAAGTATTATCAATAGACAAATGTTGTATGGTTAATGTAAAAGTTAGTTTGTTTATATAAAGTCGTAAGTACGTTGCAACTTTCAAGATTTTGTCGTTGTAAGTGAAATTTTTGTTATAAGGTTCAATTTATTAAGTTATTCGTTGTATAAAGCAAAGTTGCTCGCTCAAAATAACCGGGCAAAAGGGGCGAGCAATAGCGCGAAAAGCAAAGGGACCCAAAGCCAAGTTCGTAAGTGGACCATAAGGCTTGCATTGTCTAAGGCTAAGTCTTTTAAAAGACAAAGAAAGCCCATCTAAGCCGGCCACGCGATCACTTAGCACAAAGCTGACGTGTTCGCTAAAGCACGAAAATGCTTGTCATAAAAAGAAAAAGCACTAAGTTTGCCAAAACTACAAAAATTCAAGGCGAACAACAGTGCAAAACGCGAACAAGCGAGAAACAAAAGAAACAAAAACAAAGAAAAGAGATAGTGAATATGTCCAAATTTTTCATTCATTAAGGAAACAAAATATTACAATAAAAAGAAGGCAAAAGCACTAGCTAGCCCTAACAAAAATCTAGAAGAAGAGCAACGAAGAGTCTTCAGGCTGGAGGGGCTGAGGGTGCATCTGTGGCCGCAGGAGCAATAGACGCCGTGTCAGAGGTGGGAGCAGTCGTGGCCACTGCAGCCGAGGTGCCCGCCCCATCAATAAGGGTCATGGGGAGAGAGTTGAGGCCATCAAAAATTTCCGCCTCCTTGTTCGGCTGCTCGCCTGAGAACTGGGGAGGAATAATTTGAACATCTTCTTCAAAGATGTCCAAAGGAACACCCATCTCTTCCAGATCAGCCACTAGGACCGAGAACCCGGCGGCAATAGGGTTGTCTTTAACATATTCAGTGAAGTCCTTCTTGGAAGTGGCGAAGACATCCAAGTTGTGGTCCAAGGCAAACTTCACTGACCTCAGACTCTCGGCGTAGGCACACACGTACCCCAAGTTAATGTTATCGGCCACGTCCTGAGCATATGTCTCGTAAGCGACCAGGCCAGTTTTTTCTTGTTGAAGGCGGGCAACTTCAGCCTAGAGCTCTTCAATCTGGGCGACCATGGCCGTCTTCTCGCCCTCTAGCGCTTTTGCTCGCTCATCGGCCACTCCCAGTTCAAGAGATAACTTCTCTGACTGATTCAGGGCAAGTTGCTCGCTGGCCAGGGAAGCATTGTACATTTGCTCCAAGTTAGCCACCGCCTTGGCATGATTGGCCTTCTCTTGGGCAAGCTCTTCGTCCTTCTTCTTCAAGACGGCAGCCTTCCCCGCCTCGAAGCCCTCTATCTTGCGACCAAGACTGCGATTCGTCCTCTCCAAGAGCACGATCTGATCAAGGAGCCTTTGAGCCATCACAACTTGATGGCTAGCGTTGTACGCGATCAAGCGAGCATTATCACTAGTGGTTTGCCCTTGGACGATTTCTTCGCAAGTCTTGGTCCAAGAGCGGGGAATCATCTCTGTTGCTCGCCGGACATGCGAGTCCGCGATATCTAAATAAGGAGGGGGGGTCTTTACACAGCTAAGCTGATGGAGCACTTCTGCCCGCCCAGGGTGCTCCTCAGGCTTGTACCTATAAAAGAAAGAAAAATCTTAAGTGAAAACACAATAAAGAGGCGATCATCAGAGTTACGGTTAGAAGACTTACTCCCTCAGTTTTACGGGATCATACCCAAGGTATGAGCGATCACCAGACGATCGCGACTTCTTGCTCAAGATGGCAGCAACGGCTTGCTGCTCGCTTACAACCTCAAGCGAGGTGTGTTTAGGAGCGGGAGAGCGAGGAGCGCGGTTGCTCGCCTCCTTAGTGGTCTTGGAACGCTTCGATGCTCGTTCAGCCACTTCCCCCTCACCACGAGTATCTTTCCGTGGGGCCTTCTTCTTCGTTTTCTCCCTCTCCTCACCCTGGGAGGAAGTGGAAGTTTTGGGGGCTCCTTTTGAGCGACCACCAGGTGCTCGCGGGCGAGCAGGAGCATTCATGCCTTCTCCGGCTCGAAGGCGCATAAGTGACAAAGGTGGATCCTGCCTCTTCCTGGTTGGCTCCTCGGCAGCCATCTACTTGACTCTATCAGCGAGCAAGTGGTAGGACCTTGGAATGGTTGGGACAGCAACAGTCACCCGTTGATCTATTCAAAGGAAAAATCACATGAAAAAGTTATGAATAATAGGCGATCAAGCGAGCAATAAAGTAAAGTGAATAATAATGGGTACCTTCGGGGATCTCTGCTTGAGCCTCCAAATGATGAGGACTCGTAAAAAGTTGAGCAATCTTTCGACAATGAGCCTTCGAAAGATGTAGTATGTCGCGATCAGCCGGGTTCCGAAGCACAATTACTGCCAAAGTGTACAAGAACTCCTCACTGAGGCCTGGATTACCCCACTTCAAAACTTTTGGACCTGCAAAACAAAAAGAAAGGAGAAATTAAAATTAGTCCCCAACGCCGTCCCACGAAGGAAATAGGAAGGCATACGTTTAATTATGTCAAAATGCTCTGGAGTATTAATGCGCGCTTGGCCGCCCAAGAAATTCGCTGATGCTCGCCAGTCACCCCCAATGAAGAAGAATTGGTTGTGCCAACTTCTAACTTTGTTAGGGACTCCCTCAATAAGCTTCACCCCCGTCCTCGCCTTGACGTAATACCAGCCTATACCTTCCTCGTTGCAGGCTGAAATAACCAGGGCATAGTGAATCTCAGCCGTGCTGAGCTTGTTCTTGTATCCTTCGAGGCCAAAGAGTGTCATCAGGGCGAGCAAATTACTCCACCCAACAGGAGTAATTTGAGTGATAGCTAGATTGATGTCCGCCAAGAAGCAACCAATGAGGGGATGGAGCGGCAACGGGAACCCCATGTTGAGTATGTCCAGATTGATCGCTGTGCAACCTGGCGGAGGGCGATCAGCAGTCTCTCCTTCCTTGGGGGCATACAAGAATATGCCATAGGGGATCTTGTATTGAGTCCTAATATTGACCAAGTCATCCTCAGTGACTAAGCTATATATCCTGCTCGCCGTATAAGTATTCCTTTCGGCGGACATAATCACTCGGGAGCGAGCAGGGAAGGCTTTTGAGTAGCGATCAGCATACTCTGTCCATTCATTTTGGCGAGCAACACCTTCAGGAATTTGGGACTCAGGAGTCACCTTGGAAGTAGGAAAACCTATTTCTTCAAGGAACTCCCAAGTTACGGCCAACTGTGGTCGCTCAACTTCGGGATGGTCGCCTTCAGCCTCGATTTCCACGGCCACCTCCTCCGAATCCTCTCCTAAATCCGAGGAAGTCCCTTCCTCTGCATCTGAGCGACCAACAGAGTGTTGGATCTCTTCCTCGCCAGAGTTCTCTGAAGCGTAAACTTCAATGGAGCGAACAACCGAAGATGTCTCAGATCCCATTTCTTCGTCCACCAATAGAGTTCTTGGGTTCCGAGCAAGAGCTTGAAGAACAGATCGGCGAGGAGCAGGGGAAGAGATTTCTTCCATGGGACGCTTCCCGGGGTTACGCTAAAAAATCTCAATCGAAGCAGTTTCACTCGATGAGGAGACCATTTTGAAAATTGTTAACAGAAGAAATAACTGGAATGACAAAAAGTTTCGAAAGAGGAATCGAAAAGTAGGAAATTTGTGGCAAAGATGACGATGCGCGGCGGAGCACGACGGAGGCACGGCGGCGTTAGGAAGAGCGCGGCGGCGGAAAGAAAATTTTGAAGAAAAATGGCAAAAATAAATGCAAAATCGAAAGCAAGAACAAGATTCAAGACTAAGATCGATTATTACCTGAAGAAAACACGCGAAATCAACCAAAAATCTCGTGGAAATCGAAGTAGAAAAGCTTGAATAGAAGCTTTAATGGCGGAAGAGGGAAAACGATTTTGAAAGAGTGAAAAGAAGAAATGAAGGAAGTATTTATAAGGTTCAAAAATGGGGGCCAAAAGGAAATTTTTGAAAAATTCCATAGGCCCCTATTTGCAAAATTAAAATACACGTGGGCGGGGAGTGACGTCATTGCCGCCCACGACGTTTCAGTTTTCAAGGACCTCAGGAAATCAAACGTCACCCACACGTATTACACCCCGATGCTCGCTTTAGTACCCTAATGTTCGCCCGTCTTCCCGCCTAATGAGATTAAAAAAACTCATTGCTCGCGTCCTATAAACCATTACACCAAAATTGTGCCTTGTCCTTCATTAGGCAATAATTTCCCTAACGAAGAACAAGTCAGGGGGCATTGTTGATAGGCGACCAGGCGAGCACCAATGATCAAAGGTTAAGGAGTTGATGAACCAAAATAGGGAAACAGGCGACCATCAGAATTTTAAGAACAATACTTTACGCGACCAAGAATGTGGTCAAATGCATTCTACGCGACCAGGAGCGAACACGAGGTCCACTGCGCCCAACAAGGATATACAAGCCACTAGCCACCAAGGAAAACAGCTGAGTAGTCATGAGAGCTAAGTACAACATTGGGAACCTCAAGAGTCACTAATTTAGATATAGTCCAAGTGTCCAAACACTTGGCATCCATCCAAGTGATAATAGTTTAGATGTTGTACAAGTGTCTCAACACTTGGCATAGATCCAATGGTTGAACCACCAAAATAGTGACACATGGCTTTCTTGTATATCTATAAATACCCCTTCATTTGCATGAAGGAGGGAGGATTTTCCATAATTCAAAAACATTACCTAAACTCTTGCAAATCTATTTCTTGAATATTACTTAGCCAAATTTCATGATCTTAGATCTTGTTTGGTGATCTTAATAAGGAAAAACAGCCACTAATCATCTTCGATTAACAAAGATCATTAACACGCAGAAAAGATCAAACATAAACTAGGGTTTCAAGAAATAAAGGAATAAACTGAAATTTAATTGAATAAAACGTTTAAAGTGTTTAAGAATAAAGATCTGAAGAAATGAAACTAAAAAGTAAAACCGTGCTATGAATTCGTAAAGAAAACCTCGAAAACGTAAAAGTAAAGCTTGCTCGTTCCTTCTTCTCCAAAAACTAACTCTAAAAATGATATCGTATCAAGTGGTCTGGTCTGTGATAATCCGTTCAAAACGTGTTCGGGAGGGTATGTATAAGGATCGGGCCGAATTGGGATCTCATGGGCCAGAAAAATGAACTTGGAAATTTGCTCTCGGAGGCGCTCGAGCTGTTCCGCCCGAGCGGACGCGCTCGAGCTTGATGGTCGAATGGGGCAGACGACCGAGCAGAGGCGCTCGAGTAGTTGTGCTCGAGCAGCAAAAAGTTTCTGTAAGTTTGGGGCGCTCGAGTTGTCGAGCTCGAGCGGAGGCGCTCGAGTGCATTGGTCGAGCGGATCATGAGGTCGAGCGGAAGCGCTCGAGTACTCTCGCTCGAGCACTTTTCAGCAGCAGTACACTTGTTCGTAAAATCTTCATATCTCCTCAACCGGGAGTCTGTTTCGGTCGATTCAAAGTCCTACGAACTCCTCTTTTCGCTCTCTATCCATCTATAAGAATCAAAGAGACAAATTCATTAGTTTATGAAAATGATACTCAAATGACTCTAAATACTCAACAAAATCGATCAAAACTAGGGTATTTCGAGTGACGAATCATGACAATTTCACGCCTAATCACCCCTAAAAGGGGTGTGATTCTTGAATCGGCGAATCGGATTCTCCACGTGGTGAATCCGGCTGCCACGTGGCAAATCCACTAACGGATACTCGAATCCTCCTCGCGAATCCTACTTATTAGGCATTAAATATATTATTTCAATTGAAATTTATTATATAATATAATTTAAATTGACAATGTGACACCTGTTT
Source organism: Ballota nigra (assembly GCA_947034835.1). Lineage (NCBI taxonomy): Eukaryota > Viridiplantae > Streptophyta > Magnoliopsida > Lamiales > Lamiaceae > Ballota > Ballota nigra. The sequence continues at coordinate 128,883,861 of OX344720.1, read as the reverse complement.
TATATTAAAATCACTGTTATGGCGTATGTGTTAGGCTAATGGAACTTGAATTGATTTTTGGTTACTTAATTATATTAAATTATTGAATATGTTTAAATTTTGAGTCGGAGAAAATATGAATTATATACATTCGATTTACTAAATTTTAAAATATATTTTTTTAGGTATTATATATAATAAAATATAAATAAACAGATGTATCCTTGACTAATCGCACCCTAAATTTTTCGAAAATTCGTATCCCCGTACCCGTATCGTATCGCTCCCGCACTCCCGCACTCGCACCTATGCAACATAGGTAAAAATGTATAAATCTAAAGGATTTAGTTAGTTTATGTAAATTAATATAATATAATTTAATTCATCTATACATTAAAAATAATGTATAATTTAAAGTGCAATAATACATTAAGATTATCAAAAATATTACAGTGTTGATAATGCATTCTTATGCATTGCAAAGTCTGTTTTAGTTAATGAGCAATAACAAGATACTTGAATTAAATTAATTTTTTTTTAAATTTGTATGCGAGAACAAGAAGCTAAATCACGTGGGCATGCTTCTTCCTCTCTTTAATTACATATATATATTAAGAACTTATAATTATTTAAAATTAATACTAATATAAATTAATAATATATTTTAAATAAATGTAAAAAAAAAAAATTAAGCTCGCGTAATACGCGGGTGAAATATCTAGTGAACATATAAAGATTTGATCAAGAAGAAACTTTGTTGTTGACACTAGTTTTCTTTAGAACGAGAAGGGCGAGGTAGTTTTCAATTTCTTTTACTTTTTATTTGTACTTTTCTTAATATTTCTAATTGTAAATTAATACACAAATTCTTTACTATAGATATTAGATGATACATCAATATATAATACTAGTGTTAGTCCCGCGAATTTTCGCGGGATTGTAAATAAAGTTATTTGCAGAATGAAAATTTTGTATAAAAATATATATTTTTTAATTTTATAATATATTTAAAAATAATTTTTTTAATTTAATTGTAATCTAAATATTGAATAATGTAATTAGGTGTAATTTGCTTCAATATTATATAAATTATATAAATACTAATAAAACTACAATATTTATATTTACAAAAAAAAAAAAACTAATTACAAATTTAAAAAAATTTCTTTGTATACAACTTTCGTTGTGTACTTGAAAATCGATAAACCAAATTAATATATGTATCAAGAATCTCACGTTTTAAAAATAAGTTAACTACACATGAAAGAGGTATATTATACTCTCTTGTGCATTTGGTGAATGATGCGTTCACTCAATAGTAGAGATTGTTTACACTGAAAAATATAGTTTGATTATACTAAAAAGTGTAGTTAGATTACACTGAAAAATTTACTCTAAAAATATTTTCAATATAACATAACTATATTTTTCAGCGTAATCAGCCTATAATTTTCAGTGTAAATAATTTCAAATGTTGAGTGAGTGCATAGTGCACTTGATGCATATGACAGTGTGCGATATTATAAACTCTTAGTTGTAAAATATATAGTAAGAATATTGTGAACCTAACCTAATATGTATTTATAGTTTCATATGAGGTCTCAAACATTAGAAAAAAAAATTTAATCTCTTATTTTATATGTATCACATCTTAGAGATAAGACAACCACAAAATATATAAATTATAAAATTTTAATGTAACACATTAGTTTTCAATGGTAATAAATATAGGTTAGAAATCATGATGTAAAATTTCACATGACATTTGATCTGTATACTACCAAATACACGTAAGATTGAGTATTTCTTTTAAAAGAGTTTTATGTCATAACTCTATTGCACTTAACTTTATGTTACTGGATGCACTGTATAAATTAAATATTAAGAAGAAACAATTAATTAAAAAAACTTGGAACATAAGAATTAGAGAAAATGCACTTTTTTATTCTTCAATATTGGTTGTCTTTGGTTTTCTTCCTGTTAACTTTGAACTTTGAATTTCATACTATACATTACAAAATATGTATTTTTTATCCTACTACCTGGTATACCATGTAGTTGAATTCCATTCTATAAACTACGAAAAAAATAGTGCCACGTGAGATTTACCGGAATAGTTACGACACAATTTTTTATAAGTTATATGATGAAATTTAAAATTTCAAAGTAAACATAATGAAAACCAAAGTCAACCAAGTTAAGGAACAAAAAAGTGCAATTTCCCTAAGAATTACATACAACTATCTATAATAATTAAAACATTTCACTACTAAATTATTGACAAACAAAATATATACCACTACAATGAAAGAAATGAGAGATTCTCTTTAGAAGTGCGCACATTACAATTTTTTTCTAAATCACTATTTTTTCAAGTAGAGAAAATATAATTACAAAATTACAACTTTAATTATAAAAGTTCATGCCTCTATTCTTGCATGAGCTTTTTTATACATAAAGTCTCATTCAATACGGAGATAGAAATATTCAAACAAATAAAGACGGTTATAAATTAAATTTCATTTGATTGAAAAATATATAAACACAAAGATTGGTTAGAATTTTTTTTAGTATATCACATAAATATGTTTTTGTTCATTTGTTTATCTAATTATTAATTATTTATTTTTGACATAAAAATACACCTTCCCACATACTAAACGTAATGTATACATAATTTGTTAATAAATTTAGAATAATATTATATTGCTAAAATTTTATGTTAATAAATTATCATCTATTTTTTGTTTGAAGTGTATTAAGTTTTTTTTTTTGTTTGAAGTGAATTAATTATTTTCACTAAATTCATCAGTTCCACCGATATTATTTATTTCAACTAAAAGTATTAGTAGTTTAACTAAACCGTATTAATAAAAAAATTACATTGATTTTATTTGTCGTAAGTAGCATTCACATCATACATTACTTATTAGTACTGTTAACAATGCATTCAATAGTAGTACATATTACTTTTTAGTCCAATTTTAACAACTAACATCTTTTTAAACAATTACAAACATGTACAACTAATATGCTACATACAATTCAATAATAACGTCTGCAGAAAATATTATTAAAAAAAAAACATGTTCCAATAGTAGACAAAGTATAAAGTGAAAATAGTTCAAGAATGAACATTTTTAAGGGTATTTATTGTTATCACTGAAGGATATTAATTATTTTCATCAAAGGGTATTATTAATTTGTTAATGGTAACAAAGAATATCAATTGTTCATTTAAAGAACATTAAATGGTTAAATTAAAGTGTATCTAAAAATAATTATAAATTGGTTCATATATGAAATAATTCAATTCTAAAACATACTACAATAGTAATATTTTATGATTAAAATATGTGATACAACATCGAAGTTAATTATGTTTATAATTTATACTCAATATTGTCTAAACTACGAATTGATATGTATACAATAAGTCATGTCTTATAATTTATCACTAAATTAACTCATATACGCAAGAAAAATACTTTTTACAATATTATCTTATAGGTGTTTGCAAAATTAGAACATTGTCTTTTCGAACTTACAAATTTAGAAAACAATCTTAATGGGCTTATGAATTAAGGAAATGCATTTTTTTATCCTTTTACTTTGATTTTCGTCATATTAACTTTGAGCTATTGATTTTTATCCTATATATTACAAAATCTATGTTTTTGTCCTATTGTCTGCTATACCAGACACCTATTTCGATAAATTTGACGTGACATTTTAAATTTCATCCTATAAATTATAAAAAATTGCAGTCATGTGAAATTTATCGCAACAGTTACATCGTGTAGCAGGTAACAGGATAAAAAAATACAATTTTTATACGTTATAGGATAAAATTCAAAATCTCAAAGTAATAGGATGAAAACAAAAGTAAACCAAAGTTAAAGAAAAATAGGTGTAATTTTCATAAGTATTACATATAACTATCTATAACAATTAAGACATTTCACCAATAAAATATTGATAAACTAAATTAACTCATATACAATTGCAAAATTAGGACATTATCTTTTCAGGCTTACAAATTTAGTAAATCATCTTTATAGACTTATAAAATTAGAACACTGTCTTCACAAATTTTGGAAAATAAGCACATTATTTTTTATTTTGGGCAAATTTAGGCCAAATTTTATAAAATACGGGTCTAACAAAGCCCGATTATGAGACGTCCATTTGGCTGTATTTTATAAAATTTGGCCTAAATTGGCTAAAATTAAAAGAGAATGCCCTAGTTTTGCAAATTTGTAAAGATATTGTCCTAATTTTGCAAATTCGTAAAAATATTGTCTCAATTTTGTAAGTCCATAACGATAGTGTAAACACTCATAAGGTAGCGTCCTAAAATAATAATTTTTCTCTAATAACCAATTTAGTAAATGGTAACGAATAGTATTAGTTGTTTATTTAAATAACATTAATTGGTTAAAATAAAGTGTATCAAAAAATAATTATAAGTATGTGGAAACAATTTAATTCTAAAACATACTCTCAATAGTAATATCTTATGATTAAAGAATGTAATACCACATTGATGTTAATTATGTTTCTAATCTATCACCAATGTGGTTTAACTATGAATTGATATGTATACAATAAGTCATATCTTATAATTTATCACTAAACTAACTCATATATGCAAGAATTTTTTTTTAGGACCTTATCTTATGAGTGTATGAAAAATTAGGACACTATATTTTCAGGCTTACAAAAATTTAGGAAACTATCTTATGAATTTATAAAATTAGAACACTATTTTTATAATCTTGCAAAATAAGGACACTATGTTTTATTTTTGGCAAATTTAGGTCAAATCTTATAAAATGTGGGTCAAACAAATTTCGATTACGAATGGTTCATGTATGAATCATTTTCACTCTATATTTTGTCATATGGATAATAGTAATTAAAGAACACATATTTTTTATTTTAGTAAAATATAATATAGTGAAAAAAATTGTGTACCACATAAATCTTCACAAATTTTAATAGTTGATTTAACACTAAAGATGATAAATATAAAAATATTATATTGAAAATAATAGTTACGTAACATTCAGATTTAATTTTCAATTATGTTTCCGCCTTACTCATTGGAGTTTCAAACCGACAAAAAAATATCATGTTAATTAACAATACAATTGATATACATCCAATTATACGTTACACCATCATGTTTCACATGAAAATTATAATTTTACTGGAAACAATCAATATACTTCTAATTAGCCATATTAACAGCAATGCAATTATTATAATTGATTCTTTTGCAATCAATCAAACCTAAAACTCTGTCTCACCATCAATACTTTGATACAATATATTTAACACATTTAATATATTAAGTATAATAAGCAGTAACATTAACAATTGGGTTCATGATGAAAATCCACCATCACACATATATAATTAGAATTAATCAGGTTTGTTATTTTCCTTATAAGAATTAAATGAAGTTTTAGAGTTATTTTAAATTACTACGATATTAATCAACCATATGACATTATATGGCTATACAATGCTCTATTGTTCATATGGACTAATTAATATGGGAGATTTAATATTTTCCCCACATTGATGCCTTAATACCAGCCTATTTCACAATATATGTTTCCTAAATATGATCCAAAGTTTGACTTATTTATAAATAGTAATAATTTTTCATAAATTAAAAAAAAGGTAAGAATCTTAACGATTAAAATTTTGACTTTATGGGATCAATAATATGACAATACATGGAAATACTTTAAATACATATATATTTAAATTGTATTCATGTATGACCAAATTGTATATTTAAGGACAAACTTTATATATTTTACGATACATTAATTTTTACAATAAATATTTCTTTGACAATCAATGTCAACCGCACAATCAATAGGCAATACCAACAAATTAAAATTCACAATGGTTTCAATGGTTAATTAAAATTCATTAACTACACTATAATGCATGAACATTATGCAAATGTTCACTTGGTATATTAAAATTAAGAATACATAATTTTCGGGCAAATTTGAAATCATTAAGTAAATTAACGCTCTAAAAGGAACGTTGTTCTAAATTAAAATTTTAAAAATGTTAACCAACTTTAAAAAAATAGAAGGTCAAAATAATTACTCCTAATTTCAAGAGATTTTGTAGACCATTCATCTAAAATGAAAATGGACATCTATACAACATATACGAACACCCCTCTAAAAAGGTTAATTTATGCACATATATACCTTAACAATGGATTATGTACATATTTTTTACATGATTTAAAAAAAAAAAAATTCTTTTTCAGTGATTCATTTAAAAAATTTGATCAATTAACATGAGAGAATAAATATTTTTAACTTGAGATATTTTAATAGAAAATTGAGTGCAAAATTTGCGCATAGATACAAATTAGGTAAATAATGCATTTGAAAGAAGAAAAAAAAAGGTGGAAGAATATCTAGAGAAAGTTAATGTCCTTTAAAATGGATCATCAATAAACACCAGAAATTGGTAAACAAATTATATACATGTCACAGGGCTGAGATGTGCATCTTTCGTCAGTTTTGTTTCAACATAGGAATTTCAACATTAATAATATGTACTTACAAACTAACAAAATTACTGAAACGGAAATACAAAATAGGAGGATTTTTTTTTTATTATCATAGATTCGTAATATACATTGGGCGTACAAACCACGATTTCATCTAATTCTACAGAAAAAAATACAATTAAAACTACAATATCACCAAGTTTCTTCCTTAACACTTGCGGAATACGCCGAAAGGGTGCCGACGGATGAAATCCAGACGCTTACAGAGTATGTCGGAGGATGCCCGAAAAAAATGCAAACAACTCAACTTCGGAAGGAAAATGAAACACAAACAATACTCAACATTACCCGACACACGAAGAACGGTCGAAGAACAAAGAGAGAAATGGGCGGAAGACGAAGCATCCCAGAAAACGAACGGCCCAAAATTTCAACTACTCCAGAGCAAAAAAATCATAAATGGGCGGAAGACGACACAAGATACCGTCGACAAAAGTCAGCCCATGAAACGACGATGAAGAACTAAAAGAACGAAGGAGGCAAATGCAATGAACATTTGTGATACATGTAGCTACTTAAATAGAGAAAAAAATGGTCAAATGAACGATCAAGATTAAAAAAAAAAATGAACGGTCGAGATTAGGGAAGACTAGCATGAAGGGGAGAGCAAAAAATTGAAATAAAAGATGGATGGCTTGCCACATAGGACTTAGCATCCCCTCCTATATAGTATATTATGATATTGGAGTGGGCAAGAAGAATTATATAATTAAAAATTATTGAAAACTAATATTGAAATAATTAAACAGTAATATAAATCCTCATTCAACTATACGTATGTATACTTGTTATGTGTGAACGTATATGGTCATTTAGGCTGTTTTAAGGCTTAGATATTTATTAATAAAAAAATTAGTAATTAATTAATAAGATTAATCAATGGAGTTGTTACGTACTTACCCTTGTAACAATTGAAATAAAGAGTGAAACATATCACTTATATAGAAAATACACAGCAATAATTAAGAATTAAAATGAAAGCATTAAGTCATGACACCAAAATTTAGCAAATTGCTTTATATTTGTTCATTGGCAATTATTTACTCAAATTGTGGTCAAAATTACTTCCAATAAAATAGTTTATTACGCTTCCTTTAACAAACATAAAGAATTTACAATAATCATCCCTGAACGATTCAATCACGGCAAGAATGGACCGAAAAAAGAAGAAAAAAAAGGATGAATCTATACACGAATTTAAAGCACGACATATCCAAAACAATGCTTGAAAAAAAAAAGATGAGACAAAATCATCCACAGAATCATAAGCCCCACTGCAAATCCAAAACTTCTTCACCAAAGATGAACAGATTGTGCGCCCAAAATACAGCTGCAAATGATCACAACAGAAGGCAAGAGAGTGAAGCACAACAAAATTGGAAGGAAATTTGAGAATCCACAGTACCTACACAATGGGATGCAATAGATAATTGTTAAACCATACAATAAAAATACACACATTTAGTGGTTTGACAATGATCAGACAGAAAAAATTTAGTAAGATAAGGATGAAAAGAAAAAATGAATCAATGAAAGATGGATTACAAATTTATAAAGATGAAACACAAAAAATGAACGGCCGCGATCAAAACAAAAGATAACAACGGTTGAGATGAAATAGGAATAAATGAGCGAATGAGAATGAACAATTTTTTAAATAGAAGAAAGCTAGGCATGCCACATAAGCAAAGATTGTTTTGTTTATATAGAAGTATAGACTCCCTCCGATTCATTTTTTATTGTCCATAAGAAAATGACACGAGTTTTAATAAAAGAGTTGTTTATTAGTATTTGTGGGTATAAAGTAGATTTTTAAAAGGGGTAAGGGGGTCTTTTCAACTTTATGGAAGATATTTGTGGGTATAAAGTTGATAAAGTAGTGACATAAGTATAAATAAATGATATTTTTAAGGGGTAAGTTAAAAAGAGTAGTGTTTGCTTTTTGCTGTTTTGGGTAAGGGGAAAACAAAAAAGACTTTCATTTTATGGTAAAATGAATCGGATGGAGTAAAATTTGAAAATAACTTTTTAAAAATATTTCTCACTTCTCGTCTATTTATAATATTTTAAAAACAATAATTATTAAATAAATTAATTATATAATTGCATAAGATTAAAAAAAATTAAAAAATTCACAATAAAAGAAGCATTTAATATAATTAATGGAGAATAATTGTACCAAGATATTGAAAAATGGAAAAACAAAAATTGGGTCGGACGCCATTCACCGCATTACAGTACCAAAATATTTCATTAATTATAATTACAACTAGAGTGTACCCACGCGAATTTCGCGTACTGAAAAAATATATTATATTTATATTCTGTAGACATTTAATATAAGAGTATTTTTGTTTAAAAAAATTCGAGGTATATACAATAAATTATGGGGTTTGTTTAGCTGTGGCCCGTGCCCTTCACTAAACCCTATAGGTATATCCTACAAACTAAATAATAAAAAAAATTAAAATTCACATAAATTAATAACAATTATGGAATAACATTACTTAGACTAATAATTTAATAATAATCAATTTTCATTTCAATATTGAATAATTTATAAATTAATCAACATTATTAGTTATTGGGAGTATACGGTAAGAAATTAATTTATATAAGAAACAATACAAAATTTGAAATAAACTTTAACGTTACAAATATATGTTCATCGATCAAAATGAGTTCCAAGTAGAACTTGTCTCTATTAAAATTATTAAAAAATATTTTCCAACTTTTTCAATTCTAACATTAACGTTCAATTTTTGGCTCTCACTCTTGATATTAGAAATCAGAGAAAATTGAGGTGTCATACTCTTGAAATCTAAAATGAGATTTAAATTACAACAATTAAACCATCATAATTATTCAGATAAAAATATATGGTATAGTTAAATCTATTATTTTTGCACATGAAGAATATTTAAACTGAACGATGTAGAGCATAAATCAACAATCATTATTACATTCATATTGATATTTAAATCTAATCAAATTATGAGCACTTAAAATGATGAATTTAATTATAAAATAAATATACTAATAACAATAAATATATAACTAACCAACAATTGATGGGAGAAATCTCAGCAAAAGAGTGGAACAAATGAAACTTTGATGTGAAAAAATGAAATACAATATGCTCTTATTTATAATAAAAAAAATGCATGCAATATTATATCTTGTCCATAATAAGAATATATCACATAAGAATATTCTTTGGAATATATAACTATATACTTTTTTATTTTAGGAAAAAATAATCGAACATTATATTACTAGTGATCGTTCTACCCGTGCTTCGCACGGACGGAATTTGTTACACTTTTTCAATTATAATAATAACTCAATTATAATTTTAAAACTAAATAACTACAAATTTTAAAAAAAATATATAAATAACTACCAATGATACTTCTAATAATTTTTTTTGATATGATCTCGATTAAACATTCATATTATGGCTTAAGTTTCATATATTGCCTAAAATATTTGTTTGAGCATGAGCCTTATTTGTGTGGCTAACAAAACATATTTTTTTAAAATTCAATGTAATGTGAATATTGGTAAAATTAAAAGTTTACCGTGAATATCTTAATGGAAAACATATATTATATATATATTTTTATATAGATGTAAAATAGTTATTGTTACAAACAAAGAATAACTATATTATACGTATGGTGAATAATGTATTTACTAATCAATTTAGACTATTTACAATAAAATTTGATTAAATCAAAATGTGTATTACAATTAAATTGAAAATTCCGTGTAAATTTTTGTGTAATTATTTTTTACATAAACATTTAACAGTGTAAGTAACTTATATTTTTCAGTGTAAACAACCTTAATTGTTGAGTGAGTGCATTGTGCATCTGGTGCATAATGAGTCCGACCGTTTATCTACCAATATACATTATCAGGAATGTACCTAATACTTAGCACAATACATCCATAATATATTGTAATAAATAATTATATCCATCTTCCCAAGAAATATGCATGGTAATGCTAATAATGGAAGTGAGTTAATATAATAACATTGTTCCACATTAAAAAACTTGAGCTTTCTTATTCTTCATGAATCAACCAACAATATTACTTTGTCTTGGAGAATCACTCGAACACAAAGAAAGAAACATAAAATATTTCTACCATTCTTTTTTTTATTTTACACCGCGAGAAACATCCATCTTCGATTCCAATAGTTAGTACACTTTTCATCCTGTTACAAATTTTGATTTTAGTTTTTCGATTTTATAGATTATATGCAGCCGCCTATTATTAATTGAAATCACAATACCAAAATTTGCAGATTCTATTTTATGAACTAATTAGGCATCAGGCAATTGAAGTTACACTAACGGTTCATTTGCATTAAAATAGTCAAGAAGATCCCACCCCACCCCACCCCACCCCACCCAAAAAAAAGTGGCAAATCCATTTCTACTAACAACAATTGAAGTTTTGATTTGTCATTTCCCGAACATCAATAAGATTAAGGTATTCATTTCATCTTGGCTATTATAATTAACCTTGTTTAATCTATTTTAAAAAGAAAACCAGATTAATGAATCATTGCTGACCTTTGATTGATTTTAAAAAGTTAAACAAACTTAAGCACAATTAAGAAATTTAAATCCCACAGAAGAGTCAAAGATGCGAGAAACATAGAGAAGAGTAATTAAAATGGACAACAGAAGAGTTGAAGATGTGAGAAACAGAGGAAAGATGGTAAGTGTGATAATCTCCCCTTATACAATTAATACGTTGATTATGATATTGGATTTTATTTAAGAAATAAATAGCTTTGACATTTAAAAAAAAAAGGCACACCATCGACTCTAAAACTTCTTGTGCATGTCTACTTAATAGTCTAAAAATTTATATTTTTATTTTGAATCAAATGTCCATATATTTTTTAAACAAAATTCCAGTGCAAATCCTATACAGGCTTGCAGAAAAGCAATATCATGAAACATAGCATTAAGTAATAATAATATTTGAAAAAATATATGGATGCTTAAACAGATCCATAAAAAATAGTGAAAGAAAGAAAGCTAAAAAATCAATGCATTTTTTGTAATTGAGTAGTTTTGCTACTTCTATTTTGAATTCATCATCTTCAATTGTTGTCGCTAATTGATTGAATCGGAAATAATCACATGCCCACCAGTGGGCACAATATTATATGCGCATCGCGAATGTATTAATGACTTATAAGCAGGGGGTCCACTATTATTTTGGTTGATTGCTTATACTTGCTTATGTGTCAATAACACATTCGCGGTAGGTATATAATATTGTTCCCAATGGCGGGCATATGATCAATTTCGTTGATCGAATTAAAAAAAGGATCAAAGAAAGTTAAAGGGTCATCATCAAATACACTTAATCCAGTAGAAACTAAAAGTGTGGCAAGCAGATGTAGATACAATGGAGAAAGAAAATAGCTTTTATTTAGGCCCGCAACCCTGGAGGGCTGACCCTATAGGGTTAGAGCCAACATGTTTAACATCCCTAACTGTGTAAACAAAAATAATAAAAATATATATTATAATACAATGAAATAAAGAATGTTATTTTAACATTTATAAAAATATAATATTTTTGGAAAAATTACCTTGCTTGTTGGTTTCTTTTCACATCAAATTTCAAGTTCCACTTCTTAATACTCCCTCTAATTCATTTTTGTTTGACCCAAATAAAGTGACATGTGTTTTAATAGAAGAGTTTTTTTATTATTATTTGAAACGATAAAGTGACTTTTAAAAAGTAGTATGATAGATATATATCTCCTCTATTATAAAATGACTTAAAAATTATTTTATTAGTTTATATACTAATAAACAACTCTTCTATTAGAATTTGTGTTATTTTGCTTGGGTCAAACAAAAATGAATCAGAGGGAGTATAACTTTGTGCAAAATGTTAGTCATATTTTCAACAGTTGATTAAAAAGGTGGGAGAGTGAATATGTATGGAGGTTGTATTGAGATGGAATAAGATTGATAGGTGAATATTTGTAGGAATATGTGTAAGTATTATACGTTGTATTAGATCAAAATTTTAGATTGGGTACATTTATTAAAAAAAATACAAATAAGGTGGGTGAACTTAGTAAAATAGTGGATGCATATAGTTGTGCCCTATAAATTTTTTATGACTGAATATCCGGCTCAAGGAGAGCTAAAGTTGTGTTCTATAATATATTTATTATAAACAATTTCATATTAAATTTGAAGTATAATTAATAATTTCAATTTTTAATTTAAAAATTGTTTATTTTTAAATCAATTACATAATAGTAAATTCAATGAAATATCAACTGTATATTAGTAAGAGTAACAAACACACAAAAAAAAACAAACAAAATTTGTTTAAGATAAATACTCCCCCCGTCTCCTCTTAAATTTCAGAGGTTGGGTGGCACAGATTTTAAGAAAAACTGTTTTATTGACTTTTTCAACCAATTGATGAAAAATATTTTGAATTAAAGTAGGTATTGTGAGTGTGTTTTATTTCTATATTTGGGGTGTGAAATTTATTGTGGGACGTCCCAAATAGAAAAGTGTGAAATTAAAGAGGGGAGGGAGGGAGTATAAAATAAAATAAAAAGTACCTGGGTCATAATAATAGTTAGCAAGCTTAATTCTCAGTAAACGCATAATGAACTGTTTCCAAACCTTAACATCCACATAAAATAATTAAATCTCCGATACAATAACAAAAAATATATATCCCAATTGAAATTGAGCAATACAAATAAAATAATCAACAAAGAACCTAATTAAAAATATTAATGTCTAGTACTCAACCTTGGTACACAAAATAAAGAAAACAATTCTTGTTCCTAATACTTCTTAAAAATAATTTTACCATTTTTACGCAATCCAACACTTCTATCAAAATTAAGCTAAATTTTAGTGAGACGAAGCATGGAATGATCTGATTCATCAATAAACCAGAATTATAATAATGTGGGAGAAATTATTCAGTTCTGACGTACTTCAACATAATAAAACTTGATTCTTCTCCAAAAATATAACACCCAATACTTGTACATACTAAAAAAAGATGAAAAACATATTAAATCTATAGTTTTGTAAGAAAAAAAAAATTGATTTGCTTCTGAATAACTATATATCTCACCAAATAATGATTAAATTCATCATTATTGCTTTCATTGAAAGCTCAATTATTTAACCAAGATCCATTTGTTCTAATTTTCTTTCAATATTTTCTAAATGATCAATTTGTCTTTTAACTGAAATATTTGGAGTAAATCTTAAGTTGTCTATACGTGATCCAATATTATTTTTCATCATTATTCAAACATATAGTAATAAAAATAAAATTTTCACTTTAACATTAAAAAAATATTTTACATATCAACAAATTATCTTGCTTTATTAGTTTATTTAACACTCAGTTCTCAATCCCTCAACTTATAGATATTTTAGTGCAAAAAGGTCAATCATTCTCTTAATCACTGGTTTAGAGATGTGAGAGTGTAGATATATTTTGTGGTTGTATTGAAATTGAATGAGATTGGTGGATATATATATATATATATATATATATATATATATATATATATATATATTAAGGGATCTGAGAGTAAGTATTATATGTCAGATAGAAGTATAATTGAGTACGTCTCCTATAAAACTTGTTCATAGTATGAGACTGTTATCATTTCCATGCAATCAATAATGTCATTACATTCATTCACTGATACCCTATCATTTTACTCTATGAAATACTATGATATTAATGAATATATGTAATGATACCAATGAATGCATGTAATGTTATCGGCAGTGATGTAAATGGCGGCCGCCGAGGCCGTCTAGGCGGCCGCCTAGGCGCTTGTCAGCACCTACCGCCAACGATTAATGCAAAGCGGTCGTATTTGGCGGAAACCGCGTTTGGCGGCGCCTAGGCGGTCTCGGCGGCGCCTAGGCGGCCTCGGCGGTAGGCAATGCCTAGGGTTTTTTTTTTTTTTAATTTTTAATAACTTTAAAATGTTATATAATTAAAAAGAAAAAAAGAAAAATTAAAAAGAAAATAACAAGTTGCACATATGTGGATTGTGAATTGTGGTAGTTTATTAATTTGAACATTTTGTTGGAGATGTGTTTAATTTTACTTAATTACTTTAATTATTAAATTGGATAATAAACAAATTAAGTTGGAAACATGGAACTTTATTACTTTGATAAATATTAAACAAAATATATTTAATAATAAAAAAAGAAGAAAAAATAAAAATAAAATAAAAACCTTGGCGGCCGCCTAGGCGGCCTCGGCGGCCGTCTAGGCGGCCTTGGCGCTTGGCGCCATATACCGCCTGCCAAGCGCCAAACGCCAAACGCCATCTGCACCCTTGGTTATCGGTGAGTGCATGTAATGGTATAAATTTCATAAAATGAAGTTGGTCCACCCTAGATTTACTATTATAATATTACAATCGGTATATATAGTGAAAATTATAAAATAAGGTGAGTGAACTTAGTAAAATAGTCGATGTACATAATTGTGTCTTATAATAAACTTATCTATTAACAATTTCTTATTTAATAAAAACTAACTTGTTTAATTTTAAAATGACTATATAATAAATTAATGTAATTTTTTAACTTTTGAAAATAATAACGGCAACAAATACAAAATTAAATAACAAATGCTCTAAAATAATCATAACAAAAATAAGTACCTATGTCATAATAAAAATCACCAAACTCAAATCTCGGTGCCCAAACAGTGAATTGTTTTTAAATCTGAACATCCAACAAAAATAATAAATCTTTAATACAATAATATCATCATAAAAATTAATCAATACAAATAAAATAAACCACCAAATAACTTAATTAAAAAATAATATAAAGTATTCAACCTTAGTACACACATAAAGGAATTTATTCGTGAACCGACATCAATTCATTATACTTAAAAATAAAATTAAAATGATATTTACAATATCTAAAACCTTATTATTCAGGCCAATCACTTAAATTTGTACTTTCTTTTTAGCAAGATTACCAAATTTCTTAAACATCTTCATATGGAGTACAATACTGAATGATATGCTAAAAATATGCAATAAAAAAACTGAAATTTATAATAGGATGCTCATTCTTCTATCCATACTAAGTACCCGTTCGTTTTCTACTTTTTTTTAAGTCCAAATTAACCTCCTACCTTATCAATGCATTGTAAAAAATAGCATACTTTGTGGAAACATTAGTCTTATATCTTTTGGTTTTAAAATAAAAACTTGTACATATGAGACACAATTCATCACATATATATTGTATGACTCTTGGACCACCGACCTACTCTATTCATGTTTTGATGCATTGTGAGGTCTAAATGCTAAAGTGGAGTTCTATTTCATTCATAACATTGTTTTACCCAAGACTCACTTATGTTTTAATGGATCAATTAAGATGATGCAATATTTAACTATTACTCCCTCCGTTCCAAATTAATTTTCACACTTTCTTTTTCCGATTGTCCCACATTAGTTTTTACACTCTAAAAAATTAGAAAAGTTTTCTCATAACCATTGCCCTCAAAATTCTCACTTATTTACCCGGCATGCCATTACATTTCTTACACATTAACTCACAACCACACAAATAAAGTTGATTTGACTGATACACTTACTTTATCACTTTAATAAAGTAAACATTTGATTCTTCTTATTTCTCATGCCTAGATCAATTTGAAAACTGATATGGGATGGATGAGTATATGTTATCAAGTACATAAATAACAGATACATAAATTATTATATGAATGATATTCATAATAACTATTCCCGTGAACAATAATTCATTTCTTATTTGGGTTAACCAACAGGTCAATTTAATTCATTAGTAGTTGGTCATAATATTACTAATGTAATCGTAAATTGTTGTTCACGGTAATAGTTACCGTGAATATCATTCGTATAATACCTTCTCAAGCATTATTATATTATTTATACGATAATATTGTCTTTAGATTTTTTTTTTTTATAAAAAGAATGATAATAAATGTGGGAACTATACTTAATGCAAGTTATATTCCACAAAATTTTAGGAAATTATAAATTATATTCCACAAAATTTTAGGAAATTATAAATTAGAGTGTAAATTGTGCATCATATTAAAAGTAATTTACAATGTTAAGTTGCAATTAATAAAAGATGTTTGACTTTTATAGTATAAGATAGTTACAAAATCAAGGTACAAATTTTATCTTAGAGTGAAAATAATTATATTAATTTTTCTCATAAATACAACCGAATTTAAGGAAGAGTCAAATACTTGAAGGATGCTATTTTAGAAAATAGCTTATTATTTATTTGTGAATCACTCCCTACATCTATCAACGCCTCTATATAAAAAGATTCAATTTATATTTGAATTGAATTAATCGAATAAAATAAATAATAATTTTTTAAATATAAATCAATAAGGTAACTTTTTTAACCTGCATAATATGCGGGGTTCAAGAGCTAGTTAAGTTTATTAGCGTATACGATTATAACTTCACATTAATTAAATATATTAAATTATATTTATATTTTAATATCCAATATTTTACAATTATATCAATTTTTCCTAAAATTTATATAATATTTTTTATTACTTAATTTATACAATCAATAAAAACGTATAAAGGCCTATGGAAATTGGAAATTAACTTGATTATAGGAAAAAGTCATACCACATCACGTGTATATAATTTTGTTGCATAATTTTAGCAATTTATGTATTCATGATTATATATAATGATTACTTATTATGATCTAACACTAAATTAATTTATTAAATTACTTAATTAATGCGATTAAATAATAATAAATAAAAGTGAATAACATCACGCTAACATTATGCTAGATAAAAAAAACTTGCTATACATACTTGACCATGTATACTTTGTATACACAAAGTAATAATACAAATTTATCAAAACACTAACATAAAAAATGAAATCATACTATATAATAAAAAAAATGAATTTCTTGACTACAATTATAAGAAAAGAAATATTATTAAAGTTTTGGATTAAACTTTACATTATTCAAGACTATCTTTATAAGATTGCTAAATTATAACATTAGCAAGATCCACATAAAATTTTGATTGCAAATATTTAATTTGATCATAAAGTATGAAATAAAAAATTAATGGTATCATGAGTACGATACATCAATAAGGATTGCACTGAATTATGACAGTAGATGATTTGATGAGCAATTTTTTTTTGGCTGATATATCTATCAACATACAATAATCAAATCATCAATTAAAAATAAGGTATATATTAATATAACTCTCTGCAAATTATCTATGTAATTTCATTATTGTCCTTCTTCACGAAGATTTGATATAAACCATTATCACCCTAATCACTTCAATTTAATTACAAAGTAAATAAATGTATTAAAATTAAATTTGTTCTACAAAGTAAATAACTTTAACCTCATTAAATACACTGTCTGAAACGCCCATGAAGAAAAGCCAAAGTAGGAAACAAAAAGATCAATTCACGGTCCAATAAATCAGCAAAATACCATAAACGGATCTTTAAAAAAATTGACTCTGCAATAGTATTAAATTTAACTATTATTAAATATTAAATATCAAATAAATATTAAATTATTAAATTATTAGATTATCAAAAATTATGAACCAAATTTGTTTAAAATTACGCACCCGTTTCAATCTATAATTTGGTTAAGATTACACCAACATTGTCTATTATCATGTATATAATATATTATATTATATATACTATATAAACTACGCATCAGTTTTAATATATATATATATATATATATATATATATATATATTATATAAACTATGCATCAGTTTTAATATATATATATATATATATATATATATATATATATATATATATATCTCGACACATCACGACACACAAAAATACATCATCCATCATCGAACAAAAGCACGAGAGAATTTCAATATATAATATAAACTTAATTTATGGAACATATACAGATCATTACAGATCGCACAAGATCATTACAAGTGAAAAATCAAAATACTACGACCATATCACAGCCATACGATGAGCACGCCTCCGGAAAATGGCGACAGAGAAGCAATATAAACGGCAAAACAGCCCACGAACGATAGCCACCTTCGAAACAAAAAAAATGAACCAACTAAAAGGGATGATAATGCAAAAGCAGGATGGTTGAAACAATTCAACAATGTGGAATATAAATAGTAGATCACACCATTAAAATTGTAGCTAAATAGGTGGAATCACAATAAAAAAAATAAAAAGCATACCATAGCAAAATCTCAATCAAGAATGGACGATTGAGATCAAAGCAAAGAAAACCGATCAAAGGTCCAAATGGTTTCCCGCCCAAATTTATAATAGGCAATGTTGCTTGTATTATATAGTTATAGATTATAGATTATAGATACTATATATACTAACTCAAACTTAGAAATGATAAATTTAGATTCATTCAATAAGTAGATCATATTTAATTACATTAAGGTTTGAAAAAAATATGATTTATAATAAATTCTAAAAATAACTAAATAAAAAAATAAAAATAAAATATCTATTTGCATTAATTATGCAGATATAAATTAATGGTTTAGATTTAATGATGTAGAACGAAGGGTCGAGATTAAAAGTTTAACCAACTTTTAATGAGAGCGCAATATTTCAAAATGGAGAGATTTGAGACATGTCATATCAGCCTAAGAATAAGATAGTGTTGACACATTATTTTGGAGAGGTTTGAAAATATATTAATACTAGATAAGACCTCGCGAATTTCGCGAGCTGAAAAAAAATTGTATGTATAAAAACTGATGATTTAAATATATTTTTGTATTTTTTAAATAAAAATTACGAAAAATATATATAATACATGATAAAATTAAAATATTATTTGATATTCCTTTCATTACAATTTAGATTATTCAAAACTATGGAAAAATAGTTTTACTCTCTTAAAATTTTCAAACATCACTTATTTATCCCTCACTGAACTAATTCTTTCAATATATAGTTTAGCAATCTTTGAACTAAACTCCCTTCAATAAAGTAAAACTAACTAATATATCCTCAACGTTTGATATTGGTCCCTTGATATTTTTTTATCATAGTCTAGATAAAAATTGTGGGAAATTAAAATATATTTCAACCATAACATATAATACATTTACTGCATTTATGATATTTTCTTTAATTACACAAATTTTGCAACTAATTTAGGGATAACTTTTTGCATCTAAGACAATGTAAATTCCATAAAAATATCATTTCAAAGATAGTAATGAGATGTCATTTCTTTAAACTAAATTAGTATTTGCTTAAGATCATAAAAGAATACTGTAAGGTAGATTAATTAGTAATAGAATACATTGAAACATCTTCATATTAATTGAAATTTTATATTAAAGAATAATAAATAATCGATTAAGATTAACACCATTAAATATAAAATTACACGATAGACAATATAACAATGAGATTACAATTTCATATCCGGAATTTGACTATTTTCCGACCATTAATATTATTGCAACCTAGAGTCAAAGTCACGGACCATACATGAGGGAGAAGATGATAACTTGAGGTCGACATGATTAAGGTACAATATTCGTAAAAAATTCATGGATCAAGAATGAAGTCTCTGAGATTTAAAAATCTTGACAATGGAGACCAAAAAATCCTAAAAATATCCGCATCAGAAAAAATATAAGCACAAGAAGAATATGAAGTCTATGAAATTTAGTACACTTGATGATCTGCACGTAGAGTTGCACGATCCGGAGCCTACAAATTTCATAAATCTAGTTAATATGCATCAAAACATAAAGAATATATTAGAACAAAAGAGAAAATTTGAGAAAGATGAGGTAAAAATTTAGCAAACTTACACAGGGCAAAACAACAAAATGGACAACTAAGATGAATGGAGAGGGAATATTAAATCTGAGATATTCACAAAACTTTGAAAAAATGCACGATGACTTACATGATCCGAAACATGAGAGATTCACACATCTTGTTAATCTAGTAGAAAAATTGAGAAAGATGATGAAAAATGTATAGGAGAGTAATGCAATTTATAGGGGAAAAAAATAAAGTGGACGGCTAAGATTGATGAAGAGAATGTACGGTCAATATGAAAAATTAAAATCTGAGGTAATTTATATACACAAATATGCATATAAACATGCACATGCATATAATACAAATGTGTTTATAGAATGTCATATTAAATTTAATGAAATATTATTGTAATGTCAAATTAAATTTAATGAAACATTATTGTAATGAAATAAAAAAGCACCTACCAAAAAATAAATTATAATTCCAAAATCTATAAACAAACATGACAAGTGATTTTAATAATTGAATTTATAGGAATTTATTGAAAAAAACCGTTACAAAACCAAGGGATGAGATCAAAAGAAAAATAGATTAAAGGTTAGGATCAAAACTAAAACCATGGACAAAGGAGGATGGAGAAATACAAAAGAGAGGCAAAACAAAGGTGTCACCTAGGCAAAAAATGTTTCCTCTATATAATAGTATGGATAAGATTTACAAATTATATTTACATTTTCACTTTCGACTTATAGCCAGGTTTATCTAAGGTACCAATTCGTAGATCGTCAATGGCATCTATGCTGATTCCTCCTCGTTGCCCCCTAACAAAACCGCATTTAGATTCCCGGGCCACTAGAATCACGCTAGGTAGCACCGTTCTTTTACGCACCGCAGCTCGAATGGAATCGTCAACCGCCGCCGCAGATACAGGACGTTGTATTGTGGAGGTTAGTTATTCCTAATCCAATATTTTTTTTCCCTATTTCACCGTTCGTTACTTCGTTTTTCAAATTATCTTCTGTAAGAATTTATCTTTGCGTGATTTGTTGGCGATTTTAAGGCAATGTAAGTTCCATCTTTGTTTAGGAAATAATAATAGGCAAATTTTGCCAGGAAAATCAACTGGCCAGCAGAATGACATGTTGGATTAAATGAATAATTTAGGTTGTTCGCTTATGGTGAAAGTCGATAAATGATAGATTCCAACGAATTTTGGCCTTTTCGTCCCGGCTGGGTATCTAAATAACTCAAGTGAATTAATGGTCTGCTATGAAATAATTATTCTTAAGAAGAAAGATTTGTTTATTGTGAGAGTTTATATTTAGTCACTAGCCAAGCGATAGCAACACTATTTACCCACTACATAGGGATTCTTTTTTTCTGGGAAGTTTTAATTTACCTCTCTTGCTTGTACCACCTACATCAACTCGTAGATTGCACTCCAGGTCATTAGCCCGTATCTTACGAATTTATACCGTTCCACTTTAACCCACACAAAATCAGACTGATTTGCCTACACTGACCTTGAAAATCTGAGGGAGTTTTGTTGATTGTTCCTCTATAATCCAGTTGAGGCTTATCTAGTGATGCATCTATGGACCCCTGTGATTTCACTTAGGCTTATGTATCGATCTGGCTTCTTAAATATTCTATCAAACCTTACTATAAATTTAGATTCCTAAAGAATTGGGAACTAAAATAGATTTCCTTCAAGCAATGCACCTGCAGGTAGGTGACCAATACTATGGTATCGACAGTGACTGATTGTATCCTACAAATTCCTAAATGAACCCTGATATGGTCTGGCTATGTGCAGCAATAGTATTTTCAGGGGTCTGCCATTAGTTAGATGGACTTGATAAGAACAAGGGGATAAGCTAGTTAGCTAGAGAATCCTAGTCAATCCTGAAGTAAATTTACTATTTACAAGATTTCTAAACCAGATTAAGTGTACACCATTAAGAGATACAATAAGCCTATCAAAAAATTGTATTTATCAAATGGATACGTGTCTCTGGATTATGAGAGAACAAAAAATAAAAATAGGGGATTCCACATTTCGTCATTACTATTGCAACCTGGTTGAATACAAGGTAATTATGTCAATGCAATCACTTACACCTGGTGATAGTTTGGTTTGTATTATATGAGTAATGAGTGTTGGATGGATGAACAAATGTGTGTAACTTGGATGTGTGTACAGGCATGAGAACATGGAGGAGTGTATTTTTAGTCGGTAGAAATTCTTATAGAAGACTGTATGTATTTCATCTCAAAAATAAGTCGAGGAAAAGATCTGGCAAAATCGTTGGTACCTTTTGTTGGTTAAACTTCTATTGTTAATTTTCTTCCCGTGTGTGAAGAATGGCACATTGTGACACATTGCTTTAGTATACCTGAGAACATATAATTAACATGTGGCCTAACTTTAGATGGAATGCAAAAGACAGTTTAATTCAAGGACGAGACATTAGTAAACCACTTGCTCTTGAGTGTAATTTGTTCACCTATTTTGCTTCAGGCCTTAAAGAACAATGAGCTCCCAAGGTACAATGCCCAATCACAACTGCTTCCGGAGGCAACGAGAAGCAGTTCCCCTGTACCTTTTGAAGGCAGAACCCTCTACAGACTAAATGCAAAATTAGAACATGAGAGGGTGAATGTAATCTGTTGTGGCGTAGACTGTGGGAGGAGCCAAGAGCCTTATATAGCTGGGAAGCAACAGGCAAGCATTCACCACATTACTGCTCGCATTTAAGCTAGAAAATTAATAGCCAAAGGTTGATTAAATGTAATCTCGACTACTCATGCTTCAAGGTGCTGAAGATTCTGCTAAAGCTACAAAATCTACTTCAGAGATTGTGGAAGTTGAGCAAATGGTATGTTGCTTTGTTATTTTGTTGAATTTCCCCTACTTTGCCCTCTTAATTTGATGTTTGTTGACTAGCATGACTCGACTAACCTAAGTAGTAAGTGAGCATGTAATCTCGTCTTTCAATACTTCAATTCTGATGTAGAGACAGATTCAAGTTTAAAATGTCTTCAGTCAAATTAAGTGATATCAAATGCATTCTTCTTGTATGATCATAGTATGATAGTGATATATTAATCACATATACTGCAGGTGTAGTTCATGTTATTTGATATGCTTTTTTTTTATAAACATTTACATTAAGTGCACTTGTGGTTTTTATTAGAATTAATCTTAAATTATTCTGTTGAGTGGATTATGAATGCAGAATGCTTGTTGTAAGATGAGCATTAGTGTCAAACTTGTGCTTTAGCATGATTAACGGATTAGTACTCATCATCCATGCTTCTTTTACATAGAAAATCTCTTGTGTAATCTATATTTTCTACATTCAAAGCTGACTCTAAGGTTACATATATTGTAGTTATCTGCATTTAATACAATCGGATCTGGCCAAACTTTAAATGGTATTATGGTCTCTGCTCTCAGTGTTAATAAGTTGATTACAAAGTTGGTTCAAGAATATAGTTTTGTAGTCACCTAAACTTGTTATATTTTGGTTAAGCGTTACACTTTGAAGTAAACCATGTGCGATATTTTCGAAGCTGGCTTTACCTTTAACTGATTTTGTACTCATCTGTATTCGTAAATGTTCGAAGCTAGCTAGGACATTTGTCCTACTTCATATCATGCACAGTGTATGCATGACAACGCGCCAGGTGCGTGTCACATTTGTGGAGTGCATGCATGATACCGCGCTAGGTACGTGTCACATTTGTTGAATGCATGCATCCACCTATCACATATCTAACGTTAATAAATACCAGCATTTTCTTCCTTTCATGTCATGTAGAAGTTCTTTGATGCTTAACACACAAAATTTATTATAGTGGTGGTTCTTATATTAGAGGGTTTACTCTTGTTTTCCGCTTATAATTTTCATTAGTGGAGTACTATCTTGATTCATAGGCAATTTTCTTGGTTGCTGATGATTATGATCGTGAAATTGTTGATAAGTTAGTTTTACTAGTTATGATTTATTTTTTCTATATGTATCATGAATATCTCGGGAGATTTGATTTTCTGGGAATGGGTTTTCATTATGATGTATTGCAGTTTCTCATCATTGGCATAAGAGGAAAGATGGTCATAAATATTTGGTCTTTGCATTTTTTGACAAATTCAAGGCATTAAACTCCAAAATCATTTCCAAAACTAATGTTACTAGAATTTCCTTCTTTTTCTGGAATGAAAAATGGAGAACCAAACTTGTTTGTATGTTTTCATGGAAGAAAGACTAGGGCTCATGAACAAATTGGAGATTGTGGAGCCCACGAAATGAAGATTTATCATATCGTCCAAATGGACCATGAGCGAAAAATCATCATTTGGTATGAAATGAAAATGCAATTCTACTTCCAGATTAATTCTGCAATTCTTTTTAATAGTCTTGTTTAACCTTCTACTTGTTATATACAGCGAATGAAGACAGACGACAATGATGTCCTCTCTTGTTTCTGGCCTCATTTAAAAATTCTAACTTACAATCAATATTCTTGTTTCCAACAATAATGTTCAATTCTTGTTATGTAGGTGGGCACTTTCCATTCATTATGATGTGAGAGGATCATTTATCATAACATGAGAAGAAGGAGCATGTTGTTATAATTGTCACAACAATGAGAGCCGAGCAGCCACACAGCTGCATTGAGAGGTTAAGGAAGAGAGGTGAGTATGGCTCCAGCAATGGGATGTGGGACATGATTGTACTTTTGTGTCGCATCAATTTAGTCCCTTAACAAGTCACAACGGGGCTAGGCGCGAGTCAAACCACCCCTCAAAAACACCAATTTATAATGATGGTGTTTGTCTCATTTTGTGTATCAGGAAAATGTAATTGTACAGTAATTATAGTATAGTATACAGTACATTTGTTTATTCAAAATCCTGTGGTGTAGATGTTTGGGGTTTCTGGAACATGTAGTTACATTGATTATAGTAGAGTTTACTGTCCAATTTCATTATTCATCAATGTTATTTACCTGAGGCTTAACTGAAAAAGGACAGGGTACAGGTTTTCAATTTTAACTATTAAAGTAAAATATTTTATAAGTCATCATCAATTTAAGTTGTAACTTCCTATTTATTTGTTGGTTTAATTTTTTAATCACAATTAGTTCTTCAATACTTTATCACTGGGCCTTTTGTTTACAAAGAATTTGTTGATTTAACTTTGTCAATTACAATGAACTCTTGAATATTTTATCACATTAAAGGGATTTTTTAAGTGCATACACAAAAAGATGGACTTTCAAAAGGCAAACTCTTTCCCTTATATATGACGCGAGTTAGGGGTCGGTATGAAAACGATATTGATTTAGAAATATGAATTTTGTATAAAATTTAGAAGGTGATTCGTTATTTTTTTTTAATTATATATAATAAAATCTAATTTTTTATATATATATATATATTTTTTTTTAATTTGTAAATCTAATGTATATAATTCACATTTTCATTCACGGAAAAATTTAAGCATATTTAATAATTTAATATAATTAAATAATAAAATATCAATTCAATATATAGTCATACGGAATTGATCACATGCCCACCGGTAGACATAATATTATATACCCATCGCGAATGTGTTAATGACACATAAACAGATATAAGCAATAATTAAAATAATAGTGGGCTCCTGCTTATGTATCATTAGCACATTCACGGTGAGTATATAATATTATGCTCACCGTGAATATGTGATCATAATAGTGAATTCCAATTTTAATTTAAAATTAATGTTGCATTATCAATTTAAATTATACTATATAATAAAATTCAATTGAAGTAACATATTTAATATTTAATAAAATAAACATATCAAATTACCAATTTGAATCCGCACAACAAATTAAAAAATCGTCATTTGCACCCTTTTATGAGGTAGACGCAAATTCAAATATCTTAATTTTAATTATAATTTACAAATATCATTTTGCTTTGGAATTTTAGGTTTACATATGGTAACAATTTCGTAGATTGTCAATGGCTTCTATGCTGATTCCATTTCCTCCTCGTTGGCCTCTAAATCTAATAAAACCGCATTTGGACTCCCGGCCCAGCACCCTTCTTTTACGCACCTCAGCTCGAATGGAATCGTCAACCGCCGCCGAGGGCCCGGTGACGGACACGGTGGTGCAGTACGTTGTGCTGCGGAGGGACTTAATCGACACGTGGCCGCTGGGGAGCGTGGTAACACAGGGCTGCCATGCCTCCGTCGCCGCTATCTGGTCTCACAAGGATGATCCCCACACTCTCTCCTACTGTTCCCCTTCCAATCTTGATTCTATGCACAAGGTTACTAATTCTAACTCAATTCATTTCTTCATATTATCTTCAGTAGGAATTACTATTTTTTATTGTCGATTTAGAAGCAATTCATATTCAATTTTTGTTATTGCTTGGGTTAAATGAATAATTCGGCCGATAAATTTTGAACTTTTTCATCCTAGCTGCTGGCCCTGGGTATCGAAATAATTCAAGTGGATCAATTGTCTGGTATAATTTGCTATGAAATCATTATTTTTAAGATGAAAGATGTGTTTATTGTGAGAATTTATATAGTCACTAGCCAAGAGAGAATAACACCTTTTAACCTCTAGATAAGGATTCTTTTTTCTGGGAAGTTCTTACCTGTACTTATCGGGTGAGGCATCAATAGACCCCCTGTGATTTCACTTACGCACTTCTTTGAGTATCTGGCTTCTTAAATATTTCATCAAACCTTATTATAAATATTAGACTCGAACTAGAATAGATTTCCTACAGTTAATTGTATTCTGATATGGTTTGGGTAGGTGCAGCAGCCAGCAATAGGATTTTCAGGGCTAGTTAGTAGGACTTGATAAAACAAGGACAAATGGAGTAGCTGTACAAGGTTCCGAGTAGAAAGTAATCTGATTATTATGTCAAGTGGAAGTTAGAGATTCCTAGTCAATCCTGAAGTAATGTTACTATTAAGAAGATATGTACACTATTAACATATACAATAAGCTAAAACTGGTGCATTGTATTTATCATGGATACGTGTCTCCAGATTATGAGATTAAGCAAAAAAGAAAAATAAGGGACTCTGGATTTCTTCATTACTATTGCAATCACTTACACTTGGTAATAGTTTGATATTCGATATGTATTACTATGACTGTTGGGTGGATGAACAAATGAGGATGCGTGTTTTGGATAGACGTGTGTACAGGCATGAGAACATGAAGGAGTGTATTAGTCAATAATAATAATTCCCATATAAGACACAGTGAAAAAGAAAAAAAGAAAATACATATATATAAGACATCAGTGTAAGTATTTCATCTCAAAACATAAGTTGGGAACAAAACCTGGTGAAATAGTTGGTATCTTTTTTTGGTTGAATTTCTATCATTAATTTT
Source organism: Ballota nigra (assembly GCA_947034835.1). NCBI lineage: Eukaryota > Viridiplantae > Streptophyta > Magnoliopsida > Lamiales > Lamiaceae > Ballota > Ballota nigra. Next base: position 128,855,954 of record OX344720.1, on the reverse strand, counting down.
CTTCCATGTGTTCCTCATGAAGAATGGCATATCTTGACACATTGCGTATTATACCTGAGAACAGATTTATCAACATGTAACCTAGCTTTAGATGCAACTTAAAGACAGTTGAATTAAAGGATGTATTTACAGACTGTTCTAAAATTGTAAAGTTAAATATATGTTGTTATTTTAAATGCATCCATGGGGTATGATGATAGCAAAATCGCTCAAATGTAATGATTTTAAAGTGCATTCTTTTGTATGATGATGGTAATATGGTAATCATATCACAGTAACACCACCACTGTTTTTGTAAATGCAGGTTACTCTTGAGGTGAAGGGGGAAACTCAATTAGTGAACTTGTCAGATAAGCTAAAAGGTGGTGGCATCGATCATAAGCTGTGGATCGAACACCCTGAGAACTTCCCAACATGCCTTGCCACCAAACCTTACCCCAAGTCCACTGTATCATCATTTTTCAAAAAGCTTAAGCTCTGTAAGTGATGAGAATTAGTATTTTCACCAATTTATTATCAAATATTTTGGGGGGTGAATTTCGCTTTTTGACCGAGGTAGGAGGTAATTTCACCGCTGTATCAAATATTTGCACAATTTCTGTGAGCCATTGTTCTTTTAAAAAAAAAAACACAACGATTCATGGTTATTAATTTAGGTTTAGTCTTGCATGCACTAGAATACATAATTTAATTCAAGTGCATTTTTAAAAAGTTACTTTTATTATCACTGGAAGTCACCACTGGTACAATTTAACAAGAGGTAACTTTTGATTACAAACAAATATTCCTTCCGTCCAATAATAATAGACAAGTTTCATATTTATGCATAAATAAAGGCATGTATAAAATTTTATGATCAACTCATTTAAGTTATAGTAAATTTCATCTTTTATTCTTATTCACATAAAACTATGAAATTAAAGAGTACATATAGAGTGAAATTGATTCATACATGAATCATTGAGGGTATTAGTAGTTTTCACTAAAGAGTGTTAGTTATTTTCATTTTAGGGTATTAATTGTTTTCACTGAAGAGTCTTTGTTTATTTTTAGTAAACAACTAATACTCTTTAGTGAAAACAACTAATACTCTTCAGTGATTCATGTACGAACCATTTTCACTCTATACTTTGTCATCATAGAGGCACTTTTTAAAATTAAACTAGGGGCATTTTAGGGGGAAAAAAAGTAGTTAGTGCTCATTGCAATGCAAAACAAGTATATATAATAAGATATTTCAAAATGATAATTTTGCCTATTATTGTTGAACGGAGAGAATATAACTTTTTTGTGATAACATGAGTAATTTTTCAAAATAAGAAACTTGCTCATTAATTTATTATGATAGAGATAGTATCCCTATCTTGGGATGGGTTTGGTTAAATTGAATACATACATCACTACAAAGAAACTCGCGCTTTAGTAATAGAAATTTGAGATCAATAATGGTACCTTTTTAAAGTGATAGACAACAAAATTCATTGCTAAACAACGGTCTTCTAGATTTGTCTATGTTGGACTGAACCGCTAAAGTTAACGATTTGCCCATCGCTTATTTTGAAACTGGGATTAGTGACGACCAGGAGGCTGTCGTAAACCCAACCCGTTTGACCCATGCTCCTTGATAATCGGTGGACATTTAAGTGGCAGACAAGATTAACGACGGAATGTCCGTCGCAAATTTTAAAATTAGAGTTAGGGATGGTCTTTTCGTCGCTAATCTTGAAAAACGATATTATTTTGGTCGTTTTATGCGGCAAGATTAGCAATGGATTTTTTTTCCATTTTAAGCGATAGAAACCATTTGTAAACTATAAAAAGAGAAGGTATTGCCCTTTGTAACTATCGAGACTAGTAAATTTATAGGTCCACACAGTTGTCTATGTAGTAGTCAAAGATTTGGCAGCTACCGCGGCCCCTGCTTCTTCGAGCAGGTTGAGGAGTAGAGAAAAAGAGAAAAATTGCCGATGAGTTATCGTGTTGTTGCCAAAGAACCATCATGTCCAATTTAAAGTGCTCACATCTCGATCCTGTATTCATTATCCGTAAGTTCTATATTTTTTAGAGTTTAAAATTGATTAGGAAGCATGTTTATAATATGCTTAATCACATATATTTATATTATGTTGAACCGATTAGTATTATTGAGTATATTGAATTGTTTAACATTAGTATATTATGTACAATTTGGTATATTGAACTGTCAGATGAAAAATGTGTTCATTATGTTTCTATCAACATTTTTTTTTTTACCAACCATCACTTAATAATTTCATATGTTAATCATAATTTCATGTCATTAACATTACAAGTACAAATAACAACTTAATTCTAAAATAGACTACACGATACCCCAAATGAGCATACTTTTTTTTTTTTTTTTTTACGGAAGTAATACTTTTTTATGAAAAATATCTTGTTTTGGAAGTTTATGTGTAGTTTACTAAAACAATTGAAATATACAGAGTAAGAGGAATTCATAAACTTATAATAGTTATTCGTATATGAAAGTAAATTGGTAAACAATTTTTTTATGGGAATTGCTAATCAATTACATCATGGGAAAAAAAAAAAAAAAAAAAACTATTTTACATTAATATGTGCATTCTAATTTCCTAACCTTCCTAACAAAACCCAGCGTAGATTAAAAAAAAAAAAAAAGAGCAAATCGCAATCATAAATCCTGGATGGGGAGTAGTTAAAGAGTTATTGACCGACCAAACGCCTAGAGCAGATGGTGCAGTAGAATCTGCGCTTGGTCTTGTAGTAGAGAGGCACGAAGCATAGCCTCCAGTTACTCTGTACGTCCATGGCCTGCACCATTCCGCCGCAGTACGGACACGCCCCCGGCGCCGCCTGCCTTCCGATCACCCTCTCATCTTCGTCGCAAACGAACACCAAACACATCTTCCTCTCAATCCAATTAGGGTTTTTTTCTCTCTCGCGAATATTATATGGTTTGATTGATTTCAATTGAGGTTTCCCCTAGGTGATAGAATGGGAAAATTTTAGAAATGGTGGGGGGATTATGGAGGATGTTTCGGTTTATATAGGAATAGGGATTGAGATTCTGGAAAAACCTAGAGAAACTGAGAAAGAGAAAATGGACGCCTTTCTTCTGATTTATGCTGTTTCGAAGAAAAAGTAGATGATGGACAATTCTGAGTTGATTTTCAAAAGATTTATAAATAATAAATTGTCGGTTAAGGAATTTATTGGAAGGAGAATATTTATATTTATATTTATATCTTTACGCGCTTTGACGTTTTTGATTGATCTGATTTCATACCTTTTCCCCTTTTTCTGAGAAAATCCGGACCTCAATTTCTGTGTTACACTTTTCATTTAAAATGTTGCACACAAATAAGAATACGAAAACTCACTAATGATATCATCCCACACATCGTCTATTTCATCCCACCAAAGAACACTGGGAACAATAAGCTTCCACGAGAATTTATATTTTTTTACTACGATTGTCTCCCACATTAATAATGAACAAATCTCTCACAAATTTATGGGTGGCCCATAGTGAACCCAATTCTCCAAATCAAATAATAGTAATTAACACTATAAAACCAGAGTTAGGTAAATACTAAATACCATACAAGGTTCATACCACTTTTAATTAGTTTACTTTTTTCTTCTCCATACCATTTTTTTTTCCTACCCTTTTTTAGGATTACTTTTTTCCTTATTGCTTTTAGTGGTTGCTTCTGTTTGCAATTTGGTTTTAATAAGAGTTAATTGCATATACAGTATACCATTTAATCTATTGAAGAAAATACTAGGATTCTACGTAAAAAATGATGGCTTAGAGAAACTTGAATATTAGAGATTTAGCCTGCAGATTGTGAGTAACATTGAAATACAAATGTGTTACTCTTGTACAATATCTGCCAGCGCTTTTACACATATTAACCACTAGTGATAAAATGAAAAATGTTGAAGAAAATTAAAGCAAGATTAGGCTATAGTACATACGGATTTGTGAATAACAACAAATTCAAGAGTTGTGAATCTTCCAACCTTTTTCTTGGAACCAATCTTCACAAGTTGCCAAATTGTTGGTTATCATTTGTCCTGCAAGGATATCACAGTCTCGAACGCCCCGGCCAGCGCTTTCACCTTGTTTTTCCTCTGTTCGATAAGCTTGTTTCTCGTCTCCTCAATTACGTCGTTCGACAGCGCAACATCCTTCTTCCCATGTGCCACTTTCGGAGTTGCCTCTTCTTCTTCTTCTTCCTTCTTCTCTTCCACCACTTCTTTTTCCTCCAACTGCTCATTACATTTGCTATTATCATCCACTTCTACTGCTTCCTCGTTTTCGTCGCCTTCTTTTTTCTCCTTCTCTTCGTCGGGATGGCCTGCACCACTTTCATCATGATCACCAAGATCATCAGCGTGGTTAGTCTCTTCTTTAACATCCTCTTGCTGGTTGCTGATCTCTTCGTCTCGTGATTTTTCTTCCACCTCCTCTTCGTCCTTGTGCTCTATATCCGTAGAATGCTCGACACTCTCAATCTTGTCTTCCTGGTTTTCGACAGCTGATGGAGATTCAATGGCATCATGCTGTTGTTCAACTGTTGGAGACTCAATCACAGCATCATTTTCATGGCTTTCTCCCTCGATTTGCTCCATAATGTTCGTCACATCTTCTTCCCCCAACAGAGAATACTCCGGTTCCTCTTCCTCCCCAACGAAACACTCTTGATCGTCGTGCTGAGGTTCAGGTTCGGGTTCTGGAACGTCACGACTCACAACTTTCTCAGGCGTGCTCTCGGCTCGTTTCTTCCTTAAAGCGCCACTCCCGGCTTCACTCTTCTTAGTTAACACACTACTGCTTTTCTTTACACTACTCACAGCAGGTCTAGCATGCAGAGTGCTCTGTCTCCCAGCATCCTTTACCCCTCTCGAATTCCTTTCCGACACCCCCTTGCTTAAAGCACTACCCATTCTCCCCGTCGAGGAAGACCGAGGCGTAGGACTAGGCGACAGGGGAGATTTTGTCGTACGAGAGGGCGATGGAGGCTTGTCGAAGGATCTTCTTCTCGCCACGCTGGCACCAGGCGAATCATGATTAGTTTTCCCCGAAAACGAAGATGATCGAAGAGTGGGGTTCGGAGAAGCGGGTGATTTTGTCGTGCGAGAAGGCGATGGAGGCTTGTCGAAGGATCTCCTTCTTTCTAGAGTAGCCTTATCGGTCGTTGGAGATGACTTCTTCTTGCCTGGTTGTAGCTTAGAAGCATCGGAGATCGAAGACGAGGAGGACGCCGTGGGCTTGAGATAGCTGGGGATGCTTTTTCCTGATGAATTTGAGTCGTTGGTTTTAGTTGTTCTTCCTCCTCCTGCATTTGAAGGTGATGTTCCTCTCTTCTCTTTTCCAGGAGGTACAACTTCTTTTCTTCTTGTTGACATTTTTAAATTTCCAACTTTCTAATACCTGCATTAATTCATAAACTTTTGCTCATTAGCCATGCATTTATATGAACTAGATTGATAGGTTTTGGTTGAGTAATGCCTTATTTTTTGTAAAATTTGTGTTGCCTTTCTTCTTTTGTCTGTTAATGTGAACTTAATGGACCAAAAGTGCATCCTTTGTTTAATTCTTGAAATTTTGAATATATTTGAAATTTCAACATGGCTATCTAGCCATCTAGATAAATTGCTGAGAAAAATGCATCGTACATATTATGAACTATCCTTTTAAACATAAACATACATGTTGATAACTAATTACGTGTAATTTTCACCAAACATAACATCTAGCAAACCAATAGGTTTGTAGATAGAGCACATTTTCATAGCAAAGATGCATACAATGATAATAAACATAAGAGTATATGATGCTTACCTTGTTTGATGCTCAAAGATGAAAGCTCGTTTTCATTAGATGTTGCAGAACTTGTAATGAACGTTGATATATGAAATGAATTTAGATAAAAGAGGCTTTTGGCGGATGGAGGAATTGGTTAAGTTTAGTTGAATATTAAAGCGTAAATCGTGCACAACCCAAGATAGAAATAGGCGTGGGAAGCACATACCAATTATTTTTAAAGTTATTCCATGTAATATTCTCAAGAAAACCCCGATTGTTATTTTTTAAAAAGGATTTTTTTCTTAAAAAAAAAAAAATTGACCTTTTCAAGGTAACTAAATCATGGCCTCCAAATTGTTTGACAGGATGATCAGAGAAAGATTTAGAATTTTATTTCAGAGGGGATACTTTTTTTTATATTTTGGTATCACGTATATTTTCAATTCAAATGAGAAATACAAGTAAAATAGAAAAAAAAATTAAAACTTAAGGGGGTGAATCCTCTTCCAAAATCCATCTCTGGGTATGAGTGGAATGCGATTATTGCACAATTCTGCTCAAATTCATATTTATTTCGCATGATTTATTGTTTTTCGAGTTTCTTCGAAAAGAATTGGACTCCACGAATCTCATTTTGCATGATTATTCACCCTAATGTTAATGATATCACGTTACAGTATGAACCATCATAAGTCATAACTTATTCCAATTTAGATACCAAACAGAGCAATTTATATTTATGATTCTGTCCATTTTTTAAAAAAAAAAAAAATTCCGTATTCGTGCTAACTGCTATGTAATGAAATTGGTACCAACAAGAGGTTTTATATTTATGACTATGTCAAGTTTTTTCTTCATAATAAAATGCAGTACGAATTTCTCTTTAAGGGGTAAAATCCCGGTTTGTGGTTATTTGGCACATGAAGTTCTTTATTTATTTTTTTAATATAAAGTTCTCATTTTATATTTCATTTCATATGCATGCCAACTGTCTCGTGCTCTGAATTTTTTTTTTCAAAAGATTAAATAATACATGGGAACATTAATAATTCTCTTTGTGATCATATACTCTATTTGTCCTTTTTTTAATCAATTTACAACTAAAAATAAAACTTATTATATCTTTAATCAATATTTATCTTTCTCGTTAAAAAAAATAATGATAAAACTTTCATCCTATAACGCACACATTCTTCTAAGAATACTATAATGTAATATCGAATTCGCATCAGCCTCTTAAAAAATGGACAAATTTTATTTATTATCAGCTAAAAAAACGTGTACTAATAAAGCATAGCAAAAAGTACAAGAGATATCTGTTAGTGATCGGTTCTAATCGCGTGGATTAGTGGTTGTTTTTAACCGGAATTAGGATCACCAAACAAGAATGAGTGATTGATTACCACCGTAAATGGTAAGTTCGATAGTTCGGGTTATAAAATCGTAAATACGAGTATTGAATTCGTATTTATTTCGTGTGTGTGTATGTTTAGGTGTATGAGTGTATGTATTTGGAGTGTTTGTGAATTTGAACTTGTTTTTATTGCTAGAGAACAACTTATTTATACTAACTACCAAGTAGGAGGTGTACATGACTCTTGGACTACCAAGCTTGCATGCTTAACATGTGTCCTTCTGACCACATTTGATCTTATCTAAGCTGAAACTTAATTACAAAGTATTGTATTTGGTCTTATCACGGATCCAGTGTTGTTCATCATACTTTGCTTGTGGGTCTAATATTCGATTATCTTCTGTAGAAGTTGTTCGCTCTGGGGTTGGGGGATCCATAAGTTGTTCACCTGTGTTGTTCAATGTTGATGTGTCTCTGGATCTTTAATTCTTGTTCGCCAATAGCCTGGTTGACCTGATAGGTTAATAGGTGTCACACACTCCATAAGCTGGTAAGTGCACCTCCTTTTGGTAATGTTGTTCGTCATCCAGGTAATGTTGTTCGTCATCCATAATCTAGTGTAAGTTCCATATCCGGCTTGGGGTTTTAGAATTTGTTCGCTAGAAAGATGTTCGTCAAGGAGGTTGCTCATCACATAATACACTTCCTAGATTGATTTGCGCACTCCCTTTTTTATTATTCTTGCTAGTCATCTCAGGTTCAAGTGCTTTGATTCATAATCCTCATTTATGCCCTAATTATTGTTCGCCAGATTATAATTGATGTTTGTTTATCAACAATTGCCCCATATCCTGGCCAGATGTTGCTTTGGACGAGCAACTGTGGTCAGGATATCATCTTATTGATAGATTAGGTTGAACTGCCTCTCTCCTGGACGAGCAACTTTGGGCTACCATTTCGTCTTTCTAAGATCTGGGAGTTGTTCAAGGATGGCGTGGGCGGCATGATTAGGCGCCGCCCACGCGCGGGCAAAATCTAGGCCACGCGTCCCTACATTTGTTCGTAGGTCCTCCATCTTTTTGTTCTTTGTATAAAAGACCCCGTTTTCTTTCATTTTGGCCCCAGAATTTTTCGAATAATACGGGATTTACCCCGCTTTTCTTCTTGGTATAAAATTGAGTGGGAAATGAAAATTTTCCCACTCTTAACTTTTTAGCTACAGTAACTCTGACAACTTACTCCATTTTCGGCGCCCTTTCCGAGCTTTTCCGGTGAATCCTTCCAAAGTTCAAGGTAGTTAATTCATTTCGTTGTTTGTTTACTTCTTCTTATTCTTTTTCTTTCCATTTTTCCTTCGAAATTTGCCCCACCAACACCGTGACGATTTTTGCCACCGTGATTCTGGAAAATCGCCGCTGTGATTTTTGAAGCTTTCTTACTGGAATTTATTAACTTCTCCCAGAACTTTCGGAATTAACCCTTATTCCTCCAAAACCCATGTCCTCTCACTCGAGTAACCACGAATCTGTGAAAAATTTGGATCCCCTCTTCCCGACATGGCATACACAAACCAACCTCCCTTTGAGGTTTCGTCGGCAACTCCTCCCGAAGTTGGTTCAGTAATTCGATTAGTTGAGGATACTGGTGCTCGCCCGTCTGGTGATGGGGTTGTGGCGAATATGGATTCGAATGAAGAGTCCTCTTAAAGTTCAGAATCTGAAGAAGACTTCGATCCCGAGTTTGACGAACTGACCCGAGAATTCTTGGAAGGGATAGATTCTCCAAACCCCAAAATACTTGAGAACGAGATCCCTTCTGGAGTTGCTCGCCCATTTGAATGGCGAGCATATGTTGATGAGTTCGTGAACAGATTTCCTCCCTTCAAACGACAAGTGATGGATTTGGTGAGGACTGAATACTAGACGAGTAGGATTAGGAGTGTTGTTCACAAGGACGATCTCGCCTTAATTCGAGAGACGTACCAGATCCCGTTCGATATTCATATGTGGGCTCCAAAAAAGAAAGAGAGAGTTAATCGCCCTCCGCTAGGATGTACGGCGATCAACATTGATACCTTGATCGCCGGACTGAGGTTGCCACTGCCCCCAGTTGTTGGTCGTTTTCTTGAGGCGACCAACCTTGTCATTACCCAGATTACTCTTATCGGATGGACAAACCTGCTCGACGTCATGGGCTTGTTTGCCTTGGAAGGATACGTTGACCATATTACTACTGAAGAGGTCAACTATCTCATGAAGATCACAAAATATCATGTGGGTGAAGAAGGATATTATTACTTGAAGGCCCGGACTGGACTTAAAATTGTTGAGGGAGTGCCGAACAAGATTAGAAACTGGAAGGAGCACTTCTTCTTCATAGGGGGGATTGACGAGCATCTTCTGGCCCATACGGTGGTGTTGGGCGCATAAACTCCCCTGCCTCATATAGAAAAATTAAACATAAGCTTGCTTCTGTTCGTCTTTGAATTAGATTGTTCTAATTTAACTCTTCTTGTTTGCTCGCAGGTCCCCGGTTGCTCAAGTGGAATACTGAGGAGGAAGAAATCGGCTCAGAGTTCCTCTTCACTTCTTGTTTGGTCGCCCTCCGGAACAAGGCAGATAGGACCATCCAACACGTGAACTAGGAAAGGTGCAAAAAAGTTGATCGCCTCTTCACGTACCCACATCATCTTGAAGCCCAGGTTGAGGTGCCCCCAGGTACACAAAAATTCTAACTCTTCAAGGCAAATTTGCTCGTCAATAATTTTTTATTTCAATACTTGCTCGTCTAACATGCTTTCTTTTTTTTTCTTTTTTTATATAGCCGAGCAAGTTACTGTAGTCGTTCCTCCTTGCTTCGGCCTCCTAGAACAAAGGGTCCATGAAATGCCGCCCCCCAAGGAAAGGAAGGTTAAAGGAGACCCGCCCTCCAAAGTTCTGGCGATGACGAACAAGCCCTCAGGGGCCTCTGTTGCTCGGCAAGCTGCCCCTTCCCCAAGTGCCACACCACCATCTCCTCCGGTATCAGCCCCCCACGGGGCTAAACGATTAAAAATGGGAGATGGGACCCTTGTAGCCCAGGCTGCCCCTACTGGTGACAAGAGGAAAGAAAAAATGGAAAATGGTGTTGCTCGGGCCCAGCATGCTGAGGTTGCTCGCCATACTTCGATCGAGCCAGTAGAACGGGCGAGCAAAGCTGGCAAGGACAGGCAGACTCCCCCTAGAGGGCTGGAGGATATCACTTATCTTGGCTGGGACGCCAAGAAATTTGTCGAGTAAGTTTGTCTCATAACTTGATATTCCGGTCCTTATAAATTCCTTCTTTTTTTTTTTTAAATTTCCAAGTGTTGTTTGTATCTCTGTTCGCAGATACCGAGCGGACGACCATCCTGGGCGAGCAAATCCCGTCCATTAATATGCCTATTCTAAGACCCCAGTTAATATAATGGAGATTCCAGGCGAGCATGTTCGCCAGGCTACAGAGTTGATCGCCCGGTCATGGACAAGGCCTCTGGACAAAGCAATTTCTGCACAAGGGGTGGCGGACAACTTTCACTTTTCAATGATGCAGGCCGCCAACTCCCTCGTAACTTCCCAAAAAGGGTTGGCCCAGCTGGCCGAGCTTGAGGAGGCTGCTCGTCGGTACTCAGCATCTGCTCGGCAACTGACCGATGAGAAGGATGGCCTGATTGGCCAGTACGAGGCTAAAATTGCTCGCCTCTACAATTAGCTCAAGCTTGCCAACGACATTGAGAAGAAATGCATTGAAGATTATCAAGCGTTGCCGGCCGAGCTCAAAAATAAAGATGTTGAGCTCGAGGAGAAGAAGAAGAAGAAGGAAACTGTTGCCTAGCAAAAGTTGGCTGAGGCCGAGGTAGAAGTTGCTAGCCTTAAAGAAATAGTGGGGCGATGTATACACCGGAACAGTTCGAGGCAGAGCTGCAGGTCCGGACTGGTCCTTCATAAAATTTGGGATATATTTGTGCTTACGCTGATTGCATTCGTGCAGTCAGTTTGCACGATAGACCCGATATTATTGAGGATATCGGAAAGGATCTAGTCGAATTTGTCGAGCACTATCCTCCCCCCAAAGACATTGAACTCCAACTTGGAGATATGGAAGACTATGGGATCAAGATTGATAAACTTGATCCTAGTGTCATCCTTACCCGTCCTCCAGTTCCAATTGAGGAGGGCGAACAGGCTGCTGATGACGAGTGAAATGCGGCCGAGCAAGAGGAAAAAGCAACTGAGGACATGATTAGTGAAATGATTGTCGATCCCTCAGTTGATCAGCCGCAAGACCCTCCCTCTGGCGAGCAATGACAAGAGTATGACTTAGAATTGCTTGATGTATTCCTCTTGTAATAGTTGCTCGTCTTTTAGTTGATCCTTGTAATTTTTTTAGGCTTAATGCCTTAATTATTAATGAAAATACCTTTTGTTCGCTCATCTTCTTCATGTATGTTAATTGTCTTTACATTATTGTCTAATGCTTTTGCAATTATAACATACAGTATTGGGCTTTGTTTGATTTGAACTTTGCCTTAGATGGAATACGGGTTTAGCCTTAGGTTTTGCTCATCTTAAAAGACGAACAACCTTTAAATGGCCTTGATCATTAAAAGTGGACTTATACCTCGAGCTTAGATTCATCCTCGAACGAACAACTATATTTACATCATGAAGATTTACAAGTGTTTTAAAATTGTTCATCATTAACATATACAATTTGACGAACAACTTTGACTACTTATGCAAAATAGTTGCTCGCTTATAATATTTTTGTCGAGCAACTTTACATGGAAACAAAGATGAAACAACACCAAACTATACAACGTGCCGAACAACTTTTCATCCTATACTTAATAATGTTTTCAAAAAATTAAGCAAGTTTTTGGTTTACTTGCCCCCATAGACCCTTGCTCGCCCATAGGTTGAACTTGTTTGCCTTATTGATAATACTTCTTAAGATGTACATCATTCTAGGAGTATTGGGCCGGGTTGTCTTTCATGTCTTCGATATCGTATACCCCATTAAGGAACTTGTTAGTTATACGATACGGGCCTCCCAAGTTGGTCCCAATACACCTAAAGGTTGAGCGATCAACTTTTTTAGAACCAGATCTCCAACTCTGAATTCCCTGATTTTGACATGGGAATTATAATAACGCTCTGCTCGTTGTTTATATGTGGCATTTCTTAGCTCGATGTTTAGTCTTTTTTCTTCGAGCAAATCCATTTCAGCGGCTAAAGCAGAGTTGTTCGCTTGTTCATCAAAGTTGGTCGTCTGAATTGTGTTTGCCTTTAGTTCAATCGGAATAACGGCTTCAATTCCGAAGGTCATTGCAAAGGGTGTTTCTCTGGTGCTAGACCTGAGAGAAACTCTGTATGCCCATAAGACTTCCGATAGCTCTTCAGACCAGTTACCTTTGCTCTCCGTCAATAATATCTTTAATGTATGCTTGATAATCTTGTTGACGGCTTCAACTTGTCCATTGGACTGGGGATGATAGGGAGTAGAATAATGCTTTCTGATACCCCATTTGGTGCAGAAATCTCTCAACTCTTTCCCATCAAACTGTGGACCATTGTCTGTTACGATTATTTGTGGAACTCCAAAACGACAGACAATGTTCTTCCATATAAAGTTGATCATCTTCTGTTGTGTGATTTTTACCATAGCTTCTGCTTCGGCTCATTTTGTATAATAATCGACTGCCACGAAAAATCGAACATTTCTGACTCCTGTTGGGAAAGGGCCAATAATGTCCATCCCCCATCTTGCAAATGGCCAGGGACTATAAACCGAAACGAGCTCTTGAGCCAGGTGTGAATATTCGGGGCAATAATCTAGCATCGATGACAAGTTTTTGTTATTTTGATTGCATCCTGACGTAAAGTTGGTCAATAATAACCTTGTCTGATAGTTTTGTACGCCAAGGCTTGCCTCCCAGTGTGACTTCCGCATACTCCGGCATGTATTTCCTCGAGTATTGCTCGTCCTTGCCCCCTAGGCAAACATTTGAGGAGTGAGATTGATATTCCTCTTTTAAAAAGTTGTTCGCCCACTAGAGTGTATCTGGCAGCTCGCTTGACTAGCTTAGCTATTTCAAAAGAGTTATTTGGTTTTTTCCCATTCTTCAAATATTTGACTATTTATGTTCTCCAGTCTTCGTCATTTATTTGCTTGTCTAGCTGGTTGACATTATAACTTGTCGTTGATGGGTTATTCATCTTTGTGATGATAATGTCTACCAACTCAGCTGGACCTTCACTAGTTGCTAGTCGAGCTAATGCATCAGCTTGAGTGTTGCTTGTCCTTGGAATTTGTTCAATGAAAACTTGATCTAACAAGGACAACAGGTGAGAAGCAATTCGTTGATATTCAATCATATGATCATCTTTTGCTTCATATTCGCCTCGAACTTGGTTTACGATCAATTGTGAGTCGTCGAATATTTGTAAACGTCTGACACCTACTGCAAGGGATAGGTGGAGACCAGCAATAAGATCTTCATATTCAGCTTCGTTGTTGGTTGCCATGAAGTCAAATCTCATGGCCGAGGTAAGAACCTGTCTGTCGGGGCTAATGAGAACCACGCTTGCCCCCGAGACCATGTTGGAGGAAGATCCGTCAACATAGAGATGCCAGGATGATCAAGTCCTCTCGTCGGATCCTGAGGGAAAGTTAGCTCGACGATGAAGTCGGCTAATGTTTGCCCTTTGATCATTGTTCGAGGAGCATAAGTCACTCCAAATTGGCTGATCTCCAGTGACCATTTTAATAGTCGACCAGCTGTGTCAGGACGATGAAGAATTTATCTAAGTGGGAAAGTTGTTAGCACTTTGACTTGATGATCAAAGAAGTACGGTCTTAACTTTCTCACACTCATGACAAATGCGTATGCTAGCTTTTCGGTTGATAAATACTTGACCTCTGCTTCATGCAAAGCTTGGCTGACACAATAGATCGGCTGATGAAATTTGCCATCCTCCCGTACTAAAACAGAGTTGATCGCCACTTCAGATGCTGCCAGATATAAATAGAGTTTTTCTCCTGAAACGGGCTTTGATAGAATCTTTACATCACCCAGGTAGTCTTTAAGTTGTTCAAACGCTCTCTGGTAGTTGTTCGTCCATGTAAATTTTCCCTTTTTGATAGCTTCAAAGAATGGACGACACTTGTCCCTTGATCTGGATATGAACCGGTTTAAAGCTGCTAGGCAACCTGTGAGTCTTTGAACTTCTTTTACTGAACGAGGAGGTTGCATATCCACGATAGCCTTTATCTTTGTTGGGTTGGCTTCAATCCCCCTTTAACTAACAAGGTGTCCTAAGAATTTCCCTGAATGGACTCCAAAACTGTTTTTCTTTGGGTTCATCTTCATATTGTAATGTCGGAGAATGTCGAACACCTGGGCCAAGTGTTGAAGATGGCCCTTCTTCCTGGGGCTTTTGACCACAATATCATCAACATAGACCTCCACCGTGTTTTCAATTTGTTCGTCGAACATTTTGTTCACCAACCTTTGATAAGTTGCTCCCGCATTAATGAGACCAAACGACATTCTTCTCCAGCATAAAAGGTTCTTATTTGTATAGAAAGTTGTATTTTCTTGGTCGTCGGGATGCATCGGAATTTAATGGTAACCAGCAAATGCGTCCATGAATGTTAGCATTTCGCGACCTGTAGTGTTGTCTACCAATTGATCAATGTACGGAAGAGGAAAATTGTCCTTCGGGCATGCTGCATTCAGATCTGTAAAATCTATGCATAGCCTCCAGGTCCCATTTGGCTCCCGCACAAGAACCGGGTTTGCTACCCATTTCGGGCAAAGTGCTTGCCGAATTAAGTCATTGTCTAGCAACTTCTTCACCTCTTCATTGAGGGCTTGATACTTGTATGGGTAGTACTTCCTTCTTTTCTGATGGACCAACCTTTTTGTTTGGTTGATATTAAGTCGATGGCAAGCATATTTCGGATCTATCCCACCATGTCTGCATGAGACCATGCAAAAACATCTAGATTTGCCTTGAGGAAATCTTTCATTCGGGACCTGTAAGGCTCAGGGAGCTCAGATCCGATGTATAGCTCTAGATCCTCGTTTTTGGGATTAATTTTGAAGGCTTTCAATTCTTCGACTGGAGTTGCTCGTTATTTTTATCCCTTCCAACGAGGATCAATCACTGGTCCCTCAAGGTCAATATCATTTTCAACGTCCATTGGGTCTGCTTCCAGACGGGGTTCTAGATCATCTGCTTGCCTTGGCTCATCGTTGTTTGTCGGGTCATGGCCCTCCAAGTCATTGATAACAAGTTGCTCGTCACCACTTAGATGTTGTTCGTCAGGTAATGGTTGTTCCCCAGTGGTAATGAGTTGCTCGTCCAAATGTTGCTCGTCACCGGGAAGTTGTTCGTCCAGCTCCATTTGGTCTCCAGTTTCCATCACGTCTTTCAACACTAATGGTTCATCGATCGGATAACTGGTGGTGGCTTCCATCATGGAAATTCATCCTTCATTTGATTGCATTTGTATGAGGCACTCACGAGCTTTTCTTTGGTCTCTCTTTACTAAACCAGCTCCACTCACTGTAGGGAACTTTATGCAATAGTAATAGGTTGAACATGCAGCTTTAAATTCATTTAAAAAGGGACAACCAAGGAACCCATTATAAGTTGACTCTTGATTTACGACCAAGAAATCTACCATTCTCGTTATATTTTTTTCGGAATCTTCGGTCGACACGAGTTGTACAGATAACCTAATGATTCCCAAAGGGACTGTTACAGCATTGCCAAAGCCTAGGATGCGATGATTTAAATCTTAGATATAACTTGAATAATCTCCCAATTGATCGAGCTTCTTTTTTAAAAGGATGTTAGTGTAAACCCCAATGTCTACCAACAATCGATGCACCCCTGGTTCCCATAATCTTGTCATAAATTATGAGAGAGTCATTATGGGGGGTCAATATTCCTTCTAAGTCCTTCTCTGTAAAGGTTAATTCTGATGTTTGTAGGACGGATGGATTAACCCCCATTTCTTGTACATTATCAATCGCCCATAATTCAGTCTTTCTTTTACGATTTGACATTAGTGGTCGCCCATCAGAACATCCTCCGGCTGGTCCTGCGGATTCCATCATATATACATCTTCTACTGGGCGAGCAACAACGGCAGGGGCTGGTCGTCCAGGTCTGTTGTTCCTCGGAGGTTGGTCATCTATCTCATCCCCTGAGCTGCTCTCCCGGCCTCTCTTTTCAGGTTGTCTCTTGGAAAAATCAGAGAGCTTTCCCTCCTCGTAAAACCGACAAAGTTGCTTGAGCAAATCTCTACATTCACTTGTAAAGTGCCCCACACTTTGGTGGTAAGCACAATATTTGTTTGGGTTAAGTTTGCCAGTTTCTTGACGAATCTTCCGAGGAGTGGAGAGAAACTCTTTCTCCTTTACGTTATTATACACAGTGTCAATGGATACTGTTAGTACCTGGTTTAATTTTTCCTTCAACTCCGTCCCTTCGTTGAATGCCTTCATATTTTTCGGGACTCGGTAGCCTGTTCCGCCAGGTTTTTTGTTGTTCTCCTTCTGATCAGTTTTGTTGTCTCTCATATTTGCTTGCAAAGCTTTGTGCATGGAGACAAAGATGATGGTCCCGTTTTCGAAGGCCAAAATGGGAATTTAGGAGAATTTTTTTTAACTTTGCATTGCACCCTGAATGAGTTCAGTAAGGGAACACTCAAGTCACTGCATTGCTCAGAGACAGAGCTCTGAAGTCAGTGGTGACTTGTGAGCTCAGACTCTGAACAAGGCAATGACTCGAGAGACTGAACTCTCGAGTGCTAGCTTAAGCGTGTCAGTGAGATTGATTCTCCCTGACTAAAATACTTAGCTAATTTTCTTTTCAACATTTCCAAGTACACTCGGTGAGCATACACTACAAGTAATTAGCAAGTGCTTAAACAATAAACAACGCTAAGTTTAACGTGGTTCAGAGACTCAAGCTCTTACATCCACGACCTGATTTAACAGAAAATCCACTAACTGGGATTCTTGCTTTTAACGTGCCAAGGTGCACGACTACATTGGACTCACACCACTCCCTGGGCTGCCTCTCCTCCCCTCACTACAAACCTAACATTCTTCTAAAAGGGTTTAGTTTGGTTTGGTTCTCTCCAACTAGGTGAGGTTTTCCCTTATAATGTTTTAGCCTCGATGCTAAGGTTGGGAAAACCTCTCTAAGCTATGGATGTATATGATAAGTTCACGATACAAGCTGGACACTCAAAATATATATGAAGACCCTAAATGGTCAGTGCCCTGGATATGAGATGTGCTCCCTTATGACTCCCTTGAACATCACACAACTCTCACGCCCACACAGCTCGTAAGTGTAGATTTCTCCTCTCTCTCCACTTCTCAAACGCAGCTATGAGCTTGTATTTATAGTGTGGATTCAAATGTTACCGTTGGAGGGGAACAACATTTGAATCCAGACTGTCAGTAGGGAAACCTACTTTTCTTGGAATGCGGCCTTGTCAGTGTCAGATGAGTTGTCTTGACTTGATTGGTCCACGTGGACTGAATCCAACGGATCTTTGATTCAGTGAGCTTGATCAGGGCACACTGACTTCAGATAGCTTATCCTCCACTGACTGATGATCTTCAGTAGACACAGTTGTCTTCAGTGTAGTTGTCCTTCAGGGACTCTTTGAAGATCTCTCCAAGAAGTTTGTCATAAGGCTGAATGACAAACTTCCTTGACCACAGTAGCCTAACTCATTCAGGGCCTACTTGGTACAACACTGATCCTCCTGATCATGCTCTTCACTGAGTGGTCCACTGACTTAGCTTAGATCAGTCAGGTTTATACTCAGTGGGACATCCTTCAGGCTTCTCTTCTAGTTCAGGTTACTAGCATGGCTTCAGTTAGTTCTTCTTGGTGTCATCTTGATATCCTCAGGCTGTGTTGCTGAGTTCCCCCTCAACTGAGTGTTCCCTCAACTGAGTTCTTCTCAACTGACAACCTATTCTACTGAGAGCTAACCTATCCTGACCTAAAATAAAAGATACAATCCTGACTGCTTTCAAACCTATTACATGTTGTTTTGGAAAATCATCAAAATTAAAACATATCCCAACAAAAGATGTTGGCATAATTCTGAAAGTCGGCATAACTCTTTGAACACTTCAGCCGTACCTCTTTCCACAAGTCTGAACCTTTCTGTAAACCGGCCATGACGGCTACAATCTTGGTATCTTCACTAACTTGTTCCTCCTCTAGCAATATTTTATTGGATCTTTCCATAAAAGCCCGGTCTGATTCATCGTCGTTCTGTTTTAAATCTGACAGCCGGTGCTTCTGGGAAAGATACGATCCTGTAGTCAAAAAGTGTGCGAGGAATTCCCGGCTGAACTGAGCAAACGAGTGATTGGATGCTGGTGACATTGCAGAAAACCACTTATGTACCCTGTCCCCCAAAGTCAGGGGAAAGTTCCGATATTGGGTAGCATCGCTTGCCCCCAATGAGAACATATAGTCTGAATACTTTGTTAGATGAATACGAGGATCAGCAATGCCTTCATATTGTATGCTTGCCGGAAATTGTATCTTTTTCTGGATTGGGGCCTTCAAAATGATTGAAGATAGTGGTGAAGATGGCATGCTGGTCGTCCCAATCCCTCTTTGAAGGTCAAGTTGGACTTGTATGCTCTCCATGGCTTTTCTCAAGCTTGACAACTCCTTAAGAGATTCCCCCTGGCTTGGAGGTTGTTCGGCGAGAAAGGATGCATGTCCTGCTGCTCATCGCAGTTGTTGATAGATGAATATAAATCAATGATGGGCGAACAAGGATTAAAGCCTTAAAAAGAATTATGAAGAACCAACCTCAAATCAAAGATGATTAACAAAGAAAATCAAGGTGGGGTGCATAAATCAATCAAGGAAGGGTATAAACTGACGAACAACTCTACCGACGAACAACATACTGGCGAACAGGTCTAGAGACCCGAAGTCAAATATGGACCCTCCACCAAGTCACTGATGACGAGCAACATTATGAAAGATGGTGCATCTACCAGCTCAAGGGGTGTATGGAAATGAACAAAGGACCAAGATCCCAAAGCCAAGTTGTGCAAAACACAAAGGCGAACAACTTCTGAGCCATACCCTCAAAAGGCGAACAACTTTTATGGAAAAATCATTCTGGATCAACTAAACCGACATGGACGAACAACAATGAAGTCCGAGATAAGACTAATGAAGGCTTTGTAACTAAGATTCAGCTTAGATGAGGTCAAACAAAAGTCAATAGGACACTTGTCAAGCATGCAGGCTAGGAAAACCAAGAGTCATAGACACCTCATGCTTGCTAGCTTCTATAAATAGTTGTTCTCCAGCTAAGAAATACAAGTTCAAATTCTTAAATACTCCCAAAACATACACTAACACACCTAAACGTACACACATATGAAATTAATACGATTTCGACTTTCGTGTTTATCATTCCACATCCCGAATCTTCGATTTACCATTTACGGTGGTAATCAATCACACGTAATTGATTGGTGGTCTTAAACCAAATTAAAACAGTCACTAATCCTATCGATTAAATTTGATCACCAACAAATTGGCGCTAGAAGGAGGGTCCGAACCTTCGATTTAGTGTGATTAATCAAGAACTTCAAGTTAAAAACTTGAAGATTTGAAGAAAGTTTCAAGAAACATTTGAAGATTCAAATAAGAGTGTTCTTGGTGTTCTTCATCATAAGAACAAAGACAAATTAATCTGAAATGCCTCAATCCAAGGAAACCCAAGCATCACGCTTGTCAAGGAGAGCATCTCCCACCCGAGCTTCGTCGGCCGACCACCAGGACCGTAATCCCAGGCATGCGAACAGATCACAGCATACTGCTATAACCCATAATCTCCCACCTGAAATGGAGGCCCTAGCAAATAACCCTAATGAACTGGCCAAGACTATAGCTGCTCTCCAACCTCTTCAGAAACAACAAGATCAGAATAGGCCTTCATAAGTGAGGCCTAAGGACAGACCCATAGAAGTTGTTAGGGTCAGGTCAGCTAGGGGCGAACAACACGAGGTGAACAGTGCCCAGGTCAGGCGGGATAAAGACAAAGCCAAGATGGTCGAACCAAGAGAGGGCCAGGCTGAATCTGCTCGCGGGCGAACAACAATGTCGAGCCATGGAACTACACGTTACAGTGCTCAGGACAGGCTTGGCCAACCCCAACAACAGGAGAAAGTTGCTCGTCAGGAAGCAGAGTGTGGGCGAGCAACATTCGAACAGCCTCGCCCATCAGTCCATGAAAGACTTTCCCAGTCTGCCTTCAGGTGTCTAGGGCAAAACGCGGCGAGCAACCCTAGAAAATAGCTCCAGGATTTGCCCACTCCGAGCGAGGGACTGCGATGAGCAGAAAGGTTTGTACCTTTGCTCGCTGAACAGCCTCCAAGCCAGGGGGCATCTTTGGATGAGCTATCAAGCCTGAGAAGGGCAGTGGAGAGCATGCAGGGACAATTGGACCAACAAAGAGGAGCGGGGACGACCAGCTTGCCATCCTAACCACTATCACCTATCATTCTGAAAGCCCCGATTCAGAAGAAGGTCCAGTTCCCAGCAAGCATACAGTATGACAGTGTTACTGATCTCAGAGTTCATCTGACGAAGTATTCGGATTATATGGTCTCGGTGGGAGCCAGCGACGCCACTCAATGCCGAAACTTCCCCTTAATTTTGGGGGATCGGGTGCACAAGTGGTTTTCGGTGATGCCACCAGCATCTATCCACTCGTTCACTCAACTGAGTCGAGAGTTCCTTTCTCATTTCTCAACAGCGGGGTCATACTTGTCCCAGAAATACCGGTTGTCGGACCTAAAACAAAATGACGACGAGTCGGATCGGGCATTCATGGAAAGGTTCGACAAGGTGTTGTTAGAAGGTGAACCCGTCAGCGAGGACACAAAAATCGTTGCCGTTATGGCTAGATTGAAAAAAAGATCGAAGCTATGGAAAGAGGTACGTTTGAAGTGCCCAAGAAGTTATGCCGAATTTAGAAATCAAGCCGACATATTCGTTTCCATGCACGAGGCCTTGCAATCAAACTTAGGGGAGAACAAAGTTGATCCCAAGGAGAGTAACAAGAAACCTGGCGTAACAAGCTATCGAGTCCCGAAAAACATGAAGGCATTCACTGAAGGGACGGAGCTTAAGGAAAAGTTGAATCAAGTGCTAACAGTGTCGGTCGATACTGTTTATGAAAATGTGAAAGAGAAGGAGTTGCTCGCCCCTCCACGGAAAATCCATCAAGACACCGGCAAACTCAACCCTAACAAGTATTGTGCCTACCATCAAAGCGTGGGGCACTTTATGAGTGAATGTAGAGATTTGCTCAAGCAGTTGTGGCGGTTCTACGAGGAGGGGAAACTTTCTGATTTTGTTAAAAGACAACCCGGAAAGAGAGTCCGGGAGAATAACTCTGAGGATGAGGATGATCAACCTCAGAAAAACAATAAACCAGGACGACCAGTTCCTACCATTCCTGCTCGCCCGTTGGAAGACTTATACATGATGGAACCCGCAGGCCCCGCAGGAGGGTGTTCTGATGGACGACCACCAATCTCCAACCGAAAGAGAAAGGCTGAGTTACGAGCGATTGATCAGGTCCAAGAAATGGGGGTTAAATCGTATATCATGCAGACAACATAATTGACTTTCACCGAAAATGACTTGGAAGGAATATTAACTCCACACAACGATTCGCTTGTAATCTGCACAAAGATTATGGGAACACGAGTCCACAGATTGTTGGTAGACACTGGAGCCTACACCAACATCCTGTTCAAAAAGATGCTCGATCACCTTGGCGATTATTCGGGCTATATTCGGGATTCAACTCATAGAATAGTAGGCTTCGGGAATGCTGTAACAGTCCCATTGGGAATAGTTACTTTAGCAGTACAACTTGTAACAGCCAACGAACCCGAGAAAAATATTACAAGAATGGTTGACTTCTTGGTTGTAGACCAGGATTCAACTTATAACGGGTTTCTTGGTCGACCCTTTTTAAATGAATTTAAAGCTGCGTGTTCTACTTATCACTATTGTTTGAAATTCCCAACAGCAAGCGGAGCAGGCACTATCAAAGGAGATCAAAGAAAAGCCAAGGAATGTCTCCTACAGTTGCAAGCCAAACATGCACTAGTATCCATGATTGAGGCCACAACTAGCTATCCTGCTGATGAACCATCAATATTAGAGAACATGATGGACATAGAGGAGGACCACATAGATACTAACGAGCAACATCTTAACGAGCAAGTGTTGGACGAACAACTCATTACCACCCATGAAGAACATCATTCTGACAAACAACAAAGGAGTGGTGACGAGAAACACTCGCCAGAGGGCTTGGAGGGCCAGGTGATGACTAACAACAATGAGACAGGACCAACAGATGATCTAGATCCTCGCCTGGGAGCAGAGCCCATGAACATCGAAAATGATTTCAACCCTGAGGAACCAATACTTGATCCTCGTTGGAAAGGACAAAAACAACGAGCAACTCCAGTTGAAGAACTGGAGGCGTTCAAAGTTAATCCTGAAAACAAGGATCTTGAATTATATATAGGATCTGAGCTCCCTGAGCCTTATAGATCCATAATGAAAGAATTCCTCAGTAAGAATCTAGATGTTTTTGCTTGGTCTCATGTAGACATGGTGGGGATAGATCCAAAACATGTCTGTCACAAGCTCAACATTAATCAAGCAAAAAGGCATGTCCATCAAAAACGAAGGAAGTATGGCCCAGACAAGTATCAGGCTTTGAATGAAGAAGTAAAGAAGTTGTTAGACAACGACTTAATCCGACAAGCACTCTGTCCACAATGGGTAGCAAACCCAGTCCTTGTGAGGAAACCAAACGGGACCTGGAGGCTATGCATAGACTTTACAGATCTGAATGCAGCATGCCTGAAGGACAATTTTCCTCTCCCTCACATTGACCAGTTGGTGGACAGCACTGCAGGTCATGAAATGCTAACATTCATGGATGCCTTTGCCGGGTACCATCAAATTCCAATGCATCCAGACGATCAGGAGAACACAGCATTTTATACAAATAAAAACTTGTTATGTTGGAAGAGAATTCCCTTCGGCCTCATCAACACCGGAGCAACATACCAGAGGTTGGTGAACAAAATGTTCGACGAACAAATAGGAGATACGGTAGAAGTCTATGTAGACGATATCGTAGTCAAAAGCCCCCAAAAAGAAGACCATCTTCAACATTTGACCCAGGTGTTCGATATTCTTCGGAAATACAACATGAAGCTGAATCTGAAGAAGAGCAGTTTTGGAGTCTATTCTGGAAAATTCCTGGGCCATCTTGTTAGTCGACGAGGGATTGAAGCCAATCCAACAAAAGTCAAAGCAATCGTGGATATGCAACCACCACGTTCAATAAAAGAGGTGCAAAGACTCACGGGATGCCTAGCAGCATTGAATCGGTTCATATCCAGATCGGGGGACAAATGTCGCCCATTCTTTGAAGCTATCAAGAAAGGACAGTTTATGTGGGCTAGCAACTGTCAAAAGGCGTTCGACCAACTTAAAGATTACCTGGGAGATGTCAAAATCCTATCA
The DNA here is from genome assembly GCA_947034835.1 of Ballota nigra. Taxonomy (NCBI): domain Eukaryota; kingdom Viridiplantae; phylum Streptophyta; class Magnoliopsida; order Lamiales; family Lamiaceae; genus Ballota; species Ballota nigra. The sequence goes on along the minus strand of OX344720.1, from coordinate 128,832,121 downwards.
AAACCCGTCCCAGGAGAAAAGCTATACTTATACTTGGCGGCGTCAGAAGTGGCAATCAGCTCTGTTCTAATACGGGAAGACGGTAAATTCCATCAACCCATTTATTACGTTAGCCAAGCTTTGCACGAAGCGGAGATCAAATACTCCCCAACTGAAAAGTTGGCATATGCACTTGTCATGAGTGTGAGGAAGTTACGACCATACTTTTTTTATCATCAAGTTGAAGTACTAACAACTTTCCCACTCAGACAAATTCTCCATCGCCCCGACACAGCTGGTCACCTATTAAAATGGTCACTAGAGATTATCCAATTCGGAGTGACATATGCTCCTCGAACAGCGATCAAAGGGCAAGCATTAGCCGACTTTATAGTCGAATTAACCTTCCCACCAGATCCGATGAGAGGACTTGATCACCCCTGGCATCTTTATGTTGACGGTTCTTCAACCAACGTAGCCTCGGGGGCAGGAGTGGTTCTGATTAGCCCTGACAGACAAGTATTCACTTCGGCGATCAAATTTGGTTTCATGGCAACCAACAACAAAGCTGAGTATGAAGCTCTTATTGCTGGTCTCCACCTATCTCTTGCAGTAGGTGTTAGACGGTTACAAATATTCAGCGACTCACAATTGATTGTGAACCAAGTCCGAGGTGAATACGTAGCGAAAGACGATCATATGATCGAGTATCAACGAATTGTTGCCTACCTGATGTCCTTGTTAGAACAAGTCTTCATTGAACAAATTCCAAGGACAAATAACACACAAGCAGATGCGTTGGCCCGACTAGCAACAAGCGAGGGACCTGCAGAGTTGGCGGACATTATAATTACAAAGATTAATGATCCATCAACAAGAAGTTATAATGTCAACCAACTTAACGAACAAGCAAGTGAAGAAGAAGACTGGAGAACAAGTATAGTCAAATACTTGAAAAGTGGGGAAAAACCAAACAACCCTTTTGAAGTTGTCAAGCTGACAAAGCAAGCCGCCAGGTATACTCTGGTGGGCGAGCAGCTTTACAAAAGGGGAATATCAATCCCACTTCTCAAATGTTTGCCTAGGGGGCAAGGACGAGCAATACTTGAAGAAATACACGCCGGAGTATGCGGAAATCACACTGGGGGGCAAGCCTTGGCATACAAAACTATCAGACAAGGCTACTACTGGCCGACTTTACGCCAAGATGCGATCAAGAAAGCGAAGACTTGCCATCAATGCCAGATTTTTGCCCCAAACATTCATACACCGGCCCAACAGCTCGTTTCAGTTTATAGCCCGTGGCCATTTGTAAGATGGGGAATGGACATTATTGGTCCTTTCCCAGCAGGAGTTGGAAATGTTCGATTTGCCGTCGTGGCAGTCGACTATTACACAAAATGGGCGGAAGCAGAGGCCATGGTAAAAATCACACAGCAGAAAATGATCAACTTCATTTGGAAGAACATTGTCTGTCGTTTTGGGGTTCCATAAACCATCGTGACAGACAATGGTCCACAGTTTGATGGAAAAGAGTTGAGAGATTTCTGTATAAAGTGGGGGATCAAAAAACATTACTCTACGCCCTATCATCCCCAATCGAATGGACAAGTTGAGGCCGTAAACAAGATAATCAAGCATACATTGAAAGTACGGCTAGCGGAGAGCAAAAGCAGTTGGTCTGAAGAACTCCCGGAAGTCTTGTGGGCATATAGAGTTTCTCCCAGGTCAAGCACCGGAGAAACGCCTTTTGCAATGGCTTTCGGAACAGAAGCTGTAATACTAATCGAGTTAAAAACCAACACATTCAGAACGACCAACTTTGATAAGCAGGCGAACAACTCTGCTCTAGCTACTGAGATGGATTTGCTCGAAGAAAAAAGATTAAGTGCCGAGCTAAAAAATACTACTTACAAACAGCGAGCAGAACGCTATTACAATTCCCATGTTAAAATCAGGGAATTCAGAGTTGGAGATTTGGTTCTAAGAAAGTTGCTCGCCCAACCTCCAGGTGTATTGGGACCAACTTGGGAGGGCCCGTATCGCATAACGGAAAAATTCATTAATGGTGTATACGATATCGAAGATATGGAAGGCAAGCCGGCCCAATACTCCTGGAATGTTGTACATCTAAAGAAGTACTATCAATGAGACGAACAAGTCCTCAATTGGGCGAACAAATGTCTTGGGGGGCAGGTGAACCAAGTAAGGCAAACCAAAAACTTGTCTAATTTTTTGAAAATTTTGCTAAGTATAGGATGAAAAGTTGTTCGGCACATTGTATAGTCTAGTGCTGCTTCATCTTTTTTAATTTTAGACAAGGTTGCTCGGCAAAAATATTATAAGCGAGCATGTTTTTTAGTTAATGTTCAAAGTTGTTCGTCAGGTTGTATTTGTTAATGACGAGCAGGCTTTTAACACTTGCAAATTTTTCATAATGTATACATAGTTGTTTGTCAAAAAGAAAAGTCCGAAAGCTCGAGGTACAAGTCCATTTTTGAGGACCAAAGCCAATTAAAGGTTGTTCGTCTTTTAAGATGAGCAGAACCTAAGGCTAAACCCAAATTCCATTAAGGCAAAGTTCAATTCGAACAAAAGCCCAAAACTATATGTTATAATTGCAAAAGCATTGACAAAAATGTAAAGGCAATTAACATATATAAGAAAATGAGCGAACAAAAATAAAGACACTTTCATTAAGATAAAGGCTTTGAAGCCTAAAAAATAGTACAGCTTTGAAAAGCCATTACAAAAGTACTACAAAAGGAACGAACAACTATTACAAAGAAAAGAAGAAAAAAGGCTAAGTCCTAGAATTATTGCTGCTCGGCAGGAGGAGGGTTTTGAGTCTGGTCGACAGGAGGATCAACAAGCATGTCCCTTGCCATGTCCTCAGCTGCCTTTTGCTCCATTTCCTTGGCAGTTTGTTCGTCCATGGCAGCATGCTCCTCCTCTTGCTCGTCCTCATCAACTTGAGGTGGAGGGTGAGTAATAATGATACTGGGGTCAAGGCAATCAATCTTGACCCCCAGCTCGGCAATATCCCCCAGTTGGATCTTAATGTTGTTCGGTGGGGGATAGTGCTCCAGAAACTCAGTCAGGTCTTTGCCCATTTCCTTCACCATGTCCTTGAAATCATACGCGTCAGCCATGCGGATGCAATCGGCGTAGGCGCAGATGTATCCCAAGTTTGAGATAGGGGCAGACCAGGCTTGGAGCTCGGCCTCAAGCTGCTCGCGAGTGAGAGTATTGGCCTCTACATCCCTGAGACGAGCAACTTCTGCTTCGAGCTCGGCGATTTTCTGCTCGGCCGCGGACAGCTTTTTCTTTTCCTCGCCGAGCAAGGCATCTTTGCCTCCCAATTCACCAGACAAGCCTTGGATTTCTCCAAGATATTTCTTTTCATTATCAATGTAAACATTGATCTGGTTATTGAGGCGAGCAAGTTTGGCCTCATACTGGCTGACCAGGCCATCCTTCTCCTCTGTGAGCTGCCGAGTAGTGCTTGCATAGCGGCGAGCAGCTTCTTCTTGCTCGGCTATCTGGGCCATTGCCCCTTGAGCCGTGACGAGGCTATTAGCATGAAGCATCATGGAGAGATGGACCTTGTCCGCCAGCCCTTGTTGGAAGACAGCTTTGTCCAGGGGACGTGTCCAAGCTCGGGCGATCAGCTCCGTCGCCCTGCGAACGTGATCGCTGGGAATCTCCCTTATGTTGACGGGAGTCTTCGAGCAAGCGTACTGATGAACAGCACTTGCTCGACCAGGGTGATCGTCAGCATGGTATCTGCGAACAAGAAAGCAAATGATACTTAGAAAAATAAAAAAAATGGAACTTGTTCGGCAGAAGTGAGAGTAAACTTACTCTTGGAACTTCCGGTCGTCCCAACCCAGATGGGTAATATCTTCGGGACCGTGAACAAGAGTGGAATCCCTGCCCGCCTTGCCTGTCTTCTCCACAGGCTCGTTGGAGGAGGGGCAAACAGTTTCTCCCTCCGTGTGATGGCGAGCATGGCTCTGCCCCACTTTCTCCTTACCCTTAGTCCCGGCAGGAGCAGTCTGGGACACGAAGGTCCCATCCCCTTTCTTTAGGCGCTTGGCACCGCGGGGTGATGGTGCAGGAGGGGGAGAAGGTGGTAGGTTGGACGAGGCGCGGCTTGGCGAGCAACTTTCGCCCCCTCCGCCTTATTCGTCATTGCCAACACTTTGGATGACGGGTCACCCTTCTTCCTCCTTCCCTTTGGAGGTGGCATTTCGTGGACTCTTTGCTCTAAAAGTCCGAAGCAAGGACGGACAGCGACGGTGACTTGCTCGGCTAAAAAAAAAAAGAAATTAGACGAGCAAGTTTAAGAAACAAATGGCGAGCAACATGTATATTGAAAGTTAGAAACTTCCTGTACCTGGGGGCACCTCAATTTGGGCTTCCAGATGGTGGGGGTACGTGAACAGGCGAGCAGCTTTCTTGCACTTTAGTCTGTTCATGTACTCAATGGTCCTCTCGGCCTTATCTCGGAGAGCGACCAAGCATGAAGTGAAGAGGAACTCAGATCCGATCTCTTCCTCTTTCGAGTTCCACTTGAGTAACCGGGGACCTGCGAGCAAATAAAAAAAGTTAAATTAGAACTTTATGCAAGGGAGAACAAAGATGACCTTACGTTTGATTTGCCCATAGGTGGTGGGTTAAAAAATACGCCCAGCACCGCCGTGAGGACCAGAAGATGCTCGCCAATCGCCCCCAATGAAGAAGAAGTGCTCCTTCCAATCCCTAATTTTATTCGGCACTCCCTCCACCAGTTTCAGTCCGGCCCGGGCCTTCAAGTAATAGTATCCTTCCTCGCCCCTCGGACATTTGGTGATGGTCATCAAGTAGTTGACCTCCTCGGCAGTTAAGCGGTCGACGTATCCTTCCAGGGCGAACAAGCCCATGATGCTGAGCAGGTTCATCCACCCAATAGGAGTTATTTGGGTGATGGCTAAGTTGGTCGCCTCCAGAAAGCGACCAACAACGGGAGGAAGTGACAATCTTAACCCCGCGATCAGCGTGTCTATGTTGATCGTCGTACACCCTGGAGGGGGACGATTAACTCTTTCTTTCTTCTTGGGAGCCCACATGAAGATGTCATGAGGAATTTGATATGCTTCCTGTATAAGACCGAGCTCGTCCTTGCGAACAACACTCTTAATTATGCTCGCCTGGTACTCAGTTCTCACCAGATCCAAAACCTGACGCGGGGGGCGAGGAAAGTTGTTCGCGTGCTCCTCAGAATATGCTCGCCAATCAAAGGGGCGAGCAACACCAGTGTGAATCTCGTTTTTGAGCATCTTAGGGCCTGGAAACCCTATCCCTTCCAGAAATTCAGGGGTAAGCTCGTCAAACTCCGGATCTTCCTCAGATTCAGAGCCAGAGGAAGATTGCTCGTCGGAGGAGCTACTTGTGGCCTCCCTAGCCTCTTCACCGGATTGGCGAGCACCGGAATCCTCCACTGATCGAACCACTGAATCTATATCGGAATGTGCTTCTGAGGAAACCTCGAACGGCGGCTGCTCGACAAAAGGTACGATCGGATAGAGAGGATCCAATTTCTTCTCGGAATTTTGGTTGCTCGAATGGGAGGACATCAGTTTGAGAATGAAGTTTTTAAGTTTTAAAAAAGGGGTTTATGATCTCCGATGATGGTTTTGGGCGGGCGACGGCGGCGAGAATCCTTCCACAGCGGTGATGGTACGAATTTGGAAAGAAAAGAGATAAAGGAGAAGAAATAAGAAGAGTGACTACCTTGGGAATCGAATCTGAAGCCGAATGCAAGAGAAACAGACACCGAAAAGCTTGGAGTCATCGGAGATGGAGAATTCGCCGGGGGAACTGTAGCAAGAAGTAAAGAAGTGAGAAATTTTTTGTTTCCCTCTTCTATTTATACCCCAAGCAAAAAATGGGGTATGGAGCGTAATTTCCAACAAAATGTGGGCTAAATTGAAGGAAAACGGGGTTAATTCCGAGTAAGGTTGAAAATCAAAGGGCCTATTTACAAATATAGGGGCGCGTGGCCTCGGGACTGCTCGCGCGTGGGCGGCGCGCAATCATACCGCCCACGTCATCCTTGTACATCCCCCAGATCGTGGGAAGATGAAATGGTGAACCCGAAATTGATCGCCTAATTCAATGATGATCGTCCAAATCCTCACCAGTATAATATCCTAACTACAGTTGCTCGCCACAAAGTTGCTCGTCTGGGGCAACATGTAGTCAGGATAGGGGGCAATTGTTGATAGGTGAACATAAATCAATGATGGGCGAACAAGGATTAAAGCCTTAAAAAGGATTATGAAGAACCAACCTCAAATCAAAGATGATTAACAAAGAAAATCAAGGTGAGGTGCATAAATCAATCCAGTGAGTGTATAAACTGACGAAAAACTCTACCGACGAACAACATACTAGCGAACAGGTCTAGAGACCCGAAGTCAAATATGGACCCTCCACCAAGTCACTGATGACGAGCAACATTATGAAAGATGGTGCATCTACCAGCTCAAGAGGTGTATGGAAACGAACAAAGGACCAAGATCCCAAAGCCAAGCTGTGCAAAACACAAAGGCGAACAACTTCTGAGCCATACCCTCAAAAGGCGAACAACTTTTATGGAAAAATCATTCTGGATCAACTAAACCGACATGGACGAACAATAATGAAGTCCGAGATAAGACTAATGAAGGCTTTGTAACTAAGATTCAGCTTAGATGAGGTCAAACAAAAGTCAATAGGACACTTGTCAAGCATGCAGGCTAGGAAAACCAAGAGTCATAGACACCTCATGCTTGCTAGCTTCTATAAATAGTTGTTCTCCAGCTAAGAAATACAAGTTCAACAATCTGCCTGGGTGAAAGTTGCCTGGGTGAAATGGTCAACAATCTGTAAGTCAAAATCTAGGGGTGGGTTAGGTGTTAAGGATATAGAGTGCTTCAATAAGGCGTTACTAGGTAAATGGGTGTGGAGATTTTATAACGAGAGGGAATGTTTATGGGCTAGGGTGATAGAGTCGAGATGGGGGTTATCGTGGGGCAAAGGGCTTGGTCTGCCGGGGTCTAGGAGAGTATCCGCACCTAAGGGGTGGTGGGGAGAAATTTTGAGTGTAGTAGGTCTAGGGGGAGATGAGTGGTTTTCGAATAATATAATTAAGGTGGTGGGGGACGGGAGAGGTACTTGGTTTTGGGAAGATAACTGGGCTGGGGGTGAGTCTCTTAAGCAGCGTTTTCCTAGATTATATCAGCTGTCGAGGGATAAGGGTGCTAGAGTAGGGGATTTAGGACTATGGAGGGGGGAGGAGTGGTGTTGGGCTTGGAATTGGAGGAGGGAATTGTTTGAGAGAGAGGGGGCTGTAATTAACGAGTTGTTAAGTGTTGTCAACAGGTACCCTTTAAAAAGGAATGAAGAGGATAGGTGGAGGTGGTTACCGGATGTGAGCGGGTTATACAAGACGAAGAAGGTATATGATTGGTTGATGCAGAGGAGACAGCCAGGAGAAGAAGAAGAGCAGGAGATATTCAAGATTCTTTGGAACAAATGGGTACCAACTAAAGTCAAGGTTCATGCTTGGAGGGCGATATGGGAAAGAATACCGACCATTTCAGAACTCAAGAAGAGGAATATTATCCTGAGCAATTCAGAAATAAAATGTATCTTTTGCAAGGAGAAAGAAGAAACGGTGAGACATGTCTTGTTCGAATGCGTTGTTTCTTATAAGGTGTGGCAAAAGTGTTGTGAATGGATAGGGGTAAAAACAGTATTATCATCGGTACCTTCAAAGAATTTCATACACTTTTGCTCACTCATTATTGGAAGCAAATGGAAGGAGGTGCTTAGTTGTATCTGGGAGTGTTTGATTTGGCTGCTGTGGAGAGAAAGAAATAAAGCTGTGTTTCAGGATATTTATTCGTCAGAAGAAGATATTATGACGGAACTCAAGAACCGGATTTGGAGCTGGCTGCGGGCTGGGAGTACTTTGATAAATAATATTGGATTTAGTGAGTGGTCTAGGAGCTTGAGATGCATTGCTGACAGATAAACTGTTGTTGCTTCTAGACAAACTGGTCATTGTAATCTAAAAACCTGCTAAGAGGTGGATTGTATTAAAGGGTATTTCTTATGCCCTGAGTTTATCTTATTTAATAAAATAAATTTTCGCTGATCAAAAAAAAGAAATACAAGTTCAAATTCTTAAATACTCCCAAAACACACACTAACATACCTAAACGTACACACATACGAAATTAATACGATTTCGACTTTTGTGTTTATCATTCCACATCCCGAATCTTCGATTTACCATTTACGGTGGTAATCAATCGCACGTAATTGATTGGTGGTCTTAAACCAAATTAAAACAGTCACTAATCATATCGATTAAATTTGATCACCAACAACAGTCCCTCACTTGGAGGGGGAATCTCTTGAGGTTGCCTCATTGGGTTGCTCGCCGCATTGGGTCCTAGGCGCCCGAAGGCAGACCTAGTCAGTCTTTCGTGTACTGACGGGCGTGCTTGCTCGCAAGTTGGTCGCCCTTGCCCTGGTCCCGGGCGAGTAACTTCTGGTTGAAGTTGTGGTCGGCCCAATTTGTCCTGTGCACTAGAACGAGATGTCCCATGACTAGACATTGTTGTTCGCCCATGGGCAGATTCAGCCTGGCCCTCCATGTGATCCACCATTTTAGCTTTGCCTTTGTCTCTTCGATTTTGGGCACTATTAACCTCATGATGCTCATCTCGAGCAGATCTTGCTCTCACTACTTCAAGTTGTCGAGACCTAGACCTTGCTTGTGAAGGTTTAGGTTGTTCTTGTTGTTTCTGAATTGCTTGGAGAGCAGCTATCATTTTGGCCAACTCATGGGGATTGCTTGTCAATGCCTCCAATTCTGGAGGCATTACATGGGTTGTTGCTGAACACCGAGCCTTGTTCACGTGTTGTGGCTCTCGAACTCGATGATCGGCAGACGAGGCTCGAGTTGGGGAAACTCCCATTAAAGGATGTGATACTTGGGTTTCTTTGGATTGAGGCATCCTGATTTAAGTTATCTTCCCAATATTTGAATTTTCAAATTTAGGCCTGAAGAACACCAAGAACACTTTTGTTTGAATCTTCAAGAATTTCTTGAGGATTTCTTCAAATCTTCAAGTTTTAAACTTGAAGTTCTTGATAATCACACTTAAACCGGAGGTTCGGACCCTCCTTCTAGCGCCAATTTATTAGTGATCGGTTCTAATCGCGTGGATTAGTGGTTATTTTTAACCGGAATTAGGATCACCAAACAAGAACGTGTGATTGATTACCACCGTAAATGGTAAGTTCGATAGTTTGGGTTATAAAATCGTAAATACGAGTATTGAATTCGTATTTATTTCGTGTGTGTGTATGTTTAGGTGTATGAGTGTGTGTATTTGGAGTGTTTGTGAATTTGAACTTGTTTTTATTGCTGGAGAACAACTTATTTATACTAACCACCAAGTAGGAGGTGTACATGACTCTTGGACTACCAAGCTTGCATGCTTGACATGTGTCCTTTTGACCACATTTGACCTTATCTAAGCTGAAACTTAATTACAAAGTCTTGTATTTGGTCTTATCACAGATCCAGTGTTGTTCACCATACTTTGCTTGTTGGTCTAATATTCGATTATCTTCCGTAGAAGTTGTTTGCTCCGGGGTTGGGGGATCCATAAGTTGTTCGTCTATGTTGTTCAATGCTGGTGTGCCTTTGGATCTTTAGTTCGCCAATAGCCTGGTTGACCTGATAGGTTAATAGGTGTCACACACTCCATAAGCTGGTAAGTGCACCTCCTTTTGGTAATGTTGTTCGTCATCCAGGTAATGTTGTTCGTCATCCATAATCTAGTGTAAGTTCCATATCTGGCTTGGGGTCTTAGAATTTGTTTGCTAGAAAGTTGTTCGTCAAGGAGGTTGCTCGTCACATAATACACTTCTTGGATTGATTTGTGCACTCCCTTTTTTTATTATTCTTGCTAGTCATCTCAGGTTCAAGTGCTTTGATTCATAATTCTCATTTATGCCCTAATTCTTGTTCGCCAATTTATAATTGATGTTCGTCTATCAACAATACTCAATTACATGCATACAATTACCAAGACAACAACTACATCTCCTTTCTAATTTAGTTCCAATACATATCTAAGGTCTTATACCAACCTTAAAACTCAAATTACACATGCTTGAGTCCCCCGTTCACAGCCAGCTCCACGTCCTGCTTTTTAGTTCCATCACCACATTTTCCTATATATGAAACATGCACTGCACTTTGTTAAAAAAAATCTCATTTTGTTTCTTTCAATATAGCCACACCAAATATACCCATACACAAAAGTACCAATTTTTCATTTTTCCTTCTCAAGAGATTGCAGAAATGTTGGAGATTAGTCAAGGAATTTGATGTTAAAATCGTCGCCACCCCTAACCAATCACAACATTTCATCCACACATTGTATGAGAAGATACATTCGAAGAAAATGTATCTAACTGTCTCGTCTTTCTCCTTGCAAAAGGTGCACTTCAGATTCGAATCAATTGGGATAACATTGCGTCTTTGTAGCTTCGAAACCATTGGCAATCTCTCCCAAAGGTGGGCAATTCGTGAATCTGATTCTCCACGTGGCGAATCTAACTAACGGATTCTTGAATCCGTCTCACGAATCATATTTGTTAAGCATTAAATATGTTATTGCAATTGAATTTTATTACGTAATATAATTTAAATTGAAAATGTGACATTCATTTTAGATTGAATTCACTATTATGACGTATGTATTGGACTAATAAAATTTGAATGAACATTTTATTACTTAATTATATTAAATTATTGAATATGCTGGGATAGAGAAAGTGTAAATTACATATATATTTGATTTACAATTATATATATATATATATATATATATATATATATATATATGTGTGTGTGTGTGTGTGTGTATAATAAAATATAAATAAATAGACGTATGTTTGACGGATTGCACTTTAAAAAAAATTTAATAATTCGTATATCCGAACTCGTAACGTATCGCTCTTGCATTCACACCCGCACTGCACACCCGTCTAACATAGCATTTATCTAAATATTTTAATAATTTTAAGAATAATTTGGTAGGAAATGTAACCAAATTTTGCAAATAAAAAATGAATGATCAATATATATTATTTATAATGAAATCGAGAGAGTATTTATTAATGATCGTGCACAGAACTATAGGCAATCTAATAATCTTTAACTCAATAATTTTGGAAATTTTGTTTTCTTTTTTATTTAATTTGAATCACGACGAGAGGTGCTGGAGTAAACACAAACATGCCACTTGTATGACTCAGGAACTCTAAAGTGGCATATACAACTTACACGTTACAAACTTGTAATTAAGCAAGTAAAATGAGACATATGTCTTTAGTTGAGTTTTTGCAAGTCAATTTAGTAACTAGGTAGTTGAGTTATTTATATATAAAAAAAAAAAAAAAAAAACTGAACCAATGACTGACATTATCTTGTTTAAATAATTGGTACTTAAAGCTTCTAACTTATTTAATTGAAGATATAGACAATCATAATGAATGCACCAAAAGCCAAGATGCCATTCACGGGACCCTGTCACTGTGAAGTTGGACAATTTCATTTATTTAATCAAGAAACTAAAAAAGAGTCCGAAATCATCATCCAAAGTTTGTGAAGGCCAATAATACATGTGAATAAATAAATTAAATAAATGGCACCTACTTAAGTTCTCCAAGTATAAAAATGGGTAAAGATATGATAAAGAAGCGTAGGATGGCGACACACTTCTAACAAAAAATGCACATATCTTATAACTAATTAAGAAAATAAAGATGCCACGATTTAATGGATTAGGAGGTGTCCAAGCGGTGCACTTTGAGGTTGGTGGTGGGGTTTGCTAATTGGTGTAGTCCACAAGAAATATGAACCATATTTGGATAGTATTTTAATAAGGACATTAATATTCAATTATCTAATAATACATTCCATACCCAATGAATTGTTGGAAAATGGTGGTGGTGTGAATGGAAAATTATGTCTCAAATTGTTGTAACCAAAGTGAAGGAAAAAAACAAAGATTTTTGCTTCACATTGGAAAATGAGTAAAAAGTAAGTAGGCATATAAAGGGGAATCTACTTGAAGTTTGTAACTTGTGTTTAAGGTTATACTCCACTCTTTATGTGTGCACGCAGGGGGGTGCAAATTTGGCCTACGAAACAGAAACTTGTGTGTGAGCTCGACCTGCGTACACGAATGTCGCACCAATTTGGTGACGGACAAACTAATTTTATTTTCGTTTTCCAAACTGTAATAGCTGGAAACTGTTATAAAATAATGGTCCTTATTACTTTCCAGCACTTGCTACCTTCAAGCTTCAATTTTGCTTCGTTCTTTCGTTTTTATTCTGGTGATTTGTCGGGCAACTTCTTAGTTCGCCTCGAGCGAGATATCGTACTGTATCGTTTGCTCTAAATCGTTGTATTTTGGAAAACAAGTGTCCTACAATTCACTCAGTTCAGTCATCTACGATGCTCTCCCAAATTAACATGAATATCATTTGAGTTAAGTTGTTATGGTGAATTGCACATAGGAATCAATGTGTTGATTATAAGTGTGTTCATAATAAAATTATACTTTTGAGGAAAGGATTAAAATTATTGATTATGGAAAAATTGCTTAATAATAAAAGTTGATAGTGTGCAAAAGAAAATTAAAATAAAATTGATAGTATTTGTAAAAACTAAGTTTACGGTACTTAAGAAAAGTTTATAATATGCCAAAAACACCCCATTATCAAGTTTTAGATTCTATCTTTTAAGATAAAAGAGATACAAAACACTACAAATTGATTTTGAAAAAAAAAATTGTAAATTTGTAGAGTTTTTTTTGCAAACACATAAGTATAACTTAAATTTTCTAGTGAATTGGACATAGAAATAAAATGTTCAGATTATAGTATTATTAAATTAAAATGTGTAGACTATTATAATTTTAGCATGACGCATGCATCGATTTAAATCCATGAACCAAGTGTATATAAAACATGGTAATAACTCGCAAATCTAAAACTTTTTTTTTCTTTCAATATAAATTGTCGTTATTAGTTCACTGTAATTCTTTTTTAGCTACACTCAAAAATAATTTTTACCACCTAATTACCTACAAATCAATACTAATATAATAACAAAATAGTCTAAAAATAAAAACTTATTACAAAGTCATATCAAAAGTTTTTTCTAATTTTGATAAATATGATATTTAATATTTTGACATAATTAATATGCAATTAATTAATAAAAATATTTTTTTTTTCATTGTATTTTGTTTAAAAAAACTGTATAAAAATGTTATTAGATTTTGTTTGATTATTTTCTTTTGAGTATGTATAGAGTGTAATTGGTTCACAAATGAATCATTGAAGAATATTAGTTGTTTTTACTAAAAAAATATTAGTTGTTTTTATTGAAGGGTATTAGTTGTCTTCACTGAAAAGTCTTAATTGTTTACTGAAAATAATTTAAGACTCTTTAGTGAATACAACTAATACCCTTCAGTGAAAACAACTGGTATTTTTTTAGTGCAAATAACTAATATCTTTCAACGATTCATGTATAAACAAAATTTGCTCTATACTTTGTCTTTTCTTTTATATCCTTTTTTTTCTCTAAATATTGTAAATTATTATATTCTAATATAGATTTTAGTAATAAAAAATTCCTAACAAAACATTTTGTTTATGATGAATTTTTGTTTGAGATGAGCTCATTCATATATGAGACAGTGTTTCACTAAAAAGTTTGGGTTAAAAAATAGATGGCTTGAGCATCATAAACCTATGGGTCATATAGTATAGTAAATTAGGTTTGTTTCATGTATAAGACAATCTATATATCTTAATAAAAGTTTTGAAGCATTTATTTTGATAACAATTTATAATTGAACTTTCTTTTATGAGGGACTCTTATGTGAGAAGGTTTTTCTCATACACATGAGATGATGTTCCAATTAAACCAACTATTAGACACCCATAAACTCATAAGTATATAGTAAATGAGATTTGTTTCATGTATAAGAATGTACCATAACTATCATAATAATATATTAATTTGAGACATGAATTTTTATAAAAAAAAATCATGCACATATTGAAACACAAGGGCTTCACTTGGTAGGTTTCCTTATTTGAGGTGAAATAATAGTAGGGGATACAAATTTAGTAGTGATTAGGTATATTACATTGTTCGATAGATTGTAGGGCTTTTCTACGGTCGGGAAGAGTTTCGTCCTTCCTGATATCAGTAAACCATTTGAATACCGCTGGATCTATGATCCAACATATATTTTCTTTTTCATATGATTGCATTTTGCTTTAGAGCGTTTGCACTTTGCATATTGCAATCGCAGTGTATCGTCCTATTAATAAATTAAATTAATGAATATAAAATTATAAAAATAACCTTTTACTTTAAAATAATTTTAAATTTTTTAATTAATTAACATTTAATATTTAAATAAAACCTTTTACATATTATTAAAATAAAAAATATTAAAAATATCCCAATTCAACTAATCAACCATCTCTAATCGTCTTTCACTTTCATAAATTTTTTCATGTTGATTCAAAATCTCAACCCCCAAATTCTTCGAGTTGTTTGTCACACTCCCCAAGATTATCCTACGATAATGAAAACCAATTTCAACAACTAAAGAATAAATATATCGATAAATTTAAACATTTATTGTTAAATATCGAAAATAAAATTCAGGAAATTCAATTACCATTTTGATGGTGGTAAGTCCCCTGCTACCATAACCAACGAATCTAACTTCAAATCTTCAACAACTTCACACAACTTCTCCCTCGCATCTCCCAGTACAATTTTGTTACCACGTGAATCTAATCAATCAATAACATTTCTCGTCATTAATGAGTTGAAATTTGAAAAAAATTCCCAAAAATTGTCTTTGATCTGAAACCCTAACAATTTTCAAAAATTAGAGAAGAGAAACTTCTTTCTGAATAGCAGCGGTGTCGAGAGTGTCGAGAACATCGATATCAATTGGCAAATCGTACTTCTTCATCACCTCTGGTTCACGGAATCTCGATTTCCCAGCGTTTTCCGACTCCGGCCGCTTCCACCTTGCGATTCCGACATCCGAAGTAATTGCTCCGGCGCCGCCCGTCCTTTCTTTAGATGGTTTATGGATTTTTTTTAAATTGATTTCCATGATTCAAATTTACAAATGCAGATTTTGAGATTTGATTTTCATGATTTTATGTTCTTGTTTCTTCATAAATTATTTGTCAGAATATTTTATTGAAAATTTCCATGGATGCCTGCTATGATTTTCTTAGGATATGGTTTTCTGTTATTGATATTTTTTTTAAGGAAGTTATTGATATTACTTTGGACATGAGGAAGGAGAAAGAGAAGAAACCGAATAAAAATTAAGTGATGTTTAATAACTTAATTTATTTAATTATTAAGGTTAGAATTATTATTTTTTAAAAAAATACTACAAGGATATTATTGTAATTTTATAATTTATTCTAAAAAAAATTCTCCGGGCGAAGCTAGATCGCAAATGGCGAAATTAAATGATGTGTCAATTTTTTATTGGGTGTCTGACGTCAGGAAGGACGAAACCCTTCCTGACCATAGAAAAGTCCTAGATTGTATTAGAAAGTTTTTTTCTTTTCAATCCATAATAAATCTGTAGGGATAGGAAGCCAAGACAATTTATTATTTATTTGAGCATATAAAAATTCATTTTGTACCGATACATGGATAATAAACTCGAATCAAGGTTATATAAAGTGTAGGGTCATCTTAGATGTACAAAAAAAAAATATCCTAAGTGTCAATTTGCGTAAACTGAAATCATCATTAAATTACATATTCTTTATTACATGTTCTTTAAATTTGCACGAATAATGTCATCGTTAATAAAAATATTGCAAAATTTCTATATTACATAAGTTTTAAAAAATTTAGAAGGTATACAAATATTTAGACAAAAACTTATAGGAGACAATGTGCATGAGACAAATCTAATTTATCATGTTTTAAAGGTAAGTATAATGTAAATACGAAAATAAAAACTCATCTCATATATGAACTTGTCTTATATGTCACTCCCTCAAATATATATCATCTATTTAAATTAAAAAAATTATAATACACATATACGTATACAGACCGTACATCGCACGGGTAACATACTAGTAAGTCCATAATAACAACTAAGGCGGACATACCGTACCGGACATATCGTACTGTATACCGCCTACCGTACCAAAAATTTTGTTATGCAAAAATGCATATCGATACCGTACCGAATTTCGGTATACCAAAAGAGCATACCATACCGAACATTCTGCATGACGTACCGTACCAGTCCATACCGAAATACTGGTCATATCGGTATAGCGACCATACCGGTCCATAACGAAATATTTAATTAATTATTTAAAATGAAAATAAATTAAATATTAATAATAAATTATCGACACGGTATATACCGAAATACCAAATATTTTCGGTATAAGTCGGTATACCGAAATATTTTCGGTATACCGACTTATACCGATATACCGGAATTTTCTAAATGTTCATATCGGTACCGTACCGAAATTTCATAACATACCAAAAATTACGGTATATTAAAAATTTTGATAAATTCAATATTTTTCGGTTTAGTAAGTACGGTATACCGATTTTTCCTGTATTTGCTCCATCCCTAATAGCAACAAAATAAAGTGTATCGTTTTTTTACCGCAAAATCATTATGTAATTTGACACCCACAAGAAAGGCTCAATAATTTAGGCGCATCAGATCAATATCAACATCGCCTCATTTCCAAAATGCAGATATTCTTGCTTATTGGGTGGGTGAATCATAGGCTTGCAGCTTGCTTTCACCCTTATTCAAATGAAAATAATGATCCCCTCCCCTACGACATGATTAAATAATTGACAAAATAGTTAAATTTTCAATGAAATGTGTGGGCAAAATGATGCAAAAATCACTCCGGATAATTAATTAGTTTTTAGAAAATAGAACTTAGCAAATTGTTAAATTTTCAATGAAATATGTAGGCAAAATGGTGCAAAAATCACTCCGGATAATTATTTTTTGAAAATAGAACTTAGCAAATATACTCTTATACATCTCAAACTCTCATGTATCTCAAACTCTCATGTGGAACTGGTTCTTTGTATGAAACTAATATTATTACATACATTTATTAATACTATTACACTTATAATTTAAAATCACATTATAACATTATAAAATGTTATGGTATCATCGGATTGCATGTGATGATATCAGTAAATACATTTAATAGTATCAATTTTATACTAGGAACAAGTTTCACATGAGATTGATTCTTTATGCCTTAGTTTTGCAGTGAAATCAACTACATTTTTTTAATAATAATAATTATTTTACTAAAAAGTATTAATTAATAATTTTTTTAAAATATTAAATGGTGCAACAAAGTTTTGTGTATAGAACTTTTGTAGTTAATCATTACTCCCTATGTCCCCCTATTTACTTGTTTTGTTGGACTAAAACATTAAAACAAGTTTATAATATATCTATATAATATTATATATTTTTTTTATCTCCATCACATTACTTGTAATATATATATATATATATATATATATATATATATATATATATATATATATATATAGATAAAAAAATGATATTATATAGATAAAAATATATTTAATGTGTAAATAGGAGTAACATATGAGAATACAAAATTGTATTTAAAGAAAAAAAGGAAGTAAATAGAGGAACAAACGAAATGATAAAATAGGAAGTAAATAGAGTAAAAAAGGCTATATATCTTTTATCAATTTCTTAAAATAAAAATACACTCTCGGACACAAAGAAAGTACTTTTTAAAATATTACCTTAAAATAATGCATCTTACATGTATATATTTTTTAAAAGAGATACAATTCATTTTTCAAACTTGTATATAAAAAGATACACTTTCACACATTTTCTTTTAAATGTAATACATATTTTTTTTTAAATAATATTCCCTCCTTTTCACTATAAGTTCTAACTTTCTTTTTTTTGGATGTTTCACTTAAATTTTTTATACCATAAATAACAAAAACAACACTCCATATATTAATAAGTTAATAATATTTTATTAAACAACTATTCTTTATTTTTTCACCATTCTCATACAATAAACAATACGCTTATCATTTTTTCATCATATATTAATTAACAAAACGTAGTTTTGTTTTATAAACAAATTAACAAAGAGAGAACTAAAACTTATACCGTACGGAAACAGTAACTTTTGAATATACTACTACCGACCTCACACACAAGATTTGGTCGAAATGAGGATTAACAGGAGTAGGTAAGGGACGAGGGGGCCCAATGTTGAGGCTGGGCCGGCCCACATATGTTTGACCGTCCAAACACGGAAAGCGGAATCGACGGCTGAAAATCGGCGTGGAAGGTTTGTTTATGTTTAATGGCTTCTTCCCCATTTTCCTAAAACGCTGTTCCCCATTTCCCTCGGATCTTTAACATTCCACACATATACAACAATCTCTCTTTCTATATATAAATATAGTATACTCCACAATTACTCTCCTTATTTTAAAGGACCGCACGTCTCTCTCTCTCTCTCTCTAAAGGCCAAAGCCTCTTTGATACTTTCTTCTTCTCCTTCCTGCAAAAGACTTTAAAGATTGCAAAATAAGGTAAAAGAATGAAAACAATTTGTTGAAGCCTCTTGTTGGGCTTTGTTCTAAGTTTTTTACGTATTGGGTTATGAATTTGTCGATGTTTGATTGATTTTTTTTTGGTTGAAATCTCGACTCGTTTTTAATTTGATTGGAGTATAGATACATATTGCGAGTGTTTTCAGTCTATATTTGATTTTTTTGGTATGAATTTCTTACCACTGATTTTCTGAACTGATAATGTTTTTAATTGTCTTTTGTTTTTTTTGTTTTTTGCGTTTGTGGATATTGAAATTTGGTTTGACATTGTTTTGGATTGAAAATGAAGATTGTTTGTTATAGAAGAGTCACTTTTGCTTGAACTTTGTGCTAAGTTGGTTTTGATGAAGCGTTTGCTTTACCAATTGAAAGTGTGAAGCAATCAAATAAGATATTCTATATAATAGTAGTAATTCCTATGCAAGCCACAATATTTTATATGCATAATTCATTCTCTTTCACATTTGGACTTATGTTATATTGTTATTATCATTGATCACATGAGAACATAAGCTTTGCAGATTGTTTGTTAAATCCCTAATGTTCTTCTGAACCCTGTTGTCTCTGTGGCTTAAGTTATGGCATACTTTTATTGATGCACAAACATTTGCAATTATGATCAAACAGGTCCTAATGTCCAAAATTTTTTTGATGCTTAATATTTTAACTTCAATTCGATATGTTGCACGTTTTTATAAAGTGTAATGTAAAGAATGTCCTGAACGAGTTTTGGTATTGGATTGTTGGTAAAAACAATCCAAGAACCTTGCTGCATTAGATTATATTACCATGTTAGTTTGCTTGGTTGCTATGTACCAGTGATGATACGTTCGTTTGGCGATTTTTCTCATTCTTGTTTATGTTCAAGACATTGGGAAATCCCTAATCCGTCAAATGAATTTGCAGTGCTTTCTCAGTTTATATTATACATGTCAATTAAGGTTGATGCTAAGTAACTTTTCGTGTTGGAACAGAAAATAGAAGCTCGGTAACTGTTTCATGGATCGATCCTCTAGTAAAAGAGGTGCAGGTGGGGTTGTGACGCCCAGAAAAGTATATAATGCAACCACAGAAACAGGTCAGAATTCTCAGTCTTGCACTCGAATTGGATGCAGTGGAAGAATTAAGTGCACTCAAAATGCCAGAATCGGGAACTCTGATAAAGGCAGTTGTTCTAAGCCTTCCTTGTGCTCTTCAAACGGAACTGAAACAACGGGGAAGTATTCTAGAAGCAATTCCATGATTGCAAGTGCAAAAAGGTCTTGTATTGATTCCAAAGGAAAAATGTCTTCTCAAATTCAAAGTAGTGAATCAGAAGCTCCGGAGCTTGTATCTTCATCGAGTAATCTAAGTGGATATCAGTTGGAATCAATGAGTAAGGCTAAAGAGGTTAGCACGACGAAAGCTAGGAGCTCTAGTGTATCATCTAATGTTGGACCTTTGAAAACATTCCGTCAAAAGTCCAACCAAAACACTCCACCAGCTTCCTCTGTTCCATCGGCTTCTAGAAGCTCGGTTCCAGGGCCGTATAATAGGAGCAAAAGTAGCCGTTCTAGTCTGAGGAATCTAAACTCGCCACTAGAATCAGAATCAGTTGTGATGAAAAAGAGAAGTTTAGAAGGAGAAAGCAGTTCGTCTCGTATGGGGAGAAAGATTACCACCCCATCACCTTCATCTAGTGGTATCTCCATCTCTGCTTCATCGCGTAGTACTTCATCTTCCGGAGAGGATAGTGGTACAACTGGTCCTATCTGGACACGAAGATCGATGAATGTGAATGCCAGAATGAGGTTTTCTGGCCAACAAAATGGACGAAACAGTTCATCTGTTAGAGAATCTGCCATTAATTACTCCCAAATTCAAGATAATGAAAGGCCTTTTAGTGGATCAAGATCTTCAAGAATGCCTTTTGCTTCTGCTGAATATGACATGGATGGCATTGTCGAGGTATAATTGTCCCTTTTGTGTACCCCTATTCACTATTTGTCGTTCCTTGTATGGAGGTGAGATTGAACTAAGTTGGTGTTTATTGCAGGTGTTGTTAGCTCTTGAGAGAATTGGACAAGATGAAGAGTTGACACATGAGGTACTCTTCAACTTAATTTGCTACAAAATCGATTAATTGTACTTCATAATTGACTTCTCGTCTTTTTCTTCAGCAATTTCTTGCACTGGAAACCAGTTTGTTCCTCAGTGGCCTCAACCTCTACGACCAACATCGACAGATGAGACTAGATATCGATAACATGTCATATGAGGTTAGTTTGGAACCATGTGTCCTTTTTGTCATCTATTAGGTTGTGTTTGGATTAAGGGATTTGAATTCAATACCCAAAGATTTAGTTTGGAATACGAATGATGAATTTCATATTCATATTATCTTGATGTTTGACAGGAATTATTAGCTTTAGAAGACAAGATGGGTACAGTTAGCACAGCTCTCTCAGAAGAAGCAGTGTCGAAATGCCTAAGCAGAAGCATATATCATGCGGTCCCATCAAATGTACAAACAAGTGAAGATGGAGATGACATCAAATGCAGCATTTGCCAGGTTATATTTCCGTTCCAACAAATATTTAAATGAAAGACCGCCCATTTCTTGAAGTTTTTTTGATATAGAGAAATGATCTCAACATCTTGAAATTTTGCAGGAGGAGTATGTAAATGGAGACGAGATAGGGAAGTTGGTAGAATGCGAACATGGATATCATGTGACATGCATAAACCAGTGGTTGAAGCTGAAGAATTGGTGCCCCATCTGCAAGGCTTCAGCAGAACCATCACAATCATGAATACTCTTCTTTATTTGTGAAGAAAGCATTTCTTGAATTTTCTTGTATTGGGTTTTTTTTCCCCCTTTTTTTTGCAGCTGTCTCCATGTAAATACCTGGGTTGATGAAAGTGCAATGCTGCCTTCATCTGTGATAACTGTATGGTGATGACTTTCTGGAAAAGTCTAATACTATACCTTTCTGTTGTTCTTTGTATAGTTTCAAGTGTTCTGCCATGCATTATAAGCTTCATTTTTTATGTTTTTTTTCAGAAAATTGTTTCAGCACTAATTACTGTGGTGGTATTTGGGTTTTAAATTTAGATAATTTTTTTGTTCACAAATATCTGTATGATTTTCTATGTCATACAAATCCTTTTTTAAGAATGCCTGTTGTAATATCCAATTTTTTAAACCCAAAATACAAAGGGAGACGATGGCATGAGATAATGAGAATGAGTATAACTAGGGCATTGACTCATTAACACTTTGGTAGAAGCAGGTGTTGATTTGTATGGTCTCATGTCATGAGACGGTCTCATACAAGTGTTTGCCAAAAAGAAATTATAAAGGGTCCAAAATATTATTATAAAATATTGCAATTAGTTGTATTAAAATAGAGCAATTTTTGCATAGATGGATCCCTTTATAGCAAGGGGTAAGATTCTTGAATTTTTTTAACTAATTTTTTACGTAGTGAATCTAACTAACGGATTCTTGAATTTGCTGCACAAATCCAATTTATTAAAGCATTAAATATGTTAGTACTTCAATTGAATTTTATTATATAAATTAGCAATGTGATACTCATTTTAGATTTTTTATCAATTTTTATGACTTATCACTTGTGTATTGGACTAATATATCTATTGAATTAATATTTTGTTTTTTTAATTATATTAAATTATTTATTATGCTTGGGTTTTTGGTCATAAAAAATTGTGAATTACCAATATTTGATTTAAAAATATTTTAAATTTATATATGTTTTAAGTGTTATATTATATAATAAAATATAAATAAATTGATATATTCTTTTTTTAATCAGAAAAAATTCCATTCAATATTGGGTATAAGAGATACCCATCACAAATTGATATATTCTTAACGAATTGCACCCCAATTTTTTTTTTAATTGTCTACATCTATAAGTGATCCTTCCATCTAATTTTCAATTGTACCATTTCTTTTTACACTAATTTTAATGTGAGAGTTGTTTGTTAGTATTTATAGTGAAAAAATTATTTTTCAATAGTATTGTGGTAAATAAAAAAATATAAAAATGATAATACAATTGTTTCTACTTTTTAGTGCCATTATAATAGACAAAAATTATCTGTTTACAAAAAAAAAAAAAATAGGTTTTATATGAAAAAACTTAATAATAAGTTTAACATGAAATAGTTTTAGAGTATCATTAATCTCATCAGGAGTATCATTAAACCTGTCAGGGGTATCATTAGTTTGAGTTCAATAATTTTTTTTTTTTTTTTGAACTCAGACTAATGATACCCCCGATGAGATTAATGATACTTTAAAATTGTTTCATGATAAGCTTATCATAAATTATTTTAATATAATATTTTGCCAAAAAAAATGGACTTTGGCAATCGAAAATCGATGGAGGGAGTTACAAACCTTGGATGGGATGGGAGTATCTAATAAATTAAAAAATTGAATTATCTGACGCACTTCATCGCTCTAATCTACTGCATCTTCTCAATATAATCTCATTTCATCTTTGACAATAAAAAAAGAAATGGGTTTGAGTGCTATGGAAATTGAGGAACTGGGTACGGGCAAATATGTGAATTCATCTTCAATTAATCCTCGGAGAAGTATGCCTTGATGGATTTTTTCTGTAATAAGTAATAACGGAGCAATAAGTAAATGCTATTTACTGCAACATAAAACTTCCCACATGAAAGCGCCTCGTCTCGGTGCCTTTTGTCCCACATCGAGTGCAAGTGGAAAACTGAACCAAGGGAGTGGATATAAAAACAAGAGTAGCTTCAACTTTCAAATTCACGCAGCTGCGCGGTGAGCACAAAGCGAACTATTCTTTCGCCTTTTACTAAAGAATACCGTGTGTGCGCCGCAATTCAAGCAGCATACGCCTTTTTTTGGAGGGTTTGTTTCCTTTGGAAATAACCCCAACCAATTCTAGTTCAAAAATTTATCAAGATATTGTTTACGTTCATTTGAAGGACTAATTTTACTTAGAAATTGGAATCCAATTTTTGCTTATTTGTCCAAATAACGATCTCCCATTGTAGGGTACGATTAATTTTGGGAAATACACAATATACTACAATTCTAAGACCTTAAATGCACTATAAAACATGAGAAATCTCATGGCACAAATCCATACAATTGGTAAGTAATTTGCATTTTAAAAAAATAGCCCCACATCCTTCTTTCTCATCTCTCTCAAAATTAAATCAGATTTTTATTTCTCTCACCCCAATTCAAATTTCGGATCTCACTCTTCTTCTTCTCTCACCCACGCCACCGCCACCATAGCCACCGCCATCACCACCCACAATCTCTCCAAGCACCACTCTCTCTCTCTCTCTCTCTCTCTCTCTCTCTCTCTCTCTTAACGTGAATCAGACACCGCCATGAGTAATTTCAGAGCAACACCACCTGTCTCTCAACGCGAACCAGGGGCGGCGCTAATGGCGATGCTCTACGACGCTAACATTTGGACCCCCTAGACCGAGGCGGCGCTGTGGCCTCAGATCGGTGCCCGCCCGGTCTCAGATCTTTCACCCTCGGAAACTTTGTGGCCTCAGATTGGATGAAATAGACTGGAAAAAGTATATATGCGTGGATCGATCATCGGCGATGGTGAGAGTGTTAATTTGTAATTGTAAGTAGCGGTGGTGATTTTGTTGTTGGATTTTTAGTTGGGGATCTGAGGACGGAGGCGGATCTGTGAACGGAGGTGAAGATTGATTTCAGGCATCTGTGGGATTTGAGAGACATATTAGATGGAGATATGTGGAGGGAGGCGGTGGCAGCTACTGTCGGAATCAGTTCTTCCGGCGGCGCCCTTCTTGTTCAGGTTTTTAACATTTTACTTCAAATTGATTTTATTTTTCTTTAATTAATTACATATCTTGAGATTAGAGTATAATCACCGAATATATAAAAGCTAGAGTTTAGTATAATTACATATCTAAGGTGAGGCTTTGATCGGAAATAGTCATTAATTTGTTTGAATTTAATAATGAGTGAATTTTGTATGGAATTGAAGAATAAATCTTTTGAAACCCATTACCCCTGCTAATTCACTTGGTAGTTCCTTTCGTAGAGAGAGAATAATTTCATAGGTTTTTTTTTTCATTTTTTGACTGGGGGATTAATCCCATGAGTGTACTGGGTTATTGAAAAATCTCATGATTTCCATGTGACTTGTGTAATGTTAGTATTTTCTAGGAGATAATATTGACATGTTTACTGTAAAATTCAGAATTTGATAGAGGTAATAGGTGGTAGACTGAGATGTTTGCTATAAAACTATGAATAAAAGCATGATCTAACTTTTTTCCCCTTTTATTTCAGGTATCAAATTACAAACAGAGTTGAAAATTTTTCTGGATATTCAAATACGAAAACGCCTTCTGTTCATAATTTAGCGACATTTGTTCATAATTTATAGCGTTTGTTCATAATTTATGTGCGTCTGTGCACAATTTTTTTAGGCTTTTTGTTCATAAATTTTTGGGCTGTTTGTGCCTAATTTTACATATGTAATATTTTAGAATTTTTTATATTTAATTCTCAAATTAATAATGAAATAAATATTTTTAATATGAATTTGAATTTGTTTAAATTCTCAAATATTTATTATTTTATGTTCAAAATATTTTATACGTGTGTTCATAAAAATTATGTTTATGTTCAAAATTGACAAATACCCGAATTTTGGTCAGATTTTTGCCTCAAAAAATGTGCAAAAAAGCACCAGTCAGTCATTAATGTGTCAGATTTTATAAGAAGCTGACTTTGAACAAGGGGTCCACCAAATTGTATGAGTATGTGATTTTGGTTAAATGGTGGGGACCACTAAATGTAGCAAAGAGTATCATGGGATTTATTGCACCCCATTTTGTAATTTTGGCTTTAGGATTGTAGTATACAATAACTACCCCATTAATTTTCTTTTATTCTCATTTTGCCCACAATACTTCATGTTTATTTTTCATTTCACAATAATATAATCCGTGTCCCACAATTCAACTTTTCTATCAGAGCGTACAACAATGAAGAAGAAAAATAATATTTTTTACTGTATTACATCTTTTACAATTATATATATTTGTGTCACTAGAATTATGTACAAATCGCACCGTTTTGGTCCTGTGTCATACATTCAAAAAAAAATATGATGGTAGTACGCACACAATAACGAATGTCGCAACTTTGATCTTGCAAATGCTTTCATCCCCCTATAGAAGAAATTATTAGTGATATCACATAAAGATATCATGCCAAAGTGAAGACCTTTGAGATGAAATTGAAACCCACAAGTTAAAGCAAGCAAGCATATAACTTAGATTAGCTGGCTATTGTTCCGTGAGTTGGAGCCCCATGCAATGGCTTCTGCAACGGCTCTCTCCCGTTCCTCTGCGCTGATTTCGTGGCTCCGATCAGGGCTCATCGGGCTCTCAGGAGTCGGAGGGGAAGGTGGAAGAGCGTGTCCAGAATCTTGCATCGGGAGGCAACTGAGCGCAGTCACAACATCACTGATAAACGGGCGGATCGTAGCATCTTCCTGAAGACACATTGCTGCAACTGCAACCGCTTGATTCAAACCTTTCTTGGAGAAGTCCCCTCGAAGCAGTGGGTCAGCCAGCTCCGGGAATCGTTTTGTATCCTTGAAAATCGGCTCCACCTAATCGTAAAGATGACAACAAATAATTACATACGTTAGCTAGGAATATGGCAACATTTCAGATTTTACTGCACGTATAGAGGGACAAATAGAAGATGTTACATAATTGTGCAAGAGATTTAGTTAGTTACCCAAGTAACTAGATTTTGCTGTGAGCGAGGCCTCCTCATATCGATTGCTCGTTTTCCGGTGATTAATTCCAAGAGGACAACACCAAAGCTATAGACATCAGATTTAGCAGTGAGCTGGCCAGTTCTTTGGTACTCAGGAGCACAGTAGCCATATGTTCCCATCACCCTCGTAGAAACATGGTCCTTATCGCCTACAGGGCCGAGCTTGGCAAGCCCAAAATCAGAAAGCTTCGCATTGTATTCTTTGTCCAGCAAGATGTTGGACGACTTCAAGTCGCGGTAAATCACCGGAGGGTTGGCCTTAACGTGCAAATACTCTAGCCCTTTCGCTGCATCTAACGCAATCTTCATCCTCGTGAACCAAGGCAAACAAGGCCGGTTTGGCGCAAGGTCTGTCAAATTATCTCATCAAGGTTATAAACAGGAAAGAGAACCATCTATTTATCTATCTATCTATATATATATATACCGAGTAGATGATCTTCCAGAGACCCCAACGCCATATACTCGTAAACCAAAAGCCTCTGCTCTCCGTCAGCACAATACCCAATCAAATTTACAAGATTTTGGTGATGCAAAAGGCTCAACATCAATACTTCCACAAGAAATTCTCTGTTTCCTTGCAGGCCATTACGGTCAAGTTGCTTAACAGCTACCATCTGTACTAAATTGCACAAACAATCACTCTCTATATATATGACATAGAAAATGTGGTGTGGTATAAAAAGGGCGTGCGCACCTGGTCCGTTTTATCGAGACGGCCTTTGTAAACGCGGCCAAAGCCGCCTTCACCGAGCAGATATTCCTGCCTAAAATTCTTTGTGGCTGCAGCTAATTCCCTGAAGGTGAAGGTTTGGGCTTCAATGTTGTTATCCCCACCTGTAACGCCCTTGTTGTTTTTAACTTCATCTTCTGCTGCCTTCTTTTGGCGTTGTTCTGCACATCAATAATTCAAAATTTCATCATCGAATGAAATTGTGATGCAATTAAACAGCATAATCGATACCTTTTAATGGCGAATGTTGATGTGCGCGTGGAGAGGGGTCCCTGGAGCGGGGAGGGGAAGGCGACGGTCCTTTTTTCTTCTTCTTGTTGTTATTTTCTGTGTACTTTTTTGAAGATTTATGCGAGGAGAAGCATGAACAAAAACTCATTGTTCCAGCTTTAAAATCCAAGGTCACCATTAATTCCCCGATCAAAATTTCATCAAAACCTCTTTTACCATATCATTCGCTGATTTCCCTCCCGAGTAATGATATTAACGTCCAATTTGTGAAATCAAGCTGTTATATGAATCAATTTAGGCCAAAAACTCGAAAGGGGGAAATTGCGATATGATTCGAGGAAAGGAAAAGAAGAGGGGGAAAAGCGTGGGATTGGATTAATGATCAGCTTAATTACTCGTAAACAGAAATTTGGTTTGGGGAACTGGAAAAGAAAACCCAGAACAAATGTTGAAGATATTATAACCTGATCGTTCCCGAGAGAGAATGCTTTTCTTTTTCTTCTTTTTTCTTTTTTGTGTGCCTGCACATTTTCCGAATAAATTGGAAAAACGAGGGAGGGAAGAATATTGTGCGATACAGAGAAAATCGTGGGAACTACCTGGACCTATAAACCCTTCGTGCATGCATCAGCAGCAGCAGCAGCATAACACGTTGGTTTAACCACTATATTTAATTAAATATGTATGTGACGAGTTTTTTTAGGAGATTTATTATCTTGTAAAACTCGTTTCATCAGGGCATCCCCATCCCTCTACCCAACCCCAGGTATAAATTTCTGCCACATCAACTGCCACATCAGCATTTAATTCTACCCCTCAATTTCTACATCTACTCCTCATCCATTTCAGGTACAAATGTTACTATTCATGACCCCACTATCCATATCATTTTAAATTCATCTATATTTATTTAATTCAATATTTTACTTTATTTTGTTTTAAGTTATATTAATTTATTCAAAATAAATAAAATATATGTTATATTTAAAATTATTTTAATTGATTTTTTAGTCTTAATTTTTTTAATTTTGTTTAACACTATTGAATTTTTTTTAACATAATTGTGACAAACAAACTTCAAGAATTTTATTTAGAATTGAAAAAACAAGTACAATATTAAAACAAGTACATAGCAACGGTAATATTTTTAAAAGTGTAAATAAAATTTGAAAAAAAAAAAAAAGCAAACGGCTAGTTCTATAATTTAAAAAAAAAAAAAATATATATATATATATATATATATATATATATATATATATATATAATGCTATTTGTAAACGGTCAAAAAAAGAAAAGCTATATATCCATATGCAATGTATGAGAGAAACGATAAACAAAAACTGAAAAAGAAGAAAAAAGAAAGAAGAAAGAAAAGAAGTGGGGCCGGAAACAGTAATTGGAGTGGCATCAATATATTATACCTCACCTTCTCTCACCTCTACATTTCTACCCCTCCCCATCCCTCTACCCAGGTTTAATAATTCTACACGTAGGAATTGCACCCCTCAATGGGGATGCTCTCAAATAGTTTCAAACTCAACTCCCAAATAGAATGATACAAGTCAAATCGCTTTTAGAGCATATGTGATGTTGATCATTAACCATCATAAGTGTGATGCGATTTTACGAATGGAAGAATTAATGTCAATATATATAGATTCAAATAAGGATATGATAATGTAGTAGGATCAAATGCGGGTAAAGTGTTGAACTCATCTTTACTCGACCGGATTTAGGATCCCATAAGACGGGTGTGGAAAATCCTTTTTATCTAGATTCTAGGCAAAGTATTATATCAAACAGTTTCAGAATATCAGATATTTAATTAGAAGTATCAATAATATATTGTAATTGTTATAAATTTTCTTGAATTCAGATTAATGACTCCTGATGAACTTTTTGATACTCCTAATCAAATATTCGATACTTTAAAACAATTTCGTGATAAGTTTATCATAAATTATTTTCATATAAAACCTACACCTTTTTCTATATATAACCAGTCACACACGAGCTTGTCTCTAGGCGCGCCATATATTATCAATTTATTATGGAATAAGTGTTTTATACACCAAGTGCACCGTGCAAATTAATTGTATTTTTAAAAAGTCACGTCTAATTTTATTGAAAAACTATCCTTGTTTTTATTGAAACGTCACCCCTTGTTAAATTGTCATAGGGACGACTTTTCAATATAAACAAAATTGACTTTTCACTTATAATATGAGTGGCTTTTTAAAATTGCACTTGAATTTCAATGTCTACTCGATATAAACAAGGCTAAGACATTATCGAATGTATAGTGATGGAGCCAATTTTTTTTTTTTTTTTCGTAGGAGTATCCGATTTACGATATAGTAAAGATAAGATATTAAACTGAAGATCAAACCCTCGAGGAGCCGTCGAGCCCTCCTTGCGAGTAGGGGATGGGGCAGCAGAAACCTGCTCGTAGGAGAACTGCTCGCAGATCACTCTGTGGGGGACCATGAATGAGGGGATTGACTCGTTACATGAACTACTTGCCAAAGGCAGGGCGAGCAACTCATCTGACCTTCAGGAATTAAAGGCGAGCAGCTTTCTAGGCCGAGCCATTTAGTTTGCTGGGCCCATGAGACCATGGTTGAACATTTAGCCGTGGATCGATTTGTTTCCTTGGGAGACCGGTTTAATCATACTCAGCTAAATCGACCTCTACATGAAATATTATCAATTGTTTCTAGTGAACTATTACTAAAATTAATCAATTACTCCTTCCATCCCCTTTTAATTTTCACATTTTCCTATTTGGGACGTCCAACAATAATTTTCACATCCCAAATAAGGAAATAAAACAATATCACAATAACTACTTTATTTCAAACTACTTTTAATTCATTGATTCAAAAAGTCAATAAAACAATATTTTTTAAGAGTTCCACTACTCAAACCCCAAAATCCTCTAAACATATTATTTTAAAGACAATAATAGACATATATAAAATGAATAAGTTATCCTTATATAAATATGGATAAATTTATCATCTAAGTTTTGTTGACTTTAACTTTAGTTTTTAAAATTATTTAATTTTAAAATTAGTATATTAAATTTAAAATTTTCAATTTTTTATTTTCTTTTAAATAATTGAAAAATCTAAAAAAATAGAATTAAAATCTGAAAAATATTAAAAAAATTGGATAAATATTTAAATAATAAAATACTATAAAATTTAGAAATTCAAACAAAAACTTCTATAAAATCTGAAAAAATGATTATTTAAAAAAAAATTATATCTACCAAATAATTCAATCAAAAATAAAATTTGATTTAAAAAACAAATTAGAAAACTAACTAAATAAAAAAACCTTCAAAACTAAATAAAAATTTATTAATTTCAAGTTAATTATTTACCATGATTGAATTGACTTGTATAAAATATTTTTATGATTTTATTTAGCTTTAACCTTTTTCTTTTGAAGTGTTTTATTTTTTATTTGATTTTTGAAGATTCATTTTTTTTATTTACAAATTTATCTTCTTTTTTTTTCTTCAGATTTTTAATTATATTTTTCAATTTAATTTATTTTTTAAAACATTATTTATTTTTAATTCTTTTTTAAATACTTTTTAAGACTTTTATTTTATTAATTAATTTTTTTAAGTTATATATTTTTGAGTATTTAGTTGATTTTTTTATAATATTTTTCAAAATATATGTAATTTTTTAAGATTTTTTTTTTTAAATTTCAATCAAAAGTTAAAGAATAAGAAGGAATAAATATATATTTTTTCTTGAGAAGAGATACAATTATGAGAATATGAAATAGGAAAGTATTATTGTTTTATTTTTATAGGGTAAAGATATTATAGGAATAAAATGGGGTATATTTAGTAATTCAGGTTAATTTTTAAATTTTATTGGGGTATGTTCGCAAATTCAGCAGCATATGCTCGCCATTCGAATGGACGAGCAACACCGGAAGGAATCTCATTTTCGAGCATCCTGAGATTTGGGAACTCTATCCCTTCCAAAAATTCACGAGTTAACTCGTCGAATTCCGGATCCACCTCTTCAGATTCGGAACTTGAAGAGGACTCTTCGTCCGAATCCTTGTTCGCCGTAGCCGTAACCTCCTCGTCGGACTGACGAGCACCAGTATCCTCCAAGGATTGAACTACTGAATCAACGACGGGGGAAGTCACTGACGAAACCTCGAAAGGTGGTTGATATGTCACGATCGGGAAGAGGGGATCCAACTTTTCCACGGATTCGTGGTTACTCGAGTGGGAGGACATGGAATTTGGAGGAATGGGGGTTAATTTTAAAAGTATTGAGAAATGTTAGTAAATTTCGGCAAGAGAACCTCGGAAATACGGTGGCAATTTATCAGAATCGCGGCGGCGGGAATTCACGGTGGTGTCGAGGCAAGTTTCGAAGGAGAAATAGAAAGAAAAGGGATAAAAAGAAATAAAGAAACAACAAAAGTGAATTGAATACCTTGGAACTTGAAAGAAATCGCCGGAAAAGCTTGGAGATCGCCGGAGATGGAGTTTTCGCCGGAAGTTTATGTAGCAAAGGATGAAGAATGGAAAATTTTTCATTTCCCACTCGATTTTATACTTAGATGAAAAACGGGGTAAAACCCGTTATTTCCAAAAAATTCTGGGCCAAAAGTATTATAGAGGCGCGTGGCCTCGGGCTTGGTCGCGCGTGGGCGGCGCATAATCATGACGCCCACGTCATCATTGGATAACTCCCAAATCTCGGGAAGACGTAACGACGTCCCTAAAGTTGCTCGTCAATAGCAAAGCTACTTGTCCACTCACATCACTAGAATGATATCCTGATCATAGTTGCTCGATACAAAGTTGCTCGTCCAAAACAACATCTGGCCAGGATAGGGGGCAATTGTTGATAGGCGAACATCAAATTTAGCCTGACGAACAAGAGTTAAGGCATAAATAAAGGTTATGAAGCAAAATACACAAACCAGAGATAACTAACAAGGATAATCAAAATGGGAGTGCATAAATCAATCAGGGAGGTGTATTAAGTGACGAGCAACTACCTTGACGAACAGCTTATTGGCGAACAGGTCCAAGACCCGGGGCATGTAATGTTCACCATGTCAAGTCCTCGGTGACGAACAACGTTAATAAAAAGGTGGTGCACTTACCCATACATAAGGTGTATGCCACCAATCAATCTTTTAAGTCAATTAGCCCATTGACGAACAAGAATTAAAGATTCAGAGGCACATCAACATTGAACATTCAAGCGAACAATCTCTGAATCATATGATCAAGGAGCGAGCAACAAATACACCTGAGACAAGTGAAGTCCCCAAGCAAATAACGGCGAACAACGTTGAATCTGTGATAAGACCAAATACAAGACTTTGTAATTAAGTTTCAGCTTAGATAAGATCAAATGTGGTCAAATGACACATGTCAAGCATGCAAGCTTTGTAGTCCAAGAGTCATGTACACCTCCTACTTGGTGGTTTGTATAAATAAGTTGTTCTTCAGCTATAAAAATAAGTTCAAATTCACAAATACCACAATTACACACACTCATACACCTAAACGTGCACACATACGAAATAAATACGAATTCGAACTCGTATTTACGATTATATAACCCGAACAATCGAATTTACCATTTACGGTGGTAATCAATCACACGTTCTTGTTTGGTGATCTCAAAACCGGTTAAAAACAGTCACTAATCCACGCGATTAGAACCGATCACCAATAGGGTATATTTAGTAAATGTGGTGAGTTTAGAGGATTTTGGGGTTTGAGTAGTGGATCTCATTTTTTAAGGTTATCTGCTTTGGTGATATTATTGAACTTGTAAACTGAAATCACAGTGCAATTTTTATAGTATCAATAAATGCAGGGGCGGATTTACCTTAGGGCTGCACTGGGCTTCAGCCCAGTGCAGCAGGCCCAAAATTACATTACATATATATTATGCTCAACTTATTTTTCAGCCCAATGCCATCCAAATTTTATATTACAGCCCAGTCCAATCTCATTATATTTTATCAGCAAATCTTTTATTGATATAAGCCCAACAACTTTATTTTCAGCAAAGTCCATCCCAAATTTCAGTCAAACTAACAGATTAAATGTCCTATTCTTTTTACAGATAATTAAAAGTCTTTACCTAATAGGCTAGTACCAATTGAATTGGGAATTACGAACAATTAAAATATCTCCGCTTTCTCCTCCTGCTGCTTAAGATAAAAGTATTTAAAAGACATAAAAAATTTACATTTATATGAATAACTTTTTTTATTTTTTGAAATTTTGGATGTATTTTATTTGAAAATATCTCTTCCCGGAAAAGTTAGTATAATTTTCTAATATATA
The DNA here is from genome assembly GCA_947034835.1 of Ballota nigra. Lineage (NCBI taxonomy): Eukaryota > Viridiplantae > Streptophyta > Magnoliopsida > Lamiales > Lamiaceae > Ballota > Ballota nigra. The sequence goes on along the minus strand of OX344720.1, from coordinate 128,798,163 downwards.
ATCTAATTATCGAAATTTCTTTTTGGTTGTTTGCATATATCTTGAATTTATATAGAATCATAATTATAATTGTTTTCTAATTAGATATAAACTCAATCATTGATAAATTATACCCCCTCTTTCTCCAAATAACTTTCACACTTTCTTTTTTATGACGTCCCACAATAACTTTCACATCACAAATGTAGAAATAAAACACTCTCATAATACCAACTTTAATTCAAAATACTCATCATTCATTGGTTCAAAAAATTAATAAAACCATTTTTCTTAAAATTTGTGTCACCCCACCTATAGAAGTTAAGAGGGGATGGAGGGAGTAAAACATAACTTAAGTGAACATCAATATATTATGTTATGTATATATTTTAATGCAAAAACTTTTGTGAGCCTCTCACCAAGTGATTATTATCATTTTTCAACAAAAATATAAAATGTATGACTTTTTAATTTTTTTACTTAAAATAATACTTCATTTGTCCTCGAAGTATGTTCACTTATTTGCACGTGGTTTAATGCAATATATTGGAGGGTATTATGGGTTATTGTGAAGTCTGTTTATGAATTAAGTGATTGTTTATGGAAAAATATGTGTGACATATTATCCCTAAACAATCATTGTTTTTATAAACGGACGTCACAATACTTCATAATACCCCCTGAAATATTGCAATAAATCACGTGCAAAAAAGTAAACATACTTTTCGTGGACGGAGGGAGTACATTTTTATAATTTTTCCTTTTTCTAAATGATATTACACTTAAAATACATACTATGAGAAAATGATACATTATAAGTAATAACATTTCTATTAAAGAGTGATACTGATTTCACGTTGATACGGTTTCACACAATACTTTCTCGTATTTTAATATATCGAAATGTTTACTTTTCATCCCACCCCTCTATTAAATCCTGGATCCGCCCCTGAATAAATGCATCTAATAATATCAGTTAATTCATTTATTGGTATCAGTTTCGGTGATCAGTTTGACATGAGACCACTGTTTGTTGATTAGGTCGGTTCGCCGAATTACAATCATGCCCTTTCCTCGTTTGAATTCAGCGTCGGTCTAGAAATTCGGTCACATTAAGCAAATGACGAACGCTATTACATAAAAGCGCATGACCGCCTACATAAGCGTATGCAAAACGACGGCGTCTTAAAGTATACCCCTTTTATTTGGGCACTGGCATACCTAGATATACTTCACACAGATAATTGGAGAAACGTAAACATCATAAGCGGCTGCAAAAAACCCTTCATTTTTTCACTCGAAAGCCTCCATTTTTCCACCTCAATCGAATTCCAGAAAAGGGGAAGAAGAGATGCCGGGATTGACGTGCAACGCCTGCAACAAGGAATTCGAAGACGACGTTGAACAGAAGCTCCATTACAAATCCGAATGGCACCGTTATAACCTTAAGCGCAAGGTACAATTATTTCTCACTTTTCTTTGATCGGATGTTTTCACCGTCTTCTCTTTTTGATGTTGGGCAATTGATTTTGTTAATTTTTGTTGGATTCGAGGAATAGAGCGTTTTGCCGCTTCAGAGTAAATATATTTGATGTTCCCTGTTTCAGATGCGATTTTCCCCCTTTGCTAGGCGTTGTGTAATCCAATTGTATTGGTTTCAGATGCGATTTGTGTTATCAGACAAGTTTATTTGGGTTAAGTTGATATACATGAAATGATTGCTAGGTTTTTATTGCATTATATATAAATACAGGTAGAGCTCTTTGATATTGATAAACATGGTGCGAATGATTTATAGGTCAAGTGCCCAAACATGCAACTGAGTTTTTACTTGTTGATAAACGATTGTTGAATGAACACAGTTATCGTGTTCCTTATTAAACTGTTGTACTTGGGCTACACTTTTGTATATTTATTCTTGTACTGAAGTTGTCAATCTTTTTGTTTTTAATTTACTTTTCTTGAAACTCAATTATTGTGAATTGTTTCAGTCTCCTTTGTGTCTTGTTCTTTGTAATAATTCCTTGTTGCTTGGTTTGCCTATATGTTTTTTTATCTTTGTACAGGTTGCAGGGGTCCCAGGAGTGACTGAAACACTCTTCCTAGCTAGACAATCTGCCCTTGCGGATGAGAAAAAAAAGTCAGACGAGACACCAATGATGTATAGCTGTGGCCTCTGTGGCAAGGGATATAGAAGTCGTAAAGCCCATGAACAGCACCTGAAATCTAAAAGTCACTTAATACGAGCTTCTGAAACAGCAAGCAGCAATGACGTGGGTAGTACCATAATCAAGCCTTATACACGTCATGTTCCAAGAGAACTTACACATCAAGTGGTGGAAGAAGATGAAGAAGAAGAGGAAGAAGAAAGTGAAGACAGTGAATGGGAAGAGGTTGATCCCGATGAAGAGATGTTGGATGAAGCCAGTGATTCGGTAGGACAGCTACAAGTAAACGAGAATGCTGATATGGATGAAGATGAGGATGCTTTCGGTGATTTGGATCCATGTTGTTGCTTGATGTGTGATTTGGAGCATGATACAATAGAGAGCTGTATGGTACACATGCACAAGCATCACGGGTTCTTCATTCCTGATATTGAGTATCTGAAGGATCCTAAAGGCCTTCTTACATATCTCGGCCTTAAGGTAACTACTTTGTATCTTATACGGGTGTTTTATGTTAGGATAGACTCATCTTTCATGGTCTTCGGACATTCATATGCACTATGATTTTATATTGAATTATTGATGCTGACCTATGAATTCCATTCACAGGTTAAAAGGGATTTCATTTGTTTGTATTGCAATGAGCGATGCCACCCATTCAGTAGTATGGAAGCAGTAAGGAAGCACATGGAGGCGAAAAGTCACTGCAAAGTGCATTATGGTGATGGAAGCGAAGATGAGGAAGCAGAGTTAGATGAATTTTATGATTACAGCAGCAGGTTTTTATTTTACATTTATCTTTTATTTCATGTTCAAATTAAATCTAGAGAATATGCACCAATCTACCTGTTTTCAAATGGCAAAAATCTTTTATACCCACTGTAAGTATAAAAAATACTTTTTTTACCCACTTTACACTTTTTCTTACTTAAATACCCTCAAAAGTGATTTGAGGATCCTACCCCACCCCAAACCATATGGGTGCCGATTACCTTCCCTCCCGTATCCCTCTTCCTCGGTACACAATTTTGCTGGAAGAGAAGTGTACCAAGCTCTGGTTTGTACTGAATCCACATGCTCAGCTCGGTACAAAAGAGCTTGATACGAAAAGAGCTTGATACGAATAAGGGGCATGCGAAATCTGATTTGGGTAGTGGTTGGCAATGGTGGTAAAAAAAAATTCTTGTAGTTGTGGGTAGAAAAGATTCCCTTACTTCAAACAGGAGTAATCTTGCCACTTTTTGACTAATTTTACTCTAAACTGGTAGTTGTTTGTTTTGATTTTTAACCCTCATGTTTCTTTTTGGGTTTTATAGCTATGTCGACACAGATGGGAAGCAACTGGTTGCAGCTGATGACTTGGAGAATGCTGTCACACTTGGTCGTGGTGGTGCAGAGCTTATTATTACTAGAAGAAATGATGGTGCAAAATTGACCAAAATGCTTGGATCTAGGGAATATTTGAGATATTACCGCCAGAAGCCACGCCCTTCATCTCTACAACACAGTGGGATCACTGCTGCATTAGCTTCTAGGTTTGTTAATGAAAACCTTTTCTATTTCCTACTCAGTCATCAAGAATGTTGCAGTATAGCAAACTTAAATATTGGAGTAACTGGAAGTTATTAATATGTAAATGGCTGATCTCCAGGTATAAGAGCATGGGTCTAGCAACAGTGCAATCAAGAGAGCATGTGGTAAGGTTGAAAGTATTGAAGGCGATGAACAAGTCGGGTGTTGAGGCAATGCGCTCTAAAATGGGCATGAAGAGTAATGTCATTCGCAACCTGCCCAACAATGTCCCGTATTAGTCCTTATCTATTTTTTAAACTATTCGAGTGTTTTTGGGTGGGAAAAGTTTCTTTGGAATTTTTGGTGCAGTATAAGTTCTGCAATTTGATGTACTATTAGAATTGTTATGAATCTTGAGGTTTTTACTGGAAGTATTTTTAATTAATATTTTAATATGACTTACGATGTTGTGAATTAATTTTTTTGGTTACTTTGGTAATTGATATCTAAAACCCAGTTTCGTTTGAAATGTAGATGGAGATTGAAGTTTGAACATTTTCTGTCGTGATATATTCATTCTATGTATTTCGTAAAATTCATATGACAAGTTAGTATTTAAGGCTCCACTTGGCAGGGCATATAAGCCCATATTATTGGGTGTTGTATAATTAATATTCTGCTTGGTAGGGCATACTAAAATAATATCGACCCGTTTTTTATATTCCCGACCCTGTAAAATAGTAAGGCGTAATACCTCCAAAGCACTATTCACCTTTACAAAATTAATTCGGTCCGAAAGGTCGTACTATTTTATTATTGGTTTGTCACACGGATCACCACCGCCGGACCGCCGCCGGAAAGTCACCGGACCGCCGCCGCCGGAAAGTCGCCGAAGGCTGCCGGACCACTACTATTCCTAATTTTTACTTTTTTTATTATTTCCTACCAAGTAAGTATAAGAATTTTGCATAAATTTGTAGGACCTTTTTTATATGTCCTACCAATCAATTTTATATGACTTTTCCATATTAAATTTGTACTCCTTACTAAAATTATTACTCCATACCAAGTGGAGCCTAAATATAGAAAAGTAAACTGTAACACTACCTCTGTTCAATATAAATGAACAAAGAATTTATTATATGGGGTTTAAGAAAAACTATTTGTATGTACTCCCTCCGATTCAAAATGATTTATGTTTTAGAGTAGATTTTTTGTTTCAAAATATTTGATGTTTTACTTATTTTTTACTCTACTTCTCCATTATACCCCTAATCAATTTCCAAAAAAATCTCACTCATATTGGAATTTACTTTTAATAAATTTATTAGGAGCTGCAATTAAGAAATTATGAGGGTATATTTGTCAATATACATTAATTCTTAATTTCAACAACAAATGTTAAAACATCAATCTTTTTTAATCGGAGGGAGTATAAATTAGATATATTGAAGGGTATTATGAGCTTATTTAAGAAAAACTAGTTTATATATAGAATAGAAATATTGAAGGGTATTTATAGCTTTATATAGAAATAAAGTAATTGCATGTGAGGTGAAGATAGAATAAAAAAATTCTTTTTTGCTTATAGTACTTGTGTTGGACGGACACGAATTATTTCTTTTTTTTTTTTTTTTTTTTTGTTTCAGGGGGTTTGGGATTAAAAAAGACCGGCCTATTTTATAAAAACCAACTCATTGCTTTTTTGTTTGTTTATAGTATTTATATTGGACGGATCAAAATGAAAATTTTGCCAACTTATATTTAACGGAGGGAATATAAGTCTGCGTCCCTGGACGACTACTCTTGTGGTAAAACTAAGTAGGTAGTGGCAAGGGGAAAAAAAAAAAAAAAAAAACCAATTAAATATTTAGATGTATGAATGCTTATGGTCTCTGTTTGTTTCGATTTTTGGTAAAAACAAATAGGTAGTGCAAAGACAGAATAAAGAAAACAAAAACTCAATTAGATATCTAGATGTATGAATACTTATGGTCTCTGTTTGATTAAAAAATAAATTAATCAATTCAAGCCGCGTGTACTATTATAGATAAGACAGTGACATTGTATCATATTGACAAAATTTTTATGTATATCAACTTCATTGTGCAATTTTATATGTTTCAACAGTATTGGTTCTTCAATAAAGTAGTTGTATAGTACTAATTATATTATAAAGTGATAATTATAAATTAGTTGTAAGATAAAATTAATTTACATATGACAAAATCTGTTGCATAGTATAATTATATTTACATTAGATGTTGCATATACTAATAAAATAAAACACAAAACCGAAATGCATGCTCGACTTCATACTTTCAAAACCGTACGCATTAAAATTTGAAATCAATATCATCAAATGTGCAGAAAGAGACATGCTGAAATATGCCATTAATTAAAATTACACAAAACAAGCATATTCCTTGAGTACCCTTTAGACATCACATTCATCAACTATAAAACATACTCCTAGTTTCTATTCTGATTAGCATAATACGGAAAAACAAACACTATTGCTTTCTAATCCTTGCACTCAAATGATTTGAAAGGGTATAATCGTCCTCATGTATCAACATCAACAACCACATCCACATCCACATCAAGAAAATATGACAGAAAACAGCTGATCTTCGCGAAAAACACGTTGCAGAAATACCAAAAGAAAATTAAAAATGATAAATTATTTCCATTGTTCAACATCAACTTCTAGCGATAAGTTAAAATTCAACCTGATGGTCTAAGAAGCTACCAAGTCTGCCAAGAGAATATTAACAGGGAGTATTAAACACCAAACCCTCCTCTAAAAGAACAACATTGTTTGAAACGAGGACCCGACAGAAAGAACATCGAGTTGATGCATTATGTCAATCGGAGAATTTCACATTGTTAACAGCGCCAACATGAACTTGGCGCTACTTTGCACTGACCCAAGACTTGTGAGCTTTCCTTTCCATTCCAGAATTATAATAAACTCTATTCTGTTGTGAAATCAATACCACATATTACCAAAAGTATAGAAACATAGCAACACAAAAGAACAAACATAAAGATGAATCATTGCAAGGAAAAAAAGCTGCTGTAATAATTCCACAAAGTTGAGGATGAAAGTAATTGATAAAAAAGAAGATAAGAGGTTAATGGACATACCCTAGCTGTCAAAGAAGCGGGTGCGGCGCCTTCGAGAGCTGATAGAAAACAAGTGCAATGAGTGTAATGTAAAGGAAACGGAACTAACTCGTTAATTTTATTGACCGAGTGTGAATTTAGGCTCCTCTTATGCCTTTGATTTATGAAAAGTTGTTGTTATCATCAAGAGTAAAAAAAAAAAAAAAAAATTATAGAAGCACTTTCACATGAAATATTGAAGTAATGAGCAATTGATTAATCATTTTACCCAAATTTCTCAAATGACATAAGACGACAGTCAGCATATAGACGTACCAAAATCTAAGCACCACAAATGCATATGAACATACGAAATTGAGTCTATCAACAAATTAGGATATATTATGAGCCCTCATAACTTCACAATTACATGATGTGATAAAAATAACAATTTTTATTTATTTGTGGGGATTGGGGGAGGGGATCCAATATTTTAGAAGAATACCAAAAATTCAACCACAGATGCTATGCCTTCATTTTTTTTCTCTTGTTGACAAGGTGATTCTTTGTATATAAAGAAAGGAAATTCAATAACATAATGATCACCTTTGTTCAGCAGCTCTTCGTCTAGACAATCTCCTTGCACTCATAAACTCTTCATCAGTCTCGTCAACTCTATAATCTGCATATTCTGCAGATGATACAGAACCTTCATCCGAGTTTGAAGCATCAAAACTCAAACGAAGGTTTCCTCTTCTGGAATCAGCGACTCTTGCTCTTCTTCTGTTTCTAGATGTCCTAAAATTTTCAAACACTTGATATAATATGCACGAAGTCCACCAATTCCCTTCATCCCCTGGGAAGTCGTCATAATCATCTCCAGAGTTATCATCCCCATACTCTATCACATAATCACCCAGAACCACCCCCCTCGGAACCTCCGAATGGATAGTGCTTAAAACATCTATAATCTCAGAGGATTGTTGGAAATTCTCCCAATCAAGCTGCCTTGCAGGATCAATTTTCGAATGGCAAGCATGAGGATGCTCTACTTGTGCATGCTTTTGAAGCTCCACGTACGTGCCTGTAAATCGACATTTATCCTCTTCACAACAACGCTTCTTCTGATCCAAATACATACGAGCTTTATCAGCCACTATCCATCCAGTAACTTCTCCTCTGCATAATGGGCAAGCTGGTTTGCTATCAGATTCTGAATCCGAACTTTGTACGTTTTCAACAGAAATTGGTGGTTTTGAAACAGGTGACATCCCGTTTGCTTGTTGGAAACGGTACAGGCAATTTGAATGCAAATGGTCTGTATCACATACAAAGGAACGACACCCTTTGTCATATGATGAGCATTGGAGGAGAACAGCATTGTGAGGAAAGTCCAAACATATGGGACATATGATGTCATCCCAGTTTGTATACAACTGGATTTCCTCCATCATTTTTCTTGCGTTCTCTTCCACCATGAGATTCAGACACTGAAAAGGCAAGTATTCATCAACACAATGCAAGTACTTACATTCGAAAGCTCTTATCCATTAATTCGTGCCACTAAACGAGCAAAAAATAATGCAGTTTGTAACCCAAAAATACTGATTACACATTATTGAACTGTTTTGTCTCTAATGGTTCCATATTATTTCAAAGAAGAAACACTAATCAGAATGATGATTATCAGCCCTGTCCTAGAGAGGAACATACATATTCTGCCTTCAGTACTTCATTCAAAATCATAGTTATGTCTGCTTTTCCAAAATCAATTAATTTCAACACGTATCAGTCACACATAAAAATTCACAAACTTCTCAGCAGATATCAATACTTTCAGATCCACAAAGCACAAGATATCATGTGAATGCTTTGTAACACAATGTTTATGCAACTATTTGATCAGTGCCATCATTTTTACAAATCCAAGTACAATAAAAAAAACACTTCGTCGAGAAAAGCCAAACAACAAACTCGGAAGGCACCTCCATCCACAATAGGTGCTCAGGTAATAAACAAGTTAATAAATAGAAGCCAGACATCAGAAAGTCCTAAAAATCAGCCGCCTCTCATGCCCAATTTTTCTAAACTTAACAACCCTAGTATTGTTATCAATTCCAATTTTACATTTCCAAGAACACAATTGTAAAAATAAATCCACTTCTCCTAAATCCATATTGGACTAATTGGAGTGTATAACCCTATGTTCACCCGATTAATACACCAAAATTTATGGCTTCGTATCTGAACATCGACTCCACCTCAAAGCCAATCTTTGGTTCGCAAAAAGTAAAAGATGTTGCGAATTTAAGGGCGTTTGTTTCTCAATGATTCACCAGAACAAAAACAAACACACCAAAATGAACAAATATAACAACCCTGAATAAGATTTCGCTCAGAAGTAGATACAGAGTTTACAGCAGAATCGAATCAATTGGTCAAACATATATTCCATAAACAAATTTCACATCAAAAACATGCGATAAGTACCCGCGATAGAATTAATCAATTCAATTCACTGTTGCCCGAAAGTCAACCAACGCATTTGAGATACGACCCCCAGATTAATTCAGGAATTACATGGGTGTGCTTGTATGCGTATGTAAGTCGTAGAGAGAGAGAGAGAGAGAGAGAGAGAAACCTGGTCAATTTAAAGCTTATGAAAACACAGTGTCTGGGTTGGAAAAGTAAACTGGAGGTGATGGGGTTTGTTTGTAAAAGATGTTGGGATTTTGGTGTTGGGTGGGGGACTTTTTCGTCTTTTCAAAATTTGGATTTCTTTTTAATTATTTTATGTATATTTAAATTATTTATTTGTTTTATTATTTTTGTCAACCAGGAATGATTCTAATCAAGTTTTGAAAATATGGGATTTGATACTTTGAAATTCACAGAGATCGGATATAATATTCATAATTTTATTTATATAAATATAGAGTAGTTCTAGTGCACTTAATTTAAAAAAGACATACCACAAATAAAAATCAGTGATACTTCAAAAAATAATCAATAATAACTTAAAAAGGTAAACTTAAAATCAAGTGCATGCTATAATTTGTGATAAATATACTTAAATTTACTAATATTTGACATATTTAAAGCATCATATATTAAGACATATTTTCCACATCCACAGAAAATGTTTTGTGAGTTGTCGCAAGTAAATTTTATAAAAATTTGATATTATATATAAAAGGTAAGAATATTCTAGTCAAATTAAATACAAATAAATTATTTTAAAAAAGAATTGTGTGAGGTCCAATAACAAATGGTGTAAAATATATATTGAAGGGTGTAAATAAAAGTAATTATTTTTATTTTAGGAACAAAAAAACTATTTTTCATGAACGGACTAGTAAGACAACGTGAACCATTTTTCACAGAGAATATCTAATTTAATTTGATATTTGATATTATTTTAATTATTTTTTAATACAAGACAAGATGTATATTAGATAGATGTACTAATATTATTTATGTGTAGTAAAAATAATACTTCATTTGTGCTACAATTACTTTAACACTTGCTTAATTTTGACGTTCCATGGGTCATAATTATTTTCACACTCTTAAAAATAAAATAATTTCTTCTCACAAAAATTAATTAAATATTATATTTAACTTCACACCTTTATACTTCTTTTTATCTTAAAAAAATGTGTTATTTACTGCTATAAAAAAAATTCTTGACACGGGAGTATTACAAAACTTTCTATAAACTCATTAGTTTATGACGTATCATAGCATATGAAGTGTTACTTTTAAACTTTTTTTAAGAAATGACTCATAAAATTAAGTACTTTCTTTAATAATGATGCAACTTCATAGGCTAAAAAATGGTATTTGAAAGGAAAACAATCAAGTGAAACAATTAAAGATGAATGGGTACCTAATTAAGAGATGTATTAAATGTTGACAATATTGATTAAATTTCATTAGATTTTCCTTTAGTGGGTTTACTTTCCTATGTAGACTGTAGAGTTATTTATTGCGTAGACTTTTAAATGAAACTGAATATTAATACTTTCAAATTGGATATCATAAATATATAATAGCAAAATAATTTCCTTAAATAGTTTAGGCGCCAATTGTTTCCGTCCATCGATCGTTTTTTGTAGTTTTCGTATTAGCCGTGGATCGCTATGGACATTTGTTATGGTATTGTTTTAATGTTTGTCATTAAGTTGTATTTAGTGTGGTTGAATAATTCCTTCATTGTTATGGTTTTGTTTTGGTATTACTTTAATGGCTGCCGTTAATTCGTTGACCGTTACATTTTTTGTTTGCCTATATATATGTTTGTTGATCGCTCATTCATTCATCTTTCGTATGTATCACGTTTGTGGTTTTTTTTTTCCTTTTTGCAGGAAAAATGTATCTTGGAGCGGATGTATGGTGTTTATCATCAACCTCGCCGGAATATTGAGTATTTCATGTTCTATTTTTTTGTTTTTTATCGTGTGGATCACATTGAGGAATCTATCTTTTGTCAACTATGGAATCGATGCGTTTGTATATTTTTTTTTATCAGGCAAAAGATGTACTCTGTTTTTTTTTCCAATCCTGGTGTATGACACGCTTTTGTTCAACAATATATATTTTTTAGAAAAAAATTGTATTAGTGGATTCTTCTTTGTCGGTTATCATGTATATTCTATATTACAAACTTCACGTATTAGAACATATATATTGTCGTAATTATATAGTGTGTATACATCTTATATGTAATCATGGTGATCATGGGTTTGTACATTGTTGTTTTGAAAATAAATACTTTCAGAAACTGATTCTAATATTTTATACGGTCCCAATTATTTTTTTCTGATTATTGTGCAATATAATATACCGATATTTTATTATTTCTTTACCATGTGCAATATAAATCAAATTTTTGTTCCCCGGATATTTGGTTATTTCTTTTTTTTTTTAAGGAAAAATATATTGACCAATGATTGTGGAATTAAATTATTTATTTTTAACATTGCTTCTTTAGGAATAAATACTTTTAGTAATTGCTTATAATACTGTATGTGGTACTATATCATTTTTTCGATTACTGTTTCTATATTATGTAGTTTTTCTATTATAGTTTAAAAATGGTAAAATATTGTGTATCTCACTATAATTTAAATTTTACATTGTTGAATTTTGTTTGTAGAAGAAATATGGACTACCACTTGAATAATTTTATCGTATAATTAGAAAAAATTCATAGTATAATTACATGAACCATGTACTGCATATCTCTTTATAAGCAGTCTAGGTCTATGAACTATTTAATTAATTAAGTTATTATTGATTTAAGTTAGTTTACAATTTTGTATCCTATGTACTCGTGCATAAAATATTTTACATATATTAATTCGTTCATGTTAATCCATTAATCAAATTATATTTTAATATATTTTAATACATACTTGAATTGGTCAAATTTTATATATTGATCAAATTTTAATAGCCCTGATCGTGCCATTAATTTTGTATTTTAATATATTTTAATACATTAATCATATTTGAATTGGTCAAATTTATTGATCAAATTTTAATAGCACTGATTGTGCCATTAATTATGTATTGAATTAGTTAATTTCAATTCGTGGATTAATTTATTTGTATCCTTAGCTATATTAATTCATCCACGTTAATCCATTGATCAAATCAAAATTAAATATTTTTTATGATTATGTATAGAGCTTAAATGGTTCATACATGAACCATTGAAGGGTATTAGTTATTTCACTAAAGTTTATATATTATTTTCACTAAAGGGTATTAGTTGTTTTCACTGAAAAGTTTTTAGTTTGTTTTCACTGAACACTAAGACTCTTCAGTATAAACAACTAATACTCTTCAGTGAAAACATTAATATTTTTTAGTGAAAATAACTAATATCCTTTGATGATTCATATATTAACAAATTTCACTCTATACTTTGTCATTTTTTAATACACTGATCATATTTGAATTTATCAAATTTGATGATAATGATCAAATTTTAATACATATAAATCCATTAATTAATTCATGAAGCAGTGTATTGTATCATGTGTATCCCGTGCCATTAATTTTGTATTGAATTAGTTAATTTCAATTCGTGGATTAGTTTATTTGTATCCTTCGTACTTATGTATAAAATATCCTAGCTATATTAATTTATCCACGTTAATCCATTAATCAAATCAAAATTTTATATTTTTTAATACATTGATTATATTTGAATTTGTCAAATTTGATGATAATGATCAAATTTTAATACATATAAATTCATTAATTAATAATGAAACAGTGTATTTTGTCTTGTGTATCCATGTATATAGTTTTTAATATAAATTTTATTTTTCTTAAAATTTTATGATAATGAAAATATAAGTTTTTCTATGTATTGGTATTGTCTATTTGAATTGCTCAATCTTTAGGTTTGTGGTATGTTTAATAATCAAATTGTAATATATATTAATCTATTTGTAATGTTTGAATTGGTCAATTTCTATTAAAGGTGGCCCTAATCTGTAAGTTTAATTTTTTGAGAAAGTTTTTTAAATTTATTTGTCACGATTGGTTTAGGATTTTGAGTAAGTTTTTTTTAAATCAATCTATTTTATGCATTAATCTGTACAATTTTAATATTTCTACGGATATTTGGTGTTGTGTTATATTATTTACTATAGTCAGTCCTTAATTTATGAGCGTGTTCATGATTTTGAGTGTGCATAATGTAATTTAACATGTTTGTCTAATTTAGTCATTGTCACTATGCATAATAATTAATATAGAGTATGTATAGGGTGAAATTGGTTTATATATGAATCACTGAAGGGTATTAGTTGTTTTCACTGAAGTGTATTAGTTGTTTTTACTGAAGAGTATTACTGGTTTACACTGAAGAGTCTTAGTTCATTTTCATTGAACAACTAAGACTCTTTAGTGTAAATAAGTGATACTCTTCAATAAATACAGCTAATATCCTTCGGTGATTCATGTATAAATTGTTTTCACTCTATACTTTGTCTTTAATATATTGTCGTGGCCCAACTAGAGGGAGTGATTTATTGTTAGATTGAGTAAAATATTGTACTGGGTTTAGGAAATTATACTTGATTTTTTTTACAGGTTCAGGAAATTATGACATTTCTTTTGTTTATTTGATTTGGTCGACTGGTATTATTTTATACTCCCTCCGATTCAAAATGTTTGATGTTTTAGGGTGTTTTTTTTTTGTTTCAAAATATTTGATGTTTTAGGGTATTTTGCACCTTATTTTCCTATTATGCCCCTATTTAAATCCCCCTAAAATATCACTCATAATTTTTCCTTACCTTTTAATAATGTTACACTATAAATAAACTATTTGACCTTCCATAAATCTCTTTTTCAATCAATATATCATAAGGGTATAATAGTCACTATATACCACTTTTTAATTCTCACAACAAATCCTAAAACATCAAACATTTTGAATCGGAGGGAGTAGTTAATACTGATTATGGGAAATATTATATACTCATGATATAATGGTTATAAATTCTTGATTATATTTGTAATACATTTTTTTAGTAGAATATTTTATTGTCATAATTACAACTTTGTATTTTTCTTATTTAGGTTTGATTTGTTGTTGATTTTTATTTGTGAGGATTTTTTGTTCCTTGATTATTCTTCGTTCTACGTTCACGCACATTATGTTGTTCTCAGGTTCGATTATATTTTTCTTCTTGCTGGAATATAATAATTTGTTCTTAGTTTTCACGTAAATGAAAAAAACTATTTCATTAATACATTGTATGTTTTATAACAATCGATTTCTAGGCTTTTTCGAGCATCTTACTTAATTTGTTCACTTTGTGAATTTAGTATCGTGAGTTGTATACAATAGGTTTTAAAATTATGTGATATTACTGGAAAACTGCTGACAAAAAATTACTTTTCAAGATTGGTCGTGTTTAACATATTTTTTTCTTGTTGTTTGCTTATTTTTTTGTGTGTTTCGGTGATCATGGGTGAACTGATCTTTGCTTGGTGTCATTAAATCTGATTTTTTTTTTTAATTGGTTAGAGTGTGATATTTTTGTGCCTTTGGCTCATGTCCAAAATTATATTGTGTGTGATTTTCACATTGATAAGTTTCAATTCATTTTTATAAGGGCAAGGAGGCTGAATCCAAGGTATTTTTTAATGTTATTGCTTATTTATTCATAAGTTTTTTTTTTTAGATTAGCTTCTAATTTTTTTTTCTTAATTTGGATATAGTATTTGTCGTATTTGTTCATGTCTAAATTTATAACTTCTCCAACTACACAAGAATTCATTATAGAACAAAGGTCATTCTTGACTTCTTGGTCAAAACACTTTATGGCTAAGGTAATATACATTGGTGGAATCCGGTATTTACAGTTTTTCGTTGATTTTAAATATTATTATGATGTTTATCATGGTGATATACCGGTTTTGGAGGAGAGTCGTTCATGTATTTTTTTCCTTTTACATCTTCAACGGTGTGGATGAGACTTTGAAGGAAAACATGGGTGACCGTCTATTGAAGTTTCCGGTAAAAGTAATGGGTATGTTTTGTCCATGTATTTTTTTTATTTTTTTTTTCTTCTTATATATATTTGTATTTTTTTAGTGTGTAAATCAATTGTCCAATTTTCATCCTTATTTTTTTTATTAGGTGTTGACATGTTCTATGAGTTTATTCCTGAGTTTGTTGTTCAGTGCATCAATCACTTTGTAAGTGTTGTTTGAATAATTTTAAAAAAATCTTATATTTTGGTGCTGATTTTTTATTTATTTATTTGTTATTAGGTTATTCCGGGAATATTTGTTCTTTTTTTTTGGAAATTCGCTTCCACAATTCTTTTATTTGAGAAGTAGATTTGGAAATTAGTATACGTGCACCTTTGTTGTGAAGAATAATGGTCTTAAGTTGACACTTAGAAGGTCATGTCGTTCTGAGTTTTGGTTCACTAATAAAGTTAGGTATTTAACGTTATTATATGACGGTGGTCAAGTATTTTATATCAACTTTATCATGGAGGATAATTATGAACTTGCTACGTGGTCTCGCTATGTCAATCATGATATGTTTTACTTTTCAATTTACATGCAATTTTTTTAACTCAGTATAATACAATATTATTGTATTTCAGTAAATTTTCCAAAAAATTATTGCTCTCAAGTTTCTGTCAGTTGCCATCAATTGGAGTTTCAGAGTCGCCTGGTATGTATTGTTTAATTTTTAAACTTACCCTTAAACCTTAAATTGTTTGTGTTGAATGTCCTTTAACTTATATTTTGTGAATGTTTATTTTTTAATTTGAATGTTTTGTCAAAGCAGTATGTTCAAAAGAATATCGTTTATGTGTTTGGACCGGTTAAATTGAATATTAAGTTGAAGAATGCAACAAATGGGGAAATATCTGAGGTTCGTTACGACTGTCGTTCGGCGTTCATTTTTCATTCGTCTGTGTGATGGTTGGAAGGATTTGGCAAAAAGTTTGTCTTTGAAGAGGCCTGGCGTAATTTATTTCTTCAAAGAGGATGCGGAAGTGGATGATTCTTCTCATGTCTTTGTTTTTTTTTATCTTTTGAGTATGATTTTATAGATTATTATGTTTGGATTGATGGTTATTTTCCAGTAGACTTATTGTGGATTTTTTTTCTTTTCCTATAATGAATTAAATACTTATTATCGTAAATTTAGTAGGGTTTTAAAGCACATCCCTGGAATCAAAGTCGTTATATGTATTTTAGAATATCTTTCCTAATTTTGTTGTTAAATTGATACTTTTGTTGCATGTTTGGTAATATACCAGCAATCAAGCTTTAAGAGTTTTGGAATAGTTAAAAGTGTTATATGTATAGAATTAAAACATACATATACATATTGTACTATAAAAATTATTCATGCGGTTATATGCATTATTTTAGTTATATATATTAAATTGTGTTTAACATTTTTTTGGTAAACTGTGTTTTGGAGCCTATTTACTATTTTATATTATGAAATTGAATGGATATTTGTTTGGTATATGAATTAATATTGTATTTTGTTTGACATTTGTGATAACATGTATATACAATCTAGGTTTGTCCAGAGCATGTTCAGCCAATGTATGTTGTGTATTCCCAATAGTATCTTTGATATTTTCTATTATCAATAATAAAATGTAACTATTTGAATAAATCAATCTATATTCAATTATTTATTTAATTTTGATTTTAATGCGTAGTTTGTATGTATTGTTTTATTTTTTTTCCTTCTGTGGAAGATAATGTCAATTATTGGGTAATAATTTATAATTTTTATAATGTTAAGTTGGAAAAATCTCGGTTAATGCGTTCATGATTATTTTAGACGAAATTATTGGTTAGTGAACAGTTTGGATTTTTTCTTTAAATGTTGCATATATTTTTTTAACCGTCAGTATCCTAATCAAGTGTACTACTTAACTACAATATTAAGGGGGCGCTTGGTTAATAACTCTTCAATGGTAATGAGAATGAGATTGAAAATTAGTGTAATTAGCATGGTTCATGCGAACAAAATCACTACATCTTCCCCTAAATAAGGTAATCACTACTCCATTTTGATTACCCTATTCTATTTCTACAATCATCCTCCTCAATCACTCCCCTCTTCCTCCACCAACAACCATTTGTTGTCTACTTCTATTCCAAAATTGGGGCATGACACTAGCAATGGTGTCACTATTGGAACACTTCTTCCCCTAACATATCATTTTTTTTATGAGGGCATAGGTGGAAATAAATTTTCATTCTCATTACCATTGAAGAATGGTTAACCAAGCGCCCCCTAACTTAACTCCATTCAATTATATTTGCAAATACTATATTGTACACATGTCATACATCAATTGCTTAAATGTGTTTTTCCCACTGAATAATTTTCAATGTAAGTCGCATCTAAGTTGTGTCATTTATACACATAAAATTAACAGCATCTTCTATTAGCATAATTTCGATAGAAAACATCCAAATTTATGTAAATTGTCTGTAAATTATTTGTGAAGTAATTATAACATTCTTTAAGAAAATAATATTTCTTTAGTAATAGTCTTTAGGTATGTTGTCATAAATTCTTGTGTAATACTGTTTATTAATAATTCATCACATACAACAAATACTGTAAAATTACCTTCGTATTATCACTTCCATCTTGACTTAATAGAGCATAAAAATTACCTGAATGACATGATCTATTGTAGGAGTTGGAGTAATTCATTAACAATGCTTTATTCTTTTTTGATCCCTTTTTCGAGTTAATAAAATATTATCATGTATTCTGTTTTTTCATATTAAACTAATAATTGGGCTTTTACTTAATCAGATTAAGGTGAAAATACTTTTGTACCTTCGTATTATGTTAACATTTTAATTCGTGTCTACGATAGAATATAACCAATGGTCGCCAGATTCGATCCCAATTTCGAATACACCAGCTCTGCCACTGAGGTGAATGTTTGTGGTGTTAACTAACAAGAATCGAAATTATATTAGAACAATGATATACTTACCTCTGGAATTTTTTTGTTTCTCCAATAAATGGGCACCATTTAGTTTTTGAAAGTGTGCAACCACCTTATCTCGGACATACATCAAAATTTCGATGAACAATTAAACATTCTAATTTTTGGGTGATCAATTATAAGAAATTCAATTTCTTCGATACCTTATCTTTTTTTACAATCCATCCGAATGCCCTGTTTTGCAACTAGGGAGAATATTAAAGTTACTGTAGAATTGCAAGTAAAACAGATATAAATATAACCAAGATTTCTTAAAACGTGTAATTAACGGATTAAATGACCTGAAATTCGACATGCAGTGACATGCAGCTATTCTTTTCTATGGAATTATATATATGTCTTTATGATCCTTTCACAATCCATCGATCTTTCAGCAGTCGGAGGCTAATCCCCTTCATAGATCTAAGCTGAAAATGTAAAGCATTTGAAAAGTTATACAGAAATAATGTATGCATCAATATGAATTTCTGAGTTCTACCTTGAATTTCTTAAATAAATTAACTATGTGATTTTGATCTCAGTGGCTGTGATTTTGTCGGTTTTTTCGTAGGTTGGAGTTGTAGGAGGTAACCTTCGTCTTGGGCTGTCAATGGCTTCCTTAATTTCCTTGCTGCTGTGGTCGGCTATTTAGTTGCAGAGTCATAGTGGAATAAGCAATATTGCTTGAGTCCATTTACGAAGGAGCATTTGAAATATATTTTCTCTTAAGAGTTATCGAAACTAGATGGATAGGATCACCAATCTTTGAATGCAGGAAATGGCTGTTAATTAGTTTTCTTCCATGTGTATTGTACTGGTATATGTACGCGTGTTGTCTTAGCATAATTATATGGAAGGGTGTGGATGAATAACTTAATGTCCCATAAATTACTATTAATGTAATTGATTTGGTTGTTCCTTTTTGCAAAAGTATATGATACAGTATCTTATGGCATGACACAAAACAAATTAACAATCACACATATTAAGATGTTAATGAATTAATGTTTAAATTATACCTCATCTCATTATCTCCTGTTATTAGACAGTCTCACACAACACTTACCGTTAATTGGCTATGGGTAATGAATACTCCCTCCTTCCTTATTATTTGTCTCATTTATCTATTTACACAACCCAATATTTTTATTTATTGAGTAATCAAATGACACACCCTTATTTATTATTTCTGCTTATTACAAAATAATCATTATCTTCATAATTTGTTAGGGACGTTGTTTAAAAAAAATATAAATAAAGGAATTCATATAAATGCATTAGCTTTTAAATAAAAAACATTGTCTTAAAGTTCGGATAGTTAATAAAAGACGGATTGAGTATTTTAAAATAAATTATTAAACTGTGGTCTATTGATAAATAATTGAATTTTAATAAATTGTTAAATTGTGTCGTGTTATTGGAAAATTGTATATTAACAAACACATCTTTTAAAATGTTAATGTATTATATTCAAATTATCTTACATCTCAGTTTTTCCTATATATTAAAATGGAAATGTTCACATTCCCATTGGTGGGTACATATTTAAATGCCTACTGTTTATGTGTCGTGAACAAACTTGTGGTGCGTGTATAAGTTCGTATGCACCAGTGGGCATGTCATCATTTCCGTACAATAAAGTATAGAATATGATACATTAATTAATAAATTATTTTAAATTATTATATATTTATTATTAATAAGGAATACAAAATTTTTATTAGGAGTATGTTTTAACTAAGATAAAAATAAGGTTACTGTAATTTTTTGTAATAAACAAAGCTATTTTAAAGTTTTAAATTTTAAAATAGGTTTATTATCATTAATGTAAAATTGTAACAAATTCCACTCGTGCGAAGCACGGGTAAGACGAATACTAGTATACATTAAAGTATAACACTCTTTTTAATGCGGGGTCTCATATGTACCAAGTTCACGGTGTATTCACTTAACAATTGAAATTATTTATATTGAAAAATATAATTTAATTACATTAACTTTTTAGTATAAATAAATTTAACTGTTAAGTGAGTGCACCCTGCACCGAATTCACAAGAGAATTACTCGTTTTTAATACTATTTCTTAATGAATTGAAACAATATGGGAATTGACAGTTATTATGAATTTCTGACATGAGATCTATATAAAGAAGTTTATGAAGTCTCAAATCTACCACCATCTGATCAACATTATTGAGGTGATTAGAGAATATTATACTTATAATTCAACATCACACGCCACTACAAAAAAAAGTTATCTACGAAACTTTCAATAAAAATAATTTTGTTGTTAAATAGTGGGAATTGTCTACCATTTTTCTAAAAAATTCTGAAAATTATATTCAAAGATGAAACTATTTTTATTGGAAATTAAAATATATTTATACAAAAATGAAAATATATTTATCGATGGACACAAATTTATATGTTTACTACGAATGTAATAATGACACATAAATAATTTAAATAATTAATTAGAATAATAGTGGATTATTTGCTTATGTATCATTATCACATTTGCAATGAACATATAAATTTTGTATCCACCAATTGACACATAATCATTCCCGATATTTTATATCTTTATTCCATCTAAAGCCAAGTCTCCCTCGTGCTTACGTGGCATTTCTACATTCCTTCTTTTCAAAATGCTGTATTTTTATGAGTTCACCGCTTTTTTTTTCTCCTTTTGCCGGCAGTTGTGCTGGCGGTTTCTCATTCTTATCCAAGTCAGTTTTTTTTTTTTTTTTGTTGTCTAATCACAGTTATTTTATCATTCCCAAATCACTGCAAATACACATTCCATTGAGTGTCTCATTTTTTGAGACATTTAACTTTGCAGGTTGATTTTTTTCCGAAGAGTTCTTCGCTGAAAATTCGGATGGCCAATTCAAATATGGTATATTCAATTGGTTTCGTTCGAACTTGGGCTTCCAATTTCATAACTTGGTTTTCTTCATTGATTTTAATTCGCCGGCCACATCAGTTCGATGGTTTTCAGTAATTTCTGTCATTTCTCCAAATGAATTCAAAACGCGTCAATCCTCTTGAAGTAAGATGAAATATTCTCCACCCTTCATAGTATTCGTCTAATTATCTTCCTCTATAACATAGTTTACTGATTAATCTTTTAAAATCATGTTTACTTTTGGGCAAATATGCACTGACTTTTACAATTTGCAATCCACCACTGCAGTTGTCGTCCATCTCTCAGATGTGTGTTGTCGGCGCTATTAACATCCTCTCTCTTGCCCCTGTATTTATTTGTCTTCCCCCATTTATGTTCTTTCAATTTGTACCCTATGCCTCGAGTATTTAAAATTTCTGAATCAAAATTTGGTCTTCAAATTTCCATTTTTTTTTTTCATTTTTAGGTAGTGGCTTTGCCACCCCTACGACTCGCTTGAGCCACATATTCATAATACACATATTTTTAGCATTTGACTTCAGTCTATTCTCTCTCTCCTTGCTTTCCCTCTTATCTTGGCATCTTCTCTCTTTGAGAAGCTACCACCGTACAAGATGAATTGATGAGCCACAGGGGTTCTCAGTTGGTCACTATTGAGGCTGTTTTCTAGTTATTATAATAGACAAAAGTGACAAGACATACAGTATTTGATCAACTTTTAAACGTGGTGAGTCAATACTTTGATTCTCACATTAAACATATCATTATTAATGAATTATATTTTTATGGCTCCATGATAGTAATTAATACTAGAGTCAACTTTAGAAAAATCAGCTTCAAATATATAAAAATTTACTCCTATTAATTGTCCGATAAAAAAATGAATTTACTTATTAAGATATGGTGTACCGCAAGTTGATTTTTGTGTAAAATAATGAAGAATTATAAAAAAAAAAAATTAAAGGGTAATTATTTTTATTTATTAATATATGAATTTTTTTTTTTATGTAATGAAAACTTATTGTGGAATATAAAAAAAATGAAAAATTTATAGTGGAATAGAGGGAGCAATAGAACAATTACTTATCCTCAAATTTGAATTGTGATCATGATCGAGCAAATTTGATTATAGATTTGTTTAAAAAAATGTCCCTAAACGTGGAATGATCATATATGCACTCGTGGGCGCAAATTTATATGTTCATCATAAATGTGACAGTAACACATAAACATATTTAAGTAGTCAATTAAAATAATATTAGACCTCCCGCTTATGTGTCATTATCGCATTCGCGGTGGGTATATATGTTTGCCCATTGGTGGACACAAGATCAATTATGGTGAAATTGATTAATACATAAATCACTTTGCAATATTAATTAGTGTAACCAACTAGTACTTTTTGTACCCTTCAATTAATACTCTTTAATAAAACAATTAATATTCTTTAATGAAAATAATTAATATCTTTTAAATGAACCATTTTCACTCTATACTTTGCCTTAAACGGGATGGTATATTGTACTCAGAGACGGACCTACTCATGGGCCAGTGCCCCCCTCAATTTTCAAAAAAATCAAGGGTATTTTAGTAATTTCACATATATTTAATTAAAATAAATATTTAAAATGAATAGATAAGTATTTGAATGATTTATTTTGAATATTTGTCACTGGTAATGTAATATATTGACTTTGTTATAATTGTTATTTTTTTTTTTATAACATGATTATGTATTATTAAATTACTTGGACCCCATTAAACAAAAATTCTGCATCTGTCACTGATTGTACTCCCTCCGTCGATAAAAAATAATCCTCCTTTTTTGCACTTGGTTTATTGTGATATGTCGGAAGGTATTATGGAGTATTATAAGGTTCATTTTTTAACAAAATAATAGTTTATGAAAAGTATGATTTGTATACATTTCATAAACGATTATTTTATTATAAAGGAACCTCATAATATCTCGTAATACTCTCTAACATATTATATTAAACAACGTGCAAAAGATTATGATATTTATTTGGATAAAGATGAAGGTAATATAAATTTGCAATGCAAATTATATTAAATTAACTAATAAGCAAAGTAAAAAAAATTACGGGGCAAATAAAATATTATGGGCGCAAATAACTAATCAAATCTAAATAAATGGGATTGGATAAGAATGTTTGTTTTGCATGGATTTTATTAGATCCATATAAATTTTCACAAAAATGTTTGTGATGTTACATATGACAATATGATGCTCTTTCTATTCCGGATAAATCTTTTTTTTGTTTATTAAAAGAGTACTTGTTTATTACTCCCTCCATTCAATATTAGTAGTCCTACTTTTTGGGCTGTTATTTTTTGTCAAAAGTTGGAGGGTAATATGAGGTATTGTGAAGTCCATTTATCAATAAAGTTATTGTTTATGGAAAGTATAAGTATCGTATTTTTCATAAACAATCATTTTTTTCATAAATTGACATCACAATACCTCATAATACCAACCAACTTATGACAAAAAATAATAGTCCAAAAAGTAGAACTACTAATATTGAACGGGGGGAGTAATATATAATAGACCAACATATTGAATTTTTAAAAAGTAATGAGTAGCTGTGAAAAGTAATTAAAGAGAGGTAATTTTTTTTTTATTAACATATAAAATGTTGTGTTTTACATGGAAAAATAAATTTATTGTGGGACAACTCGAGAAAGAAAGTGAAAAATTTACTTTAGAACAATGAAAATAAATAATAATACTATCTATACATTTTTATAAATAAATAATAATAATAATAATAATTCAACTTCAAAATCTTTATACTCCATATATCTATAGATTGTTCGGCCTATACAAGAGGATAGGCAAACCAATCCAATTCCAAGGTGATACTTGGTTTATTATTTGACAAAAAAAGTTTTATGATTCAATTATGAGGAAGTCTCTTATATACTTAGTGTGCTGATTAATTTAAATTCATTTTAAAAGTTGTCATTGTTATTATTGAAAGATTATTACTTTTATTTTTATTGAAAAGTCACATGTTACAATTTATTATAGGATAATTTTTCGATAAAAATAAATGTGTCTTTCCAGTGATCATAAAATGACTTCTAATAAATACACTTAAATTGCATGATGCACCTGATACATATAAGACTAAACTTTCAATTACTTATCATTTTAATTAGAGTATGTATAAAGTGAAATTGATTCATACATAAATCATTGAAGAATACTATTAATTATCTTCAGTAAAGAGCATAAATTTTTTTCCACTGATAAGTCTTATTTTATTTTTAATAAATAACTTA
Source organism: Ballota nigra (assembly GCA_947034835.1). NCBI lineage: Eukaryota > Viridiplantae > Streptophyta > Magnoliopsida > Lamiales > Lamiaceae > Ballota > Ballota nigra. Next base: position 128,773,654 of record OX344720.1, on the reverse strand, counting down.
TATTTTTCAGTGTAAACAATTAATACACTTCAATTAAAACAATTTATTCTATTTAGTCAAAATAATTAATATCCTTCAATAATTTAGGCATAAACCATTTTCCCTCTGTACTTTTTCTTTTAATTAATTTCAATAAGGTCAAAAGAGTCGAATAAAAAAACTAGGGCAAAAACTAGATAACTGCTGACCATCACTGTGATGTTAAATGTATATTATCGATAATATACACTTGTATTTTTATTATTTAAATATTATCTATATGCACCATATATGTACTGTATGTATTTTACTAAAAGAACACAGAATATATGGTAAACCAGATTCATTATGCGCATTTAGTGCTTGGGCTTATTTAATTATATTAGTTGTTACATTAAAATGTATTATTTCAATAATAATTAATATTGTATATATGATAAAAATAATTATTACCATTTTGAATTGTACATTAAAATTGATTTATAAAAGACTTACTCCAAATTAAAATTAATAATTCTATTGTATGTACACATTTTAATTAAGATCCAAATAGATATGAATTGAATATATTTCTTCCGTCCCAATATAAACTTCTCTTTTTTTTTTTTTCGGTCTCAACCAACACTTTATATTCCTTTTTTGGCAATTTACTTCTTACGTTTTACTTCTCATTTTCATTACTTTTTGCATTAATACATTACTGGTACTACAACTATTATTTTAACACATGTTTTATCCGTACGTAAAAAATTTATGAGAAGTTTATAGTGGATCATACTACAAAAAAATATAAATTTGTCTACGAAAATTGTAATATAACTATGAAATTTTCTAAAAAAAAAATTCGTAGTGGAATTGATTACGAAATTGTCTAAAAAATTCCAAATTATAAACCCAATTCATTTTTACCTATAAAAAATTTACCTATAATTTTTTTTTAAATAAATTATTTGTAGACAATAATTCATTTCGTTGATAAATTAACTGTAGATTAAGAAATAAATATATCTATATAACTTTATAGATGAATCATAGCTAATTTCACTTGGTAATTCAAACTTGATAGAGCATGTTAGCGCCGCTAGCTAAGAATTCAAACTTCTCGTGTAATTTGTAATTACTAATTTATCTGTCCTGCGTTCTAACCTATGTTGCACAGGAGTGGGTGCGGGAGTGCGGGAGTGCGGGGGCGATACGATACGGGTTCGGGGATACGAATTTTCAAAAAACTTAGGGTGCGATTCGTCAAGGATACGTCTGTTTATTTATATTTTATTATATATAATATATAAAAAATAAATATATTTTAAAATTTTGTAAATCAAATGTATATAATTTAAATTTTCTCTGACTCAAAACTTAACCACATTCAATAATTTAATATAGTTAAGTAACCAAAAATCAATTTAAGTTCTATTAGCCTAATACATACGTCATAACAATGATTTTAATATAAAACGAGTGTTAAATTGTCAATTTTAATTATATTATATAATAAAATTCAATTAAAATAACATATTTAATGCTTAATAAGTAGGATTCGCGATGAGGATTCGAGTATCCGTTAGTGGATTCGCCACGTGGCAGTCGGATTCGCCAAGTGGAGAATCCGATTCGCGGATTCAAGAATCGCACCCCTTTTAGGGGGCGGGTGCGAATCCGATACTGCATTATGATAATTTTAGAAGAATCCGTGCATCATAGGTTCTAACATAACAACCGCAGAATCTCTTTTTTAAATAAAACTATTCCAATTTAGACTCATCACAAGAAATGAGTTTTGCGTGGAATTTACTACCCCTATATTTGGATACTAGTGGAAAAAGAAAACCTAAAATAGATGAATTATAGTATGAAAAATGATGACCTGATGATGACCCGTGAGATAATAAACCAACTAAAAAATAAAAAAAGAAGGGTCAGAGTCGTCATTGATAAACAAACCACCCTTTTATTTTTTAAAGCTAAATTAAAGATGGAAAATGCGAACTTAAATCATTAATCATCTGAGACAAAAATTTGTATTATGTCATCTCATAACATGAAACAATACAAATTAACACCGTCTCTATCAAAATATTTATATGTTAATGTCCAAATTATACCACATCTCATTATCACATTCCATGAAACAGTCTTACCATAAACCTACTCATCATTTAATCAAGTTGGATCTTGATATATATGTATATATCGTAAAATGATCATATGTCCACCGGTGGACACAAATTAATATATCAACTGCAAATGTGATAAATAGTTAAATACCCTAAGGTCACTCAACCTAGAAAACTAAGAGAGACTGTCACAACTTTATATAGGTCATTTCTGTAGTCATTGTCATATTGTTCATTCCTCAGACCTTCTATAAAAGCCTTCAGTATGCTAGGTTCAATCAACACTACGCTAACAAAAATATAAAATATCACAGAATGGACATACTTTTGAATCGTACATCTACTTTTGCGCAAACATGGCTTTAGTAGAGCGATGAGTTCGTTCATCAGCAAGATGTCCAGTCCCTGCAAGACAGGTTAATTATATACAATTATTATTTTTACATAAAATTAAAATGAATTTACATAATAATAATAACTTACGACGAAGTCAACAACCGATAACACCATGATGTTGGTGAATCGTTTGTCTTTGAATACACGAGCAATTACTGCTCTGAAAGTAAACATCAAGGCAATTACGCATTCCCATATGTAGTTGACCTCTACAACTCCTTTGAGGCCGTGAAACTGAGTATCCATCATATATAGACTCAGATTTGCAAGGAGTGAGTAGCTGACCGTTTTCTCAACAAACTCAATAGTTGCATGCAGAAAAAAGAAAGAATAAGATTATAGTAGTAGTTATTATGAGGAAAAAAAAAGAAAAGAATATACTTTATATATACCTTCCAAACACGCCATAACTCACATGGGAAATATGCGCCGATTTTCAACCCCACCAAACTCCATCAGATAAAGTGAAATCTACATACACACATAGATATAAGTTTTATATTAATTGAACATTTGCAACTAATATTATTTGTGAAATTTGAGGCTTGCAATGGATGAAGTAGTGGATATTCTTAATGATATATAAGGTGGTGGGGATTGCAAATTTGAATAGTGAAAACAAAAACATATAATATTTTTGTGTTGAAAAATAGGAATTATAATTGGTTGTTACTGATTCATAGGCTAGTAGTGTTTCTGCTACAACAAGTTTCACTGGATAAGACTTAATTTTTTTTTTATCAGGAAAAAAATAAACTTTTATTAAAGCATAAGTTACAACAACCTATTACATCCAAACTACTAAACTCTTGATCAAATTTCCAGCAACTAAATGGGTTCAACTCTCAGTCTACATATCTCGAAAGTTTATTTTTAACCAATTCCAACTATGAATTTTAAGATGTGCAAATACTTTATCTATCGTTAATTGTTCACCTCTAAATATGATTCAATTTTTCATTTTTCATAAGAGTCAAACACCACATTCCCAAAATTTGTGTGGTAATTTTAGAAATATTGGTAATAACAAAATTTGTGTTGCTTTTATATTTCACATGTAATAATTATGTGAATATATTATAATACAATAAAAATAAATAAAAAGTGCACACTTCGTGCACGAATCGTACATGCACATACCAAACAAATTTCTTGCATGATCCGCGTATGCACATTTTAGCATGATCCAAATGTGTGTATTTTGATTCGTACATACAAATCATATGTTTATTATAATAAATTAATAGAGTTTCACGAGATATTTTAATAAATAAAATATATGAATTATATTAACTAGTTATTAGATTTAAGTTCTTTATTAAAATAAAATTTTATTTTATTGATTGAATATTACATGAAATAAAAATAAACAAGATTTTATAGTATCAAATGTGTTGTAATTTTTTTTTATATTTCATATATAATAATTATGCGTAGATATTATAATACTAAAACATAATCAAAATGTGAACGATCCGTACATGCACATTCGTGCACGATCCATATGTGCATATTTTACGCATGATCCATATGTACACGATTTGTGGTTTGTACGTACACAATATGTGCTTATTTTAGTAAATTAATAACTTTTCACAAGATATTTTAATAGGTTGAATATATAAATTATATTAAGTACTCATTAAATTTACATAAACTAATCCTTATACATATTGACCACAAAAGGATCAATATGTGTAGGTCGGTTTTTATGCGGTAAGGTAACTCCATGTTCGGGCATCCTGACCCGATAGACCCTCTTCCCTGAGTAAAATGACAAGATGGACACAACCATTATAATCACCAGCCCAGTAAGTCCAACCACCCAACTCAAATTCGCTATGTCAAACAAGTACCCTAAGGTCACTCGACCTAGAAAACTAAGAGAGACTGTCACAACTTTATATAGGTCATTTCCGTAGTCATTGTCATACTGGTCGTCCCTCAGACTTTCTATAAAATCCTTCAGTATGCCGGATTCAATCAACACTACGCTAACAAAAATATAAAATACCACAAAATGCGCATACTTTTGACCCGTCACTACAAGAAAAAAGATGTTATACAACACTGAAAAGACAACGGTTCTCGGGAAAAAATGTTGTCTAAGGTAAAAAATGTGTTGTCTAAACTATAACCGTTGTCTTTCAGATCAGGTATTTGATGATATACAACGGTTATGGACAACCGATGTAGTTTCGCATTGTAAATTGACGAAAAACTGCTGATATACAACGGTTATAACATTGTTGTTGTTCATCGTTGTTTTTTTGCGAAATTATTAGAATGACAATGTTTTTCAACCGTTGTATTTTCAAATTGTAAAATGTAAAAATACACGCACATCTTTTTCAATGAACTACTAAAACAACGTCTTTTAGGTGTTGTCATTCCACAATTTTAAATTAAATATTATTATTTTGTAAAATTAAACTAAATCACATATTAAAATCAACACTTTTAACTATGAAAATAACACTTTATTTATTTGGATTGACACTTTTAGTAAATTAAATTAACATTTTTACAAATACACATTAAAAAAAAATAGCAATTTCAATATTCCCAAATAACACTTTTAAGTATTTTTAAATTAACACTTTTACAAATACACATAAAAAATAAAACTAGCACTCTAAGAAATACTTAGTAAATTTTACGTTCAATTCCCTCCTCTCTTTCACAATTCATTCTCCTTTCATGCTGCTATCTCCATCGACTGTGCTCCATTGCCTTCCAAATTTTCTCCATCGTGCTCCATCGCAGCCTCCATCGTACTCCATCAGCTCACCGCTGACTTCACCTCCCTCCGCCACACCTGAAGCCTAGCGGCTCCTGCACACAAGCCCTAGATACAGAAAAGAGGGGTTGGATTGGGCATTGAAGTGGTCGTGGTAAGCAATTTCTTTGCTCTAACTTTCTCGCTCTCCCGCTCTCCCGCTCTTTCTCTTTTACACTTGCTCTGTGTGTGTGTCCTGCTCTAAATTAGAAATAAATTAATGTTAGAAGGGTTTGGGAGATTCACACGTATGATATTAAATGGGTTTATGTCTATTTATTTGCCCTTACTGGTGTAATGAATTTATATTAAAAAACACCGAGAATTCATGAGGCATATAAGGTGTTCGAGAAAATGCCTGAGAAAGGTTTAGTGTGCTGGAATATTCAATAAGCTTGTGCTTCTTCCAAGTAGAAAATCTGGAAAGGGGAAAAAGAAATAGTTCTGAGATTGTGTTCCATTTGCTTTTATAATTGTTTAATTTTGTCCTTGGGACATGAATTAATACTTGGGATTGTTTTAGTGCAATGAGAAATAACTTATTGGTTTTTGATTTGTGAATTTGGTTTCTGTAATTTTTCGAGTGTTTATCTTATGTGGAATGATATTGGATTTCTTTTTTCTAGATTTGATTGTTGGTTGTGTAGTTTTTTTTATTGGTTTGATTACTGGTTATATTTTCACTTTATCTTTGTGCAGGACATATTTTGGGGAAATTGAAGTCTTTCTCAATGTGCAACAATGAATGCATCTTCTACCAATAAATTTTGGTAATGTTTTCTTTGGGTTTGATATCTACACTTTTGAAAGTGGATTTAATAGATAGAAATTGTGAGAAAATTTTTTGTTGATTTTTTTATTATGTTGGAGTATGAATTGATCAGAGATTGTAGATATAATTTCTAGTGAAGGGTATAGATCACTAATACATCTCCTGGTATGGACCAGGAATATGGTAGCAAGGAATATTAATTACTTATGTCAAACATTCAAAATCTGCATTTTGTTTTGTGCATCAAGATAAAATATTAAAAATAGGGGATTATGCCATCTATATAACCTTATCCTTCCCCTTTGCTTGGATTAAAGTATGATCAGCTGAATTTTGAGGATATATTATTATATGCTTCTTGATGTGGGAAAGAGCACCTTATTTCTTGTTTTTTGGGTTGCCTAAGCTGCAATTATACCTTACACTTCCGTATTATCCCGGGGTATATAATACATCATTTAATTCTCAACATTCTCATATATACTTCAGCTTAATTTCGTCTCACCGAAAGCTTTCAGCAGTTCTCTTCTATTGAACTGTTGATCATCAGCTAATAAGATATCTATTCATCTTGCCATCTCTATAGAAACTTGATTAATTTTGTGATAAATCAATTTCTGAATGTAATATGTTTATATGGAAGAGATAACATTATTTTGTATTATTTATATATAGTGGTCCCGTGGAAGATGCTTGGAAATTGGCTAATAATTCCAACTACTGACTTTGAATTATTTCTTTTAATTGTATGAGATTTGGTGATTATTACGTGTCTGCATAAATGAGATGTAAACTAATGCAATTTTATTATGAGGATATGGCAATATAATTGGTAATATATATTGGATACAGTCAAACAATAATATAAAGCATTTAAAGTGTCGTGATATTAAATCAACAAAATAAATGAGCTCTACCTAGTGAATCTTGTTTTGAAGATAAATGTGAAGGTAGTCTAGTTCTTGTGTTTGTTATAGTCTTCTTGATTTTCATTACTCACTCTCTGCATTATGATATAATTCATGTCAAAATTTAGAAGTTCAAAAGGCGTGCGCCGCACCTTTAAAACTGTGTTTCAACTTGGAATTGATAGAACAAAATCAAAGAGGCCTTATTAAAGCTCTCTTCTCTTGTGTTTTTCTGTTAACTATAGAGCAAAAGTTCAAGTTCAAGTGTGTCTACTTCAGCTCAGGTATGATTTTGGATTATTATTTCTTCTATATCCGTTTCTTTTGTTCTTTATGTTATAAATTCCTAATGCCTTACTGTTATTACAGTCACCACCTGCACCTCGTGCTGTACCAAATTGTACTCCTACTTCTGCTGGTGAGGCTCGATAGTTTGGTGAATACAAACAATAGTGTTTTAAGAAATTTTAAGAAACTTCTCCCCTCATGGTATGGATGGATTGCCCTAATTCTCTATTTTTTTTTATCGTTGTTGGCTAAATTTTTGCCGAATATTTCAAGCATGTGCTTGAATTGGTAACTTAGTTTCTGAAACAAAATCAATTAGGGCACCAATTAAGTTGTATTTTCCCCTTCGCGTCATTGTTGTCTTTTGTTTACTGCACAGTTTTCTCATCAAGTGCAGTGAGGTTCTGCCTGGAGAAAATGCAGAGGTTGGTGATAAGGAGAGAGAGAGTTTCCAACATTCGATGGAGAGGAGAGCGATAGTGAAAAGAGAATTGGGGATGCACTTACTTTTCACTTAAGTCGAGTAAGTCTGATATCATAAATCTTGTTGTATATGTTCGGATGGGAAGCTTGTACCTTTTGAGTTCAATGGTTCCAATTTCGAAATGCATTTCTGTTTTGCCATTTCCATTGATGTTCTATTGCGATCTCATGTTCGGTTATTTAATGTTATTCCGTAGATTTTGTTTACCAATTACCAACTTTTGATATCCTTCAAAATATTTATAGACATCCTTAAGTGTCACAGTAGAAATAATTATTTTGTGGAAATAATTTATTTCAATCTTCTTACAAGTAAATACTCAAGGAGACAATATATATTTTTGGGCATGTTGGGATATGGATTGTGGCATCGTAGTAAACAACAATCTTATATTTTGGTCTAGATGTGATATTATGAATGCAAGAAGGTGCAGATGAGTGTTACCATCAATATCACTCGTAGTTAAATATACAGTCCTATGGTCATCTTTCTTTAGAAAGCTTATCATGGATCCTTAGTACTTCTACATAAATAGTAAATGACACTTTTTGATTCACTGATAATAAAATTGACAGCACAGCTTTATTAGAGTTACTTGAGTTGTGCATTATAATTTATCTTCATAAATGGATCGCTAATTGATTACTTTTGAATAACTTACACCATTGTTTGTTTACTTAACAAGTGGAATTCTATCTTTACTGATGCCTTTCCTCTTACGGTTTATGAACTTGCAGAACAGCTTTTGAAAATACATTCCAGAGAATGTAGGAGTTGCCATCAAATGTAAAAGCTCTTCGACCCATGCCTCAAAGTGTTGGGCATTGTTTGGCACTGCATAGTTGGGTGATGCCAACCTCTTCCTTTCTCGAGTTCATAATGTTCTCCAGGTACTTTTATACTTGTACCATTATTAGTTAGGGTAGATTACAAAATCGACTTGAGTTTTGCCTATAAATAAAATAACCGTATTATTATTATTATAACACCTTTTAATGTTTGTATTTTCTTTACAAGTACCCCACTTTTGGTGCAATTAGTATAAAAGAAGCAAAAAGTAGGTATAAATTACAAGCTTTACGAATTATTTTTCTAAATAGGTCAATTTTGAAAGGTAGTTTCTATTATTACCTTGGAATTAATTAATTCTTTCATTGGTATAAATCAGTTTTTATTGACTGGATTACTAATTTACTATCAAAGAGATGATAGCTAAGCTCTAACTACTGAGTTGATGATGACCCATGGATGTTTGTCGATTCTCGTCGTAGTCCAATTGATTTCTATGCTTTTCTGCACTGGAGTACGGACACAAAACACAATATCAACTTTTTATCAGTTTGAGAAATAATAAGTGAAAAGAATGCTTATGATGCTCTATTTGTGCTTATTATATGGTTGGTGGTGAGTAAAGGTTATTGCAATATATTTGAGGTCCTAGTGATGTTTGAGTAAACAATTCAAATTATAGCAGTGTCAGTGGTATAAATTAAATGTGAGTAATTTGAGAATTTGTGTGTATAGTGCTAATTAAATTTAGTTTAGATAATTAAATAGTATTAATATAAATATTAATATTAAAGTAAACCTTAATTAGTTAACTATGTACGTAACTAGTGTGGGTATATACTCCCACTTGCATGTTAGTAATAATAATTATATAATACTAAATATACATATATTATATATGATCATTAGTAATGCCTTAGTTAAGGTAATAAAAGGAAAAGAAGACTTTCAGATTAAAGAAAGCTAAAGGCAGTGGGCTCTAATAACTAAGGTAGGATATATATGCTTGCATGCCTTATTTCTTAGTTACAGAACATGGAAATGAAAGAAATAAAATGAGGATTTACTCCCAATGTGATGTGAAATCAGCAAAGTCACAATAGGAAATTTTTATGCTAAGCTTGATTGATTTATTTTAGGTACGTGTTTTATTTTTTATGCTAAGTTTGATTATTTATTTTGGGTACTAATTAGAGTATTTAGTGTCAAAAGAATTATTTTGTTAATTTCTGGTGAAAAGACTATGCTTAGTATTAGTGTGAGATGTTCTTTTCATGTATTTTTATTGATTTATATATAAGAATTGGTGTAATCCTCTAATTATTATACACATCGAAATGAGTTTCATCACTTATTGTGGTGTATTTTAAATAATTAGATTACTTGTTGATTTGTATGTTTGCTATAATATTATTCGTTGTCAATGTAGTGGTGAGAGCTACAAAGAGGATGCATGACCTTTGTTGGTAGAGACATGTCTTTTTCATAAGAAGAAAGATGTACGAGGTGGTTGAAATTTATGTAAATGAATGTTAAGGCATTCATTTAATTAGTAGTTAAAACTTTTGTAAACTAATGTTTATGGTATTTTGTTGATGATGTGGAAACACTTTAATGAACTTCTATTATACAATGGTTTTGTAGTACTTGGAATGAATGTTAATGGTATTATGGTTATTTTTACTTTAATTTTGTCTTGAAAATATATTACAGGTTTTATTATATATTTACGTAATTGAAATATAAAAAATACAAACAAAGTTTCAAACTGATGTATTAAATATAAATAAATAATTATTTATAACTGTTGTCTATCCAAGAAATTTAGGAAATATCTTTAATGGAAAGACAACGGTCCAAATACGATGTAGTTAACATGAACAGACAATGGTTAATAAACATTGTCTTTCCTTGAAATTTAAGAAAAATGTATGGTACGACAACTTCTTTTTTAAAGAAAGACAATGGTTATAAGACGTTGTATGTGTTAAAGAACAACAACGGTTTACCAATGTTGTCTATCCCTATACTTATGAAATTATTATGCTACAACAACATATTTGAATAGTTATACACAACTGTTCTTGACCGTTGTAGTAATTGAAGAAATACGACGGTCTATTAACCGTCGTCTATTTATACCCACCTACTACAACGTGATCTTCTACATCGGCTATTTTTTTCCAGAGACAATGGTTTTGAACCGTTGTAAAACCTCTTTTTTCTTGTAGTGCGTGCATCTACTTTTGCACAAATATGGTTTTAGTAGAGCGATGAGTTCGTTCATCAGCAAGATGTCCAGTCCCTGCAAGACAGGTTAATTATATACAATTATTATTCTTACATAGAATTAAAAAGAATTTACATAATAATAATAACTTACGACGAAGTCGACAACCGATAACACCATGATGTTGGTGAATCGTTTGTCTTTAAATACATGAGCAATTATTGCTCTGAAAGTAAACATCAAGGCAGTTACGCATTCCAATATATGTAGTTGACCTTTACAACTCCTTTGAGGCTGTGAAACTGAGTATCCATCATATATGGACTTAGATTTACAAGGAGTGGGTAGCTGGCCGTTTTCTCAACAAACTCAATAGCTGCATGCAGCAAAAAAAAGAATAAGATTATAGTAGTAGTTATTGTGAGGAAAAAAAAGAAAAGAATATACTTTATATATACCTTCCATACACGCCATAACTCGCATGGGAAATATGTGCCGATTTTCGACCCCACCAAACTCCATCAGATAAAGCGAAATCTACATACATACATAAATATAAAATTTTCATTTTTCATAAGAGTCAAACACCACATTCCCAAAATTTGTGTGGTAATTTTAGAAATATTGGCAATAACATAATTTGTGTTGCTTTTATATTTCACATGTAATAATTATGTGCAAATATTATAATATAATAAAAATAAATAGAAAGTGCACACTTCTTGCACAAATCGTACATGCACATACCAAACAAATTTCTTGCACGATCCGCGTATGCACATTTTAGCATGATCCAAATATGTGTATTTTGATTCGTACATACAAATCATATGTTTATTATAATAAATTAATAGAGTTTCACAAGATATTTTAATAAATAAAATATATGAATTATATTAACTAGTTATTAGATTTAAGTTCTTTATTAAAATAAGATTTCATTTTATTGATTGAATATTACATGAAATAAAGATTAAAAATAAACAAGATTTTATAGTATCAAATGTGTTGCAAATTCTTTTTTATATTTCATATTTAATAATTATGCGTAGATATTATTATAGTAAAACATAATCAAAATGTGAACGATCCGTACATGCACATTCGTGCATGATCCATATGTGCATGTTTTACGCATGATCCATATGTACACGATTTGTGGTTTGTACGTACACAATATATGCTTATTTTAGTAAATTAATAACTTTTCACAAGATATTTTAATAGGTTGAATATATAAATTATATTAAGTACTCATTAGATTTACATAAACTAATTCCTATGCATATTGACCACAAAAGGATCAATATGTGTAGGTCGGTTTTTATGCGGTAAGGTAACTCCACGTTCAGGCATCCAGACCCGCTAGACCCTCTTCCCTAAGTAAAATGACAAGATGGACACAACCATTATAATCACCAGCCCAGTAAGTCCAACCACCCAACTCAAATTCGTTATGTCAAACAAGTACCCTAAGGTCACTCGACCTAGAAAACTAAGAGAGACTGTCACAACTTTATATAGGTCATTTTCGTAGTTATTTTCATACTGGTCGTCCCTCAGACTTTCTATAAAAGCCTTCAGTATGCCGGATTCAATCAACACTACGCTAACAAAAATATAAAATACCACAGAACGCACATACTTTTGACACGTGCATCTACTTTTGCGCAAACATGGTTTTAGTAGAGCGATGAGTTCGTTCATCAGCAAGATGTCCAGTCCCTGCAAGACAGGTTAATTATATATAATTATTATTTTTACATAAAATTAAAATGAATTTACATAATAATAATAACTTACGACGAAGTCAACAACCGATAACACCATGATGTTGGTGAATCGTTTGTCTTTGAATACACGAGCAATTACTGCTCTGAAAGTAAACATCAAGACAATTACGCATTCCCATATGTAGTTGACCTCTACAACTCCTTTGAGGCCGTGAAACTGAGTATCCATCATATATGGACTTAGATTTACAAGGAGTGGGTAGCTGGCTGTTTTCTCAACAAACTCAATAGATGCATGCATAAAAAAAAGAATAAGATTATAGTAGTAGTTATTATGAGAAAAAAAAAAGAATATACTTTATATATACCTTCCATACACGCCATAACTCGCATGGGAAATATGTGCCGATTTTCAACCCCACCAAACTCCATCAGATAAAGCGAAATCTACATACACACATAAATATAAATTTTATATTAATTGAACATTTGCAACTACTACTATTTATGAAATTTGAGGCTTGCAATGTATGAAGTAGTGGATATTCTTAATGATATATAAGGTGGTGGGGATTGCAAATTTGAATAGTGAAAATAAAAACAGATAATGTTTTTGTGTTGAAATATAGGAATTATCATTGGTTGTTACTGATGCATAGGCTAGTAGTGTTTCTGCTACAACAAGTTTCACTGGATAAGACTTAATATTTTTTTTTTATCAGGAAAAAATAAACTTTTATTAAAGCATAAGTTACAACAATCTATTACATCCAAACTACTAAACTCTTGATCAAAATTCCAGCAACTAAATGGGTTCAACTCTCAGTCTACATGTCTCAAAAGTTTATTTTTAACCAATTTCAACAATGAATTTTAAGATGTGCAAATACTTTATCTATCGCTAATTTTTCACCTCTAAATATGATTCAATTTTTCATTTTTCATAAGAGTCAAACACTACATTCCCAAAATTTGTGTGGTAATTTTAGAAATATTGGTAATAACAAAATTTGTGTTGCTTTTATATTTCACATGTAATAATTATGTGCAGATATTATAATACAATAAAAATAAATAGAAAGTGCACACTTCGTGCACGAATCGTACATGCACATACCAAATAAATTTCTTGCACGATCCGCGTATGCACATTTTAGCATGATCCAAATGTGTGTATTTTGATTCGTACATACAAATCATATATTTATTATAATAAATTAATAGAGTTTCAAGAGATATTTTAATAAATAAAATATATGAATTATAGTAACTAGTTATTAGATTTAAGTTTTTTATTAAAATAAAATTTCCTTTTATTTATTCAATATTACATGAAATAAAGATTAAAATAAACAAGATTTTAAAGTATCAAATGTGTTGCAAATTCTTTTTTATATTTCATATACAATAATTATGCGTAGATATTATAATAGTAAAACATAATCAAAATGTGAACGATCCGTACATGTACATTCGTGCACGATCCATATGTACGCATGATCCATATGTACGCGATTTGTGGTTTGTACGTACAAAATATGTGCTTATTTTAGTAAATTAATAATTTTTCACAAGATATTTTAATAGGTTGAATAAATAAATTATATTAAGTACTCATTAGATTTACATAAACTAATCCCTATGCATATTGACCACGAAAGGATCGTTATGTGTAGGTCGGTTTTTATGCGGTAAGTAACTCCACGTTCGGGCATTCTGACCCGATAAACCCTCTTACCTAAGTAAAATGACAAGATGGACACATCCATTATAATCACCAGCCCAGTAAGTCCAACCACCCAACTCAAATTCGCTATGTCAAACCAGTACCCTAAGGTCACTAGACCTAGAAAACTAAGAGAGACAGTCACAACTTTATATAGGTCATTTCTGTAGTCATTGTCATACTGGTCGTCCCTCAGATTTTCTATAAAAGCCTTCAGTATGTCGGATTCAATCAACACTACGCTAACAAAAATATAAAATACCACAGAATGGGCATACTTTTGACCCGTGCATCTACTTTTACGCAAACATGGTTTTAGTAGAGCGATGAGTTCGTTCATCAGCAAGATGTCCAGTCCCTGCAAGACAGGTTAATTATATACAATTATTATTTTGACATAAAATTAAAAAGAATTTACATAATAGTAATAACTTACGACGAAGTCGACAACCGATAACACCATGATGTTGGTGAATCGTTTGTCCTTGAATACACGAGCAATTACTGCTCTGAAAGTAAACATCAAGGCAATTACACATTCCAATATGTAGTTGACCTCTACAACTCCTTTGAGGCCATGAAACTGAGTATCCATCATATATGGACTTAGATTTACAAGGAGTGGGTAGCTGGCCGTTTTCTCAACAAACTTAATAGCTGCATGCAGAAAAAAAAAAGAATAAGATTATAGTAGTAGTTATTATGAGAAAAAAAATATACTTTATATATATATACCTTCCAGACACGCCATAACTCGCATGGGAAATATGCGCCGATTTTCGACCTCACCAAACTCCATCAGATAAAGTGAAACCTACATACACACGTAAATATAAGTTTTATATTAATTGAACATTTGCAACTAATACTATTTATGAAATTTGCGGCTTGCAATGGATGAAGTAGTGGATATTTTTAATGATATATAAGGTGGTGGGGATTGCAAATTTGAATAGTGAAAACAAAACAAATAATATTTTTGTGTTGAAAAATATGAATTATTATTGATTGTTACTAATGCATGGGCTAGTAGTGCTTCTGCTACAACAAGTTTCACTGGATAAGACTTAATTTTTTTTTTATCGGGAAAAAATAAAATTTTATTAAAACATAAGTTACAACAACCTATTACATCCAGACTACCAAACTCTGTTGATAGGCGAACATAAATTAATGATTGGCGAACAAGAATTAAAGCCTTAATAAGGATTACGAGGAATCAACCCCAAATCAAAGATGATTAACAAAGAAAATCAAGTCGGGGTGCATAAATCAATTCAGGGAGTGTATAAACTGACGAACAACTCTACCGACGAACAACATACTAGCGAACAAGTATTAAGACCCAAGACCAGATATGAACATTCTGCTAAGTCACTGAATGACGAACAACGTTGACAAAAGGTGGTGCATCTACCAACTTAAGAGGTGCATGTCGACGAACAAATGATCAAGATCCCAAAGCCATACTGTGTAAAACACAAAGGCGAACAACTTCTGAGCCATGCATCCAAAAGACGAACAACTTTGATGAAAAATCCATTCTGGACACACTAAGCCGACCTGGACGAACAACAATGAAGTCCGAGATAAGACCAAATAAGACTTTGTAACTAAGATTCAGCTTAGATAAGGTCAATGGACACTTGTCAGGCATGCAGGATAGGGAGACCAAGAGTCATAGACACCTCATGCTTGCTAGTCTCTATAAATAGTTGTTCTCCAGCTCAAGAAATACAAGTTCAAATTCATAAACACTCCCAAAACACACACTAATACACCTAAACGTACACACATACGAAATTATTACGATTTCGACTTTCACATTTACAAGTTCATAACCCGAACCCTCGATTTACCATTTACGGTGGTAACCAATCACACGTAATTGATTGATGATCTTTAAACCAAACTTAAACAATCACTAATATATCCGATAAAAATTGATCACCAATCAAAATTTCAGCAACTAAATCGGTTCAACTCCCAGTCTACATATCTCTAAAGTTTATTTTGAACCAATTCCAACAATGAATTTTAAGATGTGCAAATACTTTATCTATCACTAATTGTACACCTCTAAATATGACTCAATTTTTTATTTTTCATAAGAGTCATACACCACATTCCCAAAATTTGTGTGGTAATTTTAGAAATATTGGTAATAACAAAATTTGTGTTGCTTTTATATTTCACATGTAATAATTATGTGCAGATACTTTAATACAATAAAAATAAATAGAAAGTGCACACTTTGTGCACGAATCGTACATGCACTTACCAAACAAATTTCTTGCACGATCCGTGTATGTACATTTTAGCATGATCCAAATGTGTGTATTTTGATTCGTACATACAAATTATATATTTATTTTAATAAATTAATAGAGTTTCACGAGATATTTTAATAAATAAAATATATGAATTATATTAACTTGTTATTAGATTTAAGTTCTTTATTAAAATAAAATTTCATTTTGTTGATTGAATGTTACATGAAATAAAGATTAAAATAAACAAGATTTTATAGTACCAAATGTGTTGCAAATTATTTTTTATATTTCATATATATTAATTATGCGTATATACTATAATAGTAAAACCTAATCAAAATGTGCACGATCCGTACATGCACATTCGTGCACGATCCATATGTGCATGTTTTACGCATGATCCATATGTACATGATCCGTATATTAACATTCGTGCACGATCCATATGTGCATGTTTTATGCATGATCCATATGTACACGATCCGGAGTTTGTACGTACACAATATGTCCTTACTTTAGAAAATTAATAACGTTTCACAAGATATTTTAATAGGTTGAATATATAGATTATATTAAGTACTCTCTCTCTCTCTCTCTCTCTCTCTCTCTCTCTCTCTCTCTCTCTCTCTCTCTCTCTCTCTCTCTCTCTCTCTCTCTCTCTCTCTCTCTCTCTCTCTCTCTCTCTCTCTCTCTCTCTCCATGAATAAAATTTAAATTGAAAGTTATAGTTTCAAAAAATTTATTTTAATTTTTTATTATATATATGCACATATATAAATATGACTATTTTGACATAGTTTAGTTCTAATATAAATTTATTTTTATCGCTTTGTTTTTAAAAAATAGTGGTAGAACTTATGAATGAAAATAAATACATATATAGTAGTAGGCTTACGAAAACTTAGGGTCCCAGGGCGATTGCCCCTCTTTGTCCCACCTCAAAGTCACCCCTGGTCTCACACAAGACATACTCGCTCTATATAAAAACATGCGATTGATCTTTTAATTTGACTAATTTTTCTTGATACCCAAATTCGACACACAAATACATGGTTGTTTTATAGTACTTTTTGTTTACATTTGATCGTGTTTGAGTGTCTGTCTTTGGATTAACAAATAACAATTTACAGAGTATAAGTAAAATTGGTTCATACATAAACCATTTTGAAAGATTTGAATTGTTTTATTAATATGTACTCAATCTGTCCACCAATCTTTTACCTATTTCCTTTCTGAAAATAGACAACTTTCACAAACAAATAGATAGGTTACACAATATCCTTACTTTATCTTATTTTTTTAATAAAATACTAATTTTTATTAATAAAACACAAATTCTTGAGTGCATGTTATGCAATTGAGTGCACGCAAGAATCACTCTTTATTATATCTTGTGCCCAACATTAAACGGGTAAAAGATTGGTGTATGGAGAAAGTATTAATTTTGGAGTGTATAAGTTGTGTTTGGAGAGTATGAGATGTTTCACAAAAGGTATTTGTTGTTTATACTAGTACGAGTAATTCTACTAAAGAATTATTGAAAAATAATTCACTACAAGAAAATAAAATTTTGCTTTGAAATTAGAAATGCCTAAAACAATTTCTAACAAAAAAAATTAGTAGTAGGAATTGCATACGATTTGCCTACGAAATTTTTGAATCTTGTAAGCATCTTCATTTCTCAACCTAGAAACAACTTGCCTACGAAATAAAATTTCTACGTATAATTATCTACAAGTCGTTTGCCTATAAAAATTTACCTAAAACGCATTTTGCTTACAAAATTGTTGTAGAAAAATTATTTTATAGGTGGGAAAGAAAAATGCCTATATAATTAAAAAAAATTGTAGGCGATTTGTAGACAATCTTCACGAATTTTTTTGTAGAAAATTTCATAAATAATTTTTTATTTTTTTTATAGTGGTTTATATATAAATAAATTTCACTCCATATATATAGTTATAACAATCTAATTTTGACTAATTTGTCTTATACTCACATCTTATTGCTATATATGAACTTATCGAATTATAACTAAATTTGATTTAGGGAATATGAAAAAACTTACTCTCCTTTTAATATGCTTAAAAATTAAAATAAAACAAATATTAAAAAATGAAGCGGTTTGATGGAGATAAAAATTATATTTGATTATTAACTATTATTTATATTTTATATAAAGTTTTAATTAATTGTTATTGGGTCGGACTTTTTTATGATTTGTACACATAAATCTCTATTTTAATATTATAAATAAGAGTTTTGTAATCGTTGTTATTCAGTTGATTATTGAATTAAAAACATTGGGTTATACTTTTTATCGTGTTTTAATTATTGTTATTCTAATTTTCATACGTGAATCAATTGATTAACATATTAATTGTATTTGCATATTATCTACATGTATTACGTTAGTATCGTGCTTCCATTACATCACGGCCTCTTGTAATTCTGTCCCCATGAAATTGTCAAAATAATTATATTCTTTTGGTTGGGTGTCAAAATTAAATAATTAAAATTGAAAAGAGTATGAATTAATCAGTAATTAAATATTGAGTATAAAATACTACATTTATTGGATTGATTTTATGATATTACACAACACCGTCTAATAAGTCTTAAGAAGTCAAGGGAGTGTTCGCAATAGTTTTGTATTCAGTAGAATTCATAAACGACACTGGCAGCATATTCATCTTTTTATATCGACGAAATTAGGGTTAGATTATCAATATTAATAGTTTATTTAAATTTATCAATTAAGTTCTGCCATAACTAACCACTATAACATCAAAATTTGCTGCCAGTCTCTTACTCGGATAATGACGACCATCAATTAAAAAGTTGGCTGCAACCTTATTTTCTTATTTATATGATTCTATATTACGATTTAATTTTCAAAATAATTTTACAAACTCTTTACTAACAAGTTGGTATCGTATATATTACTATAAACGAAGCTTTAATAAGAATATGACATTGCTAAATGAATGATCAAATGCAATTGAAAACAATGTTGTTTAAATAGCACTACCTCCGTGCCTGAAACATAATCCTATTTTTTTCACGTGGTGTAATACGATATTTTGGAGAGTATTACAAAATTTTCTGAGATTCGTTTTTTTTAATAAAATGATCGTTAATGAAATATTCATTTCACATATTTTTCATAAATAATTATTTTATTAAAAATGGATCTCTGAAACCCCCTTAATACCCTTCGACATATCGCATTAAACCACATGTAAAAAAAAGGACCATTTTTCAGCTCCCTCCATCCCGCGATTGCTTTCACACACTTTTCTTCTCGTATTTTAGCGATCGAATTGTTTATTAGTATTTGAAATGATAAAGTGATTTTCAATGAAGGGTATAATATCTTAAAAATTATTTTATCATTTTAAATACTAATAATAAACTCGTGCGCTAAAACACTAAAAAACAGTAAATGTGCACGACTATGTACACCCACAAATTTCCTTAGTATACACACTCCTATGTTAACCCACTGTATATTTTAGTTACATTTTTTTTTTTTTTTAGTACACCTTCTTAATATTTATATCTATAACCATAATTATTATTTACATTACTCAATTAAATATACACACACCCACCAATTTAATTTATAATTTAAATTTAAAAAAATTGCACACCCACCCTCATTTTTGTTGTTCCCCCTCCTAAACCACCCTAGTACCCCCTCCCAAAAAAAAAAAAAAAAACAACTTGAAACCACATCACAATCCAAAATCACTATTCATCGTATCCCCGCGTTCCCAGCCCAACGCCTCCGACCATATGAAGAAGACCCATTTAATTTTCTTACACCTGCAAATAAATTCATAGAAGAAAAAATTAATACTCATTTATTGTATGTATATTATTTATACTTATCTTATTATATTTTTTTGTTTATATTAATGGTCTTAATGTTTGTGAAAGAGTACTTGTGTGGACAAAAAAATAGTGAGTATGTATATTTGTGTGTGGTTTTAAAAATTTATGTGGGTTTAAAAAATAAGGGTATTTAATAAATAATGTTTATTTTATTATATAAGGGTATTTTAATATTTTTTATTAATATTTTTTTTCTCAAAATAAGAGATGGGTGAAAAAAGCATTTTTGTGTGGGTGAATAGCCCCGCCCTAAACAAATTTCACATGATATTTTTCTATATTTTATGTATATATTTTTTAAAGTATTAGTTACTCCCTCCGTCCAATATTAGTAGTTCTGCTTTTTGAGCTGTTATATTTTATCATAAGTTGGAGGGTATTATGAGATATTGTGAGATCCATTATCAATAAAGTTATTCATAAATGGACCTCACAATACCCCATACTACCCTTCAACTTATGATAAAAAAAAATAGTTCAAAAAATAAGACTACTAATATTGCAGAGTATTTTATTAAAATATATGCTTACTAATTTGATAGTAATAATGAAATAATTAATGTAATTTAGAGGTGTACACTGAACCTAAATAGCAAGAATCCTACATTTATTTGTGAAATTTACTTCTACACGATGATTTAAATTAATATGATTGGATTTGATGAAGTAGATAGGAATTTTATTATTATGTACAATCTAATTTTATATGTTACGTTTGAATTTTATTATTTAACGCACTCCAATAGTCCAATTCATAATTGGACCTCTTCTTTATGATTATTAAAAATAAAACTTATTTATTTGTAGCAACAATTATGAGGAAAGTGAATGAATAACACCACTTAAATGCTCCATGCAATTTAAAATTAAACACAGAATTTATAGTTTTGTTAAGTGAATTTTTTAGTAATAAAAAAGTTAAGGAGAGGATGGGACAAAAAAACTAACAACGAACCTCATAAATCACAATAACTGAAGTAGGTTAGCAATACCCGAAACACATTCCTTTTGTTTCAATTTCAAATTTCCTATTTTCCCCCAAATGCCAACTTCCCGATCCGGCGCCGGCGGAAAAATTGTCACAAGCCGCCGCAAGCAGCGCCTTTCCGCCACTCCATATGACCGCCCTCCGCAACCGGCACCGCCTCCGCTTGCCAAAAGCCCTAATTGGTTTACCGGCGTCGTTATCCCATCCGCTCGCGCCCTCGCTTCCGGCGCCGGGAAACTCTTCTCCTCCATCTTCTCCGAGTCCGAATCCTCCTCTTCTGAAGACGAGGACTTCGCTTCAGGTACGTATTTTACTTCGTTCGCTTTTTCCATATTTCCACGTTAGTTTTATTTTATTTTCCGTTTCTTATCGTTTTGAGCGTCATTGTTTCACATCATTGTGCATATCTCTAAGTTTAATTGCTTGAGCGTAGTGCATATTCGGTTTTCCACTTACGAATTTTCTCATAAGAAAGTTTTGTTTGGTTCGAAGTTGAGCCATTCATGCCTTCGGCATGCGTAGATGTAACATAAGTCCAAGTAAAAAAGAAAGCAAGATGTAGAGGATAAAGTGTTAAATAAGGATATACTACGTGAGTTGCTAAAGTTTTTAAATGTGCACTGTGGTATATCGAATGCATGATGCTATGTTGCTTGCCCTGGTCTGGAATTTGCTTAATCTATAGAAATATTTGCTGCTTAAATTATAAGTTGAAATGTTTACATGTACTTCTTTTAAAAAAGGAACTACAGTTCACCAAATGGAGATGGAAAGGGTGGGATTTATGGATACCGGAATATGAGATGATACTTTCTATTTTATTTTCCTCTCTCTGGTCCCTCCTTCTCTATCCAATTTCAAAGTTCTTTTATTTTTTCGTCTGATTGTTCATCTCTGGGAGGATGGGTTAGGGGATCGTGATGTCGAAACGCTATGGTCACTCTTATGTGCCTTTTTCTTCTTTCCAATTTCATTCCTTTATTTGTTTTCAGATCCTTGTCTTAAAAAGCTAATAGAAAAGGAAGCTTACTTAAAAAAGATAGATTTTAAAGGCATTGTTTGGTTGAGTATGCTTCTAAGTAAACATAATCCATCTCGGATAATTACAATCTTTAAGGTATAACCATCTAATAAGCGGTTTATTAGACTGTGTATTTTCTTTATTCTCCTTGAATCAACAGTATTTTTTATTTTGGAAAGTCGTGATTAAGAAAAATGTCGAACAAAGAAGGATATGAAACAATACATCGAACAAAGGGATGCCGGTGAATCATGTATGCTGCAAGATTAAAGGACATTATTTGAATCCTAACATTGAAGAGATTTATAATACTCCCTCTGTCCATGAATTTTCTACCCCCTTACTGTTCGACACAAGATTTAATAAAAATTACTTCCTCCGTCCCACTATTAACTTTCCATTTTGCCATTTTCGTTCGTCCCACCATTAACTTCTCATACCTTTTTTGGACATCAACTAATTATATTATATACATACACTTTATTCACATCCACTCATTTAAACACATTACGCTTTATTCTCTTCTCTCTCTATCTCATCACCTGTACTATATCTATATTTAATCACCCTTCTTAAATGTTGTGCCCAAAAGCAAGAGGAAGTTAATACCGGGACGGAGGGAGTAGTATTTTTATTGAAAAATAGATAAAGTAAGGGTGTTTGAGGGTTATTGTGGGACCCATTTATTTGTTTGTGAGTGGTGGTTATTTACAAAACAGAAATAGGTAAAAGATTGGTGGACAACCCAAAAAAGAAAGTGGGTAAAAGATTGGTGGACGGAGGGAGTATGTTTTATTGAATTGAGTGTTGAAAAATATATATTTTTTTAATAATTATTTTCCCTTCACAGTTCTAAGAAATTAAAGAATTTTTATGAAAAGGCTTTAAAGAGTAAACTCCAGTGATATCTCAACACTCCAGTGAAATAATAATACTACAGATATCACAATATATGACTTCCCTCGACCCTGATACAGCATGAGTGAAGGGCACACTGTTTGAGTTATTGCAGTATTTAGCCAAAATTAGATGAATACCGGCAGAAGATTTAGCTATTTTAGTAGTACCTAATAATCCATAATTGTTTGATCAATAATGCACTCATGGATGGTCTGTATTTTGTGCAATACATTACTTTAATGGATGTAACTTTTAGCATGTTCAGAATGATGAACCACCACTTCCTCTGTTACGCTTACATACAGTTTGAACCGTTCACCAAATAAAACTTCTTAACAGCATTGTATTTGCATTTATTTGGTTTATACGTTTGAAGCCAACAATTTCCGCAATTTTCTCTATTTCCTCATCATTCTGGTGATCTGTTTATGCACATGATTTGACTGACATAAAATTTACTGTCATCCTTTTTCATTAATGTTTATCCTTTTGTCTCAGAGGATGATATCGACAATGACGATATCCCCTATAATGGAGTCAACACGTTCGGCGAGGTAACTTATTGCTTAATTTTACGAATGGAGGTACCCAAACATGATGTTGAACTAATTTAGGCCAAAATCCTATCTTTTGGAGCCTATGTTACTCTTTTTGTGTGTGCGTGTGTATCTGAGTGTGTGTGTGTGTGTGTGGTGGGGGGGTGGGGGGGGGGGGGGTGGGGGGGGGGGGGGGGGGGGGGGTGATGGCTGCGCTAGGGTGAGTGTGCTATGACTTGTCCAAAAGCAGGAAAAAAAGGAGTTCTGCGATATGGGAACACTAAATCCTGAGAGTAGAAAGTTCTTCTTAATACTTTTCCGGATCTTGTTCCTGGACCAAAATCTGAAACTCAAACAAATAAGTCATATACGCCTTTCACTGGACTCTGGTATTGGCGACAGCCTGACAATAAATTCATTTATGGACCCAAATCTTGGTGGAATGACTTTTCCTATTTATATGGACTTGAAAAACCTAATTAGTTGCATTTGTGATGTATATTATAAATGAACCGATCTATCCGTTAAGTTTGCAATTTGTCATAAGCCAAATATGAGATTTGTGCTTCTATTAAGAGGGTGTTTGGCTGAGCTTATAAGCTCTTTAAAACAGCTTATAAGCTGTTTAGCTTATAATTATAAGCACCCTAAAAGCGTTTGACACATTAAGATATTTAACAACTTATAAAATCATAAAATAAGCTATTTACAGCTTATAAGCTGTAAAAGAATTAGTTGGAATTTTCCTATTTATTTTCCTAATCACCTCCACCCCCAACAACCCACCACCCTCCCCTGGACCCGCCATACCCCTCCCCCACCCACCTCTACATCAACATAAAAAATAAAAAAATAATTTTTTTATATTAAAATTAAAATTTAAGAAATATTTATCATATATTACGAAAGATCTTACAAGTTGTATTAGTCAAACACTTCAACAACTTATAAGCTACTTAAAATTTATATCTTATAAGCTCTTAAACTAACTTGTAAGATGTTAGAGTTTCTAAGATGTTAAAGAAATATTTATCATACATTACGAAAGATCTTATAAGTTGTATTAGTCAAATACTTCAGCAACTTATAAGCTACTTAAAAATTATATCTTATAAGCTCTTAAAACAACTTATAAGATGTTTCAAATAAGCTTAGAAAGTAATCTCTAAGTAAGAAGTTGGTTTTAGTCGATGCTTTTCTTCACTATTAATGAGTCATTTTGTCCCAAAAACAGTTTTTTTTTTGCTATCAAATGTTTAGAAACTCTCTTTATGCTATGTTAGGAAAATGCAACTTCAATGATGCAATATGGGCAAGAGTCTCAATTGATGTGGACGAGAGAAACCAAAAAGATAATCGAGCAACTTATAATGAAGGAGTCCTTCTCAAGGTAATACCAAGATGTTTGGGGGTACATGCACCTTTCCTAATTAATTTTAGGGTTAATTGCCAAAAAACCACCACCTTTATAATTTTTATCAATTACAACATATCATTTTTTTCTTTGCATTCGATATGCTACCTTTTTAAGTTTTGCAATTGAATGCATTTGATAGTTTTTCGACAACAATTAAACGACGTGGCTGCTGGGTATGCCACATATAGTCCACGTAGATGCCAACAAATAAAGCGTTTAGGAAAATGAAAATAACATCATTAAATATGTTTTAAACTTTAGAAACATAACTTAAAAAGGTTTTTTAAAGACTTTGTTTTTCATTTAAAAAATGATTTTGTTTGTTGGCATCTACGAATGTGAAATTTCCGTTAGCAATGTCATTTAATTGTTGCCGAAAAATGATCAAATGTATTGAATTGCAAAACTTTAAAAGGTCGTGTATTGCATTGCAATATATGTTGTAATTGGTAAAAACCAGTTGATTTTATTTGCAATTAACCCTTAATTTTATGGTTTTTATTCTATAAAAGTATCAGTATTAATTTTGCCTTTATCATGTACACTTAAGTCTTGAGTTCCACCAAATTGGTTTGTACTCTGAAAGGAGGGGTTCCAAGTTCTATACCTTTTGGTCTCTCGTGCCACTTATTTCATTTAATTTGGCCTTATCTGTTAACAAATCTCGGAAATTGTGCTACATTTGATTTAGCTGTTTTTTCTTTTATTATCATAACAATCTATGTACAGTGTACACCGATATCTTTTCTGATAATGTAGAATTGTAGATGGCCACTCTCATCTGACAACAAAACGTGAACTTGAACATTTAGCTGGTTTTGATTATAGCATTTTTCATCTATAGAATCGTTCAGTGATCTCTTTCCAGATAATGTGATCCTCTATTGAAAGCTTGTGCTACAAGCACTGTCTCAGTTATGCATATCTGTTTTGATCAAATGATGCTCTGTCATCCTGCCTGAACATAACAGATTGATACATGAATCTTTAATGCAGTAAATGGACCTTGTAACTGATATCCATGTGTTAGTTTACTGTTTATGGTCCTTAATGCTAGAATATTGTCAAAGTTATGTTTTCAGCATGTCTCTTGTCATCTTACCCACAATTTTATCCTTTAATTATCATAATTTTCAGGGAACAGTGCGTGTTAGGTTACTGTTTACAGTCCTGCACTTGATGCAGAAATATTGTCAAAGTTATCTTTCAGCATGCCTGTTGTGTTATTACCCACAATTTTATCCTTTGGTTATCAAAATTTTCAGGGAAGAGTGTGATAGGCTGATACGACTTCTTAATTCTCGGGTTATGGACTGGTCAACGGAAGCAGGGGAGAAAACTTTTATTGCTGGCTCTCCTGGGAAGACAGCTGTCCACGGTAATGTTTTTTATGGAATCTGGGAAAAATGATCCAATGGGATTCTTACATTTATTGATACTACTCTCATGTTCATGAGCAGAAGACTTTGATAAAGCTGTTCAGGAAGCTAAAAAATGGTTTCAAGAGAAGAAAGTGGGGCCAAATCCAGTGACAGAGTTGGCACAGGGGGACTGTAATCTTAATTCCACTGTGCTTGAACATGTCAGTGATTTTTCTCCTCATCGTTATTTTTGCGTTTGTGGGTTTCATAGATAGCGAGCAATTAGTATCCTATTGTGCCTCACGGTTTCCTTTTTCATATATCTGGTGCTTCATAGTTACCTCCTGTTGTTTATACAGATGGGACTCTGTTTATAAGTACCTCCTTTTGATAATTACTTTTAAGGATGCATGTTCTTTTGCTTTCTCTTGTGTGTTTCAAGATTAACAAAACATCAGGATCTGAGAACAAGTTGATCTGATGTCATTTAATTTTCATGATGAAGGTGGAAAGTGAAGGAGGCTCTCCTGTGGATGTAGCGAGATCCTATATGAAGGAGAGACCACCTTGGATATCTCCAGGGCGAATTGTTGAGTTACGAACCCCCTTGACTGCGACAATGAAGCTTTTTAAGGAAGGAACATCATATTCTGTTGGTCATGATTCTATGTCTACATCAAAGGTTTGTTTCTGTTTTATTTGTTCTTCAACCATTTCTGTCTCAGCAAAGGGTTCCTTTTCTAGGTTGCCACCAATTTAGATTTTACTACTGTTTCATTTTCTTTTCTTATTTTTAATTATTATTTCCTTTTGCACGTCTTTTCTTTCTTTTCTTTTGTTTTTGTTTTTGTTTTGTTTTTGTTTTGTTTTTTTTTTTTTTTTGCGGCGCTTTCTTGATATGCTCTGGTATTTAACTTCACCATTTTTTCTGCAAAAAGTATGTGCAACCTCTTGCAGGAAGTGCATTGGAATGTTAAACTAGTCCAAATGTATTTTGTTTTAGAGGGACCGATGATTTCTCATGGCGCATTATCACTCTTGACATATTTGCGTTGGAATTCTTGTTATATGTACACAATGACAAAGGTCTCCGTGACTATCTGTTTTTTGTGTTCGTCTTGCTGAAGATGAATTATTCTAATGTTCTTAAATGTGGGAGTGGTGGAGAATCTCTCATAAGATAATATTCATTACTGTAACCAACGAGAAACTGGTATCATAAGCAAGGGAAAAAGTATTTTTTTTTTCTCATTTGCTTTGTTTCCATGGATTTTCCTCAGTTTATCTTGTTCATAGTCATCATGTTGCTGTGTAATTGAAATGTGTAGAAGCGGAGTTCTCTTGCCTCTGGATCTTGGAATATTCAGGAAGAACTACGGAGGGTGCGTTCAAAAGCAACGGAAGATATGCTCCGCAGTCCATCCACTAGAACTGATCCGGCGTTGTTTCGAGTTGCACAGACAAGGGTGGAGTCTGCAGAAGCTGGTGAAAAAGTTTCCTCTATGGGGCAGAGAACGACAGAGCTAGCACCTTTAAGGCTAAGTAAGCTAGTAGATGCAGGAGTTAGCAATGATCCTGCCCTAGCAGGTTGGTTTTATCTTGTTTAGACATCCGTTGGCCCCATTCATATGATAATATTTCTTGTGTTAGGTAGTGGCTAGGTTTAAATGAATGTATCTCAGAATAACTGCGTTGGCATCTTTTCGCCCTTTCAGCTTTTGATTCAAGACAAGATGGTAAGGCGGTCGAAACAGTGTTATCCAAGCCAGCTGCCTCTGTCTCTGGAAATAACGAGGTACTTCATCAGTGATTTGGTTTTCTCATAGCTTGTTGATACATTTCTAAGTACGTGGATCCATAACATCTAGAACTTGAAATATATCTTCATGCATCTATGCATGGAAATTTCCGATTTAAATTTCAAACACCTTTGAATGCATTTCATTATTTTGAAAGATCTTAGAAGCTGTTCTGGAAGACGTTGAAGGTCCTGCATCTAATCTCAATCTCCTTTCCAGTCCCAACGATGCTGAGGAGCACCATGCTGGTACGTCTGGCTTCCTTCATTCTTACTGTCCAAATTGGTTTAAATTTTTATGTTTGTGATGATTTTGTGAAGCTGAATCTTTTTTTCAGATAATAGAAACTATATTGGTAACTTCTAATTTTGATATCATGTTATGTAACAATAACACAAGGATCAAGGGTATGGTTAAAAAGCATATATGTTCTTCAACTTCTCCTTGGAGAAGAATATGAATTATCAATTCTTGGTACATCATTCTGTAACTCTCGTCACACAAAACAAAGAGAATGAATTTTGTAATGCTTCCATGAGCTGACAAATTCATGTTGGTAAATCCGATACTAAGCTAATTCATGTTCTATTTGGTTTATTTTTGGTCGTGCTCAGTCATCCCATTCATCATTCTGTCTAAGTTGTTAGTATACTAACTATCATCTATGATTTATTTTCATAAGTAAATGTTCAAAAACACATCTATTACTATTTTGATCTTGTTCAAGTGAATTGAGTAAAAATTTCTCTGTATTCTGTACTTACAATCTTCTTTACTGCTGATTGATGTGCTCGTTGTTTGTTTTTCCTATAATTTAATGGCGACTCAAAACTAGATAAAAAGAAATATTAGTATCTCCATTTTTGCCCCTTTACACATTCTTTTCCTCTGCCGTGTCCTTAATCTTCATTCCAAGTTTTAACACTACTTCCCAGACGATCTGATTTTTCTCATTTATGATGTATATGGTAGCATTGGTTATATGAGGGAGTTAAATGTATAATCTAATGTACCACCTTCACCAAAAATTTCTTTCATAGATCCGCATTTGAGTAAACCGGTTAATGGCTCTCCAGCAGCTGAGGTGGCCGAATTTGGTGGAAACGAGAGCGTAAATGGTCACTCGTCATCACAAGTCGGGTAACATATTAATTAAATCTTTCTTCCTTTTCTTTCAAGAAATTAGTTAAACAGATTTTTGAGATATATCTTCTCAAATAACCTTCATTTATTGTTCAGTTTGGCAATAGAAGTGGCTGTGGGGCAAAACTACGAACCACATGATGCTGAAAACAATAAGGCAGATACTTCAAATGAGAAGCCTACAAACACGACCAACGTGGAAGGTAACTGTGAGCTTTTGAGCGAAGTTTACATGGAAGTCCCTGTCGTATCTGAAACCATTGTAAGTGGGTCCCAGAATAGTTTAGGCGAAGAAATATCACACGATATTGCTCAGCCATCTCCCAAGGGCAAGGCTGGCATTGCAGCCGGGAAGCAACAAGGAAGACGACCAAGCAAGCACATTCGAAAAAGCAGGGGAAGAGGTAAATGAAGGGTACCGTATGGTGGGTTTATTCGTCCATACATGTTGTACACTATTGTAGGAACTAGGAAGAAAGGTTTAAGGTTATTTTTTCAGTTTTTTTTTTTTTTTTTTTTTTTTTTTTTTTTATAATGTAGGATTCTAATTGTATGTTTTAATGAGTTTAGTTAGTAGCATTTTATTTTTATGGACAGTTGCAAACTGTTGACTCTGTTGATGAGTTTTATCTTTTAATTTCCATGTTACATTTTAATTAATTGGTGAAATTTGGTACCCATTCTTATAGCTCGATAATTGTGTATTGAGCCCTTTATTTTGGATTGATGTTTGTGAAATATGGATATTATTTTTGTATAAATTGGAGCAGTAGTAGTTATGATTTATGATCTTTGAGATAGGAGGGCTTTTTGCTTTTTTTTTGAAGAATAGTTGAGCGTATGCTCCTAGGATAATTATATTCCAATTTACGGATAAAAAGGAACTCTTTTTAGGCTACCCAAAACTTCAAAATTCTCAAAATCAAGTGCATTTTAAAATCATTCAAAAAAATTATTGAAAAATTGTTTGTATTTTTGCTGAAAAATTTCCCTTGTTAAATTGTAATAGGATAATTTTTCAGTAAAACTAAGAGAATTTTTTTAATAATAATAAATATAATTTTTTTAAAAATACACTTGAATATTATAGTGCACCTTCCACGTGCTAAGGCAAGACTTCTACCTTGTAACCTAATAAATGCAAATCTCAGCATTCAATTTCAAAAATCTCATCTTAATGATATACAAGTAAGACTCAGGTTGCTATACTTTAGCCTGAACCAATAGAACTCGCGTCATTCCACCACGTATTTTATTATGTAACATAAAGAGTCTGCTTTGTTCTATCTTAATTCAGACCACCAGAACCAGGACACACTTGTCAAAATGCCAGTATTCCTGCTTAAAATTAAGATTATTTTTCTTAATTAATACTTCCTCTTTTCCAATTTACTCGGCGTTTAAGAATGTATCATAGGCATTAAGAAAAATCATTAAATATCAATGACTATATGCGTAATATAACATTTACGTCTCTTTATTTACGCATATCATCATTTATATATATATTTTTTATTTTTAAAACATCATCATTTATATAATCATCCAAAGCATACTACTACAAAGAATAAGTTGAGGGGGAAAAATAGAATGTGATATTTAGTTTTACGAAATTAGTATAAATGACAATTATTTTGGGATAAAAAAAGTCTCTTTAGAAAGAAAAACAAAACGGGAAAAGTGTATGATTGTCTAATCGTAGATAACTTTTCTTGAAACCTTACTCCCTCCGTCCAAAAAATGGCTTTGGTTGCTTTATTTGCCTGTTCACAAAAAATAGTATTGTTTCTTAAAAATAGAAATAATATTATTTACATTTTTAAACATACACACATAATATTTTCAAAATGCTTTATTTTGTACTTGATTTGACACAATATTTTTACTTTTTACATATAATAATAATATTTATCTTTTTAATAACCATGAAAAAACAACAAATCTATCGTTATGGACGGAGAAGTATTTCATAAAGTCATATATATATACATTGAAGAAATCAATGGTGAAAATAAAATGAAATGACCTTTCTTGAGATTGGATTATAATCACATCGAGTCTAATGAATGGGATTATCAATCAACAATCCGTTGATGAGGACATTAGATAATCGGAACAAGTAGAATTTTGTTGGCTAACTTGGCTTGAGAAATACACTTTACCTAACCACAAAAAGGATGTCCAAGTACGCTTTTATTTTTATATTTATTATTCATGTAATTGTATGATATAATTGTTAGAATGGAAAACACATATGTTAGTGTCTATATTTTGGACCTCTTTATTCTTACTAGCTAAGGGAACAAGGTTCATTAGCATATATTCCATAGGCCACCCAATTTTAATCTCACTCACTGCAATTATATTTCATCTTATCGTCATCTAACAAAGCTACCCAAAACCCAATATAAAAAAGAAAGATTCAAGATCATCAAATGTTGTCCACTTTTTTAGTTGGATATTTAATCGTCATTTTAATATTATTATCATATTTATTCTACGTAGTTTGTATATATTGGAATATCAATAAATCTCTTGTAAATTAATTTTACTGTGCATCTCAAAATAATATTATAATATAACAATACCGCTATCAAATAATAAAACAATTAATATACTTTTCTAAAATACATACAAAATTTAAATAATTAAATTTTAAGTAAAATTGGTTGAAAATATATTTTATGTTGAATATATATTTATTTGACGAGGAATGACAAGCGTATTGACGATGCAAATTACCAACAAGAGACCAATTGCAATACCAACACCATAAATACTTGAGTTGGCATATAACATCGATATACAAGATATATATGGTTGATTCTGCAAGTTGCTCCAAAACCTATTCCCAAAAAAAAAAAAAAAAAAAAAAAAAAAAAAAATCCAAGTATTTTCATTTTAACATTATACATAAGTAACTATAGAGTTATTGATTTGAATATAATTTAACCTTATACATTCAATATTTATTTATATACTTAAAAAATATAATATATAATATATACATATACGCATATACACAAATTTATCATGCAATTCTGAGATGGGTACTACACACCCCAACCCCATTTGTTTGGGTTCAAACCCACCTTAAGCTTGACGAGTTTATTCCAATATCAAATTCTTACTGCAAGTGTTTTATCATTGCACCACTTCAATTTTAAGTCATTGATACCATTATTATCAATCATGATGTCCGAGAATTGAAATATGAATCAACATGCAAAACTAAAAATAAAATCCCTTTTGAAACATAAAAAAAAAATGTACAATCATTTTAATTTGAGTGGAATTCTTGAATAAGAAGCTATACA
The DNA here is from genome assembly GCA_947034835.1 of Ballota nigra. Lineage (NCBI taxonomy): Eukaryota > Viridiplantae > Streptophyta > Magnoliopsida > Lamiales > Lamiaceae > Ballota > Ballota nigra. Next base: position 128,740,801 of record OX344720.1, on the reverse strand, counting down.
AAGCTGGTTAATGAAAATTAGAGGAACACGATTCCTTGAGAAGTGGCCTCCAATTAGTTGTGGACCGATGCCTTTTTGTTTGGAGTGCTTCTATAGCTTTCACTGTTTCGGTCCCATCAATATAATATTCATATTTATCATATTAACTTGATTTCTCCACTTCACTTTCCCATTCTTCTTCTCATAATTTAGACTCCGTTGATTAACCTTATTTGATACATTATATAAGTTTATGAGTTGTTTTAAAAACTTATAAAATATTATTTTTAAATTATTAAAGTATTTGACTAATACTATAACTTATAAGATCTTTCAAAATTTATAAAAAATTTTTTATTTAAATTTTAATATAAACTAATATAATTATTTTTTAAGTTGAAGTAGAGGTGGGTGAGGTGGGTGGTTGGGAGTGGAGGGGTTCGGAAAATAAGTTCGAAAATCTCAACTTGTTTTTTTTACAGTTTATAAACTATTAGGAACTTATTTTATGATCTTATAAGTTGTTAAACATCCAATTACGCTTTTTATGATCCCTCGCATTTTTGGTAGGGCCTCACATTGTCATGAACATCCTTGTTGTTGGGTTGATATCCATCGATTAAATGGCGGTATTTTTTTCTTGGCAAATTTTTGTATACAACATTTGTGCTAGAGCTGGCATTTTGGACCCGACCCGACGGCCCGGCCCGGCCGGCCCGACATATTGGCTGGACTGGGCCCAAAAAATAGAGGCCCGGCCCGTTTGGCCCGGTTGATTTATTTTTTATTTTTTATCTATTTTATTTTTAAAAGATTATAATTAGTGTTATTTCTTTAAATGATATTTAGTGTTGTAATTACAAATATATGAACATACTTGACTTGATACTGCCATAATAAGGAATTTAATGTTGTATATTTAGTTTTTAAATAATATTTAGCGTTGTATATTTAGTTTTTCTTTTTTAAACATACTTGACTTGATAGTTGATGTCATAATAATTAATTTTGTAAACGAAGCCCCTCAATTTTCAGTACCGTGGAATAAAAAAACTCTACCAAACATTATTTTGAGTTGGAAAAAAAAAGTTGAAACGGGCCGGGCATGCCCATTACCCCGTGGGCTATGGTTGGGCTGGGCTAGGCTGAGATTTTACAGGCCCGACGTGCAAATGGGCCGGCCCGGCCCGGCCCGCGAATAGTGATTGGCCCGACGGGCTGGGGCGGGCCGGCCCGGTCCGCCCGTTTTGCCAGCTCTAATTTGCGTTGTGTATTTCTTTTAAATGATATTATACATTTCTTTGGGAACCAATTATCATACACACCAATTGAATGATATTACTCGTTTAATTGAATGATATTACTCGAAAATCAATTGCTTAGTGCAACTTGTTCACTCAAACTATACTCATAATTTTTTTTCTTCCACATATTTTGTATTTAGACTGTGAAATACTAAATCAATATTATTACATAATATCGTTCCGATTCATATAGACATAAAATTGTGCTATCTAGTTTTCAATAACAATGGCCGCTTTTTTAGTTCTATTCTGCAAAATTTTCTTGTACTCGCTCTGAAATTCAATGCTTTCTTTAATTATTATTTTCACTGTCCAAATCTTACACGCCTCTCAAATTGATTCTTTTTATTTGTACCATGAATAGTGCTACCTTTCACTAGACCTATGTTTGCCACAAGTTTCCACAATTTTAATTCAAAACGCACCCCAAATCTAGCTTGTTCTAAATTTAATATTAATACAATCTCACTTAGTAATTGTCACATCTAGGTTGCTTGTTATAGATTTTATTGTTAATACAATCTCGCTTAATATTGTCACATCTTATATGTAATTGTTTTCCTAATACCAGTATACCACTCATATATTCAATATTTATTAAAACCCAAATTTTCAAAATATAGTAATACAACTCAACCTAAATTTCAGGCATTGATATGACATCTCATTAAAATTTCATCATGTACAATCTCATAACAATAGTATACTTTTTATCGATTTAAGTTGTAGCTAATTTCCCAATTTTCGAACGTCTGATAATCCTGCCCCACTTAAACCGGTTTTAAACATCGTTGTTGTACTTTAAATAGGAATTTAGAACGATCAAACTTCATCTTTAAGAATTAATTTGATTAGATATATATCATGTTCTTTGATTTTTCAGGATGAAGTTCTCATTTTGTATTTTATTATCTTTAACTTTAATGCATATCCTATTAATTTTTGACGTGTGGTGATATCATAATTAATGCCTACTCCAGGGTTATCTTGAAATATAAGATAACAATACTAGTAAATTGAAATAAAGATATGTATTAATTACACAAGTAAATAACTCATATCTTTTGAAAACTGGACCGGACCGGCCGGTTCAACAGGTTTAACCGGGAACCGGACACGGCACCGGTCCGATTCTTATATTAAACCGGTTTATAATAAAACCGTCATGAACCGGTCAAAACCGGGTTGAACCGGAAAACCGGCAACCCAAAAAAACCGGTTCTTGTTTAAAAAGAAACAGAAAAAAAAAAAAAAAAGAAACTAAAGAACAGTGTAAGGAGTAGATCAGAAAAAAAAATATATGATTGAGATTGAAGATTGCCTGGTAGTTGAATATAGGAATGAGCCAGTGTTGTTCCATTCTACTCCCATAAAGAATCTCAGGTGTAATTGGGGTTTTTTTTTTTTTTTATAAAATTATATATTATCTGTGCATAGGCGAGTGAAATTGGAAGAAGAGTAGTTTTTGTGAGTTCTTACGTGGGGTAATGGAAGAAGAGGGGAGAGAAGTTGGAGGCGCAGCCACACATGTGTATAGAGTTTAGATTAGGGTTAATATATATTTTAATAATGGGTCTTAACATAATATTATTTGGGCTTTTACATAATATTTATAAATTGGTAAATGGTATAAAAATCTATAGCGTTAATTTTAATTGTAATGTATTGCATTTATGAAATATATTACTAATTAATTTTAATTTTTTTAATTTTTTTAAAATTGTATAATTTAAATAATTCTTAATTTATTTTAACAGATTCATAACCTCCTATTCCAATTTGTTTCTCATTCCACTGTATGTCTCTTCAAACACTTTTAAATTATATTTTAATTCATTAATAATTACGTTGAATAACATCTTTATTTTATTTCATTTACTTAAATTGAATAATATGTCATCATCAAAAAATTACTTTATATATATATATATATATATTTAAATACTATAAATCAAATTTAACATTAAAAGTTAAGAATAGTCCAATGAGAAATTAAATTAGGTAGGAGGGATTGCATATATATATATATATATATATATATATATATATATATATATATATATATATATATATCCGGTTCATCCGGTTTTTCTATTACGGTTCACTAACCAGTGACCCAGTAACCCAATACCTTGTCCGGTTCAATGTCCGATCCGGATTTAAAAACATTGTTTATATTTAAGTGGTGAATTGGTGGTCATATTCAATGATAGGGTGATAAAAATTGGTCAACTTTTATGTCTGTTCATGAAGTTGACTGCAGCATAAATTCCTTGCCAATTTAGAATCCCTATATTTACATTCTTTTGCTTTACTTTGGGATTGCATAAATAAATTCTTGCATTCATTCAAACTATTCAAATTCTCACTTATCTTCATTTTTTCGCCACTATTCTTTCTTGATTACTCTAAATTATAAAGATCCTCTCGAGTGCCATAACCAATTTTTTGGCTGTGCTTGTAATTTTAATTTTTTTACTAATGACACGTGTAAAATCATGGGTGAATTTAGAATTCAACGACTACGTCGGTACATAGAAGGGGAAAAAGTATTTTTTTATTGTGTTTAAAAAATTGGAGTTTTTGATGTCTCGGGTTCATTTTATCTATACTCGTTATATGTTAAAAAAAAAAAAAACACTTTTCCTATGACCCTTCGTTAGAAACAATTTTGTTACTCATTTTTTGATTGATAAACATTGTTGAGGTAGTTTTATATATATTTTCCTTTAAACCTCAACGGGATTTGGCGTGGGTCTCCTGTAAAATTTGTTCATAATATGTGAATAATACCAACATATACATTTATTAATTAATACTATAATATTTTATAGTAGTAGTTTTAATTTATAAGTTTAATGATATCAGTAAATGCATGTAATGACACCATTAAATGCATGTAATAATATAAATTTCATACTATAAAACTTATATATATGAGATTTTTGTTTTGGATTGGAGCTCATAAACACATGAGTCGTATAATGACCCTCTCATTTGAGATTTTGTCCGCATTACATTTCTGTTGAAATGGATATTTCAATGCTAAGTAAGTCTCGAGACACATCTGTATTTGAGTTATATTTACATTTAAAATTGTGATTGAAATGAAGCTCCATAAATTCATGAATTAGCACATGTATAAATCGGATTATGTCTCATACAATTTTTTTTTATCTTCTATATTTTCATTTTTTCATCATCGAAACTCTCACCATTTTCGACCATATATAGTTGCCATTAAATATTCATTCAGTTGATTAATTAGATCATTTTAGGAAAACCGAAAATCAGGCTAAATTCGGCTTTCGTTTAATTAATGTTCAACTATCAAATCTTTTATTCTTTTTCTTTTTTAAAATTAAAATCGTGACTGTTTATTTCGGTTGTAGTACATATATAACATGCATGATATGTGATCTCGGACCAACTCAAGAAAAATCAGGCATTTTCAAATTGACTTAATTTCGACTATATATGCTTTAAATTCCAAAATTTTCATACTTTTAAAGAATAAATAAGCCATCTCTCCTTTATTTCCGAATCACTAGACCGTAGCTAATTAATTCAGATTCATTCCAAATTAAAAGAAAATCAATAATCATTGACACATGAATTAGTATGAACAAATTGAATTTTAGAGTATATAAGCTATGGTAATTATTTGTTATTGGTGTAAATTCTATTATGCTAATTAATTACGAGGAAATATTGAAATAGGGTTTTTGGTGAAGAAAAGGAAAGTAACCACGAATTCATGTGATGTGTATGTGGGAGGTCGGGTCCATGTGAAAATCATAAAAAAGTAGAATTAAAGTTTTATGATCCAAAAAAGCCAAGCCCCCATGCCTCTCATGAACAAACCATATCTTGAGGAAAAATATATGATAAAACTAAAATTAAAGTTTAAATTTTGTATCGTATAGTACTGAAATTCATTAATTAGATATATAGTGGAAGCGGGAAGAGTCGAGAAAAGCATGATTCTTTTCCGTCAGTTCAAAACATATAGCAGTCATAAGTTATATATTGGTTTAATATTATTAATAAGTTAAAAAAAATATATTATAATTTCAGTGCACATTTTAAAATATCAAGTCTCATACGCACTCACTACGTTTAAGTTAAATTAACCATCATATTTTAATTATATTAATCTGCACGTTTCATTTATATTTTCAATAAAATATAGTTTGTGTGTTTAAGTTAGATTTCACTACAAGAAAAATGACCTTTAGTGACAATAATCCTGTCATTATTGCTTCTTTAGTTAAATAATTTTAATGACAGAAAACAATTTTTAATGAAATGATCTTATTATTAAAGATTGTTATTAGTCAATAAAGACTTATAAATGTAGAAGCAATCATGATATGATTCTTATCACAAAAGACCAATTTCTTGTAGTGTTTGCCTACACGTTTCACATTTGTGTCAAGTTGCATGGTACAACTGGTACACATAAGATTGATTCGTACGCTATATCTCACATATGTACTCATCATCATATAATAAAACTCAATGTTTAAAATTATATCAAATATGTACGCAGATAATTTGGGTCCTGAGTTATAGGAAGATTTTTCTACTTCTTGAAACGTTGCCTCCATAAAATATATCTAATCTCTTTGCATAAAGTGTCCTTTAAAGCTGAAATTAGGTTGAACATAAATATATTCTACAAAACATAGAGTTATTCACTTAATTATTCTAGATTCTCCTTTCTTTTCCAACTCATGATCAATATTATTATTTATTTGTCTCAATAAATAGGGACATAAAAAAGAGAGGGAAAAAATGATGCCAAAGGGAGAAAAAGGGCATAAGGCCGAAAGCCATTGCAATTGCTTCTTGCATGTGAAGTTGTGAACCTAATTCGAAAGGTGGCAGTCTTTTTCTATTGTTTGGTTGTTCACTTTCTGCAATTTTAGCCATCCATTTTTCTCCATTGCTTGCCAACCATCCTTTCCTTTTCATGTTTTATTTTGGGGTTGGTTTTACATGTAAAATAGTTTTGATGTACAATTGATTTGCAGAAATCACTTTGTAGTTTGTAAATATTCAGTACTTTTGATTGAAACAATTGATACTAATAAAGTAGTACATTTTAATAAAAAGAATTAATCTTGTTTAATAATATACAAAAAAGGCAAACAATTGCATAGTTTACCCAAGACCTTTTCCTTTTATTTTGAGATAATATTCAAGTTCAAGTATCAGCTTTTATTTTAAACTAATCAGCACACGACATATGTATTAATGAAATAACTTAATTGACACATATATATCTTATTTAATTGGATTTTTTATTAGCAAGTAATGTCGAGATCGAATCTTGTTTTTGTAAGAGTGCTCAATTAATCGTGGAAAATTAAGGGTGGTCATGGTATGGAGATATGTAGAAATCAATCGTATTCATGCTTCCCAACTTTAATACGTTATCGCTCAAAAAAAAAAAAAAAAAAACCTTATAATACTTTACAATAAATTAACAATATAAATACATCCCAAAACTAATAAGTTAGTACTAATTTTCATAAAGTCATAATTTAAATATTATTATATTTTTTAAAGGATATATAATATCCTATATATAAACGTTAGAGAGGAGACAAGAAAGAGACGAAAAGGAAAATATGAAATAAATTTTGAAATAGAATAAAATCTGATTCCCCACCCAATGTTGGGGCGTTTAAACTTTAAAGATATAATTTTTGCGTCTCTCTTTTAATTTTTTGAATATATAATTAATGTGCAAAATCTGCATGTATATATCATACCTCTGAAAATTGTAAATCTGAAAGGGGCCTCATGCCCGAAGCATTTGTTTTCATATTTGCATGGCATTTGTATATTAACTAATTAACGATGCTATTTTAATAAGTCAGAACTCAAACCTAATTAACTTAGTTCAAATAATTAGATTAGACAATACGTAGTAGTCTATATCATCAAGGTTGAGTTGATAAGGTTTGTATGGACTTATACATCAATTGATCAGCTCTAAATTAAATTACGTAATTAAGTTATTAGGAATAGGAGTTCAAAATTAATTTCCCATCGATTAGAGTATATATTTGGATGGTATCTTGGTCTTTGAATCATCATAATTTTGGGCCTAGGACCGATGTGTGATTTAACCCATACGCCTTGATAAAGACACACTCCATTTTTCTTTGGTTCTTCCATGACGTTGGTAATCCATCATAGTTTTCCTCCTCTCTTTGCGTCACTTTATTGCCCGTCTCTTGTTTAATAGTAATTTTTTTGTATGCCAATAGTCATGCCCAAATAAAAAATAAAATAGAGGATGTATACTGTGAAACAAGTTAAATTGATTTGTAATTAATATTTTTTAGTTAAACTCTTAATACTCTTTAGTGAAAATAATTAATATCTAGCATTGAAACAACTAATAACTTTCAAACAAGTTTTACGATGAAACTTGTTTCAAACTCTGCCAACAAAATAAAGCGTGGATAATACATTTCTGAGGTGTTATTCATTTTGTTGTAATCTCCAGAGCTATATATTGTGAAACTTACTTGTTCATATATAAATCACTTTACAATATTTGTAATAAAATAACTAGTAACTTTTAGTGAAAATAATTAATACGTTTTAGTGAAACACTCATACCATTCATACACTTCAACACATACTTTTTAATGAAAACAATTTATACTCTTTAAAACTAGAATATGTATAGTATGAAACTTGTTCATACATAAATCACTTTGCAATATTTTTAGTAGAACAACTCATACTCTTTAATTAGTGTAAACAACTAACAATATTATTTAGTAAAACAACTCATACAGTGTAAAGAAAACAACGTGTACCCTCTAAAATTTATATCCTTTAGTAAAAATAACTAATATTTTTTAATAAAATAACTCCTATTCTTTAAAGTGATTTATACCCAAATTAATTTCATCCTATATTTTATCCAGAACTTATATCCTTTAATAAAAATAAAAGTAAGTGATTCATATCCTTCTAATTTAGGTATGAATTAGGTTCACTCTATACTTTATCCTTTTTTAATGAATTCATATTAGAGCCAAAAGAAATGAAATAAAGCGAGATAGAGATAAATTTGAAACGATCCACATCGCACTAGGGTCAAACGAGGCATAAAGTGCATATATTGGGCCCACACGTGACTTCTAGACCTAGCACATATATGCACAAATATGAAAATTGTCACTTTGGTACGCATTAAAAAACAAAAGAAAAAGGAAACCGGATATGAAAACCTTTCCCTCTTTTTGTGCAAATTTGTGTAATTTTTGAGAAAGAAGGTACATGCATACAAATTTTGCGGGCAGAATTTTGTTAGAAATTTTTTCTTTTTTTACATCATTTGTTTAATATATGAAATGTCTGACACGTATAAAACAAATGTAGAATAGAGAAAAAAAATCATTTAAATTTTGTGTTATTCGCTCACTCCGTACGTCCTTATCTCCACTTTTCATTATTCATCGTATTTGAAATTCTAAATTTATCTAATTAAAACTTTTTTATATATTTTTATTTATTGAATAAAAAATACTAATAATATTAAATTTTAATATAATATATATATTTTTTTTTTGGGATAGAGGAAATATTTTATTACGGGTCGAATTTTTTTTTCTCTCTTTCATAAAGTTATATTTCCAAGAGAAATCAGAAACATAATAAATATGTGCAGGTGTTCTTTCCTCTGACTTATATACGACTCTCCCCCTCCACTCCTATCTTACTCCATTCCACCAAATAACTCTCTCTCTCTCTCTCTCTCTCTCTCTCTCTCTCTCTCTCGTTTTGGAGATGGGCAGCACAAAGGGTATCAGTCTTGAGGAGATAAAGAATGAAGCCGTTGATTTGGTTTGTATCTATTAATTTCTCTTCTCTTCATTTCTACACAAAATGGGTATGCATGTTATTGGGATTTTATTTTTTAACTGAGGTATGATTAATATGATAATATTTCTCTGCATGATTGTGCATCTTTTTTATGTTTTTAATTTAATAATGTGTTAGCGTCCTGTGTTGCAAAAAGTGAAATTTTAACAGGGTATGCATTTTATATTTAACTTCTAGAAATCATATTTTACTTTAAACATATGTTGGCATGTCTTTCTTAGAAAGTAAATTATTCAGAATTAATTCTACTCATTTCTATTCACTGATCAAATAATAGTCATGTAATTCCTTGCACGAAATGAAATTTGTGAAAGTGTTTTATTTTTTCCTTCTACTGCCCGTTAATATCCTTCACAATTTTTACTGTACTGAGTTGGTTAAATTTACTTTTTACATGTATGTAATTAGTAAAACTAAAACTCAAGGTATATGTATTATAGAATTGAATATATGCATATATTTTGTTTATTTAACGATACAGATATGACAATAATAGGGGTTCAGGGAGAGTTATTTTATGTTTCCTTTTTCGTTTTGGGTTTCATATATTTGATCAAATAAAATTTTATACTAACTTATTGTTTATTATATATTCTTTTGTATTACTTAAAAAAAATCCTTTTGTGGTGGTTTTTGGTTTAATTTGTTGGATTCCATGAAACGAAAAGACTAGCATTTACTTCTTTATGACTCACCCTGCTTGGAACTTAAGCAAAATTTTGGTTGAGGCACGTGTATTCACGTGCGAAGTTTTACCTTTTAAATAAGAAAATGCCACAATCAGAAAAGTGACAGAGAAATTTTTCACAACTATTCTAGACAACATTTAATCATAATTTTAACTGAGAGAATATTAAATAGGTTGCATGTGCCGTTATGCACTAACTATGTCCAGTTTTTGGTTAATAGTAGTAATACTTGTCACAAATATATCGATATTAATTTTTCTTGGAATATTCAAGTCCCATATTCACCTGCAAATTACTCTAACCAAGCTTTTATCTTTCCAAAAGCACTCGAGCTTAAGATTACTTGATAAGTCATGAGAAAAAGTTAGTTTGTAGGACTCTTTTGAGTAAATCAGATTGCTTTTCCTAACCTCAATTCACTTGACTTCTTTGAACTTTGTGTGTATTGTTAAAAATTAGTACTTCCTAAGTCCCCATATTTATTTCTATTACGCACATATTTAAGGAAAATGAAATATAGTAAATAAAATAGAAATATTGTAATTAAAGTGATATTTGGAAATGTGATGATAAAATAATAAGGAGTATGAGAATATAGATTTGGACAATGCAGAAAATATTAAATAATAGAAAAAATAGATTAAGAAAAAAAATACAACACACAGATTTTACATGCATGGACAAATATTTTTTTTACTATAATAAAAAAAAGGGTCTGCGTTAATTTTTTTTAAATATAAATGAATTAATTTCATAGTATTTTATAAATTTAAACTTTTTAGACAAAGATGAAATGATTTTTGTACGTGACCCTTAATCTTTTGTCCCTAAGTTCTTCAGCTTGTAATTTTTCCCAAATGTAATTTTGATACCTAGCTAGCGCTAAGATGCAGTAACAAAGTGTTTGCTTATGAAACTTAATCCGATAATGCAAAGCAATGCAATGCAAATTACAGAACTCAAATAGAATATGAATGAAAATGGTGCGTCTGCGCCTGTGTTTTTATACACTAATTTGAAATTTAAATTAACAGGAAAGAATTCCGGTTGAGGAAGTGTTCGAGCAATTAAAATGCACAAAAGAAGGTCTAACCTCAGAGGAAGGAGAGAATCGGCTGAAAATATTCGGGCCAAACAAATTGGAAGAGAAAAAGGTGCAATTTTCCTTACTTAATTATTTCCATTGTTATATGTTGTAAATCAATACTGATACATTTTGAATGATCAGGAAAGCAAGGTTCTGAAGTTTCTGGGGTTCATGTGGAACCCCTTGTCGTGGGTAATGGAGGCGGCTGCTTTAATGGCGATCGTGCTGGCCAACGGAGACGGGAGGCCCCCCGATTGGCAGGATTTCGTGGGCATAGTGGCCTTACTCTTCATCAACTCCACCATCAGCTTCATCGAAGAAAACAACGCCGGTAATGCAGCCGCTGCCCTCATGGCTGGCCTTGCCCCCAAAACTAAGGTCCAATTCTTATATCATCCTTAATTTTATTTTATCAATTTGCAACCCCAATAACCTTTTTTTTTATACCACTATTATATTTTAAAAGTAGTAAATTGATAAAATATCTCAATACAAATTGCAAATTAATAAACATATATAAAGTTAAGGCCTCACACTATATCCACCAAACTATCAACGATTTTACACCTAAATCACCAAACTATATTTCTTGACACTAATGCATAAAAACTATCAAATTTTGGAACATAAACCACTAAACTTAATTTTTTTATCAAAAAAAAAAAAAAAAAAAAAAAAAATTGTGCACGTACCTTAGAAAATGACTATTTTCTCAACACTCTTTATAATTCATAACTATTGAAACGAGAAATACATAAAATTCATCATCACTTTCGTTGTCTACTTTGCTCCGCCGTACACAACCTCGTGCATTCGTCCCTTGACGTTGTTCTTCGTCTCATGTCACACCTACTTACGCCGTTTGTTTTCAATTGGATATTAATTTTTACAAAAATACCCCTCATATGTTAAAATCTAAGAAATTTTTGACGGAAAATTAAGTTTAGTAGTTTATGTACCAAAATTTGATAATTTATATCTATTAATGCCAAGAAATATTGTTTAGTAGTTTAAGTGCAAAATTGTCTATAGTTTGGTTGGTGTAGTGCATTAGACCTAACGTTAATATTAATTTGCAACTATTAGTGTGGCATTTTATTAATTTGCTATTTGTATGATTACTTGTATCTGATTGCAATCTATAGGGTATGAAATTAAGTGATTGCAATCGGAAATATAGTATAAGTTGATTTGAGTAAATTCGTATAGTATGAGTTGCAATCGAATAAGAAAGAATTATACATATAGCAAATGGATAGTAGAGGTTGGAAATTGATATTAATGGATGGAAAGTGCATTTTGCTTAAAGCTATCATACAATGTAGGTTCTGAGAGATGGGCGATGGACGGAGCAGGACGCATCCATCCTGGTTCCGGGCGACATCATAAGCATAAAGCTCGGAGACATCATCCCCGCCGATGCTCGCCTTCTAGAAGGAGATCCGTTGAAAGTCGATCAATCGGCATTGACAGGGGAATCCCTGGCAGTTACCAAAAGCCCGTCGGATGAGGTCTTCTCCGGGTCGACGTGTAAGCAGGGAGAGATCGAAGCCGTGGTCATAGCAACAGGCGTCCACACTTTCTTCGGCAAGGCAGCTCATCTGGTGGATAGCACCAACCAAGTTGGCCACTTCCAGAAGGTTCTAACCGCAATCGGAAACTTCTGCATATGCTCCATTTTCGTGGGGATAATCATCGAGCTCGTGGTCATGTACCCGATTCAGCACCGCAAGTACAGGGACGGAATTGATAACTTGCTGGTGCTTTTGATTGGAGGGATTCCGATTGCAATGCCGACTGTTTTGTCGGTTACCATGGCGATCGGGTCCCACAGGCTGTCGCAGCAGGGGGCGATCACCAAGAGGATGACGGCTATTGAGGAAATGGCGGGAATGGATGTTCTGTGTAGTGATAAGACTGGGACGTTGACGTTGAATAAGCTGACCGTGGATAAGAGCCTTATAGAGGTTTTTGTGAAGGGGATGGATAGGGAGCAGGTCATTCTGCTTGCTGCCAGGGCTTCCAGGACCGAAAATCAGGACGCCATTGATGCTGCCATCGTCGGAATGCTTGCTGATCCGAAGGAGGTTTGTCACATTTTGATGAATGATGAATGATGAATGTTAGTATCTAATTTAGTAGTTTGATGATTTTTTTTACAGGCAAGAGCTGGTATCAGAGAGGTGCATTTTCTGCCTTTTAACCCTGTGGATAAGAGGACAGCCTTAACGTACATAGATTCGAACGGGAGCTGGCATCGTGCTAGTAAAGGTGCTCCCGAGCAGGTAAGTATGCAGTCGTCGCGTTTTTAAGTGGTATTAGTACTTTTACTAGAAAGTATTAGTTGTTAGTATAAGCTGTGTTACTAATTGTATTTTTCCCATCTGAACAGATACTGACACTGTGTAATAGCAAGGAAGATGTCCGGAAGAAAGTTCACGGTGTAATCGACAAGTTTGCTGAACGCGGGCTTCGTTCTTTAGGAGTTGCAAGACAGGTTTGTACATTTGATCGAATTCGCAATGTTGTTTGGGTTCGTACTTAGATTGCTTTTCATGGCGCATGTTTTTAACCATGGTAAACAGGAAGTTCCAGAGAGGACAAAAGAAAGCGCTGGAGGACCATGGCAGCTGGTTGGGCTGTTACCTCTGTTTGATCCACCTAGGCATGACAGTGCAGAAACAATCAGAAGAGCCTTGAACTTGGGAGTGAATGTGAAGATGATCACCGGTAATTAATAAAACTCCCCATCTGCTTAATTAGTTAATGAATTGTTGTGAATTGGATCGGCCCCATTTTGTCGTTCAGGCGACCAGCTTGCTATAGGAAAGGAAACGGGGCGGAGGCTTGGAATGGGCACGAACATGTACCCCTCTTCGTCGTTGCTTGGTCAGGACAAAGACGAGTCGATAGCAGGACTCCCCGTAGATGAATTGATCGAGAAGGCTGATGGCTTCGCTGGAGTGTTTCCCGGTTAGTTTGCTCTCTCGTTGCGTTCTAATTCGTTCGGAGAGGGGTGTTTGATTGGTCGTTTATTGCAGAGCACAAATACGAGATTGTGAAGAGATTACAAGAAAGGAAGCACATTTGTGGAATGACGGGGGACGGTGTGAACGATGCGCCTGCCCTGAAAAAGGCGGATATCGGGATTGCTGTTGCTGATGCTACTGATGCTGCTCGTGGTGCTTCGGATATTGTGTTGACTGAACCTGGTCTGAGTGTCATCATAAGTGCAGTGCTTACTAGCAGGGCTATTTTCCAGAGAATGAAAAATTATACTGTGAGTGCTCCTCACTTTCTAATTGTCACCATAATTAGCTTTAGTCTATGATGATCTGAACATGTTTTCTGTGTCTTTTTTTTTTACCAGATTTATGCTGTCTCGATTACCATTCGTATAGTGGTAAGTTTTCAATACGAAAGAATTAGTAAAATCCTTTATATGTTGATCATGAAATTTGAAGTGTGGGTACTTATCAACTGCAGTTTGGATTCATGCTTATTGCATTGATCTGGAAATTCGACTTTGCTCCGTTCATGGTTTTGATCATCGCTATCTTAAACGACGGTAAGATATATAGGCTTTAACAACTGCTGAAACGAACCATTTGATAGGAACAACACTTGCAAATTCAGAGCTTCAACTGTGTTTCTTTCATTTTTTGCACGTATTCAGGAACCATCATGACGATTTCCAAGGATCGAGTGAAGCCGTCTCCAGTACCAGATAGCTGGAAACTCAAGGAAATTTTTGCTACTGGAGTTGTGTTAGGAGGGTACTTAGCACTAGGGACAGTCCTCTTCTTTTGGGTCGTTAAAGATACTGACTTCTTCTCGGTGAGCAATCGTGCTCTTGTGTATGGCTCGGTTTTCTCTCATTTCTTGATCTTTTGAATCATGTATGTATGCATGTGTATGTAATGCAGGAGAAGTTTGGTGTGAGATCATTGAGAGAGAGTCCTAGGGAAATAATGGCAGTGTTGTACCTGCAAGTGAGTATTGTGAGTCAAGCTCTCATTTTCGTGACGAGGTCCCGGAGCTGGTCATTTGTTGAACGCCCCGGGATGTTCTTGGTGGGCGCTTTCCTCATCGCTCAGCTCGTAAGAGTTAAACTTATTCACTCCAAATCATAAAAAAAAAAAAAAAAAAGACACCATCATCATTTGATAACTATTTGGTTGAATGACAGGTTGCAACACTTATAGCAGTTTATGCAAATTGGAATTTTGCAAAGATTAGTGGGTGTGGTTGGGGTTGGGCCGGAGTTATCTGGCTTTATAGCATCATAACTTACGTCCCTCTCGACATCCTCAAGTTCTGCATTCGCTACGTCCAGAGCGGCAAAGCCTGGGATAATCTTCTCGAGAACAAGGTGCAAATTGATCAATTCTTCAGTTTTGTGTCATTTGATAGTCATTCACTGCCTTATTTAACTCTTTACATATGTTGTTGAAAATAGACTGCTTTTACCACAAAGTCCAACTATGGGAAAGAAGAGAGAGAAGCTCAGTGGGCGGCCGCACAGAGGACGTTGCACGGCCTTCAACCACCGGAAACCACCAATCTTTTTGCGGAAAAGAACAGCTACAGAGAGCTGTCTGAGATTGCAGAACAAGCCAAACGACGGGCCGAGGTTGCAAGGTAATATTGGACCCATTCTCAGCTTAAGAAAGGCCCTGGAAAACAATGTTAAAAGATTAGTGATGTCTTATGAATTTATGTGGTGCAGGCTTCGGGAGCTGCATACGTTAAAGGGCCATGTTGAATCGGTTGTGAAGCTAAAGGGTCTGGACATTGATACAATTCAGCAGCATTATACAGTGTGATCAATGCCCTGAAGAAGAAGAAAGAAATGAATAACTAATATTTAGTAGGTGCACTCTTTTAAGACATTAGTTAGTTTTCTAGTGGTGACTGAACTACTTTGTCCCTTCATCTCATTTCACTTGTTTATTTAAATATAGGTGCGTTTGCACGAGCTTTAAGCTGAGTATTTTCTGTCTTGAAAAATGTGATTCGAGTGTTTCCAAAGTTGGTTTTTTACCCTTAAATTAATCACTTAATCTAAAATTTATTAGCCATGAATTGATTCTATTTGTGTTGATTTATCCATTCGTTCCCAAAGACTCTTCACACTTTAGAAGACACATTTTTCATTTTAGAAAAATATGCAATGATTAAAGTATTAAAGGTGATGTGTATAATTTTTATTATTAAGTAATTAAATTAGTTGAATGAATGTAAAAAATGACATTTTGTGTAAATATTTGAATATTATGAAGATAAAGTTAAGTAGGGATTTCCATTTATGTGTGCTGGACGGACGAAAAAAAAGTGTGTAAAATGTTTGAGGGCAGAGGGAGCACCTTCTATTATTAAACACACATTTTTTATACAAACTTTTTAAACACTTTTCATTTTTCTCATAGTAATTAATTAAATCACTTCCTCCAAAGCATTATTTCTTGCAAACACCCTCCTAGTATACTTTCAGAAAGTATTACTTGTGAAATTTCAATATGGCGCTTGCTAAGCAAAATGACAACTGACACCAAGTATTGAGAAAGAGACTATTTGATTTAGATGTGATGAGAGATGAGAAATGATAGATGTAAAGAATTAAATTAGAAATGTAAATGCTAAAATGATACTCCCTCCGTCCACCAATTTTTTACCCGCTTTCCTTTTTGGTCCGTCCACCAAATTTTTACCCATTCCTCTTTTGGAAATAAACTACACTCACAAACAAAAAATGGGTCCCACAATACCCACCACAATACTCTTACTTTATCTACTTTATTCACTTTTTCAATAAAATACCAATTTTCATTAAAAACTGTGCGCTACAGTAACCGGGTAAAATTTTTGTGGACGGAGGGAGTAGTACTATATATCTTTATACTAGATGATACCCCGCGTATTACGCGCAATGTTCATAAAATCATCTTCATATATAATGTATTATGCAGCTACAAATCACTTTGTTTATCATCAAATAATAAATACAATATCATTATATAAGTAGTTTATTTTTTTTATTATATTTTAATTAATTAATTTAAATTATACTTCTTCTATCCCAAAGTTATTTTCTCATTTCTTTTTGTTGAATGATTTAAGATATTGTATTTGTTTATCAATATATAGTGCTGAAAAATACATGAAATGAGTGACAACTTTGGTAATGTTGTGTGAATTTGAAGATTTAAGATTATATATAGTGGAGTGGAGTCTTTCCCATTTAAAGAATGAGAAACTTAGTGTGCAACGGCTCGAAAAGAAAAGTGAGAAGTTTACCTTGATACGGAAGGTATTGAGTTTTTCTTAGATCAGACTCTATATCGAGTTGACTGATATCAGGTACGATCTATAATTATGCCACGTGTCATTACACTGTGTGACATTCACCTGCTACCTGTTGAGTTAACATAATTTTTTTAAAATTTTTAAAATCGTAATTTTTAATTTATTCTTATACCCTTTCAAATTTAAATTAAATAATTTAATATTATCCATATATATAATTCAAATTCAGGAAAAAAATATTTTTTAATTAAACCTCATTCTAATCCTTGAATCAAGCAATGACGACGGAAAAACGAAGCCAACTGAAAAAAATTGTCCCACCGCCACTCCTCCGTCCGCCGCCGCTCACCCGGCTCCTACTGCCTCTAGTCTAATAGACCGTCTCTCCTACGGAAGCCGCTGTCGTCAGTCCTACGGAAAAAAAGGTTTCCCCGCCACTCCGCCGTCCGCCGCCGCCGCTCCCATGCTCCAACTGCCTCCACTCTCATAGGCCGCCTCTCCCCCTCTATCAGAGTCTGCAACACCTTATTTTCCTTACCGTTAACAAAGAAGAAGTTCTTTTCTTGCATCGAATGATTTAGGCTGTAGACTCAAAAAAATTCATTTGCTAAATCCTTTAATCATTTGGGTTTAATTATCTTATTCCTAGGAATTACTTTAGTTTTAGTCAATTATTTAATCAAGCCAGCATAAGCGGTAAGCCTCTGTCCTTTGATTTTTTTTTTGATTCAGGAGTCAATTGTTTGATTAAGCCACCATAAGCCTCTGTCCTAAAAGTTAGCTTTGAGATTCAAGGGATGAGTATTTGAAGGTAGCGTATTTGAAGGAAGATGGAGACTAGGGGACGAGTTTGATTCTGGTGAGTTGATAAGGGGATTGCGTGGAATAGAGGGGAGAGGTAGAAGTGTATTTTTCCAAATTAAAATAGAATTTTAATTTTTTTTTACGGTAGAAATTTAATTATATTAAATAGGGTTAATTGCAAAATAAATCACGAACTTTATAGTCTTTATCAATTACAACATGAACTTTTAAAGTTTGCAATTCGATGTACGAACTAATTTATTATTGCAATTTAATACAGGGTGTAAATTTTTGGGGTTACTCTATACATAGTATAAGTTTTTGGCGATACTAAAACTATGTGGTAGCCAAAGCCGACACCAAAAATATGTCTCACGTGTTGTATGCCTAAATATGAGCGGGAGTGAATGAGAATTTTATGTGGCTAAAAATAGGCAAAAACATCAAATAAAAGCTATGAGATCACAAAAAGCCATGAATGATCTCATATTCTAATGATTAGCTAATAATGACTGCAGAAAATTAGAAAACGATAAAATGCGAGAGAGATTGCCAGGGTTTGTTGGGCCCTGGACTTAATGATTTTTTCTGTGTATATTCACTTGTTTTTTGGAGCTCTAAATAGCTATGTATATATATATCATACATGGGGGTACAAAAGGAAATTTGGGGTCTGCATGCTCTGCCCTCCGTATTGTGCTGCCCTGCGGGTACAGAGTACGAACCAATGAGATTTTGACAGCTTGATTGGTATTGGAGGCGCGGTTATTCCTTGGCTCATGACACCTGGATGATTTTGTTCTTATCCGATCAGGGATGTCTTAATGCCTTTATTGCCAGCTCATCCATATTTTTGCAGGTCCTACGAAAATGGGTGTATTTACTAGTCATTTGAGTGTATGAAAGATGTGAATGATCAACCCGGGATGACCGATCTCCTTGTATGGATTCTCGCTCTGATTCTCTGATCATCCATTTCTTGGTGTATTTTCCGTCATGACGGGTGTATGAGGAGCTGCCCATGGTGGCCATTAAAAAATAGTGGGACGTATTTGTCCTTGTGATAAATATGGTTACAACATCACGCAACATCAAATGCCAAATATGGAATAAATTTTTTTTAAATTTCAATTTTTTTTTATAAAATATTTCTCAAACACGGTTTGATAATATTGAAAGATAGTAAAAAAACATATTATTTTCTAATATATGTACAAATTTGTATGTTTTTCTACATAAACTAGAAAACACCAACATTTATGATTCATTATTAAATGTGTTTGAACAATATTTTATAAAAGAACTTTTTGAAATATTAAAAATAATAAAATTTTACAGATTTGACATTTAACGTGGCGTGTGACGCGTCTTTGGTGTTGGCTTCCGCTGCCACATATGTGTACATATAGCTGAAAATTCACACCATGTATCGAATTGCAATAATAAATTAGTTCGTGCATCGAATTGCAAACTTTAAAAGTTCATGTTGTAATTGATAAATACTATAAAGTTCATGATTTTTTTTCAATTAACCCTATTAAATAAGGGTAATTTTGTAAATTCATAACTATATTTTTTAAGTTATTAAATTTAATATAATAATGAAATAATACGATCCAACTCGACAGAAAATTAGATGATTAACTCAACAGGTTGCAGATCATCAAATTTAAATCATTAAAATTTATTAGATTTTAGATCTAATGGTTTATATAGCGTACATGATATCAGACAACTCAAGAGAGTGTCTGACCTAAGAAAACCCCTACTATCTTATTATCAATATGCAAAGTAGTATTAAGATATATTTCAGATTTATTTCATAATTGTTAAAACAAATTTAAAAAATTTAAAAGTGAAATCTTATATAACTGGTTTATAAATATTGTTAATATATATATATATATATATATATATATATATATATATCTTTTTCGTTAATTTATATTATGTACCATATAAATTAGGAGGAAATAAATAAAATTATTGAGCCAATTTTATTTTTTAATTATTGTACCCAAGATAATAATTATATATTTACACATCATTATTATCATTACATCAAACTCTCAAAATGCTTGACACCTAAAATCACTACATAATTATAAATTCTCAATCAATTGACACATCATTCAAATGCACCAAAAATTGACACATAAGCAAAGAGAAACTCCCTATTAGTATATAAGAGAATTTGTCACAAGTTATTTGCATTAGCCTGTTAGGACTAAACTCACGCACGCAATCACGAAATAGAACACGAGATTTGTTTACCCAGTTTGTCTCACGACTACGTCTGGGGGCGATACCAAGCCAGAGTTTTTCACTATTTTTCTGATACCGAATACAAGGAGAAAACATGTATATATAACAAATGAACCCTAACCCTAAATTTAGGGCCGAAGTGTACAGTCCATTCAACCTCCACACTCCAACAATCTCCCATTTGGAGACTGAATTCTCCATGTAACCATATCTTCTTGTCTCTCCTCCCTCATCCACCTGGCATCGCCAAGCCTTATCTTCAAGTTCCAAGGCCAATTGAAGCTTTGCACAGCTTCAATTTCTCTAAGGTCACCACCTTAGTAAACATGTCTGCTGGATTCTCACTTCCTAGAATCTTCATAAGCTGCAAGACCTTCTTCTCCAAAAGGTGACGAATGTAGTGATACTTCAACTCAATATGCTTTGTCCTTGAGTGGATCGCCGGTATTGGGCCCAAGTGTACAGTCCATTCAGCCTCAACACTCCAACATAGCCTCCTTGTTAAATACACTATCAGGATGAATACACTACTCGGTTGTTGTGTGACGAATAATCCGCATAGAATGAGGCGAGGACAAAGCAAGGCGGAGAGGTCCACAACCAAAGAGTTAGATAGGATGTGATAAAGGACCCGAGGGCCCGCCTGTTTAGTCTCGGCCTCGGCATCCAGCGATAGGTCAGGGGAAGTCCGCTGCTCGACCAGTCATGGCCTCGATCAAAGGAGAAGTTCGTGGCAGCTCATCGGTCCCCGCCTCGGCATGAAGGGCGAGGCGCGAAGGGTTAATCGACCTCGGCAAGACGAACACAAGTTTATGTGATAGAGTTCAACTCAAATAAAGACAATTATGAAGCGAGACATAGCCTAAGGGAAAAGAGTGACCCGCCTCGGCAATCATCCTAACGAAGAAGCCACGTATTTGGTCTTATCCTAAGTAAAGCCAAAT
Organism: Ballota nigra; assembly: GCA_947034835.1. Taxonomy (NCBI): domain Eukaryota; kingdom Viridiplantae; phylum Streptophyta; class Magnoliopsida; order Lamiales; family Lamiaceae; genus Ballota; species Ballota nigra. The sequence continues at coordinate 128,719,509 of OX344720.1, read as the reverse complement.
CTGGACGCCATCAGACAATAATTCCATTCCCAGTACGAGGAACAGTGAATCAGAACAACTCTAGTGGAACATACCATACTTATAGAAGGAAATTCCATGATCTCAGGAACAAGTACAAGCTACTTTTTACATGGCCGGCTCTTACTGGGCCGAGCTCACCAACTCAAAGGGCCTCGGCCCATTCCTCGAAACTAGGGCCAGCCCGAGCATTTAATGCTGGGCTGCCCGGATAGAGATAGGTCAGCCCAAGGGTATGCCCTTGAGCTATAAATACTTGCTCATTAGCATTGAATACACACCTACCACTTCAAGCCCAAGTCTACACAAAGACTTGACAAATCTTCTTGCATTTATTACTTTCGGTTATCATTTATTATACATAGCCTCACGTATTAATTATCTAAACAACGAAAATCACTATGTTAGTTACTCGACCCAAAAGCCACATTAATCGTATTAAGTTACATATTTCGAGTAACATCGGTGTTCGATTTTTTTTTACTTTTCCGAAAAAAAACTAACATAGTGAAATTGAAAAAAAAAGTTGAAGGTAGTGTATTTAACAAAAAGGCTAGTGCAAATAACCGTAACCTACTTTTATTGTTTATAATGGGTAATTTGTAAGGCACATGTTATTTGCACTATCCTATTTGATAAGTACACTACCAAGATGAATACACTACTCCATGTTAGGAAATTTATTTTGAATTTTTTTCACTTTTTCAGAAATTATTTTCGAACATAGTTTAATTTAAAAAAAATATATATGAATTTTTTTTCGAAAATTTTACAAACTTTTGAAAAAAAAAAGTCTGAGAGTAATGTATTTAGCAAAAAGGGTAGTGCAAATAACTGTAACCAATTTGTAGGTATATATCAGCCCACACATAAAATGGCCGATCCAGGCCCAATAAATCTTGATAACGATGTTCAGTTTTCTCGCAACTAAAGAGTGTATGCATACGTGGCAAAATCCAGCCCATGAAATGAAATTATAGTGGGCAATGAAATTTTAGTGTAAATATCTGCAGATTTCCCCGTCCTCAAACTATAACAGAAACACGGACGATAATAATATACAAAACTACAGCTGCGAAAGCTTAGCTTGATTATGGCTACCATCGCCAATTGTTCTACTGCAAATGCTTTTGCAAAATTCCCTCTTCCATTTTCCTCGCTGTCGAATTCGCCTCAGAACTTCTTTGTTCCACGCCGTTGCCGATCTTCCGCTGCCGCGCGTATCTGCGCTTCGTTGTCGGCGGCGACTCCGGTGCTGTCTAAACCGGATGATTTGGCGGAGAGAATAGTGTCCAAGGTATTTTTTTTCTTACGCAAGCTCAAAAATTGCAGAATCATAGTCGCGACTATTGGATTGGACTTGTGTGAGTGAAAGTATGTGTCGTGATTGCTCACACCAGTTAATTCAACAAAACCTAAAGGCACTTGTTGGAATCAATTCGACGTGTTATTTTTTATGTCAGGTTTATATGATTTCGTTCTTTCTACATATGTTTGATTGGAGTAGGAATGTTATCCAACACAGGAATGTATAATTTTTTTGTCAATTTCATGTTATGGTACAAGCATAGAATGAAAAGTTAATCCCTAAATTTCTATCGAGAATGATTTCTCAACTAATTGATGTGTATCGCTACTAATTAGGACTTTCTAAAGTGGCACAATGCTTCTCACATTTACTCATACTTCAAATATGGCTACTGAAGTTAATTTCTTCGTGAGCATTTTCTGCTGCTAATTGTTTGAAAGAAGAAATCTTGTGTATATCTCCTAATATAGTGCTGGTGTATCAACTTTTAAAAGTATCCATCGGATGCATTTCCGTTGCTTGGTATCCATAAAGCTATACCCATCCGTGCATTCGATCAACAGAAGCAAAACTGAGGTTTTTTACATAGTAGGTGGTGCAAACAGATAGAGGAGTTCTATTGGAAAAGGAAGAGCATCAAAACGTTGCAGAATTGGCTGACGAATTGAATAAATTTTGTGTCGATGAGCCAGTGAAGTGTCCTCTCATATTTGGAGGTGAACACTACTTCTTCTCTTTTTTTTTTTTTAATTAATTAATTGATGCATAAATAAGAACAACTTAATCCATTATGGCCTGTGCTGATCTCTGCCAAAACTTGCATTTAGATTGGGATGTGTTGTATAGCTCGAATCCTACATCACCTGGTGGTGGCTTCAGGAGTGCGTTTGGTCGTCTTATATTCAAAACCAAGGAAATGATTCAGGGTGTTGAAGCCCCCGATGTTGTGAAAAATCGAGTATCCTTCTCTCTTTTTGGGTCCATAGATGGAGAAGTTTCATTAAAGGGTAATTCTTTATCCTGATCCATTTCTCTGTAACTAGATTACTACAAAAAGATAAAATAATCTTGTGTTTGTTTTTCTTGTTCATTGTTTTGTTACTTTCTCTTAGGACAAGCCAGATAGATACTTTGCATGCAAGTTTCCCGTAGTTTGCATTGAATCCTTAGTAGAGACCTAAATCTTCTCCCTGTATACTTGTTGACATTACTACAAGCTAATGGAATGCACATATATTCCGGTATACAGGTAAACTTATTGCTCTGGACGAAAAATGGATTCAAGTAGTGTTTGAGGCGCCTGAACTCAAGGTGGGGGGACTAGAGTTTAAGTATGGTGGTGAGAGTGAAGTGAAACTCCAAATCACATACATAGATGAGAAGATCAGACTAGGTAAAGGTTCCAGGGGTACTCTGTTCGTGTTTCAAAGACGCAACCCTATTTCATGAGACATTGTAATTGTATGGGACAACTTCCCAATGCCATGTAGAATACGTTGTTGGAACATGTTGAGAATCCTGATATTGTATAATGTATCTTGTGAGATTCGAAAGTGATTGATGTTGTATTTGATCTGCATTTGCAATGCATCCCACTGTAAGATATAGAAGTGCTCATTGACTGAGTGTGATAGTGTGTGTGTGTGTGAGAGAGAGAGAGAGAGAGAGAGAGTTCTTGTAAACCAACAGGAATAGGAGAACTAGATGATGAGAATATGATTGAAGTCTTTGAAGAACAATATCCACTTAGTTCCAAGATTTTTGAAATGCTTATGCATCACAATAACAAGGGAAAATAATTAAAAAAAGAAAGAAAAGGAAAATGATCAGCCAGGTCCCACTTTTGGGATGTCATAGTGCTCGCTTAGATTAGCTAAGTACTGGTTAAATTCTTGAATACGATCACGATGAGATTTCTTAGCAGCCTTGGCAAGTCTCTCGAGCTCGATTTTCTGCCGCCGCTCCAGATAGCGCCTCTCTGCTGGCGTGAGTCTATCATCCTCATTGATTACTTCTCCATTGTGCACAGCATCTGACAATGATGCAATCTTTTCTTCTGTGCAATATAAATCAATGAAATAACTTAAGAGGGTTGTGAAATGCAAGAAAGAAAAGGAAATCAAGTCGCTCAACATGATAAATATAGGTGCAAACCTGTGAATTGATCAGCAAAAGATGATTGGATACGTCGTTCCTTGTGCTTCTTTCTCTTTTTTGCTCCACCATCCCTCACATTCAAAGCTTCTCCCTTCAGCCTCAGCTTGCCAGCGACAACATTTTCATAATCCGACATCTCTCCTTATCCTGAGAATTTGACAACATTCCACTCACTTCATATGTTCAAAGTATGAAATATAATATTGACCAGTATAAGAAACTTTAAATTGCAGAAAAAATAGCCCGATAGAAGTTAATTTTAGCACCCCATCCTTCATATTCAACTGATACAAAAAACAGCCCGATGGGAGTTAATTTTAGCACCCCATCTTCCTTCATTATCATCCTCACTAAAACAAATCTAGAAGGACTACTTGAGTTGCATATTGCTATCAGATACACTCTTTCCTGGTTAGTAGTAACCTTCATATATAATGCAACTCTTTATCTCTCCCACAACCCTTCCGCGAACTTTTTAATCTCACAACATATGAGTGTTAAATGATATTTCCAGGTGTGCAAAGTCAAGAGACTGATAGATTCAGGGAAAAATAAAGGGATGCCTAAAACAAAATTGGTCAAATGCATGGTTATCTACTAAATCAGAGATAAAATTGCCCGGAGGATACCATGCATAATCGAAGCCACATTTTTACCTTCAATCAGCCAGGCTAAAAGCTGGAACTTTTTGGATTCCAGCATGCACCATTGCTTTCCTCAAGGCAGCTGCATGGTCCCATATCTCTGCCCCAGCGTAAATGCTGGACAACAGCACATATCGACCACAATGATCAGGTTGCTTCTTAAGCAACTGTCTACCTACTTCATTTGCCAATTCAAGATCCCCATGAATCCTACAAGCACCTAATAGAGCACCCAAGACAGTGCCATCAGCTTCAAAAGGCATGTTTTTCACAAATTCATATGCCTCTTTCAAAAGGCCAGCTCTACCTAAAAGATCAACTACACATCCATAATGTTCCATCTCTGGTGTAATGGAAAAATCACAAGACATTGATCGAAACAATTCCATTCCCAAACTCACAAGTTTAGTGCGAGCACAAGCTGTCAGCACACCAACAAAAGTAACTTCATTCGGGCACAATGCCGTACTCTTCATCATCTCAAACATGTCTAAGGCCTGGCTTTCCCTGCTATTTGAAGCCAATGAACATATCATAGCATTCCAAGTGCAAACACCTTTCACAGGCATAGCATTGAACAATTTGAAGGCATAATTTAAACAACCCATTTTCCCATAGAATGAGATCAGTGCTGTCCCGCTAAAAACACTCAACTTCTTCTCAATCCTAACCATGTATCCATGAATTTGCTTACCCTGAGACAAAGCAATACCATCATCCAGATTCGCACATGAAGACAGGACACTCACAAAGGTTGCCTCATTTGGTCTTAATAAACCACAAGTTACATCCTCATCTGCCATCATTTTCATGAAAAAACTAACTGCCTCCCTAAAGCACCCATTATGCAGATAACCATTGATAATACTTGTCCATGAATAAACATCTCTCTTTGGCATGTTTAAGAACATTGAAACAGCAGAACCAATGTTGCCACTTTTTCCAAAAGCATCAAGCAGCACATTGTACGAAACAATACATGGTTGAGAAATTTCATCAAACATCTTATGTGCACTACATATATCACCAATCTGTGAGTAAAGAGAAAGAAACGATGTACGAACAAATGGGTCATCCAGTAGCCCTCTTCCAACACATTGTGCATGGAAGGTGTGACTTATACGTGAAATGCTATGTGATTTTGAGAGACGAGAAGTAGCTTTAAGAATATAGGGGAAAGTGTAGCTATTAGGAAGGGCTTGATGATGAAGCATGTGCCTGAAGAGCAGGAGGCTCGTGTAGGGTCTAGAAAGATTGAGGTATGCTCTGATAAGAGCATTATAAAGAAGGGTATTGATCCAGAAATCTCTAATGAGGAGGTGACCATGGGTAATTGATGAGCAATGAACTTGTTTAATTTGTTTTAAAAGTTTGTAGGAGCATTTGCTGAAATTTTGAAGAAGATGGAGCAAAAGATCAGGTGAATTCAGGAGTGCTTTCGACATTCTAACTTCTCAAAAATGAGTGCACTGTGATTTCAGCGTCTAGGCTACTTGAATTTGAAAGCTTAAAAGTTTGTGGACCAACCAAGATAAGGCACACCAACCTTCTTTATGAGATGGTCCTAATTATTGTAGGTTAACAAAATCTCCAAAGGCCACCTATAATCATTAGATAAATAATTTTCTACTCTGATTATAGTTTCTCCCCCTTCATGTTCTAGCAACAGTTATCAATAAGTACTACTATATTAACCTATCTAATTTATTAAATCTTTCTCAATTCATTATGAATTGTCAAAGATGCATGGGCGCATTGCATCTATCTTCTCAGCACAGCACTTGATCCAGTCTTTCATAGGAAAATATCTTCAAACTGTCAACATACAAGCAATTCATTATCTGCTTACATACAACAAATTCTACCAATCAGATGTTCAACATCCAGGTAATTATTAAACTAATTCCAGTAACCTGATTCTTGCTAGACCCCTGTCCCCATTAAGGCATAGGTCGTTAGTGGCAAAAATAATTTTTCAATTCGCTAGATACCACGGATTTCAATCTAATCCTATTTTGTTAGTATAGGGAATGCATAGAGATTTTCATTTCCATCAATTAGATCAGAAGTACTACCCAACCAACATTTCCAAATCCCCTGTAATTCGAAATCACATACTACAATTTTTTTCCAAAAGAAAACACACGCAGATATAATAATGATAATCTTCCCCCCAAAGTTTCAATTTCTCCCATTCCATTATTAACGAAACAAATAATTAAGGGGGTTCGAATTCCTGAGCAATTATCATTCACCAGAAAAAGGAAAGGGAAAAAAAAACATCAAAAGCATAGACAGCAGTGCTTTCATTAACCAAAAAGAATAACAGCAAATAAAATTCAAGATTTGTTCTAAGCAATGATTGAGAGAAAGAAGATTGATGCGGTACCTGTTGATTCCGTGAATAATACGAACTGCAGAAGAATTGGCGCTAGGGGCGGCCCCCTTAACCGGAATAAATATACTGCGAAAATCATCTCGGCGTCTCTCGAAGGTTCTCTTCTCTGCCAACGTTTTTAAAAAGCATTTTGTTAAACTGACGATTCTTTCTCCTTGATATCATTAACACGACTACATTAAGAAAATATCTGGCCCAGCCCAATATTCCAATCCGGCCCAACTTGGAACCCATGCGCACGGTAACCCCATAGGCGCGCGATAGCTAATCTGCGCAACTAACGGTTATCCTCTTCAGTGTCCGGATCTTCCCCGGCATTCCGATATCGCTCAAAATATAACCAACGGGTACTGGCGTTTCCACAAATATTTGGTAATTTTATTCATACAATCTCTTAGAATTTGGAGCTGGAGCTCATTGCTGTTGCTGGTTAATTCAACGTTCGAGTTGATTTTTCAGATGCTGAGAAACTTCTATGCAGATCGAGTGCGGTTTGCAAACGGTTGGCGCTTATTTTAGGGATTCAGCGGCTCAGGAAATGCAAAATTATTTGTAAAATCGGTGGGATATGGAATTTACTATCTTCGCTAGTACTAAACCCCAATACACCCCTCCTCCTGCAGGTTAGTCCCTTTTCTCAAAATTCCTCCGTTTATTTCTTCTTGCGTTTTCCAATCATTTATCCTCGCGCTATTTCAAAATTGTATTCACCAGGTAAAAATTGCAAGTACGTAGGCCAATCTGTGGTAAATTCCTGCATTTTACTATTAAAATGTAATTATCTTGTACCTTCGACTTTTTGCTTGTTTTTATAAGTGAGTGTTGTTGCAGAGAGCGCTGCCTATTCGAATTCTAACGGTGGGGAAGAAAAGGTCACCGGGGGTGGAGCTCATAGTCGATGAGTATCTTAAGAAGCTCAAGCATTATTGCCCCGTGGAAGATGTTCGAATAAAGTCCAATCCTAAAAATGCTCGGTTTGTTGAACTGATTACTTATATTTGTTTGTAAGAATCTGCAAAATGTGCATCATGTGAGTTTGTTCTGTGCTATGCTGATGGATGAATATAAAATTTTGAATAATGGGATTAAGTGTTGCATCTGTGCATCTGTATTCGTTTTAGATGTAGATCATTTTATATAGAATTTGGACTTGATATTAGTTGATGCTACATTTGATCCTTTAGGACATAATTCCATTGATATTTCAAACCTTCTTTTCCAAACTCAAAGTAGAAGGCCACTTTTGTCAATTTTCATGCCTTTGGGTGAACTTAAGTGTGGCTTCTTGAATTTTTGCGGGCATAGATACATAGATGTGATCTCTTACTTCATCATGTTTAGTGTTATATTTATGCCTGACTCGTTGAATGTAAAAATGACTTTCGATCAATTATTGTTGCTTACTATAGAGCTTTCAAAAGATAAACCAGTTTGTTGCTTGTAATTGGTTTCTTGCCCTATCCCAGAGACGTGATGGCTCAGATTGAACATGAAGATATGGCTGTGATGGGCCTTATCAAGTCCAATGAATGGGTAGGCCTCACTTCTTACCTATGTCTTATCATCATTTGATGGTTATTTTTCTTGTTTTTGTCAAAATTGAATCATGATATACTTTTTTGGATATTTCAGTTGTGATTTGTGACAGAATTGATGTTATTCTTGTTTTGCAGTTCTCACCTCCTCCTTTTCTGATTGTGTCAATGCAGGTTGTGATGTTGGATGAGCACGGACTTAATGTAGGATCGGAGCAAATGTCTTCTCTAATAGGGGATGCTGGAAACACAGTATGACTGACCTCAACTCATACATGATACATCTAATCTATATTTAATTTATAATAATGGAGATATATAGAGCCTATTATTAAAATCTTTGAAATATACACATACGATGCAGAGAAAGTGTGATACCATCCATGTGAAGCAAAATAGAACACAACATATTGATATCAAATAGTAGTAAATGAAATGTGGATATAGTTAGGTCTTGTAATGTTGGAATCTAATTAAGTTTCTTGTTTGTAATAGCTGGGAGCTTCAAGCATAGTATTCTGCATTGGGGGAGCGTATGGTCACGGGAGACAGTTGAGAGAGAGAGCTGATGTATCAATCCAGTTATCATCATTGGTGTTGAATCATGAAATCGCGTTGGTGGTACTGGCCGAGCAACTTTACAGGTAGGAAAAGGAGATGGAATATAGATGAATGTTTAATGTGCTTAGTCTTTATCATGTGGTTTAATCTATGCAGGGCTTGGACTATTCTCAAGGGCCAGAAGTATCATCACTAGATAGTACTATTTGAACAGTCCACCAGAAGTAAAGGAGGCTGTGGCCTGTGGTGCAAGTTGGGCCACCTGTTTTTTTCCAACTTTAGTAGTTTAGCGTCGAAACCATTACAATCCACTCTTCGAATGGAAGGCGAAAAGCATGAGAAAGAGAGACCTAGAAGCATATTGGTTGCAACCTAGACAGGGCAAGAATCTGATCATCACTAGGCGTTTTCCTTGCACTGAGATAGTTTTGGTCGGACTAAATTATTCCAACCCAATCCAATAGTTTTTTTATAGTTCATTCCTTACTTGTCAACGATCACTTTAATTTTACACTAAAAAATATTCTATTTATACTTCATCTTTACTTTATTTACTTTTTTTTTTTTTTTAACTTGTGCCCAAACAAATGAATCCTCTTTTGGTGGACGAAGAGATTTTTTTTTTATAACTTTAGTATTGCTATATAGTGATGTAAAAATCCCTCTAGGCCCCCGCCTAGGCACTAAGCGGTCATCAGTCGATCGATTTATAGTGTAATCCGCCTAGGTAGACAATATATTCATTATTTTATTTTTTGCGTCTTGAAACGACGTCGTTTGGATAATTTCAATTAATTTGATAAATGTGTGTGATCGTCTAATTGGACTATTTGCATATGGAAGTTGATATTATATTGTTAGCTTGTTACTACAAAAAAAGTTTAGTTGTATTAAAATACTATCAAATGATTTTTTATTATATTACTGAGATATAGAAGATCTAGGCGTAAGGAATCCGCCCGTTATTATAACATCAAATTAAATAATTCAACCAAATCATTAATTGAGTATGTATAGAGTGAAATTGGTTTATATATGAATCATTAAAGGGTATTAGTTGTTTTAACTGAAGAGTATTGATTGTTTATACTGAAGAGTATTACTGGTTTACACTGAAGAGTCTTAGTTCAATTTCACTGAACAACTAAGACAGTTTAGTGTAAATCAGTAATACTCTTTAGTAAATACAACTAATACTTTTCAATGAAAACAACTAATACCCTTCAACGATTCATGTATAAACTAATTTCATTCTATATTATTTTGACGAGTAAATCTTGATTTGTTATAAGTTGTTGTCTTTTTCTAACATTAAATAGTGGAGTACATATGATTATTAATAATATGAATGTGTGTATTATATTTGCACAAAATATATGAATCAACAATTTTTAGGGGCCCTTACAAAGGAGTCCATTTTTTACTAAAATATTACAACCAAATATAAACGGAAAAAAAAAAATTAAATTACCAATAGGTTCAAAATTTCAATATCCTATAGAACAATTCATTGTATTATACTAGCATGATTCAATCGGATTTCAAGCTTAATTTTAACTTTTTCGAATCACACATTAACATGCCGAATTGTGTTTTTTTTTTTTTCAATTAGAGTATTTACTGATTACTTTTTGTAGTATTACTAATTTTTATTTGTGGTATTTCATTTTTAAAATTTAAGTGTATATCATGCTCTTCTTCTCCGTTTTCAATCCCTTTGCTCTTCGTCTTCTCGCCCAGTTTCTATAATTTTTTTTATTCTTCACATTCATACTACACAAAATTCCTTCTATTCTTCGTCTTCTTCCCCATTTTTGTGTTTTTTTTATTTTTTTTTTATCTAGGATATTAGTCTGAATTATTTACCATGTTGGATAGAAAGTGGCAAAGGGGCTGTGATAACAATTGAGATCGAAGATGATGGATTTTGTTCCATATGTGTGGATTAATGTTGAAGGAGCGAATTGTTTCGAGAAACCCTAATAGCTGGAGTTTCAAGGTTTTTCAATTGCTATTGTCTAATCACAAGATACTTCATTTCTTTATTAATTTTGCACCTTTTTACTGCTATTTTGGAGCGTTGTCTTGTATGTGAAAAAGATCGGATGAAATTTTGTATATATGTATACAAATCGCGCATATTTGTCTAAAGTTGCTTCACTCAATAGTCAATATTAAAAAGTATTCCACGAAACATTGAAAAGTTGATTTTCATATAGCAAAAAAATAATTGTGAATTACAAAGAAAAGTTCCTTAACATAAAACTGAAAAGTTACTTAAAATACATGATGTTTGATTGATGGAAAATGTTGTTTGATGGTTTGATTCCAATTATTGTCCTCTAACTTCATTCAATTTTTTTTTTTAAAAAGGAAAAATTTTATATTAAGGCCCAAATTTTAGGTTATGTCTCAATTTAAGTATTCATTTTAAAAGTGTCTCAAATTAAGTCCCAATTTTTACCTTTTTCTCAATTTAAGACTTATTTTGAATTCTTGTGTCTCAATTCAAGACCCAACAAACAATTAAATTTATTCAATACAAAAAACATATTAGAGACATTAAAAAAAAAATAGAGACATTCGTCTTAAATTATAAAAAACTTTAATTATAAAAAAATTAACTTTTTTATTAATATAATATATATTTCTAATTTTTATTTATTATCACAATGTATTGATTTAGTATTTTAAAAAATATGACAACTAACATTTTCCCCGTATAATCTTTTCCCGCCGTATACGAAAAATGTTGTTTTATTTTTTAATTTCAAAATGCTAGTTATCAATTTTTTTTAAAAATAAATTAAAAATTTAAATTAAATTAACACGATGATATTAAAAAATTAGAAATATTCATTATATTAATTAAAGGTTAATATATTTTAAAATTATTTCAGTTTTTTTTATTTATAACGGATGTCTCTAATTTTTTTTTTATATTGAATAAATTTAATTTAAAAAATAAGTGTTTGTTGGGTCTTGAATTGAGACAAAAGAATTCAAAACAAGTCTTAAATTGAGAAAAAAATAAAAATTGAGACTTGATTTGAGACACTTTTAAAATGAGTATTTAAATTGAGACATAACCTAATTCCAGCTCTTAACACGTCTGATTTCATCCATTAGAAAATAAAATAAAATAACACATAGTGTATTTAAAATTGACTATGCGGCAAAATAAAAATAAAAATTATATTTCTCGAAAACAGGATTGGGTAAGACATGCACACCATTAAAGTGTTTCAAAGTGGTGCATCATATAAACGAACATGCAAGAATACAAACCTCGTATTAACATCCTACGCTAAGTAGACTACAACACCATACAACAAAAAAATTGATCTTGAAGACCATTTTCATCAAAGTGGTCACAACAATTTGCGACGAATTGCATGTCGTCGTATATTCCCTTTTTTTTTAATCGGACCCAAATATATCGAGTTTGAATTCATGAGTGTAAAAAGATTTGACAAAGCGTACAAATTACACAATAACATTTTTGTAATTGCAGAATATAGATTTGGAAAAGAAAACTAAAAATATCAGTGCCACATTTTTCAGCAAGGACACACCTTCAAGATTTATGCAAATGGCCTAACAAAAAAAAAAAAAAAATTATGCAAATGGAATTCGGAGATCAATGATATTTCCGTATGACATCCTTTTCATAAGTCTGATGATTCCTCCGATGGAGTTAAGGAAAAGGGGGTACAATTATAAACCCAAAATTTAAAAAAAAAAAAGAGAAGGGTTAATCAAGGTTAAAAAGATCGGTATCGATGGATATATCGGGACCTTAATTTTGTTGAAATATCGATGAATATATCGATATCGAATATCGATAACGGTAAATTTAAAAAATTAGAAAAATAAATTAACAAACTTTTAATATATAAAATTTACAATAGAATTTGACCATATTTAACATTTGTGATATTTAACAAAATTATGGATATTTTCTCGATACTTTTCGATATTTCTCATACTTTTCCAATATTTACCGATATTTTTCGATATTTACCGATATTTTATCGATTTTATGCTCAATTTGCACAAAAAAATAGTCGAAATTGATTTTATATACTGATATTTATTGATTTTTTTACAGATACTATGGAAATATCGTTACCCCCAATATCGATATCGGTGACCACAAAAAATGGATATGAAATTTCCGGATATTTTCATCCTTGGGGTTAATACATATAAATTGTATTCTTTTTTTATAATACTAGATTTTTGCCCGTGCGATGCACGGGTCTGTTGTAATTCTAGATTTTAGAAATCTAAGTTAATAAGTTTTAAACTTAAACAAAGCTAGATCCTAAACAATGTGATCCCCCTTCCCCTCTCCCTCTCCCTCTCCCTCTCTCTCTGCCTTGTTCAGTTTATATTCATATGAGGATCTTTTAATCATCTATCTCCAATCCTACCTCTTCTAAGTCAATCAATATATTCACACCCTTAAAATAATATTTATCAACACAAATTGCATTGATAAGAATAGAAAAAATAATATTAGGAACAACTTTTCTTTCCTCATACAGTGACGCTTGAAAGCAAAATAAATGCAAATATATCCTGAGTACCAATTGTAGTAGTCTAGTGATTTTTGCATAATACTCAGCAAACCTTCGAGAGAGCTAATAAGACATTAGTTGTAAACATTCTTGGTGATGTTTAACTTATATAATCTTACTCCAAGTGATGCAACACAATTAATGATCATTTTTGTGACACAGATCTGACATTACAGATGAAAGACATATCTCTCGAGGGAACTGCAATTTCCCACTGCCTCGACGTTGTAAAGAAGTCTATTGCTCAGAAAATTCAGAGGATATGTATGAGGGTTCAGGTTCCAATGGATCAAAAATATTAATTCAAAGATATAAAAATCATTCTCTAAAACTACATACGAAATAAATATTCAAAGCACATAAATTATTACTCCTTTATTATACTCATCATTTTTAACATCGCATTTTGAATCTATAACCAACAATTCTTGGAAAAAATTGAAACGATCCTCTGCTTCAATTGTTCGTCCAATATATATGATGGAGACTTCAACCTGTTGGAACCGAAACAGAATTAAAAATTGTGTTAACCTTTAACATAAACATTATTTTAGATACATGGACAACGAAACTCGAAAAAAATAAATAAATGAGGCATTAGTGATTAAATCACAATAGGAATTAAAACTCAACATAATGTTTCTTAAGCATTTTATTCAATAATATGTACAAAAATTAGAGATTTACTTTTATAGATTCATCATTAATTTGGAGTCCCATTGGTTTATTCTTGCATACACATGATGCCCAACAAATCAAATAAGGGCTTAATTACTGGAAATTTGGTACTGAACTGACCATTAAAAATTTGAAAAGAAGGATTTTGAATCAATTATTAAAAATTGAGGGCAAGAATTAGGGGCTTCACCTAATAATAACTTCACGGGTCTTGTTAATCACGCGACAATCGAATTTGGTATTTTGAAAATAAAAACATGAAAGTAGCATTTTTCTATACTTCTCACATTCCTTTTGCATAACAGATAATTAACAAACTAAATATTTGAAAAGAGACTTACATTTTATTGAGGTACTCCTCTAACATCCACCAGGTATAATTTTTCATCAAATATTGCATACGCCATTGTTGAATTATATGGAATCATCAGTCCTTTTTGCCAATTTTTTGGTTCCATCTCTCATGCCAGTCTTGCTTGGTATTTATAGGCTTTGGCTGAACTCTCTTATTATTTGCTTCCTGGTTATGCTGCATTACACACAAAAAATGGGTTTCATTGAAAGAAAGAAGCAGCTAAGCTTGAAGTGCTAATCAAAGTAACCATCAACCATAATGACAAATAATGTGATGCATAAATACATACATATGATCTAAAACCTGACTGCATTACTAATGCAGATTATCAATATGTGAAAAAAAAAAAAAACAACGCAATGAAATAAAACATAAGAAGAAAATCCTTGATAACAGATAAGGCAACATCAATATCTTAATTCACGTGTTCAATTTGACATAGAAGTAGTGCTCTAAATCCAAATCATCGCCTTGTTTTTCAATTCATCTAAATACAGGCGTAATCCATAAAGACAATATTTTATTCATCCCAATGGCTCGATCATCCAGTTTCTACGATTGAAATATTAAATTCATTTAAGATTCTTATAGAAAGGACAAACATGCCAGACATTCATTCGCTTGCTCAGGAGACTTCAACGACGATGTGCTCAATTAGTGATTGTTTTTCCACACTTTCAGATTCGAATAAAATGAAATCGATTATGAAAAGTTATGGATAACCATGACAATGAGACTTTAATCGCCTATAAATAGGTATTTTGAGAAAACGGGAATTGCAAATTGGAAAAATCGGAGAAGACGAAGAGCGGTTGATAAAGGTTTCAAAAAATAAAAGAGAAGATGAACAACCACCTAATTTTCAATCCTGATTTTATAGTGGTGAAACAGCAGCAGATGCTCAGCTTCTTCGATCTGATATAAGCTTGCGACTTGATTTTACAAAAGGCGAGAAAGCAGCTTTCTCCAATTTGTTGCTTGGTTTTCTTAGGGAAGAGAGGAAAATGAAGGAGCAGTTGAGCGTTTAGTTTTTTACGTTACTAACCCAATTACTATTATCAATTAATGGAACGGTCAATTACTTAATTTTGGTTATGCAACGTAAAAGGAGTAGCAGACACATTGTTGGGAAAATAGGGGTGCTCGGAATCTATTCGGGATGAAATTTAAATACGAATTTAAATTCAATTATTACTAGCATGAATTAATCCTAATTAATTCAAATAATAATTCCAACAACAAATTTTACATCATGCATGTTGATCTATGGCGGAATAAAAAAGAAAATATGTGACTTACATACCTCTCGTAGAACTTGGCCTTTGAATAAAACGGGACAAACACGTACGTGCTTTATCAATCCAAAAACCTTCTCAAGTATTTCCCTTTCGCCTTATTCGATCACCGGTGGGAGATGCTTTCGAATAATTTAAATAACTAAGGAAAAAGAAAAATATTTATGCTCTTGATTTTTCCAACACATGAAATTATGTACTTGGGGATGAAATAATCATCCCCTATTTATAAAGGAGAAGTGGCCGAATTTTACATGTCAAATATGGGCTTGGAGAAATCTTTTCTTAGACTCTAAGAAATCTTGAATATATCTCATATATTCTTTTCTCCAAAATAAAATATTCCACAAAAATCTCACCCTCCTAAATAAGCTTGAAAATTTCGAAATTAACAAGTAGAAATCCCAAGATTTGGATCTTCTTGAATATATGAGATATTCTTGTATTTCAAGAATACATATGTTCCATAATATATTTCCAAGAAAATCAACAAAATCTTCTTTCTCCTTGATTTCAAATTTTCGAAAAAAAACATGAAAAAATCAGCATTATATTATCTTTTTATTTTAATCACCTTATCATTATTGGACTACTTAATGGGCTACTTGAGGGGCCTTTAAGGAGAATTAAGATTGGACCTCCTAATGGACTTCTGAATTTCAATATTGAGCCCCAATACAATTCAATCCATTAATATTAATTATTACCACTAATAAATTAATATTGCACTATCCATCTTAATCCATATTATGATAATATGGGCTCCCGGTTATTATTTCCCGCGTTTAAGATTATCAAGTCCATTAATTAATTAAGCTTCTGAATAACTCTAAATTAATTAATATATTTCACCTTGGAGTAAAGACAACTCAACATTATTATCCGTACCGAAGAAACTGATTCTTCACTTGCAAGATTTGTTACGATAAAACTTCTGAGCCCACCAAGGGGACTAATCACACGAGCCGTACTCGCACGCTTTTCTCCGTATTAAATCTTAGCAACCGTCGTATGATTAATATTACTGCCCAAGACACAAAGTTCGAAGTCACAATGATTCTCACCCAACATGAATCAAAGCAGTAACCATTAAGCACACACGGTCCTATTTAAGTGACGGAGATTAAGAAATCAACAACCACTGAGGTCTAATTCTTCACATTTCAGAACAGAAGAATTTATCCTCGCTGTAGGTCCTCTTCAACACATACTAAATGTGCTAGTGCAATCTCTTAGTCAAGACAGACCAATCTGAGACTTACACATCGACCTTTCACGGCGGATTGTTCAGTTCCACCTAGGTCGTGAAAATGTACGTTTAGTTACAAGGAGACTGTTAATGTTGTCTTCCGTGATCGGGTATCACCACATTAACTACAACGTAACTAGTACCATTATGAACTGTTTGCAATAAATATTCAACATTCAATCATATCTAAAGCATATGCGATAAAAGAATTATTCTCATAAAACAAGTGTTTGATACACGAGTTATACAAAGTAAAAACATACTTTCACGTATAACTCCAACAATCTCCCACTTATACTTAAAGTCAGCTTTTTAGTATACATCATGCATGTCTTAGTGTAGTAGCTCTACGTGACATCTCATGTCAACCTACACTAACCTAATAATTCCTCCCACTTATACTTAAAGCAGATTGGCAATAGTCTTGACTCCCATTCCATCCACATGTCTCTCGAATGTACTCTGTGGCAGACCCTTTGTGAATGGATCCGCTAGGTTGTCACCCCACGCTATCTTTGCCACCTCTATATCTCCTCTCTTAACGATTTCTCGTATAAGATGGTATTTTCTTTCTATGTGTTTGCTGGCCTTGTGGGCTCTCGGTTCCTTTGAATTTGCAACTGCTCCGACATTATCACAAAAGACAGTTATCTTGTCGGGCAAATTTGGAACAATGTCCAAGTTCACTAAGAAGTTCTTGAGCCAAACTGCCTCTTTCGCTGCTTCACAAGCAGCTACATACTCGGCTTCCATGGTCGAATCGGTGATGCATTTCTGCTTAACGCTTCTCCATGAAATGGCTCCTCCTCCCATGCAAAACACATTACCCGAGGTTGACTTTCTTGAGTCTATATCTGATTGGAAAACCGAGTCCGTGTATCCCACGGGAACTAGACTATCTGACTGGTAAATCAGCATCCGTTCACGAGTTCTTTTCAGATACCTCAAGCTGCACTTTACGGCAGTCCAATGGTCTTTCCCGGGATTACTTTGATATCTTGCCACCATGCCCACGGCAAAGCAGATATCTGGTCTCGTACACAGCATTGCATACATAAGGCTTCCTACGGCCGAAGCGTACGGAACACCTTTCATGTCATCTATCTCCGCTTGCGTCTTAGGGCTCATTTCTTTCGATAGATGGATTCCGTGCCTAAAAGGTACAAAACCTTTCTTGGAATCTTGCATGCTGAAACGCTTCAAAACAGTGTCAATGTACGAAGCTTGCGATAAGCCCAACATCCTCTTCTTGCGATCGCGAGTGATCTTGATCCCAAGGATGTGACCGGCTTCCCCTAAGTCCTTCATATCAAATTGTTTTGACAGCCATACCTTTACGTCTGACAATACCTTTACATTGTTTCCAATAAGCAGAATATCGTCTACGTATAATACTAAGAATACCACCGCAGTTCCGTCACGCTTCTTATACACACAACTTTCGAATTCGCTTTGATCAAACCCATAAGACTTAATCACTTGATCAAAACACTGGTTCCAAGTAAGCGATGCTTGCTTAAGTCCATAAATGGATCTCTTAAGCTTGCATACGAGATTCTCTTGGCCTTTTTCAATGAAACCTTTGGGCTGTTGCATATAGATATCTATCCCGTCAAGACTTCCGTTGAGGAAAGCTGTCTTGACATCCATTTGCCAGATCTCGTAATCTAGGTGCGCAACGATCGATAAGAGAATACAGATGGACTTAAGCATAGCTATAGGCCAAAAGGTTTCCTTATAATCGATCCCTTCTTTCTGAGTATACCCTTTGGCCACAAGCCTTGTTGTGAAGGTCTCAACCCTTCCGTCCGGTCCTCTTTTCCTCTTGTACACCCACTTACATCCAATGGGTTCTACCCCATTGGGTGGTTCGACCAACTCCCACACTTGATTATGATCCATCGAGCCCATCTCGGTTTCCATTGCCGTTTGCCACGACTCCGCGTCTTTGTCTTGGATTACCTCGTCATATGTCCATGGGTCTGATTCATTGCCGGGAACCAAATCCGAAGATTCTCCTATCCCCATGAATCTCTCGGGTTGCCTAGCAATCCTCCCACTACGACGGGGTTCTGGTTGTGAAGATGTGACGTGTGGTACATCATCTTGTATACTTGGTATCGAGGTTTGACCTCTCAATTCTTCTAAAGTAATTTCACTTTTAGGTTTTTAATTGTTCATATAGTCTTCCTCCAAGAATTTAAAGTGTGTACTAATCACGGTCTTTTGATCCTTGGGACTATAGAACATACACCCTTTCGTTCCCGCAGGGTATCCTATAAACAGCCTTAATTCCGAACGTGGATCCAACTTACCGGCTTCCTTGTCTAGTACGTATGCCGGACAACCCCAAATCCGCAAATGTCTTAGACTAGGCTTGCGCCCGGTCCACAATTCCATTGGGGTTTTAGGAACCGATTTGGATGGCACCAAGTTTAGAATGTAAGCCGTCGTTTCCAAGGCATTACCCCAAAACGACTTGGGTAAATCCGAATAACTCATCATGGATCTGACCATCTCTAAAAGAGTCCGGTTTCTTCGTTCCGCCACACCATTCTGTTGAGGGGTTCCCGGTGCGGTTAACTGGGATACGATCCCTTCGTCCGATAAGTAGTTCAAGAATTCATCGCTGAGGTATTCGCCTCCACGATCTGATCGTAGAAACTTGATACTCTTTTCCCTATGTTTCTCGGCTTCGGCCTTAAACTCCTTGAACTTATCAAAAGTTTCAGACTTATGCCTCATAAGGTAAATGTACCCATATCTCGAGTAATCGTCAATGAAGGTGACGAAATACTCATACCCCATTCTCACTTTGATCGTCATTGGACCACACATATCGGTATGAACGAGTTCTAACACTTCCGTGGCTCTATTCCCCTTGGCTCCAAATGCCCTCTTGGTCATCTTACCCTCTAAATAGGATTCACAAGTTGGAAACGGTTCGACTTGGAATGATTCCAAGGATCCGTCTTTCACCAATCTCTCTATCCGCTTTAGATTAATATGACCTAGTCTAAGATGCCATAGAAGTGTTTCGCTCATCTCCGAAGAATGCTTTCTTTTATTTCTCGAAATGATCGACGTGTTATTAGATTCATTATTTGAGTGGTGTGCACACTTAATCGTATAGAGATTGTTTACCAACGTTCCATGACAGATAGTATCATTCTTAAAAGAAACAGTAACAACTTTATTAAAAGTAACTGAATATCCATCAAAAAACAACTTAGAAACTGAAATTAAATTCTTTCTAAAGTTCGGAACGTATAAAACATCTCTTAAAATTAAAACTCTATCTTCAAAAGATAGGTGCACGACTCCCACTACTTCGGCTTCCACTCTCGTAGCATCGCCCAAAGTGACGAGGATCTCATTCTTGCTAAGTCGCCGGGTTGGCTGGAACCCCTGAAGTGTGAAACAAACATGATCAGTTGCCCCGGTATCCATTACCCAAACGTGGGCAGCATACGCCGCAACATAAGTTTCAACGACTAAAGCATGAGACTTACCTTTCTTTACCGCCTTCTTAGGCTTAGAACAGGTAGACCTCCAATGTCCTTTCTCCCCGCAATTGAAGCACTTACTCTTACCGGATATCTTCACGCCGTACGGCTTGAATGCTCTTTCTTTGCCACCAAGAGTGAGTCTACTGGTTTGGTTCCGATCAATCTCCTTCTTCTCAATCTTACCTTCCATTGGCCTAGATTTCGAGAAAAATCTCTTGATCACCAAAACCTCATCCTTACTCCCTAAGTATGACTCTACCGTTATCAGAGCTTTGAGCAGGGTATCTAAAGTGAACTTGTGTTCCGATAACACGTATTCCCAAAAGAACCCATCAAAACTACTCGATAGCTTTAGGAGTATGGAATCGATTTGACTTTCTTCACTTTGTCCGGCACCAAGAAACTCGAGTTTTTCAAACTCACGTCTAAAATTGAGAACGTGATCCCTTACAGGTGTTCCCTTCACCATTTGCTTCGTGAGCTTCTCACGAATGGTGAACAGATTCGCCATGGGGTTCTGATGTTGAAACATCTCTTCAAGGCTATTCATGATATCAACAGCCGCTTCAATGCCTTCATGAATGCGTTTCAAATCTTCAGACATAAATGTCAAGATTATGCGCTTCATGTGCTCATTGGAATGCTTCCAATCATCGAATACCGCCCTTTCCCCATTACTTGACTTATCATTAGGTTTCTTGAGTACGTCAACGCTAAATATTCAATAGTGTTCTTGTGCAGGTAGGACCATATTCATGTTACGTTTCCAATCAACATAGTTCTCACCAACAAGTTTGTTATCTTTAAGTATACTAAACAGTGGATTAAAAGGTTGCGACATGATGAACTGAGAATAAAACATATATTCATATCAATATCTAGAAAAATACAAAATTATCACATAATTCGATCACATCAATTATATTAAAACCTTAAAACAATATAATCATGCATCATCCAACATCTCAAAACAATTTAAATGCGCCACGAGGGGTGGTCTATACATTTAAATACATTCAAGCGGATCACTAACTTAAAAGTTACAAATCCTTAATTCAAAATTAATAGTTGACTCCCACTTTGACCACATAGAAATTGACAGGGACTCCGAGGGGAGTAAGTTAATATCAATTTCCTATGCCTAAGTAATAACCATAATTAAATACAGGATTATTATTTCGCTTTGAGCAAGCCACTCGTGGTGAGGGTCAATACCGCCACTAGTAATAATCCACAATCATCCTTTCAGAATTTATTCATGTGAAATCCGTTCTTTTGGCCGATCCGAGGGGGAAATGTATTCCAAAAGAACTTCACAAATAAATAAATTATGGAGGCCAAATTAATCCAATTTTAATATCCGGAATAAAATTGTGATTAAATAAACATACTTAGTAATTTTCGAAAGTAAGGTTTTTCTTGGACAATAACATTTATGCAAACACATATTAACAAATAATAATAAGTGCACGAAATAAAACATCCATCAAAACAAAATTAAACACATTGGAGCACTCAAATCCAATTGCCATGGTTTAATTTCTTCATGTCTTGATACGAATGTCGTCCTTGTTGATATCCGTCGTTCGTCTCGATACGCTCCCACTCGAACAACAACACTTCATCAAAACAACATAGTTTGGGGTTCGGGATCACACAAAAAAAACACAGAACTGGAATTAATTTAAAAAAAATTCCACGGCGCGAGATACGACGTGCGTCGGCCCACAGAGTGGGCCCGCACGTCACTCGGCACGGCGCCGAGTAGCCGCAGAGCGCGCCTACGTGCGCGAGCGCTGCCGCGCCCGTCGTGCGCCTCGCGCACCCCGTGCACCGGGTTTCACCGTTCGTTCTCGTTTTTCCACCCCATGCATGATTTTACGTCCATGCATGCGCCGCGCATGCATGCGGCGTCCGGGTACGCCGTCTTTAATTCTTCGTTCTTCGTCACAATCCAGTTACAATTTATTTTTCAAAAAAATAAATACTAGATCTAGACTAGTCTATTACAATGATCAAATCAAAATAAAAACAACTAATCTACTTGTGGATTTTCTAACGAGAAAAATGAATTCGAACGAATCGAATTAAAAACAATTAATTCACACGCATGAAAAATTAACAACATTAAAACCATGACAATTGGATACCTGCAAAAAAAATCTAGCAATTCTACTATCCAATTTCAATTTAATGTTTAACAATTTAAATTCTAATTTAAAGATCAGAGCCCGAAACCGTGGCTCTGATACCAGTTGTTGGGAAAATAGGGGTGCCCGAAATCTATTCGGGATGAAATTTAAATACGAATTTAAATTCAATTATTACTAGCATGAATTAATCCTAATTAATTCAAATAATAATTCCAACAACAAATTTTACATCATGCATGTTGAATTAATTCACATATAATCTATGGCGGAATAAACAAGAAAATATGTGACTTACATACCTCTCGTAGAACTTGGCCTTTGAATAAAATGGGACAAACACGTACGCGCTTTATCAACCCAAAAACCTTCTCAAGTATTTCCCTTTCGCCTTATTCGATCACCGGTGGGAGATGCTTTCGAATAATTTAAATAACTAAGGAAAAAGAAAAATATCTATGCTCTTGATTTTTACAACACATGGAATTATGTACTTGGGGATGAAATAATCATCCCCTATTTATAAAGGAGAAGTGGCCGAATTTTACATGTCAAATATGGGCTTGGAGAAATCTTTTCTTAGACTCTAAGAAATCTTGAATATATCTCATATATTCTTTTCTCCAAAATAAAATATTCCACAAAAATCTCACCCTCCTAAATAAGCTTGAAAATTTCGAAATTAACAAGTAGAAATCCCAAGATTTGGATCTTCTTGAATATATGAGATATTCTTGTATTTCAAGAATACATATGTTCCATAATATATTTCCAAGAAAATCAACAAAATCTTCTTTCTCCTTGATTTCAAATTTTCGAAAAAAAACATGAAAAAATCAGCATTATATTATCTTTTTATTTTAATCACCTTATCATTATTGGACTACTTAATGGGCTACTTGAGGGGCCTTTAAGGAGAATTAAGATTGGACCTCCTAATGGACTTCTGAATTTCAATATTGAGCCCCAATACAATTCAATCCATTAATATTAATTATTACCACTAATAAATTAATATTGCACTATCCATCTTAATCCATATTATGATAATATGGGCTCCCGGTTATTATTTCCCGCGTTTAAGATTATCAAGTCCATTAATTAATTAAGCTTCTGAATAACTCTAAATTAATTAATATATTTCACCTTGGAGTAAAGACAACTCAACATTATTATCCGTACCGAAGAAACTGATTCTTCACTTGCAAGATTTGTTACGATAAAACTTCTGAGCCCACCAAGGGGACTAATCACACGAGCCGTACTCGCACGCGTTTCTCCGTATTAAATCTTAGCAACCGTCGTATGATTAATATTACTGCCCAAGACACAAAGTTCGAAGTCACAATGATTCTCACCCAACATGAATCAAAGCAGTAACCATTAAGCACACACGGTCCTATTTAAGTGACGGAGATTAAGAAATCAACAACCACTGAGGTCTAATTCTTCACATTTCAGAACAGAAGAATTTATCCTCGCTGTAGGTCCTCTTCAACACATACTAAATGTGCTAGTGCAATCTCTTAGTCAAGACAGACCAATCTGAGACTTACACATCGACCTTTCACGGCGGATTGTTCAGTTCCACCTAGGTCGTGAAAATGTACGTTTAGTTACAAGGAGACTGTTAATGTTGTCTTCCGTGATCGGGTATCACCACATTAACTACAACGTAACTAGTACCATTATGAACTGTTTGCAATAAATATTCAACATTCAATCATATCTAAAGCATATGCGATAAAAGAATTATTCTCATAAAACAAGTGTTTGATACACGAGTTATACAAAGTAAAAGCATACTTTCACGTATAACTCCAACACACATGACAATACATGGAGACTCCACTTGGCGACATTTGAAGTAGGGAGTTCCTACTTTTATAATATAGGATTAAAGTTATTGTATTCTTACAGAATTGATCGTGTGCCTGACAACATAAATTTGTATGTTCATCAACGATATGATAATAACACATTAGCACACTTAAATAATCAATTAAATAATAGGGAGCTATCTACTTATGTATCATTATCACATCCATAATATACATATAAATTTATGTTCATCAATGGGCATATGATCATTTCTATATTTTATTTGTATTTTTACTAACTCAATTAGGATATAAGGAATGATACATCTAGATCAAGTATTTATATTCCAAAAAATTAATACTTCATTGAATTTTCATTAGAAATCTTATGTTTTTCTTTTTGGCATAATACATTAAAAGACATCTGAACTATTGCATTTTGTTTCGAAAGGCTCCTAATGTATTTTTTATATTTAAAAAGCCTTGAACTATTAATTTTTATTTCATAAGGCCGCTAAGAAAATTCAGAAATTTTGTTAAGTTATTTTAATGTTTTTTATTATATAATGACAAATCAACTAAATTCAATGCTATGGAAACTAAATTCCAACAAAAATATATCTTTAACAAATTTTCAGTAAGGTCTTATGAAACAAGAATTATATACTTTAAAGTCTTTTTAAAATAACAAATAGTTTATGGGCCTAATGAAATAAAAATGTATAGTTCAAGGGTTTTTTTAAAACAACAATTAGTTTAGGGGTCTTTTAAAATAAAATATAATAGTTTGGGGTTTTTTTTGATACATTATGCCTTTTTTATTTTGCTCTTAACACTTAAATTATCTCATTTTGTCATATTTTATATCTTTTTTTTTTTTGCTCTTATCATTTTTTTTATCACATGATTTATTTTCTCTAGATAAAGTCGATGGCAATTAGAATAAAAGTCTCTTTCATGACTGTTGATGACCTTAACTCGAATTAGATAATTAGTGGCTGTTTTCAGACTAAGAAGATCATCAAACAAGGATTAATCAAAGATTAGAGCTGGATTTTCATAAGTCAAGGTTGGGAAGAAAATTTGCAAGAGTTTGACTTGTTTTTGAATTAAGTAACCTCCTTTTCATTATCCCATGAAGGGGTATTTATAGGGATACAAGCAAGTAGGAGGTGTCACCTCCCTAATCATCCTTATTTACATTGTGACAAGTGTTAAGACACTTGTTAACTCCTAAGCTATTACATTTTTATACAATGACAAGTGTTAAAACACATGTTTGTTCCTAATGTAATGCCTAATTATTGGGATTTCTGATGATCTTACTAGGTGCCCTCTTGCTCGCCTGCTCGCCTCTGGTTAAGTTTCTTTGCATCCCCCTGGTCTGGTTGGTCGTCACCTCTTTTACACTTTTCATGACCAGCTGCTCGCCTCCTCAACTTTGGCTTTTAAACCCTGCTGCTCGCCTCCTAGAGCATTTATTCCCTGCTGGTCGTCCTCTTCATCATTTTTATTTTTAATGATTTCTTAATCTTTATTATTTTAATATTTTTTACTTTAATCTTCTTTCCCTGTTGTTCGCCTATCAACAATACCCTCTAGTTTGGCATATAAGGATAATTTTTTATCCTTTTATGTCAAACTATAAGACGGGTTACCTTTTTATGGTAAGAGGCGAGCAACAGGGAATTTGTCCTTTTCACTTTTGCAAGGAGCGAGCAACAGGGTTTCAAATTTTTTGGGCGGGAACTATTGGAAGCGACCAGTGGGGAGCGCCTTTTGAACTTGTGGCGTTTTGCTTCCCGAGACGCATAATACGAGGCGACGTGGGCAGTTGGT
Source organism: Ballota nigra (assembly GCA_947034835.1). Lineage (NCBI taxonomy): Eukaryota > Viridiplantae > Streptophyta > Magnoliopsida > Lamiales > Lamiaceae > Ballota > Ballota nigra. The sequence continues at coordinate 128,693,409 of OX344720.1, read as the reverse complement.
GACATCACCGCCGCCCACGCGTGTGCCCCCTATATTGCACATACGGGCTTCATTTCTTGAAATATTTCACTTTCGCCCCCAAATCCATCCTTATAAATAGTCCTTTTCTTAACTCATTTTTCTTTTCGATTCTTGCATGCAATAAAACTCCACTGACGAATATTGCGAGGCTTTAGCATTTCCAAATCTTTTAGTTTTCAATCGATCTTTCTTCAAATCAAAGGTGAATTTTTTATTTCTTTTGTTTTCTTTCTTCAATTCCTTGCATTTTTCTTCAATTTTCTCTTTTTTTCTTGGCGATTTTCGCCAATTTCACACCTCTGCCGCCTGCGCCGCCGTGTCTCCGCTGCTGCGCCACCGTCGTTACTTGTTTTCTCGAAATTACGGTGTCATTGTTACCGTCCCCCTAAATTTTGCCCTTTATTTGATTTTCCCTTTCGAATGGCGTCTCCTTCTTCGAGCAACACTCAATCCATCGAATTTGTTGGTCAAAATCCGGGAAAAAGGCCTATGAAAGATGAACGGCCTCTCCCTGCTCCTCGCCGCTCGCTTCGGCGAGCAATTGTGCAAAACCCTAGAACCTTGCTGGTTGATGAGGACACGGGTTTTGAGGTGAGCTCTGTTACTCGCTCCATTGAAGATTTCTACGCTGTAGAGAGCTCAGGCGAGCAGGACATCCTGGGACCTGTTGCTCGCTCCTCGTCAAAGGAGGGGACCTCCTCGGATTTGGGTGAAGATTCTGCTGAGGTCGCCGCCGAGATTGAAGAAATGAGTCTCCCTGGGGACATGGGAGCGAGCAGCGAGCAACAAGCCGCGAGCGAGCAGGTGGCTCAGCCAGGAGGCGACCAGTAACCTGGGAATTTCTCTGGTAGATTAACTTCCCCATTTCAAGACCGACTCCCGAGTCTCTTATTCCAAAGGCTGTAGTTCGGAGGCAGGAGTGGATTGACTATGCCAATCGTTATCACAACACTTTTCCTACTCCGCCAAGGCCTACCATGGAAGCCCGGGAATCTTCGTACACAGCAAGCAAAGTGGCGAGTGTAGTCACGGAGGATGACTTGGCCCGGATCCACTCTTCCTACCACATCCCATACGATATCCATTTATATGTTCCACAGAAAAGGGAGACTGCTGACAATCCACCCCCTGGATGTACTGCCATCAACTTGAACATCCTCAACACGGGGTTCCCTCTTCCTTTACATCCGGTGATCGGGCTATTCCTGGAGGACACAAACTTGGCGATCACTCAAATTAATCCGAACGGTTGGATTAACTTGTTGGCTTTTATCACCCTATTCGGGTTGGAGGGCTATAAGAATAAAATCAGCACGGTGGAGATACATTACGCGATGACCATCTCATCGGCTGTTAATGAAGAAGGGCTCGGGTGGTATTATATCAAAGCCCGTAGTGATGTCAAATTGATTGAAGGGGTGCCCAACAAAATCAAAAGCTGGCATAAGCAATTCTTCTTCATCGGTGGCGATTGGCGGGCGTCTTCTGATTTTTTGGGAGGACCGGGGCGTATAAACTCCCCTACACACTTTGGGGAAATTTGGCGTAGGTTTCGTTTCTTAGTTTATCATCTCTGAGGTGAACTAATTTTAATCTTACTCCCTATTGCAGGCCCGCGTATCCTGAAGTGGGGGCATCCGGAGTTGAGCAAAGAGTTCCTATACGTCCTTGACCTGATTTCATTGCGAGATGTTAAGGATCGGAGCATTGGTCGTCTCTCTCAAGTGCACTGCCATAAGCTTGCTCAACTTACTACTAGTGCTCATCACTTAGAGGCACAGGCGGAGATCCCCGAAGGTAATTTTCCTTATGTACTTCTTTACTTTTACCTGTTGGTCGCCGCCCTTGCGTTTGCTTATCTTTAACACATTTTTTGCTTTCAGCTCAAAGGGTAACAGTAGCCGTTCCGCAAATCCCAAGAAGTTACCACCTTCTTGCTCGCCGAGTGAAGCAAATGGCGGCCAACCAACCATCGAAAAAGAAGAAGTTCGACCCTTGCACCTCTTTGATCAGACTAAGGGCGGGAGCACACAACGAGGAAGAGGCTCCTTAAGTACCTGCCCCAGCTCCTCGCCCCCCTGCTCGCTCCTCGCCTCCTCCCAAAGATACAAGGGGTAAGAAAAGACTTACCAAAGAGACTGCTCCTCGCAAGGAGGATGATCGCTCCACGCGAGCTAGAGGACAGGGCTCTTCACAGGCGAGTAAGTTTGCTGCTCGATCCTCGCCAGTGGAAGAAGTGACCGAGCAACAGGTCGTCGGTCGAGGGAGGAGTTCCTCACCTAACAGTTCCTATTTGGGCTATGACCCAGTGAAGATGAGGGAGTAAGCATTTTTCCTCCTGCTCGGCTGCTCACTTCCTTGCTTACGTTTCAATTATTTTAACTTTTTAATTTTGTACAGGTACTGGAGAGACGATTATCCCGGTCCTGCTAAAGTGCTTCACCAATTTAGTTGCGTAAAATCAGCCCCCGCTTACCATGAGATCAAGGACTCTCCTGTCAGGTGGGCTACAGAGTCTGTCCCCCGCTCCTGGACAAAGATGGGTGAAGAGATCCTCCAAAGTCAAAGTCTGAGTGATAATGCCCGCCTCCTGAGCTACAACGCGAGTCATCAGGCTATCTCCGCTCAGAGAATCCTAGACCAATCCATTGAGCTCGAACGGACAAACCGGAGTCTGGGACGGAGAATTGAGCAGCTCGAGATGAACCGAGACGTCCAGCTAAAGAAGAAGGAGGACGAGCTGGCCAAGTTGAAAGCCAAGTTTGAAAAGGCCAAGCTCTCCTGGGAAAAGGGGCTGAAGGCAGTGGAGGATCGCGAACAGGTGGCCCTAAATACTTCCGAGAAACTCAAGTTATATTTGGGAGTGGCCACCGATCGCGTGCAGGTCTTGGAAACCGAGAGGGTGGGCTTGGTTGAGCGAGTCGAGTCTCTGAAGGTCCATGTCGACCGGCTGGAGAAGGAGAACAAGCGTGCCATTTCTTACAATATGTATGTGCAAGATGTAACTGATAACACCAATCTTGGTTACATTTGTGCGTACATAGATTATGTACGATCCGTGAAGTACGCCTTGGATAACGGTCTTGACGTCATGACTAGTACCGTCAAGGACTTCGCGGATTATGTTATCGAGAATCCTCCAGCCGCCGGTTTTGACATCCCTATTGCCGACCTAGGGGAGATGGGGTTGGACTTGGGCATCTTTAAAGATGATGTCTGAGTCGTAGCTCCGAAGGAGAGGACGGAGGAAGTGAACCGAGACATCACTGTTTTTGATGCCTTAAGCCCTCTCTTTCTGAATCCTCTTGGGGAGACGAGCACCCTCGCCGCAGTAGGCGAGCAGCAGGTCCCTTTGGCGACCACCCAAGATGCTCTTCCACTTCCTCCTTCCGAAGATCCTCCAGCACCACCTGCTCCTCCGGCTCCTGAGTCTTGAACTCTTTTTTCTGTTTTCTTAGTTCACGAATTTTTCTAAGTATGATGTACTTTCTTGTTCGCAGGTATCAGGCTGAGGATCATCCTGGGCGAGCACATGTCGTCCATCAGTATGCCTGCTCCAAAACTCCAGTGAATATAAGGGAGATTCCAGGCGACCATGTCTGCAGGGCCACAGAGCTGATCGCCCGGGCCTGGACTAGACCCATGGAGAAAACTATCTCCATGCAAGGATTGACTGAAAATTTCCATCTTTCGATGATGCATCATGCCAATGGCCTTATTACGGCCCAGAAGGCGATGGCCCAGCTGGCCGAGCAGGAGGAGGCTGTTCACCGATACGCCAACACTGCTCGGCAGCATACTGAGGAGAAGGACGGCATAGTCAGCAACTATGAAGCGAAACTTGCTCGCTTGAATAATCAGCTCTCTCACTCCCTCGACTCTGAGAAAAAACATCTCGATGACATTCAAGGTCTATCCACCGAGCTGAAATACAAAGAAGTCTTACTCGAAGAAGGGGGGAAGAGGCTATCGGCCGTTGAGCAAAAGATTGTCGAACTCGAGGCAGAAGTTGCTCGCCTCAATGAGATTGACTCCAGTAAGTACACCGGCGAGCAACTGGAGGCCGAGCTGCAAGTCCTATCGGCTTTCATCTCCAACTTAGGCTATATCTGCGCCTATACCGATTGTATTCGTCTGGCTAATACGTATGAATACAAAGATTTAGTGGAGGAGATAGGCAAGGATCTGACTGAGTTCGTAGAGAACTATCCCCCACCGAACAACATTGAAATCCAACTGGGGGATATGGCGGACTACGGGGTCAAAATTGATAAACTTGACCCCAGTATTATTGTTACTCGCCCTCCAACTCCGGCAGATGAAGGCGAGCAAGTAGCTGATGATGAACTGGTTGCCGATGACGAGCAGGCTGCCAAAGAGCAGGAGCAAAAAGCGGCCGAGAAAATGGCCAGGGATATGATCGTCGATCCCCCTACCGACCAGCCTCAAGATCTCCCACCCGCCGAGCAGCAATAGGCCTAGGACTTAGGCTTTTTGTCTTTCTTTTGTAATTGTTGTTCGACTTTTGTAGTACTTTACACTTGTACTATTTTTTAGGCTTTAAAGTCTTTTTACTTTAATGAAATGTCTTCTTTTGTTCGCTCAATCTTCTTCTTATATGTTAGTTGCCTTTACATTTCCGTTTAATGCTTTTGCAATTATAACATATAATGTCGGGCTTTGTTCGATTTGAACTTTGCCTTTAATAGAATATGGGTTTAGCCTTAGATTCTGTTCATCTTACAATACGAACAACCTTTAAGTGGCCTTGGTCCTTTTAAATGGACTTGTACCTTGAGCTTCAGACTTTTTCTTAACGAACAACTATATTTACATCATGAAAAATTACAAGTGTTGTAAGACTGTTCATCACTAACATATTCACTCTGACGAACAACTTTGAACACTGACCAAAACATGCTCGCTTATAATATTTTTGCCGAGCAACTTTGTTTGTAGTTAAAAGATTATGAACCAGCACCAGACTATACAATGTGCCGAACAACCTTTCATTCTATACTTAGCAAAATTTTCAAAAAATTAGGCAAGTTTTTGGTTTGCCTTACTTGGTTCACTTGCCCCCCAAGACATTTGTTCGCCCAATAATTGTGAATTGAACTTGTTCGACTTATTGATAGTACTTCTTTAGATGTACAACGTTCTAGGAGTATTGGGCCGGCTTGCCTTCCATATCTTCGATATCGTATACACCGTTAAGAAATTTATCTGTTATACGATACGGGCCCTCCCAAGTTGGTCCCAATACACCTGGAGGTTGGGCGAGCAACTTTCTTAGAACCAAATCTCCAACTCTGAATTCCCTAATTTTAACATGGAAATTATAATAGGGTTCTGCTCGCTGCTTATAGGTAGCATTCTTTAGCTCGGCACTTAATCTTTTTTCTTCGAGCAAATCCATTTCAGTAGCCAAAGCAGAGTTGTTCGTTTGTTCATCAAAGTTGGTCGTCCTGATTGTGTTTGTCTTTAATTTGATTGGTATCACAACTTCTGTTCCGAAAGCCATTGCAAAAGGTGTTTCTCCGGTGCTTGACCTGGGAAGTTCTTCAGACCAGCTACTTTTACTCTCTGCCAATCGTACTTTCAACGTATGCTTAATAATCTTGTTCATAGCTTCGACTTGTCCATTTGACTGGGGATGATAAGGAGTAGAATAGTATTTCTTGATCCCCCACTTTGTACAGATGTCTCTCAACTCTTTCCCATCAAACTGAGGACCATTGTCTGTCACAATGGTTTGTGGAACCCCAAAACGACAGACAATGTTCTTCCATATGAAGTTGATCATTTTTTGTTGCGTAATCTTTACCATGGCCTCTGCTTCTGCCCATTTTGTATAATAATCGACTGCCACGACAGCGAATCAAACATTTCCAACTCCTGCCGGGAAAGGACCGATAATGTCCATCCCCCATCTCGCAAACGACCATGGGTTGTAAACTGATACGAGCTCCTGAGCCGGGGTATGGATGTTCGGGGTAAAAATCTGACACTGATGATAAGTTTTTGCTTTCTTGATTGCATCCTGACGTAAAGTCGGCTAATAATAGCCTTGTTTGATAGTCTTGTACGCCAAGGCTTGCCCCCCAGTGTGATTTTCGCATACTCCGGCATGTATTTCTTCGAGTATTGCTCGTCCTTTCCCCCTAGGCAAACATTTGAGAAGTGGGATTGATATTCACCTTTTGTAAAGCTGCTCGCCCACCAGAGTATATCTGGCGGCTTGCTTCGTTAGCTTGGCAGCTTCAAAAGAGTTGTTTTGTTTTTCTCCACTTTTCAAATATTTGACTATGTTTGTTCTCCAATCCTCTTCTTCACTTACTTGTTCGTCAAGTTGGTTGATATTATAACTCCTTATTGATGGGTCATTCATCTTTGTGATTACAATGTCTGCCAACTCTGCAGGCCCTTCGCTTGTTGCTAGTCGGGCCAACACATCTGCTTGAGTGTTGCTTGTCCTTGGAATTTATTCAATGAAGACTTGATCTAACAAGGACATCAGATGAGCAACAATCCGTTGATACTCGATCATGTGATCGTTATTTGCCTCATATTCACCCCGGACTTGGTTCACAATCAGTTGTGAGTCGCCGAATATTTGTAACCGTCTGACACCTACTGCAAGGGAGAGGTGGAGACTAGCAATGAGAGCTTCATACTCAGTTTCGTTGTTGGTTGCCATGAAACCAAATCTGATTGCCGAGGTGAATACCTGTCTGTCAGGGCTTATCAGGACTACTTCTTCCCCCGAGGCTATATTAGTTGAAGATCCGTCAACGTAAAGATGCCAGGGGTGATCAAGTCCTCTCGTCGGATCAGGTGGGAAAGTTAGTTCAACTATAAAGTCGGCTAGAGCTTGCCCTTTGATTGCTGTTCGAGGAGCATAAGTTACCCCAAACTGGCTAATCTCTAGTGACCATCTTAATAAACGACCAGCTGTGTTGGGGCGATGGAGAATTTATCTGAGTGGGAAAGTTGTTAGTACCTCAATTTGATGATCAAAGAAATATGGTCGTAACTTTCTCACACTCATAACAAGTGCATACGCCAGCTTTTCTGTTGAGGAATATTTGATCTCCGCTTCATGTAAAGCTTGGCTGACGTAGTAGATTGGTTGATGAAATTTGCCATCCTCACGCACCAGAACGGAGCTGATTGCCACTTCTGACGCTGCCAGGTACAGATAGAGCTTTTCTCCTGGGATGGATTTTGATAGAATTTTAACATCTCCCAGGTAGTCCTTAAGTTGGTCAAATGCCTTTTGACAGTTGTTAGTCCACATGAACTTTTCCTTTTTGATGGCCTCGAAGAATGGACGACATTTGTCTCCTGATCTGGATATGAACCGGTTCAAAGCTGCTAGGCATCCCGTGAGCCTTTGCACCTATTTTACCGAACGTGGTGGTTGCATATCCACGATAGCTTTGACTTTTGTTGGATTGGCCTCAATCCCTCGTTGACTAACGAGATTGTTGATAGGAGAACATCAATCATTGCTGGGCGAACAAGAATTAAATCCTTAAAAAAGATTATGAAGAACCAACTCCAAATCAAAGACGATTAATAAAGAAAATCAAGTTAGGGTGCATAAATCAATCCAGGGAGTGCATAAACTGACGAACAACTCTACCGACGAACACCATGTTGGCGAAAAGGTCTAGAGACCCGAAGCCAATCATGGACCCTCCACCAAGTCAATAATGACGAACAACATTATAAAAGATGGTGCATCTACCAGCTTAAGAGGTGTATGGAAACGAATAAAGGACCAAGATCCCAAAGCCAATCTGCGTAAAACGCAAAGACGAACAACTTCTGAGCCATAACCTCAAAAGGCGAATAACTTCTATGAAAAAACCATCCTGGATCAATTAAACCGACCTGGACGAACAACAATGAAGTCCGAGATAAGACCAAATAAGACTTTGTAACTAAGATTCAGCTTAGATAAGGTCAATAGGACACTTGTCAAGCATGCAGGCTAGGGAGACCAAAAGTCATAGACACCTCATACTTGCTAGCTTCTATAAATAGTTGTTCTCCAGCTAAGAAATACAAGTTCAAATTCATAAATACTCCCAAAACACACACTAACACACTAAAACGTGCACACATACGAAATTAATACGATTTCGACTTTCGTGTTTATCATTTCATATCCCGAATCTTCGATTTACCATTTACGGTGGTAATCAATCACACGTAATTGATTGGTGGTCTTAAACCGAATTAAAACAGTCACTAATCCACCCGATTAAATTTGATCACCCACAAATTGGCGCTAGAAGGAGGGTTCGAACCTTCAGTTTAGTGTGATTAGACAAGAACTTCAAGTTGTAAACTTGAAGATTTGAAGAAAGTTTCAAGAAACATTTGAAGATTCAAACAAAAGTGTTCTTGGTGTTCTTCATCATAAGAACAAGGGACAAATTAATTCGAAATGCCTCAATCAAAGGAAACCCAAGCATCACACTTGTCAAGGAGAGCATCTCCCACCCGAGCTTCATCGGCCGACCACCAGGATCGTAATCCCAGGCATGCGAACAGGTCACAGCATACTGCTATAACCCATAATCTCCCACCTGAAATGGAGGCCTTAGCGAACAACCCTAACGAACTGGCCAAGACTATTGCTGCTCTCCAAGCTCTTCAGAGACAACAAGATCAGAATAGGCCATCACAAGTGAGGCCTAAGGACAGACCCATAGAAGTTGTTAGGGCCAGGTCAGCTAGGGGCGAACAACACGAGGTGAACAGTGCCTAGGTCAGGCGGGATAAAGGCAAAGCCAAGGTGGTCGAACCAAGAGAAGGCTAGACTGAATCTGCTCGTGGGCGAACAACAATGTCGAGCCATGGGACTACACGTTCCAGTGCTCAGGACAAACTTGGTCAGCCCCAACTCCGGGAGAAAGTTGCTCGCCAGGAAGTAGAGCGTGGGCGAACAACATTTGAACAACCACGCCCATCAGTTCATGAAAGACTCTCCCAGTCTGCCTTCAGACATCTAGGGCCAAATGCGGCGAGCAACCCTAAAAAATAGCTCCAGGATTTGCCCACTCCGAGTGAGGGACTGCGACGAGCGGAAAGATTTGTACCTTTGCTCGCCGAACAGCCTCCAAGCCAGGGGGCATCTCTGGATGAGCTATCAAGCCTAAGAAGGGCAGTGGAGAGCATGCAGGGATAATTGGACCAACAAAGAGGAGTGGGGACGACCAGCCTACCATCTTCACCTTTATCATCCCTCATTCTAAAAGCCCCGATTCAGAAGAAGGTCCAATTCCCAGCAAGTATCCAGTACGATGGCCTTGCTGACCCCAGGGTTCATCTAACAAAGTATTTAGATTACATGGTCTCGGTGGAAGCCAGTGATGCCACCCAATGCTGAAATTTCCCATTAACTTTGGGGGACCGTGTGCACAAGTAGTTTTCGGTACTGCCACCAGCATCCATCCACTCATTCGTTCAACTAAGCCGAGAGTTCCTTTCCCATTTCTCAACGGCGGGGTCATATTTATCCCAAAAACATTGATTGTCGGACCTAAAACAAAATAACGACGAGTCGGATCAGGCATTCATGGAAAGGTTCGACAATGTGCTGTTGGAAGGTGAAACCGTCAGCGAGGACACAAAAATTGTTGCCGTTATGGCCGGGTTAAAAAAAGGATCAAAACTATGGAAAGAGGTACGTCTGAAGTGCCCAAGAAATTATGACGAATTCAGGAATCAAGCCGGCATATTCATTTCCATGCACGAGGCCTTGCAATCAAACCTGGGGAAGAATAAAGCTGATTCCAAGGAGAACAACAAGAAACCTGGCGTAACAAGCTATCGAGTCCCGAAAAACATGAAGGCATTCACTGAAGGGACGGAGCTTAAGGAAAAGTTAAATCAAGTACTAACAGTGTCGGTCGATACTGTTTATGAGAATGTGAAGGATAAGGAGTTGCTCTCCCCTCCCCGGAAAATCCGACAAGACACCGGCAAACTCAACCCTAACAAGTATTGTGCCTACCATCAGAGCGTGGGGCACTTTACGAGCGAGTGTAGAGATTTGCTCAAGCAGCTTTGGCGGTTCTACGAGGAGGGGAAACTCTCCGACTTTGTTAAGAGACAACCCGGAAAAAGAGTCCGGGAGAATAACACTGAGGATGAGGATGATCAACCTCAAAAGAATAATAAACCAGGACGACCAGTTCCTACCATTCCTGCTCGTCCGTTGGAGGACTTATACATGATGGAACCCGCAGGCCCTGCAGGAGGGTGTTCTGATGGACGACCGCTAATCTCCAACCGAAAGAGGAAGGCTGAGTTACGAGCGATCGATCAAGTCCAAGAAATGGGGGTTAAACCGCCTATCATGCAGACAGCAGAATTGACCTTCACCGAAAAAGACTTGGAAGGAATATTAACTCCACACAATGATTCGCTCGTAATCTGTGCAAAGATTATGGGAACACGAGTCCATAGATTGTTGGTGGACACCGGAGCCTACACCAACATCCTATTCAAAAAGATGCTCGATCACCTTGGAGATTATTCGGGCTATATCCGGGATTCAACTCACAGAATTGTAGGCTTCGGGAATGCTGTAACAGTCCCGTTGGGAATAGTTACATTAGCAGTACAACTTGTAACGGCCAACAAACCTGAGAAAAATATTACAAGAATGGTTGACTTCTTGGTTGTAGACCAGGATTTAACTTATAACGGGTTTCTTGGTCGACCTTTTTAAATGAATTTAAAGCTGCATGTTCCACTTATCACTATTGTTTGAAATTCCCAACAGCAAGTGGAGCAGGCACTGTCAAAGGAGATCAAAGAAAGGCCAGGGAATGTCTCTTACAATTGCAGGCCAAACATGCACTAGTATCCATGATGGAAGCCACAACTAGCTATCCTGTTGATGGATTAGGCGTGAAATTGTTATATTTTGGTGCCCGATTTACTCATGTTTTGAGTGTTTTCGATGAGTGCTTGGAGTCAAATGAGTATCATTTTTATAAAATTATTAATTTGTCTCTTTGGTTTTCATAGATGGATAGAGGGCGAAAAGAGGAGTTCGTAGGACTTTGAATCGGCCAAAACGGACTCCCGGTTGAGGAGATATGAAGATTTTACGAACGAGTGCACAGCAGCCAGCGCTCGAGCGATTTGCTCGAGCGCCGGCGCTCGAGCGAATCACTCGAGCGGCCAAAAACTTACAGAACAGTTTTGGCGCTCGAGCGAATCACTCGAGCGCCACCGCTCGAGCGTTTTGCTCGAGCGCGCACGTATTTTCGCCTTCGGATGCGTATTTTCGGCCCATTAACTCCCGTTTCGACCCGGTGCCTATATATACCTCTTCCAAACACGTTTTGAAGGATCCCCAACTTTAGAAATCACTTTTAGACTTAATTTTTAGAGAGAGGAAGAGGAGAAGAACGAGCAAGCTTTACTTTTACGTTGTTGAGGTTTTTCATACGAATTCTAGTTTCTTTTCAATTCTTAGTTTCTTTTCATTAGTTCGTTACTTTGAACACGTTTAAATTTCGTTTTTATCAATTCAAATTTCAGTTCTTCGTATTTATTTTCTTTTTAAACCCTAGTTCATGTTTCTTATTTTCTTCGTTAAATTCATGTTAGGATATAGATTAGATATTTTGAAGATGTTAAAAGAAGAACTTGTAATAGGACTAGTTGAACCTGTTAGTCAGCTACAGATTAGTATAGGTCCAGAATAGGTCTTTGGTTAAGGGGGAAGAAATCTGTGCAGACCAGAGAAGGTACCAGAGAAGGTGACCAGAGAAGGTACCAGAGAAGGTGACCAGAGGAGCCTGACCAGAGAAGGTACCAGATGAGAGGTGACCAGATGAGATGTCCAGAGCAGAAGAGTCACCAGAGCAGAAAAGTCACCAGAGCAGATGAGGTCCAGAGGAGTCTGACCAGAGGAGCCTGACCAGAAGACCTCTTCCAGATGAGGACCAGAGCAGAAGTGTTACCTGACCAGATGAGACCAGACCAGAAGACCCCAGACCAGACGAGACCAGACCAGATGAGAGAGACGGATTAGTTCACCTACCAGAAGCATCTTAGTAATCTGGAGACAAGGAGATTTTTTAGATCATTGATGGAGAAGAAGGCAATCTGGAAGTCAACTGATGGAGGATCTGATTGTTTGATTGATTGATTGAAGTCAACTAATCAATCATATAATCAATCTTTGATTGATTATATTCCTCCAATTATGGCTGTTTGAATTGCTAGTTCCCAACGGCTAGTTAATTCCCACAACTATAAATAGGAGTGCTTGGATTAGTTCAATATAGAAGAGTCGCGCGAGAGCACACCAAGAACACACGAACTCTTCCAATCACTCACCTTTGTCCTTTCTAGTTTATATACACTCTATTAGGAGTTTAGTTGGATTATTACTCAACCTGTTCATCTTGTTAGATAAGGTTGTTGTAAGTTGTAAGAAGGAACTGGTACTTCGGAAATTCCAGTAAGTAAGTGAGTACGTAAGTTGGAGAGTGAGAAAGACCCCTTTGAAGAAAGGGAGAGTGGACGTAGGACAAGTTGGTCCGAACCACTATAAATCCGGGTGTCATTTAATTTTCTGCATTTAGTTTTCTGTATTTCTTTTAGCACTATCTTTTAAGGGTTTTCTTAAAAAATAAACTTAAAAACGCTTTCCGCTGGATAATCTTTTTGGGACCAACAAGTGGTATCAGAGCAGTGTGTCCTACAGACCACTGTTTTGAAATTATCTTGGTGGTCACCAGGGCAGATCCATTTTTTTTAAAACCCAAATATTTGTGGTGCTAACAAATTTTGCAGAAATGAGCTCAAAGAGATGCAGTAGAAGAGACACCAGGAGGTACTCCAAAAGAAGCTTAGCAGAGGAAGAAGATGAGGTATCCACTTCTGGTTCATCATCTAATTTTGGACCAGACGAAGAGGTTTGTCTTATGATAAACGAGGTATGCAATCGAACTCCCTCTTCTTCTTCTTATTCTTCGTTTTCTGAACAATCAGAGGAGTCTGATATGCAGAAAATGCTATTAGATCTCCAAACTTCGATACAACTTTGTCAAAAGTTGGAAGAAGAGAACACAAAGTTGAAAGCAGAAAATCAGAAGCTTTCACAATGTTTTAGCAACCCAACTGATCTACCAGCTGAACAAGTTCAAACTCTGGTAGAAGAGTCCACTGACTTGAAAACCAGATGTGATGAACAAACTAAGCTAATAGAAAAGTTGCTTACTGAAAACATTGAGAAAGATAATGAATATACTCTGCTGGAAGCTAAGTTCGATGAACTCTTCCATCAAAACAAAATTGTAAAAGATAGTGAGGACAAGCTCAAGCTGAGACTGGAGCAGCTGACTATAGCAAACAATGCTGTGTCACATATAGCTGTCTCATCTCAAAGAGAGCATGATAAAACAGGCCTTGGTTATACCAAACCTGAATCCTCACATGTTCAGAAAGAAGAACATACTAGTAATTTTATTGATAAGGGTAAAAGGCCAGCTGACCAGGCAACTCAGCCTAATGGGCAGATGAGTCCTAAAACTCAAAAACCCAAAAGGCAGAGGAGGAATTTTAAGAAGGGCTATACCCAGAATAAAAGACCTCAGCCAGGCCAGCAGAGTAGAAGACAATCTGGATCTTCTCAAAAGAGGCAGAACCAGATGACTTCTACTCACCTGCAGAGGACTTTCAAGTCACCTGCCAGACCACCAGGAACCTTTGATGGTGCTAGTAAAACTTATCCTTATCAAAAGAATTTCAAGTCTGTTGCTTTAAGACAAGTTACTTCTTCTACTGGACAAGCTCATAAGAGAAGAAAAGCCTCTAGAAGAAATAACCATGTCAAAGCTTCTTTTGTTGAGTGTGTTTTTGTGGATATGTATGGAAGAAAAATAAGATCACCTGATTCAAAAAGGGATGATCTATTCTTATGGCTTCCTAAAAACTGTGCTAACCCCCCTGGACCCAGTAGGGTACCAAAAAGTTGATTGCCTGCAGATACACAAGAAGACCAGCTGATGTTTTGCCCCAACATCAGCTGAGCATACTTTGAGGGGGAAGATCAGTTGACTCAGCCTGCTAGATTCTCTATTATATTATTTTCAAATTTTTCTTGTCTTGTTTTATTTAAGTTCTTCTAGTTTTAACATCATCAAAAAGGGGGAAATTGTTAGGATATAGATTAGATATTTTGAAGATGTTAAAACAAGAACTTGTAATAGGACTAGCTGAACCTGTTAGTCAGCTACAGATTAGTATAGGTCCAGAATAGGTCTTTGGTTAAGGGGGAAGAAATCTGTGCAGACCAGAGAAGGTACCAGAGAAGGTGACCAGAGGAGCCTGACCAGAGAAGGTACCAGATGAGAGGTGACCAGATGAGATGTCCAGAGCAGAAGAGTCACCAGAGCAGAAAAGTCACCAGAGCAGATGAGGTCCAGAGGAGTCTGACCAGAGGAGCCTGACCAGAAGACCTCTTCCAGATGAGGACCAGAGCAGAAGTGTTACCTGACCAGATGAGACCAGACCAGAAGACCCCAGACCAGACGAGACCAGACCAGATGAGAGAGACGGATTAGTTCACCTACCAGAAGCATCTTAGTAATCTGGAGACAAGGAGATTTTTTAGATCATTGATGGAGAAGAAGGCAATCTGGAAGTCAACTGATGGAGGATCTGATTGTTTGATTGATTGATTGAAGTCAACTAATCAATCATATAATCAATCTTTGATTGATTATATTCCTCCAATTATGGCTGTTTGAATTGCTAGTTCCCAACGGCTAGTTAATTCCCACAACTATAAATAGGAGTGCTTGGATTAGTTCAATATAGAAGAGTCGCGCGAGAGCACACCAAGAACACACGAACTCTTCCAATCACTCACCTTTGTCCTTTCTAGTTTATATACACTCTATTAGGAGTTTAGTTGGATTATTACTCAACCTGTTCATCTTGTTAGATAAGGTTGTTGTAAGTTGTAAGAAGGAACTGGTACTTCGGAAATTCCAGTAAGTAAGTGAGTACGTAAGTTGGAGAGTGAGAAAGACCCCTTTGAAGAAAGGGAGAGTGGACGTAGGACAAGTTGGTCCGAACCACTATAAATCCGGGTGTCATTTAATTTTCTGCATTTAGTTTTCTGTATTTCTTTTAGCACTATCTTTTAAGGGTTTTCTTAAAAAATAAACTTAAAAACGCTTTCCGCTGGATAATCTTTTTGGGACCAACAAGTGGTATCAGAGCAGTGTGTCCTACAGACCACTGTTTTGAAATTATCTTGGTGGTCACCAGGGCAGATCCATTTTTTTTAAAACCCAAATATTTGTGGTGCTAACAAATTTTGCAGAAATGAGCTCAAAGAGATGCAGTAGAAGAGACACCAGGAGGTACTCCAAAAGAAGCTTAGCAGAGGAAGAAGATGAGGTATCCACTTCTGGTTCATCATCTAATTTTGGACCAGACGAAGAGGTTTGTCTTATGACAAACGAGGTATGCAATCGAACTCCCTCTTCTTCTTCTTATTCTTCGTTTTCTAAACAATCAGAGGAGTCTGATATGCAGAAAATGCTATTAGATCTCCAAACTTCGATACAACTTTGTCAAAAGTTGGAAGAAGAGAACACAAAGTTGAAAGCAGAAAATCAGAAGCTTTCACAATGTTTTAGCAACCCAACTGATCTACCAGCTGAACAAGTTCAAACTCTGGTAGAAGAGTCCACTGACTTGAAAACCAGATGTGATGAACAAACTAAGCTAATAGAAAAGTTGCTTACTGAAAACATTGAGAAAGATAATGAATATACTCTGCTGGAAGCTAAGTTCGATGAACTCTTCCATCAAAACAAAATTGTAAAAGATAGTGAGGACAAGCTCAAGCTGAGACTGGAGCAGCTGACTATAGCAAACAATGCTGTGTCACATATAGCTGTCTCATCTCAAAGAGAGCATGATAAAACAGGCCTTGGTTATACCAAACCTGAATCCTCACATGTTCAGAAAGAAGAACATACTAGTAATTTTATTGATAAGGGTAAAAGGCCAGCTGACCAGGCAACTCAGCCTAATGGGCAGATGAGTCCTAAAACTCAAAAACCCAAAAGGCAGAGGAGGAATTTTAAGAAGGGCTATACCCAGAATAAAAGACCTCAGCCAGGCCAGCAGAGTAGAAGACAATCTGGATCTTCTCAAAAGAGGCAGAACCAGATGACTTCTACTCACCTGCAGAGGACTTTCAAGTCACCTGCCAGACCACCAGGAACCTTTGATGGTGCTAGTAAAACTTATCCTTATCAAAAGAATTTCAAGTCTGTTGCTTTAAGACAAGTTACTTCTTCTACTGGACAAGCTCATAAGAGAAGAAAAGCCTCTAGAAGAAATAACCATGTCAAAGCTTCTTTTGTTGAGTGTGTTTTTGTGGATATGTATGGAAGAAAAATAAGATCACCTGATTCAAAAAGGGATGATCTATTCTTATGGCTTCCTAAAAACTGTGCTAACCCCCCTGGACCCAGTAGGGTACCAAAAAGTTGATTGCCTGCAGATACACAAGAAGACCAGCTGATGTTTTGCCCCAACATCAGCTGAGCATACTTTGAGGGGGAAGATTAGTTGACTCAGCCTGCTAGATTCTCTATTCTATTATTTTCAAATTTTTCTTGTCTTGTTTTATTTAAGTTCTTCTAGTTTTAACATCATCAAAAAGGGGGAAATTGTTAGGATATAGATTAGATATTTTGAAGATGTTAAAACAAGAACTTGTAATAGGACTAGCTGAACCTGTTAGTCAGCTACAGATTAGTATAGGTCCAGAATAGGTCTTTGGTTAAGGGGGAAGAAATCTGTGCAGACCAGAGAAGGTACCAGAGAAGGTGACCAGAGAAGGTACCAGAGAAGGTGACCAGAGGAGCCTGACCAGAGAAGGTACCAGATGAGAGGTGACCAGATGAGATGTCCAGAGCAGAAGAGTCACCAGAGCAGAAAAGTCACCAGAGCAGATGAGGTCCAGAGGAGTCTGACCAGAGGAGCCTGACCAGAAGACCTCTTCCAGATGAGGACCAGAGCAGAAGTGTTACCTGACCAGATGAGACCAGACCAGAAGACCCCAGACCAGACGAGACCAGACCAGATGAGAGAGACGGATTAGTTCACCTACCAGAAGCATCTTAGTAATCTGGAGACAAGGAGATTTTTTAGATCATTGATGGAGAAGAAGGCAATCTGGAAGTCAACTGATGGAGGATCTGATTGTTTGATTGATTGATTGAAGTCAACTAATCAATCATATAATCAATCTTTGATTGATTATATTCCTCCAATTATGGCTGTTTGAATTGCTAGTTCCCAACGGCTAGTTAATTCCCACAACTATAAATAGGAGTGCTTGGATTAGTTCAATATAGAAGAGTCGCGCGAGAGCACACCAAGAACACACGAACTCTTCCAATCACTCACCTTTGTCCTTTCTAGTTTATATACACTCTATTAGGAGTTTAGTTGGATTATTACTCAACCTGTTCATCTTGTTAGATAAGGTTGTTGTAAGTTGTAAGAAGGAACTGGTACTTCGGAAATTCCAGTAAGTAAGTGAGTACGTAAGTTGGAGAGTGAGAAAGACCCCTTTGAAGAAAGGGAGAGTGGACGTAGGACAAGTTGGTCCGAACCACTATAAATCCGGGTGTCATTTAATTTTCTGCATTTAGTTTTCTGTATTTCTTTTAGCACTATCTTTTAAGGGTTTTCTTAAAAAATAAACTTAAAAACGCTTTCCGCTGGATAATCTTTTTGGGACCAACAATTCATTATGTTTATGTTCGTCGTTTCTTCTATTGCTTTAATGTTTGTTAACGTCATGTCCGGCTAAAACCCTTGCATGCTTAGGTTAGGATGAACTCGTAGAAGTAGGATGTGGGTACATAATTAGGGTAATTCGTGACGTTAGTTTTAATTCTCTTAATTAATGAATTCTTATAATTAATCTGAACTTTACCTTTAAATTTAGTACGAAAGTGTTAGAGAGAGGACGACCACATCACTCAATAACAATTAGTAGTCTTAACGAGAAGGTTTAGGAAAGGTTAATTCATTTACCGGTTTAGCGAAGGAGGACGACCGCATCACCTTAGTTAAATTAGGGTCTCATTAATTGAGCACAATTCATTAACTTGTTAGTGGATTAGTGAAGTCGAGTGTTAGGGTAAAGTATTAGGGTTTAGAATCTTGAGCTTTCACCTTGCATTCTTTTACTTAGGTTAATTCTTGTTTGTCACGATTACTTTGATTATGTACCTGCTCCGTTAGTATACGTAGGGATTTCTATCCTAAGCATCACCATCTCTCATTAGAAAACAACCCGTAGTTAATTCGTTCTTTTTCATTCTTTAGTTTACTTAGTTTATTTTCGTCTTTTAATTAATCTTTCAAAAATCCAAAAACATTACACTCATATTAACTACGACGCGTAGATCTTCAGGGATCTATTCGCATATACACCATCCCTTGGGTTCGATAATACTTGGTCCCTATACTTGCCCATACTACAGTGAACCCGTTCTCTTGCGGGGTAGCTACTAGTAGAAGCTAGTGTAGTTCGCTTCAAGTCAATGGCGCCGTTGCCGGGGATGGCGTTTTATGCTTTTTGAATAGGACTTGTAGATAGCTTAGTAGTTAGTAGTGGGTGATTTATTTTCTGTTTTAATTTTTATTTGTATTCAATCGGCAGTTGCGTTTTGACCCTTCTGCTAGTGTGTCAGGTTTATGAAAACACGCTCACAAGGCAATACGAGCGAAGAAAGATTACCTGCAGATCCTGAGACAATAGCCAGAAGGAACCGAGCCTTCTTGAGAAGGATGAACGCTGCCGACTTAGGAAAGGAACCAATGGATATCAGTAATGAGTTGGACGATGCTGCCAACGATTTCAATCAGGCAGTAGACCGAGTTGAAGGCACTGGAGTTAGTGGTAGCCATAATCAAATTCCATTAGGGGATAGCCAGAGCCTAAACCCGGGTACACAAAACGTAGGGAACCCAGCTCAGAACCTTGTCCATAATCCTCATAACCAAAACCCTGCTTACCCACAAAACCCAAATAACCCTTTCAACAACCCAGTATACCAACATTACCCATACCCACCTTATCCTTACCCACCATATCCATATCATCCACCACCAGTCTATAACCAACCACCTGTTTACCAACCACCACCCCAACAAGTACCAGTACCTGCTGCTAATCCTCAATACATTCCTCAGAACGTAGATCATAATATGGCGATTCGAGGGAGGTTTGCAGCGCAGCCACAGCGGTACTATGATGGAGTGGCTCTACCTCCTGTTGAGGCGAACAATTTCTCGATTTCCCCGGGAATTTTAAAGCTGCTTACCGAGAATCAATTCAAGGGGGTGATTGGGAAGGAGAATCCTCACACACATCTGAGGAGCTTTCTCATGATAGCCTCAACATTCAATTACAATGGCATGTCTGAAGATGCCAAGAGGCTAAGGCTGTTCCCATTCTCACTGACGGGAATAGCTAAGGAGTGGTACGATAATACGCTCCCGCGGGGAGGTATTACCACTTGGGCAGAGCTCGAGCGTCTATTCCTCGAGCGATTCTACCCTCCATCTAGGACGATCAAGGCTAGGATTGAGATCTCTTCCTTCCGCCAGAAGCAAGGAGAGGACCTACGTCAAGCGTGGGAGAGATACTCAAACATGCTGATTGAGTGCCCGCAGCACGGGTACAACGAGGGAGACATTATGGCATTCTTCTATAGTGGTGCCAGCAAGGATGGTCAAGCCCATTTAGATGCATGTGCGGGCGGAGCATTCCTCAATCAAGGCATAGAGAGGTGTAGGGAGATCGTGGACAACATTGTCACGAATGCCGGTGCTTGGAGTGGAGATGCAGATTTTCAGAGAGTTAATCAGGTTGAAGAGGGAGAAGGAACGAGAAGGCTGCTGATGGCCATGATGGAAAAGATCAACAACCTCGAGTTGGGGAAGAGTTTGGGTGGAGAGCATGCAGTGGAGAATGAGAGAGTAGACCAGCCCAGTGGACAGCAAGAGGTAGCCAATTACATGGGAGGTCCGTATTACAATCAGAATGGCTACCAAGGTGGAAACCAGTATGGAAGGCCTTCTTATGGCCAGCCATTTGTACCTCCAGGCCCACAACTGCCTCAAAATCAATGGAGGAACACACAAGGAGTTCAAGGAGGCCAGCAGCCTCCTCAAAACACATGGAGAAAAAATGAGAATTTTTCTTATGCTAACCCAAAAGCTGGTGTTACTGTTCCTGCAGGTGTTGATCCGGGGTCTAAACCTCCTGGTGGAGAAGGCGGTGCATCAACCGAGGAGATGTTGAGAGCTATTCTTCAGAAGGTGGAGGAAGGTAGCAAGCGGTTGTCATCCTTGGAGTACGATGTGAAGGAGCTGCATAAGAAGGGTGATCAACGTGATCAAGAGCTCCAGAAGATGAATGTTGAGTGGACTAGAACTCAACAAGAGAACAATCGAAGGTTCACTTCTTTAGAGCTCCAGATGAGCCAGATTGCAAAATCAGTGAATAGAATGCCGGAGGGGAACCCGAAAGAGCAGTGCAAGGCGATCCAGCTAAGAAGTGGAACCAATTACGAAGGTCCTCAGATGCCTGCTGATTCTGAGACGCCCCAAGAAGAGATTGAGCCTAAAGGAGATGAAGACATGGATGAGTCCCAGAAGGGCAAGGAAAGTAAGGAGGGTGAGAGAGTTCCTAAGTGGAAGAAGGCAAAGGAAGCAAGGGAGAAAGTGAAAGAAACAGAAAGAGATGAATGGGGGGTACCCAAATCTGTGATACCCGTCCCATATCCACAACGCTTCATGAAAAAGAAGCTTGATGAAAAATTTGCAAAATTTCTTGATGTTTTTAAACAATTGCATATTAATATTCCTTTTTATGATGCTTTGGAACAGATGCCGCATTATGCGAAGTTTTTGAAGGACTTGATCGCGAAAAGACGGCGAGTGGATGAGCCGAAGTTGGTGCAGCTGAACCACGAGGTGAGTGCATTAGTGCACAAGGCGCTTCCACCAAAGCTGAAGGATCCCGGGAGTTTCACGATCTTATGTGATATTGGGAATGGGATCAAGAAGGGAGCGTTGTGCGACCTTGGGGCGAGCATTAATTTGATGCCACTGTCGCTTTTCAAGAAGTTGGAAGGTGGTGAACTTCAACCCACAATGATGACGCTTCAACTTGCCGATCGGTCTATTACTAGACCTCAAGGTGTGGTTGAAGACGTCCTAGTGAGAGTTGGAGATCACATCTTTCCAGCCGACTTTGTAGTGCTAGAGATGGAGGAAGATGAGCACGTGCCCCTGATTTTGGGAAGACCGTTCTTAGCTACGGCGGGGATGGTGCTAGACGTGGCGAATGGGAAGATCACGTTGAAGGTTGATGATCAAGAAGTGAAGATCTCCCTATATGAAGCCATGAAGCACCCGAAGGAGGATGAGAGCTTGTATTGCATGGATGCCATTGATCCTCGTGTTGAAGACACACATTCTCTCCCGAATTCCTCTCATACTCATGAGTTTGTTAGTTCTTCACCTGTTGAGTTAACCCATGAACATTATGTTCTTGATTATTTTGATAGGGATGAAGTGAAGAAGTTGAAGGATGAAGAGGTGAAGAAAGTGGACGTGGTCCAGTTAGAAGGTAAAGGAGGAGTTAAGAAGAAAAAGTCCAAACTCAAGAAATTGTTTAGTAAGACTCCTCCAGATAGAGGCAAGAAGGAGTTGAGACCCATAACACTTGGGAATGAGAAGAAAGCAAAGGAACTCATGATGGTGGGGCATCAAGGAAAGGAGTTCAAACACCACTCTTATGAGAGTGGGGGAGGTAAATTTGAGTATGATGTCCCATAAGCTCCTTTGAGCTTGGTCCGGCATGAGGACCTTAAAAATAGCGCTGAATGGGAGGCAACCCATTTTTATTTGCTTTTGAGTGTTTTTTTTTAGTTATTTTCCTTTTATGTTACTAGGATGTTGTTGAGTCGTATGTTTAACCTCGTACTTGAGAGTTTTATTTTGTAGGCTTGTCTCTAAAGGAGTAAAGGTATCATGGAGTTATTTAGATTGAAGGAACCAACTTGAGACAAGGGAGTGTGCAAAGCTATTGAGAGAAACTGAATTGTTCGGTTGAGGTAACCCACAACCCCAAACTTAGACCTCTAGCAAGGTCGAAGTTTGGGGGGGGGGGTGGAGTTTTTTATTTGTTTTATTATTACATTGCACCGGAGCACCCCTTATCTTTGAGTTGAGTTAGTTATTTGGTGCCTTGAGATGCTCCTTGGGCTATTATTAATTTGTTTTGTTACTCAATATTTTATGCCTATCAATCACCTTATGCTTGTTGATTGCTATCTTTGAGTATGATTTGATGAGTAGGGTGAATTGTGAGGCTGAGTTAGAAATTCTTTTGTGTGAGTGTTTGAGTTTGAGCTGAGTTGAGAAAGAACTTGTATGCTTGTAAGATTTTCTTTTGAGTACTTGTATGACAAGAGTGAGAATTCACTAGGACTAGCATGGATGTGAAAGCTGTGAGAGTTGTGCCTTACGAGATTTTAAATGCATTAATTAATCTTTTCGTTTGTGAGTGGATCGTCACCTTAGAGGATGCTAGAACTTGCATGTGCTCTTGCTTCTTGATTGTGTCTAGTTTGATATGCCGAATGTGATCTTAGGCCATCTTTGTTTTTATTGAGTCACTTAGCCAAAAAATTTCCTTACCAATGACATTGAATCCCTTGTTAGCCCCTTTGAGCCTAAAGCCTATTTTATTTGCTAGCACATATGAACACTATTCCAATTCCTAAGCCTTTTTGTCCCAACTTGAGTGGAGAATAGGAAAGTGTGAATATGAAGGGAGTGAATTGAGTTGAAAAAGGAGAGTTATTGAAGGTTGAGTGGTGATAAAATAAGGGTGTGAATGAAATTTGAGTTGTGGGAAAGAAAAAAAAAATTGAGAATGAGCAAAAGAAAAAATGAGCTCATGTGTTGTGCGAAAAAGAAAAAAAAGTGATTGAAAAAAAAAAAAAGTGAAAAAAGTGAGAAAGAAAAAAAAATTGAAGTGTTGAGAGAAGTGGAATTGAAAGAGTGTTGATTGAATATATTTGAAGTAGTTTGTTCCTAATCTCGAAGTGCCAAAGTTTGATTTTCTATTCTCCATTCACTTGAGTCACTTTACCATATTGTTATCCCACCTGTCCAAAGAGCCTACATTACAACCTTGAGAAAAGTCCTTTTTGATTCGGCATTGATTTCTAGAGTATGGTCGGAGTTGAGAGTGCTTACAAGCCTATGGCTGCCAATATGTGTGATTGATTGATTGAGTGAGTCCCTTAAACACTGTTATACACTTGTGAGGGAGTGAAACACACCGTTGAGTGCACATCCATGCTTGATCTTGGTGTTTCTTGTTATTGTTGCATGAGTATGATGAAGGAAAGTGAGTGAGTATACTTGTGATTGATCTTTGAAGCTCGAATTCATTTACTTGCATGATTTGATTCTTGATTCATTCCTAACAATTTCACTTGACTTATTATTTCGTTGCTTGAGGACAAGCAACATGGTAAGTTTGGGGGGGTTGATTAGGCGTGAAATTGTTATGTTTTGGTGCCCGATTTACTCATGTTTTGAGTGTTTTCGATGAGTGCTTGGAGTCAAATGAGTATCATTTTTATAAAATTATTAATTTGTCTCTTTGGTTTTCATAGATGGATAGAGGGCGAAAAGAGGAGTTCGTAGGACTTTGAATCGGCCAAAACGGACTCCCGGTTGAGGAGATATGAAGATTTTACGAACGAGTGCACAGCAGCCAGCGCTCGAGCGATTTGCTCGAGCGCCGGCGCTCGAGCGAATCACTCGAGCGGCCAAAAACTTACAGAACAGTTTTGGCGCTCGAGCGAATCACTCGAGCGCCACCGCTCGAGCGTTTTGCTCGAGCGCGCACGTATTTTCGCCTCCGGATGCGTATTTTCGGCCCATTAACTCCCGTTTCGACCCGGTGCCTATATATACCTCTTCCAAACACGTTTTGAAGGATCCCCAACTTTAGAAATCACTTTAGACTTAATTTTTAGAGAGAGGAAAAGGAGAAGAACGAGCAAGCTTTACTTTTACGTTGTTGAGGTTTTTCATACGAATTCTAGTTTCTTTTCAATTCTTAGTTTCTTTTCATTAGTTCGTTACTTTGAACACGTTTAAATTTCGTTTTTATCAATTCAAATTTCAGTTCTTCGTATTTATTTTCTTTTTAAACCCTAGTTCATGTTTCTTATTTTCTTCGTTAAATTCATTATGTTTATGTTCGTCGTTTCTTCTATTGCTTTAATGTTTGTTAACGTCATGTCCGGCTAAAACCCTTGCATGCTTAGGTTAGGATGAACTCGTAGAAGTAGGATGTGGGTACATAATTAGGGTAATTCGTGATGTTAGTTTTAATTCTCTTAATTAATGAATTCTTATAATTAATCTGAACTTTACCTTTAAATTTAGTACGAAAGTGTTAGAGAGAGGACGACCGCATCACTCAATAACAATTAGTAGTCTTAACGAGAAGGTTTAGGAAAGGTTAATTCATTTACCGGTTTAGCGAAGGAGGACGACCGCATCACCTTAGTTAAATTAGGGTCTCATTAATTGAGCACAATTCATTAACTTGTTAGTGGATTAGTGAAGTCGAGTGTTAGGGTAAAGTATTAGGGTTTAGAATCTTGAGCTTTCACCTTGCATTCTTTTACTTAGGTTAATTCTTGTTTGTCACGATTACTTTGATTATGTACCTGCTCCGTTAGTATACGTAGGGATTTCTATCCTAAGCATCACCATCTCTCATTAGAAAACAACCCGTAGTTAATTCGTTCTTTTTCATTCTTTAGTTTACTTAGTTTATTTTCGTCTTTTAATTAATCTTTCAAAAATCCAAAAACATTACACTCATATTAACTACGACGCGTAGATCTTCAGGGATCTATTCGCATACACACCATCCCTTGGGTTCGATAATACTTGGTCCCTATACTTGCCCATACTACAGTGAACCCGTTCTCTTGCGGGGTAGCTACTAGTAGAAGCTAGTGTAGTTCGCTTCAAGTCACTGATGAACCGTCAATACTGGAGAACATGATGGACATAGAAGATGACCACATGGATACTGACGAGCAACATCTTGATGAGCAAGTGTTGAACGAACAACTCACCACCACCCATGAGGAACATCATCCCGACGAACAACAAAGGGGTGGTGACGAGCAACACTCGCCAAATGACTTGGAGGGCCAGGTGTTGACTAACAACAATGAGTCGGAACCAACAGATGATCTAGATCCCCACCTGGGAGCAGAGCACATGAACATCGAAAATGATTTCAACCCTGAGGGACCGATTCTTGATCCTCGTTAGAAAGGACAAAAACGACGAGCAACTCCAGTTGAAGAACTGGAGGCGTTCAAAGTTAATCCTGAAAACAAGGACCTCGAATTATTTATAGGATATGAGCTCCCTGAGCCTTACAGATCCAGAATGAAAGAGTACCTCAGTAAGAATCTAGATATTTTTGTTTGGTCTCATGCAGACATGGTGGGAATAGATCCAAAACATGCCTGTCACAAGCTCAACATTAATCAAGCAAAAAGGCCTGTCCATCAAAAACGAAGAAAATATGGCCCAGACAAGTATCAGGCTTTGAATGAAGAAGTAAAGAAGTTGTTAGACAACGACTTAATCCGACAAGCGCTCTGTCCACAATGGGTAGCAAACCCAGTCCTTGTGAGGAAACCAAACGGGACCTGGAGGCTATGCATAGACTTTACAGATCTGAATGCAGCATGCCAGAAGGACAACTTTCCTCTCCATCACATTGACCAGTTGGTGGACAGCACTGTAGGTCATGAAATGCTAACATTCATGGATGCCTTTGCCGGGTACCACCAAATTCCAATGCATCCAGACGATCAAGAGAACACAACATTTTATACAAATAAAAACTTGTTGTGTTGGAAGAGAATGCCCTTCGGCCTTATCAACGCCGGAGCAACATACCAGAGATTGGTAAACAAGATATTCGACGAACAAATCGGAGATACGGTAGAAGTCTATGTAGACGATATCGTAGTCAAAAGCCCCCAAAAAGAAAACCATCTTCAACATTTAACCCAGGTGTTCGATATTCTTCGGAAATACAACATGAAGCTAAATCCGAAGAAGAGCATCTTCGGAGTCCATTCCGGAAAATTCCTGGGCCATCTTGTTAGTCAACGAGGGATTGAAGCCAATCCAACAAAAGTCAAAGCAATCGTGGATATGCAGCCACCACGTTTGATAAAAGAAGTGCAAAGGCTCACAGGATGCCTAGCAGCATTGAATCGATTCATATCCAGATCGGGGGACAAATGTCGTCCAGTCTTTGAAGCCATCAAGAAAGGACAGTTCACGTGGACTAGCAACTGTCAAAAGGCATTCGACCAACTTAAAGACTACCTGGGAGATGTTAAAATCCTATCAAAGCCCGTCCCAGGAGAAAAGCTATACTTGTACTTGGCAGCGTCAGAAGTGGCAATCAGCTCTGTTCTGGTACGAGAAGATGGCAAATTTCATCAACCCATCTACTACGTCAGCCAAGCTTTGCACGACGCGGAGATCAAATACTCTCCCACCGAGAAACTGGCATATGCACTTGTCATGAGTGTGAGGAAGTTACGACCATACTTCTTTGATCATCAAGTTGAAGTGCTAACAACTTTCCCACTCAGACAAATTCTCCATCGCCCCGACACAACTGGTCGTTTACTAAAGTGGTCACTAGAGATTAGCCAATTCGGGGTGACCTATGCTCCTCGAACAACGATCAAAGGGCAAGTGTTAGCCGACTTTATAGTCGAATTAACCTTCCCACCAGATCCGACGAGAGTACTTGATCACCCCTGGCATCTCTATGACGACGGATCTTCAACCAACGTAGCCTCGGGGGCAGGAGTGGTTCTAATTAGCCCTGACAGACAAGTATTCACCTCGGCGATCATATCTGGTTTCATGGCAACCAACAACGAAGCTGAATATGAAGCTCTCATTGCTGGTCTCCACCTATCTCTAGCAGTAGGTGTCAGACGGTTACAAATATTTGGCGACTCACAATTGATTGTGAACCAAGTCCGAGGTGAATACGAGGCGAAAGACGATCATATGATCGAGTATCAGCGAATTGTTGCCTACCTGATGTCCTTGTTAGAACAAGTCTTCATTGAACAAATTCCAAGGACAAGCAACACGCAAGCAGATGCGTTGGCCCGACTAGCAACAAGCGAGGGACCTGCAGAGTTGGCGGACATTATAATTACAAGAATGAATGATCCATCAACAAGAAGTTATAATGTCAACTAACTTGACGAACAAGCAAATGAAGAAGAAGACTGGAGAGCAAGTATAGTCAAATATTTGAAAAGTGGGGAAAAACCAAACAACCCTTTTGAAGCTGCCAAGCTAACAAAGCAAGCCGCCAGATATACTCTGGTGGGCAAGCAGCTTTACAAAAGGGGAATATCAATCCCACTTCTCAAATGTTTTCCTGGGGGGCAGGGACGAGCAATACTCGAAGAAATACATGCCGGAGTATGTGGAAATCACACTGGGGGGCAAGCCTTGGCATACAAAACTATCAGACAAGGCTACTATTGGCCGACTTTACGCCAAGATGCGATCAAGAAAGCGAAGACTTGCCATCAATGCCAGATTTTGGCCCCAAACATTCATACCCCGGCCCAACAGCTCATATCAGTTTATAGCCCGTGGCCATTTGCAAGATGGGGAATGAACATTATTGGTCCTTTCCCAGCAGGAGTTGGAAATGTTCGATTTGCCGTCGTGGCAGTCAACTATTACACGAAATGGGCGGAAGCAGAGGCCATGGTAAAAATCACGCAGCAGAAAATGATCAACTTCATTTGGAAGAACATTGTCTGTC
This sequence comes from Ballota nigra, assembly GCA_947034835.1. Lineage (NCBI taxonomy): Eukaryota > Viridiplantae > Streptophyta > Magnoliopsida > Lamiales > Lamiaceae > Ballota > Ballota nigra. The sequence continues at coordinate 128,665,358 of OX344720.1, read as the reverse complement.
GCTTTGGGGTTCCACAAACCATCGTGACAGACAATGGTCCATAGTTTGATGGAAAAGAGTTGAGAGATTTCTTTATAAAGTGGGGGATCAAAAAACATTACTCTACGCCCTATCATCCCCAATCAAATGGACAAGTCGAGGCTGTAAACAAGATAATCAAGCATACATTGAAAGTGTGGCTAGCGGAGAGCAAAAGCAGTTAGTCTGAAGAACTCCCGGAAGTCCTGTGGGCATATAGAGTTTCTCCCAGGTCGAGCACCGGAGAAACACCTTTTGCAATGGCCTTCGGAACAGAAGCTGTAATACCAATCGAGCTAAAGACCAACACATTCAGGACGACCAACTTTGATGAACAGGCGAACAACTCTGCTCTAGCTACTGAAATTGATTTGCTCGAAGAAAAAAGATTAAGTGCCGAGCTAAAAAATGCTACCTACAAGCAGCGAGCAGAACGTTATTACAATTCCCATGTTAAAATCAGGGAATTCAGAGTTGGAGATTTAGTTCTAAGAAAGTTGCTCGCCCAACCTCCAGGTGTATAGGGACCAACTTGGGAGGGCCCGTATCGTATAACGGAAAAATTTATTAATGGTGTATATCGAAGATATGAAAGGCAAGCAGGCCCAATACTCCTGGAATGCTGTACATCTGAAGAAGTACTATCAATGAGACGAACAAAGTTCTAGATTGGGCGAACAAATGTCTTGGGGGGCAGGTGAACCAAGTAAGGCAAACCAAAAACTTGCCTAATTTTTTGAAAATTTTGCTAAGTTTAGAATGTAAAGTTGTTCGGCACATTGTATAGTCTAGTGCTGTTTCATCTTTTTTAATTTTAGACAAAGTTGCTCGGCAAAAATATTATAAGCGGGCATGTTTTTAGTTAGTGTTTAAAGTTGTTCGTCAGGTTGTATATGTTAGTGACGAGCAGTCTTATAACACTTGTAAATTTTTCATTATGTATACATAGTTGTTCGTCAAAAAGAAAAGTCCAAAAGCTCGAGGTACAAGTCCATTCAGAGGACCAAAGCCAATTAAAGGTTGTTCGTCTTTTAAGATGAGCAGAACCTAAGGCTAAACCTAGATTCCATTAAGGCAAAGTTCAATTCGAACAAAAGCCCAACATTATATGTTATAATTGCAAAAGCATTGACAAAAATGTAAAGGCAATTAACATATATAAGAAAATGAGCGAACAAAAGAAAGACACTTCATTAAAATAAAGGCTTTGAAGCCTAAAAAATAGTACAGCTTTGAAAAGCCATTACAAAAGTACTACAAAAGGAACGAACAACTATTACAAAAAGAAAAGGAAAAAGGCTAAGTCCTAAGCCTATTGCTGCTCGGCAGGAGGAGGATCTTGAGTTTGATCGGCAAGAGTAGGACTTTGAGCCTGGTCGGCCGGTGGGTCGACGATCATGTCTCTTGCCATATCTTCGGCAACTTTTTGCTCCCTCTCGGCTTGCTCGTCTGTAGCGGCCAGCTCCTCCTCCTGCTCGTCCTCATCAACCATAGGGGGAGGGCGAGTAATAATGATGCTGGGGTCGAGGCAGTCAATTTTGACCCCCAGATCGGCAATATCCCCCAGTTGCATCTCAATGTTGTTCGACGGGGGATAGTGCTCCAGGAATTCGGACAAATCCCTGCCCATCTCCTCCACCATATCTCTAAAATCATACGCGTCAGCCATGCAGATGCAATCGGCGTAAGCGCAGATGTAGCCCAAGTTGGAGATGGGGGCAAACCGGGCCTGAAGCTCTGCCTCGAGTTGATCGCGGGTGAAGGTGCTGGCCTCCACTTCTCTAAGGCGAGCAACTTCTGCCTCAAGCTCGATAATCTTCTGCTCGGCCGCGGATATCTTGCTCTTCTCTTCGCCGAGCATGACCTCTTTGCCTCCCAATTCGCTAGATAAACCTTGAATTTTTTCAAGGTATTTCTTCTCGTTGTCGATGTAGAGGGAGATCTGGTTGTTGAGCCGAGCAATCTGGCCATTCAAATTGTTCGCCATTGTATCCTTCTCTTCTGAAAGGTAGCGAACAGTAGCAGCATGTTGGCGAGCAGCTTCTTCCAGCTCCACCACTTGAGCCATTCCCCTCTGAGCGGATACAAGGGAGTTGGCAGCTTGCACCATTGACAAATGGAAGTTGTCAATGGCCCCTTGGGCGAGCACGACCTTGTTCAACGGTTTTGACCAGGCGCGAGCAACAATTTCAGTTGCCCGGCGAACGTGATCATCCGAGATGTCACGAATGTTCACCGTGGTCTTCGAGCAGGCGTACTGGTGAAGTATGTCTACTCGCCCTGGGTGGTCATTTGGCCGATACCTGCGAGCAAAAAAGGTTTCAACACTTAGTGAATTTTTAACCAATTTAATTCTGGGAAGAGTTGAAAGAAAAATCCTTACTCGGTAAACTTAGCTCCGTCCCACCCAAGATAGGTGATGTCCTCAGGCCCACGAGGAGGAGTATGCCTGTCTTTGCTCGCCTTTCCTCTCTCATCGGTTGTAGGAGGGCGAGCAGCTTCGGTGGAAGGCAGGCGACCAGATCCTCCCACTTTGGATTTTTCTTTGTCAGTGGTGGGGGGCGCCTGGGAGACGTATGTACCGTCCCCTTTCTTCAGTCTTTTTAGACCGAGTGGAGGCGGGAGCCGGTTTTGGCGATGTGCTCGGCGGAACAGACGTTCGATGGGCTTGCTCGGCAGCAGAGGCCTTGTTGGTCATCGCTAACACCTTAGAAGGTGGGTCACCCTTCTTCCTTCGACCTTTGGGTGGTGCCATCTCAAATACTCTTTGCTCCAAGAGTCCGAAGCAAGGAGGGACGGCGACGGTAACTTGCTCGGCTAACAAAAGAATCTTGTTTGGCAGAAGCGAAATTAAACTTACTCCTGGAACTTTCGATCGTCCCAACCCAGATGGGTGATATCCTCAGGACCGCGAATAGGAGTGGAATCCCTGCCCGCCTTGCCTGTCTTCTCCACAGGCTCGTTGGAGGAGGGGCGAACAGTTTCTCCCTCCGTGTGATGGCGAGCATGGCTCTGCCCTACTTTCTCCTTGCCCTTGGTCCCGGCAGGAGCAGTCTGGGACATAAAGGTCCCATCCCCTTTCTTTAGGCGCTTGGCACCGCGGGGTGATGGTGCAGGAGGGGGAGAAAGTAGTAGATTGGACGAGGGCGCGGCTTGGCGAGCAACTTTCGCCCCGTCCGCCTTATTCATCATTGCCAACACTTTGGATGGCGGGTCACCCTTCTTCCTCCTTCCCTTTGGAGGTGGTATTTCGTGAACTCTTTGCTCTAAAAGTCCGAAGCAGGGAGGGACAGCGACGGTGACTTGCTCAGCTAAAAAAAAAGAAAAATTAGACGAGCAAGTTTAAGAAACAAATGGCGAGCAACATGTATATTGAAAGTTAGAAACTTCCTGTACCTGGGGGCATCTCAATTTGGGCTTCCAGATGGTGGGGGTACGTGAACAGGCGAGCAACTTTCTTGCACTTTAGTCTGTTCACATACTCAATGGTCCTCTCGGCCTTATCTCGGAGGGCGACCAAACACGAAGTGAAGAGGAACTCAGATCCGATCTCTTCCTCTTCCGAGTTCCACTTGAGTAACCGGGGACCTGCGAGCAAACAAAAAAAGTTAAATTAGAACTTTATGCAAGGGCGAACAAAGATGACCTTACGTTTGATTTGCCCATAGGTGGTGGATTAAAAAATACGCCCAGCACCGCCGTGAGGACCAGAAGATGCTCGCCAATTGCCCCCAATGAAGAAAAAATGCTCCTTCCAATCCCAAACCTTGTTCGGTACCCCTTCCACCAATTTTAATCCAGCCCGGGCTTTCAAGTAGTAGTACCCTTCTTCGCCCCTCGGACATTTGGTGATGGTCATCAAGTAGTTGACCTCCTCGGCAGTTATGCGGTCGACGTATCCTCCAGGGCGAACAAGCCCATGATGCCGAGCAGGTTCATCCACCCAATAGGAGTTATTTGGGTGATGGCTAAGTTGGTCGCCTCCAGAAAGCGACCAACAACGGGAGGAAGTGGCAATCTTAACCCCGCGATCAACGTGTCTATGTTGATCGCCGTACACCCAGGAGGAGGACGACCAGCTCTTTCCTTCCTCTTAGGAGCCCACATGAAGATGTCATGGGGAATTTGATATGCTTCCCGTATGAGGTTGAGCTCGTCCTTGCGAACAACACTCCAAATTCTGCTCGCCTGGTACTCAGTTCTCACCAGATCCAAAACTTAACGCTGGGGACGAGGAAAATTGTTCGCATACTCATCAGAATATGCTCGCCAATTAAATGGGCGAGCAACACCAGTGGGAATCTCATTTTCGAGCATCTTAGGGCCTGGAAACCCTATCCCTTCCAGAAATTCAGGGGTAAGCTCGTTAAACTCCGGATCTTCCTCAGATTCAGAGCCAGCTGAAGATTGCTCGTTGGAAGAGCTGCTTGTGGCCTCCCTAACCTCTTCGCCGGATCGGCGAGCACCAGAATCCTCCACTGATCGAACCACCGAATCCACGTCGGGATGCGCTTCTGAGGAAACCTCGAACGGCGGCTGCTCGACAAAAGGTACGATTGGAAAGAGGGGATCCAATTTCTCCTCGGAATTTTGGTTGCTCGAATGAGAGGACATTAGTTTGAGAATGAAGATTTTAAGTTTTAAAATGGGGTTTATGATCTCCGATAATGGTTTGGGCAGGCGACGGCGGCGAGAATCCTTCCACGGCAGTGATGGTACGAATTTGGAAAGAAAAGAGATAAAGGAGAAGAAATAAGAAGAGTGACTACCTTGGGAATAAAATCTGAAGCCGAATGCAAGAGAAACCGACGCCGGAAAGCTTGGAATCGCCGGAGATGGTGGATTTCGCCGAGAGCACTGTAGCAAGATGAGAAGAAGTGGGAAAAAATTTGTTTCCCTTTTCTATTTATACCCCAGCCAAAAAAACGGGGTACAAAGTGTAATTTCCCCAAAAATCGGGGCTAAAATGACAAAAAACGGAGTCAATTTGCGAATTCGAGAAGAAGTCAAGGGGCATACGAGCAAAAGTAGGGCGCATGACCTCGGGATTGATCGCGCGTGGGCGACGCGTAATCATGCCGCCCACGTCATCTTTGTACAACCCCCAGACCTTGGGGAGACGGAACGACGGACCGTTTGTTGCTCGCCAGGACCAATGATGTTCGTCGGAATCTTCCCCAGTATAGTATCCTAACTATAGTTGCTCGCCACAAAGTTGCTCGTCTGAGGCAACATTTAGTCAGGATAGGGGGCAATTGTTGATAGGCGAATATCAATCATTGCTGGGCGAACAAGAATTAAATCCTTAAAAAGGATTATGAAGAACCAACTCCAAATCAAAGACGATTAATAAAGAAAATCAAGTTAGGGTGCATAAATCAATCCAGGGAGTGCATAAACTGACGAACAACTCTACCGACGAACAACATATTGGCGAACAGGTCTAGAGACCCGAAGCCAATCATGGACCCTCCACCAAGTCAATAATGACAAACAACATTATGAAAGATGGTGCATCTACCAGCTTAAGAGGTGTATGGAAACGAACAAAGGACCAAGATCCCAAAGCCAATCTGCGTAAAACGCAAAGGCGAACAACTTCTGAGCCATAACCTCAAAAGGCGAATAACTTCTATGAAAAAACCATCCTGGATCAATTAAACCGACCTGTACGAACAACAATGAAGTCTGAGATAAGACCAAAGAAGACTTTGTAACTAAGATTCAGCTTAGATAAGGTCAATAGGACACTTGTCAAGCATGCAGGCTAGGGAGACCAAAAGTCATAGACACCTCATGCTTGCTAGCTTCTATAAATAGTTGTTCTCCAGCTAAGAAATACAAGTTCAAATTCATAAATATTCCCAAAACACACACTAACACACTAAAACGTGCACACATACGAAATTAATACGATTTCGACTTTCGTGTTTATCATTTCATATCCCGAATCTTCGATTTACCATTTACGGTGGTAATCAATCACACGTAATTGATTGGTGGTCTTAAACCGAATTAAAACAGTCACTAATCCACCCGATTAAATTTGATCACCAACAAAGATGGCCCAAGAATTTTCCTGAATGAACTCCAAAGCTGCTCTTCTTTGGATTCAACTTCATGTTGTAGTGTCGAAGAATTTCGAACACCTGGGTCAAATGTTGGAGATGGTCTTCTTTCTTGGGATTCTTGACCATGATATCGTCTACATAGACTTCTAACGTATCTCCGATTTGTTCGTCGAACATCTTGTTCACCAACCTCTGACATGTTGCTCCGGCGTTGATGAGGCCGAATGACATTCTTTTCCAACACATCAAGTTTTTGTTCATGTAAAATGCTGTGTTTTCTTGATCGTCTGGATGCATTGGGATTTGATGGTACCCGACAAAGGCATCCATGAATGTTAACATTTTGTGACCCGCAGTGCTGTCCACCAATTGATCAATATGGGGGAGAGGAAAGTTGCCTTCGGGCATGCTGCACTCAGATCCGTAAAATCTATGCATAGCCTCCAGGTCCCGTTCGGTTTCCGCACTAAGACTGGATTTGCCACCCACTGTGGACAGAGTGCTTGTCGGATTAGGTCATTGTCTAACAACTTCTTCACCTCTTCATTCAAAGCTTGGTATTTGTCTGGGCCATATTTTCTTCATTTTTGGTGGACAGACCTTTTTGCTTGATTGATATTGAGCTTGTGGCAAGCATGCTTTAGATCTATTGCCACCATGTCTGCATGAGACCAAGAAAAAACATCTAGATTCTTGCTGAGGAATTCTTTCATTCGGGATCTGAAAGGCTCAGGGAGCTCCGATCCTATGTACAATTCAAGATCTTCATTTCCAGGATTAACTTTGAACGCCTCCAGTTCTTTGACTGGAGTTGCTCATCGCTTTTGTCCTTTCAAACGAGGATCAAGTATTGGTCCCTCAGGGTTGAAATCATTTTCGATGTTCATGGGCTCTGGTCCCAGGCGGGGCTCTAGATCATCTGCTAGTCCTGACCCATTGTTGTTAGCTAGCATTTGGCCCTCCAAGTCATCTGTTGAATGTTGCTCGACACCACCTCTATGTTGTTCGTCAAGTGGAAGTTCCCCATGGGTGGTGATGAGTTGTTCGTCCAACACTTTCTCGTCAGAGTGTTGTTCGTCCGCATCCATATGGTCCTCCTCTGTGTCCATCATGTTCTCCAGTATTGATGGCTCATCGACAGGGTAGCTTGTGGTGGCTTCCATCATGGATACTTGTGCATGTCTTGCTTGCAATTGCAGGAGACATTCACGAGCTTTTCTTTGGTCTCTTTTGATTGAGCCTGCTCCACTTGCTGTTGGGAACTTGATACAATAGTAATAAGTCGAACATGCAGCTTTAACTTAATTTCAAAAGGGTCGACCAAGAAACCCGTTATAGGTCGATTCCTGATCTACGACCAAGAAATCTATTATTCTTGTTATATTTTTCTCGGGTTCCTCGACCGTTACAAGCTGAACGGACAACCTAATCTCCCCTAACGGGACTGTTACAGCATTTGTGAAGCCTAAGATTCTATGATTTGAATCTCGTATGTAGCCCGAATAATCTCCAAGTTGACCGAGCGTCTTTTTGAAAATGATGTTGGTGTAGGCTCCGGTGTCCACCAACAATCTATGTACTCTGGTTCCCATGATCTTTGTGCAGATTACGCGCGAATCGTTGTGGGGGGTCAATATTCCTTCCAAGTCTTTTTTTAGTGAAGGTTAATTCTGCTGTCTGCATGATGGATGGTTTAACCCCCATTTCTTGTACTTGGTCGATCGCTCGTAATTAGGCTTTTTTTTCGGTTGGAGATTGGCGGTCGTCCATCAGAAATCCTCCCGTAGGTTCTGTGGGTTCCATCATGTATAGATCCTCTAATGGACGAGCAGCAACGTCTGGAACTGGTCGTCCGGGCTTATTATTCCTTTGAGGTGGACCATCCTCCTCATCCTCTGAATTGTTCTCCCGGGCTCTCTTTCCAGGTTGCCTTTTGACGAAGTCAGAGAGCTTTCACTCCTCATAAAATCGCCAAAGTTGCTTTAGCAAATCTCTACACTCGCTCGTAAAGTGCCCCATGCTTTGATGGTAGGCATAGTACTTGTTAGGGTTGAGTTTGCCAGTTTCTTGGCGGATTCTCCGGGGAGGGAAGAGCAACTCTTTCTCCTTTACATTTTCGTACACAGTATCGATTGATACTGTTAGCACCTGGTTCAGCTTTTCCTTTAATTCTGTTCCTTCGGTGAATGCCTTCATGTTCTTCGGTACCCTATAGCCTATTTTGCCGGGTTTTTGTTGTTCTCCTTGGGATCAGCTTTATTTTCCCCCAAGTTTGCTTGCAGGGCCTCGTGCATGGAAACAAATATGCCGGCTTGATTTTTGAATTCGGCATAGCTTTTTGGTCACTTTAGATGTACCTCTTTCCACAACTTCGATCCTTTCTTCAACTCGGCCATAACAACAACGATTTTCGTATCTTTGCTTACTGGTTCTCCTTCCAACAACACTTTGTCGAATCTTTCCATAAACGCCCAGTCTGACTCGTCGTCGTTTTGCTTTAAGTCCAACAATCGGTATTTCTTGGACAAATACGAACCCACTGTTGAGAAGTGGGAGAGGAACTCTCGACTCAATTAAACAAATGAGTGGATAGATGCTGGTGGCATTGCAGAAAACCACTTGTGTACTCGGTCCCCCAAAGTCAAAGGGAAGTTCCGGTATTGGGTGGCATCACTGGCTCCCACAGAGATCATGTAGTCCGAGTATTTCGTTAAATGGACTCGGGGATCAGCAACACCTTCGTATTGTATGCTGACCGGAAACTGAATCTTTTTCTGGATCAGGGCCTTCAATATGATGGATGATAATGGTGAGGATGGCATGTTGGTCGTCCCCATCCCTCTTTGCTGATCCAGTTGCCCCTGCATGCTCTCCACAGCCTTTCTCAGGCTTGACAACTCATCCAAAGATGCCCCCTGGCTCGGAGGCTGTTCGGCGAGCAAAGGCACATGCCTTTCTGCTCGTCGCAGTCCCTCACTCAGAGCGGACATGTCCTAGAGTTGTTTCCTAGGGTTGCTCGCCGCGTTTGGCCCTAGGCGCCTGAAAGTAAACTGGGACAGTCTTTCATGAACTGACGGACGAGGTTGCTCAAATATTGCTCGCCCGTCTCCTGCTCCTTGACGAACAGCTTTTTCTTGGTTTTGGGGTTGGCCAAGCCTGTCTTGGGCACTGGAACGAGTTGTTCCGTGGCTGGACAATGTTGCTCGCCCTCGTGCAGACTCAGTCTGACCCTCTGTTTGGTTGACCACTTTAGCCTTGCCCTTATCCCACCGGACCTGAGCACTGTTCACCTCCTGTTGTACGCCCCTAACAGATCTAGCTCTAACAACCTCCATGGGTTTAGCCCTAGACCTTGCTTGTGAAGGTCTATTTTGTTCTTGCTGTTTTTGAATAGCCTGGAGAGCAGCAATGGTTTTAGCCAGTTCGTTAGGGTTGTTCGCTAGGGCCTCCATTTCTGGTGGGATGTTATGAGTTATGGTCGTATGTCGTGATCTGTTTGCATGTCTAGGTTCACGATCTTGATGGCCTGCTGATGAAGCTCGAGTGAGAGATGCTCTCCTTGATAAACGTGAACCTTGTGTTTCCCTGGATTGAGGCATCCTGATTTAAATTATCTCCTCAATCTTTGAGTCTTCAAATTTAATATTGAAGAACACCAAGAACACCTTTGTTTGAATATTCAAGAATTTCTTGAGGATTCCTTTAAATATTCAAGTTTTCTTACTTGAAGTTCTTGATTAATCACACTTAACTGGAGGTTCGAACCCTCCTTCTAGCGCCAAATTGTTGGTGATCAAATTTAATCGGGAGGATTAGTGACTGTTTTAGTTCGGTTTAGGATCACCAAACAAGAACGTGATTTATTATCACCGTAAATGATAAATCAAAGGTCCGGGGTCATAAAATTGTAAATACGAAAGTCAAAATCGTATTTATTTTGTATAGGTGTACGTTAAGGTGTATTTGTGTGTGTTTTGTGAGTATTTGTGAATTTGAACTTGTACTTTTTAGCTGGAGAACAACTATTTATAGAGACTAGCAAGCAGGAGGTGTTCAAGACTCTTGGACTTCCTAGCTTGCATGCTAGACAAGTGTCATTTGACCTTGTTTGACCTTATCTAAGCTGAATCTTAGTTACAAAGTCTTCTTTGGTCTTATATCGGACTTCATTATTGTTCGTTCAGGTCGGCTTAATTGATTCAGGATGACTTTTCCATAAAAGTTGTTCGCCTTCTGAGGATATGGCTTGGAAGTTGTTCGCATATGTATCTTGTTGAGATATGAGCTTTGGAATCTTGGTTCTTTGTTCGTCTACATACACCCCTTGGATTGGTTTATGCACCCAAATCTTGATTTTCTTTATTAAGTCCTTAATCCTTGTTCGCACAATAATGATTGATGTTCGCCTATCAACAACACTGTCGGTTGGATCACATGAGCGAGAAGGGGATGAAGGTAATGTGTTCAAAAGGGAGACTTCCAGGGCTGAAATTTGTTGAAGTTAGCCTATGCGAGGACTATGTTTTTGGGAAACAAAGAAGGGTGATTTTCTCGAGAGGCGACAGAACCTTGAAGGCGGAAAAGATGGAGCTGGTGCATAGTGATCCATGGGGACCAGCGTCCGTGAGGTCCCTTGGTGGTTCGGAGTATTACATGACCTTCATCGATGATTCCACTCGAAAAGTATGGGTTTATTTTCTGAAAAAATAAAACTGATGCGTTTGATACCTTCAGGAAGTGGAAAGCCCTTGTAGAGAACGAAACATGTCTGAAAGTGAAGTGTCTCCGTTCTAACAATGGATGTGAATATGAACTTCGTGAGTTCAAGAAGTATTATGCTGAGAATGAGATTCGCATGGAGAAGACAGTGAGAGGAACTCCCCGGCAGAATGGAGTGGCAGAGCGAATGAACAAAACGTTGAATGAGCGAGCCAGATGCATGAGGTTGAAGAGTGAACTACCTAAGACGTTTTGGGCAAATGCAGTAAGCACATCAACATACCTGATCAATAGAGGTCCATTAGTTCCGCTAGAGAACAAAATACCTGAGGAAGAATGGACAGGAAAAGAGGTAAAACTGAATCACTTGCGTGTCTTTGCTTGTATTGCTTATGCTCATGTTAATTCTGTTGATAGAAGTAAGTTAGATGCTAAATCTGTTAAGTGTATGTTCATTGGTTATGGTGGTGATGAGTTCGATTATAGACTACGGGATGAGAATAACCGTAAGATTATTCGCAGTAGAGATGTGGTTTTCAATGAACATGTTATGTACAAGGACAGATTGGAGGCATCAGATTCTGGCAAGATTGATACCCGAGAGGTCGAGTTAGACATTTCAAACTCGAGTGGAAGTAAGGAGAGCCAGAATGAAGAAGAGGTTCTTATTGAAGAACCAAGGACCCCACCACCGGAGAATCTGCTGCAGAGACCAGCTAGAGAGCGACATGCACCTGATAGGTATTCGCCCTCTAACTACTACTTGTTACTTACTGATGATGGTGAATCTGAATGTTATGCAGAGGCAGAGTAGGTTGTAGATAAACGAAAATGGAGAGTTACTATGGATGATGAGTTAACATCTCTTCTGGTGAACGACACTTGGGAACTTGTTGAGCTCCCAAAAGGCAAGAAGGCTTTGCACTGCAAGTGGGTCTACCGAATCAAGAACGAAGCTGATGGGAGCAAACGTTACAAAGCCCGGCTAGTTGTCAAAGGGTTTGAGCAGCGATATAGTGTTGATTATACTGATGTTTTTACTCCTGTTGTGAAACGGACCACTATTCGAATGATGTTGAGTATGGTAGCTGCAGAGAACTTGTTGTTACAACAGATGGATGTGAAGACGGCGTTCCTTCACGGTGACTTGGTGCATGAGTTGTACATTACACAACCTAAGGGGTTCGTAGTGAAGGGAAAGGAGAAACTTATGTGCAAGTTGAAGAAGAGCTTGTATGGCTTGAAGCAAGCTCCCTATCAGTGGTACAAAAAGTTTGATAGTTTCATGATGGAGATTGGTTACCTGAGATGCCACACTGATCAGTGTTGTTACTACAAGAGGTTTGACAATGGCTTTCTTATTCTCTTGCTATATGTTGATGACATGTTGATTGTAGGAGTTGATGCAAGTGAAGTGAATAAGTTGAAGAAGCAATTGACGGTTTTTTATGAAGGATCTTGGAGAGGCAAAACAAATTTTGGGCATGAGAATTGAGAAAGTGTGTATCTTTCACAGTCGAATTATATTCAGAAGATCTTAGAAAGATTTAACATGACGGAGTCGAAGCCCGTGAGTGTCCCCTTGGACAGTCACTTCAAGCTTTCAAGGAAGGAGTCGCCAAAGAGCAAGGAGGAACATGTCCAAATGATGAAAGTACCATATACCTCAGCAATTGGCAGCATCATGTATGCCATGGTGTGTACAAGACCAGATATTGCTCATGCAGTGGGAGTAGTGAGCCGATTCATGGGTGATCCGGGCGAACAACATTGGGAAGCAGTAAAGTGGGTCCTACGTTACTTGAGAGGTACCACAAACAAGGCTTTGTGTTTCAATGGCAAGAGTATGGAGCTGGTGCGTTATGTGGATGCAGACTTGGCATCAAATGATCTTGATGGAAGAAGAAGTACAACCGGGTATGTTTTTACTTATGGTGGTACTGCTATATCTTGGACTTCTAAGTTGCAGAAGATTGTTGTGTTGTCCACTACAGAGGCAAAGTATGTAGCTGTGATAGAGGCAAGTAAGGAGATGGTGTGGTTGCAGAATTTCTTGGGTGAACTTGGGAAGGAGCATGGGAATAACACTCGTTTCTGTGATAGTCAAAGTGCTATATTTTTGGCGAAGAATCCGGCGTTTCACTCAAGGACAAAGCATATTGAGTTGAAGTATCACTACATTCGTCACCTTTTGGAGGAGAGGGTCTTGCAGCTTATGAAGATCCTAGGAAGTGAGAATCCAGCAGACATGTTTACTAAGGTGGTGACCTTAGAGAAGTTGAAGTTGTGCAAAGCTTCAATTGACCTTGGAACTTGAAGATAAGGCTTGGCGATGCCAGGTGGATGAGGGAGGAGAGACAAGAAGATATGGTTACATGGAGAATTCAGTCTCCAAGTGGGAGATTGTTGGAGTGTGGAGGCTGAATGGACTGTACACTTGGGCCCAATACCGGCGATCCAACTTTTTCGGCCCACTTTTTCGGCCCTAATTTTTAGGCCCCGTTTGGTTTGCAGGACTGGCCAGGATTGATCAAATAGTCCCAGGTAATCCTCCATTTGGTTTGCATGACTTGGGCCCAGGACCAAAGTTCAGCCCGGGTCCCAAATACTATTTAGTCCCACTGCATTGGGACTATTTGATCCCATGGGGAGGGTGGGACTAGCTAGTCCCAGCTACCAAACTGACTATAATACCCCTCAAATTCAACCTAAAATGATAAAATTGCCCTCATTAACATAACAATTTACAATAATCATACAACTTCAGTTTTATTCTTCCTTGCTCTCCAGCAGTCAACTACGAATTTAACATAAAAAAATTAACTAATTGCAGACGAATTGCGTGTTTAGTGGCATAAATTGCAGGTTAATACATCGGATTCTACTTCTCGCCAACACATATTTCAGAGTTCTTAATTCTTACGCAAATCACACCAAAATGTCAACAACATCAAGCATAAGAAGCTGTATCATTCCTTCAAATCCTAATTCTAGATTTTCCCTATCTATTTTTATAGACGAACGCACAAAGCACAAAGAGAGAGAGAGAGAGACTGACAAATGGGGAAGAATGGCGGGGGGAGAAGGAGGGACGCAATTTAGGAGGGCGTACCGGAGAGGAGGCGACACTGGCTGCGCGAGCTCGTTGAAGGAGGGCGGACGGCGGCACTGGCTTCCTCGTTGAAGAACGGCAGCGGCGCGAGATCGAAAAAAGGACAGCGGCACGAGATTGGAATTAGACGGCGGCAGGGCTGGCGACTTCGTTGACGGAGGAAGGCGGTGCCGGCGACTCGCTAGAAGAGTGAAATCGATTTGGGTTGAATTCGATTTTGGGGGTGAAATCAATTTGGGGGAATTTTGGGGTGAATTCGACCGACATTTGGGTAGTGTAATTTGGGATCTGGATCACCTGCTGTGTAGAAAAACACAGTAAATTTTACAGTGCAATAAATGATGTCGTACAATGTTTAAGGGTTAACTAAATTTCCTTTGTTTTACTTTTTTTTTTCCATATTTAACTTTTAAAACATGATAATATCAAGATTTTTTTTTCCTTTATTGCATTTAAACTTGAGGAATATATATATATATATATATATATATATTTCTTTCATTTCCACCCTATAAATGAGATTATTTATTTGAATTTGTAAAAAAAACTGTAAATTTAGTGAAAAGTTCATTATCGTTGATTTAGTTGTTACTAACTTGTAAATTCATAATACTATTTTTATTAAATTTTAACGTTGATCTGCTTTCCAGTATATGTTTATAAACAATATTAATAAAAATAGTATTATGAATTTGTAATATATAAATATATATATATATTTTTTTTTCCTCAAGATTTTAATGCAATAAAGGAAAACTAAATTCTTGATATTATCATGTTTTAAAAGTTAAATACGGAAAAAAAAAGGGTAAAACAAAGGAAAATTTGTTAACCCCTAAACATTGTACGACACCGTTTATTGCATTGTACAATTTGTTGTGTTTTAATACACAGCAGGTGATCCAGATCCTGTAATTTGGGGGTAATTTGGTCGACATTTGGGTAGTGTAATTTGGGGGTAATTTGGGTAATTAATATATATTTTATTTTAAAATATAAATATAAAAATTTTACAATCCTGCAATCCAAACACAAGTTAGAAAACATGAATCCCACCAAATCCAATCTCATCTAGTCTAATCCCAACTAATCAAGTCAAATCCAGTCCAATTCAATCCTGCGAACCAAACGAGCCCTTAGGGTTAGGGCTCGTTTATTATATATACACGTTTTCTCCTTGTATCGTGTATCAGAAAAATATAGTGAAAATCCCTGGCTTGACATCGCTCCCAGACGTAGTCGTAAGACGAATTGGGTAAACAAATCTCGTGTTCTATTTCGTGATGGCGTGTGTGCGTTTTTATCCTAACAGTTTGGACCAAAAAAAAAACTTGAATTTTTTATTATTTGGATCATAATTTTTTTCATTTTATATACATAGTAAATATAAAATTGACAGATACAAATTCAGCAATTCTTGTGCCGATTCTGCATTCAATTGAAATTAATTTACAAGAGGACTACTCTTACTTGAATACATCTTCTATCATAGCTATTAGCTAGATAACTTAACTTTTAATTAACTAAGTTAGTTGTAATTTCTGTTTCAGTTGATGTATTCGATTTTCTCTTTCAAATCTTCTTCTTTCTCCTGACCAAAGGTCACTTCTGCAGAATCTCATTCAAGTTAATTTTTGTTTCGCACAAATTTAATACTTCACCGTTTCAAAATAAATGTCGTTCTATAGATTTTGTATCAAATTATAAATTATAAATTTTGACATATACCCCACCTAAATCTCTAAATGATCTATTATATGTTGATAATCTCTAACAAATTTGATAAATTTTAATATAATTTCTAAAATATCTCTTATATTTTAAATTTTAATTCGGGGTAAATCAGGGAAAAACTTGAAAAAATAGTTAAAATGATACTTATTTTGAAATAAAATATAACCTCTAAAATGATATTTATTTTTCAACAACTCTTTTTTTTTTTAACAAAAAATTATATGAAATTCATTTTCTTCAAAATACTAATATATATAATATCATTATTATGCATATCTACTACACTATTATGTATTTGCACTATTATTATATATAAATCAACCATTTTTAAGTCATAACAATGAATATACATAACAGTGCAAAATATGAATGCATAATAATAATACTAGAAAAAAATTCTCCTGAACTCAAGTTCACTCTACTCCTTTTTTCTCCCAAAAACTTTTACTTAACACAAGGTTTCATATGAACAAGTTTCATAGTAAGAAATTTATATTATTAAATGTATTTACAGATATAATTACATACATTTGTTGATACCATAAAATTTTATGACATAAATAAATACATATATATAATAGTATTAACGCTTGCCTGCAATAATTTCAAATTTTGAATAAAAAATAATGTCAAATTATTATATGCTCGTGGCAAGCTTTCTTATTTAAATTCCAAGAAGATTTATTAGCTATTTCTTATAGAGAAAAATGAGTTTTTGGGACTTTCCAAATTTAGGACACAATTTTTTTTAGCTTGTAAAATTAGGACATAATTTTACAGAAATAAAGACATTTTCTTTTATGTTGGACAAATTTAGGTCAAACTTTATAAAATGTGGGCCAAATAAAGCTTGAATATGATGTGTCCAGTTGGTTCAAATTTTATAAATTTGACCTAAATTGACAAAATTAAAAATAACATTCTAGTTTTGCAAGTTTGTAAAGATAATGTCATAATTTTGCAAGCCCGTAAGATAGTGTCACAATTTTGCAAGCCTGTAGGTATAGACTATACAGTATCCTAATTTTACAAACACCCATAAAATAATATCTTAAAAATAATTTCCCCTTTCTTATTGCCTTCATTTACTTTACTCCACAACTCAATATTAATAATTTTTCCTGTCAAAAAGATTTAGTATAATTTTTTTAAATAAATTAAACTACACTCACAAACTACACTCACAAACAAAAAATGGGTCCCACAATACCCACCACAATACTCTTACTTTATCTATTTTATTCACTTTTTCAATAAAATAACAATTTTCATTAAAAATTGTGTTCTACAGTAACCGGGTAAAATTTTCGTGGACGGAGGGAGTATATAATTAAATAAAAAAAATTAAATTGATAAGCGTGGTTGAATCCGTCTGATATGGGTAGCAGAATAGGAGCTAGGCGGTTATCTTGGTATCTATATAGTTATAGAAATTAGGGCTGTTCACCGTAAAAAAAGGTGGTCCGACTTTTTCCAATATGCTAATTACAAGTATGGTAATTATACTGAAAAATTTATACGGATAATATATACGATGTAACCATATTTTTCAGTATTGTTGACTGAGTGCAACATATTGATATTTGACCAAGCCTGGCGAGTGTTCCTTATTATAAATACTCATATGTGGGGATAGAGAGAGTGCACAGAGAGGAAAAGAATGGAGAACTTGAAAACCTTGGTTTACAATAAAACTAAAATTCAGCTGAAATTCAAGGCGGATTTGAAGGCAATTGTAGTGGGTCCTGGGCAGACGAAGACGATTCAGTTTGGAAACTTGCTCAAGGATGAGACGCAACAGATTCGTGTGCTCAGCGGTGACGGTGGTGAACAAGTTCTGGTGGTTCTGAATCGGCACGACTTTCCGAGCGAGAAGACGAAGGAGCTCCTTGTATTCCAAATGCTCAATCACCGCTTGCAATATACTTTTCTTCACTGGACCTGGTGCCACACACATCCCTCTCTCTCTCTATATATATGGTTGTTAATCATATGTTGCATAAAAATAAATTATAGGGTTAATACTAATATGCAACATGTACTATGATATGTACAATTTTTTTTCCTATTGCAATTTGTACTATACTAAATGATATTCTCTCTACTCCTTTTTAATTGTCCCATTTTATTTAAAATGATATATTTTTTAATTGTCACTCCACTGATATCAATGCAATTTTTATCTACTTTTTTCAATAATGTCTCTAATAAATTATAAAGTTGATTATTATTTTGAATTTGTGTATATGGATAAAATGAGACAGATGATAAAGGACGGAGAAAATAATTTTGAAAATTGTAACCATGTAGGTGAATTTGATAAAAGAAATTGTAAAGGACGTAAATTGATAAAAAGGGTTATCCAACTCTATATAATATTAATTTTTTTTAAAAATTTGATTAATTGATGTTGAATTCTTTACAGGAATAAGTATTTTCATACCAAATTGGAGGTGCTGTTGCTACACCAGCGGTGATTTCTCTCTCTCTCTCTTTTTAGTGTCTGTTTTTTTGGTGGATATATAACCGTATAAATAAAATTGAAAGTAATACAAATTAGTATTTGATCAGTCGCACAGAGAAACTGAAAACGAGAATTGACAACAAAACAGAACTCCACCTTAAATTTAGAGACGTCTACAGAACTGGTGGGCCCCAAGCAACGCCTTACTACGGTTCGAAGGTAATTGAAGTGGGTCCCCGTGGGAGGACCACAATTCCTTCTGGAACATTCCTCGAAGCACATAGGTCCAGGAAGGATAAATGCACTCAAGAGATTTATGTGTTGAGCGGTGATATTCTTGTGCTCTATATGAGCTCCGATGATTTTCAAAACAATCAGGGGAAGGACCTTATATTGGATTCTCAAGATAACCGCTTTGGATTTGCTTTTCTTCAACCCCACCCACCAAGGTCTCTCACTCTTTCTTAATTTATGCATTTTAATTCTTTGATAATTTTTTTTCTCTATTTGCCTGCTCTAATCATTATGAATAAAATTAATAGGATTTCAGAAAGTCACCTTGCTTGCTGTGCTTGACGTTAGGATTTGAGTTTTTAGAATTTTAAATTAATAAGTTTATGCGTATATTTTATGTTATATTGACTATAGTTTGTGCCACCATTCTGAATTTTGACTCGTAAGCTTAGGAGACCTTGCATAATTAATGTGGACTTGTTTAGACTAATTATTTGTTTAAATTGACTAATTCGTTGGTCATAGAGTGGTGAATATACTTCCTTTGCCTACAATCTTAGGCAAAATTGTCATATTGGGATGCTCCATTATATAGGATTATTTTGCATTCCAATAAATATTAACTATTTTTTCCTAAAGTGTCTCTATCGGCCCCAAACAAGTTAAGAGAGAGTTAAAATCTAGAGGGGAATGATAAATATATTTTTAAATAAAAAATTCACGACTTAATAGAATAAGCAAACAAGCAAGTTGTTTCAGATTAACACTAAGTGGTGAGAAATGTTTAGCCCGATATGATTACTATCCTACTCACTGTTATTCACCTGATTAGTTGAACAACTATCAGATTAATTAGGCTGAGTATGGAAGTCTATGGGCTCTAACTCGTGTGAAAACCTTTGAAAAATCGACTAAGTCCAAATCACGTCTAATCACTTGATGTGAGTTAGATGAGTTTTATGCAAATGAGATACGCATATTACAGTTAATACCAAGGGTGCAGAAGTCGGAAAACACTAGGCGGACGTTTCTTGGCCGCCTAGGCGCCCGTCTAGAAATCTGCCTAGCCTAGGGTGCTTTTTTTTTAAAGTAATTAAAGGTTAGAAATTAATGTGCTAGACTGCTAGCTGGATATCACCATATCACAGATTTTTTGAGTACCTCGAGAGCAGCACTTCTTTTATGTACCTCGAGACCCGCAATTATGAGTAATATCTTCCAAACACATACACATCCCTGGTTAATATAAAGCAAATAGACATACAAGTATTTATAGTGGTTCGAAGGCCCAACTTCTACGTCCACTTTTTCCAGACAAATAAGAAGTAATTTCAGCACCTTAGGAATTTTGATTTAAGTGTCAATGGACACTTTACAACTTTCAGCTAAGTTCAACTCAGCTTACTTCACTATCAAACTATATTATTTCTCAAACCTAGGGTTTGATGTTGGGTTCCCAACCAGGTGAGAATCCTTCTTACAATAAAATTCTCTCTAAGTTTTAATATATGCCCTATGCTTAGGGAAATTCTAATTAGGTTTCTTAGCTTGTAGAACAATGTTTTGGAAATTTGCTTGAATTGTTTTAATGCTTGATCACTTATAAAACTTGTAGAATTTCTGTAACCATACTCCAAGGTTGTGATCTATATTTATAGAGAGATTTCAAATATATCAGTTAGAGATAATATTTGAATTTTTTTTTAATCTTTGGGTGCAATCAAACGTTTGACTAGAGGTGCAATCTTCTTATACCATTTTTGGTGGTTTTCACATACTCTCGTACTTAATATTTGTTGGGTTCTACAATTACAAGCTTAGTGTCAGCTTCCATTCGTGCATTGTCAACTTCTCACTGGAGGATGCTCGGATGTGTCCAATGGACACCTTTGAACTCTTCTGAAAAACACTAACAAAAGAGACACATTCTCCTCAAAGGCTCTTTTATCTACTCAACTTTGCTTTTGTACTTTTTGACACTTAATATATATTACACTAGTCATTCTTTGATTGATCTTTATTGTCCAGAGCACACTTCACCCAACAACTAACTTTAAGTCCTCTAATCTTGTTGTGCAGAAGTTATCTTAAGCTTAGAAACTAAGAGGTCTAGTTGTGCAGAAGTCATCTAAAGCTTAGAAACTAAGCTGCCCCTGCTCAGGGTGGTTTGACATTAGATCTTCGAGTTCTCAATTGGTCTTCTTGATCTGCAGTTATACAGGTTAAATTCCCCCCATAACTTGTGATCTAGAAACTAATCTAACCAAAGTCGTGTTTAAAAAAAAAATCAACCTAAGTCTAACTCAGCTGACTAACAGGTTCAACTGGTGCTACAATAAAGTTGTTCTAACATACACAGTTGATACTAATTAGATGTGTTTTGGTTAATCATCAACACTAATACACATTTCTCAACAGTCTCTATATAAATTCATAAAGTATCCATTTAATTTATAATTTTATGTGAATGAGGATAGGTGATGAAATATATTATGAATTAAATAAAGTGATCATGAATTTTACACATGCTTTAATTTACATGTAAAAAGAAATTTGTTTATTATTATTGGATGAAGGATTTATATGGTCAACTTCCTTCTTTAATTTTAAGTTTTATGGTTACTTTTGAGGTAATTAATGTTTGCATCAATTAATTATTCTTATGTGCTGGGTGGAAACTATATTCCGATAGCTCATATATGGGTGATTAGATTCAGTTTCATATTCTTCCAACACTCAAATTTCTTTCTTTTTTCGGGGATATTATACATAGTTACAGTCTTGTTTTATTGTTTGCATCATTCATCTGCCCAACCTTTTACCATATTATTGAGAATCAAGATTAATGTCAATCGTGTTCCTTATCTGATTTCAGGTGGAAAAACTTGTTATGCTTTTCCAAGACTCACAAATCGCATGACATGGAGATCTTCGCCTAGCTTGTTTTTTTGAAGTTGGATTTTAGTTGCGCTGGTTTGCAGAAATTGAATGTTACGTTTAAAAGTTTATGATTGTTGGAACTAGTTTGTTCATTTGAATTTGAGCTTAGCTTTAAGCCATTCACTTAAAATATTGTTTTATTGCAAGTAGTATATTTTAAATAAAAATAATAATAATTACAATATATAAAGGAAAAAATATATTTTTATCCCAAGAGATTGATTCGATTTCAAAATGGTCTCATTTTAAGCAATTTTGGTCCCATAATAATTTTTCATCCAAAGAAATGAGAGTGTGTGTACGTCACCAACCCTCATCCCACGCACCAAAATGTAGTTAATCATATATAAATAATCATAGTACATCGAATCTTTTTCCGACCCGCAGATCAAAATATATATATATATATTTTTTTTTTTTTACAGTCACAGATCAAAATTATACATGAATCAGATTAATTAAAAGTAAAACACTCAACATTATAAATTATTTTATATTCAGATATCAATATGTACTTATGCGTAAGAGCAAACATTTTCATTTGTCTATTATCTTTTGAGTGTCAACCATCAAATATTTTATACAAATTCGCTATTGTATATAACTTCATCATCAGTGTACTAAACTAATCTCGAAAGTCGAAACCAAAAACTTTCAAGGATAATGGGAACAAATATCACATGTGTGCATGTAATGTCTTTTTTGTTCATGGTGTAACACGATTTTGTTCTTGAATTTCAGCTAGTAACTCTTTATCCACAATGTTCATGCCATTTGCAATGTCTTATGAATTATCATGTGTTATAAGCTATGTTTAAAGGGATAAAAACGAAAATGTCCATTCTTATGCTATTAAAAGTTTTTTGCCCACAATATTTTTAAAAAAAGTTTTATACCCATCTTGATAAAAAAAAAAAAAAAATACATACACATCCTTATTATAAAAAATTCTACCCCCAATTAGTTCTTATAATTTTTAATATATATTAATGTAATAATTTTAGCTATTTTTAAAATTTTATAATTTTTTTATTAAATGGTAATTTTTTTAAAAAGAAAAAAAAAGAGTGAAACCAAAACACCTAAATTTTATCACACTTAAAAAGAAAAAAATTTACATCTTTCTTATAGTGGGCAAAAAACTTTATTTTTTTGAGTGATGTGCAAAAAACTTTTTATTTTATTAGAGTGGGCATTTTTACCCTTTTACACATGTTTAAATACGTGTTTACATATATTAATATTATTTCACGTTGATATTTTGAGGAAAGAAAAAAAAAAGCAGTAAATGTATATGCTCTAAACTAAGAACATAAGGAATAAAAAAAAAAAATCATTAGCAAGAAGGAGAATCGTTGGAGTTTTTGACAAAAGCAAAAGAAACTCATTTATTCATGATTTTTAGATTTTAGATAATTATTATTTGATTAGATTTTTTTTACATATATTTTTACTATTTGAATTGTTTTAAGTTACATACAAATTATATTTATGTGTCTGTACGTATACAAATTTTTATCTTTATAAATTTATTCTTTTATTTTTTAAATTTATTCATATTCAATACACTAAAAAAAATGCGGATTAACGACCAATTTTCAGTCACAAAACAGGATTTGCGACCGATTAACCTCGGTCGCTAAAACGCGGGTAGCTAATTTAGCGACCACCTTTTTAGGTCGGTCACTAATCAGCGACCGCCACCGGCGGTCTCTAATATTAGCGACAGCCTCAGGTCGGTCTCTAATCCACCCGGGTATGACCCGATTGGATCATGAGATTTGCGACCACCTCAGGTCGGTCGCTAAGCTTATTTTTAATAAAATTAATTTTTTAATTTAAAATTTATGAGTTCAAACCCGTGCCCATTGGGTCCAGGTGAGGCGCGAACCACTGACCCACTAGCTTATATTAGACAAGCCATATAATTTATAAGCCCTTGTGAGACTTTTAGAAATAAATGGGCGAATAAGCGCCTAAGGGGAATCGGACCCACGACCTCCGGATAACTCAGAGGAGGTGCGAACCGCTAGGACACATGCTATTGTTGTTCGTTTATTTCCATTTAATTGTATATAACCTCAAATTGACTCCCGTTTTTTTTTTTTAAATTCATCAAATTAATTTCTTTTTATTTCTAATTCGTTTATACATACATATTTACTAACTTTATTTTTATTTTGTAAATTTAATATTTTACACTAATATAAATTATTAACTTATTCATTTTTATGCATTTAATTGTATATAACCTCAAATTGACTCCCCTTTTTTTAAAATTCATCAAATTAATTCCTTTTTGTGTTTTAAAATTATTTACTAACTTATATTTATATATTTACTAACTTTTATTTTTTAAATTTAATCTTTTACGCTAATATAAATGATTAATTTACTCGTTTTACGCATTTAATTATATATAACTTCAAATTGAGTCTTTTTTTTTAAATTCATCAAATTAATTTATTTTGTTTCTAATTTATATATATATGTATATATATTCACTAATTTTTATATTTTGTAAATTTAATATTTTAGACTACTATAAATTATTAATTTATTTATTTTTATGCATTTAATTGTATATAACTCCAAATTGAGTCCCTTTTTTTTAATTCATAAAATTAATTCCTTTATGTTTCTAATTCATATATATATATATACTAACTTTTTATTTTATTTTATAAATTTATTATTTATCACTAATATAAATTATTAATTTATTCATTTTTACGCATTTAATTGTATATAACTTTAAATTGAGTCCCTTTTTAAAAAAATTATAAAATTAATTCTTTTTTGTTTCTAATTTATATATATATATATATTCACTAATTTTTTTATTTTGTAAATTCACTATTTTAGACTTCTATAAATTATTAATTTATTTATTTTATGCATTTAATTTTATATAACTCCAAATTGAGTCCTATTTTTTTTAATTCATCAAATTAATTCTTTTATGTTTCTAATTCATCAAATACTAACTTTTACTTTATTTTGTAAATTTAATATTTTACACTAATATAAATTATTAATTTATTAGTTTTTTATGCATTTTATTGTATATAACTTCAAATTGAGTCCTTTTTTAAAAAAAAAAGACATCAAATTAATTTGTTCAATATGTATCAATTTACGAAACAATTCATATTTTTGAATTTTATTTTTTCTGGAATTTTTTTTTGGATTTTTTTTTTTTGAAATTCATGGCCATTTTGACCAATTTTAGGATTAGTGACTGTCAAAGGCGGTCGCTAATTTGCCGGTTACTAATGAATATCACCCGTTTTAAAAAACGAGTCAAATTTACCGAATTGCAACCGTCACCTGGCGGTCGCTAATTATAAAATTGAAATTAGAGACCGCCTTTGCGGTCGCTAATTGGGCGGTTAAAAATAATAGGTTCTTTTGACCGACCTTTGAGATTAGTGGCCGCCAAGGCGGTCTCTAATCGCACAAGATTAGCATCCGAATTTCCTAGGCGGTCGCTTCGCTAATTAGTCGGTTTTGCGACCGATTTTATAGGCGGTCGCAATTTTTTTGGTAGAGACTGCCGGTCAATTTCGGTCGCTAATATATGATTTTGAGACTGATTACTAGACGGTCGCTAATCCGTATTTTTTTTGTAGTGATATACTCCCTCCGTCCCTGAGTAAACTTCTCATTTTCCTTTTCGGGTCGTCCCCCAGTAAGTTTCTCATTCCATAAATGGAAAAAGCAACACTCTACTTTATATAAACTTTAACCTTCAAACTCACACAATATTACAAAAGATGTCACTCATTCAATTTACTTTTCAATACTATTCATTACTTTATCTCAAAAGTCAACATGTGGCCCACCATATATTAATAAATAAATACACTTTCTTAAACCATTCAACAAAAAGAAGTGGAAAACTTACTCGTGGACGGAGGGAGTATATATTACTACAATTTATAAATTCATTTTATTATATGTTTAATTAACATTTAATATTATTTACAAAAGCCAACTTTGGTCAACAAACATTTTTCATCCAAATTTGAAAAAAAAAAATCAATTTTGCACATAGGTATTAAAAGTGTTTTGAACCAATTCCCTTGGGACCAAAAGTGCAATTAACCCAATATATAAAAACAATTTTATCTGTGACATATGATAAATTGAGGTGTGCATGTAATCTTAGAATGGATGAACTATTAAATAGTGTTATTTTTTAAATAATATTTTATTTAAAAAAATTGTTTATATGATTATATATAATTAACCACACATTAATTATATAACTACATATTTTTAATTTTACATGTTATATTTAACTAACACCATATTATATCATAGATATTTTGAGTTTAATTTAAATTTAATTTTTAATTTTTTTTATTCCATGACCTGTTACTTGATAGTGGCTAATGGTCAATTAAGAATGAAACACTTTGTGTCTGGACCATTTAAGCGCACAACACCATGGGGCAAGTCATAATGAGTTAGAATCAGGCCGCTTTTAACACATACAAGTAGAGCTGGCAAAACGGGCCACCGGACTAAGAGGGTGTTTGGCTAAGCTTAATTGAAACATCTTATAAGCTCTAACATCTTATAAGTTGTTTTAAGAGCTTATAAGATGCAATTTTTAAGTAGCTTATAAGTTGCTAAAATGTTTGGCTAAAACAACTTATAAAATCTTTGATAATTTATAACAAATATTTTTTAAATTTATAAAAAATAAAATTTTCTATTTTTTATCTTGAGATAGGGGTGGGGTTGGGGTTGGGGTGGGGGGTAGGGGTGGGGTAAGGTGGGGTGGGTATTTTTTAAATTTACAAAAAATAATTTTTTCTATTTTTTATTTTGAGGTAGGGGGTGGGGTGGGGTGGGGTGGGGGCGTGGGGTGTGGGTGTGGTTGTGGGTGGGGTGGGGTGGGGTGGCTGGAATGGGGGGAGGGTGGATGAGGGTGGGGTGGTTCTAAGGTGAGGTGGGTGGTTGGGGTGGGGGTGGTTAGGAAAATAAGTTGGAAAATCCCAACTTATTTTTTTACAGCTTATAAGATGGTAGGAGCTTATTTTATGATCTTATAAGCTGTTAAACATCTTATTTTGCCAAACACATTGTTGGTACTTATAAGGTCTTAAACAGCTTATAAGATGTTTTAAGGAGCTTATAAGCTCAGCCAAACGCCCTCTAAATACTATTCATGGGCTGGACCGATCTGTTTGCAATCGGATCTCTATAAACTGAACCCAACCCAGCCCACCTTCGCCCACGGGCTAACGGGCCAGCCCGGCCCGTTTCATTTTTTTTTTTCTATTTATTAATGATGGCTCATGGTCATAGATTGAGCTTGTTAGTCTTACTATGGATTTTAATTAGGATACCCAGAGGCCTGGGAGACTTATAAATTAATAATGCAACAGAAAAGGAGGCATTCTAACTTCAATTACCAGTACCACAAACTCACTCATTTGCTAACGCATCTATTCGTGTAAGTATCTATATTTGACCCATTTAATTTTAACTTGATCAAATTAATACTTCTTTAATAATACTCCTTCCATCCAAGAAAGCTTTTTTTTTTTTTTGGTCATGTCCACTAAATTTTTACGCATTCCTCTTTTGGAAATAAACTACACTCACAAACAAATAAATAGGTCCCACAATACTCTTACTTTATTTACTTTATCCACTTTTTCAATAAAATACTAATTTTCATTAAATATTGTGTCCAACAATAAATGGGTAACAATTTCGCGGACAGAGAGAGTACTATTTAGTCAAATTAAATTGGCAAAGTCTCATATGCACCAAGTGCACGGTGCACTCACTAAACAGTTGATACTGTATACACTGAAAAGTTAGTCTCAATCACACTGAAAAGTTAATCTCAATTACACTGAAAAGTTTATTCAGTGTAAACTTTTCAGTGTAATTGAGATTAACTTTTCAGTGTGATTGAGACTAACTTTTCAGTGTATACAGTATCAACTGTTTAGTGAGTGCATCATACACCAAATGCACAAGATACTTACTCAATTAAATTTAGTCTCACGACTCACTCCATAAAATGTGCATGTCAATGAGACAGTCTCAGAAGTATTTCTCATTTGCATGTTAGACATTTGAAATCATTAATTGCACTTACTACCTCTGTTGTTTCCACTTTCTTGACTTGGTCTTTTGTTAAATAATTGAATGAGTGTAATTTTATTTTTCATAAATAATATAGGCAGGCGCAGATAAAAAAAAATATATTTAAATGACTGGACAGGCCTGTGGCCCGTTGGGCCAAAATGGCCCGATTTTTTGGGCTGCCATATTCATGGCCCGACCCATATCTCGGGCGAGTCGGGCCCAAATTGCCAGCTCTACGAGTACATTTTCCTCCCCACCATGAAAACCTACCACTGCAAACTCAGTATTTTTCGACTTATAATTTGCAGAGGAACATGGATAATTTTTTTGGTACATTCATGCAAACATAGTAAAATTACAATTCAATTATTCAATCTTTTAATATTTCATTATTAGATGGTGCTTAGAAATGACTATTATTATTATTATTATCATTATTATCATTATTATTATTATTATTATTATTATTATAATTATAAATGGTAATTGGTTACTTTTTAGAAATCAATTTACTTTAATAGAATCAAAGATTCCAATCAAACACTCAAATCTCATTTAATTCACATACTTTACCTCCAATAAAATTCACCATAAACATAATAGTGTATTATAATCCCATACAATATAGTAGATGCATTCACAACCTAAAATATAAGAGCCTCACTGTACAATCAAGTGTATTTTTGAAAAATTACTTGTGTTATTATTAAAAAGTTACCCCTGTTATTTCTAGAAAATTACCCTCTATTAAATGCATTTTCAACAATATCAGAAACAACTTTTTAAAAATATACTTAATTTACACGGTGCACCTAATACATACAATACTATATCAAAATATAATATAGGTTGCATTTAGATACTCCCTCTATCTCAAGTCCGCTTAAAAAAAGTTTGCAGAAGCCACAAAGTTCATTTGGTCAGCCATTTCCATGGAGGATGCCAACATTGTGGCAATGGAGGATCGAATCATAACAACCCACTTCCGGCAGCAGCAAGAATCCACCCTGCTCCGGTGGCTGCCGATTTGGAGAAGCTCCTCATGAAGGAGATAAGTAACCTTGTTCAAAATAACAAACAGTTTTATGATTGTTTTTACAATGATATTTGCTGTAATCACCGACGTTTCCTTCTCGTGCCATGACTCTCCCCCCTCTTGCCCGTATACGTTTCTGCTGGTCTCCGCACTAGTCTACTACTTTAGTGCAAAGGAGTACGTCAAAAAGCAGTGCGAGGTTCAAGGCAGGCTGCTGCGGCCAGGATCGCCGCTGCCGCTGCGGGTACCAACAACGATCTGGAGAATGCTAATGCTGGTGGAGGAGGGCAGAACCAGAACCAGAACTGGGGGGGAATGAAGGAGACAACCACGGTTTGCTACCACATGGCATGTCATTGAGGCGTTTTGGCATACACGCTAATCGCGACGCGCTCCATTTAAGAAGCCTAATTAGTTAGTGTATGTCTCTGTGGTTTCAATTTAAGTTCCTTATCTTTATTTATATTATGGTGTTGTTATTGTTGTTTTAGGGCACAAGTACCCAGCTAGTTTCCATTTCATGTTGTTAGTAGGATGTCAACTTTATGTAAGGATTTGGTTGATGCTATTGTTTTCATCATTTTGCTAATATTAATAGCATCACGGTTATTATATTAAGCCTTATTTCCTTCTTCTGTTTCATGGTATTTGATTATTATTAATTGTGCTGTAAGAAAAATAGAAAAAAAAGAAAACCTATTTTAGCCTAAAGGCCTAGTCACGCCACCATTTAGTTTACGTAAGTTTTAACCTTCTAAACATATTAATACAATTAATTATTCATTATTGGGTAAGTGAAACTTCATTTTTGGACCATAAAATATTGTTTGTTAGTTCGAATAGCAACCAAATATTAAATTTGGATTTTATTTGTAAAGATTAAAAAATTTAGATTAAATTATAATTTGGGAAAAGAATGTGATTTTATTTGCAATTAAATATATAAATTATTGTACATAGAAGATCGATGGAACTGTGTATTCAACAACTTATGTCTCTCTCGCTTGGATGGGAAACTTTCGATTGAGTTATCTTATTCAAAAACATCACTTCTACGTCGCATATAAGGGTATAGAGATTAAAAAAAAAAAGGACAAAAGATATGGGGATCTCTCTCTTTTTTTTTCCAATAGAAAATATTAATCAACAATAAATATAATATGAGAAAAAAAAAATACTATCGTAAAGGAAGAGTTGATCACAAACATTTACACTTTTCTTTGTCTTTTTCAATTCTATGTTACAGTGATTCATCATGTATTCAAGGAGGATGTTTCTATTATTATTATTATTAATTTTCAGTGAAAAAGGTATAATGGTCAAAATATGTGGTGTGTTTAGTAAATTTTAATAAACATTTCAAATTACATGGGATATATTTAATAATTGGGGTGTGTATAATAAATTCAGGGGTTTATCTAGGGTGCCTTTAGATTATTATAAATTACGAAAAAATAATTTTAATTTCTAAAACTAATCACTTCCAAACATCACTTATTTATATATCATTGTCCTATTTTTCAATATATTTTTTATCAATGAATTAAACTCTCTTTATTAAAAAATATAGACTAATAAACCCACAATTTTACACCTTCTAACACTCTTGAATTTTTTTTTTTATTAGAACTTGCACTATTTGCAAGGATAATCTAAATCGTAATGGAAGGAGTATCAAGTTTGGTGGGAAAATGATTATTTCTCTACCCATCAAAAGTGTTCATATTTTTCTTATTTGTTTGTTCATAAATGTGTGTTCATTTCTTTTATGTCAACAATCATTTTATTTTTGTACAAACAATTAATTATTTTATTATTTTTTTTTATCTATTTTTTTTTAACTCGCGTTCAAACAATTGAATATAGTTTAGTAATAAAAAAATAATAAAATTGTTGAGAAAAGAAGTAATAAATATTAAGTCAAACAAAAATTAACTTGCATGTGATTTTGTAGGGTTTTTTTTTTTTTTTTTTTTAAAGCTGGAATGTGATTTTGTAGTTAGAAAGAGTAGACGACTTGGCAGAGAGAATCCTAGAAATTTGATTTGGGATCATGGCCCAGTGAGAAAGTAGGAGGAAAGGAAAGACCGACTTTTTTCAGAGAGAGGTAGGCCCAGGCCCAGATAAACTAGTCAAAATAGGTGGGAAAACCACTATCAATTTCTCTCTGTCTCATTTAGTGTCCACTGGGCCCGGTAAAGTTAGTGTAGAAATATAATGGGAAATTGTTGATGGGCACATAGTTTAAAAAAATTATTTTAAGGTAAATTTCTATTAGTTTATTTAGTCTAAGGTATAAAAATTATTGAAGTTGAATTTACGTATATTATTATTATTTTTTTACCCGAGAGTAGTTAAATAATTTATTTCTTTAAGTAAATTTTATGTGAAACTTATTCATAATATAAAATTTGTATAGTTATATATAATTTTGTTTATTTATTTATATCACAACATTTATACTATGAAAAGCTATAACATCGTGTAATATCATATTAACCTAGATTTTGCGATGGATTATATAATTAAATAAAAACATTTAAAATTGATACGCGCGGTTGAATCCAATCCGTCAGATATGGGTAGCAGAATAGGAGCTAGACAGTTACGTTTTTTCGGGAGATGGATAGCGTTGCGATATCTCGGTATCTATATAATTATAGAAATGATTTTATACCGAAAATATATACAATAACCACATTTTTTTGACTGAGTGCAACATATTGATCTTTTGACCAAGCCTGGCGAGTGTTCCTTATTATAAATACACATATGTGTGAGCATAGAGAGAGGGCATAGAGAGAAAAAAAAAATGGAGAACTTGAAAACCTTGGTTTACAATAAAACAAAAATCCAGCTAAAATTCAAGGCGGATTTGAAAGCAATTGTAGTGGGTCCCGGGCAGACGAAGACGACTCAGTTTGGAAACTTGCTCAAGGATGACACCCAATAGATTCGTGTGCTCAGCGGTGACGATGGTGAACAAGTTCTTGTGGTTCTGGATCTCCAGAAGAGATACATCCAGAAGACTAGAAATCTCCAGAAGAGGTCCGTCCTGAAGACGAAGAATCTTAGTAACAAAGCACGTGCACAAAATGATCTAATACTAGGATCACTGAACGACCAGATCAAATACATAGGGGAAATGATGTGATCTGCTTAATATGAGATCAATAAATAAATATCGGAGAAACAATATAAATTCGTTGTCGACAACATATCTGTGTTCACAATTGCTCTTTCTAAAATCTGGATCCAGTACCTAAAGTTGAGTGTCTGAAGCACTTTGATTTGGGTGTAATAAGAAAGAAGCAAAAGTGTGGCAGAGCTAAACTCGCTAATAAGTTTTGGTTCTATCGTATGTACACTCGAAAAGTTATCCCTGTAGGATAATGAGTGTTTACACGAAAACCAAACGAAGGGTGGTAAGCGAGGTTAATAGCTTTAGGGTTTCGCAGAAACTCATAGTTTTCACAGAGACCCATGATTGTTTGTGATCAAACATATTCTCCTGGTATGAACGAACAAAGTTCCGCCAATCACTGGCAGCTAAAATAGAATGCAGTTAATGGACCTTGTAAACCGCATACTTTATATGGCTATTATATATCAATATTTATATCCTTAATGGATTTAAGAGAGGGGGCACAGAGAGAAAAAAAGAATGGAGAACTTGAAAACTTTGGTTTACAATAAAACAAAAATCCAACTGAAATTCAAGGCGAATTTGAAGGCAATTGTAGTGGGTCCCGGGCAGACGAAGATGACTCAGTTTGGAAACTTGCTCAAGGATGACACCCAATAGATTCGTGTGCTCAGCGGTGACGATGGTGAACAAGTTCTGGTGGTTGTGGATCTCCAAAAGAGATACATCCAGAAGAGAAATGATGTGATCTGCTTAATATGAGATCAATAAATAAATACCGGAGAAACAATATAAATTCGTTGTCGACAACATATCTGTGTCCACAATTGCTCTTTCTAAAATCTGGATCCAGTACCTAAAGTTGAGTGTCTGAAGCACTTTGATTTTAGTGTAATAAGGAAGAAGCAAAAGTGTGGTAGAGCTAAACTCGCTAATAAGTTTTGGTTCTATCGTATGTACACTCGAAAAGTTATCCCTGTAGAACAATGAGTGTTTACACGAAAACCAAAAGAAGGGTGGTAAGCGAGGTTACTAGCTTTAGGGTTTTCGCAGAAACTTATAGTTTTCACAGATACCCATTATTGTTTGTGATCAAACATATTCTCCTGGTATGAATGAACAAAGTTCTGCCAATCACTGGCAGCTAAAATAGAATGCATTTAATGGACCTTGTAAACCGCATACTTTATATGGCTATTATATGCCAATATTTATATCCCTAATGGATTTAAGATTCCTCAGAAGAGGAATGATGAAAACCGCAGTATATATAGTACAAAATTGCGAAGATCATTACATGATCTAAAAATAGTCGGATCAAATATGGTACGATCGACTTAGTAAATTGCTCCTGAAGAAGGAATATACAAACAATATAGCTTTCCCTTGCGTAGAAATCGCAAAGTGGTTTTTGCATCATATCCGTATATGTTGACGATCTAAACATAATCGGAACATGCAAAGAGATTGAAGAAGTCAGTTCAATCTTAAAAGCTGAATTCGAAATGAAAATCTTGGATAAAACCAAGTATAGTATCGACCTGCTGATTCGAGAATTTCCCTGAAGGAAAAATGAATATGATATCTGTTGGGAAATTAGGGGTGCCCGGAATCTTTTCGGGATGAATTTTTAAATACGAATTTAAATACAATTATTACTAGCATGAATTAATCCTAATTAATTCAAATAATAATTCCAACAACTAATTATCATCATGCATGTTGAATTAATTTCACATATTTAATTAAGCGGAATAAACAATTAAATATGCGATTAACGTACCTCTTGTAGAATTGGCCTTTGAATAAACGGGACAATCACGATCTCGCTTTATCAACCCAAAAACCTTCTCAAGTATTTCCCTTTCGTCTTACTTGATCACCGGTGGGAGATGCTTTCAAGTAATTTAATAAACTAAAGAAAAAGAAAAATATCTATGCTTTTGATTTTTCCAACACATGGAATTATGTACTTGAGAATGAAATAATCATCCCCTATTTATAACTATGAGTGGCCGAAAATTTGATGAATATTTGGGCTTGGAAAAAATCTTTTCTTAGACTCTAAGAAATCTTGAATATATCCCATATATTCTTTTCTCCAAAATAAAATATTCCACAAAAATCTCACTCACCTTGTTATAGGGTGATTTCCGAAAATTACAATAAGAAATCCAAAGATTTGGATCTTCTTGAATATATGAGATATTCTTGTATTCCTAGAATACATATCTTCCATAATATCTTTCCAAGAAAATCAACAAAATCTTATTTCTTTTTGTTTTTCTTATTTTCGAAATTTTCTTGAAAAAATCAGCATTTATATAATCTTTTTATTTTAATCACCTTATCATTATTGGGCTACTTGAGGGGCCTTAAGGAGAATTAAGATTGGACCTCCTAATGGACTTCTGAATTTCAATATTGAGCCCCAATATAATTCAGCCCATTAATATTAATTATTACCACTAATAAATTAATATTGCACTATCCATCTTAATCCATATTACGATAATATGGGCTCCCGGTTATTATTTCCCGCGTTTAAGATTATCAAGTCCATTAATTAATTAAGCTTCTGAATAGCTCTAAATTAATTAACATCTTTCACCTTGGAGTAAAGACAGCTCAACATTATTATTCGTACCGAAGAAACTAATTCTTCACTTGCAAGATTTGGTACAATAAAACTTCTAAGCCCACCAAGGGGACTAATCACACGAGCCGTACTCGCACACGTTTCTCCGTATTAAATCTTAGCAACCGTTGTATGATTAATATTACTGCCCAAGACACAAAGTTCGAAGTCACAATGATTCTCACCCAACATGAATCAAAGCAGTAACCATTAAGCACACACGGTCCTATTTAAGGGACGGAGATTAAGAAATCAACAACCACTGAGGTCTAATTCTTCACATTTCAGAACAGAAGAATTTATCCTCGCTGTAGGTCCTCTTCAACACATACTAAATGTGCTAGTGCAATCTCTTAGTCAAGACAGACCAATCTGAGCCTTACACATCGACCTTTCACGGCGGATTGTTCAATTCCACCTAGGTCGTGAAAATGTACGTTTAGTTACAAGTATACTGTTAATGTTGTCTTCCGTGATCGGGTATCACCACATTAACTACAATGTAACATGTACTATATATTGAACGGTTTGCAATAGAAATTCAACATTCAATCATATCTAAAGCAAATGTGATAAAAGAATTATTCTCATAAATCGAGTGTTTGATACACGAGTTATACAAAGTAAAAGCATACTTTCACGTATAACTCCAACAATCTCCCACTTATACTTAAAGTCTGCTTTTAGTATACATCACGCATGTCTTAGTGTAGTAGCTCTACGTGATATCTCATGTCAACCTACACTAACCTAATAATTCCTCCCACTTATACTTAAAGCAGATTGGCAATAGTCTTGACTCCCATTCCATCCACATGTCTCTCGAATGTATTCAGAGGCAGACCCTTTGTGAATGGATTTACTAGGTTGTCCCCGACGCATATCTTTGCCACCTCTTTATCTCCTCTCTTAACGATTTCTCGTATAAGATGGTGTTTTCTTTCAATGTGTTTGCTGGCCTTGTGGGCTCTCGGTTCCCTTGAATTTGCAACTGCCCCGACATTGTCACAAAAGACAGTTATCTTGTCGGGCAAATTCGGAACTACGTCCAAGTCCACTAAGAAGTACTTGAGCCAAACCGCTTCTTTCGCTACTTCACAAGCAACTACTTATTCGGCTTCCATGGTCGAATCTGCGATGCATTTCTGCAAATCGCTTCTCCATGTCATGGCTCCTTCTCCCATGCAAAACACACTACCCGAGGTAGGTATTTTGGAGTCTATGTCTGATTGGAAATTTGAGTCCGTGTATCCCATGGGAATTAGATTGTCTGATTGTTAAATCAGCATTCCATACTAAGTTCTTTTCAGAAACTAAAGAACGCATTTAATTGCAATCTAATGTGCTTTCCCGGGGTTACTTTGATATCTTGCCATCATGCCCACGGCAAAGCAGATATCCGGTCTCGTACACAACATTGCATACATAAGACTTCCTACGTCCGAAACGTACGGAACGTCTTTCATGTCATCTATCTCCACTTGCGTCTTAGGGCATATTTCTTTAGATATATGGATTCCGTGCCTAAAAGGTACAAAACCTTTCTTGGAATCTTGCATGCTGAAATGCTTCAAAACAGTGGCTTTGTATGAAACTTGCGATAAACCCAACATCCTCCTCTTGGATCTCGAGTGAACTTGATCCCAAGGATGTGACCGGCTTTCCCTAAGTCCTTCATATCAAACTGATTTGACAGCCATACCCTTACGTCTGACAATACCTTTACATTGTTTCCAATGAGCAGAATATCGTCTACGTATAATACTAAGAATACCACCGCAGTTCCGTCACACCTTTTATACACACAACTTTCGAACTTGTTTTGATCACAAACCCATAAGACTTAATAACTTGATCAAAACACTGGTTCCAAGTACGCGACGCTTGCTTAAGTCCATAAAATGGATCTCTTAAGCTTGCATACGAGGTGCTCTTGGCCTTTTTCAACGAAACCTTTGGGTTGTTGCATATAGATCCCATCAAGACTTCCGTTAAGGAAAGCTGTCTTGACATCCATTTGCCAGATCTCGTAATCTAAGTGCGCAGCGATCGACAAGAGAATACGGATAGACTTAAGCATAGCTACAGGCCACAGGCCACAAGCCTTGCTTTGAAGGTCTCTACCCTTCCGTCCGGTCCTCTTTTCCTCTTGTACACCCACTTGCATCCAATGGGCTCTACCCCATTAGGTGGATCAACCAACTCCCACACTTGATTATAATCCATCGAACCCACCTCGGTTTCCATTGCGGTTTGCCACACTTCCGCGTCTTTGTCTTGGATTGCCTCGTCGTACGTTCATGGGTCTGATTCATCGCTGGGAATCAAATCCGAAGATTCTCCAATTCCCATGAATCTCTCGGGTTGCCTTGCAATCCTCCCACTACGATGGGGTTCCGGTTGTGAAGGTATGACGTGTGGTATATCATCTTGTATACTTGGTATAGGAGTTTTCCCTCTTAACTCGTCTAAGGTAATATCACTTCTGGGCTTTCTTTTGTTCATATAGTCTTCCTCCAAGAATTTAAAGTGCGAACTAATCACGGTCTTTTAATCCTTGAGACTATAGAACATACACCCTTTCGTTCCCATGGGATATCCTATAAACAACCTTAATTCCGAACATGGATCCAATTTACCGGCTTCCTTGTCTAGCACGTATGCCGGACAACCCCAAATCTGCAAGTGTCTTAGACTGGGCTTGCGCCCCGGTCCACAATTCCATTGGGGTTTTAGGAACCGATTTGGATGGCACCAAGTTTAGAATATAAGTCATTGTTTCCAAGGCGTTACCCCAAAACGACTTGGGTAAATCCGAATAACTCATCATGGATCTGACTATTTCTAAAAGAGTCTGGCTCCTTCGTTCCGCCACACCGTTCTATTGAGGGGTTCCCGATGTGGTCAACAGGGATACAATCCCTTCTTCCGATAGGTAGTTCAAGAATTCATTGCTAAGGTATTCGCCTCCACGAACAAATCGTAGAGACTTGATACTTCTTTCCCTTAGATGTATCTGTATCTTGAGTAATCATCAAATTACTCATACCTCTTCTTGCTATGATCGTCATTGAACCACACATATCGGTATGAACGAGTTCTAACACTTCTGTAGTTCTATTCCCCTTGGCTCCAAATGCCCTCTTGGTCATTTTACCCTCTAAACAGGATTCACAAGTTGGAAACGGTTCGACTTGGAATGATTCCAAGGATCCATCTTTCACCAATCTCTCTATCCACTTTAGATTAATATGACCTAGTCTAAGATGCCATAGAAGTGTTTCGTTCATCTCCGAAGAACGCTTTCTTTTATTACTCGAAATAATCGATGTGTTATTAGATTCAATTTTGTGAGTGGTGTGCCCAAATAATGGTATAAAGATCATCCATTAAAGTTCCGGAACGGATAAACTCATCGTTTCAAGCAATAATAACATCCTTATTAAAAGAAACTGAGTATCTATTCAAACAGTTTAGAAACTGAAGGTTGAGTTCTTTCTAAACTAGGAACATGAAGAACATCTCTCAAGACCATAACTCTATCTTCAAAAGATAGGCGCACTTCTCCCACTGCTTCAGCTGCCACTCTCGTAGCATTGCCCGATGTGATGGGGATCTCACTTCCGTAAAGTTGTCGGGTTAGCTTAAACCCATGAAACAAATGTGATCAGTAGCTCTCGTATCCACTATCCACGAATAGACAGCATACGCCACTTCACAAGTTTCGACGACTAAGGTGTGTGAATTACCTAACTTTCCTAGCCTCTTAGGCTTGGAACAGGCAGACCTCCATTGTCCTCTCTCACCGCAACTAAAACACTTCCCCTTCGATGTTTGCCTTTGCATTTGCCTTTCGCAACAATTGGATTTGCTTGGATCCGGCCTTTGGTTCTCTTTCTCTTTTTCCCTCCCTTGGGACCAAAAGAGGTAGACGAACCATTAGCCACCATAGCACTAGACTGGTGCTCCATTATCACCTCCACCGAAACTAAAGCTTGCAAGAGCTCGGGCAAACGACTTGTCCGTTCATTCATCTGACAGTTCAGATGAAACTACTCAAAGCTTCTCGGTAGGGAATGGTATATGAAATCAATCAAAATCCGCACCAAGTACTTCCAACTTGTTAAGGTATGCCATTATCTCGAGAACGTGCTCCCTCACGGGCGTTCCTTCCACCATTTCCAACTTGACCGAGTCATGTTTGGTGAACTGATTAGTCATGGGATTCTGATGTGAAAACATCTCTTCAAGGTATTCCATGATTTCAACAACGGATACAATGTCTTCATGAACGCGCCTCAAATCCTCAGACAGAAATGTCAAGATGATGCACTTCATTCATTGTCACGCTTCCGATCATAAACTGCCTCTTCCCATTGCTTGACTTATCATTAGGCTTGCCGGGTATATTAACATAAATAACCCAATTGTGTTTTCGTGCAGTAAGGACAAATTAAAAAAAAAAACATTTCCAATCGATATAATTCTCTCCAAAAAGTTTATTAACTTTAAGTATATTAAACAGTGGATTAAAAGGTTGCGACATGATGAAATGAGAATAAAACATACATTCATATCAATATCTAGAAAAATATGAAATTATCACATAATTCGATCACATCAATTATATTGAAACCTTAAAACAATATAATCATGCATCAGCCAACATCTCGAAACAATTTAAATGCGCCACGAGGGGTGGTCTATACATTTAAATACATTCAAGCGGATCACAAACTTAAAAGTTACAAATCCTTAATTCCAAAATTAATAGTTGGCTCCCACTATGACCACATAGAAACTGACAGGGACTCCGAGGGGAGTAAGTTAATATCAATTTCCTATGCCTAAGTAATAACCATAATTAAATACAGGATTATTATTTCGCTTTGAGCAAGCCACTCGTGGTGAGGGTCAATACCGCCACTAGTAATAATCCACAATCATCCTTTCGGAATTTATTCATGTGAAATCCGTTCTTTTGGCCGATCCGAGGGGGAAATGTATTCCAAAAGAACTTCACAAATAAATAAATTATGGAGGCCAAATTAATCCAATTTTAATATCCAGAAAAAAATTGCGATTAAATTAAACATACTTAGTAATTTTCGAAAGTAAGGTTTTTCTTGGACAATTAAATTCATGCAAACACATATTAACAAAAAATAATAATTGCACGAAATAAAACATCCATCAAAACAAAATTAAACACATTGGAGCACTCAAATCCAATTGTCACGGTTTAATTTCTTCACGTCTTGATGCGAAAAATCGTCCTTGTTGCTTTCCGACGTTCGTCTCGACGTGCTCCCACTCGAACAACAACACTTCTTCAAAAACAGCATCGTTTGGGGTTCGGGACGACGTTTAAAATCACACGGAAAAAAAACACGAACCGAAAAAATTCCACGGCCTGAGATACAGCGCGCGCCGGCCCACGAAGTGGGCCCGCGCGCTTCCCGGCCCGAGAAGCGCCGAAAAACTGCCCGAGGCACGGCCGAGGCGCACCTGAGGCGCTACACGGAGGCGCTCCGAGGCGCACCCGAGGCGCTGCAGCCCGCGCCCGAGGCACGCGCACGCCTGCGCGCGGTGCCGTGCCCCCGATGCGCACGGCGTGCGCCGTGCACCCCCGTGCGCCATTTTTTCGCCGTTCGTCCTCGTTTTCTTCACCCCTTGCATGATTTTACGTTCATACACGCGCCACGCTTGTATGCGTCGTCCGGGTACGCCGTTTTTTATTCTTCGTTCTTCGTCACGATCCGGTTACAATTTATTTTTACAAAAAAAAAATAAATACTAGATCTAGACTAGTCTATTACAATGATCGAATCAAAATAAAAACAACTAATCTACTCGTGGATTTTCTCACGAGAAAAACGAATTCGAACGAATCGAATTAAAAAACAATTAATTTACACGCATGAAATTAACAACATTAAAACCATGACAATTGGATACCTGCAAAAAAGATCTAACAATTCTACTATCCAATTTTAATTTAATGTTTAACAATTTAAATTCCAATTTAAAATTCAGAGCCCGAAACCGTGGCTCTGATACCAGTTGTTGGGAAATTAGGGGTGCCCGGAATCTTTTCGGGATGAATTTTTAAATACGAATTTAAATATAATTATTACTAGCATGAATTAATCCTAATTAATTCAAATAATAATTCCAACAACTAATTATCATCATGCATGCTGAATTAATTTCACATATTTAATTAAGCGGAATAAACAATTAAATATGCGATTAACGTACCTCTTGTAGAATTGGCCTTTGAATAAACGGGACAATCACGATCTCGCTTTATCAACCCAAAAACCTTCTCAAGTATTTCCCTTTCGCCTTACTTGATCACCGGTGGGAGATGCTTTCAAGTAATTTAATAAACTAAGGAAAAAGAAAAATATATATGCTCTTGATTTTTCCAACACATGGAATTATGTACTTGGGGATGAAATAATCATCCCCTATTTATAACTATGAGTGGCCGAAAATTTGATGAATATTTGGGCTTGGAAAAAATCTTTTCTTAGACTCTAAGAAATCTTGAATATATCCCATATATTCTTTTCTCCAAAATAAAATATTCCACAAAAATCTCACTCACCTTGTTATAGGGTGATTTTCGAAAATTACAATAAGAAATCCAAAGATTTGGATCTTCTTGAATATATGAGATATTCTTGTATTCCTAGAATACATATCTTCCATAATATCTTTCCAAGAAAATCAACAAAATCTTATTTCTTTTTGTTTTTCTTATTTTCGAAATTTTCTTGAAAAAATCAGCATTTATATAATCTTTTTATTTTAATCACCTTATCATTATTGGGCTACTTGAGGGGCCTTAAGGAGAATTAAGATTGGACCTCCTAATGGACTTCTGAATTTCAATATTGAGCCCCAATATAATTCAGCTCATTAATATTAATTATTACTACTAATAAATTAATATTGCACTATCCATCTTAATCCATATTACGATAATATGGGCTCCCGGTTATTATTTCCCGCGTTTAAGATTATCAAGTCCATCAATTAATTAAGCTTCTGAATAGCTCTAAATTAATTAACATCTTTCACCTTGGAGTAAAGACAGCTCAACATTATTATTCGTACCGAAGAAACTAATTCTTCACTTGCAAGATTTGGTACAATAAAACTTCTGAGCCCACCAAGGGGACTAATCACACGAGCCGTACTCGCACACGTTTCTCCGTATTAAATCTTAGCAACCGTCGTATGATTAATATTACTGCCCAAGACACAAAGTTCGAAGTCACAATGATTCTCACCCAACATGAATCAAAGCAGTAACCATTAAGCACACACGGTCCTATTTAAGGGACGGAGATTAAGAAATCAACAACCACTGAGGTCTAATTCTTCACATTTCAGAACAGAAGAATTTATCCTCGCTGTAGGTCCTCTTCAACACATACTAAATGTGCTAGTGCAATCTCTTAGTCAAGACAGACCAATCTGAGCCTTACACATCGACCTTTCACGGCGGATTGTTCAATTCCACCTAGGTCGTGAAAATGTACGTTTAGTTACAAGTATACTGTTAATGTTGTCTTCCGTGATCGGGTATCACCACATTAACTACAATGTAACATGTACTATATATTGAACGGTTTGCAATAGAAATTCAACATTCAATCATATCTAAAGCAAATGTGATAAAAGAATTATTCTCATAAATCGAGTGTTTGATACACGAGTTATACAAAGTAAAAGCATACTTTCACGTATAACTCCAACAATATCTCCCTGAAGGACAAATAATTTTATACACCAGTCAACCTACTTGAAAAGGTTATTTGAGAGATCCTGCATAGATAAATCTCATCCACTTAGTACACCTATGGTAGTTCGATCCCTTGAAGTGGATAAGAACGCATTTAGGCCCAAAGAAGATATAATGGATATCCTAGGACCGGAAGTTCCTTATCTATGCGCTACTTGGTGCATACCCTATCTCACAAACTGCACAAGTCCAGACATCACATTTGCGATAAATTTGCTTGCGAGATATAGCGTTTCTCCCAGGAGGAGACATTGGAATGATGTTAAACACATTCTATGATAACTCAGACTGGTTATATTTTTCTTTGTGATTATATTGTGATCTCATGGATATCCATTAAACAATACATGTCCCACTGTGATCGATGAAGACAACACTATTTGTGTTGCACAAAATGAATAATGGGTACGTTAAGAGGAACTTAACGAAACATATTTCCCCGAAATTTTTCTTCACATACGAACTCTAGAAGAGTGACGTAATTACCATACAACATGTGCGACCTAGTGACAATCACGGTCTAGCAGATCTGTTCACCAAGTCCCTACCTACCTTTACTTTTGAAAAGTATGTTTATGGTATTTGGATGTGAAGACTTAGAGAGTTGTTGTCTTCAGGGGGAGTAACAACATCGAAACAATCTTGAAGATTGAATCCAGAAGATCAATATAATTGCATTCCTACCTAGCTAAACATTTTATCGCTACCTAGCATGTGGAGTTTTTCTGACAAAACATATATGTTATGTCCAGTGATGTAAGAATCGGCCTAGGCGGCCGTCCGCCGTCGCAATTAGCACCAAATCGGCCACAATGGGCGGTTTTGTGTTCAGGCACCGCCTAGGCGGTCAAATCGGTGTAGCCGTATGAGATAGAGAAAGATGGGAGAAATTTCAATTTTAAAATTTACAAGCCCTAACCAGCGACCGCCTCCCACCACCGCCGCCCTTCGCTCGACCTCGTTGCACGATGCTGACTTGAATCGAAAATATTAGCTTTTACTAGTAGCTTCCCCGCAAG
This sequence comes from Ballota nigra, assembly GCA_947034835.1. Classification (NCBI taxonomy): domain Eukaryota; kingdom Viridiplantae; phylum Streptophyta; class Magnoliopsida; order Lamiales; family Lamiaceae; genus Ballota; species Ballota nigra. The sequence goes on along the minus strand of OX344720.1, from coordinate 128,622,298 downwards.
AGTACGGGTTCACTATAGTATGGGCAAGTATAGGGACCAAGTAGTATCGAACCCAAGGGCAAGTGTGTATGCAAATAGATTCCTGAAGATCTACGCGTCGTAGTTAATATGAGTGAAATGTTTTTGGATTTTTTGAAGAATTAATTTTAAACTAAAATAAACTAATTAAACTAAAGAACGAAAGAAACGAATAAACTAAGGTGTGTTTTCAAAGTATGTGATGGTGATGCTCAGGATAGGAATTCCTACATATACTAACGGAGCAGGTACATAATCAAAATAACTGTGACGCGCAAGAAATAACCTAAGTAAAAGAATGCAAGATGAAAGCTCAAGATTCTAAACCCTAATACTTTACCCTAACACTCGACTTCACTAATCCACTAACAAGTTAATAGATTGTGCTTAATTAATGAGACTCTAATTTAACTAATGGTGATGCGGCCGTCCTCCATAGCTAAACTGGTGGATTAATCAACCCCTTCTAAACCCTCTAGTTAAGTCTACTAGTTGTTAAAGAGTGATGCGGTCGTTCTCTCCCTAACACGTTCGTACGAAATTCAAAGGAAAAGTTAAGATTGATTTTAAGAATTCATTAATTAAGAGAATTAAAACGCTAACGTCACGAATTACCCTAATTACGTACCCACAACCTACTTCTACGAGTTCATCCTACCCCAAGCATGCAAGGGTTTTAGCCGGACATGGTTATAATGATAACAAAAGCAATTAACGAAGTAACGAACATAAACATGATGAATTGAAGTGAAAAACTAAAAAACATGAACTAGGGTTTTGAAAGAAAATAATTCTAAGAACAGAAATTAGATTAATAAAACGAAGTCTAGAAGAAATAACGAACAAAGGTTTTAAGAAACGAAATTAAAAAGTATAAAATCGGACTATGAATTCGTAAAGAAAAACCTCAAAACATAAGAGTAAAGCTTGATCGTTCCTTCTCCTCTTTCTCTCTCTAAAAACTAAGTCTAAAAGTGATTTGGCATGTGATTATGTGTGGTGCCTCCTTCAAAACGTGTTTGGGAGGGTATATATAGGCAATGGGTCGAGTCGGGATATCATGGGCCAAAATTCCGCGCATGCTCGTGCACTGCTCGTACACTAGTGCACGAGCACATCCCACTCGAGCACTTCAATCTTCCAGAACCAAAATAGTGCACGACCACACGAGCTCGTGCACTAGTGCACGACTGGCTCTTGCTCGTGCGCAGTGCACGAGTGCTCGTGCACTAGTGCACGAGTTACACTTTCTCGAGCGCCTTGTGTTGGAGTTATACGTGAAAGTATGCTTTTACTTTGTATAACTCGTGTATCAAACACTTGTTTATGAGAATAAATTTTTTATCGCATTTGTTTTAGATATGATTGGATGTTGAATATTTATTGCAAACAATTCATAATAGTACTAGTTACATTGTAGTTAATGTGGTGATACCTGATCACGGAAGACAACATTAACAGTTTCCTTGTAACTAAACGTACATTTTCACGACCTAAGTGGAATTGAACAATCCGCCGTGAAAGGCCGATGTGTAAGTCTCAGATTGGTCTGTCTTGGCTAAGAGATTGCACTAGCACATTTAGTATGTGTTGAAGAGGACCTACAGCGAGGATAAATTCTTCTGTTCTGAAATGTGAAGAATTAGACCTCAGTGGTTGTTGATTTCTTAATCTCCGTCACTTAAATAGGACCGTGTGTGCTTAATGGTTACTGCTTTGATTCATGTTGGGTGAGAATCATTGTGACTTCGAACCTTGTGCTTTGGGCAGTAATATTAATCATGCGACGGTTGCTAAGATTTAATACGGAGAAACGCGTGCGAGTACGGCTCGTGTGATTAGTCCCCTTGGTGGGCTCAGAAGTTTTATCGTACCAAATCTTGCAAGTGAAGAATCAGTTTTTTCGGTACGGATAATAATGTTGAGCTGTCTTTACTCCAAGGTGAAATATATTAATTAATTTAGAGCTATTCAGAAGCTTAATTAATTAATGGACTTGATAATCTTAAACGCGGGAAATAGTAACCGGGAGCCCATATTATCGTAATATGGATTAAGATGAATAGTGCAATATTAATTTATTAGTGGTAATAATTAATATTAATGGGCTGAATTATATTGGGGCTCAATATTGAAATTCAGAAGTCCATTAGGAGGTCCAATCTTAATTCTCCTTAAAGGCCCCTCAAGTAGCCCATTAAGTAGCCCAATAATGATAAGGTGATTAAAATAAAAAGATTATATTATGCTGATTTTTCATTGTAATTTTCGAAATTTTGGCCTAATTAGGAGAGAAAATATTTTGTTGTTTTTCTTGAAAAGATATTATGGAAGATAAGTATTCTTGGAATGCAAGATTATCTCATATATTCAAGAAAATCCAAATCTTGGTATTTACTCCTAAAGTTTTCTAAAATTTCTAGTAAATAAAGTGAGTGAGATTTTTGTGGAATATTTTATTATGGAGAAAAGAATATATGAGATATATTCAAGATTTCTTAGAGCCTAAGAAAAGATTTTCTCCAAGGCCCAAATAACCTCAAATTTTCGGCCACTACACTTTATAAATAGGGGGTGATTATTTCATCCCCAAGTACATAATTTCATGTGTTGGAAAAATCAAGAGCATATATATTTTTCTTTTTCCTTAGTTATTTAAATTATTCGAAAGCATTTCCCACCGGTGATCGAATAAGGCAAAAGGGAATACTTGAGAAGGCTTTTGGGTTGATAAAACGCGTACGTGTTTGTCCCGTTTTATTTAAAGGCCAAGTTCTACGAGAGGTACGTTAATCACATATTATCTTGTTTATTCTGCCATAGATTATATGTGAATTAATTCAACATGCATGGTGTTAAATTGGTTGTTGGAATTATTATTTGAATTAATTAGGATTAATTCATGCTATTAATAATTGAATTTAAATTTGTATTTAAATTTCATCCCGAATAGATTCCGGGCACCCCTATTTTCCCAACAACTGGTATCAGAGCCACGGTTTCGGGCTCTGATCTTTAAATTGGAATTTAAATTGTTAAACATTAAATTGAAATTTGATAGTAGAATTGCTAGATCTTTTTTTGCAGGTATCCAATTGTCATGGTTTTAATGTTGTTATTTTTCATGTGTGTGAATTAATTGTTTTTAATTCGATTCTTTCGAATTCGTTTTTCTCGTGAGAAAATCCACGAGTAGATTAGTTGTTTTTATTTTGATTCGATCATTGTAATAGACTAGTCTAGATCTAGTATTTATTTTTTTTGAAAAATAAATTGTAACCGGATCGTGACGAAGAACGAAGAATTAAAGACGGCGTACCCGGACGACGCATGCATGCGTGGTGTGTGCATGGACTTAAAATCATGCATGGGGTGAAGAAAACAAGAACGAACGGTGAAACCCGGCGCACAGGGTGCGCAAGGCGCACGACCCGCGCGTGACGGGTGACCGACGCCGCGCAAACGCGCGCGCGCTTCGGCGCTCGGCATGCAGCGCTTCGGCGCTCGACAGCCGGTGCTTCAGCGCCTCGGCTGCTTGGCCGAGAGGCACGCGGGCCCACTCCGTGGGCCGACACGCGCCGTATCTCGGGCCGTGGAATTTTTTTTCGGTTCTGTTTTTTTTTCGTGTGATTTTAAACGTCGTCCCGAACCCCAAATGATGCTTTTTTGATGAAGTGTTGCTGTTCGAGTGGGAGCGTGTCGAGACGAACGATGGAAAGCAACAAGGACGATTTTTTGCATCAAGACGTGAAGAAATTAAACCGTGACAATTGGATTTGAGTGCTCCAATGTGTTTAATTTTGTTTTGATGGATGTTTTATTTCATGCACTTTTTATTAATTGTTAATATGTGTTTGCATGAATTTAATTGTCCAAGAAAAACCTTACTTTCGAAAATTACTAAGTATGTTTATTTAATCGCAATTTTATTACGGATATTAAAATTGGATTAATTTGGCCTCCATAATTTATTTATTTGTGAAGTTCTTTTGGAATACATTTCCCCCTCGGATCAGCCAAAAGAACGGATTTCACATGAATAAATTCCGAAAGGATGATTGTGGATTATTACTAGTGGCAGTATTGACCCTCACCACGAGTGGCTTGCTCAAAGCGAAATAATAATCCTGTATTTAATTATGGTTATTACTTAGGCATAGGAAATTGATATTAACTTACTCCCCTCGGAGTCCCTGTCAATTTCTATGTGGTCAAAGTGGGAGCCAGCTATTAATTTTGAATTAAGGATATGTGACTTTTAAGTTTGTGATCCGCTTGAATGTATTTAAATGTATAGACCACCCCTCGTGGCGCATTTAGATTGTTTCGAGATGTTGGTTGATGCATGATTATATTGTTTTAAGGTTTCAATATAATTGATGTGATCGAATTATGTGATAATTTCGTATTTTTCTAGATATTGATATGAATGTATGTTTTATTCTCAGTTCATCATGTCGCAACCTTTTAATCCACTGTTTAGGATACTTAAAGATAATATACTTGTTGGTGAGAACTATGTTGATTGGAAATGCAATCTTGATATTGTCCTAACCGCTCAACACCACAAATGGGTACTTACTACTCCTAAGCCCCAAGAGCCTGCCAAAGATGCGAGCAAGTCGGTCAAGAAAGAGCATAAGAGTTGGTTAGACTCCGATGAGATGGCTAGGTGTACTATTCTGGCTTCAATGTCAGATGTGTTGCAACACCAACACCAACACATGGAGACCGCCTCTGAGATAATGCTCAATCTTGAAGCGATGTTTAAACATCAGAACCGTACAGCTAGGCAAATCACAATGCGAAAGATACTTTCGTTGAAGATGGTGGAAGGTACGCCCGTAAGGGATCACGTTATCGAGATGTGGGTTATCTCAACAAGTTGGAAGTACTTGGTGCGGAATTTGATCTCCCTACTAAGGTCGATTTCGTTCTCCATTCTCTGCCGAAGAGCTTTGAGCAGTTTCAGTTGAACTATCAAATGAATGACCGGGCAAATAGTTTGCCCGAGCTCTTGCAAGCTTTGGTATCGGCGGAGACTTTAATGGATCATCAAACTGTTGCTATGGTGGCAAACGGTCCGTCTGCCTCTTCGAGTCCCAAGGGAGGAAAGAAGAGAAAGAGGACGAAAGGCCAGACCCAAGCAAATCCAACCGTTGCGAAACCCAAGGCAAAGGGAGAAGGAGGTGGAAAGAAAGCTGCTAAGGGTAAGTGCTTCAATTGTGGTGAAAAGGGACATTGGAGGGCGACCTGTTCTAAGCCTAAGAAGGCGGGAAAGAAAGGTAAGTTTCATGCTTTAGTCGTTGAAACATATGTTGCGGCGTATGCTGCCCACGTTTGGGTAGTGGATACCGAGGCAACTGATCATATTTGTTTCACTCTTCAGGGGTTCCAGCTAACCCGGCGACTTAGCAAGAATGAGATCACCATCACTTTGGGCGATGCTACGAGAGTGGCAGCCGAAGCAGTGTGAGTCGTGCACCTATCTTTTGAAGATAGAGTTTTAATTTTAAGAGATATTTTATACGTTCCAAACTTTAGGAAGAATTTAATTTCAATTTCTAAGTTGTTTTTTGATGGATATTCAGTTACTTTTAATAAAGTTGTTACTGTTTCTTTTAAGAATGATATTATCTATCATGGAACGTTGGTAAACAATCTCTATACAATTAAGTGTGCACACCACTCAAATAATGAATCTAATAACACGTCGATCATTTCGAGTAATAAAAGAAAGTGTTCTTCGAGATGAACGAAACACTTCTATGGCATCTTAGACTAGGTCATATTAATCTAAAGCGGATAGAGAGATTGGTGAAAGACGAATCCTTGGAATCATTCCAAGTCGAGCCGTTTCCAACTTGTGAATCCTGTTTAGAGGGTAAAATGACCAAGAGGGCATTTGGAGCCAAGGGGAATAGAGCCACAGAAGTGTTAGAACTCGTTCATACCGATGTGTGTGGTCCAATAACGATCAAAGCGAGAATGGAGTATGAGTATTTCGTCACCTTCATTGACGATTACTCGAGATATGGGTACATTTACCTTATGAGGCATAAGTCTGAAACTTTTGATAAGTTCAAGGAGTTTAAGGCCGAAGCCGAGAAATATAGGGAAAAGAGTATCAAGTTTCTACGATCAGATCGTGGAGGCGAATACCTCAGCGATGAATTCTTGAACTACTTATCGGACGAAGGGATCGTATCCCAGTTAACCGCACCGGGAACCCCTCAACAGAACGGTGTGGCGGAACGAAGAAACCAGACTCTTTTAGAGATGGTCAGATCCATGATGAGTTATTGGGATTTACCCAAGTCGTTTTGGGGTAACGCCTTGGAAACGGCGGCTTACATTCTGAACTTGGTGTCATCCAAATCGGTTCCTAAAACCCCAATGGAATTATGGACTGGGCGCAAGCCCAGTCTAAGACATTTACGGATTTGGGGTTGTCCGGCATACGTGCTAGACAAGGAAGCCGGTAAGTTGGATCCACGTTCGGAATTAAGGTTGTTTATAGGATACCCTGCGGGAACGAAAGGGTGTATGTTCTATAGTCCCAAGGATCAAAAGACCGTGATTAGTACACACTTTAAATTCTTGGAGAAAGACTATATGAACAATCGGAAGCCTAAAAGTGAAATTACCTTAGAAGAATTGAGAGGTCAAACCTCGATACCAAGTATACAAGATGATGTACCACACGTCACATCTTCACAACCGGAACCCCGTCGTAGTGGGAGGATTGCTAGGCAACCCGAGATATTCATGGGGATAGGAGAATCTTCGGATTTGGTTCCCGGTGATGAATCGGACCCATGGACGTACGACGAGACAATCCAAGATAAAAATGTAGAGTCGTGGAAAACGGCAATGGAAACCGAGATGAGTTCGATGGATCATAATCAAGTGTGGGAGTTGGTCGAACTACCCAGTGGGGTAGTACCCATAGGATGCAAGTGGGTGTACAAGAGGAAAAGAGGACCGGACGGAAGGGTTGAGACATTCAAAGCGAGGCTTGTGGTCAAAGGGTATACTAAAAAAGAAGGGATCGATTATGAGGAAACCTTTTCGCCTGTAGCTATGCTTAAGTCCATCCGTATTCTCTTGTCGATCGATGCGTACCTAGATTACGAGATCTGGAAAATGGATGTCAAGACGGTTTTCCTTAACGGAAGTCTTGACGGGATAGATATCTATATGCAACAGCCCAAAGGTTTCATTGAAAAAAGCCAAGAGAATCTCGTATGCAAGCTTAAGAGATCCATCTATGGACTTAAGCAAGCATCGCGTACTTGGAACCAGTGTTTTGATCAAGTGATTAAGTCTTATGGGTTTGATCAAAGCGAGTTCGAAAGTTGTGTGTATAAGAAGCGTGACGGAACTGCGGTGGTATTCTTAGTATTATACGTAGACGATATTCTACTCATGGGAAACAATGTAAAGGTATTGTCAGACGTAAAGGTATGGTTGTCAAAATAATTTGATATGAAGGACTTAGGGGAAGCCAGTCACATCCTTGGGATCAAGATCACTCGCGATCGCAAGAAGAGGATGTTGGGCTTATCGCAAGCTTCATACATTGACACTGTTTTGAAGCGTTTCAGCATGCAAGATTCCAAGAAAGGTTTTGTACCTTTTAGGCACGGAATCCATCTATCGAAAGAAATGAGCCCTAAAACGCAAGCGGAGATAGATGACATGAAAGGTGTCCAGGACGCTTCGACCGTAAGAAGCCTTATGTATGCAATATTGTGTACGAGACCGGATATCTGCTTTGCCGTGGGCATGGTGGTAATCCCGGGAAAGACCATTGGACTGCCGTAAAGTGCATCTTGAGGTATCTGAAAAGAACTCGTGAGCGGATGCTGATTTACCAGTCAGATAGTCTTGTTCCCGTAGGATACACGGACTCGGATTTCCAAACAGACATAGACTCAAGAAAGTCAACCTCGGGTAGTGTGTTTTGCATGGGAGGAGGAGCCATTTCATGGAGAAGCGTTAAGCAGAAATGCATCGCCGATTCGACCATGGAAGCCGAGTATGTAGCTGCTTGTGAAACAGCGAAAGAGGCAGTTTGGCTCAAGAACTTCTTAGTGGACTTGGACGTTGTTCCGAATTTGGCCGACAAGATAACTGTCTTTTAAGACAATGCCAGAGCAGTTGCAAATTCAAAGGAACCGAGAGCCCACAAGGCCAGCAAACACATAGAAAGAAAATACCATCTTATACGAGAAATCGTTAAGAGAGGAGATATAGAGGTGGCAAAGATAGCGTCGGGTGACAACCTAGCGGATCCATTCACAAAGGGTCTGCCTCAGAGTACATTCGAGAGACATGTGGATGGAATGGGAGTCAAGACTATTGTCAATCTGATTTAAGTATAAGTGGGAGGAATTATTAGGTTAGTGTAAGTTGACATAAGATGTCACGTAGAGCTACTACACTAAGACATGCATGATGTATACTAAAAGCAGACTTTAAGTATAAGTGGGAGATTGTTGGAATTATACGTGAAAGTATGCTTTTACTTTGTATAACTCGTGTATCAAACACTTGTTTATGAGAATAATTCTTTTATCGCATTTGCTTTAGATATGATTGAATGTTGAATATTTATTGCAAACAGTTCATAATAGTACTAGTTACATTGTAGTTAATGTGGTGATACCCGATCACGGAAGACAACATTAACAGTTTCCTTGTAACTAAACGTACATTTTCACGACCTAGGTGGAATTGAACAATCCGCCGTGAAAGGCCGATGTGTAAGTCTCAGATTGGTCTGTCTTGACTAAGAGATTGCACTAGCACATTTAGTATGTGTTGAAGAGGACCTACAGCGAGGATAAATTCTTCTGTTCTGAAATGTGAAGAATTAGACCTCAGTGGTTGTTGATTTCTTAATCTCCGTCACTTAAATAGGACCGTGTGTGCTTAATGGTTACTGCTTTGATTCATGTTGGGTGCGAATCATTGTGACTTCGAACCTAGTGCTTTGGGCAGTAATATTAATCATACGACGGTTGCTAAGATTTAATACGGAGAAACGCGTGCGAGTACGACTCGTGTGATTAGTCCCCTTGGTGGGCTCAGAAGTTTTATCGTACCAAATCTTGCAAGTGAAGAATCAGTTTCGTCGGTACGGATAATAATGTTGAGTTGTCTTTACTCCAAGGTGAAATATATTAATTAATTTAGAGCTATTCAGAAGCTTAATTAATTAATGGACTTGATAATTTTAAATGCGGGAAATAATAACCGGGAGCCCATATTATCGTAATATGGATTAAGATAAATAGTGCAATATTAATTTATTAGTGGTAATAATTAATATTAATGGGCTGAATTATATTGAGGCTCAATATTGAAATTCAGAAGTCCAATCTTAATTCTCCTTAAAGGCCCCTCAAGTAGCCCATTAAGTAGCCCAATAATGATAAGGTGATTAAAATAAAAAAATTATATTATGCTGATTTTTCATTGTAATTTTCGAAATTTTGGCCTAATTAGGAGAGAAAAGATTTTGTTGATTTTCTTGAAAAGATATTATGGAAGATAAGTATTCTTGGAATGCAAGATTATCTCATATATTCAAGAAGATCCAAATCTTGGTATCTACTCCTAAAGTTTTCGAAAATTGCTAGTAAATAAAGTGAGTGAGATTTTTGTGGAATATTTTATTATGGAGAAAAGAATATATGAGGTATATTCAAGATTTCTTAGAGCCTAAGAAAATATTTTCTCCAAGGCCCAAATAACCTCAAATTTTCGGCCACTAAACTTTATAAATAGGGGGTGATTATTTCATCCCCAAGTACATAATTCCATGTGTTGGAAAAATCAAGAGCATATATATTTTTCTTTTTCCTTAGTTATTTAAATTATTCGAAAGCATCTTCCACCGGTGATCGAATAAGGCAAAAGGGAATACTTGAGAAGGCTTTTGGGTTGATAAAGCGCGCACGTATTTATCCCGTTTTATTCAAAGGCCAAGTTCTACGAGAGGTACGTTAATCACATATTATCTTGTTTATTCCGCCATAGATTATATGTGAATTAATTCAACATGCATGATGTTAAATTGGTTGTTGGAATTATTATTTGAATTAATTAGGATTAATTCATGCTAGTAATAATTGAATTTAAATTCGTATTTAAATTTCATCCCGAATAGATTCCGGGCACCCCAATTTTCCCAACACCTTGCACGGCCGCTCGTGCACCCTTGCACGAGTACTCCTTGCTTGTGCACTCCAATGATACTTTTGCTCTCTCAAACTAGTATTTTTCGTATTTCTTCGATATCTTCTCATCCGGGCATCCGTTTGAGTCGATTCAAAGTCCTACGAACTCCTCTTTTCGCCTTCTATCCATCTATGAGCATCTAAGAGACAAATTCATTAGTTTATGAAATTGATACGCAAATGACTCTAAATACTCAACAAAATCAACCAAAACTAGGGCATTTCGAGTGACGAATTATGACAATTTCACGCCTAATCAACCCCCCCAAACTTACCATGTTGCTTGTCCTCAAGCAATGAAATAATAAGTCAAGTGAAATTGTTAGGAATGAGTCAACGAATCAAATCATGCAAGCAAATGAATTCGAGCTTCAAAGATCAATCACAAGTATACTCACTCACCTTCCTTCATCATACTCATGCAACAACAGCAAAAATCACCAAACAATCAATCACACAAGTGTATATCAATGATAAAGGGACTCACTCAAATAATCAATCACACATATTGGCAGACATAGGCTTGTAAGCACTCTTAACTCCGACCATACTCTAGAAATCAATGCCGAATAAAAAAGGACTTTTCTCAAGGTTGTAATGTAGGCTCTTTGGACAGGTGGGATAACAATTTGGGTAAGTGACTAAAATGAATGGAGAATAGAAAATCAAACTTTTGCACTTCGAGATTAGGAACAGACTACTTCAAACATATTCAATAAGCACACTTTCAATTTCAACACTCTCAACACTTGAATTTTTTTCTTTCTCATTTTTTCACTTTTCTCGATCACTTCACTTCTTTTTTTTTTCCACAAACACATGAGCTCTTTTTTTCTTTTGCTCATTCTCAATTTTTTTGTTCTTTCCCACACCTCATAACTTCATCACACCTTCTTCTCATACTCACTCAACAAACAACATTTTCCTTTTTCAACTCAATTCAATCCCTTCACATTCACACTTTTCCTATTCTCCACTCAAATTGGGACAAAAAAGCTTAGGAACTTGGAATAGTGTTCATATGTGCTAGCAAATAAAATAGGCTAAGGCTCAAACGGGCTAACAAGGGACTCAATGTCATTGGTAGGGAAAATTTGGCTAAGTGACTCAATCAAATCAAAGATGGCCTAAGATCACATTCGACATATCAAACTAGACACAATCAAGAAGCAAGAGCACACACAAGTTCTAGCATCCTCTAAGGTGACGATTCACTCACAAACGAAGAGATTAATTCATGCATCAAAATCTCATAAGGCTCAAATCTCACAGCTTTCACATCCATGCTAGTCCTAGTGCATTCTCACTCTCATCACACAAGTACTCCAAAGAAAAACTTGTAAACATACTGTTGGGATATAGATTAGATGTTTTAAAGATGTTAAAATAAGAACTGGTAACTAGTCTAGGACTAGAATAGGTCTTAGGCTAAGGGGGAAGGGAATTAAACAAGACTAGAGAAGTCCCGGACAAGATGAGTTCCAGACAAGAGGAGTCCCGGACAAGAGGAGTCCCGGACAAGAGGAGTCCCGGACAAGAGGAGTCCCGGACAAGAGGAGTCTTGGACAAGAGGAGACTTGGACAAAAGGAGTCTTGGACAAGATGAGACTTGGACAAGAGGAGACTTGGACAAGATGAGCTCTGGACAAGATGAGCTCTGGATAAGATGAGGCCGGGACAAGATGAGGTTGGGACAAGATGAGGTAGAGGACTAGAAGACCAGATGAGGTAGAAGACCAGATGAGGTAGAGGACCAGATGAGGTAGATGACCAGATGAGGTAGAAGACCAGATGAGGTAGAGGACCAGATGAGGTAGAAGACCAGATGAGGTAGAGGGCCAGATGAGGTAGAGGACCAGATGAGGTAGACAAGAAGAGGTGTACCAGACTATTCTACCAGATGTGCTCTACCAGATGAGCTCTACCAGACTACTCTACCAGATGAGCTCTACCAGACTACTCTACCAGATGAGCTCTACCAGACTACTCTACCAAATGAGCTCTACCAGACTACTCTACCAGATGTGCTCTACCAGATGAGCTCTACCAGACTACTCTACCAATAAGATCTTGTGATTCAAAGATAAAAAGAATTAAGAAAGGAAAGTCAACTGATATCAAGGAAGATTGGTTGTAGATCAAAGTAGAATCAATCAAAGAAAGAGTCAACTAATCAATCATATAATCAATCAAGATGATTGATTATATTCCTTAATTTATAGATGTTTGAATTTCTAGCTTCCAACGGCTAGTTATTTGACACCTATAAATAGGAGTGCATGGTGATGAGTTCAACACAAGAAAGACGGGTAAGAGAGCACAAAAGATAGAGAAACACACACATCATACACTCACCCTGTTCATACAAGTATTTTATCTACTCTTTTAGGAGTTCTAGTTGGAATATTGCTCAACCTATTCACTACATTGAAAGGTTGTTGTAAGTTGTACGAAGGAGCTGGTACTTCCCGATTCCAGTGAGTAAGTAAGTTGGTTGGTGAGTGAGACCCCTTTGGTGAAAGGGAGAGTGGACGTAGGATTGTTATATCCGAACCACTATAAAAATTCTCGTGTCTCTTTTATTCACTATTTTTATTTATAATTTCTACATAATTAATTTTAGCACTTTAAAAATGATTTTCTTAAAATTAAGAATAAAACGCTTTCCGCAAATAATATTTTTGGGACCAACAAGTGGTATCAGAGCAGTGTGTCCTAGACCACTGCTTTGAAAATCTTTTGGTGGTCACCAGGACAGATCCAATTTTTGAAAAACCCAAATATTTTTTTTGTGCTAATAATTTCTTGCAGAAATGGGTTTGAAGAAAAGAAATAAAAGATACACTAGGAGTCATTCCAAAAGAAGCTTCACAGCCGAGGAAGAAGAGGTATCCACTTCTGGTTCATCATCAAATTTTGGACCAAGCGAAGAGATATGTCTTATGACAGATGAGGTATGTAATCGAACTCCCTCTTCTTCTTCTTATTCTTCTTTTTCTGAACAATCAGAGGAGTCTTATATGCAAAATTTGCTATTAGATCTCCAAAAATCTGTACAACTTTGTCAAAAGTTGGAAGATGAGAACACAAAGCTGAAAGTAGAAAATCAGAAGCTTTCATAATGTTTAGGCAACCCAACTGATCTGCTAGCTGAACAGGTTCAAATACTGGTAGAAGAGTCCACTGACTTGAAAACTAGATGTGATGAACAAACTAAGCTGATAGAAAAGTTGCTTGTTGAAAACATTGAGAAAGATAATGAATATACTCTGCTGAAAGCTAAGTTCGATGAACTCTTCAATCAAAACAAAATTGTAAAAGATAGTGAGGACAAGCTCAAGCTGAGACTGGAGCAGCTGACTACAACAAACAATGCCGTGTCACACATAGCTGCCTCATCTCAAAGAGAGCATGATAAGACAGGCCTTGGTTATTCCAAACCTGAATCCTCACATGTTCAGAAAGAAGAAAAGTCTAGTAATTTTATGGGAGAAAAGCAAAATTGCCCAAAATTTAAGGGGGCACTTGATTTTTGCCTTTTTTTTTTCAAAAGATGTTTTTTGCCCAAAAAATGTTGGCAAAACGGTTGGCAAAGGGTTGGCACTCATGCCAACCTGTGTGCCAACCATTCGCCAACCTTTTGCCAACATTTTTTGGGCAATATACATCTTTTGAAAAAAAAGGGGCAAAAATTAAGTGCCCCCTTAAATTTTGGGCACTTTTGTGTATTGTCCATAATTTTATTGATAAGGGTAAGAGGTCAGCTGACCAGGCAACTCAACTTAACGGGCATATGAGTTCTAAATCTCAAAAACCCAAAAGGAAGAGGATGAATTTTAAAAGACCTCAGCAAGGTCAGCAGAGTAGAAAACAGCCTGGACCTTCTCAAAAGAAGCAGTCCCAGCTGACTCCTACTCAGCTGCAGAAGACTTTTAAGTCATCTGCCAGACCAGCTGGAACTTTTGATGGTTCTAGCAAGACTTATCCTTATCAACAAAATTTCAAGACTGTTGCATTAAGACAAGTTATTCCTTCTACTGGACAAGCTCATAAGAGAAGAAGAGCCTCTAGAAGAAATAACCATGTCGAAGCTTCTTATGTTCAGTGTGTTTTTGTGGATATGTATGGAAGAAAGATAAGATCACCTGATTCAAAAAGGGATGATCTATTCTTGTGGCTTCCTAAATGTTGTGCTAACCCCCCTGGACCCAAAAGGGTACCAAAAACTTGATTGCCTGCAGATACACAAGAAGACCAGCTGATATTATGGCCCAAATATCAGCTGAGCATATTTTGAGGGGGAAGATCAGTTGACCCTGCTTGATTAGGCTTCTTATCTTAAGATTTCAATTTTCTCTTGTCTTGTTTAAATTCAGTTCTTTCATTTTAACATCATTAAAAAGGGGGAAATTGTTGGGATATAGATTAGATGTTTTGAAAATGTTAAAATAAGAACTGGTAACTAGTCTAGGACTAGAATAGGTCTTAGACTAAGGGGGAAGGGAATTAGACAAGACTAGAGAAGTCCCGGACAAGATGAGTTCCAGACAAGAGAAGTCTCAGACAAGAGGAGTCCCAGACAAGAGGAGTCCCGGACAAGAGGAGTCCCAGACAAGAGGAGTCTTGCACAAGAGGAGTCTTGGACAAGAGAACACTTGGACAAGAGGAGTCATGGACAAGATGAGACTTGGACAAAAGGAGTCTTGGACAAGAGGAGACTTGGACAAGATGAGCTCTGGACAAGATGAGGCCGGGACAAGATGAGGTTGGGACAAGATGAGGTAGAGGACTAGAAGACCAGATGAGGTAGAAGACCAGATGAGGTAGAGGACCAGATGAGGTAGAGGACCAGATGAGGTAGATGATCAGATGAGGTAGAGGACCAGATGAGGTAGACAAGAAGAGGTGTACCAGACTACTCTACCAGATGTGCTCTACCAGATGAGCTCTACCAGACTACTCTACCAGATGAGCTCTACCAGACTACTCTACCAGATGAGCTCTACCAGATGAGCTTTACCAGACTACTCTACCAGATGTGCTCTACCAGATGAGCTCTACCAGACTACTCTACCAAGAAGATCTTGTGATTCAAAGATAAAAAGAATCAAGAAAGAGAAGTCAACTGATATCAAGGAAGATTGGTTGTAGATCAAAGAAGAATCAATCAAAGAAAGAGTCAACCAATCAATCATATAATCAATCAAGATGATTGATTATATTCCTTAATTTATAGATGTTTGAATTTCTAGCTTCCAACGGCTAGTTATTTGACACCTATAAATAGGAGTGCATGGTGATGAGTTCAACACAAGAAAGACGGGCAAGAGAGCACAAAAGATAGAGAAACACACACATCATACACTCACCTTGTTCATACAAGTATTTTATCTACTCTTTTAGGAGTTCTAGTTGGAATATTACTCAACATATTCACTACATTGAAAGATTGTTGTAAGTTGTACGAAGGAGCTGGTACTTCCCAATTCCAGTGAGTAAGTAAGTTGGTTGGTGAGTGAGACCCCTTTGGTGAAAGGGAGAGTGGACGTAGGATCGTTATATCCGAACCACTATAAAAATTCTCGTGTCTCTTTTATTCACTATTTTTATTTATAATTTCTACATAATTAATTTTAGCACTTTAAAAAGATTTTTTCTTAAAATTAAGAATAAAACGCTTTCCACAAATAATATTTTTGGGACTAACACATACTAGTTCTTTCTCAAATCAACTCTCACTCAAACACTCACACAAAAGAATTCCTAACTCAACCTCACAATTCACCCTACTCATCAAGTCATACTCAAAGATAACAATCAACAAGCATAAGATGATTGATAGGCATGAAATATGTAGTAGCAAATCAAAACACTAACAGCCCAAGGAACATCTCAAGATACCAAATTATCAAACTCAACTCAAAGAGAGGGTGTGCATGCATGTGCAATGTAACCATAAAACATATTAAAACTCCACCCCCCAAACTTCGACCTTGTGAAGAGGTCTAAGTTTGGGGTTGTGGGTTACCTCATCCAACTAATTCAGTTTCTCTCAACAACGTTGCACACTCCCTTGCTTGAGTTCCTTCAATGTCCACTTATTTGGCACTCCTTCGAGACAAGCCTACAAAATAAACTCTCAAGTACGAGGTTAAACTTACGATTCAACAACACCCTAATAACATAAAACTAAAAACACTCAAAAGCAAATAAAAATGAGTTGTCTCCCATTCAAAGCTATTTTTAAGGTCCTAGTGCCGGATCAAGCTCATAGGAGCTTATGGGACATGATACTAAAAAATACCTCCCTTACTCTTATAAGAGAAGGTGTCTAAGTTCTTTGCTCTATTCCCATCTTTCTTTTTCACCTCAGACGGTGGGCGTCTCAATTCCTTCTCACTCTTTCCAGGAGGAGTCTTACCAAACAGGTTCTTGAATTTGAACTTTTTCTTCTTAACTCCTCCTTTTCTCTCGAGCTGGACCACGTCCTCCTTTTTCACT
The DNA here is from genome assembly GCA_947034835.1 of Ballota nigra. Taxonomy (NCBI): domain Eukaryota; kingdom Viridiplantae; phylum Streptophyta; class Magnoliopsida; order Lamiales; family Lamiaceae; genus Ballota; species Ballota nigra. The sequence continues at coordinate 128,605,532 of OX344720.1, read as the reverse complement.
TCTTCATCCTTCAATTTCCTCTCTTTATCTCTATCAAAATAAGTCAGATCATAATGCTCTTGGGTTAAATCAACAGGTGAAGGATTATCAAACTCATAAATAAAAGAGGGATTAGGGATAGAAGGTGTGTCTTCAACTCTAGGATTAATGGCATCCATGCAATACAAACTTTCATCCTCCTTCGGGTACTTCATGGCCTCATATAGGGAAATCTTCACTTCTTGATCATCAACTTTCAACGTAATCTTCCCATTTGCCACGTCTAGCACCATCCCCGCCGTCGCTAAGAACGGTCTTCCCAAGATCAGGGGCACGTGCTCATCTTCCTCCATTTCGAGCACTACAAAGTCGGCTGGAAAAATATGATCTCCAACTCTCACGAGGACGTCTTCAACCACACCTTGAGGTCTCGTGATGGACCTATCAGTAAGCTGGAGCATTATCATTGTGGGTTGAAGTTCACCCACCTCTAACTTCTTGAACAACGAAAGAGGCATCAAATTAATGCTCGCCCCGAGATCACATAGCCCTCCTTTCTTGATCCCGTTCCCAATGTCACATAAGATGGTAAAGCTCCCGGGATCCTTCAGCTTTGGAGGAAGCGTCTTGTGCACTAATGCACTCACCTCATGGTTCAACTGCACCAACTTCGGCTCATCCACTCGCCGTCTTTTCGCGATCAGGTCCTTCAGAAACTTTGCATAGTTGGGCATCTGTTCCAAAGCATCATAAAAAGGAATGTTAATATGCAATTGTTTAAACACATCAAGGAATTTAGCAAATTTATCATCAAGCTTCTTTTTCATGAAGCGTTGTGGATATGGGATGGGTATCACAGATTTGGGTACCCCCCATTCATCTCTCTCGGTCTCTTTCACTTTCTTCCTTGCTTCCCTTGCCTTCTTCCACTTAGGAACTTTCTCAACCTTCTCAATGTCTTCCTCTTCAAGCTCTTTGCTCGCTTGAGTGCTTTCACCCTCAACCTTCTTCTCAACTCCTACCTCCCCACTCTCATCTCCATCTTTCTTCTGTTGTTCTCTTGCTGAATTCGATTCAGCTCTACATCTCTCTTCTGGAGGTCTTGATCACGCTGATCAACTTTCTTATGCAGATCTTTCACATTGTATTCCAAAGATGATAAACGTTTGCTTCCTTCCTCCACCTTCTGTAGGATAGCTCTCAACATCTCCTCCGTTGAGGCACCGCCTTCTCCACCCGGAGGTTTCGAACATGGATCAACACCTGCAGGAACTGTAATACCCGCCTTTGGGTTAGCATATGGAAAATTCTCGTTCTTCCTCCATTGGTTCTGAGGAAGCTGCTGGCCTCCTTGGTACCCTTGTGTGTTCCTCCATTGATTTTGAGGCGGCTGAGGACCTGGAGGTACAAATGGTTGGCCATAAGAAGACCTTCCTTGAAAATTTTCACCTTGTGGATACCCATTCTGGTTGTAATAAGGATCTCCCATATAATTTACTACTTCTTGCTGAATTGTGGGCTTGTCCTCTTGCTCATTCTCTGTTGCATTCCCTCCAACCATATTCTTCCCCAACTCAAGGTTGTTAATCTTTTCCATCATGGCCATTAACAGCCTTCGCGTTCCTTCACCTTCCTCAACCTGATGAACTCTCTGGAAATCTGCGTCCACATTCCAAGCCCCGACATTCGTGATAATGTTGTCCACTATCTCTCTACACCTCACTATTCCTTGATTCAGGAATGATCCACTAGCACAGGCGTCTAGATGGTCTTGCCCAGCCTTGTTGGCACCACTATAGAAAAATGCCATGACATCTCCCTCATTGTACCCGTGCTGCGGGTACTCTATCAACATGTTTGAGTATCTCTCCCACGCTTGACGTAGGTCCTCTCCTTGCTTCTGGCGGAAGGAAGAGATCTCAATCCTTGCTTTGATCGTTCTGGATGGAGGGTAGAATCGCTCGAGGAACAGACGCTCGAGCTCGGCCCAAGTGGTAATACCTCCCCGTGGAAGCATATTATCGTAACACTTTTTATCTATTCCCGTCAATGAGAATGAGAACAACCTAAGCCTCTTGGCATCTTTAGACATGCCATTGTAATTGAAAGTGGAGGCTATCATTAGAAAACTCCTCAGATGAGTATGAGGATTCTCCTTCCCGATCACCCCCTTAAACTGGTTCTCTGTAAGCAGCTCTAGAATTCCCGGGGAAATCGAGAAGTTATTTGCCTCAACAGGAGGTAATGACACTCTATCATAGTACCTCTGCGGTTGTACCGCGAACCTTCCTCGAATAGCCATATTATGATCTGTGTTCTGAGGAACGGGATGAGGAACCATAGTTGGTACGGGTACTTGTTGGGATGGTGGTGGTTGATAAGCTTGTGGTTGATTGTAAACAGGAGGTGGAGGATACGGGTATGGTGGATACGGATAAGGTGGGTATGGGTAAGGTGGGTAAGGTAAGTTGTTTTGTGGTAAGTTAGGATATGGGTAAGCAGGGTTGTTATGAGGGTTTTGAACAATGTTATGAGCTGGACTGTTTTGATTCTGTGTCCCCGGGTTTTGGCTTTAGCTTTCCCCTGACGGATCTTGGTTCTGACTACCACTTCCTCCAATGTCGTCAACCCGGTCTACTGTCTGATTAAACTCATTAGCTGCATCATCCAACTCATTACTGAGGTCCATTGGTCCTTTCCCTCCTCCGGCAGTGTTCATTCTCCTCAAGAAAGCTCGGTTCCTTCTAGCTATCGTCTCAGCGTCCAACGGTATTCTCTCTTCGCTCGTATTGCCTTGTGAGCGTGTTTTCATATACCTGACACACTAGCAGAAGGATCAAAATGCAACTGTCGAATGAATAAAAATAAAAATAAAACAGAAAATAAAGCACTCACTACTAACTACTAAGCTATCTACAAGTCATATTCAAAAGACATACAACGCCATCCCCGGCAACGGCGCCATTGACTTGAATCGAAAATACTAGCATTTAATAGTAGCTTCCCCGCAAGAGTACGGGTTCACTGTAGTATGGGCAAGTATCTGGACCAAGTAGTATCGAACCCAAGGGAAAGTGTGTATGCAAATAGATCCCTGAAGATCTACGCGTCGTAGTTAATATGAGTGAAATGTTTTTGGATTTTTTGAAGAATTAATTTTAAACTAAAATAAACCAATTAAACTAAAGAACGAAAGAAACGAATAAACTAAGGTGTGTTTTCAAAGTATGTGATGGTGATGCTCAGGATAGGAATCCCTACGTATACTAACGGAGCAGGTACATAATCAAAATAACCGTGACGCGCAAGAAATAACCTAAGTAAAAGAATGCAAGATGAAAGCTCAATATTCTAAACCCTAATACTTTACCCTAACACTCGACTTCACTAATCCACTAACAAGTTAATAGATTGTGCTTAATTAATGAGACCCTAATTTAACTAATGGTGATGCGGCCGTCCTCCATAGCTAAACTGGAGGATTAATCAACCCCTTCTAAACCCTCTAGTTAAGTCTACTAGTTGTTAAAGAGTGATGCGGTCGTCCTCTCCCTAACACGTTCGTACGAAATTCAAAGGAAAAGTTAAGATTGATTTTAAGAATTCATTAATTAAGAGAATTAAAACCCTAACGTCACGAATTACCCTAATTACGTAAACCTACTTCTACGAGTTCATCCTACCCCAAGCATGCAAGGGTTTTAGTCGGACATGGTTATAATGATAACAAAAGCAATTAACGAAGTAACGAACATAAACATGATGAATTGAAGTGAAAAACTAAAAAGCATGAACTAGGGTTTTGAAAGAAAATAATTCTAAGAACTGAAATTAGATTAATAAAACGAAGTCTAGAAGAAATAACGAACAAAGGTTTTAAGAAACGAAATTAAAAAGTATAAAATCGGACTATGAATTCGTAAAGAAAAACCTCAAAACGTAAAAGTAAAGCTTGCTCGTTCCTTCTCCTCTTTCTCTCTCTAAAAACTAAGTCTAAAAGTGATTTGGCATGTGATTATGTGTGGTGCCTCCTTCAAAACGTGTTCGGGAGGGTATATATAGGCAATGGGTCGAGTCGGGATCTCATGGGCCAAAATTATGTGCATGCTCGTGCACGAGCACATCCCACTCGAGCACTTCAATCTTCTAAAACCAAAATAGTGCACGACCACACGAGCTCGTGCACTAGTGCACGACTGGCTCTTGCTCGTGCGCATTGCACGAGTGCTCGTGCACTAGTGCATGAGTTACACTTTCTCGAGTGCCTTGCACGGCCGCTCGTGCACCCTTGCACGAGTACTCCTTGCTTGTGCACTCCAATGATACTTTTGCTCCCTCGAATTAGTACTTTTCGTATTTCTTCGATATCTTCTCATCCGGGCATCCGTTTGAGTCGATTCAAAGTCCTACGAACTCCTATTTTCGCCCTCTATCCATCTATGAGCATCTAAGAGATAAATTCATTAGTTTATAAAATTGATACGCAAATGACTCTAAATACTCAACAAAATCAACCAAAACTAGGGCATTTCGAGTGACGAATCATGACAATTTCACGCCTAATCAGACGCTCGACGTCGTGCTTCACTCGGCCGATGCCTCCTTTCACTCACCCGACACCGCTCGTGCTCGCGAACTAATTTCCGGTGACACAAGATCGGAGAAGGAGGTGATGGTGACACAAGATCGGAGACGGAGGTAAATATCACTTTGTGGCGGCGGCGGCGACTTGAGAGATAAAATGTGAGAAACTGTAGTGGGCGGCGGGACTTGAGAATTGGGAGGGAAGAGATTTGAGAAAAGTATGTAGTGGTAAACCGTAAACTAGGTTATGAACTACTTAATTTCAGCCCAACAAAATAAAAGGTCTAAGATTATATCAGCCCAAAACAATATGCTCCCCTAGCCGAAACAATCCAGTGAAGCTAAAATAATTTTAAAAAAAATTGTGTTTGTGCCTAGGCGGCCTAGGCGCTAGTCAGCCGGTAAACGTCCGACTAGCAATTTCCGACTTCTCCAACATTGGTTATGTCGTTATGTCCAAGAGGGAGTGTGTAAATCCAGTTGATTTAATATACAAAATTCGGAAGATTTGATGTGGACATTATTTATGGGCCTTATAACACAATCAGGCTTTAGGGTTTAGAATGGTTTCTCTATTATAAATAGATTCTTGTACTCAGTATTATATATACACAGAAATATCAGTGAAAACTTCTGGCTTGGTACGCCCCCCAAACGTAGTCGTTATCGGCGAACTGGGTATATAAAGTGCATTTTGAAATTAGAAAAAAAAAAATCTGTAAGTAATACAAAGTGGTTGATCAGTCGCACTGAGAAATTGAAAACGAGAGTTGACAACAAAACAGAGCTGAGCCTGAAATTTAGAGACGTCTACGATATTGGAGAGGGAGTACAACCATACTACGGGTTGAAGGTAATTGAAGTGGGTCCCCGTGGGAGGACCACAATTCCTTCTGGAACATTCCTCAAAGCACATAGATCTGAAATAGCCAGGGATGGTGAATGCACTCAACTGATTGATGTCGTAAGTGGTGAAGAGATTGTGCTCACTCTCAGCTCCGATGATTTTCAGAACAAACAGGGGAAGGACCTTGTACTCGACTCATAAGATAACCGCTTTGGATTTGCTTTGCTTCAACCCCAACCAACATGGTCTCTCACTCTTATTCTTTGATTTAATTACTTGACACTCTTTTCATTGAGTTTGACATGCATAATTATGTTGACTCCATTATAGTGCACAACTATATATTTTGTGGTGCTAGTAGATATTTTTGACATAGAAGTTTAACGATAACAGTTTAGGAACATACATGACAATGGTTAGTTTTCTACATTTGATTTATTTCAGCCTCAGAGTGTTCTCCTTACCGTTGAGCAATTAATTAAAATAAATACTTATAAGAAATCGTTTCACAGTAGAATATACGAATTAACATTAATATATTTTAAAGTATTAATGCAGGTTCAAGTTTTGTTTATATCGTTGTTAGAATATCTCACACACAAAAAAAAAAAAATCATTAATTAATGTCCTTGTTTGTAAAAATTAATGTCTCGTCTCACCATTCATTCTTAATTATTTTAAGAGTGAGTCATGTGTGAGACTCGAAATATAATATAAATTGGACATGCCGCTTTAGTAGTTTGATAATTTGTGTTGTCTTGTACCTACCGTAATTTTTTGTCTTATTCTTATCTAGGATGGAAATTTAGTTACCTACAAGCGGGCGACTGCATTCAGTTTTCGAGAGGATGATATACATTATGATTCTTATATTTCACTGTAAAATATTCACCACCAATAGAACTGTTTGCAAGTAAAAACTAGTACTATTGTTGTGGGCTAATACTGTTGCTTGTAAATAGCTAATATTATTGCTTAGTGGTGTAAAATGCATGGGTTACATAATTCATTCTCATATTTTAGCATTCTTGTTTGCATCATACCCATTAGAGTTTATTCCTTTTCCGACTTCAGGTGGAAAAATTGGTTATGCTTTTCCCAGATTCACAAGTCACAAGCCATGGAGATCTTCGCCTAGTTTTTACCTTTTTCTTTTTTCGGGAGTTGGGTTTTAATTACGCGGTTTGATATTTTGTTGCATCAAGGGATCGTGTGTCTCTCTATTTTGAACCTGTGGACTTGAGTGACACCCCACAAAAAATTAGTAATGCTCCAAAAATTAATCAATAATACAAATAAAGTGTGCTCTGTTTTATTTTTCCATTTTTTTTTACCTTTTCTTTGTCATACTCAAACATGGATAAATATCGTCTTACTGAACATGCCGGTGGAAAATGTTTTAAATTTAAACTTAAAATAAAAGTCCAGATAACATTACAATCAGTAGCCAGTGAACTAGCCTATCATATCAGTCTCCCTCATCAAAGTTCCATAACCTTAACATTTACTTATAAAACTCTCAACTAAGAGATACAACATATTAAAACAAAGAATGGCCTATATATGGCCTCTGTTAGAAAGAAAAAAAGGCATAACCATCTTCTTCAATTAGCATCTCCTAAGAATCCACCGTAGCCGTAATTGCTTCAGGCAAAGCCCTGTATTTTTTGAGCGGCGAATAACCGGTCTTGAGAGGCAAACCACCAATGCTAGCAAGAACCTTCCTAACCTCGTTCGCTAGCTCAATAACATATTCGTCTTCATGACCTGCTCAGTTGCATGTACGCAATCAGAATTACAGCATAAAATGATTCATTTGACAACAAATTCGAATTCAAAAATTATTTACCGATATCAAACATGGCCTTTTCTAACAAGAAAAGGTAGTCCCTGTTGTTGCCACAGGGACCAAAAGCTGTGGCAATTTGCCTGGCCATGTCCTCCAAGGGGGCAGGCCCTAAGTAGTACTTATTTGATATTTTATCCGGTGTGGATGTAAATCTGCAATTTTCAATATCAATTTACATTTTTTTTCAGTAATCTTGCAAATCAGAGTAAGTGTAATTATGAGCACAAATTGGAAAAGGAGCTACTTACACTATTACACCAGTTACTAAGGGCTGCTCAGAATCACCTTCCTGCATTTTTAGGAAATCGAGCATTCTCATTAATTATAGAGGCCAAAAGGGAAATTGACAAAATTATAAAGAAGCTATTGAATTACTACAACTTACTTTATAAAAGTCCACCAAAGTTTTCTGGTCATACTCGCATTCTCTTCTCTCCAGATACTCCATCGCCGCCTTTTCTTTTTCCGGTCCCCCACGAATACAATAGGCAGCACCCCACTGTAGAAACATTTAGAAATCAAGATCACTTCGAATGTTGATTTGGTACAGTAATCGGGAACCACACACTTTCAAAGGAACTAAATTTGTTAAAAATCAATTTAAAATTAGTTACCTTAGCTACACTTTAGTATGACTAAAAGTATGACTCACAACTACAAAGTTTTGTTCACAAGTACAGATTTGGTGCAGAATTTTTATGGTAAACAGTAACTTTTTACTTTTTTTTACTTAATTTTTTGTAGCTACAATTATTGTTGAGGGGTACTTATCTATTTATAGTAAGTTGAAATGTATAATTTTTAACAAATATTTCATATGAACTTACGCAAAGAGCTCCTTCATCTTCTTCCAAGGTGCAAGTTCTAGCAGGGTGCTCTGGGGTGCCTCTGTGATCAATGCATGCTGAAAAACACGAAGTAGACATTAATGAATGAAGATCTAATTACTCAGAAAAACGTTCGCTCAAATTAATTTCAGGAAAACGCAGAGATCGGGTATTGATACAAGTACTAATCAGAAAAAAAAAAAAGGTCTAAACGAAAGGGGTTTCATGATATTTTCCAATTGAAATGAAATCAATAAACACAGAGATCGGAATCAAAGTTGCAGGAAATTATAATAGCGAGAAACGCATACCTAGATCAAAGACGCGCCTGTAGTCCTTAATAAACCCAATTACTTTCTCATCCACTTCAAATCCAGGGTTCCACACCAACGAACCGTACCCAAAAACCCAGAACACCATCTTTGAATTACTTTAAAACCTTGATTCTGCTCAAAATCGAAATTAGTTTACACAAAACATTGGGAAAAATAACGGAAGATAAAGTGCCCGAGGAAAAAACTCACCGGAGAGAAAGATTTGGGGCAAAGGCGACGACGGGGCTTCGGAAAAGCTTAAGCAAACAGGGACTTCAAAGAGCAGAGAGAGTGTTTATATGATTTTGGGCTTTTCCCTAACTCTTGAAGAAACCCTCTCTCTTCTTCTATTGCAGAATTTTGGCGTGGGGGCAATGCGAAGAAGGCGAGATTCAACCTATAAACTATTTATAGGAAGGAGCTAAGGAAAGCGTGTATTGGGAATTGGGTGGGTATGGTATGACAGTTAAGACCTTTATGTGCGTGACATATCAAACATACATGTATGTGACTACATGTCACATATATGTATGTGACTACATACATATATCGTCCGTGATATCGTATGTTAAAAATATATAATATGAGTTGGTTTCTTATGCATTTTGATCACATGAAAAATTCTTAGATTCCTAACTATTGAATTATATATACGGTGCTGTTTGCAAATAATATCTCGGCTTAGGTTATTGCATATTGATTATATTTCTTCCAAATGTATTTTTGATGTTATTTTTTGAACCAAGTATATAGTTAGATTGAAATATGAGTTCCTTCACAGTTCTTGAACCAAGGATGTAGTTTAGATTTGATAATTAGGCAAAAAAAATTTAAATAGGCCAAATACCAATATCAATAGTAAAAATAGGGTTGCTGGATAAATGTTTACGAATATAGGGTTGATCTTTGTCCCACTATAAATTTTACATTTGTTTTCGTCTATTCCACAATAATCTTCACACTCTTAAAATAAAACTAACACTTCCTCATAATGTCATATTATATTTAAATAAAACTCTAAAAAATTATTTTAAATAAAATAGCTTTTGATAATTTGAGCTTTATTTAATATGACAAACTGGCTGATCACAAAATTTGATTCACTTGAATATGGGATGGTGGATTTGACTCTCTTCTTTTATGTATGGTATGCATGCATGATTCCAATTCCATCCATCACCGTCATGGTGGATATGAAGAATAGGATATCCATGTGATCCAAGTGCATAAAAGTTTGGACTGCTATAAAAAGCCTAGATTCATTGAATCTGGACATTTGTTTTACGCTCATCAGTAACGTCGTTATCGTAGGTAGGTTGAGATATTGGGTACAAAAGGGGACCAACAAGTAAAACGTGTGGGCGATCCCTTGTGCGACAGTAAATCGGATTGTACGCTTACAATTAATTACAATCTACTCCAAAGATACACTTACAAATTTCATTAATGCCAATCTTGCTCTAAAGATAACAACGAAAAGCGACTATCATCTATGAACCTGGACATTCTAACGTGGGGTGAGGAAATTCTACATAATAGAATTTTTTTTTTTTTAAATCATTCTTCATAATTTTGGGGAAAAATGATTTTGAAAATTATTTGTAGACTTTACAAACACGTCCTATAATACAGTTCCGAAGTCGAAACATTTTCTTTCTTAATTAAAGTGTTCCACATGAAACCTTTTACTTTTATCATGGCATTTGCCTTTTTTTTTTTTTTTAATGGTAGCATTTTAAGTGAAAATATTTATATTTGTAGGTATATTACATGAGCTTTTCAGAAATACCAGCCATACATCTCATTTTTGAGACAATATTATTCTTTAATTATATTAAAATGAGTGGTTTTTGTGTGCACTTAAATACATAGCATGATTTTGAGTCAAATTCAAATTAATCTTGACACTTTAATGTCCAAGTTACTTGATATTAATTTAAAATTGGATTCAGAATTTAAGTGCATGTTATGCATTTTAGTGTATACAAGAATTTATGAATTAAAATATGATTTACTGATAAAAAAATGTATATGCCACGAATGATATTGCATGCGTCAATCTCAATGTTTTATATTGTGTTTTACAATTTGAATCCAAAATATATGGATGACGAATAAATAACTAATAAATTGTATATTTCATAAAGACGCGTATTATTAATTTAAAGATTGAAACACATTTTGTGACAAAGAAAGATTAAACCTCTCGTTGCAGTTAATGAACGAGTGATATTTTCCAATATATATAAGGCGTTTTTTCTTTTTTAATTAAATTAACAAATTTGGGTGTCATTCTGAAGACATAAAAGTAAATGTTTGTAATTTGTTAGAGGTGTGAGTTGCTTAGATGTTTTCTTTTACTGCCATAGAAAGATTTTTTGTGTAAGTTATAATTTACTCCAATATGAGAACATCTGAAATATATTATTTTTTTGAAACAAAAGAGAGTAATATTTATCTAATTTTATTTAAAATTAAAGATATTAGTATTTTAAGTTGATATATATGTTTGTCTATACATATCTATTCGTTATTTTAATTTTGTCTTTTAACACACTCAAGAAATTTATTTTACTATTTAATTTGTCCATTATAATTATTATTCTTTACATGCTCTCGAATAAATTACTCAATGTTGAAATAGCCCACGTTAACAAGGTAACGTGTCATTTACCTTCATTTGATTCGTGTCCAACTGTCCATACAGATTTTTTTTTTTTTACCGATAAATAGTACTCCATCCGTCCAATATTAGTAGGCCTACTTTTTGGTCAGTTATTTTTTGTCATAAGTTGGAGGGTATTATGAGGTATTGTGAGGTTTATTTATCAATAAAATTATTGTTTATGGAAAATATAAGTATCATATTTTCCATAAACAATAACTTCATTGATAAATAAACCTTACAATACCTCATAATACCCTCCAACTTATGACAAAAAATAACTGCTAAAAAAGTAGGCCTACTAATTTTGGACGGAGGAAATAAATATACTCCTATATTTATCAAGGAAGTAATAGTAGATCTGTAGAATGGTAAAGTTGACTGGAAACGATCACGTGACATATTCATTCTTCACGATTTTAAATATAATCAAATTTCATGGAAATCCGAAAGGCCGCCTTTACACAAGTTTGCCGGTGCAGACCTAGTTTAATATTAAGATACAAATTACAATGGTTTTATATTGAAATGGTTACATGTCCATAATAACGATGATGATTGATAATGTAGTATTGTATGCATCATGTTCTAGAAGAATCAGGAAGCTACTACTAGATTAGCTAAAGATAATTAGTTACTGTTATATTTTTAATTAGGTAATTATAATGCATGTGATTAGCACATATCAGTAACGTGTAACACACATTTTTTACATTTGAGAAATAAAATCCGATTGATTAAATTACATATGAGAATTCAACAAATGACACATAAATATGTTTAAGTTACCAATGAATTTCTTTTATGTATTATTACTATATTAGTGGAGAATATACAAATTTGTAAACATACGATTATTTCCATGGTTTTTCATACTTGTTTAGGAACGTTTCATATCATAAATAATTTTTCATTTTATATCCTATGGATAATTTTCATCTTAGATTAATATGATACGTAGGGAAGAATTATTCAAAAGAAATGTATTATAGCTTATGACTATTATATTGGTTCTTTAATTTTCACTCTGTAATTTTAAAAAACAAGAAAAAAAAATCCAGTTTTCTTTTTTGGTAAGCTCAGAAGAATTCCCTGATGTATAATTGATGTCCAGGTTATTGGCACTACAAGGTGGAGTAAATACACTACATGAATAAATTCACTACACTTATGATGAATACACTACATTTATTCCCAAAATATCCAGCAAGCTCTTCGTAGGTGAAATTTTTGGAAATTTTTTCGAACATTTTGAATATGTTCATAAAATTTATCCGAACATATTTGTTCAGAAATTTTTCTCGAACATATGTACATAGTTCGGAAAAATATTATGAACATCAAAGAAATGTTCACATAAAAATTCCGAATATTCTGGTCGAGTTCGGAGAACCAGAGATGAACAAGTGCAATCGCGATTTAAAAAAAATTGTTCGAAACAAGCAAACAACAATAATATTATCATACCCATACAATTTTATACACTCAATGAACAATAATATGCATGAAAAATATCATAACACCAACAAAAATTATACTAATCAACATTTAAAAAACCTAGTTTCTAAAAAATACCAAAACACTTACATAATCGTATTCCGGGCTTGGAGGATCGTTCATCTTTACAATGTAGGCCGACAAAACACATTTTAAGCGTCTAGTGGTCGATTGATGGTGGGCCACATTCTTGAAGTATGAAGTTCGTTTGTATTGCTCGAAATTGGTTTCATTGTTCGAATGTGTATATGAAAATTAGGTGGAGTATATTCACTAAAATTAGTTTTGGAGGGAAGACTAGAGGAATAATATTGTCAGTTTAAGAATTGGTTTTAGTAATTAAATTTTGTATAGTGTATTTACTTCACCTCGTAGTGCCAATAACCTGGGCCATAATTGATATGGCATCAGTATGGGCCTGTAAATAATTACATGTTGAGTACGGCTATATACCCCTCCAATAATGTTAGATACACCTATAAAAAATTTAAAAAATTAATAAAACATAATAAAGAGACTATAGTGCCCTTATTTAAAAAAGAAAAGAAAAGAAACTCAGTCTTCTTCCTCATTACGCTTTTTACAGATTCTTAAGCTTTGATTTTTCTTTTTTTCATTTATCACACCGCCGTAGAGCCCCGTCACCGCAACCGACGCTGGAAGTCTAATATTTACTTTCAGAACCATCTCCGTACAAATATGTGCGATTTTGGAACTGCTGGTAATAGTGCTTCTTCCGCGGGCATGGAAAAGTCGCCGACGACGACCCTCTTTCCAGTGATTCCTGTTGCAAGGATAAAAAAATTATGGCCATCCCTCTCTCTTTTAATGAAATCCGTGCATCTAATGGTGATTTAAAACCACTGCCATTAAATTTGTGCATCTCATGGTAATTTAGAACCATCGGTGATGACAATCCGTAGTGTGCAACAGATTCGTGTCGCCGGCGTTGACCAATGGTGGCTGGAGGTAGCCGGTTTTGGTAGGCTCGCTCGTTACAGAATTTTCCAGAGGGGAAGTGGAAATTAAAGAAGCAGTAATTAAAATTACAGAAAAAATTAGGGCAAAGGGTATAATTGATAATTAAATATAGGTGTGGGTGTATCTATTATTATTGGAGGGGTATATAGCTGGACCCTTACATGTTACCATCTATCTGTTAACATGGGCCCGGCCCAAACCATTTTACTTTAAAAATTTGCAAGAACGAGAACTAATGCAATTTTTTTTAAGCAATCATACATTATATAACCCCATCTATTACATCAGTTTTTTCCATTTCGGGTTACATTTCGGATTGCTAAAGGATATCTGCTCCGCTCCAATCTCGAGGAAACGGAGAGTCAAAGGCCTTCTTTGCTACCTCGTGAGCCAGTGTGTTAGAATTCCTCGCTATGTGGTTGATGGCAACCACTCGGCCATCTTGTAGTTCCCAATAGATCATGAGAAGAATTCTATTTTTCGGACCGAAGAAATGCTCCTTCTTGTTAATTGCATCAACTGCTTCAATCGAATCCGAGCAAATGCGCACCCTGTTATATCCTGCTGCCTTGCTTTGGATCATACCTTCGTGAACAGCTTGAAGCTCAGCTCCCAAGACCGATCTCGGGTACTCAATTTTCTTACAACCCACCTTTGTAACCTCACCATTTTCTGCAATGCAACCATACCCCACCGAATATCTTCCCCTTTCATCATCAAAGCTGGCGTCCACCAAAACCGTGACTCATTTGAACTCATCCGACTCTGGCGAGTATTTCTCCAGGATCCTATCCTCACTGTTAAGGGCTCGTAAATGAACATTTGCTTGTTGGTAAGAGTATAAGAGCTCCATTACCCAATCAATCCTAAGTCTTGCCCTCGCCGGCTTCCCCATCTTAAGGGGTTCGTGCAAGAGCCGACACCTCTCCTTCCAAACTCCCCACATGAGCATTGCAATCTCCTCCCGCTCCTGCTTGTTCTTCTTCGAAAAGATCATGTGGATGAAGTCCCAAGTGTGCATAAAATCGCTCTTTTTAATATCTTCCCACAGTCCCCTTTGTTTCCACACATCCCGAACCAAATGACAATGGAAAAGGACATGAATGGAATCTGCCCCCCACCTACCACATCCCCCACAAACATTCAACATAGGAACATGATGCCTTACCAGATTAGCTTCTGCTGGGATGGCGTCGTTCATCACTTTCCACATAAAAATACGTACTTTCGGGGGTACACACAATTTCCACATGCCACTCCACCACCTATGATTAGTTGTGGAACTATTCTCTTCCTTCCCAGCCCTTGCCATACGTAGGCAAAGATGATAGGCTGACTTGACCGTGTACCTTCCCTTTGAGTCCGGGTCCCAAAATCTTGAACCACACCCTCTATCTTTGTCAATTGAGTTCTGCAAAATAGCTTCTGCTTCAAATGGAAGGAAGGTCTCTCTTATCAACTCCGCATCCCACTCCCCTTGCATTGTAATATACCGAGCAACTGTCGACCCACTAGCTCTCCGTGATTGAATACGTCCTGAGTGTAGGGTCGGCACCCACGCTTCCTTATAGATCTGCACTCTTTCCCCATTACTGATTTGCCACCTGTTTCCACTGTGGAGAAGATCCCGGCTCCATAACAAAGAACGCCAGACGAATGAGGGATTAGAGCCCAAATTCGCCTCCATTACATCAACATGTTTGAAATCTCCAAATTTGTTTTGCTAAAAGGGCTTTATTAAAGGATATAAAATCCCGAAAGCCAATCCCTCCAAGCTCCTTTGGCTCCGTAAGCGTACTCCAGCTTTTCTAGTGGGTTTTCTTACCCTCTTTCTTAAACCCCCACCAAAAGTCCGCAATCATCCCTTCAATTTCATGACATAGAGAGTAGGGCAAACGAAAACAAGACATGGCATAAGTTGGGATAGCATTCAGAACAGCCTTGATGAGAACCTCATTTCCTCCTTCCGAAAAATCTTTAGCTTTCCAAGCTTGAATTTTTGTCACCACTCTGTCTCGTAAATAAGAAAACTGTACTCTCTTGTCTCTCATCGAAAAGGTAGGGAGACCCAGATAAAAGTCATGCCCCTGCCGCATAGTGATATTCAGGATTCCTCGAATAGCCTCTTTATTATGGCTGCTTGTACTCGGGCTGAATGTGATGGCTGACTTGTCATAGTTGATGAGCTGACCTGAGGCTCTTTCATATCTTCTTAGACACTTCTTTAAATTTAAGCACTCCGGTGGTGATGCCTTGAAGAGAATAAGGCTGTCATCAGCGAAGAAAAGGTGTGAAATGGTCGGCCCTCCTCTGCTAATGGTCACCCCCTGAATCAACCGTCTCTTTTCCATTTTAGTGATCATAGACGAGAGCCCTTGGGCACATATTGTAAACAAGAAAGGGGAGAGTGGATCCCCTTGTCTCAGCCCCCTCGTCGGTATCAAGTTACCCACCACTTTATCGCCCAACTTAAACTAGTACGAGACTGAAGATATACATTTCATAATCAATCGGGTCCATTTGAGGTTGAAACCCATTTTCTGCATCACTTTGTTTAGATAATCCCACTCAATTATGTCGTATGCCTTAGACATATCAAGCTTTAGCGCCGCATAGCCCGTCTTATTCCTGTTACTTCTTAACCAGTGCATGCACTCGTATCCCACCAACACATTATCCGTTATCAACCTCCCCGGGATAAACGCACTTTGATTCGGATCTATTATTTGTGCCATGATCTTCCGAAGCCTATTAGTGATTGCTCTTGCTAAGATCTGATACCCCACATTGCATAGGCTTATAGGCCTGAAATCCTTCAACGTTTCTGGATGCTTCACTTTCGGTATCAAGGCAATAGTAGTATGGTTCCAATTTTCCAACGTAGCTTCCCCATTGAGGACATCCAGAAGTGCGTTTGCAATTCTATCTCCAGCGATATCCCAAGACCTATGAAAGAAAGCAGCATTAAATCCATCAGGCCCCGGGGCCTTTGAAGGGTTTAGATCAAACGCCGTCTTTCGTATCTCTTCCCGGGAGAACGGAATAGAGAGGAAGTCATTCATGGGTTCATCGACCATCAGTTTCATCTCCTTAAGAACTTCTTCCAGATCTTGGGGAGAAGGAGAAGTAGAGGCATAGAGCTCCCCATAGAAACGTAAGACCTCTTCCTCAATCCCCTTAGCATCAGAGTGCCAAACTCCATTACCATCTCTGATTCGGTTTATTGTATTAGACGATCTTCTCTGCGATGCCTTCCTATGAAAGTAGGTCGTATTCTTATCCCCCGCCTTCAACCAAGTCTGCCGGGCTCTCTGCTGCCAGTGCACCTCCTCCTTCAATTCTAACCTTTGCAGTTGACTTTCAAGATTTCTGATGTACTTCCAGTCAACCAGCTCTTCATCCTGGTCCCAACTTTCCTCAATTTTTGTTCTCAAAAAGTTCATTTGCTTGCGTAAATTCTGATCCCTTGCCCCTTCCCATGCACCCAACTTCGCCGCACAGACAACCAACATATCCGGAAGATCCGTCACTCTCGGTGTGAGCTCCCAAGCTTTACTTAGGACCTCTTGAAAGCCCTCCTCAAGTAGCCATTTGTTTTCAAAACGGAACAAATTCTGCTTACTATCTCCCTAGCTTCTCTTCCTTCTTCCTAAATAAATTTGCACTGCTCGGTGATCTGAGCCATAAAATCCCCTGTTCGAGACTTCAGAGCTGGGGAACAGATTCATCCAAGCTTTATTTGCCATAAATCTGTCTAGTTTCACCTTGATAAGGGACCCTCCTCTTCTCTTGTTGTTCCAGGTGAAATTAGAACCTTTAGTTTTAAAATCTCTCAGTTGTAGCTCATCTATTACTGCATTAAAAGCCTTCATTTGATTAAAAGGCCTTCGAGCTCCCCCTTTCTTTTCACTCTCAGCTCGAATCTCATTAAAGTCACCCCCCCAGAGCCACGGAACGCAAGGATTCCCCTCACTAGTAGCCACCTTACGCATTAAATCCCACGACCAAGTTCGGCAGTTAGTATTTGGATTACCATAGAATCCCGTAAAGTTAAAAGCACACCCATCGACATTAACTCTACAAAATATATGGCCATACGAGTACGACAAAATAGAAACTTCCATTAAGTTTTTCCAAAACAGAACAAGGCCACCGGTCGACCCACACGCATCGACAGTAAACATATTATCAAAAGGCAGAGTTTGCTTCCACCACCCTACAGAATTACCCACAACTTTAGACTCGATAATAAACATCAACGAAGGCTTCAGTTCAGCGACAAGGCGCTGTAAAGACCGGAACGCACGTTGGTTGCCTAGGCCCCGTGCATTCCACACTACAATACTCATGGTTGTCGGCGGGGCTGCTCTTCGTCAGCCTCCGCCGCTTCATTACTCTCACCAGTAGCATCTCCTTCTGCCTTCCCTTCAGTGGCCTTGCCCTCCGAAGATTCTCCCATCAGTCTTCCCCTTTTACGCTGATGAGCTAAGCTTTTCTGCCCCGCTTCGATCTTCACATTTTGTATTGCTTTCCCCTTCGTACTCAGCTCAGGCCACACAATCATTGCTTGATGGTTCTTCCCTCCCCCTTCCTTAATAGTAACCCCTGCTCCAAAAGTACTTTTTAAGCCCGGAATTGGGTTTATGAGGTCCCTGAAAGACCAGACTCGCTCTGGTTGTTGAGCTCCTAACTTTCTCTCCCAGTCGGTAGTCCCTGCTAGCACCCCCGCAGTTGCTCCCATCTTTGCCACTACCTCCTTCCCGTGAATCCTATCAGGCCTCTCAAGAGCAGATCTGAAGGCTTGCCCTAGTTCAGCCACCACTCCTGTCTCCTCCAGATCCTTAGGCGTAAGCCCCTTCTGCCCGTCCTCTCGGAGCCAAGACGGAAATCGCCTCAAAGCCTCTCTCCCTTCCTCAGCCCGGAGATAGAAAGATGGGCAATCCTTCTCCACGTGGTCGAGACGGCCACACACGTAACAGAAGTCAGCTAGCTTCTCATATTGAAAAAAACACCCGCTTCATCTCCCCTTTCACCTTAATCCAAGTGCTTCTACACAGAGGCTTAGTCACATTCAGCAGCACCCGGACCCCGTAGACATTTACCAAAGGAGAAACTCCCATGAGGGCTCTCCACCTCCAGGACTTGTCCGAACATGCCCCCAATCCTCAACCCCACCTCCCTGGTATCGAGCAAAGCTGGAGGTTGTGTAGCTGGACCCAAAATGGCACCTCTTCAAGAACGATGTCTTCGGCCCGTTCATCACCGTTCAATCTTCCCAGGGCCAAAAGAGAGTCATTCAGATGCCAGGGTTGTTTGTGCAGAACTCTTGCAATTTCCGCCGCTTCTTCGAACTCAAAAACAAAGAGACCATCAGCAATTGGCGAAGCTCTAAGTCCTTGCGTCACCCCCCAGAGTTTCTTCATCGTAGAGCCCAGATCAATCGGCCCTATGCTTTTCTTCATAAGGAGCTTCCCCGCCAGTAGGGTATTGGTATTAGCGAGCTCATTTTCAGGAATCTCCATCACCGCATTCTCCATATCGGAGAGCCCTAATTTTCCCCAAAGAGGGTCGAGAGCTTCCGCCATCTCGGAATTCAAGAAATTGAGAGTAGGAAAAGGTAGATTGAAGAAGATTTGATTAGGGAGCAATGGCAACCAAGCTATCCCCACGGAGGGTATATAAAGGAAAATTCCATCAAACCGAGGAGTAATCATCACAAAATACATCTTACAATGCAATCCAACCAAGATTCTAGGGGATTACAAAGAAGAGGAAGAGTCTCATACCTCTACTGGTAGAGCATCGCCGGCCCGGCCCGCCTCACTTAGGGATTCGAGAGGCTTCCGGTAGGGGTATTAGCTTCACACGCAATAGGCACAGATTCCAAGAGAGAGCAAATCTTTAGAGAGAGAACTTTTTATCACACCCGTGTGTATATTATCATTGTAACTGAGAACTAATGCAATTAGGTCAAGGTTATATACAGTCTTTTGTTAATACACTCCACTAAAAAATGTTTGGAAAAAAAAAAAATCGAGTATTTTGCTAATTTTTGGAAAAAAAAAATCCAAAAATGCAATAAAAAAACACTAAACATATGAATTTTCGGAATTTTTTTCCGAAAATAGTTATATTTTTTGGAAAAAAAATCGGATTTTTTTTAAATAGAGTATATTAACACAACATGGGAATGTATTTAACCTGGCCCTCAATTATCCATCTGCACTCAACAACACAACCCCATGAATGTTTATTTCACTTCAAAAATGGAAACCGAAAGTTCATCCATTTTGAAGAGGCGAAATAGTGTGGTTATACGATTTATCGACAAAATTTATATCGTCATACCACGTGGGATTCGGTATATTATACAATTCTAAACTACGATTTTTCATGCAAATTGATCATATAATTTTGAACGGTTTTGTTTGGTTATTAGCGATTTGGCAGTTTAAAATGAACATAAATGTTAGTAGAATAGATTAATGTCAATTTATCTTGATGACATCATATTTGATTGAATCAAAATTACAATTGCACCGACTTATCGGTGTGGTTTTGGAACAAAAAAATAATTGTGATTTTGAACCAAAACAATAGCTGTGGTTTATTAAAACAAATCCATCAATAGTTATGCAATGTGGTTCGATGTGGATGATACGGGTGGTTTTTAGAATTCAATGACCACCCCAATTGTGAAATCTTTTAAGAAGCCTTAAGACATGTTTTGTAATGAAAGTGATGCAATAGAAGAAGCATTCAATATATAGGTGTTCCTGAATCCTTAGATGTTTAAGGATACTTCATGTTGTAAGCAAGGCACAGATAGTTAATGATTTCAATATCGCAAAAAGATGCCGCTGAATTGGAATAAGACAAGATCCTAAAGGCTAACACTACATAACCTAACAAAGATTTTATGGCAATAAGCACAGGCTCATCATGTAAGAAACAACAATTTTGAAGACTTTTTCCAGCTTACAAAATCACAACAATCATTCATCCAAAATATTTGGGTGGACAAAAAAATAAATACATTGGGTATTATGATTATCTCATGGAGTTTGATGTTGGATCGATCCCATTTTTAAGTGCATCAAGAACCATAATATACCCTTTTTGAAGAGTTATAAAAAAATAGATGATTACATTATATGAGTATTAATTAGCGATATCGTCGTTTGATTATACTACGTGTATGTAAATAGTGATATGGTCGGATATATGATTTAACGATTGGTAGACCTCAACCATATATTGATCACAAAAATGAACAAGATAGGGGGAAAATGTTAAATATTTCAATTTCAATTAAAGTAAAGATAACATTTCGATCAGGAGCCAATGGTGAATTGGCCTATCATATCAATCTCCCTCATCCTAATTCCATTACCTAATTCAGCTAAGAGATACAAAGAATGGCCTAGATATCAATCTCCCTCAACGTAATTCCCTTACCTAAATTCAGCTAAGAGAAGAACATAACCACCTTCTTCATTAGCATTTCTCTCTAACCATCTTCAATTGGAATCTCCTAAGAATCAGCCGCCGCAATTGCTTCAGGTAAAGCCCTGTACTTTTTGACTGGCGAAAAACCGGTCTTGAGAGGCAAACCACCATTGCTACCAAGAACGTTCCTAACCTCGTTTGCTAGCTCGATAACATAATCATCTTCATGGCCTGTTCATTTGTGATTACTCAATCAGAATTTATTGAACTCTTAAAAAAAGTGATTAATTCAACAACAAAATCGAATTCAAAATTATTTACCGATATCAAACATGGCCTTCTCCAACAAGAAAAGGTAATTCCTGTTTTTGCCTGAGGGACCAAAAGCTGTGGCAATTTGCCTGGCCATGTCCTCCAATGGGGCAGGCCCCAAGTAGTATTTATTCGAAATTTTATCCGGTGTGGATGTAAATCTGCAATTTTTAAAGCAATGTATATTTATCAGCAATCTTGGTAATCAGATCAAATGTTAATGAGCAGAAGTTGGAAAAGGAACTACTTACACTATTGTACCAGTTACTAAGGGCTGCTCAGAATCCCCTTCCTGCATTTAGGAAATCAAACAATCTCATTAATTATCCCCATGAACAAAAGGGAAATTGACAGAATTAGCAAGAAGCTATTGAATTACAACTTACTTTATAAAAATCCACCAAAGTTTTCCGGTCATATTCGCATTCTCTTCGCTCCAGATACTCCATCGCCGCCTTTTCTTTTTCCGGCCCTCCACGAACACAATAGGCAGCACCCCACTATACAAAAAGTCAATAAATCAATATTTCTTCAAATGCAGATATCTGAACCATACATTTTCTTAGCAAATATATCGATTAAACTAAATTGAGTTATTTTGAACTTACGCAAATAGCCCCTTCCTCTTCTTCCAAGGTGCAAGTTCTAGCAGGGTGTTCTGCGGTGCCCATGTGATCAATGCATGCTGAAATACACAAAGTACAAATTAGCATAGAGCGATTAATTTAGATCTGATTAATTAGAAAATATTTGCTGCAATTTATTCCAGGAAAACCCAGAGATCGGATATTGATTTAAGTACGAAACTGAGTAATGCCTGAATAAACGAAAGGGGTTTTCAAGATATTTTCCAATTGAAATGAAATTAATCAACAAGCACAGCAAATCAATCAGAGATTGCAATCAAATTTCCAGGAAATAAAAATACCTAAATCGAAGACACGCCTGTAGTCCTTAATAAACCCAATCACTTTCTCATCCACTTCAAATCCAGGGTTCCACACCAACGAACCGTACCCAAAAAACCAGAACACCATCCTCAATTACTTTAAGAGCTTGATTCTGCTCAAAAATCTAGGTTACACAAAACGCCGGGAAATAAATGGAAGAGACAATGCCGGAGGGAATAACTCACCGGAACGAAAAATTTGGGGCAACGGCGACGGCGGGGCTTCTGAAAAGCTTAAGCAAAGAGGGCCTTCAAAGAGCAGGGAGAGATCAGGGAATACTGAATTTTGAAGACAATGCGAAGAAGGTGAGATATGCGAAGTATTTATAAGGAGTTGAGAAAAGCGTGTATGTGGATGTGTATATGTCTACGTACATAAGTATACATGTATATCACCATCATATTCCACAGGTACATCCGTACATGTGTTATGTCATATCATATGTGTATTTACAAAATAATATTACTGTGAGGAATTAACGATCCTGTTTACTCAGTATGTATTTAGATAATGACAAATAAAATAAGGAGGTCCATTATTATTTTAAATGACAAATAAAATAAAGAGAGGTTCATTATTATTTTAATTGATAAGGGTTTGAGATTAAGGAGTGTGATGCTCTGTAGGTTTCAGGTTCGAAATCCATTGGGTGCAGTCAATTTTTTAGAAGGGTCAGTCCATACAGAATTAAGTTCTGACTTGAAATGAGATCCCCACAAATGGACGCTGGATAATGGGTCCCTCCAAATTGGTCGGCCAATAAACTGAACATCGAGTAAAAAAAAAAAAAAGACATAAAAACTATCAAATTTTATATTCAATAATAAACTTTGTTTTAAAATGCCTTTAAACTATACATTCTTATTTTATTAGGTTTTTAAACTATTTGTTTGTTTAAAAAATTCTTAAAGTATACAATTCTTATTTCATAAAGCTCCTCCCAACAATCCGTTAGAGATACATTTTTTGTTGGAATTCGATCTTAATAACTTTGAATTTGATTAATATATTATGTTTTAATTGAAAATGTTAAATGAACTCCGCAAAACTAGTGGATTTTCGTAATCAGGGTTCTCGTGAAACAAAAATTAATAGTTCAAGAATTTTTTTTAACACAAAATAGTTTAGGAGTCTTTCAAAATTGATAGTTCAGAAGTCTTTTACTATATTATGTCTTAATTGATTGCCTAAGAATACTCATGTGTCATTATCATATTTGCAGTGGGCATATAAATTTATATCTAAAAAGTGGGTACATGATTATTTTCGTCTTCACAAATTCCCCTTTGTTTAATTAAATGTATACGACTCTCATATATCTATACTAATATAATAATAAAATGTTTTAGTAATAGTAACTAGGTATATCAATAGTCTTTCTAATTTTGATTAATGTCATTTTTATTATTTATACCTAATTAAAATTACATATGCAATTAAAAATAGGTCTTTTCATTGTAATTTCTTTAAAAAAATTCTAACAAATAATAATATCAAAGATTTAATCCACTAAAATATATAAAATGTACTATTAAATTTTTTTTGTTGCCTCTTTTTATTCATTAAATTTGTCTTTTTTCCTTTAATTATTTCACCTTATCATATTCTAATATTGATTAATTAAAAATCATAAAATATAAAGTTTGATAACATTGTAAATTTCTAACAAATAACTAATAATATGTATCAAAAATCCATTTGGTTAGAAAAATAAATTAATCCCCTAAAATATATCAAATTCATAAAAATGTAGTACTTAGATTTTATTTGATCAATTCTTTTATTATTTATCCAATCTGATTTTATTTAATTATTGTAACTTCTATATTTTAATATTGATTAGTTAAAAATTAAAATTAAAGTGTCAATTCTGATAGCACTAGAAAATTTTGCGGTGTTCCATCTAAATATTGAAGTCATTGCCTCTTTTATAATATAGTTGGTTGGAGCTTCATAAACTTATGAGTTATGTGTCATATAATATACCAAATGAGAATCGTTTCATGTATGAGATTGTCTCCTATATATTATTATAAAAATTCTTATACATCTATTTGATAGGAATATACAATTTATAATGAACTTTTTTTATAAGGGGCTCTTGTGTGAGACCATTTGTCTCATACACATAAGATGATGCTCCAATTAAATATTTGGGTCAAATCATTATTGAGTTGAAGCCTAATAAACTCATACGCCTTATGATAAATGTGATTTTTTTTCATGTGTTAGAATATTGTCTCATATATATCATAATAAAATCATAATTTGAGACACAAAAAGTGTCCGAAAAAATAAATAATGCAAATATTGAAATACTAAACAAAACACATATGTGAGTAAATTTTTTATTAAAGTAATATATAAGTGTATTTAAAATATAATATATAGAAGTTTTAAACTATCCAAAAATTATATATATTATTACTACTATATATTTATTAAATATGTTAGGACTTTTATTTTTATTGTATAAGTTATTTAAAATATATGTAAATGACATATATAAAGTGTAGGTAATGTTATGATATTAAAGGTGCATGGCGATGATAATGATCGAGAAAGATAATACAAAATGTTTTATTCATGTTGTGAAATTTGTTATTCAAACTTTATGATTTTTACTTTTTAATATGAATCTGTCATCATTATAATTTTTTTATAATATAAGTTTTTTTTTAAATAGGAGGTACAAAAATATATAAACAAAAACTTATATGAGACAGTCTTATACATAACACGCCAGGATGCAAAAATCCCTCTAGTACCCCACTTAGGCGGCACCTAGGCGCTAGGCGGTCATCAGCCGCTCGATTTATAGTGTAATCCGCCTAGTGATTAGGCGTGAAATTGTTATGTTTTGGTGCCCGATTTGCCCATGTTTTGAGTATTTTTTATGAGTGTTTGGAGTCAATTGAGTATCATTTTTATAAACTCATTAATTTGTCTCTTTGGTTTTTATAAATGGATAGAGGGCGAAAAGAGGAGTTCGTAGGACTTTGAATCAACCAAAACGGACTCCCGGTTGAGAGGTTATGAAGGTTTTACGAACATATGTACAGCCAGCGGTCGAGCGCCACCGCTCGACCGGAAGAACCACTCGACCACCATAGCTCGAGCGCTAGCGCTCGAGCTGCACCAGCACTCGAGCGTTTTTGCATGTTTTTTGCCCAAAATCGCCCAAATTCATCCCAAAGCCTATATATACCCCTTCCAAGCATATTTTCACATAAGAAGACATATCTACACATATTTACACTCGTTTTTCGAATGAGAGAGCTTGGGAAGGAGTTTTGAAGAATTTTATACGTTGTAATCAAGGTTTTAATTTACGAATTCTTAGTTTTAGTATTTCTTTTGAACGTATTAGATTAATTCTTTCTTTCTTTACTCTTTGAGACGATTAAACCTAGTTTTTCAGATTTATATAGATTTATTTGGAGACTTTAATTTGTTCTTTCGTTTATGTTCTTGATTTTATTAGTTAATTCAATTATGCATATGTTTATTGTTCTTGTGATTGCTTTGATTATTCAAACCACCATGTTAGGCTAGAACCCTTGCATGCTTGGGGTATGATGAACTCGTAGAAGTAGGTTGTGGGTACGTAATTAGGGTAATTCGTGACGTTAGGTTTTAATTCTCTTAATTAATGAATTCTTAAAATCAATCTTAACTTTGCCTTTGAATTTCGTACGAACGTGTTAGGGAGAGGACGACCGCATCACTCTTTAACAACTAGTAGACTTAACTAGAAGGTTTAGAAGAGGTTAATTCATCTGTCGGTTTAGCTATGGAGGACGGCCGCATCACCATTAGTTAAATTAGAGCCTCGTTAATTAAGCACGATTCATTAACTTGTTAGTGGATTAGTGAAGTCGATTTATAGGATAAAGTATTAGGGTTTGAAATCTTGAGCTTTCATCTTACGATCTTTTACTTAGGTTATTTCTTGCACGTCACAATTATTTTGATTATGTACCGGCTCCGTTAGTATACGTAGGGATTCCTATCCCAAGCATCATCATCACATACTTGCATACAAACCTTAGATACTTAGTTTAATTTTCCTTTTGCATTCGTAGAGTAATTTAGTTTAGATTATTTTTTCTTTTCAAAATCCAAAAACATTTCACTCGTATTAACTACGACGCGTAGATCTTCAGGGATCTATTTGCATATTCACCTTCCCTTGGGTTCGATACTACTTGGTCCCTATACTTGCCCATACTACAGTGAACCCGTACTCTTGCGGGAAAACTACTAGTAGAAAGCTGGTATTTTCGATTCAAGTCACCTAGGCAGACAAGATATTCATTATTTTATTTTTTCCGCCTTGAAATGACGTCGTTTGGAGAATCTCTATTAATTTGATAAATGTGAGTGATTGTCTAGTTGAACTATTTTCATATGGAAGTTGATATTATGTTGTTAACTTGTCACTACAAAAAAATTAGCCATATTAAAATACTATCAAATAATTTTTTACTATATTATTGAGATATAGAGGGTAAAAAATTGAATAAAACAAAAAAAAAAACTCCCAACGACTAGTCCCCGCCTAGGCGGCCTAGGCGTTAGGCGTTCCAAATTCGTACGACTAGCAATTTTCAACTTCTACAACCTTGATAACACAATCTTATTTGTCATATTTTAAATGTGGGGATGATATAAATAGGAAAATGAAATATCATCTCACAATGTGAGATTGTCTTTCACATCAAGACTCCTAATAATTTTTTTTTAAAATTATAATGCACATTATATATATGTGCCGATCATGCATCGCACGAGTAACATACTAGTATAGTTAATAATAATACACACGAAATATTTTGACTATAACCAATCAAAAAATAAAAGACAAAGTATAGAGTAAAACTAGTTTATACATAAATCCGTGAAGGGTATTAGTTGTTTTCACTGAAGAGTATTAGTTATTTTTACTGAAGAGTATTGTTGATTTACACTAAAGAGTCTTAGTTGTTCGGTGAAAATGAACTATGACTCTTCAGTGTAAACCAGTAATATTCTTCAGTAAAAATAATTAATACTCTTCAGTGAAAACAACTAACACCTTTCAGTAATTCATATATAAACCAATTTCACTCTATACATACTCAAAATAAAAACTATTTAATTAATTGTATAAAAAAATTCCATATATTTCATAATAAGCACAAAATCTCTTTGACTATTTAAAAAAAAAATACCAATTAACAAGAACCAAGAATCGGCTGAAAATAGTTCATGATAAGCTTATCATGAAACAATTTTAAAGTATCATTAATCTCATCGGGAGTATCATTAATCTCTTCAGGGGTATCATTAATCCGAGTTCAAAAAAATTTAAAACAATTACAATATAATACCACTGACCCAAATTAGTGATACCCCTGACAAATTTAATGATACTCCCGATGAGATTAATGATACTCTAAAATTATTTCATGTTAAACTTATTATGAAAAAATTTCATATAAAACCTACTAAATTTTTATATAATTGCCCCTGCATAAATAAAAAGACGCACACAACAGTCGCATAGAAAAACTTAAGCACAAAATATGTAGATATCTTATAATAATATAGTTTCAAACCTCTCCAAGATGATGTGTCAACACCACCTTATTCTTAGGCTGGTGTGGCATGTCTCAAATCTCTCCATTTTGAAATATTGCGCTCTCATTAAAAGTTGGTTAAACTTTTAATCTCGACCCTTCATTCTATATCATTAAATCTAAACCATTAATTTATATCTGCATAATTAATGCAAATGTATATTTTTTTCATTTTCTTATTTAGTTATTTTTAGAATATATTATAAATCATATTTTTTCCAAACCTTAATGTAATTAAATATGATCTACTTATTGAATGAATCTAAATTTATCATTTTTAAGTTTGAGTTAGTATATATAGTATAATATAATGTTCAATTATTTTTTCCTAAAATAAAAGGTAAATAATTATTTATTCCAAAGAATATTTTTATGTGATATATTCTTATTATGGATAAAATATAATATTGCATGCATTTTTTTATTATAAATAAGAGCATATTGTATTTCATTTTTTCACATCAAAATTTTATTTGTTCCACTCTTTTGCTGTGATTTATCCCATCAATTGTTGGTTACTTATATATCTATTGTTATTAGTATATTTATTTTATAATTAAATTCATCATTTTAAGTGCTCACAATTTGATTAGATTTAAATATCAATATCAATATGAATGTAATAATGATTGTTGATTTATGCTCTACATCGTTCAGTTTAAATATTCTTCATGTGCAAAAATAATAGATTTAACTATACCATATATTTTTATCTGAATAATTATGATGGTTTAATTGTTGTAATTTAAATCTCATTTTAGATTTCAAGAGTATGACACCTCAATTTTCTCTGATTTATAATATCAAGAGTGAGAGCCAAAAATTGACCGTTAAAGTTAGGATTGAAAAAGTTGGACAGTATTTTTTAATGATTTTAATAGAGACAAGTTCTACTTGGAACTTGTTGATGACCTTTCCTAATCAATGGTGATTAGTGGCTGTTTTTCCTCATTAAGGTCATCAAACAAGAATCATGATCATGGATAATAGTAAATAATGATCAAGAAAGAAATTTGCAAGAACTTTGGTTATATTTTGAATTATGGAAAAATTATCTCCCTCTTCATGCAAATGAAGGGGTATTTATAGATATACAAGGAGGTTATGTGTCACTTTTTTAGTGGTTTAACCATTGGATTCTTGCCAAGTGTTGAGACACTTGTACAACATCTAAACTACTATCCACTTGGATGGATGCCAAGTGTTTAAACACTTGGACCATATCTAAACTAGTGACTCTTGGGGTTCCCAATGCTGTACTTTGTCTTCAGAACTACTCAGTTGTTTTCCTTGGTGACTAGTTGCTCGCTTGTATATCCTTGTTGAGCGCTACAGACCTTTTGTTCACTTCGTGTTTATGCTTGGTGCATAGTTGTTCGCGTTGTTGCAAAGCTGTCCGCTTTTCGCCTCCATCTTTTGCTTGGTTATTCATTTTTCTTGTTCTTTGTTGTGTTGGTCGCCTAAAATGTATTTGACCACACTCCTGGTCGCCAGAAGACTTGACTTCCTCCAAACTCTGATGGTCGCCCGTCTCTTGATTTTAGTCCATTAGCTTCTTAATTTTTTATCACTGTTGCTCGCCTGGTCGCCTATCAACATTGCCCCCTGACTTGTTCTTTGTTAGGAAAATTGTTGATTAACGAAGGACAAGGTATAATTTCGGTGATGCACGTATGTTCTTGGCGAGCAACAAATTATTGAATTCCTTTGAGCGGGAAGACTGGCGGACATTAGGTCATCAGAGCGAACATTGGAGTACCTCGCGCGTGGGTGACGTTTGGGTTCCCGAGATCCTCGGAAACTGTAACATCGTGGGCGGTCGATGACGTCATCGCCGCCCACGCGTATTCTTTTTTTGCAAATAGGGGTCTATGATATTTCTAAAAAAATCCATTTAGACCCTATTTTTTAGTATTATAAATACTTCTCTTTCTCTTTCTTTTCATTCTTTCGAATTCCTTTTCCCTCTTCTGCCATTAGAGTCTTCATTCAAGCCTTTTCACTTCGATTTTCACGAGATTCTTGGTCGATTTCGCGTGTTATCTTCAGGTAATTGTCGATTATAGTCTTTAAACTCATTTTTGCTTTCAATTTTGCTTTTATTTTTGTTATTTTCCCTCGAATATCTCTTCCACCACCGTGTTCTCCTTAGCGCAGCCGTGTTCCGCCGCTTTCACCTGAAAATTTCTTCGTTTTTGTTTTTTCTTTAAAATCCTTCATCATTTTCGCTATTTTTCCCGTTAATATTTTCCGTATGGCCTCTTCTTCGAGCGAAACCACTTCGATCGAAATTTTCGAACGTAACCCCGGGAAGCGTCCCATGGAAGAAGTCTCCTCCCCTGCTCCTCGCCGATCTATTCGCCAAATTCTTGCTCGGAACCCAAGAACCTTATTGGTAGATGAAGAAACGGGTTCCGAAATGTCCTCAGTTGTTAGCTCCGTTTAAGCTTATGCTTCGGAGAATTCTGGCAAGGAAGAGACCCAAAATTCTGCTGGTCGCCCAGATGTAGAAGAAGGGACTTCCTCGGATTTAGGAGAGGATTCGGAGGAGGTGGCTGCAGAAATTGAAGCTGAAAGCAACCACCCTGAAGTTGAGCGACCACGGTTGGCTGTGACTTGGGAGTTTCTTGAAGAAATAGGTTTTCCTACTTCTAAGGTGACTCCTGAGTCCCAAATTCCTGAAGGCGTAGCTCGCCAAAACGAATGGGAGGACTACGTTGCTCGCTATTCAAACTCCTTTCCTGTTCGCTCCCGAGTGTTTATGTCCGCCCAGGAGAATACTTATACAGCGAGCAGGATTTCCAGCTTAGTTACGGAGGATGACCTAGATAACATTAGGTCTCATTACAAGATCCCTTATGACATTTTCTTGTATGCCCGAAAGGAGAAACTGCTGATCGCCCACCACCGGGTTGTACAGCGATCAATCTAGACATACTCAACACTGGGTTCCCATTGCCACTCCACCCCATCATTGGTCGCTTTCTGGAAGACACCAACTTGGCGATTACCCAGATTACCCCAAATGGATGGAGTATTCTGCTCGCCCTGATGACGCTTTTTGGCCTCGAAGGATATAAAAATAAACTTAGTACGATCGAAATTCAATATGCCCTGGTCATCTCGGCTTGCAACGAGGAAGGTGTAGGCTGGTATTACGGTAAGGCGAGGACGGGGGTAAAGCTTATTGAAGGGGTCCCCAATAAAGTTAGGAGTTGGCACAATCAATTCCTATTTATTGGCGGCGATTGGCGAGCATCAGCGGACTTTTCTGGCGGCCAAGCGCGCATTAACTCCCCTGAACGTTTTGACATAATCAAACGTATGCCTTCTTTTCTCCTTCCTGGGACCGGGTTGGTAACTAATTTTAATTTTTTCTTCCTTGTTGTTTTGTAGGCTCAAGGGTTTTGAAGTGGGGTAATCCAGGTCTTAGCGAGGAGTTTTTATACACATTAGCTATAATAGTACTTCGGAACCCTGCTGATCGCGATATTCTCCACCTTTCCAAAGCCCACTGTCAGAAGGTTGCCCAACTTTTTACGAGTCCTCATCACTTAGAGGCTCAAGCAAAGATCCCCAAAAGTAATCATTATAACTTTACCCTTTTGCTCGCTTGATCGCTTGTAACTAATAACCCCCTTTTATTTGGTTTTTCTTTCAAATAGGTCAACGGGTGACTGTTGCCGTACCAACTATTCCAAAATCTTATCATCTGCTCGCCGCAAGGGTAAAACAAATGGCTGATGAGGTGCCGACCAGAAAAAGACAAGATCCTCCTTTGTCCCTTATGCGTCTCCGGGCTGGAGAAGGTACGGCCGCTCCTCCTCGCCCACGAACATTTGGTGGTCGCTCTAAAGGAGCCCCCAAAACCTCTACTTCCTCCCAGGTCGAGGGGAAGGAGAAAACAAAGAAGAAAGCTCCACGGGATGACACTCGTGGTGATGGGGAAGGAGCTGATCGAGCATCGAAGCACTCCAAGACCACTATGGAGGCGAGCAACCATGCTCCTCGCTCTCCCACTTCCAAACATGCCTCGCTTGAGGTTGTGAGTGAGCAGCAAACCGTTGCTGCTATTTTGAGCAAGAAATCGCGATCATCCGATGATCGCTCGTACCTTGGGTATGACCCTGTAAAATTGAGGGAGTAAGTCTTCTAACCATAACTCTGATGATCGCCTCCTCGTTGTGTACTTTCACTTAAGATTTTTTCTTCTTTTCTAGGTATAAGCCTGAGGAGCACCCTGGGCGGGCAGAATTGCTCCATCAGCTTAGCTGCGTGAAGACTCCGCCTCCTTATCTGGATATCCCGGACTCCCATATCCGGCGAGCAACAGAGATGGTTCCTCGTTCTTGGACCAAGACATGTGAAGAAATCGTCCAAGGGCAGACCACAAGCGACAATGCCCGCCTGATCGCCTACAACGCCAGTCATCAAGCTGTGATGGCTCAAAGGCTTCTTGACCAGATTGTGCTCTTGGAGAGGATAAATCGCAGTCTTGGTCGCAAGATTGAGGGCTTCGAGGCGGAGAAGGCTACCGTTTTGAAGAAGGACGACGAGCTCGCCCAAGAAAAGGCCGATCATGCCAAAGCGGTGGCCAATCTAGAGCAAATGTGCAACGCCTCCGTGGCCAGCGAGCAATTTGCCCTGAACCAGCCAGAGAAGCTGTCTCTCGAATTGGGGGTCGCCGATGAGCAAGCAAAAGTACTAGAGGGTGAGAAGACGGCTATGGTCGCCCAAATTGAAGAGCTTCAGGCTGAAGTTGCCCATCTTCAACAAGAAAAAGCTGGCCTGATCGCTTATGATATTTATGCTCAAGACGTGGCCGACAATATCAACTTGGGGTACGTATGTGCTTACGCCGAGAGTCTGAGGTCAGTGAAGTTCGCCTTGGACCATAAATTGGATGTCTTTGTCACTGCCAAGAAGGACTTCATTGACTATGTCAAAGACAACCCCATTGGTGCCGGGTTCTCGGTTCCAATGGCTGATCTGGAGGAGATGGGTGTCCCTTTGGATATCTTTGGGGAGGACGTTCGGATTATTCCTCCCCAGTTCTCGGGCGAGCAGCCGAGCAAAGAGGCAGAAATCTTTGATGGGCTCAATTCTCTCCCCCTGGCCCCTATTGATGGAGCGGGCACCTCGGCTGCAGCGGCCACGATCGCACCCACTTCTGACGCGGCATCCATTGCTCTAGCGACCACAGATGCACCTCCAGCCCCTCAAGCTTGAAGATTTTTTGTTGTTTTTCTCTAGATTTGTGTTAGGACCATTTTGTACCTTTGCTTTCTTTTGCTGTAATATCTTGTTCTTTCAATGAATGAAAGATTTGGAAGTATTCACTATCTTTTTGCTTTGTTTATATTTTTATTTCTCGCCTGTTCGCTTTTTGCACTGTTGTTCGCCTCGAATCTTTGTGCAAATTTTGCAAACTTAGTATTTTTTCTTTTTATGATAAGCATCTTTGTGCTTAGTGATCACGGCATCTTTGTGCTTAGTGATCGCGTGACCGGCTTAGATGGGCTCTTTTTGTCTTTTAAAAGACTCAGCCTTAGATAATTCAGGCCTCATGGTCCCTTTACGGACTTGGCTTTGCGTTTCTTTGTTTCCAATGCTGTTGCTCGCCCCCTTTGCCCGGTTATTCTGAGCGAGCAACTTTGCTTTATACAGCGAACAACTTAACAAATTAAACCTTGTAACAAAAGTTTCACATACACTCATAAAATTTTAAAAGTTGCAACGTACTTACGACTTTATACAAATAAACTAACTTTTACATTTACTATACAATATTTGTCTATTGATAGTACTTTTTTAATAAAGCTGCATTCCAGGAGTATTGGGCCGAATTTCCTTTCATGTCTTCTAAGTCATAGGTGTCGTTGTCCCATCTCTGAGTTATTCTGTACGGGCCCTCCCAAGTCGGTCCGAATACTCCTGGTGGTGGTCCCAAAACTTTTTTAAGCACGAGATCTCCAATCTTGAACTCTCTAAATTTTACTTGCGAGTTGTAATATTTTGCGATCCTTCTCTTGTATATTGTGTTTTTCATCTCTGCCGAGATTCTTTTTTCTTCAACTAAGTCCATTTCTGCAGCTAGAGCTTGTTCGTTTGCCTGCTCGTCGAACATTGCTGTTCGTTCTGTCGGAACCTTCAACTCTACGGGTATCACTGCTTCAATGCCGAATGCCATGGTGAACGGAGTTTCGCCGGTACTTGTTCTGTGAGATACTCGATATGCCCATAACACTTCTGGTAGCTCCTCCGACCATTTTCCTTTCTTATCCACTAACCGGATTTTCAGTATGTGTTTGATTATTTTATTAACTGCCTCGACCTGGCCGTTAGATTGAGGATGGTATGGAGTTGAAAAATGCTTTTTTATTCCCCATTTTTCACAAAAGCTTCTTATTTTCTTGCCTTCGAACTGTCGTCCGTTGTCAGTCAAAATTGCCTGCGGGACCCCAAACCGACATATGATGTTCTTCCATATGAAACTGATCATTTTTTCCTGTGTAATTGTCACGAGTGCCTCTGTTTCGGCCCACTTTGTGTAGTAATCCACGGCCACCACTGCGAACTTTACATTTTCTTTTCCTATCAGAAAAGGTCCTATGATGTCGATTCTCCATTTCGCGAACGACCATGGACTATTGACTGCTATCATCTCGGTTGGTGGCTTGTGGATACTGGGGGCAAATATTTGGCATCTGTGACAAGTTTTCGCAACTTTGATAGCGTCTTTCAGTAATGTAGGCCAATAATACCCTTGTCTTATTATTTTGTAAGCTAACACACGCCCCCCAGCGTGATTTCCACAAACGCCTTGATGAATTTCTTGTAAAACCTGTTGGCCTTGTTTTCTTGTCAAGCATTTCAGTAGCGGGAGTGAGAAACCTCTTTTATAAAACTGGCCGTCTATGATCGTAAACCTTGCTGCCCGCTTGCTAATCTTGGTAGCTTCCAGGGGGTTCTCTGGGACTTCTCCATCACTGAGATATTTAACGATGGGTATTCTCCAGTCATTTTCCTCGGATTCTTCATTCACTTGATTAATTTCGTAATCATATGTTGATGGTTGATCCATTTTTGTGATGGTGACTTCTGACAACTCTGCCGGGCCTGTACTGGTAGCCAGGCGGGCAAGTGCATCTGCTTGAGCATTATTTTCTCTTGGTATTTGTTCGATGAAAATCTGCTCGAACATGGATGCTAGATGGGCTACGATCCTTTGATAGAACACCATGTTTTCATCCTTTGTTTCATATTCTCCCCGGACTTGATTGACTATCAGTTGTGAATCCTCGTATATTTGTAGTCTTCTGACTCCGACTGCCAGTGCCAGACGGAGTCCAGCTATCAACGCTTCATACTCGGCTTCATTGTTTGTCGCCATGAAATCGAATCGGATAGCTGGAGTAAAGACCTGTTTGTCAGGACTTATCAGAACTATTCCTACCCCCGATGCTGTGTTTGTAGATGATCCGTCAACGTACATGTGCCAGGGATGATTATGTTCTCTCGTCGGATCTTGGGGGAAAGTCAGCTCGACTATGAAGTCGGCTAATGCTTGCCCCTTGATCGCTGTTCGAGGAGCATATGAATTTCGAACTGGATGACTTCCAAGGACCATTTCAGGAGGCGACCGGCTGTGTCAGGTCTATGCAATATCTGTCTTAGTGGAAATGTTGTGAGGACTTCCACCTGGTGATCGAAGAAATACGGGCGGAGCTTTCTAACTCTCATCACTAGCGCGTATGCCAGCTTTTCTGTTGGCGAGTACCTGAGCTCTGCTTCATGTAAGGCTTGACTTACGTAGTAGATGGACAGGTGAAACTTCCCCTCGGCTCGAACGAGTACTGAGCTGATTGCAACTTCCGAAGCTGCCAGATACAAGTATAATTTCTCCCCTGGGATGGGCTTGGCAAGAATTTTTGTATCGCTGAGGTATTCTTTCAGCTGTTCAAACGCTCGCTGACAGTTATCCATCCATTGAAACTTTCCCTTCTTAATTGCTTCGAAGAATGGTCTGCAATTGTCTCCAGATCTTGAGACGAACCTATTCAATGCTGCCAGACACCCTGTCAGCCGTTGCACTTCTTTTATTGATCTTGGCGGCTGCATTTCTATGATTGCTTTCACCTTTACTGGATTTGCCTCAATTCCTCAATGACTGACTAGATGCCCCAGGAATTTCCCGGAGTGGACTCCGAAATTGCTTTTCTTGGGATTTAATTTCATGTTGTAGGTTCGGAGTATTTCGAACGTCTGGGTCAGGTGTTGCAAGTGGTCTTCCTTATTTGAGCTTTTAACAACAATATCATCCACGTACACCTCCATTGTCTTTCCGATGTGGTCATCAAACATCTTGTTGACCAACCTCTGGTACGTGGCACCGGTGTTAATTAGCCCAAATGGCATCCTCTTCCAGCATAACAAATTTTTGTTAGTGTAAAATGTCGTGTGTTCTTGGTCGTCCGGATGCATCGCGATCTGGTGATATCCTGCGAATGCGTCCATGAATGTGAGGAGCTCATGTCCGGCTGTGCCATCAACCAGTTGGTCGATATGTGGTAATGGGAAGTTATCCTTTGGGCAAGCAGCGTTTAAGTCAGTAAAATCGATGCACAATCTCCATGCCCCGTTTGCTTTTTTGACCAACACCAGATTTGCTACCCATTGCGAGCATAAAGCCTGTCTGATCAGATCGTTGTCCAACAACTTCTTGACTTCCACGTCGAGTGCTTCATACTTGTCGGGTCCAAACTTTCTCCTCTTTTGATGGATTGGCTTTTTCCTCTGGTCGATGTTGAGTTTGTGGCAGGCATGCTCAGGGCTAATGCCTACCATGTCTGCATGCGACCATACGAACACATCGAGATTTGCTTTAAGGAACTCTGTCATTTTGGATCTGTACGGCTCCGGGAGTTCAGATCCTATGAAAAGTTCTAAGCTCTCTTGGTTCGGGTCGACCTTTACTGCCTCTAACTCTTCAACCGGGGTAGCCCTCCGTTTTTGGTCTTTCCAACGCGGGTCAACGATGGGCCCTCCAATGTTTAATTTATCTTCTACCTCCATTGGTTCCGCACTCAGCCGTGGTTTGACTTGAAGCGAACTACACTAGCTTCTACTAGTAGCTACCCCGCAAGAGTACGGGTTCACTGTAGTATGGGCAAGTATAGGGACCAAGTATTATCGAACCCAAGGGATGGTGTATATGCGAATAGATCCCTGAAGATCTACGCGTCGTAGTTAATATGAGTGTATTGTTTTTGGATTTTTGGAAAGATTAATTAAAAGACGAAAATAAACTAAGTAAACTGAAATACTAAAGAAATAAGATTAACTAAGGGTTGTGTTCTAATGGAAGATGGTGATGCTTAGGATAGGAATCCCTACGTATACTAACGGAGCAGGTACATAATCAAAGTAACTGTGACAAACAAGAATTAACCTAAGTAAAAGAATGCAAGGTGAAAGCTCAAGATTCTAAACCCTAATACTTTACCCTAACACTCGACTTCACTAATCTACTAACAAGTTAATAGATTGTGCTCAATTAATGAGACCCTAATTTAACTAAGGTGATGCGGTCGTCCTCCTTCGCTAAACCGGTAGATGAATTAACCTTTCCTAAACCTTCTCGTTAAGACTACTAATTGTTATTGAGTGATGCGGTCGTCCTCTCTCTAACACTTTCGTACTAAATTCAAAGGTAAAGTTCAGATTAATTATAAGAATTCATTAATCAAGAGAATTAAAACTAACGTCACGAGTTACCCTAATTACGTACCCACATCCTACTTCTACGAGTTCATCCTACCCTAAGCATACAAGGGTTTTAGCTAGACATGGTTTTAACAAACATAAAAGCAATAAAAGAAACGACGAACATAAACATGATGAATTGAACGAAGAAAATAAGAAACATGAACTAGGGTTTTAAAAGAAAATAAATACGAAGAACTGAAATTTAATTAACTAAAACGAAATTAAAAGCGTTTAAAGTAATCAAGCTAATGAAAAGAAACTATGAATTGAAAAGAACTAAAATTCGTATGCAAAACCTCAACAAAACGTAAATAAAGCTTGCTCGTCTCCTTCCTCTCCAAAAACTAAGTCTAAAATTATTTCTAACGTTCGGGGATTATGATGTGTTCTTCAAAACATGTTTGGAAGAGGTATATATAGGCACCGGGTCGAAACGGGAGTTAATGGGCCGAAAATACGCATCCGGAGGCAAAAATCCATGGGCGCTCGAGCAAAATGCTCGAGCGGTCCCGCTCGAGCAGTGTAGCTCGAATGACACAATCGCTCGAGCGGTTCCGCTCGAGCCGGTCGAGCGCTGAAATCTCTCTGCATGTTTTGGGCGCTCGAGCAATTCGCTCGAGCGGTGGCGCTCGAGCTGCTCGAGCGCAAGAATAGTTCTGTACGTTTAAGCGCTCGAGCGGGGGCGCTCGACCTAGTCACTCGAGTGACTTCTAACTCCTCCCAAGTGATACTTTTCCTCGCCCGCACTAATACCAATCGTATTTCTTCAATATCTTCTCATCCGGGCATCCGTTTGAGTCGATTCAAAGTCCTATGAACTCCGTTTTTCGTCCTCTATTCACCTATGAGCATCAAAGAGACAAATTTATCAATGTATGTAAATAATGCTCAATTGACTCTAAATACTCTATAAACTCGACCAAGATTGGGGTATTTCAAGCTACGAATCATGACAATTTCACGCCTAATCACGGTTCAATATCTTCCATCTCATTGTTGGCCAGTGTTGCATGCCCTATTATGTTGTTAGCCGATGTGACTTCATCTTTCTCCTCGTCTGGTTGCTCATCTTGGCACAGCTGCTCGTCTACCTCCATCATCTCTATATTGAAAGGATCCATGGCTTCGTTGGGTGTGGATGGTCTATCTTTGTCACAGCTACTCGGTTCTTCGTCCACCATGTTGATTTTGTGATCTGTCGGTTGAAGTTGCAAGAGGCACTCGCGAGCTTTCTTCTGGTCACCTTTGATCGTGCCTGCACCTTTTGATGTGGGAAATTTTACACAGTAATAGTACGTCGAAACGACAGCCTTAAATTCATGCAAAAAAGGACAGCCGAGGAACCCATTGTAGGTGGACTGTTGATCTACAACTAAGAAGTCTACCATCCTACTCAGCCTCCTTTCAGGGTCCTCGACCGATACAAGTTCAACTGCTAGCGTAATCATTCCTAATGGGACGGTCACAACATTTCCGAATTCCACTATTCTATGATCACAGTCTTTTATGTATTCAGCACATTCTCCTAGCTGATCCACCGTGCTTTTGAATAGGATGTTCGTGTAAGAGCCAGTGTCAACAAGCAGACGGTGTACCTTCGTTCCCATAATGTTAGCACAAATGACTAACGAGTCGTTATGGGGGGTAAGTACCCCGTCTAGATCTTTTTCTGAAAAGGTGAGGTTCCCGATTCGTTTGGTTGATGGATTTACACCAACTTCCATCACTTGCGCTACTGCTCTCAATTCTGCTTTCTTCCTTCTTTTTGACATGGTTGGTCCCCCATCAGAACAACCGCCCACTGGCCCAAATGGTCCTAGCATTAGGATCTCCGGGATTGGTCTCGCTAGGGTTGCTGGGACTTTTCTTCCTTTCTTACCCGTCCTGCTTGGTTGCTCGTCGCTACCATCATCGTCTGAGCTGGGCGGAGTCGTTGTTCTCGGCCTCTTGCCCGGTTCTCTTTTCACGAACTCAGACAATTTTCCTTCCTCATAGAACCTCCACAATTGTTTTAACAGATCTCGGCATTCACTGGTGAAGTGGCCGATGCTCTGATGATATGCACAGTATTTGTTCGGATTCAATTTCCCTCTTTCCTGCCTTATCTTTCGCGGCTCTGACAACATCTCCTTGTCCTTGACATTATTGTACACAGCGTCCACCGACATTGCGAGGACTTGATTCAACTTTTCTTTTAATTCCGCTCCCTCGTTGAACGACTTCATATTTTTTGGAGCTTTGTAGTCATTTCCTCCAGTTTTCTTGCCAAACTTCTTTGGATCAGCTTTATCTCCCATTTCTCTGTGTAAGGCTTCCAGCATCGATACATGGATTCCTGCTTTGTGTCTGAATTCTGCGTATGTTTTTGGGCAAGTCAAATGCATCTCCTTCCACAATTCGGTTCCTTTCTTCAATCCAGCCATCACCGCTACTATCTTCGTATCCTCACTCACCATCTCGCCTTCCAGTAGAACTTTATCAAATCTCTCCAGAAATTATTTATCTGACTCCTCGTCTCCTTGCTTGATGTCTGCCAACCGGTGCCTGTGGGTCAAGTAAGACCCAGCGGTTGAGAAATGAGACAAAAACTCCTTGCTTAGCTGGGTGAAAGAGTTAATGGATCCGGGAGCCAGTGTTGAAAACCATATGTGTGGGCCATCTCCAAGGGTGAGTGGGAAATTTCGGCACTGTGTGGCGTCAGTTGCCCCCACTGAAATCATGAAGGCCGAATACTTCGTCACATGAATATGGGGGTCTGAAGTTCCCTCGTACATGTTGATGGCAGGAAATTGTATTTTCTTCTGGATTGGTGCATTGAGGATTGACGGGGATAATGGTGAAGGCGGGAGAGAAGTTGATCTGACGCCTCTCTGAGATTCTAACTGTTTTTGCAATTCCTCGATCGCTTTTTTCATTTCCTGCAATTCGCTTGGGGGAGTTCTCCTATCGGAAGGTTGTTCATCGTGATTGAGTTCAACTTCCTCACGACGCAGTCCCTCTCCGACGGAACGTTTCTCCTGGGTTGCCTTTCTAGCAACGTTGCTGGCGCCGTTTGGCCCTAACCGGCCAAAAGCTGATCTTCTGATCCGGTCGTGTACTGACAGGCGAGCAGTTAGGCGTGGCTGTCCTTCGTTCCCCCGGGATTGTTCTCTCCTAGCCATATTCCTCATTTCTAGTCTTTCCAACGCACTTGTTCGAGAGGTACTTTTGCTTGACTCACTCACCTGACTTGGCGAGAATTCCCCTCGATTCCCTAAACGCTCACTTATGGGAGCTTTTCCTTTATTTCTACGAACTTCAGCACTATCAGCCTCATCATGGCGTGCATCTTCTCGCATTTTGCTTCTCTGTTCGCCCACTTGATTGGCTATCCGCCTCTCTGCTAGCCTGCTCGGTTCTAGACGGCCCAACTAGCTCTTGTTGTTTTTGCAGTGATTGTAGCACGGCTATTATTTTTGCTAGTTCCTCGGGATTTTGGGCGAGGGCTTCTACTTCCGGTGGAATTGTGTCAATTGTAACTTGGACATTCTTCCGGGAGGTAGTTCTAACCGTTCTTGCATGGCCTTCGGTAGATGAGACCCTAGTCCTTGACCTATGACTCGGAGATGCACTTGAGGGACGATCTTCTTGCGATCTTATCATCTTGATTGTTAAAATATGTGTGATAAGCAAGGAATTTGAGGTGATCTTGCTTCTAACAAACACCTTTCTCAAGAGTCACTAGCCTTGTGCATATGAATATGGTGGTTTGAAAACCCTAATTCATATACACATGCATAAAGTGATATATATATATATATATATATATATATATATATATATATATATATATGGATAGCTTTGCTCCGCAAAATGTGCACACTCACTTTCCGGTGACTTCTTCCCGTCAGATTTTGCATATTCCGGTCAG
Organism: Ballota nigra; assembly: GCA_947034835.1. Lineage (NCBI taxonomy): Eukaryota > Viridiplantae > Streptophyta > Magnoliopsida > Lamiales > Lamiaceae > Ballota > Ballota nigra. The sequence continues at coordinate 128,563,979 of OX344720.1, read as the reverse complement.
TGTTCTTCAAATTTTCTTCGAATTCTTATGAATCGAAGGTTCGAACCCTCCTTCTAGCGCCAATTGTTGATGACCTTTCCTAATCAATGGTGATTAGTGGCTGTTTTTCCTCATTAAGGTCATCAAACAAGAATCATGATCATGGATAATAGTAAATAATGATCAAGAAAGAAATTTGCAAGAACTTTGGTTATATTTTGAATTATGGAAAAATTCTCTCCCTCTTCATGCAAATGAAGGGGTATTTATAGATATACAAGGAGGTTATGTGTCACTTTTTTAGTGGTTTAACCATTGGATTCTTGCCAAGTGTTGAGACACTTGTACAACATCTAAACTACTATCACTTGGATGGATGCCAAGTGTTTAGACACTTGGACCATATCTAAACTAGTGACTCTTGGGGTTCCCAATGCTGTACTTTATCTTCAGAACTACTCAGTTGTTTTCCTTGGTGACTAGTTGCTCGCTTGTATATCCTTATTGAGCGCTACAGACCTTTTGTTCGCTTCGTGTTTATGCTTGGTGCATAGTTGTTCGCGTTGTTGCAAAGTTGTCCGCTTTTCGTCTCCATCTTTAGCTTGGTTATTCATTTTTCTTGTTCTTTGCTGTGTTGGTCGCCTAAAATGTATTTGACCACACTCCTGGTCGCCAGAAGACTTGACTTCCTCCAAACTCTGATGGTCGCCCGTCTCTTGATTTTAGTCCATTAGCTTCTTAATTTTTTATCACTGTTGCTCGTCTGGTCGCCTATCAACAGAACTCATTTTGATCGATGAACAAGTATTTGTAACGTTAAAGTTTATTTCAAATTTTCTATTGTTTCTTATATAAATTAATTTCTTACCGTATACTCCCAATAACTAATAATGTTGATTAATTTATAAATTATTCAATATTGAAATGAAAATTAATTATTATTAAATTATTAGTCTAAGTAATGTTATTCCATAATTGTTATTAATTTATGTGAATTTTGATGTTTTTTTTTATTATTTAGTTTGTAGGATATACCTATAGGGTTTAGTGAAGGGCACGGGGCACAACTAAATAAACTCCATAATTTATTGTATATAACTCGAAATTTTATAAACAAAATAATCTTATATTAAATGTCTACAGAAAATAAATATAATATATTTTTTCAGTACGCGAAATTCGCGTGGGTACACTCTAGTATATATATATCATATGTGTCAAGATGCATATTAATAGTGTATTAGAATATTTTAGATGAGAGAAAATCAATTCAAATCCTCTTGAATTTAATGTAAATATTTTGTATATCTTATAAATTTTGTGTATCTCTAGGGCACATATTAATATACTCACTGTGAATGTGTTAATGACACATAAACAGATATAAACAATCAACTAAAATAATAGTGGACCCCTACTTATGTGTCATTAATACAATCCACTCATATTTAAAGTAGTATAATAAATTTACAAGAAATTAGGGATTACAAGAGACCGAAAATGATCACATGCCCACCGGTGGACACATATTAATATACCCTATTAATGACCAGTCATACAGTAAATTTCATATCTCTCTTTTTTTTACACATATATTGAAATCTTTATGTATATTTTTAACAAACACATAGTGTTCTATACATATTATGAAACATATATAGGAACAAGGATGAAAATATCGCGATATATCGCGGATATATCGCAAATTTTGAGATTGAGATACGGATATTGGAGTGCAGTGTATTTTTTACAACGTATCGCAGATATATCGCGATATATCGCAAATTATCGATATCGGTCACTTGTAGTACAAACATGAATGGGAATCGGGAAATGTCGCAAATATATCGCAAAATATCGCAGATATATAAAAATATTGCAATTCTTTTAGGTTTATTGTTTTTATGTGTTTATATGTTTATTATTTTTGTAAGTTGGCCTAGAATTAAAGTGAGTATGTATATAGTGAAATTGGTTCATACATGAATTACTTTACAATATTTTTTAGTGTAATCAATTAATATCTTTAGTGTAACCAAATAATACTCTTTAGTTACATAATTAATGTTATTCACACCCTTCAGTGGAAACCACTAATATAAATTGCTTAAAATATTCTGTTAGTAAAATTGCTTATAATATTCTGTTAGTAAAATTGCTTAGTAAAATATTCGCAGCCTTTAGTTTATAAATTGCTTAAAATATTTAGTTAGTAAAATTAATATGATTTATAATTAATATTTTTTAAAATGTTAATTTTAATATAATTTTTTCTAATTTTATATTAAAGTAGATTTGAGTGAATGTGGGTAGGGGAGGGGAAGAACGGTGAGTGAATGGAGGCGGTTTGGAAGTTTATTTTATTTTGACTTTTTGAGTATATATAGAGTAAAATTGATTCATACATGAATCATTAAAAAATATTAATTATTTTTATTAAAGAGTATTAGCTGTTTTCATTTAAATATATTAGTTGTCTATACTAAAGAGTCTTAGTTTATTTTTAGTAAACAACTAAGACTCTTTAGTATAAAAGATTAATAATTTTCAGTGAAAATAACTAATACTCTCTAGTGAAACAACTAATACCCTTTAATAATTTATATATAAACTATTTTTATTCTATACTTTGCCTTTTATTTTTAGGTAAAAAATTTATATTCATCAATATAAACTTTCAACAAGTTTTTCAAGGGCTGAGATGCATCTTAGTATTACAGACAATTACTCCCTCCGTCCCGGTCTAAACTTCCCACTTTCCTTTTCGGGTTGTCCCACACTAAGTTTCTCATTCCATAAATGAAAAAAAAACAATACTCTACTACATATAAACTTTAACCTTCAAATTCACACAATATTACCAAAAATGTCACTCATTCATTCCACTTTTCAACACTATTCATTACTTTATCCCAAAAGTTAACATGTAGTCCACCATATATTAATAAATAAATACACTTTCTGCTTAAACCATTCAAAAAAAAAAAATAGTTTAGACCGGGACGGAGGGAGTACAAAGCAACAAACAAAAGTTTATCAAAACACTTATCACGTGCACACTATCAAAATTTTTAGCTTTCTTTTAATAATTAAAAAGAATCCCTCTTCCAATTCGATTTGACCCCTTTTTTTCTTCAATTAACATCTTGTTGGTTCCAACTCTAAATGAGATTATTGCACTTTTGGTCCCACAGGTCACGCTTGGCCGCGATTTTGGTCCCATTGCTAGCACTTTTGGTCCCGTGAACATATTTTTATGTACTTTTGGTCCCGCCGTTAGAAAAATCGTCAAGTTTAGACGGATTGATCATGTGCAATGCACGTGGTTCTCTAACCCACCCCCACCCCCACACAAAATTTCCCTCTCACGTCGTTGCCTCCCCTTCACACAGCTCACACGCGCTGACGCCCCTCCCCCCATTGATCACGCCGACACCCCTCTCCCCGCAACTCACGACCCATGATCATTTTCACCCGTTTCTCGATTTTATCCATGGTTGCTGGATGACAACTCAACTTAAGAAACTCCCAAGATGAAGAAACCCATATCAGGGTATATTTCCATACATATAATTGAATTCGTAATTGATATGGAGCCCAAGTGAAATTATTTTCTTGATTTTTCGGTAATATTTAGTGAAATTAGAGAACGTTTCATGACATTTGATTGAGTTTGTATGAAGTTACTAAAATTAGGGCATAGTTCTTGATATTTAATTGAATTCGTGTGGAAATTATTGAATTTAGGGCATTGTGAGTTGATAGTTGCAACTTTTCTATTCTAAGCTTAGTACTTCATTTTGGATTTTGTATATGTGATGAAGATGAGTTTGAAGATGCATATTGTTATCTTTTGTTGGCAATGCAATGGACTAAAATTTAAAATTTGAAGACCTTTAATTCTTAGGGGCAAGTATTGTTTGCTGATATAGGCTAAATTGATGACCATACTTAACTTTATAATCAATAACAATTTATAACTGTTGTCATTCTTATTCAAATATTTCAGATGCTTGCTTCATTAAGGAATGACAAAAAAAATTATCCTGCACTTTGATCTATTGCCGAAGGTTAGCCTCTGCTTCTAATAAGAGGTCTAAATTGTGTCATTTTTGCAATTCAACTTTGTTTCAATCTGTAGCATTAAGTTTTCATGTTACACCATTAATTTTTCCCCCCGAAAGTGTATATTTGTGTAATTCATTATGTCTATCTCTTGGTAGTTACAATTTATAGTTGAATTATGGTTTGAGTTGAATGGTGGTTACATTTTATATATGGTTAAATTATGGTTGAGAATCGTTTTATAGTTTGGTTACGATTTATATTGAATGATTGAGGGTTCTAAGGTTTGGGGGTGATATATATAGGCTAGAGGAAACATATATGGCCACTCCACAATAACATTTTTTTAACGAGCAAGATAATGATTTTCTTCTTTGCTTATGTTGAGCTCTTGGTATTTGTTGTGTTTTTGTTGTTTGAATGGTGCATTTAGCATTTGGGATTATATATATAAAGGTAGGGATCAAAATTCGTGTTTGAAATCACAATTTTCCTCTTTATTATGCTGAAAATGGTGTTGGAAAGTTTGGGACCAAAACTGCCGAAAACTTAACGGCGTTATGACGGTGGGACCAAAAGTGCATGAAATGTGCTCACGGGACCAAAAGTGCTAGCTTTGGGACCAAAATTGCGGCCAAGCGTGACATGTGGGACTAAAAGTGCAAAAAATCTCAACTCTAAATATATCTCTTGAATTTTTATAAAAACTTCTTCCATTTCGATTTTAAAAATAAGTTGAAATTCAATTTATTTAATTACAACTTATAAAATATTAGTAACATATTTTAAAAATCTCACAAGCAATGGCAGATTTATGTAGCAAAGTGGGTATGCGAGTTATATAGTAGTTACGTGTTGATTTCTAGGCTATATAAAAGAAGTTGGTTTTTTTTTACTAAATGTACCGTGCAACTAAATTATATTTTTAAAAAAACACTTCTATTATTACTGAAAATCACCGCTTCTTAATATGTAAGCAGTGACGACTCTTCAATAAGAGTATGTATACAGTGAATCTTGTCTATACATAAACTTGGATCCATTTATACAAATATATTACACATAACTCGGTGTGAATTGTGTGTATTCTTAATGCATGTATATTTGCTATTATTTAGATGTAGTTTAACAATTACATAATTGCTTCTTATCTTATGGTAATTGTTAGAACCCCACATCACAGTCGTTTTGCAAATGCAATAAAACATCATTTTGCCTTTTCTTTTTCTCCTTATAAGTAATATTGGTTGATTGTTTGAACATATTAATAAATTTAATTCTCAAAATGATATTTATATAATTTTTGGAAAAAAAATCTATGTTTTCATATAAGTGATATAATTACACCTAATACATTTGAATAACATAAGACATACTCTTCACTACACGACTAATACCCTAATTTGTAACATATGTGTCACCATTCGATTATCAAGACTAATAATATTTGGCAAAGTATAGAGTAAAAATTTATTTATACACGAACCATTTGAATGGTAAGAGTTATTTTTATTGAAAGATATTAATCATTTTCAATGTAGGCTATTAGTTGTTTTCACTAAAGAGTATTAATTATTTTCACTAAAGAGTATTAGTTATATAACTGAAGGGTATTAGTTGGTTACACTAAAGGGTATTAGTTGTTACACTAAAAAGTATTGCAAAATGATTCATGTATGAACCAATATCACCCTAGACATACTCATACTTTTTTATTGTAGGTCATATTGTTCAATTGTAATGACTAACACTCTTCAATTATCTCACCTAAAACTATTTAGTAATGTATGACATACTCTTCAATTATCACTACATATTCATTAGTAATATGGCCATACCTTTCAATTATAATGACTCATACTCTTATGTTAACCTGATTAATACCCTTTAGTTATCACGACTAATACCCTTTTGTAATGTAGGTCATACTCTTCAGTTATCATAACTAATACCCTTCTTTAATATGGGTTATAACTTTTAGTTATCACGACTAATATTCATTTGTTTGCTAAAAATAATATTTAATATGTCAAATAATTCACATTTCATACAATTAAAAACTATAATTATGTATAACTAATAATTCTTTGAATTTATAAATATATAGAAAAAATATGAACCATTGAAGGGTATAAGTTGTTTTTACTGAATAATATTACTCATTTTCACTAAAGTGTATTAGTTATTTTCTCTAAAGAGTATTAGTTGTTTAGCAGAAATAAACTAATATTCTTCAGTATAAATACTACATACCTTTCGGTGAAAACAACTAATACTCTTTAGTAAAAACAACTAACACCCTTCAATAATTTATGTATAAACCAATTTCATTATATACGTGGTCCTAAAAATTATGATTATGTATAACTAATAATTCTTTGAATTTACAAAATATATAAAAAAATGTAGAATAACTATTGATGTTCAAATTTAATTAGATAAATATATTTCAATAGTTTATTTGTTTTACAACTAATACCTTTAAATAGTTTAAGTAAATTTAAGATAATTAAAAGATTTGGTAAAAATATTAAATTAAAAAAAATCAATTCAAGTAGATTAGTTTTATTTTTTTTTGGATTCAAAATGTAAATTAAAAGAAAGAGAATAACAAAAGAAAAAAATTAAATAAAAAATAAAAATAAAGAAAATAAATGTTAAAAAGAAAAAAGAAAAACAAGGAATTGGACCTAATCAATATACAACGTGCTTGACAAAAGCGACGAAATCAAATCCAATCATTTAATCCATATGACCCGCGAGTTTAATACGGGTAAATGGATCCGAATTTACATAGAAACACGGTTTACTCTATACTTTGCCCTTCAATAAAAGTAAGAGTAACTTTTTATTTATAGTAGAGGTGAGTATGGTGTGAACCAGTTTCACCGTGACACCGATGTACAACTAATACATTATATTAAAATAACTAATACTTTTTAGAGAAATAAATAATATCCTTTAATTAATATCTTCATGAGACAACTAATATCATTAAAAATTAATATTCTCAAAACGAGTCTTGTGGTGAAACTTGTTCACGCAATACTTCATAATTCATTTTTGATAAATATAACTTTTTTGTTAGTAATTCTCAATATTATTATGTTTTCAAGTTCTAGATTGCTTATATTTTATTTATGCTACTTTCTTTTTATTGGACTTACTTTACATTTTTAATTGTATTGTTTATATTATTTTAATACTTTCATAATTGTGCATACCCTAATTAAAATAATTGAATTCACCATTTTTCACAATCTATTAAACTCTTATTTTATCAAATACTAACAGTGCTCATAACTTTTAAAACAATTTATAAACTATTTTTTTAAAACTTATAAATTCAGGCACATGGGCTCAAATCTTACGCTTATAAATTTAATCTTATATACCATAGAGCAAAAATGAAAAAAAATAAACTAACATCCATTGAACCTGGACACTTTAGGTGTCATCACTACAAAATACTGTTCAATTAAAGAGGGATTTAGGGAGGGATTTAGGGAGGGGCAGAGGGTTAAAGAGGGATTTAAAGAGGGGGAGATGCCCTCGACAAAATACTCCTCGCCAGGTCATCCCTCGCCTCGCCCCTCGCCAATTAACGAGGGAAAGTGGCCCTCGCCAACTAACGAGGGGAAGCCGCCCTCGTCAATTAACGAGGGGAAAACCCTCGCCAAGTACAAAAGGCAGACCCACGTCAAATCCCTCGGCAACTAACGAGGGGATTAGCCCTCGTCCAATTCGCGAGGGCGAAGCCCTCGTCAACCGTATTTAATAAAAAAAAAAATACCAGGTCGCGCTCGCGGGGCTGGGAGGACCCGACCCGACCCGCAAGCAACCCGCGCGCGACCCGCAAGCGGCAAGTTTCGAACCCGAGACCTCCCCCGCAAGCAACCCGCGCGCGACCCGCAAGCGGCAAGTTTCGAACCCGAGACCTCCCCCAGGCATGGGAGACTTATGACTTTTGCCTTACCACTCAGACAAGGCTTGTTTTCGAAATAATTTCTATTGTAATAGTATATGTATTATTTCTTATTTTGATTTCATTTAATTCCTATTTTGTTTACACTTTAAATTAACTAATATTATTATAAATCATTTTATTTATAATAACACCTTCAAAATTAATTAAATTACTATTATCATTTTAAATTACATGATTTTCATATTTTGATTTCTTTGTTAAAACTTTGAATTTTGATTTCTATATAATCTTTTTAAACACGATATATAAAAAATTAACCTAAATAATTCATTAAAATCTTACTAAACACGATATATAGCTCCGAATTTCACACAAACATTAATGAAAATTAACATCTCACATAAATAATAATGAAAATTAATGTAAATAATCGAACATCAATATTTATCACATGAATATATATATACTTAAATATATATCATACAAATTAATTTAATTAAATACAACAAATATATATTAGCTATTAATTATTTATAATTAATTAATTATAATAACATGAATACATTATCAAATTAATTAATTAACCACTAATGCAAACAAAGATAAAATGCTCAGTAATGCAGTGATCAAAGGACAACTAAAGCCATATATTCAAAGATGAGAACTTGTCTTTGCTTATCAGATGGAGGAAAAACAAAGCAGTTGCATTTCAGGGCACTAGACCTTGATTCAAGGGTCAAGGTAAAGGATAATTTGCATTTCAGGGCACTATAGAAAGCATAATTTGTGCTCCAAGTGATTCATATTCTAAACACACTCTGGAGATATTACGCCACCAAAACAACCACAATCCTACTTATTTCAGTTATTTGACATGAAGAATAGAACTAAATTATGAAGAATAAAATGCTGACATTGAAGAATTGCAAAAGAAGAAATAAAATCCATTTAGAATATGAAAGAGAAAATGCTGACACTGAAGAACTGCAGAGGTGAAAAAAAGAATTTCCATATCCACTAATTATGAGAAATAAGCCGTAATAGAGATTAATCACTCAACTACTGAGCATTATCCTAATTCACAATTTCTTCGAACTTACAAAACATAGCAAACATAGTCCGAACATGGAAACCGATATAAATAGAAAAATATCAAACAAACCAAAGCATCAGATGAAACACATTATTTAAACCACCAGATAAATCAACAGATCAGCTCCACAACCACTATTTAAAGGAAAATGCATTGAGATAGATGCATAAGAAACTTAATCGCCGCGCTCAAATTGATTAAATAACTGACCTGGCTAAATTCTAGAATTTAACGTGGGCGAAGGGCTATGCCCTCGGCAAACTGGGCGAGGGGCCGAGCCCTCGGCTCGCAGACGTGCATAAATGGGCGAGGGGACGAGCCCTCGGCTCGCAGCAGCGCCCAACTGGGCGAGGGCCACGCGCTCGTTAAGGCGCGAGGGGGCCCACCCTCGTTAATGCGCGAGGGTTCTGCGCTCGCCAGCCCGTTTTCAAATTTTGGCGAGGGGTCACGCGCTCGTTAAGGCGCGAGGGGGCCCACCCTCGTTAATGCGCGAGGGTTCTGCGCTCGCCAGCCCGTTTTCAAATTTTGGCGAGGGGCCCGCGCTCGTTAAGTAACGAGGGGGCCCCTTCCCTCGCCTCGGCCCTCGTCCATCTTTTTTTTTTTTTTGCCCTCGCCTCGGCCCTCTTTAGGGACGAGGGCAAATATTGCCCTCTTTAACTCCCCTCGCCATTTCTGCCTTTTTTTGTAGTGCATTGAGAAGAGCTTTAAATATAAACACAGAAAGGGCTATTACGTTTCAACATTTTAAAGTTTTCACTATTGATTATTGATCATGTCCTAAACGAACCATTTTTTTTGTTTTAATCACGTTATTTATATTGGTGTCATTTGCTTTTGTTTTTGGAAAAGATTATCACAGCATTTTATGTGTAATAATATAAAGACTCAGGTTAAATACAGTCCCATGTTTTATGAATACAACCCCATCCAAAAAATTGTTCGAAATTTTTTTCCGAAAAATATAACAATTTTTGGAATTTTTTTTCGAAAATTCATATGTTCAGATTTTTTTTCCGAATATTTTTTAGGGGGTTGTATTAACTAAAGGCAGGACTGTATATAACCTATAGACTTTTATAAAAGAATGATGTATCCTGAGAATATTAATTTTTAATGATATTAGTTGTCTCATGAAGAGGTAAGTGGGCCTGTTGCCCAGCTAGAGTCATACCAGGAAACTTACAAAATGGGTCAAAATGCTGGTGGGCCAATTTGTATTTCAATAGCAGGCCATTCTTCTAATTCTTTGGACCAAAATCAAGGAATCATCAAAAAGAAAAATAATCGGTATCTTTGAAGAAGAAATTGGTGGTGGCCCTATCCAGCCTGATTCTCATCCAGATTTTTCATGCAAAATGGATACAGAGCATTCACAATCTTGTGAATTCGAGAACTCCCTCTCTTAGTTCCGCACATACAACAGCCGCAATTGATCCGATCTCGACCCGGGGAGATTCGGAGAGTGCCTTGAGCCGTCTCCCTTCAAGCTTAAATGCGGTAAAAAAATTAGCCAGAGGAAGAGATGGAGTGGATCCTAAATCTAAATCCAAAATTAGTTTTGAAGAGAAGAGATGGCGAGAGAAAGAAGAGGAAACATTTATTTCGGAGGAGGCGAGGAAGGCATGGGAAGTCGCTAAGAAATTGTGTCTCCTCAGTAAAATTTCAGATGAAAAAATGAAGCATCAATTTGCCCAGTTAGAAAGAGAAGATCGAGCCAAAGCCAAGAAGGTTAAAAGAAAACTAGTGAATGGCGATGTTTCATTTTATCAATGAAGATGTTTAGCTTCAACGTCAAGGGTTTGGGGAAAAGAGTAAAGAGGAGAGAAGTGAAAGAAATGCTAAACAAACAAAAGATTGAGTTTTGTTGTATACAGGAGACCAAACTGGAGAAGATGAGCGACAGAATGTGCTAAGCTCTTTGGTGGAATCAACATTGTGACTGGGGACGCTGAAGGAAGCGCGGGAGGTATTCTTGCAATTTGGGATGATAAAAGTCTTTTGCAAAGTAAGCTCATGGTGCACCAAAGGAGTTTTAGTTGTCAACTGGTTCCTAAGAGAAGATGGCCAGCAGGTATGTATCCTCAATGTCTATGCTCCGTCTCATAATCCTGATAAAGCTATTTTGTGGGATGATAGAGCAGCAGATTCATAATCTGATTTGTGTTACTGGGGATTTTAATGCAATAAGGAGTGACAATGAAAGGGTAGGAAAGGGTTTGTCGAATGATTCAAGAGACATGGCACTTTTTGAGGATTTTGTTTCTCAGTCTAATCTTATTGAATTACCTTTATCGGGAAGATTTTATACTTGGCATAGAAAAGATGGCTCTTGTAAGAGCAAACTCGATCGGATGTTCGTGAATGAAGACTGGCTGTCCAGATGGCGGAGTTACATTCTGAAGAGTTTTGGAAGGAGCTTGATCAAACAAAAGTGGGAGGAATACAACATCGAAGGCTGGGCAGGCTTTCGGTTGAAAGAAAAATTAAAGCTCTTGAAATTGGTCTTGAAAAATTGGAATAAAGACACTTTTGACAATCTGGAGGCTACTATAAATAAGGAAAGGATGGATCTTGTAGATGAGGTCCTTGGACTAGATGAGGATGAAATCATCAAGAGAAACAGAGTTATGGCCGAGCTCACGGCAACTTAACCTGGCGAGACAGCTTCATTTCTCAAAAGGCAAGAATCAAATGGCTCAAGGATGGCGATGTTAACTCCAGTTTCTTCCATGAATGGATCAATAGAAGATTGAAAGTAAATGGAATTGATGGAATTATGGTAAATGGCTCATGGGTAGAATCTGTCAATGAAGTGAAAAGAGCAGTTTTTTCTCTTTTCAGCTTTCAATTCAAGGCTAGAAACCTACTTAGACCGAGATTGCCGGACGATATTTTTTTAAAAAAACTTTCTAATTGTGATGGAGAGTTTCCGGAATCACCATTCACTTAAGAGGAAGTTAAGAATGCAATTTGGTCTTGTGAAGCAAATAAAAGCCCTGGTCCAGATGGGTTTTCTATGGCCTTTTTTAAAGATAGTTGGGAGATTTTGAAGGGTGAAATTATGCAGATGATGGAGGAGTTTCACAAGCATGGAAAGATTGTTAGAGGACTTAATGCCTCGTTCATCGTCTTGATCCGAAAAAGGGAGAACTCAAATTCTCTTGAAGATTTCAGACCAATCTCGCTAATTAGCAGTCTTTACAAAATCATTGCTAAAACTCTAGCGATTCGTCTTAGCAAAGTTCTTGATGAGGTGATATCGAAAAATCAATCGGCCTTTGTGGGTGAGCGACAAATCTTAGATGGAATCGTGGTGCTCAATGAGATGATTGACGAGGCAAAGAAGAAGAGAGTGAAGAGGATTTTTTTCAAAGTAGAGTTCGCCAAAGCTTATGACACGGTGTGCTGGGATTTTTTGGAAGAGATGATGATCGGCCTGAATTTTCCACCGAGATGGAGAAAATGGATCATGGAGTGTGTGTCTTCGGCCTCAACGTCTGTCCTTGTTAATGGAAGCCCTTCAGGTAATTTTAATCTGGAAAGGGGAATTCGACAAGGTGACCCTTTGTCTTCTCTCCTCTTCCTTATCGTCGCGGAGGGGCTGAGCTTACTTGTTAACAGAGCGACTGAGATGGGGATTGTGGAAGCAGCAGAAGTTGGGAAGAATAAACTTAAAGTTTCTCATTTACAATACGCCGACGATACCATCTTCTCTTGCTCGGGTAAATTGGAAAATATCTTTCCAATTAAGCATATCCTCCTAATTTTTGAATTATTATCAGGTTTAAAGGTAAATTTCCACAAATGTGGAATCTGGGGATTGAATTTGGAAGCTGCCACTCTTCTTTCTATGGCAAATTATTTAAATTGTGATATTAGTCGTGGGCCATTTTCTTATCTTGGAGTCAATGTGGGCATAAATCATCGGTTATCTTCTTCTTGTGAGAATTTAATTGATAAAGTTCGCCGAAGAATTCATTCTTGGAACGGAAAGCATATGTCTTTTGCCGATCGTATTACTTTGATTCAAGCCGTTCTCTTAGCGCTACTGATCTATTGCCTATCTTTTTATAATATCCCAAAAAAAAATCATTTGTGAGCTTATTCCTTTACAACGAAACTTCTTGTGGGGGAGGGGGGTTGTGAGGTTAAAAATAATATTTCTTGGGTTAGGTGGGGTGAAATTTGTTTGAAAAAGGAGAAAGTGGGTTTGGGGATTAGAGATTTAAATATTTTTATTAGAGTCTTAATCGAAAAATGGGTGTGGAGATTGTTTAATGATAGTGATAGGCTTTGGGTCAAAATTATTAAGTCTAAATATGGGATTGATCCGTTTTTAGTGGGCAAGAATGAGTGTATGGGGGGAGGTCGAGGAAAAGGTGGTGGGTCTTTTACGTCTAGTTGGTGGAAAGATGTATGTGATTTATATTGGGGAGTTGAGGGTAGAGGGTTGAGAAATGAGATTGTGAGAGTGGTGGGAAAAGAGGATTCCACTCGTTTGTGGTTAGATTGGTGGGTTGGGGAAAAATCTTTAAAAGAGAGATTTAATAGGTTATTTAGATTGAGTGAGCAACAAGGGGCATTGGTGAGTGAGGTAGGGGAATGAGATTTGGATGAGTGGAAGTGGAATTTGAGGTGGAATAGAAATTTGAGGGACATAGATATTTCCATGCTTAACGATCTGCTGTCTTATTTGAACAGGGTCAATCTTAACCAAGGTGTGGAAGATTATTGGAAGTGAATTCATACTCCGAATGGATTATTCTCCACGAACATTGCTTACAAAGTGGAGGTTGACTTTGAAACTTCGGGGGCACAAGTGGAGGAGGATAAGGCGTACAAATGGATATGGAAAAGTTTTGCTCCGGAATGGGTTAAGGCAATAACATGGAAGATTTTGAAACAGAGAATTCCTACGAAGACAACTTTATTAAGGCGTGGCATTGCACACCAGGGAGGAGATGTTCGCTGTGCTTTTTGTGGAGTAGAAGAAGAAGATGTTTCTCATATATTTTTCGTATGTAAGTATGCATATGATATTTGGTCATTATGTTTTCAATGGGTGAAATTAAAGACAACTCCTCACATTGTGCCGGTTCGCCATCTGCTACAACATGGAGACTTGCTAGAGGGATCGAAAAACTCAAGATATTTTGTAACTTTATGGGCAGCTGTAGTGTGGTCTATTTGGACTACACATAATGAACTAATCTTCAATGATAAGAAATCGAATGCGCAAAAGGTGTTTTTCGAAATCAAGGCCAAGGTGTGGTCGTGGCTCGAGGTGAAAAATAGACTAGGGAAAGGAGCTTCGTTCGACAACTGGAATAAAGACCCACAAAGTTGTTTAGTAAAATTATAAATCTAGTATAAAATTGGGTGTATTGATTATTGTCTTAGTGTAAGGGTTGGAGTACCCCTTGTACTCTAATATTTTTTTAATAAAGTTCTTTTACCGATCAAAAAAAATAAAAGAATGATGTATATAAAGTAGTTACTCCCTCTCATTTTGACATTTTCGTCCGTACCACTATTAACTTCTCACACTCTTTTGGATATTAAATACTCCCTCCATTATTTATTAAATGTCACTTTGGCTTTTTCTTACAAATTAAGATTATAAAATTTTGCCAATAATGACCTTAATTTTTAAAATAAAATGAATCCCTAAATTTGTGGGAATAAAAGATTTATCGGAGATTATATTTTTATCTAGATATTAACAGGGGTAGAATTGGAATATTTGGGGTAAAATACATCAGAATGACATATATTAAAAAAAATAGTTAAAAAGTCAAAGTGACATTTATAAAAAAAAAAAACAGAGGAAGTAATAATATTAGAAATAATTACACTAAGGCATACTATTTTGCCTCTAATTTCAAATAGCCACTCTATTTTCTCTTCATTTCAAATAACCTCATTTTATTTCCATATTTTTCAATTTTAAGTGGGACCCATCCACCCACCCATCAGCCATCACTCCAACTCCCCACCCCACCCCACCGCCTCATACCCTATTTTCCACACCCCAAGAGTCATTCTCATCATTTCTCTCTCTCTCTCTCTCTCTCTCTCTCTACACACAAATCCGGCAGCTACCACCACCGTACAAATCCGGCCGCCGTCACCACCACACAAATTGGGCCGCCACCATCACCACCACCTCGACACCGAGAAAAAGACGGACGAACCAAGACAGAATTGGGACGAACCAAATCCGGCCGCCACCACGACGGAGGTGCCCACTCTCCGATCTCATTTTATTGATACTCACTTATTTAAACACATTACACTTTATTACATTTTATCTACATCATATAACTTGTACTATATTTATATTTAATTACTCTTTTTAAATGTTGTGTCCAAAAGCAATGAGAAATTAATACCGGAACGGAGGGAGTATATTTCAAAAATATATTACATGTTTACCGAAATGCCAGCCAATGCAGTCATACATTTCGTTTTTGACAATATCATTCTTTAATTTTACACTAAAATATATTTATTGATCACTAATGGCTATGCACGATCAATAATGATGATATTAATTTTACTAGTAAAAAAAAAAAATCCCTCCGTTCTTTATTAATTGAATTTTTGGTGTTGCATCGGAGTCGGAGAGAGAATTTATTTCCCTCTTGTGGTGGGGTGGTGTTCCCCTCTTGTGGTGGTTGCGGTTCCGGCTACAGCGCGGTTGTGGTTCGAAGTTACGGGTTCGAGTGGTCCCCCTCTTGTGGTGATTGCGGTTCCGGTCTACAGCGAGATGAAAAGATGTTGCCATATACCCGGTGGTCGAAGAAACTATTGTAATTGATTATGTTAGAAAATTATGGTAATTGATTACCTTTTAAAAAAAAAAATTTGGTGTTGCATTCTTGTTTTTATTTATTTGATGTTTAAGATATTTTTCAAATATTTTCCCCATGTTTTACCCCTATTTTCCTCTTCCTTTCATGAATAGAAAAGAATACGAACAGAGATATGAAAAAGGTAAAAAAATAAAAATTGTAGGCTAAAATTAAGAAATGTGGCGAGAAAAAAAATAATTAATAAAGGATAAATTTGTCATTATACTATCTACGTCATATAACTCTTTGCATAGTTACTATTCTTCTCGTGTTTTTGCGAGCTAATTTTTTATTAGTATTTGAAATGATAAAGTAATTTTAAAATTACTTTATAATTGAAAAGAGGTAGATCTATCATACTATACCTTAAAAATTATTTTATCATTTCAAATACTAATAAACAACTTGCTCGCTAGAATATAAGGATGAAGTAATTGTGAAAAGTGTTTGAAGGCGGAGCGAGTATATTATTTTTAATTTAACCAATAAACTCTAAAACTTAAGTAATACTCCCTCCGTCCACGAGTAAGTTTCCCACTTCTTTTTGTTGAATGGTTTAAGAAAGTGTATTTGTTTATTAATATATGGTGGGCCACATGTTGACTTTTGGGATAAAGTAATGAATAGTGTTGAAAAGTAAAGTGAATGAGTGGCATTTTTGGTAATATTGTGTGAGTTTGAAGGTTAAAGTTTATATATAATAGTGTGTTTTTATTTCCATTTATGGAATGGGAAACTTACTCGTGGACGGCCCGAAAAGGAAAGTGGGAAGTTTACTCATGGACGGAGGGAGTAAAAAACAGAGTACATAATGAATAGAGCATGTTAAGCAATAGTAACATGTCATCTATTTAAGTAAGTCCCTTGCATATTAATTTTATCATGAAACTCATATATATTTTTAAATAGCATTAATTATTTTATTAAACAATACTCCCTCCGTCCAATATTAGTAGGCCTACTTTTCGGGCAGTTATTTTTTATCATAAGTTGGAGGGTATTATAAGGTATATTGTGAGGTTAATTTATCAATAAGTGTTATTGTTTATTGAAAATATAAGTATCATATTTTTCATAAACAATAATTTTATTGATAAATGAACCTCACAATACCTCATAATACCCTCCAACTTATGACAAAAAATAACAATCCAAAAAGTAGGTGTAAAATAGATTAAATGAATCACCGTGAATTTGGTGATGATATTCTCACTATATTTAAAAGTATTTACAACTTGCTTTACAAGAAATAATCCTATAATTTAGGAAAAGATACAACAAATATTTACGAGATCAAATTGATTGATCATATCTCTAATTGACCTATTCTTCGGTATATTCTCTAATACCCCCCCCCCCCCAAGCGGAGTGTGGGATTTACGTCGACACGAAGCTTGGACCGTAAAAATTCAAACATGGGGTGAGGCAAGCTCTTTGTGAAAATATCCGCTAGTTGGAGATCGGATGGGACAAATCGAGTCTCCAACAGCCCATTTGTGACAAGCTCTCGTACAAAGTGGCAATCGATTTCAATGTATTTAGCACGCTTGTGAGCAATGGAATTTTGGCTTATGAACAAAACACTTTTGTTATCAGTTAATAATAATGGGCGAGAGGAGGGCAGTGCACGTAGGGGTGAGCACTAATCGGTTAAAACCGAATTAACCGACCGAACCGAACCGAGATTTACTATTCGGTTCGGTTATTCGGTTATTTGGTTCGGTTATGGTTTTTAAAATTTAAAATTTCGATATTTCGGTTCGGTTTCGGTTTTTGTACGAAAATAACCGAAATAACCGAAAACCAAATTTAATTAATATTTAATATAATAATATATTTAATAATTTAAATAAGTATTATCAAGTCAATCTATCAATCACATATTAATTTATTTTGGAGTATGGACATTGGACTATTATGTTATTTTAGTATTTGACTAATTTTTGGATGTTATTTTTTATTTTTTTATGGAGTTTTAGTTTATTAGGATGTTAATATACTTTTGTAAATGATTTATGAATAGTTAATGTTGTTTTATGGACTTTTATCAGATTTTTTTATTATTATTTGGGCAAAAAATATCTAAAAATCCAAAAAATTAGTACATAGAATATTTCGGTTAATAACCGAACCGAAATATTTTGGTTCGGTTGAAATTTGGTTTTAGTGCTATTCGGTTCGGTTTTGGTTATCGACTAAGCGCTTTTCGGTTAATTCGGTTTTTACTATTCGGTTCGGTTTGGTGACCGAATAACCGAATGCTCACCCCTAAGTGCACGAAGCTCTTTGAGTAGATGGGTGAGCCACACCATTTCTTGAGCAGTATTAGCAAGAGCACGATACTCGGATTCACAACTTGAGCGAGCAACAGTCGGTTGTTTCTTTGCACTCCAAGAAACAAGATTACTGCCCAAGAATATAGAATACCCATAAGTGGAGCATCTAGTGTCCACACAACGGGCCCAATCAGCACCAGAATATCCAAGTATAGTGAAATCTGAGGAGTGCGAGAAAGATAGGCCAAAATGCAAGGTTCCCTTTACATAACGGAGAATCTGTTTAACAGCTAAAAAATGATCATTAGTAGGATCATGCAAGAATTGACTGACATGATTGACGGCATATGACAGATCGGGGCGTGTAATAGTCAGGTGTTGGAGAGCACCCACTAGAGATCTTTATAGAGTAGGATCCTTGCAAGATTCACCGGCAGCAACTAGTGAATCACCTGCAACCAAAGGAGTTGATACAGGTTTGGAATCGAGCAGTTCAGCTCGTGTGAGAATATCATGAGCATATTTGGCTTGACCAAGGAACAAGCCAGATTCTGTATGATGAATTTCGAGACCAAGAAAGTAGCTAAGCTTTCCCAAATCTTTGATTGCAAACTCCTTGTGGACCCGATCTATGAATCGGCGAAGAAGAAGCGGATTGCTACCTGTTACAATGATATCATCAACATACAAGAGAAGATAGATGGTGTAGTCAGAGCGGTATAGAAAAAATAATGAAGTGTCTGAACGACTACAAATAAATCCTAAGGAAATTAGAAAGGAACTGAAACGCTCAAACTAGGCACGTGGAGCTTGACGGAGGCCATAAAGAGCTTTTTTTTAGCTTACAAACGTGGCCAGGAAATCGTGGATCTATGAAACCTGGAGGTTGCGACATATAAACAGGTTTCTTAAGCAAACCATGTAAAAATACATTTTTAACATCAAGTTGATGAAGTGACCAACGACGTTGAACAGCAAGAGAGAGAATCACACGAACAGTTGCAGCCCGTACCACTAGGCTGAAAGTGTGTGAAAAATCAAAACCTGGTATTTGAGTGAACCCTTGAGAAACTAAACGAGCCTTGTATCGCTCAATAGAACCATCAGACTTGAGTTTGGTCCGGAATACCCACTTTGAGCCAACGATATTCTCGCCTGGAGGGCGAGGAACGAGATCCCAAGTATCGTTCAAAAGAAGAGCATCCATCTCGTCACGCATAGCAGCGTGCCAATGTGGAAGCTTGAGAGCGGATTTAAATCCCTTTGGCTCTGTAGAAATGATTAGTGACGAAATTAAAGCAGTAGATGCAATATCAACAGGATGCCTGGGTTTGAAAATGCCAGATTTAGCTCGGGTTTGCATTGGATGTGTGGGAGCAGCTGGCGTTTGTATGGAGGAGGATGACAGCGTTCCGGGAGAAGCATCTCTCGCTAGATTATCAACTGGTTGCGGAGCGGGTATGTGTTCGTCGGCCTCAATATGATTTGTCTGGGGAGCAGCGACTGCATGAGGAACATCGACTTGATTGTCGACCACAAGCTGGGGTTGATGAATAACAGACTGTAGTGTATTCGGGCAAAGTGTACAAGGGCTCAATGAACGATCATCTCTAGGTTGCCGAGAGATCATGACCTGAGGCAATTTAGATGACGAAGTGATAGTAGATGTTGAGCCTGTGGGTGGTGGATGTAGAGCGTCCTGAAATTCAAAAAATTGAGAAGAATTCAAGGTAGAGTTAGATCTGGAACCATTATTAAGAGAAAATAGAAAAATGGACTCGTCAAATTAAGCATGACGAGTGATATAGATGCGGGAAGCGACAGGATCTAAACACCGAAAACCCTTATGAGTAGAGCTATAACTAAGAAAAATGCAAGGTTGACTCCTAGGAGCTAACTTATGAGCCGCATAATTACGTAGATACGGAAAAACACGACAACCAAAGACTTTGAAATTTCCATAATTGGGTACCGAGTTAAACAACAATTCGAAAGGAGATTTATTGTCCAACACAGGTGTAGGTAACCGATTTATAATATATACAGCAGTAGAAAAGACATCAATCCAATAGGGAATTGGGGCATGTGCATGAAATAAAAGAGAAAGCCCAGTTTCAGAAATATGTCGATGTTTACGTTCAGCCCGTTCATTTTGTTGAGGCGTATAAGGGCAAGAGAAGTGATGTAACACACCACGTGAAGCAAAAAATTCACGTACACGGTTGTTTGTAAACTCAGTTCCACCATCACTTTGAAAAACTTTAATGCTAGAGCCAAATTGATTGCACACAAGGTTTGTAAAACGTTCAAGCACATTAGGAAACTCAGATTTAGCATGCATTGGATAGAGCCATGAAAAACGAGAAAAATCATCAACAAACAAGGCATAGTAACGGAAACCATCAATAGAAGTAATAGGCGCTGGGCCCCACAAATCACAATGTACTAAGTCTAAAACATGAGAAGCACGTTTTTCATTTAAAGGAAATGACAACTTCTTACTTTTAGCTATTTGACACGATGAACAAATGGAAGGATTGGGTAAAATAGAAGTAACATCCAAGTAGCCCAAAGTTTTTAACAATTGTATAATAGTAAAGGGGGCATGTCCCAGACGGGAGTGCCAAAGTTCAAACGATGACTTAAAGACTCTAGAATTTAAAGTTGCGACTAAAGCGGATGATCCTTGTTCCAAGATGTACAAGCCATCTTTACACTTTCCTCGTGCTAATGTCTCCTTTGTCACCCGAGTCTAAATGATAAATGAATTGTTAGAAAATATGACATCAACGGGTAAATCAGTAGTTAACTTACTAACAGAAAGGAGATTTTTCGTAATATGAGGCACAACTAATACATCCAAGAGTGGTAGTTTATTATCAATAAAGCGAGAACCCAAATGTGAAATAGAGAGAGCATCACCATTACCTACGATGATGTTACCATTACCAGCATAGGGTTCAAAGGCATCCAGAGTTGAGGTGGAGGATGTCATATGAGCTGAGGCACCAGTATCAACAAACTAGTCCGATTGATTTGAAGGATTAACCGAGCACTGTGCCTCAAAAGCCTGAGCAATATTGGCGGCTGAAGAATTATCACAAGCATAACGGTCGGGACAACGGTTCGCATAATGAGGTCCCTTGCAAATTTGACAACGAGGGGTGTAATTTCTCCGATTTGGGTCATTCAACTGAGAAGTGGGACCAGTCCCACGTCCTGGATAATTGCCACGACCGAAGGATGAAGGCTGATCAGACAATGGTTTTCCACGATCATTCTGCTGTCTGGAATATTGAGATTTTGATCCAGGGAAGTCACGACCAATCAACTCATGTGCAGGCTGATTAGATGAATGACGACCTTTACTCATATAAAAGGTTGCTGGGGCTGGAGTATTGACGTCATCCATGGCCTTCATACGTAATTCATGATCGCGAGCATAACCAACTAATTCACGGAACGTCGGCAAAGGCATGGCTAGGCGCACTTCCGTGAAACTCCGAAACTCCGGACCAAGACCCCGGAGAAACCACCGACATTTATCGGGATCTGATACTGGTTGCCCGATCGTAGCTAATTGATGACATATATTAGAGAATAGTCGATTAAATTCAATGACAGAGGACGATCCACGTTTGAGAAATTGGAGTTCATCTCGAAGCTGTTGCGCGTGAGAGAGAGATGATGGGTTGAAAGCTGATTCCAAAGCCAACCAAACGTCCCGTGTTAAGCCAACAACTTCAGTCATGGCTTCTTCGGTGAGAGATGAAAGAAGAAGGGTAAGTACCCGATTGTGGCGCTTGGTCCACGCAGAGTATGCCGAATTCAAGAGTTGAGCACCGGCAACGTTGATTAATGTCGGAGAAGGCTCGACGGTTGTACCATCGATAAGAGAAGAGAGATTATTGCAGCGCAACATAGGAATAATTTGGCTTTTCCATAGTAGATAATTAGTGGGAGATAAACGAATAGTTATCATGTGGAAAAGAGTGGATAAAGGAACGTCATCCGAATTATTTGTATGGGTCTCCATGAAGAAAGAGTATGTAAGTTATGTATTAAGATGGAAGAGGGTATAGATAGTAAGAGAAAATTATATAAGGACAGTGGAATATATATAAGTATGCGGCGGACGGTGGAACATATATATATAACTATGGCGGTGGACGGTGGAAGATACGTATGTATTGATGGTGGAGGATAAGTATGGACGATGGAATAGGATTAATGGGAGAAGAGTACTCTGAGAGAAGAGTACTCTGTGAAATCAAAGAGGAAAGTTTTGCTGTATCGGAACAATAGAGAAGAGGAGAGAAAAGAAATTAGGGTTTTCGGCGTGTTACTGCTGATACCATGTAAAATAGATTAAATGAATCACCGTGAATTTGGTGATGATATTCTCACTATATTTAAAAGTATTTACAACTTGCTTTACAAGAAATAATCCTATAATTTAGGAAAAGATACAACAAATATTTACGAGATCAAATTGATTGATCATATCTCTAATTGACCTATTCTTCAGTATATTCTCTAGTAGTAAGCCTACTAATATTGGACAGAGGGAGTACTATTTATCAGATTAATATAAATTAGCAAAACATTTGTTCCTGATGAGCAATTTAAAGTAAAATTGGTTCATCATATATTTGTCTCATCGAGTAAACCTGATTCATGGTATACTTTTCTACCTTTAATTTGAATCGTGTCAATATCATGGAACTGATGAAGTAGTATAAAGACAGAATATTCCATATAGATATAGTCGACAGACGGTAGAACATGGAATGCGACTGGCTTAACTTTTTTTATGGTAAAATTGACTGGAAACCAACACGTGACTTCTTCATTCTTCACAATTTTAAACATTAGTATCAAATTTCAGGGGAATTCTAGGGAGTCCCTGGGACACCAGTGTACCTGGTCCAGTCACCAGGTCACTCTCAGGTAACCCTTTTTTTTTAATTTCACGCAATTCGAGGCATGCCAATGATTGGCTGCTGCACATGTGCTTCACTCTTATTTGGGCTTTCGGCCCACTAGTTACTTTTTTTTTTTTACCATTATGGATTAAAAAAAATTGGCCCATTTAATTTATTTATAATTCTAATACAATTATTATGCAATTTAATTATGTAGGCACAAAATAATTATTAAACATATTATTTATAATTTATAGTTTGAACATATAATTTATTATTTAAACATATTATTTATAATTTATTATTTAAAGATATTATCTATAATTTATTGTTTAAACATATTATTTATAATTTATTGTTTAAACATATTATTTATAATTTATTGTTTAAACATATTATTTATAAGTTATGCTTTAAACATATTATTTATAATTTATGGTTTAAACATATTATTTATAATTTGTGGTTTAAACATATTATTTATAATTTATTGATTAGACATACTATTTGAATTCATTTCTCTGATCATGTAGGCACTTAATTCCTCAACCTAATTTAATTTGTCTACGAACTGAAATTTTAGACATTAATTACACTCAAGCAATTCACCTAAAAAATATTATGTGTAATTAAATTTTGAAAAAAAAAAGTAAATTGGTTTTATCTAATAAATGTATTGGGGAATAGGTCAAAGTTAAAAAAAAAATGTTGATAACTCAAAACAACATTATTGATATTTTGACTGTATTTAATTGAGAATAAGTTGGGATTTGAGGGAGTAGAATTATTCTAGTGGTCAGATAGGGGAGAACTATTCTACATTAGTATAGGAGCGGTTATATTTTTTATAAAATCTATTAAATGTCCTAAAAAATAAAAAATAAATATATATATATATATATATATATATATATATATGATTAATTTTAGATAAGATCAATCGGTTCAATCTTATTCAATTTGATATTTTAAATACGTCAAATTTAAAGTAAAAAAAAATATCTAGCAATAATAATCAATTTTAATTATCATCAACAATTTAAATTTATTATGTAAATTGTGAAACTTATTCATACATAAATCAATATACCATATTTTTTTAGTAGAATTAACATCATTTAGTAAAAATAACTAATATTATTTAGTGAAACAACTAATACCATTCAACACATGCTCTTCAGTAAAATAATTTCAATAATTCTGAATTTTCGTAAATGTGTTGAATATATAGATATATTAGTTATAAGGTAAGATAACTTTAAAAAATATTTTTAAAGATGTGGTGAATATTGCAAAATAAATTAATTTATTTACTTTTTCTAGAAAATTAGAAAATTTGGAAATATTTAAATGGTACATACTACATTAGAATATTTATATTATCTTGCATAATATACCATTTCTCACTAAAACTAATTAAAATGTTTCAAAATCGCAAATAATAATATTTAGTGCAACCATTAATACATACTACAATAAAACATTGATATTATCTTGTATTATACGTCATTTCTCACTAAAATGATACATTTAATGTTTTACAACTGTCAATTATACTATTTATTGCAACCATTAGTACAAAATACCTTGGAATATTTTTTTACGGGAAAATACATTGGAGCATTGATATTATCTTGCATAATACATCATTTCTCACTAAATTGAATTAATATGTTTCACAATTGCGAATAATATTATTTAGTGCAACAATTAATACATACTACATTAGAGCATTGATATTACCTTGCACAATACAATATTTCTCACTAAAATGAATTAAAATGTTTTACAACAGCAAATAATATTATTTAATACAACCCTTAGTACATACTCCCTCCGTCCCACTCTAAGTGTCCCACTTTCCTTTTTTGGTTGTCCCACACTAAGTGTCTCATTCCATAAATGGAAAAAGCAACACTCTACTACATATAAACTTTAACTTTCAAATTCACACAATATTACCAAAAATGTCACTCATTCAATCCACTTTTCAACACTATTCATTACTTTATTAAACACTATTCATTACTTTTCAACACTATTCATTACTTTTCCACCATATATTAATAAACAAATACACTTTCTTAAATCATTCAACCAAAAGAAATGAGACGCTTAGACCGGGACGGAGGAAGTACTACATTAGAACATTAATATTACTAGATAAGTGTCCCGCGTATTACGCGGGATTTTCATAGAAAAATGATTATACATTATAATGCATTATATTTACAATAATATTGTAAATTTGTTCACATTTAAATAATATAATATAATTATATAATAAACATAATCAAAATAATGTCACACATAACGACATATTGAATTTAATTTGAGATTAAAAAAATTAAATAATTAAAATTTTGCTGCATTGTGTTTCCAAGACAATAAAAATTTGTCAATTAAATGCTAAAATTTATAATTATGCGATTAAAAAAAATTCAATCAATCATTTAATCGATAAAAAAAATCAAAACTATTAACAAATTAAGATTTTCTTAATTGAAAATCCTCAAATATAGTGAGACAATAAAATAAGTTAATTAAACATTAAAGTTTCATATAATTAGAGTTTTAAATTTAATTGATCAATTCAATATAATATATTTTTAAGGACTCAAATTATATACAATAGATATTTCAACTTTGTATACATTCATAGTATAGCTTAATTGGTCAAACCCATAAATTATACTCATATCATATGGTCCTAGGTTCGAGTCCACACATATACATATATTTTTTAATAAGATTATTTATTATATAATGACACAAAGATTCCACATAAGCATAATGAATTGACACATAAGCATGCCACGTAGAACATAAATGACACATAAGCATTTGACATGTAGGCAGAATCAACCACAAGCCGACACATATGCAAAATTAACCACATAACGACACATATGCAAAACCACTATTAGTATAATAGAGGATTTTGCGTAATACACCATTTCTCATTAAAAAAAAAATTAAATGTTTCACAATTGCAAATAATACTATCTGGTACAACCATTATTACATTCAACATCAGAATATTGATATTATTTTGCATTATACACCATTTCTCATTAAAATGAATTAAAATATCTCACAAATGGAAGTGATATTATTTTCTGCAATCATTAGTACATACTAAATTAGAACATTGATATTATTCCTTTTCTCTCTAAAATAATTTAAAATGTTTCACAATTGCAAGTAATATTATTTAGTAAAACCATTAGTACAAAAAACATTGGACATTGATATCATCTTGCATAATACACAATTTCTCACTAAATTGAGTTAATATGTCTCACAATTGAAAGCAATATTATTTAGTGCAACCATTAGTATATACTACATTAGAACATTGATATTATCTTGCATAATCCATCATTTCTCACGAAAATGAATTAAAATGTTTTATAATTGCAATTAATATTATTTAGTGCAACAATTATTACATATTACATTACAAAATTGATATCATTTGCAAAAATACATTATTTCTCACGAAAATAAATTAAAATATTTCACAATCGAAAATATTACTACTTAACGCAACCATTAGTATATACTACATTGGAACATTGATACTATTTCATAATACACCATTTCTCACTGAAATCATCCAAAATATTTCACAATCACAAATAATACTATTTAGTGAAAACCATTACTACATACTATATAAAACTTTTTTTTTTACTAAAACAGTACATTTAATGTTTCACAAATGAAGTAATACTATTTAGTACAACAATCAGTACAAAATACATTTGAACATTGATATTATCTTGCACAATACATCATTTCTCACTAAAATGAATTGAAATGTTTCAAAATCACAAGTAATACTATTTAGTGCAGCCATTATTACATGCAACATTAGAACATTGATATTGTTTTGCATAATACACCTTTTCTCACAAAAATGAATTAAATATTTCACAGTCGGAAGTAATACTAATTAGTGCAACTATTATTACATACTACATTGGAACATTGATATTATTTTGCTAATAAACCATTTGTCACACTAAAATGAATTAAAATATTTCACAGTCGGAAGTAATACTATTTAGTGCAACTATTAGTACATACTACATTGGAACATTGATATTATTTTGCTAATAAACCATTTGTCACACTAAAATAATTTAAAATGTTTCACAATTGCAAGTAATACTATTTAGTGCAACCATTAGTACAAAATACATTGGAACATTGATAGTATCTTGCATAATACAAAACTTCTCACTAAAATTAATTAAATTATTTTGCAATTGCAAGTAATACTATTTAGTGCAACCATTAATACATAATACATTAAAAAAATATATTATCTTGAAAATTTTATATAAAATACTTAAACTTGAAAAAATTAAAAGATCCAGTATTTAGAATCTTATCATGAATATCAGAAATCGGGTTGATATCATATTATTGGTAATGAGTAGTGACAACAATATTTTTTTATTGCGTATATTACTCTTTTTTAATACAAAATACAATATAGTAACATTTAGGTTTTAACATATCAAATTTTTAAAAGAAAATATTTAAAGTATTCAATATTTAATAAATAAATTATTTAATATATTTGAAAAATCATCATACAAAACTTTTGGTCAGATGTTATAATACCACTCAAATATAAAATCTTAATTAAATAAATCTTAATAACACTCAAATAAATGTTGATGATAAAATTTATTCCACACTACTTTGTTTTTAATAAAATCTATGTAAGTAAAAAATGTTTTTATAAAAATATGTATAATTCCACACCATTTAATTTATTATTACTCATTTTTTATGCAAAACACACAATATTGTATCATTTAAGGTTAACATATCAAGTCTTAAAAGAAAATATTAAAGTATTAAATAGTTGTCCAAATATTTTTTAAGAGTAAATAATAACCCAATAATTTTTTTTAGAGTAAATATTTTCCCAATAGTTTTAGATTTGAATAATAATTTATTATCATGAACACATGTTCACATAAATCCTATTCTATTTAAAGTTATATATAAAATGTGTTAATAATTACTTAAAGTAATCAAATAAATTTATAAAATTTATAAATATTTATATTATTTGAATGATCATCATCCATAATTCCTAATTCAATAATATGGTTAAATCATGTGATCTCGCCGTAAAATTTTAATTAAATAATTAAATATAATAATAAATACAATAAATAATTCTCACTCAACTCTTCTACCCTACCCCACACCACCCTACCCTAATCCACCGTCTTCTCCAAACACCCCACCCAACTTTTTCCTTCCCGACTTACCCTACCGTTCTTTCTCAAATTTCCGGCACCCCAACCCCTCTGCAAAAATCTTGCGGAACAGATTTATTTTCTTCCACACAATCCCTCCTCCACCCAAATTGCTCGTCTTATCTTCCTCAATTGAATAATCTTCAGCTTAGGTCATGGCAAAAATACAAATGATGGTGGTGTGGCAGCGAGACCGGTCTCAATAGCTTCGCATTGGTCTCAAGAACATTT
The DNA here is from genome assembly GCA_947034835.1 of Ballota nigra. NCBI lineage: Eukaryota > Viridiplantae > Streptophyta > Magnoliopsida > Lamiales > Lamiaceae > Ballota > Ballota nigra. The sequence goes on along the minus strand of OX344720.1, from coordinate 128,535,343 downwards.
CCCCCAAATTAATTTTCTAAAAAACACTAATAGTGCTTCTTCAAAGAACAAAGACCACAATAAGACCTCCCAAATTCTCCCTCCAGTGAAAATCAACTCGACAACCTATCCAAACACTACATTCCTACGCTGAATCGCACCACGAATCCAAGAAAGGCCCTGGGTTTCTTCAATTTTTTATTGACTGAATTTTGAAGAGCTATTTCCCAAGAGCAAATTAATGATTCCTTGCAACGGACATCGCCTGAGTAGAAAAGAAAGAAAAGGGCTCCTACAACCAGTATGCAGATGTATACATAGATATTGATTAAAAAATAAAAGAGCTCGTAAAAAGAGGGAATTATTTTTGGAAAGGGGGGGGAAAAAGTTTAGGCACCATTGGAGAGAGAGAGGGAGAGAGAGAGGGAGAGAGAGAGAGAGAGAGAGAGGGAGGGAGAGAGAGAGAGAGAGAGAGAGAGAGAGAGAGAGACTACCGTTTTTTTATATTAGAACCAAAATGAATAGTGCATACACCCCTAAAATATCGGTAAATTGTAGTGAATCACCATAAGAAGCATTTTTAAATCACAAATAAATTATGAAATTTTTAAACCGTTACTTAATTGATTATTGTCTTACATAGATTTGTGATTAGAATTAAAAAAAATTAAATTAATATTTAAAAAATAAGAAATTACATTTAGAGTTAATTATAGAGATCGTTTCTTAGTAATTTTTATAATATTTTGTAAACATCCAATTACTTATTAATTTATGACCGCATTTATTTCACCAAAATTCAGTTTAAAATTTTATTTTTCCATTTCCTAAAAAGTTGGAGGCAATCTTATATTTTGACTTTCACTTTGTTAGTTTCCCTCCTAAAAGTTGGAGGCAACCATATGTTTTGATTTTCACTTTATTAGTTTCCCTCTTAAAAATGAATAATACATTTTAAGTAGGCAATCATTTTGATAACTTTGTTTAAGTAAAGCATTATACATTTTATTTGCACGACAATGTTTATTAAAAAGGTGTGATTTTGATTTCTTAAAAATAAAATATTATGCAATATACATATTTGTTTAATAGTATAATGCAATGAAAATATAAAAAAATACTAGTCTTATTTTTTTATTTTCAAATTATTTCATTTTCACTCTATACCTATTAATTTTTTTTATTTCATTTTCATTCTATACCTAGTAAGGTTCAATATTATATGGAACATGGTACAATAGTTAAACTTGAAAAAATTTAAATATCAAGTATTTGTACAAGTGTATTTAAAATCTCTATTTCACATATTAAACAAACGAACCTGCTATATGGCAAGATTCTGCCCAGGCATAACGGATAAAAAGTAATTAATAATGTCACTAACATTAATAAATGACTTTTCTTTATCCCTAATTAATCGGGCTTTACTTTCATTGAAAATTAGCGCTCATTTTCCCTCTATTCCCATTAGGTGTGCATACAAATTCTTAATCATTTTGTTTTCTTCTAAAAAAATAAAATAAAATAATCATATCATTTTTTAAAATATATATATATATATATATATATAATTTATAATTATTTTTGGAACTAAATCACTTATATATAATATTTCTTTACACGTTTGAAACAAGAATCTAATTTTCGGTTCTTTTAATTTACAAGATTACTTTTAGTTTTAATTTCTATAAGAGTAACTTCCGGTTCTTTTAATTTGGAACCAAATCTCTAATATATTACTCATATTTATTTTAACTTACAACATTAATTTTAATTTAACTTCTAAGAGTAATTTTTGGTTCTATCAATTTGGAACCAAATAAAATTAAAAAAAAAAAAAAGTCTTTCAAATTCTAGTGTAATTGAACATACTAGTGACTAAATCCTTATTTTAAAAAAATTTAGTATATTCAATGGAACAAGTAACACTTACCATTACAAGTAATATTATCTTTTCCTGAAATTGTTTACACATTTGTAATTTCAAAACTAGTGATGCCACTAATTAAAAGTGAAATAGTTTAGTGAAATGAATAATTATATCCATTAAAACTTTGGATTTTTTCTCTGGAATTTTTTTGGATTTTTTTTAAAATTTTTTTTTGGTCATTTTGACCAATTTTAGGATTAGTGACCGCTAGAGGCGGTCGCTAATTTACCGGTTACTAATGAATATCACCCGTTTTAAAAAACGGGTCAAATTTACCGATTTGAGACCGCCACATGACGATCGCTAATTATAAAATTGAAATTAGAGACCGCCTTGGAGGTTGCTAATCGGGCGGTTAAAAATAATTGATCCTTTTGACCGACCTTTGAGATTAGTGACCGCCAAGACAGTCTCTAATCGCAAAAGATTAGCGACCGACCTTCCTAGGCGGTCGCTAATTAGTCGATTTTGAGACCGATTTTATAGGCGGTCATAATTTTTTTTAGACTACTGGTCAATTTCGATCGCTAATCGGTCGCTAATATATGATTTTGAGACCGATTACTAGGCGGTTGCTAATATTGGTCGCTAATCTGCTTTTTTTTATAGTGATTATTTTATATTTTGTCGTACACTTTTTTTTAAATTCACCTTTTAACGTATTATTTCTCAAACTAATAGTCTTTCTATGATAATGAAATCTAATTACACAACTACCAACTTAAATTCTTTTAAATCTAAAAATAATGAAAGGAATTTTTAGATTGTAATGGGTGCATAGAAGACCTACCAACTTCTCTCATTCATACATATGGGCCGTACGCATGTCTGTAGTCTTTACTGCATAGTCGGACGTTCCAAAAACAGTAAGTCAAAAAGGTTGGAAACATAAAATTACTATTTTTGCCTATACAATAATATTTAAAATGCAGTCAATTAATTCAAAATTTTCGTGTTCCTACCAAATATAACCACTAACTTCTGTTTGTGTAATATTTTAATTTATTTTAATGAGAAATAGTGTATAAGGCAAAATGAGAGCATATAACTTTTCTTAGTTGAGATAATTAAATAACCCTAGTCGGGTTGTCTAGTTCATGGGACGATGCATTTTTCCAAAGGAAAACATAATTTTTTAACTCGGGAGGACCTCCATTCACTCAAGTACTTTTATTCCATCTCATTTCAGTTTAATTCCGCTTAAAATTACTTGGTTCACTCGAATTTAATAATATTTTGTCAAAAGTTTGTTTTTTCATTAAATAACCCTAGTCGGGTTGTCTAGTTTGTGGGACGATACATTTTTTCAGAGGAAAATGTAATTTTTTAACTCAGGAGGACCTTTATTCACTCAAATACTTTCATTCCATCCCGTTCCAGACTAATTCCGCTTAAAATTACTTGATTTTACTCGAATTTATTTTATTTTGGGACCTAAAAAATATTTTAAATTAGGTTATTTTTATAGGAATGAACCTAAAAAATAGAAAATAGAGAATTTCAAATTTTGTTTCAAAATATGTCAATATTGGTCTCTAAGTGTAGAGAGTTAAAAAGATGAATTTTGATATAATTTTTATTTAATATTAAATAAATATTATCCATAATAATTACAATATTCGTTTTATTCATATAAAATTTAACTCAACTAATAAATTAGTTACAAATGTCATTTTTTTAACTGGTACTTTATGAGTTGTCTTTTGAGTTGACTTGGTTGGCATAACATTGAGGTGGTTGAAAGTTGAAACTTTTTTTTAGGGTGGCGTTAAACATTTATATTCCGGACATCCATAATGTGACATTTTAGTAATTATTGTATTAAATGCCAATTAAAAGGTCTAATGTACCCCTAAGCGAAAATTATGAGATTTGAGTGTATTTTCAGATGATTTCAAATTTGAAATTTATTCTCTCTCCAACTTATATTTCATAAAAAATAAACATAAAAAAATAAACCTTAAAAAATTACGATATTTTTATTTAGGAGTTATATTTGCGATATATCTGCAATATTTTTCGATTTTCATTTATTTTTGTACTACAAGTGAACCGATATCGATATCGATAATTTACGATATATTGCGATAGATCCACGATACGCTGTAAAATACATTGCATTCCAATATCCATATCCCAATCTCAAAATTTGCTATATATCCGCGATATTTTCATCCTTGTTCTCACTAATATGATAAATTGCTTCACAATTTCAAGTAATACTATCTTGTGCAACCATTAATACATATTACATTAGAAAATTTATATTATCTTACATAATTCACCATTTCTCATTAAAATGAATTAAAAAATTTACAATCGCAAGTAATAATATTTAGTGCAATCATTATTACATACCAAATTAGAACACTGATATTGTCGAGAAAGGTGGTTTGTACTTATTTTTTAGGAAATTGAAGAATTTTAAAAACAAATGCATGCTTTTTATTTTGTGGATTTAATAAAAAAAAGTGAGTCGAGAAGAAAGGTAAAATGAGGACCAAGATAGAAGCCTAATTCATGGTCCCTTTAGAATTGAATTTTGTGTGGCAAACATATAGAGACCAACTCGTGGCTCATCAAAGTAGCAACCAAGACTATTTGATATTCTAAGAGCATCCACAATGGTGGAGATGGTGGAGGGGTTATAACTCTTCTCTTCCCTCCATCTCATTGCCACCTCATTATTATGGTAAGAGTAACCAAAACATGGTAAACTCCATAATGGTGAGAGAGTTATAACTTTTTTTTTTGGACCCACCATCTACTCATATTATTTTTATTATTATTTTATGTCAAATTATTACAATCTTAAAATAACTATCTTATTTTTTAAACTATAAATATATTAAAATTATTTTCACTATTATTTAAAATAATTTATTTAAATAATTTATTGCTTGTTAATGAGATTGTCAAAATGATACTCCCTCCGTCCCAGTTTAGATTACCCATTTTAAAATGTCATAATTTTAAGAATAAATTTTTTTATTAATACTTTTGAGTATAGGGTAGCTTTTTAGGAATTATTTATTAATATATTTCAGTATAAAGTAACTTTTTAAGGGTTGAGTTTGAAAAAGTGGTATTGCTTTTTATCATTTTAGGAAATGGGTAAACAAAAAAAATCTTATTTTTTGGGATTTTTGGGTAAACAAAATTGGGATGGAGGGAGTATTTATTAAGTAAATATGAAAAAAAGTAAAATAATATTTATTTTGAATTGAAGGAAGTTTTTTTTTATAATCTAATTTATATAGAATATTTTATATGATGAAAGAGTGTATGTATTATTTTCTCACAGTGTTAGGAGAAAGTAATTTGATAAGATAAAAACAAAATCGGATAATTTTGATAACAATAAAAAAAACACCACCAAATTCAAGAATAGAAAAAGCAAATATGAGTCTGACCATGCACATGTGTGTCAGAAGCTAAAATCACATTATTTTCCTATGCGTGACTTTCACGCTTAAATAGGATGCTAGAGAGTCTTTCACTCATATTTGCCCAAATTATTCTTTATTTTGTGAAATAGTGTCAAGGCTATTTGCTAAGGGTGATGCTAAACGTCCAGAATCTGGATATCCAGAAAACACTTTTTAATTGTGAAGTGACCATAATGCCCTTATTGAGAAAAACTCAATATGTATAGTCTTAGTATATTTTTCTTTTCTTTTAGTAATATATATATATATATATATATATATATATATATATATATATATTTATTTATACGCTGGTAATTATGAAAATCTTTCAGATATCAACGCTCCCAATGGGCGTCGGCGCCGCCAATATGGTGTCACCGTCATTGTTACTACCATCATTTTTAAATATGGAAACATTGCAGGCTATAGATCTTAGAAAAGAGACGTGAGAAAAGCGAAGTCGTGGAGAGAGAGAGAGAGAATTAGTTGATATTAGATCTGAACTTGTGGACTGAGGATAGAAAATTATAAGAACTTAAAATTGACATTTATGATGGCATTGGAGAGAAAAATTAATTTAGGGGAAATGTTCAAAAGTCCACAGAAAAACTATTGGATAGTTCTGGATGCCACACCGCCATTGATCACATTTTCGCCATGACTACCGTTGAAGATTTTTTTGGTTGATGAAGATGTTGAGGATGTGGGGTGGAGGGGGGGGGGGGGGGGGTTGTGAATGTAAACATGTGGATCTAACTTTATACCTGCTATTTTGTGAAGCGGGTGAGGAATTTGAAGGATGGCTGTAGGAAAAGGTTGGGGAAGACCATGGGCTAGGTTGGGGAAGACGAGGGGACGGGGGAAGGGGGTTAGGCTACCGTGGGATGGGTTTTGGGTGGGGATTAAATGGAATTGTTTATACTCCCTCTGTCCACGAAAATTTTACCCGGTTACTGTAGAGCACAGTTTTTAATGAAAATTGGTATTTTATTGAAAAAGTGAATAAAGTAGATAAAGTAAGAGTATTGTGGTGGGTATTGTGGGACCCATTTTTTTGTTTGTGAGTGTAGTTTATTTCCAAAAGAGGAATGAATAAAAATTTGGTGGACGGACCAAAAAGGAAAGCGGGTAAAAATTTGGTGAACGGAGGGAGTAGTATTTATTGTTGTTATATTATTTTAATGTTTTATCTTATTATTTTACTAACGTTTTTTAAGATTTTATAACCGTATATTTAGAAATTTTATAGTTTAAAGGTTTATTTAGGGTTATGAAGGATTTTAATTGTAGTTTTTTATTGGTAAATGTTAGTTATTAGTAGTTAGAAATTAGTTCATCAAACCTCCAAGTACTCCAAAAATTCTCCAAGCCAGAGGGAATCGGATCTGGGTCACTCGCTAAAGTGAGGAACCCAGTGACCAAGTGGCTAGCCCACCTGGTTAGGATTTTAATTGTATTGAAAATTCTTTTTAATATTTTATATTTTTACAAAAATTTGTGTGAGACCGCCTCATAAAAAACACAAAATAACATTCACTCATGTTAAAGTGTTAATGCGCTATACCCAATTTAAATTCATCCTACCATCTCATTATATAAGATGGTTTTACACAAGACGTACTATTTATAATTTTTTTTCACTAAAATGGTTTTATTTACTGATAAAAAACTATTTATATCCTTTTCCAAATAAATTAACATTTTGATCCTTTTGAAATATTATTTTTATGATATTCCTATTTACTTTGAATTAATTTATGAATATGTTTTATATATGAACCACTATATAATTTTTGATACTCTTAAACCAATACTTGATACTTTTGGTCAAATAGTTGATACTTTAATATTATTTTTGAGACTTTGATACTTTAAATTTACTCCCTCCATTCCAAACTCAACTTCTCATTTACTGTTTGCACGGGTATTAAGAAAATAGTTGTTTATAGTATTTAAAGTGATAAAGTAGATGATTTTGGTTATTAGTGTATGTGGAATATTATATTAAAAAGTATTGTTACTTTTTTTTGTCAAAAATAGATGTAACAAACGAGTATGAGACAACCCTTTTTGGCAATGTAGCAAACGAGTTTGGGACGGAGGGAGTAAATATTATTAACATTTTATTTTTATATTAAATTTGAATAATTTAAATAGCAAAAAAGAAAGTTATTGATATTCCTAAACAATAACATGGTATCACTTATTTCAATTCTTGATACTTCTGATGTAAATCATAATACCGTAAAGGTTTAACTGTAATTCCTAAACAATATTATCTGTTAGTTCATTTGAAGGGTTAACTATAATGTAAACCACTCAAATTATAATATCACTCTATTTTCATACATAGTTTGTGGATAATCTCATCAAATTAGCTCAATATCGCAAGTGAATCTCCGATTTCAGTTGTCAATTCACTGCTAGGGTTAATTGCAACACTAAAAATACTCAAATGTTATTATCAGTTCACTTCCATGCATCTTTTGTGGATAATCTAATCAAATTTGTTCAATGACAAAGTATAGTGTAAAAATGGTTCATACATTAATCATTGAAAGGTATTAGTTATTTTCACTGAAGAATATTAATTATTTTCACTGAAGGGTATTAGTTATTTTTATTGAAAAATATTAGTTGTTTACTGAAAATAAACTAAAACTCTTTAGTATAGATGACTAATATTCTTCAGTGAAAACAACTAATACCCTTCAATGATTCATGTATGAATAGTTTCACTCTATACATACTCTTCTTCAATATACCTAAAAAAATGAATTGCCATCAAATTGGTCAAAGATCACAAGTAAATCTTTAGTTGTCGTATCATTTTAAGATTTAATTGTAACACTAAACCACTCAAAAATATATTTGTGCAAACACATCTTTATCCATGAGTAAGATATTTAATTATTATAGTAATATAGGTTTTACTGCTTTACATGTGTTACTGTATGGAAAAATAATTATTTTTGTAAATAAAAATAAATAAATATTTGTGAAACCCAATATTTAAATAGATAGTAACACATATTTTGCTCTTATATTGTATGAAAAAATATTTATTTCAGTAAAAACACAAAAAAAATTGACGAAAAAACCATATTTAGTCTAATAATAAGTTAATAACACACATTTTATCCTTCAGTAACATAAATTTGCCCATATAGTAATACAAATTGAGAGCAAAAATTTTGAAACTTGACTTGTGTGTGAGATTTTGGAAATTCTTTACCAAATCCTACCCGACCATGCCAAGATCAGCAATTTTGTTTAATATGAGTTATTCCACAAATTCTATATCCGTAGAATATTTCATATAACAATTTGTGAAAATTAAATGGTAGTCTAAATTAGAAATAAATTAGCCTTTTTTTTAATCTTTAATTAAGAGTATGTATAGAGTGAAATTGGTTCATACATGAATCATAGAAGGGTATTAGTTATTTTCACTAAAGAGTATTAATTGTATTCACCCAAGGGTATTAGTTGTTTTCAAAGAAAAGACTTAGTTTATTTTCACTGAACAACTAAAACTCTTCAATGTAAATAAGTAATACTCTTTAGTGAAAACAACTAATACCCTTCAATTATTCATATATAAACAAATTTCACTCTATACTTTTTCTAATTTTATCTCAATATATTCACCATATATTTAAAAATATTTTAATTGCTTTAAAAAATTAAAATATATGAATTTATCTTACAATTTTTTTAGAACACTTAATATTTTTTAATGTATATATTTTAAAAAATACGTTTAGTTAAGGAAAATATTTCTAACTCCAATGCTTTTTAACTATTAATGATAATAGTCATTTTTTTTTACTAATTTTTGTTGTTAATGATGATAACTAAAGTTGATTTTATGTAAAGGATATATTTTTAGACGAAGTTGACCAATTCTAAATTATTATGATAGATTAATTGCCTCTTTCTAGAATTAATTATAATAATATAAATTATTTTCCTTAACCATCTATCACTATATTTACATCAATTGACTTTTTCCTTAATCGCCCACCCATGACCACGTCACCGTCTTCTTCGACCTAAAACATCTTAGCAGACGGCCATGGCGAAAATGTAAGTAATGGTGGTCTTGCAGCGAGAACTACCACAATAGCTTCGTCTTGGACTCGATAATATTTCCTCCAAATTAATTTTACTTTCTTATGTTAGTTCCAGCATTTAATAAAATCTCTTTCCTCTGTCCCATAAGTTTAAATATCGTGTCTGTCCTCTGTTTCGCTCTCACGGTTGCTCCTTCTCTCAACTGAGTCCGTCTCTCTCTTCTAAAATTTGAAACTGAGAACAATATTCTTTCATGAGAGGGGGAGTGGTGGCGGTGGATAATGTTACCGTATTTAAACAGTGTCGCCGATGCTTGTGGCGGCGGCGGTGAAGGTTATAACAGGTTTCAGACTCTCGTTATTTAGCTGACATATAAATTGTGCAGAGTATTTCTCTATAAAAATACAGCGTATATCTAACCACACACACCAAATGACAACTGCTGATTGAAGAAGAAGCCTCTTAAGTGTGAAGGGAGTGTGAAGGCTATGTGCAGAGGGTTTGAAGAAGTAATCATTACTTTTGACTGCTACAGAAAAGGAAGAAAATCGGATGAAGAGGTAGGCAAAACAAGGTGATGACTGGACATTCGAGGTGGAGGTTTGAACGCTTGAGATCAAAGCATGGATGCATTTTGACCGTTCAATTTTTAGGTACACAGGTGTACCTGGTACACCCTAGCACGACCCACGACCCCAAATTTCATGCAAGTCCGAGAAGATGAGCGCCTTTGCATAAGTTTGTCGATGCAACCACAATATTTTAAATACGAAAATATCACATGTGCCCGGGCAGATATAAATCTATTTGTCCACCGCTAATATATATATTACTAAGCATCCCGATATTATATTTCCATTACTTTTAACGATATAATATTTTCATTACTTTTAAGCACACTATTTAAAAAAAAAAAAAATATATAGTACATATAATATAATGGATAGGTAAGATAATAAAGTGTATTGTGGTCAGTGGTTAAATGAATGGATGTGTATAAAGTAAATGAATATAATATTATGAGTAGATCTTGTATGAGACAGTCTCATGACATGAGACAATAGGAATGAGTATAACTAGGGCATTAACGTATTAACACATTGGTAGGGATGTGTGTTAATTTGTATTGTCTCATGCCATGAGACGGTCTCATACACATTTTTTTCTAATATTATTAGTTGATTTCCAAATAAGGTATGAAAAGTTTATAGTGGGACGGACCCAAATGGCAAAATGAGAATATAATAGCGGGGCGGATGGAGTATAAAAAATGAGAAATACACATGATAATACAATATTAAATCCTTTTTTACAAATTGGTATAAAATAATTGAATAGATGCACAAAAAAAGTTACACATAAATATATATTTTCTGAACATTATATTATCTCGTAAATTGTAATTTTGTATTGTACCATTTTGTAAACAACCCCACAAAAAATCAATTAAAATAATGTTGAGTCCCCTACTTATATGTCATTAATACATTGGTGGTAGGCATATAAATTTGTGTACATGGTGGACATGTGATCATTATCGATATTAAATATTAGGGACAATCATACTCTAGTCCATTATAATCTCATATGACACTAACAAGTCCAAAAACTAAAATATGATACAAATAGGTCCAAAAGTACATTATACTATAAAATAATCTTGTCATATACTACAATTTGTTATACTTTGATGAATTTGTTTGCGTCATGTTTTATTTTTTGGACTTGTTTATGTCATGCCTTGAAAAATGCATACTAGAATGTCATTTTTTTCTCTAAATATTATTGCTTCATCCCCTAATAAAATTCATACTTTTATTTTTGAAACGTGTCACATTAAATTTCACATCAAAAAAATTGAAAATAAGACATTCTCATAATACTACTTTATTTCAAAATACTCTTCATTAATTAATAAAGTTAATAAAATATTTTTATTTATTTTCAAATCGTGCGTTCCCTTGAATGAAAAAATAAAAAATGATCTCATGCTCACTGATGGACACAATATAATATACCCACCCCAAATGTGATAATGACACATAAGCAAATAAAATCTATCAATTAAAATTATAGTGAACTCACTGCTTATGTGTCATCACATTCGCGATGGGTATATTATATTACGTCCATTGGTGAACATATGATCATTTCCAATCAAATAATACTCTTTATTAGTTAACAAAGTTAATAGTTTTTTTTTTTTTAAATGGTGCATTCCCTTATATGAAATTAATTTATTAGGGGAGGCAGGGAATTATATCAAAATCCATGCAAGTCAAACATACGATGGCTTTTCGGGTCTGCTTAGGAACATTTAGAGAAAATCAACACAACCGTGTTATTCTTACAAGGTCAACACATTTTTTTTTTTTTATCTAGATCCTTTGAAGAGTGGCAAAAAAATCATGTTAGAATATACAATAGTTCAATAAAAGTTAGACAAACCAACAAAGATAAGCAATTTGTAGGTACACTAGCACACACTGAAGTAACTGTCTCATTCATATTGTTTTGTGGAATAAAGAATGTAAACACGGAGTAATACAAGGGAATGCAGTATGATTTTCCAGGAAAACATGGAAATTTTGCGACTGGGAGGTTAAAAAGGAAACAATGATATAAAAATACGATGACTAGACTAGCAAAACACGCCCATCTTTAGCGTAGTCAAACCCGTGAATGTTAGCGTCGAATTCATCTCATTCTCAGCTCCCCATGCTCGATTGCGAAGACGCTTGATAACTCAGATCATCCTGCAAAAATATGTGGTGAATGTTAATCAACAAATCGCATTATTTTGTGTTAAATTTGAGTAAATTGGTATATGCATCGACTTACTTTGACAGAAACTTGGCTATTGCAGGGTGAGGGATTCCCACTGTACGGCGCAATATTACCCATGCAATCTTCTGCAAGATCTCTCAATTTGTTGAGCTCTGGAAGTATGACGTTTCCAAGATCGGGCCTATCTTTTCTTCGAAGTTCAGAACACTGGAGTGCTAACTTGGCAAGGGTTAAGGCCTCTTCATAAGGCCAATCGGGCACAGATGGATCGAGCATCTCAGCAAAAGTCCCCTTTTCAATAGCTCGTCCAACGTAATGAGTCAGGCCCATTGGAGACTTGGCTGTGAGAATCTGTAAAAATATTATACCTAGAGAATATATATCAGATTTCACACCAAGCATGCCCGTTTGTTGGTACTCAGGGTCGATGTAGCAGAAAGTTCCAGCTGTGGATGTCATCCGATATTGAGTAACATTGTCGGCCACAGATGGAGGGACGAGCCGGGCCAAGCCCACATCGCTGATCTTACTAACATAGTTTCGGTCAAGAAGAATGTTAGCGGGCTTCAAATCACGATGGACTAGAGGCTCGGGTTTTGTTTGGTGGAGGAAAAGTAGCCCAGTTCCGATTTCAGCAGCAATTCTAAACCTATGTTGCCAAGATAAAGGCGGAGTCTTGCCACGTTGGAATAGACGGTCTTCTAAGCTCCCGTTGGACATATACTCGTAAACTAAACAACCATACTCGGGACAGGCACCTAGAAGTAGGACCATGTTTGGGTGCCGTATGCAACTTAGTATTTCAACCTGTCATTACATGATAAATACAATCAAGCTTTCAATTTAAAGTACCACTTTGGTGTTCAATGGAAACAACTAGTAATACTGACCAACTAATACATTTTAATAAAACAACTAATACGATTTTAAGATGCATTTTAGTTGCACGACACCATTGGTGCATAGAAGTATTTGTCTAATTCAAATGATGCCTGCAAATCACCATAATAAAACAATGTAAGTGTAGTTGACAAACCTCTTGTTGAAACTGTGCTCTTCCTTGAGTAGCATCGGGTCGAAGGACCTTCACCGCACAAGGTGTATGGTCCAAATAACACTTATACACCGGTCCATAACCGCCTTCACCAATCTTCCTCGTTTGCGCAAAATACTCCGTAGCAACTTCAATCTCATCAATCGTATATTTCCTATACCTGGTATCTGTTTGAGACATCATCATCCTACTCTTCTCTTCTGATTCTCTTAAGGCCTTCATTTCTGCATTGATTCTCTTCTGAGCTTCCAGCTCCGCAATCCGTTGGGCCGCCTCAGCATGCTCAAGGGCTGCCTTTGATTTCGCCTTTTCTTGTGCTGCAAGAGCCAAAGCCGCTTCTTCAGCCAATCGCGCCTCTTCTAACCTCTTCTGCTCCTCCATTTTCCACCTCTGGAGTTCCTTTGCCTATAATATCAAAAGATTATTAAATAGCCACAGGAGAAAGAAGCCCAGAGCAAAAGGAAGTTCCACTTACCTTCTCTCTTGCTGAGAGTGCTTCTTTGCAAGCAGTACTGTACATATCCATTGTTTGCTTGAGCTCCTGCTTCAGCCTTCTCATTTCCGCCTCTACATCATCCTGTAACTCAAATAGTTAGCTTACAAGTAATTAATTATACGAGACAATCTTAAAGTAAACGCCCTTACCATATTTTGTGGAGTGAAAGTTCTATCATTGTCCAGTGCCTCAGAGAAATCAATTGAGGACATTATGTCTACTGATTTACGTCCAAGGTTCCACGAATCAAAGCCTAGATAATCTGCTTCGGAGTACTCAGAAAGCCGAGGAGGGGTGGGACCCCCTTCAAAGCTATCGCTGAAAGTAGGGAGTACATCAAGACTTCTTCTTGAACTTACAAAGGATATGTCGGAATCTGGTGGAGAGATGTCATATGCCCTTCCATTAGGAGCTTTCCGGTGAGTGAACGGAGACCTGTTTGCAGATAAAACACTTCGTCTCTATGAATCGAAAAATTAAGATGAAATTTTATTCACTTTCATGACCTAATACTATGACATACTTGATGCTGGCATCACTTCGCCTCCCACCACGTGGAGACTGTTCTGACCCTGCCCGCGAGGCTCCTGAAAATGAACCTGCACAGAATGGATCACAATTTGAGCTTGTTGTAGGTATCTAAAAAAAAAAAAAACATGATCGATGAGAATGATGACTAACTTCTAGAGCTCGCTGTTGAATGCACAGGTGGCTCTGATCCATTACATTTGCTGTTGACTTGGTTTAATATCTGGCTACGAAGTGGGGTGAGGAAGGATGGAGGCGGGCGGGAAGCAGAACGGGTTGATGAGATCTTTCCCTTGTGGATTACATGTACAGTGCAAAAATCTGGTACACTTTTTAACACAGTTCCTGGAATATCCTTTGCTTTGAATCTGCTTGTTCATAAAGCTGCTCAATTTAGACTCTGAAATAATTCATATTCAATAATCTATCAGACATTAATAAGGAGCTGGGAGTTGTTATTTTCACCTAAAGATGCCGCCTTTGACAGCAGCACCAAGAACCAAGATATCGATTGTAGAGTGCTTTACAAAATCAACTAGGGCTCTTGCTATGTCTATGTCATCCAACACAACCTCGTGTCTTTGTATCTGATGAACGGATATAAGCATGTTAGACTTTAAACATCATCAACACATCAACAGTGAGAATAAACTCGAGAAGATAATTTAGAAAACGTACATCTTTGCGTGTGCATAAGACACGGAAAGGAAGGAACAACTCCCTTAATTGTACGTCGTCTCCAATCTCCTCGCTGCCATCAGGCATTTGGACAGGCCCTGCGCCAGAAGAAGAGACATATTCCATTGTTTAAGAACCTTACAAGAACATTCCATTTGAGCTAACAAAGAGAACATGCCGAAGAAAACAGGTGAAAATTGCATCCATACAGAGACTAAAACCTTCACATTCATCATTCAAATAAAAAAAAGGATTGTTTTGGATGATTTCCTTGTTGGGTGACATGAAAAATACACCACGCCATATTGTTGAAATAGAGCAGAATTTTAGACAACAGAAACATAAAGAGGGAGAAAAGTAATTACATGAGGAAAACGACGATGGAGACGTAGACAATCCACCGGCTGAAGATTGTTTTTGTCTTACGTGAATCAGAATAACCGTCTGGCCTCTTGTAAGAATATTATCAAGGGCCCATTTCAGAGCAAATTGGCTCGCCCTATCCTTGTCTATGGCCACCGCCACCAATTTAGTCATCCCAGACATCTTCTCTCCAAGATTCGAGGCAGCCACATTTGCTCCCTCCCTCTCTCTCTCCCTGACTCCCTCCCTTCCCCTCCCTCTCTGTCTTAATGATCAAATCACAAGGTTGGATCAACTTTTTCAGAAACTAAACATCCAGATGATATTCGGGTTTTTTTTTCCTTGATTACATGAAAAGGAGAATTTCTAACAATTCAGAAGCCTTCCTCACTCAATACACAAACTGTCAAACACAACATCTTTCTCTCTCTATCTCTCTCCTTGTTTTTTTTTCTACAGATGATTAAGGGGAGCTCCATCTTTAGCGGGTATTACTTGACTCCATAGGGAAAAAAAATTCTTCTGTTACGATTGCCTATCATTTTGCCAAGACACATGTCCATAATGGTATGGCTTTATAACAGAATTCTAAGGATGTATTTTGAAAGGTCAATATCCATTATTATCATTTCAGGTAATCCCAACTGATTCGGCACTGAGTATCTCTTCAATTTGGTTTGTAAACTATATAATTCATAAAAAAATAAAGAAGGAAAATAATATAAATATATCATGAGAATATGCAACGCCAGAATAAAGTAATTAAACACAATTATTTGAATAATTTTTAAGAAACAAGAATCTTGAAAATTGAATAATTTAATCTCCATAATTCATTTGCAATTTAAATTACAATAGGGGAAGAAAAGGAAGGAGCATACACTCACATGAAATCTTGAATCAGTCATCGCCCCTAAATTTCTTGTTGATCACAAAGCACCAGTTTTCCACCCTTCTCACACAACCCTTGTTCGCCAACATCATCCACCATTTTCCCATAACTATACTTCAATGGCATTCTCCCCAACACCCTATGAAACTGCTTTATACAATCTCCTCTCCTCTTCCTATGCTCCACCTTTCTACTACTCAATCCCACTTCCCTCACTCTCTCCGATACGCCGTCGTTCCTCGCATCCCCGTAATCCCTTACTCCGCCGCCCTTGGCTCCTACCATCACCGGCCCTTTCTGGTTCTCCTCCGACACCACAAAATTCATCAAAATATCTTCGCAATTATTCATATCGTCCACAATTTGTCTCGCCTCAGCGTATTGTTCATCGCACGAGTATTTCTCGAGGAATTTCACGTTTAGGATCATGAACTTGGTGAGAATAATGGAGAATTTCTCCTTCTCCATGGTGTAGATCCAGGTCCTCGATGCGATGTCGTACGCGTGCGATCTGGCGAAGAATCCGACTACCCGATCCGGATCGGATTTCCACATAGTGAAAGCTGCGGATACTGATTTCGGGTCTGGTTCGATGTCGTCGTCGCAGATGAGGACGGCTCTAGTTTTAATTATTCCCAATGGGTAGAATCTGTGGTTTAAGCTGGCGGAAGGCGCGCGGAGTACGGCGGCGGAGAGGTTCTGCGTCAGTTGAGAGAGAGTTCGGGTAGGGGTGGAGGGATTGCACCATAGGAGGACGACGGCCGCGACTGACGGCGAGGCGGAGTAGGCGGCGGCGATTGGGTGGAGCAGCGGGATCCGGTGCTCCGAGTAGCCGCTGATTATCACCGTTAGCTGGTCGGAGCGGATAGTATTCGGGTCGGGGCCCCTGCATTGCGCGTCGGGCGATTGCGGGATTAAACGAGATGAAATTACGAAAAGAGGCAGGTAAAGTGATATTAAGGAGTAGATTGCGATTTTCATTGGAGCAGGACTTTACTGCTGTTTGATTTACCCATTCATGTCTAATTTGAATTTTTGCAGAAACAGCAGTGGCAATTTCGTGAATATAATAATAGAGGAGCTATACACTATCGTTAACTATTTGTGAACTTAGGTGGACAAATCTAGTCTAGGACTCGTGAGTCAATGGGATTTGTTTATTTATGGGTGAGTAACATATAGGCACACTTCTTACACCTTAAATTGTAGACACCCCAATTTCCCTACATTTCAAGGAACCACAAAATATGGGTCTCATAGGCTGAATGTTTCCTTTCCTTCTTTCTCTTTCTACCGATTTGACCCTGTCTGCTTTTTTTGCAGAATCTGTTTTTTTTTTTAATTTCAAATTTTCACACATTTTCAAATCTTATTTTTATTTTCTTTTTTCTTTTTGTTTCTGAATTTCAGATTTGCTCAGACATTTTCATTCCAGTATTTGGTTTCTTTTTCATCTTTTTTTCCTTTTTCCTCTTTTTCCTTTTTTTCTTGAATTTACACAAATAAAGTTAAAAATATAAAATACACAACTTCTTATTAATAAGAATTTTGCATTTATAAAATTCTAAAAAATTACATTCAAATATAAAATTACATTTAATTTTTTTTTAAAATTAAATTGGAAACAACAAACGAAGACACTCCGGTATTCTAAATAAAGTTTGCATAGTGGGATAACTATTTTGCAAAATAGAACAGTTTATTTGCATATTGCAATTTTTTGTTTTTGCATAATGCAACAAATTAGTTGAATAATGCAACAATTTTTTGCATAAAAATACAAAAACAATTTCCTCAACAGAATTCCGGTCTTCCCTACCATCACCAACAATATTTCTGGTCTTCTCTACTGTTGTGGCACAAATAATCCCATATTTGGCCTAAATACTATCTCAGAACCGGGGTATACCGGAACCGGGGTTTAGGCCCCGACAACAGAATTTCGGCATCAAATAGTCCGACAGAATCAAAGGTCAGCATTAGTAAAGATATTGAAGTACTGACAAGATATTGTAATAATAGATTTATTGCTTTTCATAATTGTTTATTAGATCTACGACTGTAATAAATACCCTAAAATAAAGGGTCAGGATGACTTCCTTAGTTAGAAGCTTGGGGCTCTATAAATAGGGGCCCCAACCCATTGTAAAAGAGAGCTCATAAGCTTTCTCCTCCCCAAAAATTCTCCCCACATAAATAAAAATACTAGGCAAGGGAGACCCTCTAGAAGGGACACCCAAAGCCATCTTCAAGGGAAGAACCCATCGGTTCTTCCCCCATTCTTGTGTTCTTCGTGTTCATATTATTTTATATATTCGTTACCCGATAATCGGGACTACCCCTATAGCCACATAAATCCGTCGTATAGATCCGGTAAAATCGGTAACAACAAATGGCGCTAGAAGGAGGGTACTTTCGTCCCTAATCCACGACAGATCCAACACAGCTGGAAAAAAGCTTGAAGAAATCTCAACATTTTTTAAGGGTATCTTCAAATCTTCAAGTATCTTTTCCAGAAAAATTATTTTTAATTCCATGTTATATTATTTAAAAATTGAATCCCAGCACTACATTGTCAGTGTGAGGACTCGCATCTTAGAATTTCTCTTTTTGGGATCCTACCATTTCATGTTCGTAGTTCTCCTTTCGAAGCTTTTTGAGGCAACAATGGCGAATTTCATGATTTACAATTGGTTTATTTCTTTGTCCTTTACACGAAGAATTTTAAACTCAAATTTGATACCACACCCATTTAAATCCAAACTCCCCAATCCTCATAAATTTCCATGACCTCTATCCAGATCTATACATCATAACTAGAGAAAACCAGACATTTTATTTCCATACTCTCTCTCTCTACCTATACATACATGTATATACAAATCACCCTAAAATTACATCTATTGTCTCAAATCGACAATAGCAAAGCTAAAAAAAAAAAACCATGTTCGTAATTGCAAAGCTATGAAACCGAACTCAAAAATTCTTTTCAAAGTTTCTTCCCAAAGCTTCTAAGAAAATGAAGTTATAGCTAGAGCATCGGATCATTTTTTCTCTCTCTAGAGAATACTTGCTGCACTTATGGTTTCACTATGCTTTCACCGGAAATTGAAAGCACCCCATTCCTATGGCTCTTACTTGCGAATCTACACTGAACTCGGGGTCACTCGCACAGGCCGACCTCCCTCTCCGAGGTCGACTTCCCATCAACAACCGAGTCATCGCCGATCGCAGTAC
This sequence comes from Ballota nigra, assembly GCA_947034835.1. NCBI lineage: Eukaryota > Viridiplantae > Streptophyta > Magnoliopsida > Lamiales > Lamiaceae > Ballota > Ballota nigra. The sequence continues at coordinate 128,515,891 of OX344720.1, read as the reverse complement.
CATCTCTTTCGATTTCCGATCTCGCACCAAACGAAGACCCGAATGCTCCCATCACCGATCACTCCATACACCACACGCCAAATGCCGATCTTCAGCCCAACCACCGCCGGCCATCAATCTCGGCCGCAATCATCACCGATCGCAATCCCATTGGCGTCGAGCAAAACATCAGTCACTGGCGCTCGCGGCGTTTCAATTAACGCCAGGCGACCTCCACTAGCCGGCCCCGATCCCTGCCTATCAATACCGAGCACTAATCGTCGCGCCGATCTGAAGAAATAAATTGAGATGGAGGATTTCTATTTCAAAAAATTACGTGAAATCTGAGATTATTTGGGCCTTTTGACCGAGTAATATGGAAGTCGTGCGCTCTTTACTAAAAAAAAAAAAAAAGGGGGGGGGGGGGGGGGTCCTACCGACCTCGGCCTCGCACCGGCCGACCTCCGGCCTTATTCCGCAGCGGCCGACCTCCGGCCTCGTTCCGCAGCTACCGACCTTGGCCTCGCACCGCAACGGCCGACCTCCGGCCTTATTCCGCAGCGGCCGACCGCCGGCCTCGTTCCGCAGCTACCGACCTCGGCCTCGCACCGCAACGGCCGACCTCCGGCTTTATTCCGCAGCGGCCGACCCCCGGCCTCGCACCACAACGGCCGACCTCAGTCCGCAATCCCGAGCATAGCGCGACAATTGCCGACCTCTCGGCAATACGACCTGTCTAAGTCCGAGCCCGAGCCAATCCCCGACCTCGGTCACCGGCCCCAAATTCCATCCAACGGGCCGACTAGTTCAGCGCTGCCCGCGCCAATCTAGAGCCCGCTCCACTCCGGTCATGGTCGGACGCCGGCCTCTAAGCCACTGCCTCAACGAACAGGATCGTCGCTATAACCGATCGCCATTGCCGAGCGCTCGAACCCCCGTCGCCACCAGGGGCGAGCGCAATCTCCACCAGACGCTACTGATACTGACCGCAATCGTCATAAGTCGTGTCCGACACTTCCGATCCACACAAAGCTGCCGACCTCTACCCCAGTCACAGCGACCACCGCCGTCGAACGCGACCGCGATTAGGAACCCAGTCGACACACCCCTGCCTTGCCGACCTCTACCCCAGTCACAGCGACCACCGCCGTCGAACGCGACCGCGATTAGGAACCCAGTCGACACACCCCTGCCTTGCCGACCTCCAATCAACGCTGCCAATATTCCACCTAGCCGTCGCCGTCCGATCTCGACCACAACAGGAGTTCACGCCGCCAAGCGCCGACCTCGAATCAACTGCCGTATCAGCACCACCGCATATCAATCGCCGATCTCTATGAATTTTTTACGACGGATGAATTCTGTTCCACGGTCGCGTGAAGCTGATGGAAATTATTAGGGGTATTGAATGAAGATTCTGGAAGATGATTGATATATACGGGATTTATCTCAATGAATAACAAGTGTTATCCAATTCAAAGAGAGGTCGGTGGGCTTATAAGCTTATTTAAACAGAACTTGGGCCTATATATTCTCAAGAAGCAGATGGGCCTTACTATTACTTATTAAAAAAAAAATAAGTGGGCCTATCACTTATTTAAAGGGCTCTCTTGGGCCTTCATATCGTCAGGAAGCTGCTAGTCCAGTTCGGAGGGAGTACCAGCTGCTCCACCATAACAAAAAGTCCTCACAACCTGGATCCGCTACCACGACTCGATGAAATCTATCAATACAAGTTCTACGTACAAACAGTCCAATCTACATTCAATCACCAAGCTCAGTTCAAAAGCGTATGCCGACCGGATCGAGGTCGGCATATCACACTTGAGCTCGGGAAGGCCATTCTAGGCCATTCAATCACCAAGCTCAGTTCAAAAGCGTATGCCGACCGGATCGAGGTCGGCATATCACACTTGAGCTCGGGAAGGCCATTCTAGGCCATTCAATCACCAAGCTCAGTTCAAAAGCGTATGCCGACCGGATCGAGGTCGGCATATCACACTTGAGCTCGGGAAGGCCATTCTAGGCCATTCAATCACCAAGCTCAGTTCAAAAGCATATGCCGACCGGATCGAGGTCGGCATATCACACTTGAGCTCGGGAAGGCCATTCTAGGCCATTCAATCTCCGGGCCATCTTAAGCACCCAGCTCACCCATCCTAGTACTACTCTCGCCCAAGCACGTTTAACTTCGGAGTTCTGATTCAAGAGCAGCTGGGCCTGAGTAGTTATACAAAATGTTGCTGGGCCACCTTTATACTAAGTGATGGGTCCGGATTTTCTATCTTGGAGAATTTTTCGGTTCCAACCATTTAAGGTTCCAAGCCAGATGCCTCTACCGAGCCGAAAAATTAACACGAACCTCAAGAGCTACTGCAACGACTTCAAAGAATCTACGGGCAGTCCTTTTGCCCATTTGGTATCAGGTTTTTCTCCATTCATTTCCTTTTAATGTATTGCAACTCGAATATATTTACAATACATTAAAAGCCGGGGGCATGAGTACCCATCTCCGGGGATAATTTTGGGTAATCCAAAACAAAATTTATTGAATCTCGAAAATTCAGTAATGTTATCCGTCTTCACCGGTGTTGACCCGTCCGCCTCCATGGCGTCGACGTCTTGTTTTTTATCCGCCTTCATCGGCGTTGATCCGTCCGCCTCCGTGGCGTCGACATCTCGTCCGCCTTCTTAGGCGTTGACGTGTTTTATCCGCCCTCATCGGCGTTGATCCATCCGCCTCCGTGGCGTCGACATTCCGTCCGTCTCCGTGGCGTCGACATTCCGTCCGTCTCCGTGGCGTCGACATCTCATCCGCCCTCATCGGCGTTGATCCGTCCGCCTCCGTGGCGTCGACATTCCGTCCGCCTCCGTGGCGTCGACGTCTCGTCCGCTTTCTTAGGCGTTGACGTGTTTTATCCGCCCTCATCGGCGTTGATCCGTCCGCCTCCGTGGCGTCGATATCTCGTCCGCCTTCCGTGGTGTCGACATCTCGTCCGCCTTCTTAGGCGTTGACGTGTTTTATCCGCCCTCATCGGCGTTGATCCGTCCGCCTCCGTGGCGTCGACGTCTCGTTTTTTGTCTGCCTTCACCGGCGATGACCACCCGATTACAATCGGTCAGGAATAAAATCAAAATCTAAGTTCAAAAACGGGGGCCCGCCCCCAAGCGGTCGGCCCTCCACACTTAGTACAAAAATAGGCCGACCCCAAAGCAGCCGACCTATCACATAGGCCATAGTGCCACCAGCTGTGCAAACAGAAAAAGCCTCGTACGAAGTGCCTATCCTCGAGTACGAGCACAGAAAAAGCCTCGTACGAAGAGCCTAGCCTCGAGTACGAGCACAAAGAAAGCCTCGTACGAAGAGCCTAGCCTCGAGTACGAGCACAAAGAAAGCCTCGTACGAAGAGCCTAACCTCGAGTACGAGCACAGAGAAAGCCTCGTACGAAGAGCCTAGCCTCGAGTACGAGCACATAGAAAGCCTCGTACAAAGAGCCTAGCCTCGAGTACGAGCACAGAGAAAGCCTCGTACGAAGAGCCTAGCCTCGAGTACGAGCACAGAAAAAGCCTCGTACGAAGAGCCTAGCCTCGAGTACGAGCACAGAAAAAGCCTCGTACGAAGAGCCTAGCCTCGAGTACGAGCACAAAGAAAGCCTCGTACGAAGAGCCTAGCCTCGAGTACGAGCACAGAGAAAGCCTCGTACGAAGAGCCTAACCTCGAGTACGAGCACAGAGAAAGCCTCGTACGAAGAGCCTAGCCTCGAGTACGAGCACATAGAAAGCCTCGTACAAAGAGCCTAGCCTCGAGTACGAGCACAGAGAAAGCCTCGTACGAAGAGCCTAGCCTCGAGTACGAGCACAGAAAAAGCCTCGTACGAAGAGCCTAGCCTCGAGTACGAGCACAGAAAAAGCCTCGTACGAAGAGCCTAGCCTCGAGTACGAGCACAAAGAAAGCCTCGTACGAAGAGCCTAGCCTCGAGTACGAGCACAGAGAAAGCCTCGTACGAAGAGCCTAACCTCGAGTACGAGCACAGAGAAAGCCTCGTACGAAGAGCCTAGCCTCGAGTACGAGCACATAGAAAGCCTCGTACAAAGAGCCTAGCCTCGAGTACGAGCACAGAGAAAGCCTCGTACGAAGAGCCTAGCCTCGAGTACGAGCACAGAAAAAGCCTCGTACGAAGAGCCTAGCCTCGAGTACGAGCACAGAAAAAGCCTCGTACGAAGAGCCTAGCCTCGAGTACGAGCACAGAGAAAGCCTCGTACGAAGAGCCTAGCCTCGAGTACGAGCACAGAGAAAGCCTCGTACGAAGAGCCTAGCCTCGAGTACGAGCACAGAGCACATAATTGCACAACAAGGAAGCTATATCCCCCGAATTACGAGCACATAATTGCACAACAAGGAAGCTATATCCCCCGAATTACGAGCACCTAAAGACTGACGACTCGGGGGCACGACAGAAGATCGATTCCCGCCTGACTCAGTCCGATTCAAAATACACCAAGCCACAGATAACACTGAAGATCTTTTCATCAAGGTCTCTACCACCAAAGTCCCCATGGGACACCCGAGCTATCTTATCAACAGGCTCGGGGGCATAAGTTGGAAACCTCAACTGCAGTAAGGAGCAAAATTTGTTCGGAGCACGAATCAAGATCGAACTCTGACCAAAGTCAAAGCCCAATCTTGGGGGCAATTGTTGTGGCACAAATAATCCCATATTTGGCCTAAATACTATCTCAGAACCGGGGTATACCGGAACCGGGGTTTAGGCCCCGACAACAGAATTTCGGCATCAAATAGTCCGACAGAATCAAAGGTCAGCATTAGTAAAGATATTGAAGTACTGACAAGATATTGTAATAATAGATTTATTGCTTTTCATAATTGTTTATTAGATCTACGACTGTAATAAATACCCTAAAATAAAGGGTCAGGATGACTTCTTTAGTTAGAAGCTTGGGGCTCTATAAATAGGGGCCCCAACCCATTGTAAAAGAGAGCTCATAAGCTTTCTCCTCCCCAAAAATTCTCCCCACATAAATAAAAATACTAGGCAAGGGAGACCCTCTAGAAGGGACACCCAAAGCCATCTTCAAGGGAAGAACCCATCGGTTCTTCCCCCATTCTTGTGTTCTTCGTGTTCATATTATTTTATATGTTCGTTACCCGATAATCGGGACTACCCCTATAGCCATATAAATCCGTCGTATAGATCCGGTAAAATCGGTAACAACATCTACTATCACCAACAAATATTTCCGATCATCATCATTCCTAGAAAACAAAGTACAAAAAAAGAAGAATTAGTATTCAACATAATTTCACCATAAAAATGAGCAACATGAGTATTTAACTAGATAGTTCCACATTTTTAATTTTCTTAACTTAATCTCATACGTATTCAAATAATGACAATTACAGTCCCGAACCACCGAATAATTTTAGGAAAGATAATAGCTAGGATAAAACAGTAAATTAGCAATATAATTCAAGTTTCTCAGGTTGTCTCCTTATCTTTCATCCACCATTTTGTGACTTCCCTGCAAACAAAGGGGTTCTATCATCAAGAAAAAAAAATTATTATATAGCAAAATTCAAGGCAAATTTTTTTAATTAGGTCAAATACCAAATTAGATAGTAAAAATAGGGGTCCTGGAATTTTTTTTACGAATATAGGGTTGATCGCGCCTGGGAGAGGCGATCAACTAAGTAGATCGCGCTCCCCAGGCGCGATCAACATAAAAACCTGCCACGTCGTAGATCGCCTCTGGCAAGGGCGACATTCGACAACTTCTGACGCGCGCACATGCCAAGATTCCCACACCACGGTCCGCGTGCAGCATCTTTCTCCACGGTTTGAATACATTTCTGTGTGTTTACCAATTAACAGATATATTTCTGTGTGTTTACAATACTGAGTACAAGGATGTATTTTGGCTAGTTGCAGTCTCACATATACACAAAAATAAAAGCTAGTTGGTATTTTGCTATTTACATGAGGAGTACAATTAAATTTATTCGTTAATACAATTACACAAATAATTTAAGTAGTACTACCTCCGTCCCATTTTTTTAATTAATTTTAATTAACTAAAATTTTAATTAACTAATTTAAGTAGTACTACCTCCATGTCATGAGACCGTCTCATACAAGTTTTTTCCTATTACGACTGAAGTCAATTTTGCAAATTATGGTCAAATTCATTTAAAAGTAATTTTCTTGAAACTATAAATTAAAGAAAATTATTTGCCGAGTGATTCTTGTGTAAATTCAAAATTAATTTGAAATTGAACTTAAAAATTCATATGTGTATATGCACTTGAGTTCATACAAAAATTAGTACTATTTGTTATGATTTTTTTTTTTTTGCTATTTATAGAAGATTAAATTTACTGTAAAACGACCCAAAAATATACGGGAACAAATTAGTTAATTAAAATTTTAGTTAATTAAAATTAATTAAAAAAATGGGACGGAGGTAGTACTACTTAAATTATTTGTGTAATTGTATTAACGAATAAATTTAATTGTACTCCTCAGGTAGATAGCAAAATACCAACTAGCTTTTATTTTTGTGTATATGTGAGACTGCAACTAGCCAAAATACATCCTTGTACTCAGTATTGTAAACACACAGAAATATATCTGTTAATTGGTAAACACACAGAAATGTATTCAAACTGTGGGGAAAGATGTTGCACGCGGACCGTGGTGTGGGAATCTTGGCATGTGCGCGCGTCAGAAGTTGTCGAATGTCGCCCTTGCCAGAGGCGATCTACGACGTGGCAGGTTTTTATGTTGATCGCGCCTGGGGAGCGCGATCTACTCAGTTGATCGCCTCTCCCAGGCGCGATCAACCCTATATTCGTAAAAAAAAAATCCAGGACCCCTATTTTTACTATCTAATTTGGTATTTGGCCTAATTAAAAAAATTTGCCAAAATTCAAGAACAATCAAATAAACTTATGGGGATTAAATAACTGTACTCAAATGATTCATCTTTCGATTGAAAATAAAAAAATCCCTAAGATAACTTCTATTTGATCATACACCCAAAAAATTCCCAGCTAATCTTCTATTTAATCGGACAACAAGAAATCCCCAAATATGTAAAAGTATTAAAGTCAGAAAAAGAACTAGAAAAGGATAAAGCCCAAACCAGGCCATTGTCGTTGCACCGTCCAGCCGCTGCCGCCACTCTGTCGTCGTCCACTTTCGCGACTCCAGCGACGCTCCTATGGCGGCAAGGGCACGTCCCCGGGGCTGGGCTGCTACAGATCTACTACAGATCTTGAGGATTTAGGTAGATTCGAACCAAAAACGAAGGTGGTGGTAAACGGTGATGGTGAGGCGGTGGTAGTTTGGTGTGCGGCTGCAGCGTGGGGAGGGGTGGGGGACGGTGGGGGCCAGGGTAGGGGGACGGTGGGGTGATGGGGAGGGGGGCGGTGGAGGGTGGGGGGACAGGTGGGGGGACAGGGAAGTTTGGGGGGGGCGTGGGGGGAAAGGCGGGGGAATATGCAGAGAGTGGAGGGAAAAGAATGGGAGTAGGGGGTGGGATGGGGTAGAGAGAGAGAGAGAGAGAGAGAAATGATTGAAAAATGGGGTGTGAGAAATAATTAATGGCAGAGAGAGAGAGAGAGAGAGAGAGAGAGAGAGAGTGGATTTGTGAGAGAGAGAGAGAGAGAGAGAGAGTGGGGAGAGAAATGATTGAAAAATGGGTTGTGAGAAATAATTAATGACTCCTATTAAACCCACTACAGAAAATACCAAGAATCTTTTTTCCAAAAGTTTTTTCTTTTTGGATTTGTTTGTGCAATTTTATTTCATTGCAGAGGGCAATTCCCTCCCCCGTAATTTCTGAGGCTAAGTCACCATAAGTATAAAGGTGATAAGGAATTATTCCATTATTTTGCCTTTTAATTCGAGTTTTTACTCGTTCAGCAAAGAAATGGGGTAGTCCTGATAAGAACTTTTCTTTCCAGAAATTCTCAATCCCAATAATTCAACAAAGAGGTCTAAAGGTCAAAAGTTTTACTGTTGGCTTTTGAAAAGGGGGGAGTAGTAGGTAACGTGTCAGAATTTACTATTTTCTTTAAGACTTTTATTAAAGTTGTGGCTGATGTAAGACGCGTGTTTCTTTTTCTTATTGGACGACTGTTTGTCCACTTTACACGTTTTCAGTTTCCAGAGAGTTCACTCAAGTGTATATAAGGAGGCTCTCATTTTAGTTTGGGGGACGAACAATTTTTAGAACCTTAGAAGAAGATTAGTTTTTATGTTTTTCGCTATACTCTCTTAGTTTGTAATAATTTTTCTCTGTTTATAAAACATCCAATTTCCCATATTTTCTTCAGAGAGAGAGAGAGAGAGAGAGAGAGAGAGAGAGAGAGAGAGAGAGAGTGGATTTGTGAGAGAGAGAGAGAGAGTGGGGAGAGAAATGATTGAAAAATGGGGTGTGAGAAATAATTAATGGCAGAGAGAGAGAGAGAGAGAGAGTGGATTTGTGTGGGTGGGGTCCATATGTTTTGGGGTTATTTGAAATAAATTGTGATGTGATGTGGTTTTGTGCAATTAAGAGTCAAATATTGTGGCTCAAGGCAATTATCTCTTTATTTATTTAACTTTTTCGAATGATTTTGATAAGCACAATTGAGGGGGCGTTTGGTTAGTAATTCTGAGAGAGAGAGAGAGAGAGAGAGAGAGAGAGAGAGAGAGAGATAGAGAGAGAGAGAGAGAGAGAGAGAGAGAGTGGATTTGTGTGGGTGGGGTCCATATGTTTTGGGGTTATTTGAAATAAATTGTGATGTGATGTGGTTTTGTACAATTAAGAGTCAAATATTGTGGCTCAAGGCAATTATCTCTTTATTTATTTAACTTTTTCGAATGATTTTGATAAGCACAATTGAGGGGGCGTTTGGTTAGTAATTCTTCAATGATAATGGGAATGAAAATTTATTTCCATCTATGCCCTCATAATAAAAATGATATATTAGGGGAAGAAGTATTTCAATGGTGACACCATTGCTAGTGTCATGCCTCAATTTTGGAATAGAAGTAGACAACAAATGGTTGTTGGTGGAGGAAGAGGGGAGTGATTGAGGAGAATGATTGTAGGAAGAGAATAGGGTAATCAAAATGGAGTAGTGATTACCTTTTGTTCCCATAAACCATGCTAATTAAACTAATTTTCAATCTCATTCTCATTACCATTAAAGAGTTGTTAACCAAGCGCCCCCTGAGTTGTTGTTGCATGCAAGGATAAAATTATCTGGATTTCAAATTATCAAAAAATTATATATTTGAATAAAATTATAAAATATCTTCCAAAAATATTTAAAAAGGCGCACTCATGTACATTTGGTGCACGGTGCATTCACTCAACAATTGAAGTTGTTTACATTGAAAGTGTATGCAGATTTTACTGAAAAATATAGTTACATTACAGTGAAAAGTTTACACTTATATTTGAATTTTTGTGTACACTTTTCAGTGTAATTTAACCATACTTTTCAGTATAATCAAATCGTATTTTTCAGTGCAACAGTCTTAACTATTGAATAATGCATCATACACCAAGTACACAAGAGAGTTGCTCTTAAAAAAATTGTTTGATTAGTTGAAAAATGTCAATTAATTTCATTCGGAGTGGTTTAATTTAAAATAGTTTTACCTTTCAACTGGTTTGTCATTATCACTATAGAGAAGACAATCAATATTTGAGTAAATATAAGGACATAGTGGAGTTAAATTTTTTGAATAATTTTCCATTAATGTGATGTGCATATTTATATGGGACGTCTCAATAAAACAAGTGTGCAAATTTCTGTAGAATAGTGTAACATGACATATAATCATAGTGTTGTGAACCAACTAGTTTGATATTCTTCTCCAGGCTTGGAGTTAAAGAATTTTTTAGAATTTATGGTCAGCAGCATGCTCAAAATAGACGAGGAAACTCTTAAGTAAAAGGGAACTAAACATAGGCTAGATCTTTGTCAAAACCTCATACCTAGAAATACCCTGGAAACGGTATTCATTCATGATCAATGGTAAACCTTTAGTATTAGAATCAAGAAGGAAGATGAGGATCGTGAAGTGGTGGAGAAGGAATCAGAAATAAGTTCAAAAGATTTATTTTCCAATGACTCGTCTTGGGGGGCAAGCGGCAAAGAAAGACTGAGATCTTGGCAGTGTGCTGAACGGAGAAGGTGAAACGACACAAGATTCAAATTGCGCTCTTGGGAAATTTGTTACACCACAATTGTTCCATGAGACAATCATGGGAGAGGACAAAGGAATTTGATCCTAGGCTTGGCAACGGGGCGGGGTCGGGGACTAATCCCCATCCCCGTACCCGCGATCGCGGGGAATCCCCGTCCCCGCGAACTTCACGGGGAAAATTTTGTCCCCGTTCCCCACCCCGCCGGGGGATCCCTCCCCGCGCGGATTCCCCGTTCCCCGCTTCCTTTTTTTTTTAAATTCCAAAAATTCTCAAAAAATCACCATAAAATGCATAAAAATTTATAAAAATCATGTCTAAAATCCAAAATACAAATTAAAAGCATCAAGTTATATTTATAATTTATATATTTATATTTATTTTCCTTATTTATAATTTATATATTTATTTATATTTATATATAAAATTAAGCAAGGCCCCGCGGGGAACGGGGCGGGGACGGGGTCCCCCCTCACGGGGAAAAAAAATCCCCATCCCCGTCCCCGTTTGGTTCGGGGATTCCCCGCCCCGTTCGGGGCGGATATGTAACGCCCCGAATCCGAAACACATTAAATATCTCAGATTCGAGGTGCCACTTGTAACTAAAATCCGAACTATAAAAATTTTTGATATAAAAAGAGGGATAATAAAAAGAGATATGAGTTTTATGCAGCGTAAGAAATGGGTAGAATAATTATTATAATATATTTCTCACACACATATATATAAAACTTAATATCAATAGTATCATTTTATTTAAGTGGGGAACTCCGTGTCGTCTCTATTACTGTCCTTGCTCCACGAACTCATAATCTGCAAGGGTTGTAAAAAGGGGGGCGTGAGATTTGAATTCTCACGTATGGGTGATTTGCAACGTCATGGGATTGGTAAATCCGAAGTATATTAAATTATACTCATTAATAAAGTATTTAATTTATTTAAACAGTTGACATATAAATATGAATAACATATACCACAGAAGTACAAGCTCACGTAATAATTAAGTGGGCATAGCAGGTTTCACGTTCACATAATTGATATATCACAAGTTGATTCACATTAAGGGCAAAGCCCAAAACCATTTTCAAATAACGGCCTAATCTGCCAAAATCATTTTTTCACATATAGTAAATCTCTTCCAAAACATCATAAATAATACCAGCGACCATGAATCTGATCTATTATCACTCATGGCCGTACGTGTCATTCCACAAAAATAATTACCAGTGACCATGAATCTGACCTATTGTCACTCATGGCCATACGCGTCATTCCGCAAGAATAAGTATTGGTGACCATGAATCTGACTTATTGTCACTCATGGCCATACGCGTCATTCCGCAAGAATAATATCAGCTTTCCTTTTCCTCACAAAAACTATCATTTCAAAACATGGGGAGAATACACATAATTCATACTCAAAAGATTCATGCTCACAAAATGTCCTTATTACCATGCAGTCATAATTAATTTATATAATTAGACAAACACAACAATCCATATAAAGTATATATATAATAATATCGTATCGCTCACACACTTATATAATAGGGTGTACATTTATGTTGGATTAGTTGTTTTAGATTGATTTAGTCGAGTTCAGAGTATACCAGCACAACGTATTATGAGCAGATCAATCAACAGATCATCACCCACCTGTTTGCTCCGGGTCCCGTGAATGATGTACAAATAGATGGTCGGAAACCTCGTGTGCGTTCCAACTAGTACCGAATCCTAGTAGGAAAATATTTAATTAAAAGTTGACCTTTGGAATCGTTTAGGAAAACTTGAGAGTTTGTGTTACGAGAATCGAGGAGATTGTTGCCTTTAGAAAACTATCGAAAACTAAGGTTTTCAAAGGTTGATTTCTATTTGATAAGTACACCCCTTTTCAAGGGGAGGTGTATTGGGGGGTGTATTTACTAATTTCTGTTGTGTCCTTAACAAAAGCCCTTTATAAAATTAAAAGTATAAGAATTTATATTTTATAAAAACCTCTTATTAAAACTTATTAATAACTTGATTTTTCTAAGAAATTTATATTATAAACTAATATAGTTTATAAAAAGGTATTCTTCTTTTCTAATATTAATAACACTTCTAAAATTGATTTGTAATACTTCTTAAACAAAGGATTATATTAATTTTCCCAAAATACTCTTTTTCATTTGTTCACTTAGTTGGATATTAAACGACTTATCTTTTCGTTTCTAATTTTCTAACAGTCGCACAAGGGGAAGACGAGTTTCCCTTTGTCTCCAAAAAACTCAACTAATATTACTAACAGCTAATTTAATCACCACTCAACTAATTCAATAATACTAATCCATCAATTCAGTAATACTAATAAATCACTTTAGAAATACTAAACTGCTAAATCAACATACCAACAGTCCATCCAACAACACTAATCATCTTAACCAATAATACCAAACACCCTAAACAAGTAACAAAACCCAAAAGTTTCAAAGAGTCAATACAACAAATTAAATCAATAAAACCAAAACTATCAAGCTAAACAAACTAACACTATATAACAATTTTAATAATACTAATCCCAACAACACCCAAAACTCCATCTACCAGTTCTACGGGCTTCAATCAAAATGAACAGTACTCCAAAGTACTCCAATTTTTTACAAAACTTCAACAGTTGGAAAAATAACAGTCTATTTATATCTAAATTTATTAATGAAGAATCATGAAGAACAAGACTGAAGGAGGATAGCAAATTCTTACGAGTCCTAGTTCAAACAGCCTAACGGCGTCTTTCGGAATTTTTCGGAATAAAACGGGCAGCAGCAAATCGGAGAGGCGTCATCTCGATCGGAAATTTAAACGGAAGAGGTTACGGGATGGAATTGAAATTAATCGGAAATAGAAATTGAAAGAGGGGTTCTTCAATCACTTACTGGAAAAGAAGAAAGAAAGAGGCGGCGCTGGGCGGAGGAGAGGCGTAGCGGCACGGCGGCGGAGCTTCGCCGACCCGGAAGAAAAACGGCGGCGCCAGGGAGGCGTTCTTGTTTCTGATCGGAAGAAGGGAAGAGGAAGGCAGCGCGGCGGAAGGAGCGATGGACGGCGGTTGTACGAGGTGCAGTGGTGGGCGGCGCACCGGATTGTGCGACGGCGCTGCTTCGCGAGCACCGCACGGCAGCTGGGGAGGCGCAGCGGCACGGCGACGGCTCTGCTCCAGCGGTGGCGTCGCGACGGCGGCTTTGCTTCGCGGCTAGTGGTGCTCGACGGCGACGGGCGTCGCCGCGATGCGGATGAGGCGGCGGCTGTTAGTTCGCCGGAAGGAGGAAGAGGCGTGAAGGCGGCGGAGCTTCGCCGATCGGAAAGGAGAGCGGCGGCGCGAGGCGGCGGCTTCGTGACAGGGGTTGGGGAAAAGGCGCGGCGGCCGTGGCTGGTGGCGCTTGTCGCCGGAAAAGAAGAAAGAGGCGGCGGTTTTTGGAGAGAAGGAAGAGGGTGTGCTCTGTGAATGATAACTGAGAGTGAGAGTGAAAATTGGGAAAGGGACGGTTCATATTTATAGAAATACAAAGCTTTTATTAACTAATTAATTTTAAGGGGAGGGAATAATATGTGGTGGAAATTAATACTTAATTAATTTAATTTTAAAAGGAAAGTAATTTATGTGGGTAGGGATTAATCCCCTTTAATTCGGATATTTTTGTTCCCACTTGATACGGTTTAGGGATCGTTTGGTTCACGAGTTTAATCTCGATTCGGAATTTAATACAGTTTTAAAACCCAATTAATATTTTATTGTATTTTAATTATTCTCAATAAATTAAACGGATCGAAATCCTAATTTTAATCTTTGAATATTTAATTTCTCGTAATCCTTTATCCGTTTGAAATATTCGATTTCTTTCTTCGAACTTGGGAATTTGAAATAGGGTATATATTTAAATTACACGTTAACACACAAAATAATAAAATTAAAAGAAACAAGGATAATAATAATATAAAATTAAAAGGTACAAAACGGGACGGGGTATTACAGGATACCCCACTGCCAAGTCTATTTGATCCCGAGAAATTGGAGTAACAGTCACGTTGTGTGGAGTTAGAGGTTTAGCGGTTTTTGCCACGTGGTCAACCCAAGATATATCAGCATGGTTTGTGTGACAAAAACATTAGTGAAAATTGCTATAGGATTTAGTTTTTTTTTTTTTTTATCAAAATTGCATTGAGGTTAATCACCTTTTTCAAATTGCATAGAGGTTAACTTTTTTAATTTTGATCAACTCACCCACCTCCATCCATGTCGACCCCACCCCCTATATTTCTCTCTCCCCCAGTTATCTCACATTATTCAGTAAACTCCACACCAAAATTCTCTCTCTAAATTTTCTTTTCCTCTCATCTCCAAACGTAGCCGTCTTCCCTCTACCTCGAAGCTCTGACGACGATATTCCTCCTTCCACCACCACGACGCTCCGCTCAGCAACGTCACGCGCCGCCATCTGTTCCGGCCACCAAAATCCGGCCATCGTTTGTCGCGAATTCCACCGGTTGGAATCTGAAAAAATAAAGAAGAGTTTTTGGTGAGTTGTATAACTAGAGTTTTGATTGAAAACATATAACTGAGAGTTTTGATTTAAGTTTTTTATTTGGGTTTTGATTGAGAGTTTTGATTTAAGTTTTTTATTAGAGTTCTTGGTGAGTTGTATAACCGAGAGTCTTGATTTGGCTTTTTTATTTGGGTTTGATTGAGAGTTTTTTTAGAGAAAACATGTTTACGCAAGATTCAAAATTGAGCACAAACAAATAAGAAAGGCCCAAACTGAGGTGAAAGACAATCTTTTGGCATATGTTTGCTTAGAATTCAAGTGTCCACTTTTGTTGTTTTGAGTGTTCTTCCTGTTACAGTCAATGACAGAACTCTGTGTTTTCCCAATCGTGTATCCCTCTTTCTTCTTGAGTTTGTTGATTTGAGTGGGGAAATGCACATCTCTTCTAATTCTTGTTTCTCTCTCTAAATTACATGCCTAGTCTGATCTGGGCTTCATTGATTCATTCAAATCTTGCACATTCTTCATCTCTTTGAGGTACATGATTACTTTCTCCAACTTTTAGGAACAACCCAGTTTTGATTTTGATGCTTAGTGATTGAGTGTTTGAACTTGGATTGTAGATTTTGTTGTTGATTTATCTTGTTTTATGGGGTTTTGGTTGGGTTCAATAGAATTGGAACCCCTTTTTCGGAAGTTAAGGATTGTTGGGAATTTTTAAATGCCACAGTTAGTCTTGAATTACATGGTTGCTTGATCTTGATTTTTTTGTTCGGTTTCTGTTGAATTTAATTTCAATTGAGAATATAGTGTGTGTGGGGGGATTGTGAGGTGGGGTTACGTGTGGGGTCTTGGTGTGGGATGATGGGGTTAGGTTGCAGAGGCTGGGGGCATGGGTTTTGTAGCAGGAAATGGTGGGGGAGTTGGTTGGAGAGAAGGGTGAGTAGGTTTGATTAATTGAAATGGGTTTTATATTTTGTGTTGAAACTTTCTTTTTGATGGTATTGAATCCTTGTATCTGGGAATGATTATTATTAATATTTTCAATTGATTTGATTTTCTTGGTGCTTTTTTTGTGATTGATTGTTCATTTGGGTTTTTGTTGTTGAGGAAGATGGGGGCTTTTGAAACACAGTTTAATCATGCATTTTTTACAAATTATAAACAAGGATTAGTTTTTATATAATTTGTTTACCTATTCATATTTGATAATTTGGATTCTTTGCAAATTATTAGGAGTTTTGAATGATTATATGCTTATTTTATGATAGGGAAATTATGTTGGAAGTGGAGGACTCTGCAAACAAGAAGAGGAGGAGGAGAAGAAGAAAATAGAAGGAGGAGAAGATAATTGTTTATTAATAAAATATATATTACGTGGTATTAATTTTTTATTCATAGTACAAACAATTTATTTGCACTAAAGCTCACACTCTTGTACTACAGATTATGAATTTGTACTAAGGTATTATTATTACACTACAAATAATTCATTTGTTAAATAAAAATTTGTTATGAATAATAGTTTTGAATAATTAGTGAATGTCCATTATGTGTCATTATACACCATTATTGTATCATTTATACCACTTAATTGGCTCGTATGATTAGCTCATGAGATTAGCCATTTTATAATGGTCCATTAATTAGTTTACATGTTTAGAGTCAATATATGTGTATAAATAGAGCTTTATATGAGTGCATTTGTAAGATGAAAGTAAGATAGAATACACAAGTAATAGTGATACCCTCCTGGCTTGGTATACCCCCAAATGTAGTCATTTTGACGAACTGGGTAAACAAACGTGTGTTCTTCTCTTTCTCTATTTTTTCATAACACGTTATTAGCACGAGTGTTCTACTCATTGAGATTTTTCTACAAATTGGTGGTGAACCTTCTCAAAACAGAGTCGTCAGTCGCTACAGTGAAGAACCTGGTTCAAGGTTATCTAGGGTGGTAATTTAACTTATCAGTTTATTAAGCCCTAATGTTTTTATATTATCTTTCGGTTTGGATACTGTGTCAAATTAGTTCCGAATCGACAACAAAGGCTCTGTGGGTCTAATTCTTTGAATTATGTAACCAACAAAATGTTTTCCGGGAATATTGTTCTTGCTTTTAACTACTATCTTTGCTTAATCAAAAGACCCTTTTCATGATTTATATATAAAAATTAAAAAAAAAAGGATGTTGAGGAATTTTTCTTTTAAATTAGATTTTTTTATTTGTATTGAAACTATCATCTATTTGCTATTATGTTTCTTTCTATATAAGCAATGAAATATGTTACATGAATTAATTCTTGCAAGTGGTAATTTTGAAAAGTGTCATTTTTTAGAATTAAAATTAGTACTCTTATGTAAGCATGTACTTGTTCTTTCTCAATTAAAATTCTTGATCTCATAGTAGCAACTCGGTTTTTATAATTTCATAGCAAGTAGTTCTGATCAAGGCGCAAATCAATTATGAATTATGGTTTTGTTTTCTTTGGACATTGGACTCGCTATTGATTATTGTACTTTGTTGATTGCTCTACCAATTGGAGATATATTTGAGATTGCGCTAAATGTGAGATGAATCTATTTCATGGTATTCTCATTCTTTTGATGCAATATTTATGCCCCTCTGATGTCTAATTGTATTATATTTTAGCTATGTATATATTTGATATGTGCATAGGCTTCGTAAGAAAACTTTTGGAATCAAGTGTTTCAGGGCATGAACTTTTATTTATTATTCATAAAAATTATAATTGGGATAATGTTTAAATTATTATTATCTAAGGATTATTCATGAATTCTATGAAAATTTGGAGTCACCTCCCCATACAACCTACATGTTATAGGTGTATACCTATAATTAGACTAAGTACAAATTTTGTATCTTACTTTTATGAATCGTGGGCATTTTGTGTGGTTCATGATTTTATTACTCGTTTTTCTGGGATTGTGCCTATTTGCAATTGTGATTAATTAAGAAGTGTTGTAGTATAATAATTATTATTCAGCTTCCGATTTAATTCCTTAAAGATTCTATTTGTGATCATATGCGAAGATATGTGGGTTAATAATTATGGGATTGAGAATATAGTAATATTGTACATGTTTATTCCTATCGCCTCATCTATCTTAGTTTTATTATTATTAAGTTTTGTTGGGGTTAATTGATATGAAATACTACTTTAATCCGCATCCGTAGATGTACACAAATTAGCGAAGATCTCATATTTTAAAATAATTCATGATATTGATAAGATGTATATGTGTGCATGAATTTGTTATGTGCGTGCTCTCAAATATGAAAATTGAATTGATTATGAGCAAGTTATTTGATGCAAGTATATGAACTGATCAACAAACATGTTATATTTCATAAATGACATAATTCTCTTAAATTTTAATTGTTACTTGATTATTTGACTAGTTTTTGCATTGAAGATTATTTTAAACTCAATATTGGTTACTATGTATACTTGTTTGGAGACATGCCTAAGATACTGTCCTTGTCTTTTAGACAAGAAAGCAAGCATAAATATCATATACTTGATATATTTTGAGGTTTTTACAATTGAATATCTAATAGTAAATTATCCACATATTTTGTGGAGGGATCACCCCACTTATAGATTCAAGGTTTAAATTTTGTTAATAAATATAACTTGGCCATGTTCAGAATTAGTTCACAATTAAAATTATGTGGTGAAACCATAATTGATGATGATATGTTTGAGAAGATTACTTTTCATGTCTCGAATATGCTCCTGTAGCAGCAATATCGAGAAGAAGAAAAAAAAGTTTAGGGAACTTCCCTTCTCTTAACTACACAAAACAATGAACTATTGTTGAAAAGTTATGAGTCATGGCATACTAATGTTAGTCCATTCCCTGAAGTGAATGCGACTCAATATAAAAGAAATGGACATGGTCGTGAGCGTGACCATAATAATTGTGGATGTGGACGTGGTATATTTATCCCATCTAACAATAACAATCATGATCGTCACAGGAAATAAATTGTCTCCCAGAAGAGAGACTATAATTTTTTTGAGGAACAATGTTATTGATGTGACATGAAAGACTATTGGTCCTGTATCTATCAAACACCGAATCATCTTGTTAGAATTTATTAAGTATCCTTGAAAAAGAAGGATGAAGATATTGTGATATATCTTGGATGAAAATAATATTTGCAATGATGATGATGAAGTGTTTTTTCATATATCATGTTTAACTATAGAAAATATGTTTATCATTTGGAAGAGGGGGAGGCAAATATTAATAATATAAGTCATAGTGCAAACTTGTTTATGGCTCCTGAAGAGTCAGTATATTTCTCCCTGAAGGGACTAAAAATTTGTTACACTATCGTCTCCCAATCCTCGAAGAAATTTGTTGAGCTTTAAAAATCAACGGAAAAGGAAAATCAATTGGAAAATAACATTTAATTTCCTTGATCTTTGAAAAAAAATAGCAATGTGAGCTCAAAGTTGTATTCATAGACTCCAAAAGAGTTACTAAATCAGATTTTCTTGTAAAAAAGGTTATGGTAAAGATTGATGTCCTTAAAGGACAAATAACAAGTGATGAACTTGAAACACGCCTAAAGCGTGAGAGACCTCTTGGTCCGAAGATTAAATAAAAGTAATGAGTAAAAAGGTAAACGACTTAATGTCCAACCTCCTGAAGAGCTTGTCTCTAAATATATTGCTCCTGAAGAGCTAGCTTTTACAACTAGTGTGTGGGAATGAAATATATATTTCCCATAATGTATCTCAACTGCCCAGAAGGCTGACTACACATCGATACAAATTATATCTCGACATTAGGGGGAGATAAGAATTCAAAATTTAATGAATTCCGAGAAATTTCTCAGAAGGAAAAGATCTTCAATATTTAGACCCACACACTAGTCAATTTGAATTAAAAGTTCAAAAGATAATTAACTTGCACGATTCAGCAAGTACTCTGCCAGATGATTATATCAATTATAAATGAGTGACTACATTGCATATATCTGCAGTATATGCACCACAATGTACAGAGGTTCCAATAAAAATGAATTATATTTGCTAATGTCCATGCACTCCTGAAGCGTAAGGAACCTCTTAATATGAAAATATGTAAATCCGAGGTAAATCAAAAGCTGCTAAAGTCACTCCAGGTATCTCCTGAAGAGATCCATCCTGAAGACGAAAATCCTAGTAACAAAGAATGTGCACAAAATAATAAAAATACTATGGTTGCGGAACAACCAGATCAAAATATTTTGGGAAGTGATAAGGATCTGGTTGACATAAATTTATATATACATGAGACACTTACAATAGAAATATCATTGTTGTCGACAACATGTTCATGCCCACTATTGCTTTTACTATCACAAATAAAAATCTGGATCCAGTACCTAAGTTGGGTGCCAAAAACACTTTGACTAGGTGAAATAGTAAGAAGCAAATTGTGGCAAAGCTAGACTCGCTAAATAAAACAAAGTGTTGATTTTATAGTACATACACCCTGAAGTGTGTATTTGTACAAAATATGAATAATAAGGTGGTAAAATACAAAGCGAGATTAGTAAATCAAGGGTTTTCGCAGAGACCCGATATTAATCAAACATATTCTCATGTTATGTATAGAATAATATTATGCTATTTAATATCTCTGGCAGCAAATACGAAAATTTGAGAATGCGTCAAATGATGCAACAACTGCATATTTATACGATTATCTTGAAAATAATTATATATGAATTTTTTTGAAAGATTTAACATGCTTGAAGCATGTCAATTAATCCAAAAGAAGATTATTTTATTAAATTGCAAAATTTATTGTATGAGATCAAATAGTATGAACATATGTGGCATAAAAATCTGGACCCAGTTACTTTGACTAGGTGAAATAGTAAGAAACAAATTGTGGCAAAGCTAGACTCGCTAAATAAAACAAAGTGTTGATTTTATAGTACATACACCCTGAAGTGTGTATTTGTACAAAATATGAATAATAAGGTGGTAAAATACAAAGGAGATTAGTAACTCAAGGGTTTTCGCAGAGACCCGATATTAATCAAACATATTCTCATGTTATGTATAGAATAATATTATGCTATTTAATATCTCTGGCAGCAAATACGAAAATTTGGGAATGCGTCAAATGATGCAACAACTGCATATTTATACGATTATCTTGAAAATAGTTATATATGAAAATTTCTGAAAGATTTAACATGCTTGAAGCATGTCAATTAATCCAAAAGAAGATTATTTTATTAAATTGCAAAATTTATAGTATGAGATCAAATAGTATGAACATATGTGGCATAATGGTCTAGTTAAAGAAGGTTATACCAATGACTCAATATGCCCATGTGTTTTCATAAAGAAAAATAGGTAATTTTTTTTTATAATAACAATGTTGATGATCTCAATTTAATTGGGAGTCCTGAAGAGCTCCAAGAGATAGTTGCACATTTAAAGAAGGGAATTGAGATCAAAGGTTTTGGACAGACTAAGATTTGCCCTGGTTTACAAATCAAATATTTAGAAGGTGGAATATTGGTCCACAAACTGCTTATACTCAAAAGGTATTAAAATGATTTTACATCCATTAAGTACTCCAATGGTTGTTTGGGTCGCTTGATCATAATAAGGACCCATTTTTAGACCACGGGTAGAATATGAAGAGATATTTGGTCCTGAAGTACCATATCTCGTGCACTAATTTATCTTGTCAATTATACAAGACATTAGTCAATACCGACTGCACTATTTAGAAAGTTAGTTAAACATATTAAAATGCATCGATTAAATTATTTCAAATGATGTTTGAATCAGGGGGAGAATTTTTGCATTAAATAATACTCCTATGTACTATTTTCCCTTCACTGGGGATTTTGTCCACTGAATTTAATTTTTCTAATAAGGTTTTTAACGAGACATATTATTTGTGGACAATGGATATTCAAGGGGGAGTGTTATGAATAATAGTTTTGAATAATTAGGGAATGTCCATTATGTGTCATTATACACCATTATTGTATCATTTATACCACTTAATTGGCTCGTATGATTAGCTCATGAGATCAGCCATTTTATAATGGTCCATTAATTAGTTTACATGTTTAGAGTCAATATATGTGTATAAATAGAGTTTTATATGAGTGCATTTGTAAGATGAAAGTAAGATAGAATACACAAGTAATAGTGATACCCTCCTGACTTGGTATGCCCCCAGACGTAGTCATTCTTGACGAACTGGGTAAACAAACGTGTGTTCTTCTCTTTTTTTATTTTTTCATAACAAAATTTATACTATTGTTCAAATTTGTACTATGTTATTAATTTTTGTACTATACATTTGCGAGAACAATTACAAAATAAATAAATGCAGGGAAAAATTTGTAATTTTAATAAAAAAAAAGTTGACAGGAAATTTGTCAAATTAAAAAATTGAAAAATAAATTTAAAAGATAGATGTCTAATTAATGAATAGTGTCTGAAAAGTTAATCTCATTGCAATTGTAAAAAGGTACTACACTTGTATGCAATTTAGAGTTTGAAAATACACCCTAATGCATGTCCCCCAAAACATTAATTGCAAGCACTTGAAGAGTACAACTGGGCCTCCGAATTTTATCTATTTATTCATATAGAATTGTTGAGTTTTAGTATCCTACTTGGTGACATTGATCAAAATTTATACACATTTCAGAAATTCAGGGTTAAAACATGATCTTTATTCGTTTAGTGATAATACTAACAATTAAAAAAATTCTCGTGCAATAAGACACATGTAGACCATAATACTAAGGCAATGTTTACTTTTAAAGCAGATAAAATTAATTTAATCAGTCTGACCAAGTTAAAGGTATATATCAATTGTTTATTTGTATAAAGGGTCAAAAGACATGCTTATTTACTTTTTCCAAATTTTTTTTATGTTGAATTAATTAAATTACCAATCTACCCTAGATTTCGTACCTTGATTCTTGTTCAGCGTGAAGAGAAATAAGTGCTTGGTTAATAGTAATTATTGGCAAAAATCTTAAATTGAAGCAAAACCGACTGGAATTCAAAGTTAGGATTCACGCAATTCGTCGGAAAAGAGAAAGCTCCACGCTGGAGAAAATTAGAGAAGCAGAATTCACCATCGTCGCGTCGGAAGAAGTCGGGCTGAGTTCATCGCCATAAATAGAAAAGAAACCAGGAAATTAACTTCGATTCGCCATTAATGGAGTTTCGATCGGAAAGGTTCGTGTTGACGGAAGTTGCAGAAATTTGTAATTTGGAAAAAATCGAGAGGAAACTAGGGATTAACTTCGATTCACCATTAATGGATATCCGACCGAAAAGGTTCGTTTTGCCGAAAGTTGTAAAAATTCAACGAAGAAGACAATGTAATTTTGGAGAAATCAAGTAGAAGCCAGACAATTAACTTTGCTTCGTCATTTAATGGAGCTCCGACCGGAAAGGTTCGCGTTGTCGGAAGTTGCAGAACTCAACGAAGAAGATGACGTAATTTTTGAGAAATCGAGTAGAAACCAGAGAATTAACTCTGGTTCGCCATTTATTGGAGCTCCGACCGGAAATGTTCGCGTTGCTGGAAATTGCAGATATTCAACGAAGAAGACGAACATAATTTTGAAGGATATTCATGTAATTTAACTAAAATAGTTGGAGACAAAAACGTAATTTTGATTTATAATAGTATGACAAATTATTTAAACCGCCCATATTGGCCGAATTGAAATTTGATGAATAATGGGGGTTTATCCCGGATTGGAGGGATTACCCACTTTTATTAACCTTTAAAGTAAACAATATATAAACTCCTCTTATTGTATTAAACTAGTAACCGCCCTATGCTTCGCACGGAAGTCATGGTTTTTTTTCAATTTTTATTCTAAATTATATATATATTGAATGATTTTAAAATAAACCTTTTTTTCTTTTAACAAAAATAAATAAAACTAATAGTTACAGAAAAATTATTTATATTCACAAAAATAAATGAAATGTTATCACACATTTTTATTATTATTATTATAAATAAAATTACTAATACAATTATAGATTTGCTTTAATTTTTTAACACGATTACATTTAAAAAAATGCAATTTATTAATTTTTCATTTAAAAGGTAATATTTTTTATAAGATTTAAATTATAAATGCCAAATAAGGTAAATATAATGCACTAATTATTCTTTACAGTTAAAAAATGAAAATTTGAGGATTTATTAGATCCATTTTTCTATTAAACAAATTTAAGTTAATTGATAAAGATTTTATTCAAAAATACCTTGTAATAAAACATAAATAAATGGTGTATGAAAGATATTATTTCTTCCCTCTCGTGATTACTTTGATATTTGCCTAATTTAGACATTCCACAAATATTTTCATGCCACATAAAAAGAAATAATTTTGCATCACAAAAAATAAATAAAGTATAAAATTATCATTATTTTATTCAACTCTACAGTCACATAACACTTTTTTTTTTTAAATGTGACACTTCCAAATGTGAAAGAAACAGTGAGACGAAGGAAGTATTTTTCAAATAAAACCTACAAAAATATATAAACAAATAGAAAGTAGATAGTAAAATTGATTCATACATGAAAGATTAAAGGATATTAGTTGTTTTGACAAAAAAAAATATTGATTTTCCCCTAAATGGTATTTATTGTTTCACTGAATACTAACAATTTTATAATGAAAATAAACAAATATTTTTCAATAAAAACAACTAATAATTTTTAGATAAAACAACTAATACCCTAGAATAATTTATGTATGAACTAATTTCACTCTATACATATTAAACATCATTTGTTATATTCGTAACACAATCAATTAAAATTGTCTGGAAATTAAACAAATAAAGCAATGGCAAAACAATATCCGGGATACTTTTAATTGACGTGCAGTTCGTCGTACCAAAAATATGTGGTATAACTGCAACGAACATGGGGAATAATCTATCGTTTTTGCACCACCAGTTCTAAAATATTTATACCAAGCTTTTGTAAGACAAAGCATACGGCGGCCTGTATCACAAATAAACCTTAATCCAAAATAAACCGGGAATGATTTTTCAGTTATAACATAGTTGAATATAATAAAATCATGTTCTTCTCCAAAAAATGAAGAAAAAAAATCACCAAACATTGTTATATACTAAAAAATGGTGAAAAACAATTTATATTTACAATTTCAATAAGAATTCACGAAAATAGATATGTATCCAAAGATATATAAATATAAAAAACCAAATTTAAATCAATATTATTGAATTTCACAAAAAGTTCAGTGATTTTTATCAATATTTGTTAGTTCTAATATTCCTTCAAAATGAACAATTTGACTCTTTGCTTGAACATTAGCAGGATAACTTAAAATATCTATTTTTTTACTTGTAACATTTCTCATCATTGTTCAAACAGAATTAAAAAAAAAACCTATATAATGCAACAAAAAAATCAATATCAAATACTCAACCTTGGTATATACAATTAATGAAATCATTCCGAGATCAATATCATTATACATCTTAAAAATAATTTTATCATTTTTATGCAATCCTACCATTCCAACAGATTTTTACCGATCTTTAGTGAAACTAATCATGCGACGATTTG
This sequence comes from Ballota nigra, assembly GCA_947034835.1. NCBI lineage: Eukaryota > Viridiplantae > Streptophyta > Magnoliopsida > Lamiales > Lamiaceae > Ballota > Ballota nigra. The sequence continues at coordinate 128,490,532 of OX344720.1, read as the reverse complement.
TGTAACTAATAAACTTGACTTCATATTAAAGTGAGAACAAATCTCTAGTTATGAAATACTTCAACATAATTAAACCGATTCTTCTAAGAAAAGTTCCCACAACACTGGTATGTGCTAATAAAAAAGATGAAAAATATATTAAATTTACAATTTCATTAAGTAACTAAAAATGCAAATATCAATCCAAAAAAAAAATGTAAATCTCACCAACTGATGTTTGAATTCGGCATTGTTGCATTTCACAGGAAGCTCATTCATTTCACCAACATTTCAAAAGAATCTTTATTATGATTAATTTTACTTTCAATCGAAACATTTGGAGGAAAACTTAAATTATATATAAATGGTCGAGATTTTTTTTACTACCATTCAAAGAAAATGTAATATAATATGATATACTCCTTTTACTTTGTTGGTTTCTTTCTAAGTCTCTCTTCCTAATAAACACTTTTATAGAGAATAATAATCACCCCTGGATTAAAGAGATGGAGAAATATGTGGGTTTTGTGGTTGAGATTGATGAGTGGGTATCCTTATGGACCTGTGTGCAGAGTATTATATATTGAATAAAATTATAATTTTAAAATAGATATACTTTATAAAAATTATAAATGGAGTGGGTGAATTTAGAAAAATGATGGTTATAGATAGTTGTGCCTTCTAATTTTGGTGACTCGATATTTCATTCAAGTATAGACTTATCCAGGGGATCAATGTTACCCTCATAATTTATAAATATAAACAGTTTCATAATTAATTTATACTAATATTTAATAATTTATATATTTAATTTTTTGTAAAAAAGAAAAATATAAAATGTTAATTTTTAAAATAACTACATAATAATAAAGACAATGTATTTTAGAAAATCAACTTTATATTAATAACATCAATAAAAATACAAATAAAATTAAAGACAAAATAATTTAAGACAAATATAATAAAAAAAAAATACCTCATATCATAGTAAATATCACCAAAATCAAATTCCTATAACCCGACAGTGAATTGTTCTAAACTTTAACATCACATAAAAAAAAATCGATATAATAACAAAATATTGCTCCATCTGTCCCAACCTTGTTTTCCCATTCCATTATTAATCACCCTTCAAACAATTCAAAATTACATGTCATTCCACTAATAATTACCAAGAAAAACATCTTCATTTTGTTTCATGCACTTAAATTGAATAATACATCATCATCAAATAAACTATTTTATTGGGACAAATACTACAAATAAAGTCTCACATTAAAAGTCAAGAAAAGTCAAATGAAAAAATAAAACTCGGACGGAGGGAGTATATTATACCGTCATTAAAATTTAGCAATACAAATAAAATAATCAACAAAGAAACTAAATTAAAAAGGATCAATATAAAATACTAAAGCTTGGTAACCAAACAACAAAATTTATTCTTACTCCGACATCAATATCATTATAATTCTTCTAAATAATTTTTATTATCACTATATAATACAATATTTTTAATAAATATATATCATGCTTTAGTGAGACGAATAATATGATGACCCGTGTTACCAATAAGCTTGGATTCATAATAAATCGAGAACAAAACTTAGTTCTGACATACTTCAATATATAAAATCCACTCCTTCTCTAAAAAAAATTCATTTGATATTGTTATGTCTAAGTAAAATGAAAAACATACTAAATTCAGTTTCAGAATAAAATAAAAAATATTTAAATATGCATTCAAAGAAATATAAATCTCACCAAATGAATAACAGATTATTGCAATTCACACAAAACTCTATAATGTCACCAACATTAATTAGTTCTAATTTTTCTTCAAAATGATGAAATTGGCCTGCAGCTGAAGTATTTGGATGAAAATTTAAATTGCCTATAAATTGTCCAATAATTTTCATCACTGTAAAAGTAGGAAAACAATACAATACTATTACATTAACATTAAAAAGAAAGAACATAATACATTTTAACAAATCACCTAGCATTATTTATTTCTTTCACACTAAATTCTAAGTCCCTCTTTATAATGAACATTCTTAAAGACGATTATCATATTTTTCACCGTTGGACTAAAGAAAGATTTGTATGAAAGTCAATGTATAAAGCATACTATATGGTTTGTTTTTTTGTATACTATATGATATCGGATAAGCTGATTAATTCAAAAAGTGATCATTCTTGCAAAATAAATTATAAATGACATGAGCTATTGTTAGTTATCATGCAAAAATAAGTTACCGTACCAATTGATGTCTTAGAGTTTTATATCCTCTCTTAATAATGTGTATTAGTGTATGGTCAATATTAAATTGTTGGTATAATCAGGTTTTTAATTCCTATAATAAAGTGATATGTTTTTCAGTATTGGATTCATAGAATTATTATAAAATAATATTGTTAATAATTTATTTAACTCTTAAAACATGGTAAAATGTACAAATGCTTTGAACATTTTTTTTATCGTAATGGAATCTGCAATCATTATTATTATTATTATTATTTTATAATAGTATTGCATTAAAAACAATTATATCTACTTACGATTGATTGATAATCTCGGATAATTTTTATCTATTTCAATGACGAAATATTAACAATTTAACCTAACCTCCTAAAATAAATTATAGTAGATTTACCCAAAAAAAGAAGCAATTGTTGATTAAATTTCTCAAAATTTGACCAAATCAAATATTTCCTAAATTAGCTCCCATCCAATCGACAATACTCCAACTCAGGCCTTCTTTTTCTTTCTTTTATTAAACGATTTACTCAATTAATTCCACATCATAATCACAATTTACGAAAATAATTGGATCGACATACTTTCTCTCACATTAGATACGGAAATTCATTCAAATATAGCTTCCACGCATACTTACCACGTCTACGCGAAAATGGCCAATGCCCATTCTTCTCCACATCTAACAACAGTTGTTCGACATTCTCCACTGGCTCTCCATGCCAGTGATGATATCATCATCTTCTACGTATCAAAACACACACCATTAAATCTCACTTCGAATGTCGTGTGGAGCTTTCAATTCTGCACGCTGATACATGGAGAAAAAAAATCTTTTGGTCCCATAACTTATCTTGTGTCCAATTTACGTCCCAACAAATTTAACTATTCAATTTTGGTCCCATAACTTATTTAGTTGTCCAATTTTGGTCCCAATTTCACCGAAAAAGTCAAAACGACGTCGTTTTATATCACGCGTGGCTCACGTGCCGGCCAAAATTGGGAATTTCTATTGCCCATGCTGACGTGGTGCTGACTGTATTTATTTTTTTAAATTAATTATTTGTATTCAATATATATTTTCACCTCATTAAATAATTAATAAAATTAATTTTAAATAAGATACCACTCAATACCAATTCAAACTTACGATTTTTCTAAACCAATTCAAACTCACATTTTCTAAATAAATAATACATAAAATAAGAGAAATTGAATTACCTGAACAAAGAATTCACATCGTCATTTCAAAGGAAGACTCTTAGATACCCTTCTTGAAATCCGATTTCAATCTTGCCCATTTTTTTTAATTTTAAAAATATTGATTTGAATAGGCTTAGTAAATCCGTAAGTTTGAATGGGTATTAAATTGATATCTTATTTAAAATTAATTTTATTAATTATTTAATGAGGTGGAAACAAATATTGAATAAAAATAATTTATTAAAAAAATACAGTCAGCGCCACGTCAACATGGGCAACATAAATCCCTAATTTTGGCTCGCGCGTGAGCCACATGTGACAAAACGACGTCGTTTTGGCTTTTCCGGTGAAATTGGGACCAAAATTGGACAACTAAATAAGTTATGGGACCAAAATTGAATAGTTGAATTTTTTGGGACGTAAATTGGACACAGGGTAAGTTATGGGACAAAAAAAACTTTTTTCTCCTGATACATGGATATGCGTTGTTCGGTTTCGTCCACAGAAACCATCCACGTCCGCCCACCTCCTACCATATATGCAAGTATTTGCACAGTATATGTAAATAACATCATATAAGGAAATTTCGGGGGAAAATGAAGATTGATGGATGTGAGAAGAAGATTTTCAAATAGTTATTAAATATTAAGGCTATATATGTTTTTTTAAGTGGTTCTTAAAAATCGGTTTTTGAAAACCAGTGGTTTTTATAATTCATGATGTTTTTAAAATTTGTGTTCTTTTTTAGTTTTGAGTAGGGTAGGTTTCAACTTTATTATGTAAAAGTAAAGAAGTGTTGTATAGGTTATTTATAGGGTTGTAGGATTAGAATTTTAAAAACTTAATTTTAAAACCCAAACTAAAATGAATTTTAGATTCCAAAATTCAAATCCGGGTTTTTAAAACCCAAAAGAACATAGCCTAAGGATTTTAAATCGATATTAAATAAAACGTGAATATATCATATTAAATAAAATCAACTAATAATGTTTATTTATACCATAATTCTATTATAACAATTAGGGTTGTTCACGGAGTTCAAAGATTACTGAACCCGTACCAAAATCCACAGCGAAAAAAACTGAAGCGAAAGCTTTTTTGGTATGGATCTTGATATTATCAAATTAACCGTATCGAAAAATCGAATGAGACAATACCGAACCGTATCGTACTGAACCGAATAACCGAATTAAATATGTATTAAAATTTCATTATTATTTATTTTGTATTCATTAAAATGTATTATAATGTTATTGAATTCAAATACAGCTATATGATAACATAATTTATCTCATTTTTCGGAATACAAATACGATTTTATTTATCATATTAAGTTCTTAAAATATTAACTCATGTTTTTAAATTTAAATTTGTTTCATATTTTAGTTTCATTATAAAGTTTAAATAATTTTCATGATCAACATAATTTTAATATTGTATTTTATATTCACAAGATATTTTAAAATGATTATTTAAATACATATTTTATAAAGTATATTTTCGATACTATATTCATAGTAATTTCTGTTATTTTTAAACCATCCATTATCATATAATGCGTTATATTTGAGCTTGAAGGATATATGCTTAATTTTAGTTATAGATGTGTAGTATGTGCGTGAGTGTGCATCAATTTTTTTTTTAAAAAGAGAGAATAACGAAAAAAAAATTATTTCTCCACTCTATTCCGTACCAATCCAATCTGGTCCGTTTGTTGAAAATCCATTTCGATCTGTACTGAAAAATAAAATATCCGTATTGTATCAAAATTTTGGTACAAACACAGAATAATTAGAGAATCGAGAATATTATTAAAGACTTGTTATATTAAAAACTTAAAATATCAATATTGAATAAAAAATAACTTTTTAATCAAAATAATGATTTGTATAAGATCTAAAAAAATAAAACTATCTGATATTATTTAAAACTTAAAAAATTCAAGCCAAATGATACAATTATACATAATGTGTATAATTTAAAATTACAAAAAAAAAATTTATTTTAATAATATAATGTGTACAATTTTTTTCGGTAGAGAGAGGAAATATTTTAGAGTTTAGTGTATGTACCATGCAAGAATAGGATAATTATCACCTAGGCTTGATAGCGGGCGGGGAATCCCCGATCCCCGCAGGAAACCGCCCCGAACAGGGCGGGGTATCCCCGAAGCAAACGGGGGAGAGGACGGGGATGTAATTTTTTTTCCCCCGTAGGGGGGGGGGGGGGGCGCTGGGATAGTATTCCATGCCTCGTTCCCCGCGGGGACCTGCATTATTTTTTATATAATTAATATATTTATATGTATGTAATATACAAATTTAGAAGTATATTATAAATAAATATTTCAAAATTTTCTACTCAATTAACTATTTATTCAAAATTACATCTATATTTAATTTAATATTATGTTATTAGTTCCAAATTATATAATTTTCAATTTAGTATATATGTTAACTAAAAATATTAGAATTAGAGGTTCTTCAAATTTGCTTAAAATAGCTTCTTTTTTCAACACCAACTTAAACTAATTGTTGTGTATGATTAAATTTTTTAATTTAAATATTATTTTATATTTTAAAAATGAGATAAAAAAATAATGAAGTGGGGAACGGAGAATCCCCGAGGGACAGGGATCCCCGGCGGGGCGGGGATGGGGGAAAAAATTTCTCCATTTATTTCGCGATGATGGGGATGGGGAACCCCACATCGCCCCTCCCCGTTGACATCCCTAATATCACAATGATAATTAAGAATTTACATATATAAAAACGGAAAACTGCACTTATAGTCCTATAAATATTTTTAAAAACTTTTGATCCCATGTTTCAAAAGTTATCCTTTTGTTTGAAAAATTGGTCCCAACATGTAAAAACTTAACATTTTTGTTTCCAAAATTTGCCCCAAAGTTGATCATTTTATTTGATGGTTGTGACCATATTTGCAGAAAAAAGTAGCACTTTTAAACATTTGGACCAAAAGTGTTTTGAGAATATTATATGCAACTAAAAGTGCAATTTTTTCTATACAAAAGATATACATCATAACAAAAGTCATATTCTAAAATATACTATACATTATTCGTAATTATTCATATCGATTAATTCTACCATTCATCAAATGATGGCTATGAGAGTATAATTGAGCGGCCGACAACAAGTGTATGGAACGGCCATTTGATCGGCGATGGTCTGAAAATTGATAGTATCAGCGCATTAACAGGCATACAATATATCACCAGAGAAAAAGATAAGACCTACATATCCATTATTCGTGACTTATGTGAATGAAGAGTTCACCAATCAATTATAACTTCACTTTATCATCGCCTCGAGCGCACATTACCATTGTTGTTTAATTTGTTTATCACATCTACATTAATTGAATAAACCATCAAATCTTTAACCAGAAAGAAGAATATCAGGATGTAGTTAAAAAAACTCAGAAGATTTTTTGAAGATTGTGATGAAAAAGAATGGATTGAAGAGTTTAAATAGGACATAAAATATAACGGATCCTGATTTATAACCATTAATCCAATGGTCAACAATTGATCAAATAAATTAAGCGGACATAATTGGTTTCCATTAGTAGACATATACAATATATAATTGATGATTTTAAAATTAAAAAGTATTCCATAAATAAATAACAAAATGAACGATAATGATCAATTATTGAAAAGTAGATCAACGGATGAAACACATTAACGCCAAAACTATTTTAAAAAAAAAAGTTAGTACTATCATATAATTAGTGAACATAAAAGTTTATTAACTCATAAATGCACCTAAACTGTTTAATTTTTTACTGGCAAAGTTTTAAATAATATAGTTGCGGAATATTAGTCAAACATATTCCAAAAATTTAAAAACGAAAATATATCACAATTAACATTGTTTGCTACTATTGTCTTAAATTTTATTATGCGAATTAGTCCATGAAAAATATTATTGTTCAACACTAAATGATTGCGTCTATCCGTGGACACAAACTTATATATCTTTTGTGAATGTGATAATATCACATAAGCATATTTAGAAAATTAATTAAAATAATAGTGGATCCCCTGCTGTGGGCATACATACTTGTGTCCATTGATGGACATATGACAATTTTCGTTGTTCAACAATGTACAAAGTATTATTTTATTTAGTCAACAAAAAAGTCACCATTCATATTATTGTTATAAAACGAAGGAAAATTGTCTCTCAGGCACACAACTTTTAAATTTTTTACTTTAAGATAGTCAATTTTCTCCAACTTACTGTGAGATGCAAAATTATTGAACTTAAGTTATAATAAAGGTGCACTTACGTATTTATTATTGCACTTTATACCCGAAAGTAATAAAAAAATTGAACTTTGTACCCTAAAATGAATTTTATATATTTATACGAAACTTTGCATGATTGAAATTCTTAGTAGAATCAGTAAAGGGAAAATATTTGAATTCTATAACAGATTATATTATACAAAAAAAATTAGTATGCATAAGTCTGAACTCCATACAAAAATTTAAACTACATATTTATATTAAAAAATACACATCAATTGTTCGTTCTTTTAATAAAGAATCAATCGCATTTTTTGTTCCAAGAAAATGTGCTCATCTCAAGATAATAGGATAAATTGCAGTTTTTGTCATAAGAGAATGATGAATAATTTGCAGTTTTTGTCCTGAAAGTTAATAGATGAGACTAAAACTATAAAAAAAAATGACTAATTTAAAACTGTTTTGCACACTTTCTCTTGTAACCAGAAGTGTAATCTTCTCTTTTAAGAAATGGATCATATCATATGCGTAGTGATTGAGGCACAAACAAAAAATAATAATGATTTTTTTAATCGATAAAGTTGTGTCTTAGTCCCACGACCTCTTGGTCATAGGTAGGGGTGGGAAAAATACCGAAATTACCGATATACCGCACTTACAGTAGCGAAAAATACTGAATTTACAAAAAATTACGGTATAAAAAATTGTATATTGTGGTATTTCGGTATATGGTATATACCGTACCATATCGATCATATTTAATATAATATACTAATAATTTTTTTCTTTTAATGGTATACCAGAATCTTTGTATAGAACGATATATTGAAATTTCGATATGAAATGGTATACCGAAATTTCGTTATGAAACGGTATACAGAAATTTCGGTATAAAACGATATACCAAATTTTCGGTATCTAATGATATATACCGAAAAATTGGTATGGTGTGGTATACCAAATTTTCGGTACAGTATAAGGTATGCATGTTTAGCATACCGAAATTTTCGGTATACCCAAAATTTGGTATGGTAACGGTATGAATTATGCTATGCTGTTTGTATGCAATTTTCGGTACCGACCCAGCCCTAGTCATAAGTTGTGGATTTTTAATCACTTAAGTTATACAACTTTGTTGATAAAAAAAAATGTATAATATAATTTTCATATATTTTTAATAAAAAATTATAATATAATTTATTTATTTTGCTATGATTTTAAAAACATGATCGGGATGTTAATGATGACATTGACCAAGACAAAGTATAGTATGAAAATGGTTCATACATGAATCATTGACGGGTATTAGTTGTTTTCATTAAAGAGTATTAGTTGTTAACTGAAGGGTATTAATTGTTTTAAGTGAAGAATATTAGTTGTTTAAACTGAAGGATATTGATTGTTTTAAGTGAAGAATATTAGTTGTTTACTGAAAATAAACTAAGTCTTTTTTAGTGAAGATAATTAATACTCTTCAGAAAAACAAATAATACTCTATAGTAAAAATAACTAATACACTTCAATGGTTCATGTGTGAATCATTGAAGAGTATTAGTTGTTATTATTGAAAAGTGTTTATTTTCAGTAAACAACTAATACTCTTCAGTGAAAACAACTAATACCCTTTAGTGAAAACAACTAATACTCTTTACTGAAAATGACTAATAACATTCGATGATGAACCATTTTCACTCTATACCTTGTCTAATTCGAAATATATTTAAAAGTAGAGTATGTATAGAGTGAAATTGGTTCATATATGAGTCATTGAAGGATATTACTTGTTTCGCTGAAGAGAATTAGTTGTTTTCATTGAGTATTAATTATTACTACTGAAGAGTCTTAGTTTATTTTCAGTAAACAATTAATATTCTTCAGTGCAAACAACTAATACCCTTATAGCAAAAACAATTAATACTCTTTAGTGAAAACAACTAATATCCATTGAATGTATGAACCAATTTCACTATATACATACTCCAATAAAATATCGATTAAATATTTACAATATAAAAAACCATAATCTTCTAAATTTATACAAAATATCAAATCTTCTAATAGAATAAAACCTATAAATCCTATAGATTAAATATTTTACCAATAGATCGGAAACATGTATACATCATATTAAAATGTGTTATTAATTTACAAAAAAATACACAACTAAAATGAGTAATACATCTTGCATAATTAAAGTACACCATAATTTACGCCACATTAAAGAATCACTATCCCATGATTTGTCTTTTATAATTTTACATTTAGAGCATGAATAAATGAGTTCAATAACAGATTCCTTAAGACCCGCACTTATATTATTTTGAAGATTACATTTTCAAATTTATATTGATTACATTTATCGATTCGTTTTTAAAAAAAAATCTTGTTAATATATGAAAAATATTTGATTTATACTTGATATCTTCGATAGGACCAGTTGATATCCCATAATTTACTCCACATTAAAGAGTTATTATCCCATGAGTTGTTAATATTTAAAATAAATTACGCATTTTCATCTATACATTCATTCATATAATCCCTTTAATTAAATGTACATGTTGAAATAATTTAATGAGCAGTAGCAGGAGCCTCAAGAGAAGAAGACCACCTCAAGTAACCATTGAATGACTTGAGCACAATCAATCAAGGGATAGTGGTGTGGACTTGATCGTAAGGAGGTGGTGTGATATGCCTTAACAAAGTTTTTATTAGCTTAACGCTATGCAGGTACATAAATTCTTCAATGATATCATATTTTTCTTTCACCATTTCTGAGAGGAATTTGTATTGGCAGAGATGTTACAATACAACTTATAGCAGCGAGCATCAATCAAGGGTCAATAATTTAATGAATTTAAAAACAAATAACACCTTAAATATATTAAATAAAAAGTATATCTAATGAAAAGTCTAAATAAAATTATAGTTAACAATTATTTTCCGAATATGTGAATTCTACTTCACATTCAGATACTTAGTTTTTAATCTTTTATATAAACAAACCATTTTTTTTAGTAATATATAACAAATATTTAATAATTTTTTTAAATAAAATTATAGTTAACAATTATTTTTGGAATGTGTGAATTACTTATTGAAACTTGCATCTTGGACTATAAGATCCGACGTACTTAGCGTAAATTTATTAAATGCAGTTCACATATATTATAGCTTCCTTTTTAAATATATTATTATGATATAATTGAGATAATTCATATGGACAAATGTGTTAGAAAACTATCTACATAAAATGGTTTCGATCGGATACAATACAAACCAAGACAAAATTTCCTCACACCAACCATACATTATATACACAATACATCAAAATTGGGTACAAAAATATAAACCAATAAAACACCATAAGAACGTAAAAAAGAAACCCATAAACATGCACATATAGCTACAAAACATCTCGATGACAATGTCATAAGCGTCTGCAAAAACCTAGTCGGATAACTCAATCCAAAGAAAAAATACAACACTGAAACCATGCGTATACATATCATCAAATGATTTATCACCAACAAAACTCGACGAAGAGCGGCATATATAACAATCGCCGTCGATCTTCATAAAAATTCCAAACATATTCAATAGAAAGAATCATCCTACAAAAGAGAAAAAAGGGGAAAAAAAAAAGAAAGGTAAACAATGATGCACAAGAACAACAAACGTACACATATATATAGGTTTATTAAGTGTAACCGCTGCACACATCATGCAAGAATACAAACCAAATAAGGAATAAGAGTCATTGTACACAAATTAATATAAATGACTCCATTAAAACAATACCATATCTAACTTAAAAATAAATCGAACGGCAACCATTAGAAGCATCGAAAACGATCAACGGCTGGGACAAAATGGCGCCGAAACTATATATAGACATCCTGGTGCTATTATATATGTATGATGATGAGATTTATCCTTCAAAGTAAACATGGCCTAATTGTTTATAACAACACATTTAAACCCAAAAATTAACACACACAAGATATTCTAAAACTAATCATAACACTACTAATGCAAAACCTGTGCATGCCTATGTGGCACCTCTAGGAATTGTCTTTGTGAAGAATCCCCCCCTCATTGAAGCATTAATTGCAAATTGATCTTGACCGTTCTTTTATTTCGTCGTGATCGTGTCCGTCCATTTTTTCTCAATTTGATCTATAAATATAGTCTTCACCTCTCATCATTTCATTCACTTTTTGTCCTACGTTCCGGTTCGTCATGTTTCCTCCGTCCGATTTTGTGCTTGCCGGTCGTTATTGTGACTTTGATCCTTCCGGCTGTTGTGTCATTCGTAGCAATCGTCGCGTTGAAGCTTCTCATGTAATATTAGTTTAAGCCATTGTAGATTGTGCTTCTCATGTAATTTAATTTTGCGATTATAGATTATGATTGTATAGGATGTTCCATTTTTTGTTTTTATATTTTTCGGTTCACTTTTTTCGGCGAATGATCGTTCCATTCGCTGATCAATTATGTATCACCGTCCCGACGTTATATTCATTCTTTGTCCATTATTATAAAAAAATAACGATATTGTTTTTTATACAACTTTCCTCACTTTATGATTAAATTCTTTCGGAAGGATTTGTGTTATCTTGATATTTAGTTTATCCGTTTATTGTCCATTTTCCAAAGCTTTTCGTCTTCGCGGAAATCAGATTCATATAATTCATTACTACCTTTTTCATCATGATCCTAGATGAATCCCAAACAATCGAGAAATTGAATTCTTAAAAAAAAGATTCAAGAATTAATTCATCATGATTTCTAAATCTACGACCATAATCATGATTAATCCTAGACAAAGACTTTTCTGTTGATTATCTCCAATTATCGGACTGTACAGGAGCAATCGACGTCGTGCCCCTCGGCAACACATTGCACAACACCATCGCTCACATCGAGCACCACCAGGCGGCGCATGTGATTCGGACGGGCATTTTTGGGTGCGGGACTGTTATTGTTGAGGGCGAGGATTTTATCGCCGAGAACATTACCTTCGAAATTTTGGCCATGGCTTCTCCTGTGCGCGCCATTCTTTCCGGCGAGACGAGCTTCAGTTTCAGCTTCGAGCTTTCATTTTTGGCATGAATCAAAGGCGGCATGGCCTCTGCTAATTCCGACGGTAATTAGTGGTGTTGCAGCTTCGACTAATTCCGACAATGAGAATGTGTGAGCTTCCTTTCCAACGCGGAAATGACGTGATTTCCGACGCATGAACTTTCCAACTTTTCTTAATTTGGTAATAGTAATTGGACGTGATTGATAACTGTGGGTAATTAGTGCAATTAGTAAAAAAAAAAAAATCCTAAAATATGTTACTAAATTATAAATTGATTCCTTATTTATTGAAAATTTATCCTAATTTAATGGTGGTAAGTAACCGTTTTTTTTACTATGAAAACTTAGTTGGGTGAGTTTTAATATAAAATCCATATACATTGTAATAATATTAAATGACACGTTTAATTATTACTTTCAGATTTAATTGGCATTCAAACACACATTAAAAGTTTTAATTTAAAATTTAGCACAAATCTAGCATATGTATATAATTACGTTAACAAAATAATGGGATTTGACTTGGTTTAAAGAAATATTCCACAATATTAGTTGGTGATTTTCCTAAATATGGGGAATATTTTGAAAGAAAAAAATTAGGCTATTATATTTCTTGTACTATAAGTTAGTAAGTTAATTCCATATTTATTAATTAATTACCGTAGTTTAATGAAAGAAACATAATGTTTTTTATTACTCTGAAAATTAGATCAATGTTGAAAATATTTGTTGACTAAAATATGAAAGAAGTGTGAGTTTCATCTTATTAACAACGTGGCCAACTATCCTAAACTATAATCATTCATTTATCCCTTGCAATTAATGAAAAATAATAATTAATGGTTATATTTTTTATACTATATAAGTTAATAAGTTAAATCCTTTTTTTATTGTCAAATTGCCATAATTTAATTCCAGAAAATTTGATCAATCCTTGAAAATCTTTAGGTATTAAATAGTGAAATTAGAGTTATAGATATTCACTAATCAAGTTAAAGTTTATTTTATTTTATTTGAAATTACACTTATTCATCTGTAATCTATTTGGCGAGACAATTAAGTCAAAGTGTGAGAAATTAATTATAAGGAGTAATAAATATTGATCATGCTTGGTATTATATAATTCACAGTCTACACAGATATATCATATACTAAATATGTCTCAACTAATAAATTTAGAAAAAAATAGTAAAGTTAGAAATTGAATGAGTGAGTGAGATATATTTTTTTAATTTATTCTAAATAAACATTAAAAAAACCAAATATATGCCAACTTATGTTTCTGCTCTGAAGAAGGGATTTCTTAATTCCAAAAAGTTTGCCTCAAATTTTGTACGTTAAACCTCAAATATAATCAAAACAACTAAATTCCAGCCCCCTAGGACTCACTTCTGTATATCGTTGAACATGAATAAAAATTAAATTGCAGATATCATACTTTGATTATAAATATTTAATTAAGTTATGAAATAAAAAGTTTTAAAATAAAATTATATCGGTCAACTATGCTTCAACATTTATTACTAATTTAGTTTCTAAACTTATGAACGACAATTTTCTTGCCATGAATTCCACATTATGAAAATACATTTATTAAAGATTATCAGGATAAAATATATATTTTAGAGAAAAAATAACACTAAATTCGAAGTAAAATGTGACTTAAAAAAATCTCAGATTAATATATGATTTATTAGGATAATTAACTTTAAGATATTTTTCACATATAAAAGTTTATTAAAAAAAATGAATGGTACTATAATGTCTAATAGATTAATCAATTATGGTTTTGATTCTAAAAGGAAACAACCACTAGAAATTATTAAATATATTGGTTAGAAGGGAAAATTTGGATTTACAAACTTGCTAAATTGAGACAATATCTTTACAAACTTGCTAAATTGAGACAATATCTTTATGAACTTGCAAAATTAAGACTATATCTTTAAGACACTCTCTTTTAATTTTGGTCAATTTAGGCCAAATTTTAAAAAAACACGACCAAAATGGTATATTGTAATTGGGCTTTATCTGACCTACGCTTTCTAAAATTTGGTCTAAATTTTCCCAACATAAAAGATAGTATCCTTATGTTGCAAGATTGTAAGATAATGTTCTTATTTTATTAGCCCATAAAGATAGTTTCATATATTTGTAAGCTCGAAAAGATAGTGTCCTAATTTTGCAAACGCCCTTAAGATAATGTCCTAAAAAATATTTTCTTGCGTATATGATTTAATTTAGTAATAAATTATAAGGTATGACTTATTGTAAACATATCAATTTTTAGTTTAGAAACATAATTAACCTCAATGTGGTATTACATACTTTAATCATCAAATATTACTATTGAGAGTATATTTTAGAATTAAATTGTTTCATATATGTACCACTTTATTATTATTTTTAGACACACATTACTTTAACCAATTAATGTTCTTTAAATAAACAATTAATCCTCTTCGTTACCATTAATTAAATTGGTTATAAGGGAAAAAAAATGTTATTTTAGGACACTACCTTATGAGTGTTTGTTGTATTTGTATATGACACTATCTTTACGGGCTTGCAAAATTGAGACAATGTCTTTACGAACATGAAAAATTAGGACAATAACTTTACAAACGTGCAAAATAATGATACTATCTTTTATGTTCTAATTTTATAAGCCCATAAAGATAGTTTTATAAATTTGTAACCCAGAAAAGATAGTGTCCTAATTTTGCAACCACTCATAAGATAATATCCTAAAAATAATTTTTTCTTGCGTATATGAGTTAATTTTTTCATAAATTATAAGGTATAAATTATTGTATACATATCAATTCGTAGTTAAGACAATATTGATGATAGATTAGAAATATAGTTAACCTCATTGTAGTGTTACATATTATAATCATATAATATTACTATTGAAAGTATGTTTTAAAATTAAATTGTTTCATATATAAACCACTTTATAATTATTTAGATTCACTGTACTTTAACCAATTAATGTTCTTTAAATGAATAATTAATACTCTTCGTTACCATTAACTAAATTGGCTGTAAGGGAAAATTTGTTATTTTAGGAGACTATCTTATGAATATTTGTAAAATTGGGATACTATCTTTACGGACTTGCAAAATTGAGACATATATTTACGAACTTACAAAATTAAGACATTATCTTTACGAACTTGCATAAGTAGAACACTATCTTTTAATTTTGGTCAATTTTATGCCAAATTTTATAAAATACGACTATCTGGGCATATCATAATAAGGCTTTATTTGACCTACATTTTATAACATTTGGCCAAAATTTTATTTAAGTGGAAGATGAGGTCATACATAACAACTGTGCAACAAACGTAGATAATTAACTTGAAAATTGTTTACACATATTAAAAGGTTTATTTAAAAAAATGAATGGTACTATAATGTCTAATAGATGAATTAATTATGGTTTTGATTATACAAAACAACAACTGGAGATTGAGTCAACTCTCTCAACTCTTCTCTGAAGCGGTTATCATAAGATTTAAAAAAAAAAAAAGTTCAATACTTTTCACCATTCAATTGACCTTATTTTTTGGTTTCTCAATCTTGTTTTTCTTAAATATATTGGTTATAAGCGAAAAATTATTATTTTAGGACACTACCTTATGAGTGTTTTTAAAATTAGGACACTATCTTTACGGACTTACAAAATTAGGACAATATCTTTACGAACTTGCAAAATTAGATTAATATTTTTATAAACTTGCAAAACTATTATACTATCTTTTAGTTTTGGCCAATTTAGGCCAAATTTTTACAAATTCGGTGAAATGGACATATTATAATCGGGTTCATTTGGCCCACATTTTATAAAATTTAACCTAAATTTACCCAACATAAAGGATAGTGTCCTTATTTTGCAAAATTAGGACATTACCTTTATAAACTTGCAAAACTAGGACACTATCTTTATATTTTGGTAAATTTATGCCAAATTTTATAAAGTAAGGCTATCTGGACAATATTCAGTCAGAAAAGACAATATTCTTTATCCAAAAGAGTATCAGTCTTCACTCTACAAGTACTATTTTTTTGATGTAGTCTTTAGTGTGTCGACCTTTTCAAAAAAATATTAGATACCAATTGTGCAACTATAATTACACACTGTAATGTAATCTTGACGCAACCTTTGTCCCCGCCAAATTTGATTCTTTTATTTTGGTCCATTATGTTTCGGTTATTTTCGTTGCCATCTTTGCTCTAAATGTATATAAATATATACATATATATATATATATATACACACACACTTTAGTAATATGTGTATTTTGATCAATTCTTTCCACACCATTCTCCAAAATTCTTTTAATCAAATTTTAAACGTCATGTTTTCTCTATTGCATTATTATCTAACGTGCCACTACACTTGAGGATAGCAAGTTTCGTTGCGGTTCGAGTGAGTTTCATAAAAGGTCTATTTCAATGGGATCCTTTTTGTGGATGATGTATTAAGTAAGAAATATTTGTGATGCTTTAGTATATTTTTAGGGGAAATTGCAAATTTTGTCCCTTGATAATTTTTTGATAACAATTTTTGTCCCGTTTTCTTTTTTGGTCTCATGTTTTTCATAATTGGTCCTTTCGGTTAACTTTTGCGGCCAGAGATGCAATTTTTTGGGACTAAAACTGTAAATTATACATTCTTTCTGGACCAAAAGTGTATAACTTTGTTTGGGACCAAAATTGTATAATAAAATTACGTGGCCCAAAATATTGGAAAAGGATCATGTTTGCAGACCACCTATTCTCATGGATCCTGAAATACAATTTTTCCTATATTTTTAAGTTTCAATCGCCGGCTTCCTATTGTCCTTTTGAGAATCATTGATAAAATACCTGGGTTGTGCAATGGGACGAAGATGATTGTTACTAGACTGGGAAACCATGTGATTGATGCTGAAATTATTTATGGGAGAAATATTGGAAAAAATATTTTCGTCCCAAGAATGAATTTGAGCAACTCAGATGTAACTATGCCCGTGAAATTTACGAGGAGACAATTTTCAATATTGTTGTGCTTTGCAATGACTATTAATAAAAGCCAGTGTCAATCCCCGATGACCATCGGACTATATTTGCTAAAACCAGTTTTCACTCACGGACAACTATATGTTACAGCATCGAGGGTTAGGAGCAAAGATGGTTTGAAAATCTTGTGTCTTGACTCCGAGGGAATTTTTAGAATTTTATGATGAATTTGATGGATTTAACTGTTTGTTTTGAATGAATAAATATATTTTTACGAAGAAATTGTGCATTTGACGTGATTATTTAAAAATAAAACAACTACATTCCCATAAACGTATTCCTATCTTGTTATTGAAAAAAAAAATCTCCAAAAAAATCTGAAAGCCCGCGAAATTCGCGGGACTACAACTAGTTGTTAATATCTTGGAGATGTGGTAGTGGTGCTGGTGGATCCATGATGCGATGACTGCAACAAAGGTGGTGATGCATTCACCTATTGGAACTATGGTGATGTTAATTGTGAGTGAACAAAGTTTAAAGATCTTTGCGAGCAGCGACTGTATTCTAAATTTTGAGATTATATAAGGAAAATGATTGAAAGAAGGAAACTATAAAAGGGCAAAATAGTAATTATAGATAGGTGTATATATTATAGACAGAAATATTGGTAGGTGTCCAAATTTGATGAGTGTATTTATAAATTTGAGGGTACAAATAACCTACCCCAATGATTAAATCCATTAATTATTAGACCATATAGCGTATCAGCTTGAATTTACGGCCCAATATCTGATTTCCAAACCAACTTCTTTAAAATTGGGCCAACACCGTTTCGCTTTCGAAATTCTCTACCTTCCCATTTATTTATTTTTTATATAATTTCTTATACTTTATTACTCATCAACATTTTCAAATTTCTTCTCCAAAAACAGCTTTTAGTAAATCAATATGCGTATATTGGAAAACGTAAAATATTATTTAGGAAATCAATGAAATACTACCGTACTTCGTAGGGTCGTTTCACTGAATTTATTTGAAATATTTTATAAGCTCTAACATCTTATAAATTATTTTAAAAGCTTATGAGATATATTTTTTAAGTAGCTTATAATTTACTAAAGTGTTTGGTAATACAACTTATAAGATTTTAAAGGATTTATAATAAATATTTTTTAAATTTTAATTTTAATATAAAATAAATTTTAATTTTTTATATTGAGGTAGAGGTGGGTGGGGGCAGTGGAGGGGAGGGGAGGGGTGAGGTGGGTGGTTGGGAAAATAAGTTGAGAAATCCCAACTTATTTTTGAACAACTTATAAGCTGTTAGAGACTTATTTTATGATCTTATAAGTTGTTAAACATTTTACTTTGCCAAACAAATTGATGGTGCTTATAAGCTCTTAAACAAGTTGTTTTAAAGAGCTCTTAAACAACTTATAAGTTCAGTCAAACACCCTTTTAATATTTAGTAATTAATTAGTAGTTTGTAGGTGCATTAAAAATAAGTAATGAAGTTATGATGCAATAAGGGAACTACGTTGCCATCACAGTTTATAAAAAAAAAAAAAAAAAGCAAAAATTTATGTAAGTAAAAAAAAAAAAAAAAAAAAAAAAAAAAGCGAACACGGGAAGAATTTATTCAAATTATGTAGCAAAAGTATCACGGCATTTTAAATAATAGTGCGCAAACTTGTACATAAATCTGAAGATTGAAAATATTAATTCCACGCTTATCTCATGTGGTTAATCAATTTAAATTATCTTTGCAGAGTAGTCGTACTTCCACCTAATTAGTGGATTTATTTATTCAATTGTCAAAAGTTATCAACTCGTTACTCAAGAGAGGCAATTAGTTAGGTGGATTTACATTTATTAAGACTTTTAAGAGCGTAACAACAACAGCATAATGCCAAAGATTTTGAAGCATTAAATTAATCACAGCAAACCAAACTATTCAAGATGTGATCGAAATCGTTCTATAATAACTAGTTTGAGCTCAGCTTGAAATATGTAGTATCAAATAAATTTGAACATAAAATTATGTCAAAATGAGTTTATAGCTTGGCTCGAACTCGAGCTCGATAACTAAAATATGATAAAATAAGAGTAAAAATATCAAACTACACGAACTCGATCGACTCGTGTTTGGCTTGATTAAAACTCATTTGAGCTTGACTCAATTAATTATAAAAAAAGTTCAAACATTAATACTAAAGCTCGATAATAATTCAAACAAGTTTGAACAGTAATACGTTTGACTCGACTTGATTCGACTTATTTACAACCCTACCAAAAAACATTCGTATGTTCTATGAGTCAGCTTCCAACTATATTACATGGGTGCGGGAACGCGAATGCAGATATGATAATATACGGGTTCGGGGATATAGATTTTCAAAATATTTAGGGTGCGATTCATCAAAAATTCAAATAATTATACATTTTATTATATATAACACTTAATATATATATATATATATATATAAAATGTGCAGATCAAATATAGATAATGCATATTCTCACACCCAAAATTTAAGCATATTAAATATATAATTTACGCAAAAACTTGTATGAGACCGTCTAATGGCATGAGACCACACAAATTAACACCTACCCCTACCAAAGTGTTAATGAGTCAATGCCCTAGTTACACCCATTCTCATTGTCTCATGCCATGAGACGGTCTCATACAAGACCTACTCTATAATTTAATATCAATTTAAGTTTCATTAGTCTAATACATAAGCTATAAGAGTTAATTCAATCTATAATCAATTTAATGTTTTAAAAGTTGGTTTCGTGCAGCGAATTTAAGAATCCGTTAGTTGGATTTTTAAGTGGCAAATGATTCGTCATGTGGTGAATTGGATTCGCAGATTCAAGAATTTTATCCTAGAAGAATCTGTGCATTATTGGTTTCCAGTGAAACTAGTTCACCATATGAAATTGGTATAACTACATTCATTTACAAATATCATTACTCTTATATATTAATGTCATAGTAACATTTATTCGGACAATTCGATGTGTTTGTGTGTTTAAAATGTTATAGTACTAATATATAAATATAGTAATATTATTGAATAAATATAACTCTATAATCTTGTCATTATAAATTTTCAAGTTAATTTTTTTTAATGATTTGATGATGATTTTTAGTGACAAGGTCTATCATTAAAATTCATGTCTCACACCTCCAATTCGCGGATGACACCATTATGATGGGGGCAGCAACGGTGGAAAACGCTCGGGTGTTAAAACGGATCTTGAGAATCATGGAAGTCATATCCGGATTGAAAGTGAATTATAATAAATGCAGCCTAATTGGAGTTAACGTGGAAGAATCAACTTTGAATGGGATGGCTAATATTTTGGGATGTAGAACGGATAAAATTCCGTTCTCGTATTTGGGAATAAAGGTGGGAATGTGTCACAAACGAGCAGCGGAATGGGACGAGGTAATTCAGAAAATTCGCAACAGGCTTAAGAGTTGGGATGTCAAGAAAATCTCAATAGGGGGCAGAATCACACTATTAAACTCGGTACTCTCGTCTCTACCTATTTACTATCTATCCTTTTACGAAATTCCAAAAAAAGCCTTGAGAGCTATTGTGAGTATTCAAAGGAATTTTTTATGGGGGGGTGGGGAGAGCGATCGTAAAATTCCATGGGTTGAGTGGAGTGTCATCTGTAAGCATAATTTTTTGGGGGGTTTAGGGGTAAGAGATTTGGAGTTGTTTAATATAGCACTCTTAGGCAAATGGAAATGGAGGAGTCTAGTTGAAAAGAACAGCTTGTGGGTAAAGGTAATCGAGTCGAAATATGGGGTTTTTGGGGAGAGGGGAAGAGGGAGGAGTCATGAGGGGCTGAACAAGCATTACTCGGGGTGGTGGAGGGATATCCTAAAACTTTCATCGGGAGTTGAGGGGGAGTGGTTCCAAAGGGGGATTAGGAGAGTGTTAGGAGATGGGAAAAAACTGCTTTTTGGGAGGATGTATGGATAGGGGATGAGTCTTTAAAGTCCAAGTTTCCAAGGCTTTATAGCCTAAGCTTGGACAAGGGAGGGAAGGTGGGTTGGATGGGGGTTTGGGAGGGGAATGTGTGGCAGTGGAAATGGCGATGGAGAAGGGAACTTTTCGATAGGGAGCGAGATTTGTTTAACAATCTTTTATCTTTGATTAGCAGGTTCACACCCAAAGATGGAGTGGAGGATTCGTGGAAGTGGGAGAGAGCAGTTAATGGGCATTATTCAACAAAAGAGGGGTATGATACACTCATGGCACGGAAACAAGTTGCAGAACAGTCTGGCACCGTCAAGAAAGGCTTTAAGGCGATATGGAGATGCTTTGTACCATCTAAAGTGGCCGGTCATGGATGGAGACTTCTACATGAGAGACTACCAACGAAAGATAATCTTCGAAGACGGAAGGTACTGAATGAGGACAACAACCTCAATTGCGTTTTTTGCGAGGTACAAGAAGAGTCATGCAAACACGTATTTTTCGGTTGCTCCAAGACAAACGAGGTGTGGATGGAAATAGCAAAATGGCTAAACTTCTCAACTGCGTTTCATGTGGATCCAAACGCAAACTTGGAGGCATTTGGATCGCTAGTACCAGGTAGAAGAGGCAAAAGGTATGCAACGAGTATTTGGTTAGGTGTCGTGTGGGTCATATGGAAATGGCGAAATGAAATAATTTTTAGGAAAGGTGTTTTTTCCTTGTCTAAGATAGTTGAGGAGATTAAAGCCAGAGTGTGGAGTTGGTTATTTGTAAAAGCGCAAGCTGTGTCTAGATTTAGTTTTGCGGATTGGATAGGTAACCCAAATATGGTCTTAGTGGATAAGTTGAATTCTGCAAACTGTATTTTTGGTACTTCTGGTACCAGTTTTATTCTAATATCAAATATCAATTTTACTGATCAAAAAAAAAAAAAAAATTAAAATTCATGTTCCAATTACCTAATATTTTTTAACTAGAGAAACAATAATTATATAATTTTATTATTAAAAATTAAAAAAAAAATTGTAATATATATGAATTTAGTTTGTGAACAGAGTTTGCCACAATTTTAGTACATATGGAATGGGAGCGGCCCATTCATTGAGAAATAATCAATTTAAATTCCGGCAACAAAAAATTCTAATACAAATAAATAAGGTAAAAGTTTGCATGAGAGGGTTTTACAGTGAGAAAATTAAAAAATTATTACAAATTAATATTTATATCTTTCAAAGTGTTAATGCATCATATTCAACTTCTATTTTATTTTATTGTGAAACAGACTCACTCAAGATCTATTCTATAAATAAAGATGTTAGTCGGTTCATTTAAACATTTTTAAGGCAAAAACTTGTGCGAAACCGTCTTATAGTATGAGATAACACAAATTAACAGTTACCCATATCAAAATATTAACGCACAATGCTTAATTTATAACCTATCCAACGTCTCACCCATACAAGACCTACCTTTTTTTTTTAAAGTTAAAATAAATTTTTCTTCTCTATATTTAAACTCGGACATTTATGTCGAATCATTTAATCCGAAGTCAACTAAATCGATTCAAAAGTTGAAATGAAACGATATTTTACATAGTTAAATAACTTCTCATACATACTCAAAATACATCTTGCAATAACTCATTCACCAAATCAAGTGATTCTTCTTATTAGAATTTTTTTCTAAATACAAGATTTAGTTTTAGCATCTCGACTGGGGTTTCATTTGGCACTCCTGCAGACACAAGATCCAATATTAAGTACTTATAATATTTCAAATCAATGACAAGATCATAAGTATACCTTGATCAGATTGGACTCCACATTGAAATAATAAAATATGGACATATCTTCAAGTTATTTTGATATTTCCCTCGCGTACCAAAGATGAAAATGTAATGTACTAGGATAATTAGTAATCTTGCTCAACTATTAATGCTTGTCGACCTCAGTTATATTTTATTATAATTTGACCTTTTTCCATTGTTTCTTTAAAAGATAACATGATTATAGGGCTTTAGTAATTGATCAACAAATTAAACACACGTGTACTGCACCATTGACATCTATATTATATGGTGGAACTATAAAGTGGAGATTTAAACTAAGTCAAAAATAAAATAAAAGACTAAACAGAATGAGATGGTGTGAGAAAACTTGCCTTCTAACTTCAAGAATATTGAATTTTGCATTATATATCGAATTAACATTTTTTTATTCTACTGTATATATCTTATTATATAGTTCTAATTACTTCATTGTCATTTTTTTTAAAAATCTAATTAATTCCTACTAATAGTGATTAATAAACGTACAAAAAGGACAATTCAACAACAAACATAAAAAAAAAAAAAAAAAAAAAATCACGTAAGTGATCATTTGGTTGGATAATGAGTCAGGGGAATTGCATGTTATTCCCTGTTTGCCACTTATTTCAACTCGCTTAGTATTTTTCCAATTTAGTTTCCAACGAATATCCCACTCAGAATTTCACTTAGGTTAAAAAATCATGGATGCCCATTATGAGATAATGTATATCCCAGTGGCGGATCCAAATATTTAAATTTGGGGTACAAAATATAATTAATACATTTTAAAGTCTATTTTTCTGAATAATGGGGATACAAAAATATTTTTTTATACAGAAAATTAAAAGGAATTTTTTTTTTGGTACAAGTGTAACCCCCTGTACCCCTAGATCCGCCGCTGGTATATCCATTAAAATATCAAGGATTCAATTCCTTGCTACGCCACCCCACCAACTAAAATTTAAGATCAATATGTTCTAATTTTGGCTGTGTTTTAAATCTCAATATTTTAAAAATACCGTACGTGAAATTTACTGTTCGTTTAAAATCATGAGCAATTTTGCGCATAGGATTGTCTTGCAGTTTTTAACTATACAATATAATGTTATGCTGCTTTGGATTCAAATATATGCACAATAAAATTCCGATTTTATGCTGCTTAAGTTAGTAGGCCACAGATGAGAGATAGGTGTTATTGAATTGTGAAGGAGAGAAATTGAATTTTCAACATCGATCTCTTTTATTTGAAAGTGATTGCAATTTTTCACATTTATTCCAATAATAAGAGAAAAAACAAATACAAATGTCATTATTGAAATAAAGTTAAAATTGTTAATGCTCCGACCTTTCGTCATTGAGTCCCATCATTGACCAATTGCTTTAAATGTTATTTTGGGATTGGAGGGGTAAAAAAGAATGCCTAATGTTCATTATGTCTGGATATATAATTAAATAAGTCTTTTAGTTCTGAATTTATTTTGTACCAAAAAGTCGCTCTGTTTATTAATAATTAACTTATCTTTACTACTTTTCTAGCTTTAATTCCCAAATTAAACTTCTACTTTCGAGAAAAGTATAATAATAATAATAATAATTATTATTATGATAGAAAAAAAATTCAAAATATATTTTTAGAAAATCAATTTAAATGATTAATTATTCACACCGCTAAAAACTCGATTAGTTTTTGGATTGAATGAATTTTTTTTGGCTCACGTCCACATTAATTTTTCACAAAAGTGTGCGATTTCGTACCATCGCATGAAGGCATGTGCGTATAAAAAGTTAATACATGCACAAATAAAGTGTTCTCGATACCTTTTAAGGTGTGATACATAATCCAAACACAAAGTTGACAACATATTAATTTATTCATAATATTGGAAACCCATGTCATTAGTGGTGGTAAAATAATATACTATAAAGTAGATCATATTATATAGACCACCAGTACCTCTTAAAGATTACTGTATATTATATGTGTATATGGTGAAAGAATTATATTTTATCTGTTAGGAATTTATAGAGAAATATAAAATTAATACATTTATATTAATTTTTTAACATTTCCCTTTCAATTTTTTTTATAGGAGAAAATTCAATGAGTAGATAATTTAGTTGGTCTCAGGATTTGACTCTAATTTCATAAAAGAAGAGTTTTATATTAATGTTATGAATACTATCTAATTCTGTTATTTCTTTTTATCAAATTTTTTTTAGTTTAGACGATTTTTAACACTTGATATTTAATTTACACTTAAACGTTATAATGTTGCTTTTACTAAATATGAATAATTTAAATTGTGAAAAAATTAATGACTTTGATAACCATAATATGATACCTCTGATACGGATTCATAATACTTTTGATGATATTTTTAATACTTATGTTCAAATATTTGATATTTTAAACTTTCAAACATTTTCATAATACACATTATCATGACTTTGATAACCATTCTTCACATCATAATCCCTCCGACCAACCAAACACCGATAGTAATTAAACTTTGCAATAAAGAGGAGACATTTATATGTTCACCCCTTAGCCAGCTTTTGTTTATTTTGTAATTCTTTTGCTTCCTGCACTGTTAATTAGGGGATAGTGTGAAGATTCGCCCAAGACAGATAGTGTAAAGGTGGGCGTGCTGTAAAGTTAATAAAAATTAAAGTGCATGAATTTAATTGGAAGATTCATATCAATTTGTACATTATCTAAAAAGAAAAATTTAATTTATTGCGCACACTCATATAAATACACACATATTTATCCATATGCTACTATTTTATCATTTTCTTAATTCACGTGCAATTCCAAGGGGCGCAAATAATAATTTTATCTATTGTTAACTTTTGTAGACAATTTTAATGGAGTCTTCCTATTTACTTACTAGATAAGTGATTATTTAGAAAATACTTTCAACTTTAAATTTTGGTTAAAAAATATTTTATTTTCAAAATACTACTGATTTATTTTTCTATAAAAATCAATTTTAATTGATAAAAAAATTACGATAAATTATAAACATCCTAGCTAGCTACTAGTATATATATGTACTGCAAATTAAGATCAGGGCAGTTCAATAGTCAAGAACCATAAGTTAAAAAAAAACCCAACAGATACATAACTAATTAGGGGAAAATTGCAATTTTATTTCCATTAGAATTTTTTCCTAACAATTTTGATCTCACGTTCTTCTTTTTTATGTGAGATTATTGACTTTAATATCACAAAAAAAAAATTCTCATATGAAAATTCAAATTTATTAAAAAATATGAAATTAATTCAATTATAAAGTTCCCTAATAAACCACCTTTAAGAAATAATTAATTTGTAAATGCATTGATCGAACCTCGAACATAATCTATCTAACCAAGATTCCTCTTGAAGGAACAAAGTTATGGCAGACACTATACGTAAACGTGGCAAAGAACAAGGTGGAAGCGACTTTATGGCATTTATAATTTTTTCTTTTGACAAATATAGGTCATTTTTCTAACATAATGGGATTAAATGTGCAGGCAAAAATATTTATGGGCCTAAATTTGTGAAAAATTAATATTTTATGGGCCTACGTTTGCCGAAGTAAATTTGTCCTCCATCTATTGGTCAATTTGAAAGCTTATTGTGCTTATATTGTCACTCAATTATCTAAACCACCCTCCCCCCAACCCCCACCACACCCACACCCACACCCACACCCACACCCACACATATGCACTTATATGATATATACTCCCTTTATTCACAAAAAATATGCACATTAACTTTTAACAAGTTATAAAAATGTAAATTAAATACTAGACGTATTTCATACTAGACGAAAATTTAATACCGAGAAACAAATTTATCTAAAGTCTGCATACAATAACTTGGAAAGGCTATTTAAAAGGGCAAGAACAAGCCTTAAAACGAAAAAAAAAAAGGGCCAAAAATATAAAATATCGTCCAAAAAATATAAAAATAAGCTCCACAACTATCAAACCATGGAATTTAGGCTTATATAAGACCACTTACATTGTTGCGCGGTATGCTTGAGTTGAACTCGAATTATCGTTTCAATTGGTTTTACAATAGCTATTTTGAGCCGGACTCCACTCGTTTCGATTCCTACCGACGACCACCCTTAATTTCATCTGCGATCTGATCCACATCATACTGTGTAGTCCATTTATGAATTAGGTGGTTGTTCATGAATGTAAAGTCAACGACATGTGAAATAATTAAGTGATAATTGAATGGTAAAAGAAAAAAAAATATTGTAAGAAACAAATTGTGGATATTTTTAGTAGACAAATGAAGTGTATATATACCCCAAAAAAAAAATAGTAATAATTCAATTACAAAAAAAAAATACAGTTCGATGTGTTAGCTAGTGTGTTATAAAAAAATTAAAATTGAAGTAAAAAATTGAATTTATAATTCAAGTGCATGCTATATATATCACTACAAAAAAGATGGTGTTTAGCGACGGGAGATTTGCGACGGACGTATATCCGTCGCAAATTAGGACATTTGCGACGGACTTTTCACACATTTGCGACGGATTTCGTCAGTTGGTCAATTTTGACCGATTTTGCGACGGCAAGAGAAGCCCGTCGCAAATTTGCGACGGAATTTAGCGACGGAGACATAAAATGCCGACGTTTTGCACCCATTTGCGACGGACGCCGTCGCAAATTCTAAGCAAATCATTTGCGACGGACCACATTTCCGTCGCAAATTCGGCCGGGTTACATTTTGCGACGGCATTCCGTCGCAACTTTTAAATTCAAATTTGCGACGGACCACTTTTCCGTCGCAAATTTAAGCGGTTGAATCTTGTCAGACGGGTTGGTGACCAATAATTGACCCGGGTCGTCGCAAACTCTCTCTACGACGGAAAAGCCGTCGCAAATATGCAGTTTGCGACGGAAATTAAGTCCGTCGCAAATTTGCGCAGATTTATAACAGCCCACTTCCTTTTCTTTCCCCTTTCACTTTCACTCACGAAAAAAATAAGAAATGATGCGGTTTTCATATGTTCTTCACGTATAATTGGTGTATTTGTCATTGCCTTCAACCTCACCGTACGTATTTGTCATTGCCTTCAACTTCACCGTACGTTTTCACATTTTTATCCGTTTAAATGTCATATTTTTATTGTTTCAATTTTTTAGTACACTATTAGGTAATGAGCATGATATATGTTTATTTGATGGGTTTTAGTATGATTGATGATATATGTTTATTTGATGGGTAGGTTAATTTTAGTTTGTGTGATATTTATACCTATTTTTAGTCGAAACTCTGCTCAATTTTTATGTACACTATTAGATAAATTGTGTGATATTTGTTTATTTGATTGGTTTACTATGATTGATATATATGGTTGTGTTGGATTGATTTTTGTGAAGGAAAATTTTGTATATCCTTATTTTTAGGCAAACTCTGCCCAATTTTTTACAACTCACGTGATATTTACTTTTAATCTGTAACAGATGCAATTTCCAGATCGTGGTTGGACGTACTCAATACCTAGAATGATAGGAGGAGGCATTAACTCTTCCTTTTGCAATAAAATTGATGAGTTTATTGAGTTTGCACTACAACATCCATGCAGTATGGATTGTATGGGTAATATTAGGTGTCCGTGTAAAGACAGAAGATGCAGAAATATGAGATTCTTGAGTGTTGATGAGGTTAGAACTCATCTTGTGATTTCCAGTTTTGTTCCCCGTTATTACAACTGGACCAGTCACGGTGAGCAACGGTGGAATGTTGACATCGAAACCGTAGAATACTGGTATACTGGGTGGAGCAGTGGTGGAAGTTCTGATGTTGGTGGTTCAAGTTATGTGCCGTATACTCAATTTGAACCACAAATAGAGGATGAACCTGATAGATATTGGATGATGATTGCAGAATCTGTTTTGGGTGGTCAACCACAATTCAATGAAACACCTATGGAGGAGGAACCAAATCATCGGTCAAAGAAGTTTTTTGATATGCTTAAAACCGTTGATCAAAAGTTATTTCCTGGTTGTGAGACTGAGACACAATTGTCATTCAATGCTCAAATGTTGAACATCAAAACTGAAGGCAAGGTCAGTAAAAAAGTGTTCAATCAATTTGCTAAATTGTTCAAACGAGCTCTACCTGAAGACAACACGGCGCCTGATAATTTCTATCAGAGCAAGAGGCTCTTGAAGGATATGGGTCTACCCTTTGAGAAGATTGCTTGTTGTACAAACGGTTGCATGTTGTTTTGGGATGAGGATGAGGATGAGGATCATTGCAAGATGTGTGGTCACCCACGGTACAAACCATCTGGTCGTACAAAAAGTAAGAAGAAAGTGCAGTTGAAGGCTTATAAGGCAATGTATTACCTTCCCATCACTCCTCGTCTAGAGAGGTTGTATCAGTCTAGTGCCACGGCTAAAGACATGACATGGCATGCTGAGGAGTGTTCTGGTGAGAATTCTGGAGAGATGCGGCATCCTGCAGACTCGGAGGCATGGAAACATCTTGATAGGGAGTTTCCAGATTTTGCAAGGGAGACGAGAAATGTGAGGTTATGCTTGTGCACGGATGGTTTTGCTCCATTTGGAATGCACGGAAAAAAGTATTCATTATGGCCTGTGTTGTTGACCCCGTACAATCTACCTCCTTGGTTGTGCATGAAGCCTCAACATATATTTCTTAGTATCTTGGTGCCTGGACCACACAACCCCAAGCATAAATTGGATGTATATCTCCAGCCATTGATTAAAGAGTTGAAATCTTTGTGATCTACGGGGGTGGAGGCCTACGACGTTCATAGGAAGCAGAACTTCACGATGCGAGCTGCACTTTTGTGGACCATTAGTGACTTTCCAGCATTTTCTATGTTGTCTAGGTGGTCAACAACAGGAAAACTAGCATGCCCGTATTGCATGGACGGTTCTGATGCATTCTATCTTCCATTGAGTAGAAAAGTGTCATGGTTTGACAACCATCACAAGTTTCTTCCTCCTGATCATCCCTTTCGGAGGAACAAAACAGACTTTCTAAAGGGTAAAAATGCAGTAGGCCGCCCAAGACCACCGATTCGATCAGGTATGTGTCTGGGTACTGAATCACTACTTATGTCTATGTGTCTCATATAAATAAGTTAACCATATATAAATGAATTATTTCAGGTGATTCGTTGTTGTATGAGGTTACAGTCACTGATTTGATGAAGACAACTGAGGCGGGCGCAATGGAGCACAATAAACGCATCCAGGGTGGTTGGAAGAAGAGAAGTATCTTTTGGGACTTACCTTATTGGAGCAAGTTGTTGATTCGACACAATTTGGATGTGATGCATATAGAGAAGAATGTTTTCGACAACTTGTTTCATACGGTCCTGGGTACTGAAGGGAAGATCAAAGACACTTCAAAATCCAGAGATGGGTTGAGGCTCTTCTGTTCTCGTGCTTCCCTACACAAGGATGAGAAGACAAGAACATATCCCCAGACCTCTTACACAATTAGTAAAACAGAAAGGAAGAATTTGTGTAAGTGGGTGAAAGAGTTGAGCTTTCCTGACAATTATGTGTCGAATTTGGGAGACAGAGTTGACACGGAAACCGAAAAGGTGTCTGGAATGAAGAGTCATAATTGTCACGTGTTCATGCAACGACTCTTACCTATTGCATTTCGGTACTCACTTCCCAAGAATGTATGGAGTGTCATCACAGAATTAAGTCTCTTTTTCAGACACTTAACGGCATCAACGATTACAGTTGAGGACATGAGGCGTTTGGATGAGGAGATCCCTGTTATTCTATGCAAACTTGAGCGGATTTTTCCACCCAGCTTCTTCGACTCGATGGAGCACTTACCCGTACACTTAGCGTATGAAGCCTCAATTGCTGGTCCCGTACAGTATCGATGGATGTACCCTTTTGAGAGGTAATTCTATACCATTTTTTAGATCGACTTTTAAGATCAATACTGAATAAATTTTCTAACACTTCTTATTTTAGGTATTTGCACAATTTAAAGCTCAATATTGGAAATGCGGCCCACATCGAAGCATCAATTGTTAATGCATACCTTACTGAAGAGGTTGGAGCATTTTGTTCTTACTACTTCGGCGATCAAGTTCAAACCAGAATCAGAAATGTGCCTCGCAACTACGATGGTCGTGGAGTAGACCATCCCCTTCGTGATGTTGAAGGTATGTTATCTGTATTTTTGTATCCGGGTCGACCAATGGGTAAGGGCACCAAACGACCGTTCAGGGGCAGTATTGAAGAGGAAACAGTACATTCATATGTTTTGATGAATTGTCCTGAAGTCCAACCGTATATAGAGTAAGTAATTTAATTTTATAGTTGAGTTTTTTACAATATGTATACTGTTGATATCTGAAAAGTAATTAATTTCTTTTTTCTGATATATAAGGATGTTCTGTGAGTATTGACTTGAAGCGAACTACACTAGCTTCTACTAGTAGCTACCCCGCAAGAGAACGGGTTCACTGTAGTATGGGCAAGTATAAGGACCAAGTATTATCGAACCCAAGGGATGGTGTATATGCGAATAGATCCCTGAAGATCTACGCGTTGTAGTTAATATGAGTGTAATGTTTTTGGGTTTTTGAAAGATTAATTAAAAGACTAAAATAAACTAAGTAAACTAAAATACTAAAGCAAACGAA
Organism: Ballota nigra; assembly: GCA_947034835.1. Classification (NCBI taxonomy): domain Eukaryota; kingdom Viridiplantae; phylum Streptophyta; class Magnoliopsida; order Lamiales; family Lamiaceae; genus Ballota; species Ballota nigra. The sequence goes on along the minus strand of OX344720.1, from coordinate 128,458,245 downwards.
TTAACTAAGGGTTGGATTCAAATAAGAGATGGTGATGCTTAAGATAGGAATCCCTACGTATACTAACGGAGCAGGTACATAATCAAAGTAATCGTGACAAACAAGAATTAACCTAAGTATAAGAATGCAAGGTGAAAGCTCAAGATTCTAAACCCTAATACTTTACCCTAACACTCGACTTCACTAATCCACTAACAAGTTAATGGATTGTGCTCAATTAATGAGACCCTAATTTAACTAAGGTGATGCGGTCGTCCTCCTTCGCTAAACCGGTAAATGAATTAACCTTTCCTAAACCTTCTCGTTAAGACTACTAGTTGTTATCGAGTGATGCGGTCGTCCTCTCTCTAACACTTTCGTACTAAATTTAAAGGTAAAGTTCAGATTAATTAAAAGAATTCATTAACTAAGAGAATTAAAACTAACGTCACAAACTACCCTAATTATGTACCCACATCCTACTTCTACGAGTTCATCCTAACCTAAGCATGCAAGGGTTTTAGCCGGACATGGTTGTAACAAACATAAAAGCAAACGAAGAAACAACGAACATAAACATAACGAATTGAACGAAGAAATTAAGAAACATGAACTAGGGTTTAAAAAGAAAATAAATACGAAGAACTGAAATTTGAATTGATAAAAACGAAATTTAAACGTGTTCAAAGTAACGAACTAATGAAAAGCAACTAAGAATTGAAAAGAAACTAGAATTCGTATGAAAAACCTCAACAACGTAAAAGTAAAGCTTGTTCCTCTTCTTCCTCTCCAAAAACTAAGTCTAAAATTATTTCTAATGTTCGGGTTCTTTTATCGTCTCCTCAAAACGTGTTTGGAAGAGGTATATATAGGCACGGGTCGAAACGGGAGTTAATGGGCCGAAAATACGCATCCGGAGGTAAAAATTAATGGGCGCTCGAGCAAAACACTCGAGCGGTCCCGCTCGAGCTGTGTAGCTCGAATGACACAATCGCTCGAGCGGTGGCGCTCGAGCTGCTCGAGCGCTGAAATCATTCTGTAAGTTTTGGGCGCTCGAGCGATTCGCTCGAGCGGTGGCGCTCGAGCTGCTCGAGCGCAAGAAAGTTTCTGTACATTTAGGCGCTCGAGCAATGCGCTCGAGTGGGGGCGCTCGACCTAGTCACTCGAGTGACCTCCAACTCTTCCCAAGTGATACTTTTCCTCGTCCGCACTAATACCAATCGTATTTCTTCAATATCTTCTCATCCGGGCATCCGTTTGAGTCGATTCAAAGTCCTACGAACTCCGTTTTTCGTCCTCTACTCACCTATGAGCATCAAAGAGATAAATTTATCAATGTATAGAAATAATGCTCAATTGACTCTAAATACTCTATAAACTCGACCAAAACTAGGGCGTTTCTAGCTACGAATCATGACAATTTCACGCCTAATCAACCCCCCCAAACTTACCATGTTGCTTGTCCTCAAGCAACGAAATAATAAGTTAAGTGAAATTGTTAGGAATGAGTCAACGAATCAAATCATGCAAGTAAATGAACTCAAGCTTCAAAAGTCAATCACCCGTATACTCACTCACTTTCTTCATCATACTCATGCAACAATTACAAGAAACACCAAGATCAAACATGGATGTGCACTCAACGATGTGTTTCACTCCCTCACAAGTGTATAACAGTGTTTAAGGGACTCACTCAATCAATCCATCACGCATATTGGCAGCCATAGGCTTATAAGCACTCTCAACTCCGACCATACTCTAGAAATCAATGCCTAATCAAAAAGGACTTTTCTCAAGGTTGTAATGTAGGCTCTTTGGACAGGTGGGATAACAATATAAGGTAAAGTGACTAAAGTGAATGGAGAATAGAAAATCAACTTCGGTACTTCGAGATTAGGAACAGACTACTTCAAACATATTCAATCAACACTCTTTCAATTCCACTTCTCTCAACACTTCAATTTTTTTTTCTTTCTCTTTTCACTTTTTTTTTTCAATCACTTCACTTTTTTTTTCTTTTTCGCACAAACACATGAGCTCAATTTTTTTTTCTTTTGCTCATTCTCAATTTTTTTTGTTCTTTCCCACAACTCAAATTTCATTCACACCCTTATTTTATCACCACTCAACCATCAATAACTCTCCTTTTTCAACTCAAATCAATCCCTTCACATTCACACTTTCCTATTCTCCACTCAAATTTGGACAAAAAGGCTTAGGAATTGGAATAGTGTTCATATGTGTTAGCAAATAAAATAGGCTTTAGGCTCAAAGGGGCTAACAAAGGATTCAATGTCATTGGTAAGGAAAATTTTGGCTAAGTGACTCAATAAAATCAATGATGGCCTAAGATCACATTCGGCATATCAAACTAGACACAATCAAGAAGCAAGAGCACATGCAGGTTCTAGCATCCTCTAAGGTGACGATTCACTCACAAACGAAGAGATTAACTCATGCATTTAAATCTCGTAAGGCTCAACTCTCACGGCTTTCACATCCATGCTAGTCCTAGTGAATTCTCACTCTCATCACACAAGTACTCAAAAGAAAAATTCATAAGCATACGGGTTC